>OZ004649.1:4994558-7485914 GCA_963924495.1 Nemapogon koenigi | reverse complement strand
AATGTTAACTTAAAAGGAAAAATAAATTAATTTTATAAAAAAAATCAACTTCAAAAATTGTTTACTGAAAATGAAGAAAAAACTAAATAATTCGTTGTTGAATTTGATTTCCGTTGGTGCCAAATTAGGCTACAAAATTAAATAAATTCTAAAGAAAATGTGTTCATTATTATCTATATTTGTATTTAATTGTCTAGATTAGTGAAATTTAGAGCTAGGAAGTTTCTAATTTGGCACCAACCGACGATCATTAAATTTTTTCTTGCCATTCAGTGAAAAGTATTCAAATAAGTATACTTTAAAAATAAATTATTTTTTTATAATTTGGTCAGCATGTTCAAACTGTTCCCCTTTAAATGTACATACCTTTTACAATAATAAAAGGTAACGGTTCAGAAATAACAACTATTTCATCCAATTGGTTTTTAATTTTAATGACTACTGTCCATCGACCATTGTCCACTACGCTCGGTGAATATATTTGTATACCACAATCTCCTTGGTCCAGATTATATCTTGAAACATCATAACCCGTCGGTACATTTTCTGTGTTAAATGCTGAAAATATATAATATAATCTGTATAAAATATTTTTACTGATAATGGGCTTCGACTTTGCTCGATTATGAGTTAAATTATAGCTTTAATATTATAAACATAGCAATATGGATCGACATGATTTTTTGTACAGCAATAGTTGGAGGGCCGGATATTTTTTTTAACATTTAAACCGTCGTGTCGTTGACTGACTGATCCAATGCACAGCCTAAACCACTGAAGATATAAAATATGAAAGTTGGAAGGTATATTCCTTAGGAAGGATTTTTCGAAAATCTACTCCTCAGCGCGTAAAATGGGTTCTGTATGGAACATGGTAAACCCTGCATGCCTTATTTACATCAAATACGTCACTATTCCTAATACGAGTATGAAGTGGCGGCCAACTGCCAATCTAGATATAATAAAGAGTCCTTCAAGGGAAACTCGTATATTTAATATATTTCTTTCTAAAACAAACATTACAACAAATATATACTACCTTTATATACAAATTATTAATTAAAAAAGTAATTTATATTATTATTCATGCTTACAATTACAATAAAAAATCTAAACATTTTTTTTTCATCTTAAATCCCTTATAAGATAACGAGATGAGATAAATAGCGAATTGCTTGAAAATTCTCATTATTAAGCAATGTTTTGGTCAACCGTCCAGATTCTAGTTGTATAATCAGAAATTCTAAAAACAGGTATTTTTTACGATTCGCTTTATCAAGCGAAACTTTAGGATTTTTGAGTTTAATCGTATGAAAAGTATTTCCTAGGTTTCATAAAAACTTACCAAAGCCATCAGACCGCACAAATCGACAATATTCTATAGGCATATATTTTTGTGAATGCCCTTGAATGACCTGAGAATAATCTTGTAAGTAGAATCGATCGTGAATAAAATACTCTAAAAAATAATAATTACAATTTATACAAATTAAAAACCAATGTAATTAAATTCAGAAGATTTAAAGTTGGTATTATCTTTCATGCAACTTCATTTTTAAATAAATTAGGTCCTAGGGGAATAGCGGAAATAATTCTGGTTGCACTTCACAGCTGAATCGCAAATCACGTTGACCGAGGAAGGAGCCAGCCCTCTTGTCACCAGAACACTTGACCATTCATGGGGATCTATATACAAATATTATAAATGCGATTGATTTTGATGAAATTTGGTACGCACTAAGCTTGAACCCTATTATTTAATCCACCCCCCCCCCCCCTAAGGGGGATAAAAATTATTATGGGCACATTGGTGACATCTACTGAGACATAGTAGTGATGGCCGTCGGAGTACCACCGCTCATCATTGAAAATGCCGTCAAGTGATACATTATAGTATCGCGTTTCGGTCCAGATGATGAGTATCCAGTATACCCAACCCATACTTGTCTTGACTGGTGCATAACCATTGTTCCACTACCATTATCAATAAACCAAACATAGGATAGTTATTATGTATTCTTGTTTGTCACCTCCATTCATGGACATGGGAGTCCCACCCACTGTGGATGACAAGTCACATGTCGTGCTATTTATAAAAAAAACTAGCGAATTACCATCTACTTTCAATGTTATTACAGCACTTTGTTCTTGTTCTGTGGTATTTGTAAGACCAACTTTACATGTCCATAGTCCGTCGTCAACAGTTTTAGTGGTTTTCATTTGTAAACCACATTCACCTGCTTGGAACCCTTCTCCTATGTAACTGTACATATCGTTTTCATCTAAAATAAAAATATTATTATAGTAACGTAATAAATTAATACGTCACAGTACAGCTGGAAACCTACCTGCCAAAACTACCTGACACTAATTCCAGTTTATTTTTTTATTTCTTATTCGAAATGTAAAATTTAATGAATGAACAATACATACGACGATTTATATTGATATTTTTATATATTTATATAAATTATTTATTCGTAAATTATAATAATAAAGCCATTTATTCCCATAATAATTTTTAGCATTTACATTTCAATTTTATAAGTATACCTACTAGCGGACCCGGCAGATGTTGTCCTGCCCAAACGTTGGCTTGCCTGCACTACCCCTACCCCTACTACTAATTTTGGCTATATCAATTCTCGTAAAAAGTAAAGGATAAAAAATGGTTATGTGGGTTATCCCTAAGAGATAGACATATACCACTGCTGACTTTTTTGTAGACCTTTTTAAGGTGTACAATACTGTAGTATATTATTTTGATCTATCTCGTAGGGTTCCGCCAGCGTTTGCAATGTAAGCGCAAAAAATGTGTTTATTTACGACATCACATTAGAAACCTCTAAAATTATCAGTGTTTCTCTACTATATTATGCATGTTATATACATATAAACCTTCCTCTTGAATCACTCTATCTATTAAAAACCGCATCAAAATCCGTTGCGTAGTTTTAAAGATTTAGTGATGCAACATGAATTTAAAAAAACTTGCAACACTAATTTTTTACAACATATTACAAATTATTACAAATTTACAAAATTAAACTATTTACATTAATGAATTATTGCAATTATCATTAGGGACCTCTCGACGAGTATAGGCCTCCTCCAAATTTCTCCGCTCTTCTCTTTCTTGGGCCAGTGATATCCAATTCACTCCAGCCAACCTCTCAATTTCGTCTGACCATCTTTCCGGTGGTCTGCCTCTTGCTCTTTTTATTTATATTCGTAAATTAGTAACATTAAAAGTATGAGAAATATCAAAAATGTGGACACTATTTTTAGCATTCTATTTTCAGGAGCGTTCCCCTTACTTTCTTACTGTCTAATAAAATTTCGAGATCCAAAATTAATGTAATGAACAAATTATTTTTCAAATTTGCGTAGCCGGTATTAGGATGGATTCCACGTCACATCCTGATCCTGGCACCGAGTCCTGCAACATGACGTGGACTCCGTATTTTAGAAACAACATACCATTATTAGGAGAAAGATTGATCACTGTTCCATTATTTGAGACAAAATAACAATAGCGGATGGCAGAAGATACTTTGCATAGCAGTTTTACTCTGTCCCCAGTAAGGACCTCGATATTATTCTTAGAAGCTGTCAATACTGGCTCTGAAACATAAAATTGTATATAAATACTTGAACTGATGGAATTTGAAATAGTTTTATTAGATGAGTGAAAAGTGAAATTGTGTCAATTAAATAGAAAGAACGTCTAAAAAACTTTTAAAAATTAAGACTTAAAAATTAAACTTGGTTACTCCTCGGCTTCCTTGTGAAACAGTCTTCTATTAGTGACAACCGTATCAAAATCAGTCCAATAGTTCTATCGGATTCTACCCAACAACGGAAGGTTGTGTTTGGAAGGTATAACAAATATCTAAATACATACCCATACTAGGATACCCTGTGCTATACCCAAAGGCAAGTACCTCACAGAAAAACAACATCCAGAAGTCTGAAATTAGAACTTAAAGCACTTACCACTACGTACTTGTGCGGCAATTTCAGGAACTGCCATCGACCATGGACATAAAACGGAAAGGAATCCATAGTAATTTTCCTTCTCAGTTTCTATAACACATCTCCATAATCCCAAATCAGAGACTTCAGGCTGGTCGATCTTCAATCCACAATCCACGTGGTACATACCGGAGTCGAAACTTAAATATAATATACATATCTTTTATTAATTTATATCAAAGATTCCAACAAGAATGTTGTCGAAGAAATGAGATATTTTCACGGAATAAAAAGTAACCTTTGTCACTTTCCAGTCTCCGATCCTCCAACTATTTATGTGCATAAAATTAAGTGGATCCATTGCTATGATGTGAAAGAAGAACATACAAACAATATACCACATACCATCCCATCAACTTGTATGGACACCATTACGTAGGTATACCAGCAGAATTCCACAGTACTGTTCCAGAACTCTACTTAGAGTTCAAAGATTACGGATGGTAAATAATTTAGATTTACCGGCTTACATGCTACCGGTCCCACTGACCGTGGCCACCTAGTGGATGACAATGTTTCCTCATTCAGCCCATGATTTAAGGCATTTTAGGCGAAAACTACATAATAAGGATCGTATAAATTTTCGTTTGCATTTGATTGTCTCTACCTCTCCTGTGAAAAAAGGTGTGACGATAGATAACTCCTCACTTCCCATCTCGTTCGAAGGGACCACGGTTTCATTTCAATTAAGGAATTCATCTTACCTGATACCATCACCATGGAATGTATACCGATCTTCCCCAAGTCCATGGCTAGCAAGTAAAACTCTTCCCCAAGGATCCCTAAACTTGCAAGCGAGAACCTGGTGCGGGGTTGTGACACCGCATGACACCAGAACAGATGCATGTGATGACATCACCACGTTGGTGTCTACCTCTATCGGAGATTCTGAAAGTGAATATTGGTTCAAGTTTAAATTTTAATCCTTTGATTAATGGTAGGTAAGATAATCAAGAAAGATAAGAATCTATTTAATCTTCGATTTAGACTGTTTCATATTAAAACTGTTCAAGAATACCAACACCGCTATCCAAACGGTTTAGACTAAATTCCGATAAACAGAAAGGGTTTGAAATGGTTGGGTAGGCTTATTTGTGTAAACATATTTTCACGTGGGTGGAGCCACTGCAACGTGTATGCTCTATACTGCATTTAACAAATCTTTAATTAATGCTCTATCAAATTTTAAATGTATTTATGCACGAGTATATTTTAAACTAATCACACTAATCTATTTTTAATATTACTTAAGTACTTTATCAGAAGTTCCTAATGTAATATTTTTGTCTGTTTTGTAGATGCTGGTAGCAATACCTCTTTCTGTGATTTTTATATACTTACAAGAAAAATGAAAATTACCTGGTTCTATCAATGTTACGTCAATAACATATTGATGAGTTAAAATGTGGCCTGGGGCTCCAACATATAATTTCCAAAATCCCTGGTGTGCATGGGTAACTTTGTCTAATTGTATACGACATAAACCAAAACCATGAAACACCATCGATCCCGAAGGGTCTTCAACGCGACAGAAAATAGAATTAGGATCCCCTAAACGAAGGTCCACAGGTCTTCCAATTCGAAACTGCATAGTGTCTTGTATTGGGATTGGAGCGGCTGAAACATTGTTTAATACACCGGTTTAATATTTATAACTATCTTTCCTCTGGGGCTTAGGACTTGGAACTTTTTTAAATGTGTTAAATGTCAACCCTCTGGATTTAGTTACAATCATTATGAGGTTTCCTAACTTTAAAAATTGTGATTTTTTTTTCGAATTGGTCCAGTAGTTTAGTTTTGACTTCTTACAAAGAAATAAACAAACTCACACATTAACTATAATATTAAGTAAACAATGATAGAGAATTATTAATTAGATTAGATATTAGCCAGAGATAAATAGTCTTTAGCGGGACTAGACTAGAACTGTGGCTTATAATTTTCAGAAGAATTATCTACGAACATCGTCTTTACTTACCTACCCTTTCCAAGTACTTTCAATTCCAGTATTTATTGAAAATATTTGTAATATCGATAATTTTTTTGTAAATCTCATCTAATTGTTATATGCACCTGCTTATCATTATAACTGGTCTATTGGTTATATTTATTAGTAACTAAAACTATTTTTTTAATGTTTCTTCGTGGAATATATATTCTAGGTAGGTTTATTGTTATTATAATGTCCGTTTATTCCAAAGGATCTAAGGAAAAACCCGTCATCTACTTTTGTTGTCAACAGTGTCATTACCTTGAACATTCAAACGTACTTCTGCTTTATACACGATTTTTCTTCCATATATAATTTCCCATTTGCCATTGTCTGTTGGTGATACTTTTCTAACAATAAAACCGCATCTATCAGTGAATCTGTCATCCAGTTCGTAAGTTGTAGCCGGGTCTCCATGAGGGTCATGTAACATGCATGTATCATATTGAGTTGTGGGTTTCTCCAAACGTATATAGAAGTCATTTCCTTCAGCTACAACTACTTCTTCTGTAGGGGATGCGTTAACAATTTCTGTAATTTAAAATTATATTTTGTTACATAGAGTTCAATGGTGAAAACTTTCCGTCTCAGCTCTACCCGTGGGCATTTTTGTATCGGTTATTTTCTGATTTAGCTATGCCACTCATACCATCTGGAATAATGTAGCTAAAACATTCATTCGACGATTAATAATAAACGATTAATAGTAAACGATTCATAATCGGTACAGAAGTTTAGAGTTTACCACTTTTTCTATTAGTATATATATTTTGCCATATGATTCTGTAATGCTGTAAAATTGATTGATTTATGTACTTAGTCATCGATTGCAAAATGTCAAAACAATGTTTAAATTAATCTTTTCGATATCTAGAAAATCTTGTTTTGAGTGTCTTGTGATAATAATTTTTTTAAAAGAAATTATAATATACAACATAATAGACAAAGTACAGAAGTACTGATAACTGACAAATATTTTGAACATAAACAAGGTAACTAAACTAGCTAGAAATATCTAAATAGTATCTATAATATTTTTTTTATAGAGAAGACGACATGTGACCTTGCCACCGCCTGATTGTTAAGCATAGGTGGCTGATCCATGAATGCGCGCGACTGGCAGATCGTAATACAGTCCGCCAGTCGCGCCCACTATGCCGCCGGCCCGTAGAGATGCTTTTTCACGCTTCGCTTAAAATATCTAAAAACACTTGGATTAAAGTATCACAGACAGAGTGAGCCCTCGACTTTGTACGAGATCAATCAATGTTATCTTAGAACGCAATGTAAATTGTTATAAACTGTTAGAATGTTTGTATGTATTTTTTATAAGTATATGGTTGCTTAGTGACCATGAAAAAACTTTGATGTCAATTTGGAATTCGCTGAAATAAAATGAAGAAATATATTGTTGCCTTTTAATTTATAATATTGTGGCGACCGTGAAAATAAAATAATGGATAAACTTCGGAAAGAAAGGTCATTATTGAGAACATTATTCACAAAGGCAAAAAACTCCTTGTGTGAAAAATTGAATGACACGGATTACTCCGAAAAAAGTAAGTCTGAATTACGGAGTTCTTATAATTATTTATTTTCGAAGTCTGAAAAGCTATTTGATGTTGATGAGCGAATTAAGGATCAGTGGCTAGACCAAGAGGAACTAAATGAGAACGACTTTGAATCAGATTGTATCGGAGCAGAATCTTATCGATATGAATGGGAGCAAATAAAAGTACAATATGAGGATGCTTTCCATGACAACTATAAGATACAAAGGCAACATAGCGACATCCAATTGGCACGCAGTGATTCCTCTAAAAGTACAGTCAGGTCGAAAACTAAAAATTTACATGACGACCAATCAATTGTCAGTTCTTCGACTAATAAATCCAATAAAAGGCACTTCCGTTTACCGAAGATTGAATTAATGAAATTTGACGGAAATATACGGAATTGGATCGGATTCTGGGGACAATTTAAAAAGATTGACAGTGATGAAGACTTAGATGAAGAGGATAAATTCCAATATTTAATCCAATCTACAGTTCCTGGTACTACAGCGAGAGAACTGGTAGGAAGCTTTCCGCCATCAGGCGATAATTATAAAGCAGCTCTTGATGCTTTAAAAGATAGATTCGCACGTGATGAACTTTTAATTGAAATTTATGTCAGAGAACTTTTGAATTTAGTACTGATACAAGTGAAACAAGGCTTGTCAATGACACTAAGTTCTCTATATGACAAAGTTAATACACAATTAAGGGCATTGGAAAGCTTAGGTGTAACAAGCGAAAAATATGCTGCAATGCTATACCCACTTGTAGAATCAGCAATACCCGAAGAATTACTACGAGTATGGGAAAGACAGCATCACAATGTGTCAGAAAAATCATTGAACAATTTTGACAATTTGCTTAAGTTTCTTAAACGAGAAGCAGAGAGCGAAGAGCGCATAAAAATTACACGTTCAGGTTTATCTAGAGAATATACTACAACAATATACCAAAATACAAAGTTACCCACGGCAAGTTGTTTAGTATCCACAGATTTAAAGAAACCCGATAAAGTTATTGACTGCATTTGGTGCGACAAAAGTTCGCACACTAGCTTAGAGTGTTACAAAGCAGCAAGAATGTCGCTAGAAGAAAGAGTCAGCTATATAAAAAACAAGAAAGGCTGTTTAATTTGTTTAAAAATGGGTCACTGGTCAAAGAAGTGCAAGAATTTCCCTAGATGTTTATATTGTAAGAAAAGACATCTGATTTTAATGTGTTCTTTGTTACCTAAGTACTCTGATGAAACTGAACAGAAAGTATATAAAAATGAAAATGTTTTATTCTGCAAGAAAGAAAGTACAACTCTTTTGCAAACCTTACTTGTAGAAATCTATCAAAATAACAAGGCGATTACAGTAAGGGCTCTCATAGATAGTGGAGCACAGAGATCTTTCATTAAGAAGAATATTGTAAATGAAATAGGTTTTCAACCTAATGGCAAAGAAAATATAAGTCATGGTGTATTCGGAGGGATGCAGACGAAAAAACAAGACCATTATGTATATACTGTAAATTTAAGAAGCATTGATAGAAACTTTAGTACTGAAATTACTGTAATTGAAGAAGAGAATATCTGTGGTTACATTCCAAGAGTCAACAATATTACTTTAATTGATAATTTAAAACGGAAAGGTATTGTATTGACTGAACTGACAAATGACTATATAGATGATATCTCACTTTTAATTGGTGCTGATTTTTGCGGACTTTTACTTACAGGTGATTTTATACGCGTAGATAATCATTTAACAGCAATTAGGACCAAGTTAGGTTGGACTTTGCAAGGAGTGACGACAGGTTCGTATAACGTTGTCAATTCTTTATTCTGTATGTCTAATATTAATGTCACAGATATGTGGAATTTAGAAACACTAGGTATAAAGGATCCAGCTGAACAAACTCTTAAATGTGAGTATGATGAAAATTTTCTTAATTCTTTTAAAAGAACTATTAAAGTGAATGACGAGGGCAGATACGAGGTACAATTACCTTGGCGCGATATTCCCCGTCCTATGAATAACTTCGAGTTAGCTTGTAAACGTCTTGTTTCGACAACTAAAAGGCTTCAACTATTAAATAAAATTAAAGATTACGATTCAATATTCCGAGAATGGTTTAATATAGGAATTATCGAACAAGCTACGACTATAAACACTTCTGGGCATTATTTACCACATCATGCGGTAATTAAAGATAGTAGTTTAACTACGAAGATAAGGCCTGTTTTTGATGCGTCAGCTAAGGATAAACATGGCATCTCATTAAATTCGTGTTTAGAGAAAGGCGTTAACCTTTTAGAATTAATTCCTCAACTGTTGGTTGATTTCAGAAAGGGAGCTATAGGTGTAACGTCTGATATTGCAAAAGCATTCTTACAAATTTCAGTTGAACCAGAAGATCGCGAGTTTTTAAAGTTCATGTGGTGGTCGGATCCAACAGCTGAAGATAGAACACTCGTGATTTATCGTCATAGAAGGGTTGTTTTCGGGATAAGTCCATTTCATTTAGCAGCAACTTTGGGTTTTCATTTAGAAAATGCACCAGAAAACCTGCAGAATACAGCTAAAAAGTTATTGAAATCTTTCTATGTCGATAACTGTGTTACAAGTGTAGAAACTGAAGAAGAATTAAACAAATTCGTTAAAGAATCAAAAGAACTGATGTGTGGAGGTATGTTTGATTTAAGAGGATGGATATCTGCCCCAGTCAGAATTAATGAAGAGATAGAAACAGTTAATGTGCTCGGTATTGTTTGGAATACAAAAACTGATGAACTAGAGTGCAATATAAATTCACTGAAAGAAATAACAAGAAAATACACCAAAAGGAATCTTCTTTCAATTACTCAGACTATTTTTGGAATACTGTGTCCTACAACAATTATTCCAAAGATGATTATGCAAAAGTCTTGGATAAGAAAATTAAGTTGGGACGAAGAATTGCCGTCAGACCTATCTGAGGAATTTATAAAATGGGTATCTGTCTTTTATAAAAGAGTGCAAGGTTTCAAGACGCCTAACTCAAGGGCCGATAGCTAATTGCAAAATTTCGATCCACGTGTTTTGTGATGCCAGTAAAGATGCATATGCAACATGTGTATATTTACGTTCTGAATTTCAAAAAACTGTCACGTTGAATCTTGTACTTGCTAAATCAAGAGTCACTCCAGCTAAAATTAAAATTACTATACCAAGGTTGGAGTTAATTGCTACATTAATGGGCACGAGGTTATGTAAAATGGCAAAAGATGCGTTGAAACTTCCAAATATAAAAACCTACTATTGGACTGATTCCAGTGTAGCTCTAAGTTGGATTACAGGTGATGGAGACTGGAGCATATTTGTATCGAACAGAGTACGTGAGATTATGAAATATAGTTCAAGAGATGAATGGAACCACGTACCTGGTCATTTAAACCCAGCCGACTTACCATCAAGAGGAGTAAATGCGAAAGGTTTGATGGAGAGCCGCTGGTGGGAAGGGCCATCCTGGCTTCACTTAGATAAAGATAGCTGGCCTGTTACAGATTTTACTGTGGATAATCAAGAGGTTAATTCTGAGCGTAAAAGGAGTTCAATTAATACTATGTTAACCACTGAAGCACATTTTGTAGATAGACTAACATATTTTTCATCTTATACTAAAATAGTGCGTATGTTAGGTTGGATTTTACGGTTTAAATGCAGAGGAAACGAACCTGAATTATCGTATAATGAAATAGAGCATGCGGAAATTGTGCTTATTAAACTTACTCAAGATAAACATTTACAAAAACTTATTAAACAATGTAAACTGCAAATATTTAAGGATAATATAGGAATATTTCGCCTAAAAACAAAACTAGATTTGGGAGATGATAGTACTACTTTCAAGAGTCCTATAGTTTTACATGGGAACGATCCCATTGTCCAACGATTAGTTGAAGAAAGGCACAAAATACTACAGCATGCAGGTACACAAACATTGATGGTAAACCTCAGAGAAACATTTTGGATAATCGGAATGAGGAGGCTAGTTAAAAAGGTTGTAAATAGCTGTATAAGATGTAAGCGGTATAAAATAAAATCTTGCCAGACACCATCTATTGGTCTGCCAGTTAATCGTATTAAAAGAGGGAAGGCGTTTGAAGTGACTGGCATTGACTTAGCTGGTCCATTACTATTACGATCTGGTGAAAAATGCTGGATTATCCTATTCACGTGTGCCATTTATCGCGCAGTACATATAG
Source organism: Nemapogon koenigi (assembly GCA_963924495.1). Classification (NCBI taxonomy): domain Eukaryota; kingdom Metazoa; phylum Arthropoda; class Insecta; order Lepidoptera; family Tineidae; genus Nemapogon; species Nemapogon koenigi. The sequence goes on along the minus strand of OZ004649.1, from coordinate 7,474,102 downwards.
AATTAGTGAAATCCTTATCAACTGATGATTTTATGATGGGGTTAAGAAGATTCATTGCCAGAAGAGGACGGGTTCATGTCATATACACGGACAATGGTACAAATTTTGTAGGGGCACGAAACAAGTTAAATACCGTGGATTATGATCAAATAATGATGCGTACATCGATTCACAAAATTAATTGGCGGTTCATACCTCCCGGTGCTCCTTGGTGGGGAGGTTGGTGGGAGAGGTTGATCGGCGTTGTTAAACAGATGCTAAGAAGAATACTTGGAAGGGCATCGCTTGACTATATTGAGTTAGAAACTGTTTTATGCGAGTGTGAATCAATTATCAATCAAAGACCATTAACATATGTTTCAGGTGACGATGAAAATTTGAAACCATTAACACCTGCCATGTTTTTGCAACCCTTATCATCAAATGAAGTAGGAGATCTAGATAATGTTGATGCTAAAGGATTAAATATTAGACTAAAATACCTACTGAAGTTAAAAGAGGATCTGCAACAAAGATTTAGAAATGAATATTTATCAACTTTGATACAAATGGGAAGAAATGTTCACAAAAAATTAAGTATCGGTGATGTAGTTCTAGTGGAAATTGATGGAAAGAGAGTAGATTGGCCACTGGGACTGATAGTTGAAATGTTTCCAGGAGTTGATGGCATATGTCGTGTTGCAAAGGTTAAGACCTCGAACAACGAAAGAGTCAGACCTGTACAAAAACTGTATCCGCTTGAAATATGTGCATCTCATAATATTTCGAATTCTAATACAGATTTGGACAATTTTAAGACTGATAATGATGTTGATAACTGTACTGACTCTGACTTTGACTCTACAACTGTGAATAACACAAAGACTACGCGTGCGGGTCGCGTCATTAAATTGCCTTCTAGGTTTTGTATTTGATACTAATTTATTATTTGCTATACTTCTAGTACGCAACGGCCCGGACGATGTTATAAACTGTTAGAATGTTTGTATGTATTTTTTATAAGTATATGGTTGCTTAGTGACCATGAAAAAACTTTGATGTCAATTTGGAATTCGCTGAAATAAAATGAAGAAATATATTGTTGCCTTTTAATTTATAATAGTAAATGGTAAAATTTATTATTATCGCTGAAAGTTTCATGAAAATCTTTCAGCCATTTCAGAGCCTATTCTAAACAAGCTTATATACAGACAGACAAATAAAATTTCTTAAGCTTACAATTTATACCAACATTTGAACTAAATATTAGATCTTTATCTGATATTTATTAGTATTATCGTTATTTATTTTAATCTTTATACGTGACTATTAATTACATGTCGGGGCCAATTATTGACTTTATCAAAACATTTATAACAAAGACTGTTCAGCTACTCTTTACTATGAGTTTTATCAATAATCAAATGTTATTCTTGAACAGGATTTTTATATTTGTACTAATCTATTTACTGTTCATAAACATAACTGTGTCTTTATATGATATGATAAAAATTATAGCGATTCTTTTGAAAGTTTCACAATTACTGGTGAACATTACCTTCTTTTTTTTTTGTCATTTTTCAAACAATGCATGGTTGTTAAGTTAGAGGGGGGACAGAGAATTTCAATAAAAAAATACTTGAGTTACTTTTTTACTCTACATGATGGGATGAGCAAAATATTATACAACAACGGCACTTTCAATTGCGGCGTGGCCAGAGATACACAGAAAATCTAAATAATAGTACTTATTGCTTCATTTAAAATGGCAAATCCAGAGCTATGACGGTTGATCCTCATAAAATTATGTGCACACTCATCTACTGTGTTTTAAATTTTGATTTGTGCTATGTGAAATAATATTTAATATAAGCTTTAAAAATATATACTTCTATAACGGGCAGGGGCTTAGAATTTGTTTTTCTTGTTTTATGTTATTCGAATAATTTTACTTTCAGAATTCTTACCTTCAACATAAATTGTAATCGGCAGTCGTTGTTCAAGATAATCAGATGTATATTGGGTTTTTCTTGAAATTAACGTCCAATTTCCAATAAGATCTTCAGAAACAACATTTATAAGTACCCCACAAGATAGACTGTCACCTTCAATTACTTCTACGCCAGGAATATTGAAACCTTCCATTATAGTATATTGCAGTCCATCAGGAGTTTGAATATGACAACTGTCGGTTTCTTGGAACATGTACAGAGTTATCGTTATTCTTAATTGTTCACCCATATCAGTGTCAATAAATTGATGGGTAAGATATTCTACTTTTCGACTGGAATCCGCAATTGGATTAGCAGGATCTACAATTACAAAATTATTTATTATTTATTAAACAGTTATTTTAGACATTATGTATATAGTTTCACATAAATAAATATCTATATCGTCACGCTTACCTTCTTGAATGATTTTAAATTCTTTCTGGAGTTCAGTGAATATTCCATCATTACTAAATTTTGCCACAAGTTTGTATTCACCCAACATTTCTTTGTCAATAGGCCCAACAGCGATACTACATTCAAAACTAGAAGTTGACTCCTCAACGGTAACACCAGCAAATTTGAAACCAGGTTGTAATGTATATAATTCTCCATCGGGCATTATTATATTACATTCATCTACAGTACCTCTTTCTGTTAACTTCTTTCGAATTGTCGTACCCAAATTAATAACATGATCAATAGGTTCATAAATTGTTCTGTTATAAGCTTGTTCATATGGATTTTCTTCATCTGAAAGATGTAATTTTTTTTTAATATGTCTACTAGTGACCCTAGGCTTCGCAACGGTAGGAAAATTGAAATTTCCTCGGGATAAAAAGTAGCCTATGTTATATAACTCTCCGTGAAAGAATTTCAAACAAACATACTTTCGTATTTATAATATTAGGCATGCGATTAGAAATACAAGGTGACTTTTAAAGACTACTTTCTAAATACATATCTTATCGTTATCATATCATAAAAAGGCTCTATTTTTCGATTTTATGTGGAAAACACCTAAATAATCCAGATGTCTTAAAAAAAGTTCCAGTATAACTTACCATATAGAAAAATGTGTAAAGGACGTATAACTATATCTGGAAGAGTAGTGCCGAAAATTCCATATATAACCCAATCACCGAGCATACCAGGGTACATAGGACCCATTTCAGCAGCACAACTTCTTGAGTTCATTAATCTGGTGATATTGGGATATTTGAATTCCGTCAAAAGATGCAAGTCCACTCCGTCTGGAGTTACAAGATGACAATCTTGGACATCGTTGTAGCGATTAATAAATGGAGTAATTATAGCACCAAAGTTCACTACATGGTTTACACGGTTTTCATTTACGTCCCACAATCGTTGATAAGAACCTGTCAAAAAAGGTGGTATTACTTATATGTCAATAGTAAGTAGGCAAGGCCCGCTCCAGGATCCTTCAGGTCCACTTCAAAATCCTTCTGGGCCCATACTGGAATTCGTTGTGGTACCATTAAATACTGACTAATTTTTGATAGCGTGTCCCAAAAAAAAATAGTGTCTACCTAGTATATACGTACAGAACTTTTCCACATTGAAAAATGAGAACCCCAAAAAAATGTAATGCCTTTCTCAAGTCTCTTATTTCATCTTTCTAATTCGCATTAGTCTAAATAATATAAGTGTAATATAATTTAAACATGGTCAGCTGCTTATGTAAATTATATGACGAACAACAAATAATATTATGATATGATAATCCTAAATGAGGGGAAAATCCTGCTAACTTAGTGATCCGGCTAAAATGGATATTTCTGGTTAGAACTTGCTTATTAATCTTTATTTAATTTCTCTTTTTTATTTTCATTATTATCTTATATTTTAACAATATTGATGCCCTCGCCTTGTAGATAACGAAATTAAACTTAATTAGAAATTTTGAAACTTGTATACTATTTTTTTCTTCACGTGTTATTGGTACCAGGGTATCCAGCGGAGGAACAAGTCTCCCTTTTTAGCTGCTGGTATTTATTTAGGAATAATAATTATGAATATTTTATATACTTACGCCATTTAAGAGTTACAGCCTGTTTTCTTTTATGTGTTATGCCATCCTTCACATATGATCCTATCAGAATCCATTTTCCCAATAATTCGTCTGTCATTGGTCCAATAGTCACTCTACAAGACACAAAATCGTTGCTACTTTGTGGATTAACACCTTCAACTGTATTTTCTAATAATTGATCAAATGTGAATATGTCATTATTTCTTTCTAAGTGACATTCTTCATTTTCACCTATTTGATATAAATTAAAATCTATTATAGCATCTGTATGAGTATCTCTGTCATAGTCATGTATCCATGTTACTCCTTCTTCTTCTTCTGACTCGATGGAGAGTAGTGTCTCTGAAAAAATTAAGGGTTTTAAATATATTATGATTTGGCCTTCAGGTTTAAGACTTTAACTTTATAATTTTATGGGTAATTTTCATCCTGAAAATTTGGTGAACTATTTCTATTTGTTAAATGCGTACCTTCTGAACTGTGAACATTTTCTGAATTACTGTCCTCTGCTAAACTTTCACTTTCTGGATTACTGTCAGCTGCTAAACTTTCACTTTCTGGATTACTGTCAGCTGCTAAACTTTCATTTTCTGAATTACTGTCAACTGTTAAACTTTCATTTTCTGAATTACTGTCAGCTGTTAAACTTCCCCTTTCAGAATTACTGTCAGATGCTAAACTGGTGTCAGCAGCGAAAATTCCTGGAAATAACACGCAATTTATGAAAAGCATTAGACATTTTAAAGTATACATTTGTTAAAAATATTGCAAAACATTTTCTTTTAATTTGTTGAAAAAATGGATCGGCTATAAAATCCTTATTAGAAACTTTGAGGTCGGTTAATCTATTAAAGCCACATGTGATTACATGAAAATAATTAAGTCTTCATATACACCTACTATTCTACTAGAAAAACGGAAATCTTTTATATCTGGTTATCAATTATAGGCTCAAAAACTACTAGACCGATTTTGTCGACGTTTTACGCGATATTGGTCCACGAGGAAAATTTGAAACATCTCACAAAGTATTGCTTCACATCTCCATAGTTTTAATGCTTATAAATAAGTAGGTACCTACTTTAAATTTTTCATCCAAAATCAATTTATATTTTATATATTATTTACACTATACGATACGTCCGTGATTGGGTTATCAAACTCTACATATGAACCAAGTTTAAACCGAAAAAATAAGCTGTGACAGACGGACATACAGACAGATACAAGAGTGATTCTATAAGGGTTCCGATTTTTCATCAGATGTACAAAACTCAAAAAAAAATAGAAAAAACCTACCAGCAATTACAAAAAGGATCATAAAAAGAGACACTATCCGCCGCATCTTGAAAATACTCTCTCACTAAACGAACTGAAGCAAACTAAACATCTACGCGATTGTAAAACTGATAAGATATTTACACCACTCAAGGTATCATTTGTTAACGCCTACAATATAATGACTGCACGGATGCAAGACACTACTTTTTATATGTAATTATTGCCAACAACTTCGCGCGAATTTAAGGATTCCACACTTTTTTAGGGTTTCGCTCAAAAGGAACCATTGTTTTTTTAATGCAGTTAGATTATTGTATATTTAACTATATTTCCTAAAGTTTAAAGTTATACTTAATGTTAGTTTTATATCTTATCTCAATAAAAAATGGTTAGCGATGAGCGTAATGACACAGCATGTTGAAGGGAATTAGATTAGAAATTGAAAACTAAGAAAACAATATTATTTTTTTAATTTTATCCCCCGTTTTAAAATTTTCTTCTAATCAAACAGACCTTACTATTCAATTCAATTCAAAATCTATTTTTATTTTTTTTTACATCCTTGTCCATAATCTATCTATGTAATCATGAAAACGAAATAAAATCTGTTCAGTGCGCAGAAAATCGGGCACAAATGCGGCGGAACACTTTATGTTTCATAATCTAATATATAAAAATTAATTTTTTTGTTTGTATTGGATAGGCTCAAAAACTACAGAACCGATTTTGTTACTGTTGGTACAACTAATTAGAGTGGTTCACGAGTGGATAACATCACGGTACGTCCTTTGTGGAGCAGTTTTGCAGTTGCAGCTTTGTGGAGTGGAGCAGTAACCAATAATGTTAATGTTCCTTGCCGGGGTGTGTCTCTAGTAATATATAAAAATTACTTTGCTGAAATGCCATAATGCCGTGCCATAATTTTTCTAAATATAATTTTTATAATGTACTAAATATAATGGGTTTTTATTATTAAATCCGAAAAATCACACTTAGAGGCCTTTCCATCTAAATATACCTCTGGCCACTCCTTAGGTATAGCCTCACAAATACCATCGGCTAAAAGAGGAAGAATTGGTCTTCCGCTATGTACCCTGGAACCGATAACACGGAAGCCGTAAGGCAACCCTTGAAGGTAAAAACAAGAAAGAAAAAACTTTTTTGAAACCCTTTAAGTTTTTTTTGCGATCGTGATTGAATTAGTACTAGCATGGTTGCTACTAGGCTTTTAAAAATATTACTTTTTCTATCCTACCCTCTTTCCCTTTTCTTCTGAATATATTTCTATACAACCAATTAATTTACCTATAAAAGCTGTAGAAGAAGAAAGGTCGACCAAGACGAACTTTCATTAATCAAATAGCTGTGGATGAAGCAAAGAGAAGTATGCAATGATCGTGAGAAGTGGCCCTCCATACTCCCTGCCTTAGTGCCTACCGCTTTGGGAAACAGGCGTGAAGGTATGTATGTATACAATATAATATTAGTGAGATTCTTAATAGGTACCTAATAGTTGCCTATCAAACATCCTTGTTCAGTGTATCCGGAACTTAACTCCCTCAGTTTCAAGTTTTTGAAATCACCGTATCAATTTGTTTAAAGTCTATAAACAATAGATTAATTATTATATGATAAGTCACGTATTTTTTTATCTAATTACCTACTAACGACCCCGCCCACGGTGGTACCATGTTGGTTTACAACAATTTGAATACATACACAAATACGCTTGTAACTACTTATCTATTAGAGATAGATATATGCTACTACAGACTTTTTTGTAGATCATTTTATTCTACACAATTATTTTCTACATCATTTTGTTATATCTCTGACGGATTAGACAGCATACGCCATGACAACTCGCTGGGGCTAACTTTGTCCTAAGCATGATAGATATATATTCAAAACTCGTAAACCTTTCTCATTCTAGTGAATCAACCTATCTAATAGTGAAAACCGCAACAAAATAGGTTCAGTAGTTTTTGCATAAAAAGGTCACAGACAGACAGAAATTAAGAACAGGGCAAAAATTAAAGTCTGACTTGTATTGGTGCACAATTCCCCGTCGATTCCCATCTGGAGAAGTACCACTACACAAGTGATACATATTATCTCGTTTCGGTTCAGATGATGAGTATCCAGTATATAACCGACATTAACATACCCTGAGTCGAACATCTGTACTCACCAAACACTTATCTTGACTCGTGCATAACCACTGTGTTATCAATAAGCCGGTATAGTGGAGGTGACTATGGTATATGAAGTGTTGTTTGTCACCTTCATTCATGGACTCCCATAGCCACTTTCCACCAAGTGGATGGCAAGTCACATGTCGTGTTATCTCTATATAACTCAAAGGTGCTTTTTTGTCGGTATCAAATTTAATATCTTCTATAATACTGTATCATAGCTGTTACTATACAAACAATTCAAAATTAAATATTTCTGTTAAAATTAGTCTAATTTATTTATTTTGTAAAAGACGCCATCTATTGGAGATCAGTTGAACTATGACAACAACACAACTAACGGTACGAAGCAGCTAGCCTATAGAAATGTAATTTATATAATTTACTGGAAGTACCAACTTTCACTTCACTTTGTCATTGCACAGAGCTAGATTTTTTCAGGAGAAATATGGGCACCAGTTAATCGCTCTCCAAAGCAACACTTATGCTTTTCCATCTAAATATACTCAACAGAACTGGCCACTAGGCATAACCTCACAAATACCACCCGCTAAAAGAGAGAGAAGAGATATTGTCTTCGGCTGGGTACCCTAGGACCGGTGATACTATTTCGGGAGCTGTAAGTGTAAGGCAACCCATGAAGAAATAAAATCTATACGTAAAATACTTTATGTCTGTTTGTCTGTGTGCACGTTAATTGATGAACCAATTTGGATGTGGTTTTCAATGATATATTGAGATAACCTTCGGCTAACATTTAGTGTTCATCAATCATTTAAATCGGATGACAAATAAAAAAGAGAAGTTTGTTATTAACCAAACTTCAAAACAGAAGGAAGAGGTTTACAATTCGTCGGATTTTTTTTTATTACGTAGATGATATAGCGCCTTCTAAATATTGCAATCCAAACTTGGCTATTTTTCAAGTGAAATTTCTTTCGGCAGGGTAGAGAATTTTTTTCCGAAAATCCGATTTAGACGTTACTAGTGTTTAGTAGAGTGCGTTAGGAGAGTACATTAGTAAAAACATGTAAAATAATTTTAGCGTCAATATATAATAGAATGTGTATTCTTTAGCAGTTTTTTCAAAACATCTAACTATTTTACCAAAATAGAAATCACACACGTTATGTAATTTAGGTGTTCATTTTTAAGGTATTTAACTTTTGAGCTGTTATGAATTATGAAACAAAAATTTATATAGATTAAGCCAAAACGCATGTACGCTAATACACGTTTCATTTTTCTCAGGCGTTCTATATCAAGTAGTTTTTAATAGAATTGGTGCTTAGTGCCTAAGTCCAGGTAGGGTGTAGTGTGGATATTTATGGCATGATATTTTAGACGCGTTACATTGAACACTTACTCAAGCGGCGAAGCAAAATTATGGTTAACCAAGAATGTACACATTGGGTAATTGTATGAGAAATAATTTTAAAATAATGTGGCATGGGTTTTTACTTAAAAAAAAAAACAAATAGTAATACACAACACACCTTCTCAGCCTGTACCTATACCTTTCGATGTGGCCCGAGACACCAGTAACAATGTCCACTTTTTCCTAGTTGTCTATATTGAACAGAACAGGTGGCAAGACTTGCTGCACTTAATGCATATGTCACTTTTTTAAAGGACGTAAAATATCTATTATTTTTAGAGTCGATTAAAGCACATATTCTTAAAGAAAATTGGTGGTTAGTATTTTTTAACTAAGGAAAATTGGAAAACTCTATTTATACTAATATTATAAAGCTGAAAAGTTTGTATAATCCTTGTCCGATTTGAAATAACTGGCGAGAGTTGCGCTCGCACACTACCGTTCCAATACCGTACCAGAGCTTAGGAGAACACACTCAGTCATTTTACTATACCGGCCGCTGGTCTGCCGTCATTACTGTATTCCGTGTAGGTACTTCAGGTGATTAGTATCCTCAAATCCGCTGGAATGAGCATTTTCGACAGGACAATTTTATGTAATAATTATCAATTCTAGTACAACAAATCCTAAAAAAAAATTTTTTTTTAAATAATAATAATGGAATGGTGTTTTTTGGCTTTAATTGTCTATTGCTCTTAAACGGCTATGACGTTTGGAAATATTTACATGCCTAAAAATAAATAACATGTTGTGCTTTAAACACAACAAAGTATATCTAAATCAATTAACATTTTCCTTTACATAATATCGAAATATGTCAATTTTGAAGGTGTTTCGGGGCGCTGCTCGGGGACCGTTTGTATGGTCAAGTGCTAGCTCCTATAGGGGTGGACAAACTTAGCTGTCAAAACCATACGTATAATAGTTGTCAAATACGTGAAAATGTACTTTGAGTATTTAGGAAAATGTATGGTTTTGACAGTTTTGTATAGAGTTCCCTATCAAAAGTTTTTTAGCCAAATCGATTACTTTAAAACTCATTTTGCCCTGGCTAAAGAAGATCGGTTCAATGGTATCTATGTTTGTAATTAATTGTCTAGATTAGTGAAATTTAGAGCTAAGTATGTCCTAATTCAAATATCTATCAAAGTTAATATTTTCCCTCTAATGACGAAAAATAAACAAACAAATCAAAATTAAATGTTTCTTTTAAAATTAGGCTAATTTATTTATTTTGTAATATACGCCATCTGTTAATTTTAATTGAGAACACAGACAAAATTTTGTAAATTTGGTATGAACGAATATGATATTAACTTTCGTTTCAATTGGATACCTGCTCCGCTCCCAAAGGACGTAACGTGATGTTATATAGCATATAACCTTCCCCGTGAACCACTCTATCTAATGGTACTAACAGTAACAAAATCGGTCCAGTAGTTTTTGAGTCTATAGAATACGAACAAACAAAGAAACAAACAAACAAATATTTTGTATTATTTTTATATATTAGAATATTATAATATAGATTCTATCATTTCTATCACCCTCAGTTTTACGCGCGGTTTATTTTGTCCATATCTCTTTAGAAAAATGTGAGTGGGATGGACTACTATTAAAATCGATAAGGTAACCAATATTCACATACCAGAAATATGAGATAGTAGGATTTCTCAACAAAATCGGTATTTTAAAAAACACGAAAAGGACTTCGGCTTTTCTATGTTTTTACGAAAACTATTAGAATTATCAAATTCTAGTTAGTGTATTCTTAAAGTATGTGAAATTATCTATCTTTTAATGTCGAGAAAATTTAAAATTAGTAAATATATTTCGCAAACTTGGCTGAAATACGCGTGAAATTTAGGATTTTCAAGGCTTTATAAAACTTAGGTGTAACTGATTTTGGTTATTTTCTTTCCATGAGAAACTTTAGAATTCATTTATCTTTAAAAAGCAATTTTTATTTTGAGCCTAGTACATACAGTTATCGCGTAAAACTGAAAAAACGAAACATCTGATTTATATGGGACAAAAATCATGAGGCCGCCCCTTGAACACTGGACACAGTTGTATAATCCTCTTTCATACTAAATGTCATATTTGTTAGAAGGAGACACAACTTTGTACAGCCTTTTTTAGGAAGGGGGTAAATATATAAAAATAATATATATAAATAGATTTGTTAAATTATTCTGATTTTCTAGGAAAAGTCGTCTTGTATCGAATCAATACAATGTACCAATGTTTTTTTTATAATTAAAAACCATAATCCGACAAATCACACAGGCATTTCCATCTAAATATACCTCAACAGAACTGGCCAATCGTTAGGTACAGTATAGCCTACAAATACCATCGGCTAACAGAGGGAGACTTGGTCTTCCACTGGGTACCCATGGGACCGTAACACGGTTTCGGAAGCTCTATAGCAACCCGCGAAGAAAAAAAATTGTCTTGTACCGGTTCAAATAGGACGCGCTTTAATTCCCGCTTCAATTTATCACTCACTCGCGTCGTTCACTCTATTCATTCCTTCGTTCAGTCAGTCAGTCAAGTCAAATAAACTGCAGTTAAATTTAGAACGTTGCGTTGTTAACGCGTTAACTTGGTAAATTGTTTAATATTTTTTGTTTGTATTTACACAAATCGGCTAAAGTCGGCGTGTGGAACTAAAATATTTGTACTAAACCGTTGCGGTAGTGTGTTATCGTTTATAAATAGTGCTTTGTTAATTTGGCTTCTGATAAAGGATTGTGTACACGTGAGTAAATCTTAATGTCTATTTTTTACTTAAAAGTTAAAACCTATTTTAAAATTAATACGTTATTAAATGCTATCACATACGTTTTTTTTACTTATTGCTTACACCATTTTTAAATGATATAAGACGTATTCGATATAAAAAAACCATACATACTACTTTACTAACTAATATTATAAACTAAATGCAATAAAATATTCAAAAACTACTGGAGCGATTTTGTTACTGTTTGCGTGATTAGATAGATTGTTTCACTAGGAAGGTATATGTGTATACTTTATAACATCACGCTACGTCTTTTGGGTGCCGAGCAGTAAATACTTATTCGACGAGTTGTGTGAGCAGGATATTAAATTCCACGAGCGAAGCCGAGGCATGTCGCTAATACTTAATATAATAATAATTGAATGAAAAAAAAACGAATATGCCTACTTAATTATTATTTTTATACATAATCATTTAGTTTGAAAGTGTATGTGGCCAATATTCCGTTACTTGTCTTGCCATGAACTCGTCAAACTGCTATATAACCCATTCTTTATTCGCCATTTCTGTTACTGGATATTCATTCGATTCAACCGCGATGTGTGGAATACTGGCGGTTTCTATTTTTACATTAATATGCATAACGTTCGTATATGGTTAACTAGACGGTTTTCTTTTGAATTATAATCTTGTTTATACTGTTTTGATTTAGCATTTACCTAGAAACGACAAGTAGGTAAACCATGTAAAAACCTCATGCTCATCATTTATTTCTTCACGGATTGCCTTACGGTTCCCGAAAACCGTGTTACCGGTCCCAGGGTACCCAGCGGAAGATGAAGTATTCCTCTTTTAGCCCATGGTATTTGTGTTAATACCAGTTACCTATAGGTAATGTTTTGGGGAGGGAGGAATTACCTTCAACTTAAAAAAAAAACTTTGTCTATTGTAGATTTCGGGGGGTTTGAACCCCCAAAGCCTACCTATTTAGACAGACCTCGCATCCAAAATAAAAACTTTTGTACTCGCATGCGCCGCGCGATTTGTGACATCCTTGGCAGGTGGACGGCGTCCTTTGATATCAGTGGTATGCATGCACCGTGGCCAAATTCCAAAACTTGAACCAAAAATGTGTGATCATTTTGTATACATAGTAATATAATAACCAAAAAATACCTACCTTATTTTAGGGATCCCTAGTTCAAAACGATGAAACAGCTGTAGCAAAATTTGTTTCAAAACCTAAAATCTGTATTTTGACATTACGTCCTGTACCTATCGGTTTTGTCTTCTATTTTGTGCTCCTATATATAGGTATAGCATTAGCTTTTAATTAATTAAAAGATTAAAACCATTGCGCTAAAATTACCGATCTACGAATAATGAATAAATCACCACAGTTCTCAGAAAAAATGCTGGACATGCACCAGAACCGCATAAATGTGTCCAACTTCATGACAAAGAGAGACTGTCGGCTGTCGTTCAATCTAGCATCCTTAGATTCTTTGGGCATGTTACGCGACGAGACGAGCGGTACATAGAGAAACTGGTTGTGTTGGCGGCAGATCGCGAAGATGTTCCCTTTAGCGCTGGACCGACTGAATGACTGAAGAAATGCCTCGGCGAGAGAGATATGGCGCAAAAGCACGACTATGAAGAAGAAGTTATTTCAAAATATCTCGACTAAAAAGTTTCAAAAACCGGTCAAGTGCTAGTCGGACTCGCGCACGAAGGGTTCCGTGCCCCCCTTAAATATTAATTTTATTTTAATTCAATTATTTATTTTTAAAGTGAATATAACTAAATATTCTGTGAATATTTCAAGCGTCTACCTGTTGCCGTTATCAATATCGAGCAAAAATCACGGTTGTTGTATGGGAACCCCCCTTAAATATTTATTTTACCCTGTTTTTTAGTATTTGTTGTTATAGCGGCAACAGAAATACATCATCTGTGAAAATTTCAACTATCACAGTTCATGATATACAGCCTGGGGACAGACGGACGGACGGACAGCGGAGCCTTAGTTTACGGTACGGAACCCTAAAAACCTTCTTGCGTTAATTTATATATATATTCCTGATAAGTGTGTGTACTTAGTTGCTAACTAGTTTAATGGTGTAAGTACCTACTTTGTGTTGTGATTCAGGTTAAAAGCAGAGTTAAGTTAATAGATGTAATTATGGTGGTTATAATAACTTACTGCCTACTTTCTTAACCGTGTCTATAAGTTATTCATTTAGCTTCCTAGAGTATTACAAATATCTTACTAATAATCCAAATTGAGACTGCTTTTAAAAAAATCTAAAAAATGATAATTATACAATTTCTTAGCATAATATTTATTACTAGAATTTCAACTAAAACTTTAAAAAAAAAACAAAAAAGAATTAAAAAAAATTAGTTATGTCATGAAAAATGTCCCTTCTAAATGTTCGCCTTGTGGCATGGTGCCCAAGATGCTGGCGGCATTTAACCTCGCTGCACGGCTATACTGATTCTTTAAGCTAAGTATATACCAGCTCTGGTGTCACCAGAATTAACCTTTTCGATATGTTTTCTAGTGTTTTTTTTTTAAATTGTCTTATTTGGTAAACAAACAAAATATTCAAATGGCCAGTTTTTGAAAAAAATATTAATATAATTGTTTATTTATATTTAAAAAATTAATCTTTAAATCTAATGTAGACTTTAAAAATAACTAACTAAATAACTTTTCCCCGCTGAATCGCGATGCTGATTCGTTGAACGAGGAAGAAGCCAGCCTTCTTGTCACCAGAAGAGATGATCAGTCGAGGCGATATATCTTGAATAAACATTTTGGGGTATGAACCCCATGGTCCTAGAAACCTAGATATTTAAAAAAATAAACATACATATCCTTAGTCATTTGAATCCACCGTTTGAATTGCAGAATCCTAAATATCACATGTAAACTATCTATTCAACAAACCACACTTATAATCTAAATATACCTCAACAGAACTATCCACTCGTTAGGTAGGTATAGCCTCACAAATACCATCGGCTAAACGAGGGAAACTTGGTCTTCCGCTGGGTACCCTGGAACCTTAAGAGGATCGTGTAGCTCAGCGTACGCAGCGAAATAGGTATTTAGAAAATCATATTCTGTCTCAATCGCACTCTTCCCCCGGGCATCAGTGCGACAGAGAGCACTGCAGCTCGTGGGTGTTCGTAGGTATGTTTTTCGTTGAAAATTGCGTTTTGGGCGAAAACGATTTACACCTACTAAACTATAACGAAACCTTATAATTTTGGTGTCAAACGTTTTAGCAGATTATAATCTACGTACGTACGTTTTGCTTTTTTTGAAATTTTGCTTTGTTTCTCAAATACAGACGGTTTATTACCAGCAAGTTATGAACCAAAAAAACCGAGATTTGAGGGGCTTATAACTTTTGACCTATTACGAATTTTGAAAAAAGGAAAAAATACGTACGTAGTTTTTCATTATAACAGTAACATATTACAAAATCGTTAAAATTAATTAATATTTAGGGGTAGTAAAACGTTTTCTCCGTTTGTATGGACATGGACGCGGTACACTACACTCTTAACACGGTTTCGGGAACTGTAAGGCGCCCGTGAAGAGAGAATAAAAAAACTATCTATTCATATCTACACTTGATGTTCTTAACCTTGGTATTCGAGGTCATAACTGTATCCGTAACAAAAAATGCAAAGCAAAATACCTACTTACATGTTCCTTAGGTATTTATTTAGTTAGATGTGTAGGTATTTGTAAATAGCTGGACCTGAGTCTATTTAAAATCTAATTAAATTAAAATAATGTCTTATGATATTATGTCATAATTTTACAAAATTTTACAAAATTTTCCAATTTTTCTGTTCATATCCCCATACCCCACTATATTAAAAACGCGAAAGTTTGTATGGATGTATGTTTGTTACGGATCTGGATGAAATTTGGCACAGAGAAAGAGATATATTATAGTCTGGAATACCACATAGGCATAGGCATACAAACTTATGGATATATAACTGCATTCAAACTTTTTTCTTAAATTTAGCTTGCCTCACCTAGGAACGAACATTGATCCTATCGATTAGTAGAATAAAATAGCGAGGTTTTTAGCTGGTTCGATTCCTGGGTGAGGGAAGCGAATTTATGAAAATTTTTGAATGCAGTTTTGTTTCTTTTTAAAAACAAAGGATTGATTTTTTCTATCCTGTAGGTATATGTATCCATGTAAGATAAGTATGTAGGTATCAATTTGGTCAGGCAGGTTTGATCTCTGTAAAAGATTTTATTTTACAATAAAGGCAAGCACCTCTATTGTCTCTCGTATCATACGAGTGAGTCGTATGGCAGACCGATCTCGGCCTTGTCTTAATGTCAACAAACATTAACGTACAAGAATATATACCTCTATATAAACTACTAGCTTTCCGCCCCCGGCTTCGCCCGTCGACATTTTGGAACAAATAAAATATAGCCTATTAGATATTACTCAAGGATAACGTAGCTTTTTATTAGTGAAAGAATGTTCAGAATCCGTTCAGTAGTTTGAGAGATTACCCCTTACATCCAAACTTACAGACCTTACCTCTTTATAATATTTGCAGTTACCCGCGACTTCGTACGCGTCGTATTATGAGTACAACGTTTACACCCCATTTAACCCCCTTATTGGTTGATTTTTTTCGAAAAATATGCGTCTGTGGCCGAGTGGTTAAGACGTCTGGTATTAACTAGGCAGACCCGGGGTTCGATCCCTGATCCCGGCCATGTACCAATGGGTTTTTTTATTAAAAACTTATACACATAATCCGACAAACCACACTTAGAGGCTTTTCCATCTAAATATATTTCAACAGAACTCATTAGGTATAGCCTCACAAATACTATCGGCTAAATGAGGGAGACTTGGTCTTCCGCTGGACCCTGGAACCGTAACCGTTTCGGGAGCTTGGCAACCCGTGAATGTGAACAAATCAAAATTAAATGTTTCTTTTAAAATTAGACTAATTTATGTATTTTGTCAAATACGCAATCTGTTGGAGATCAGTTGAACTATGTCAAGAATATTGACACCACTAAAGTAGGCCACACATTTACAAGTTCGTTACAAGAACTGGACGAGTCTGTGGTCGGTTGCGGTGGACCGTACGGCGACGCACCGGGGATTGGACGAATGTGACGTTCATCTAGTTTTATTTATTTGTACTTAGATACTTAGATGTCCTTTAAAACAAATATTCAGACATTTTCCCTATGTAATTAGAGTCAGCGAACCAAGTCTCCTTCTGTAAACAAGAGGCCATGTAACATAACCCTCGTCTCTAGCCAATCTTACAAAATGACTCACAACTTGTTGCATGACCAACAAAATGTTTGTAAAAGTGTACACGCACAGTGTTTTTCCAATATGACAAAAACACGAGTCGTGCTATTTTTATACACTTATTCTAATTATGTACATTTTGCATAGCAAATTATTATCTTTCGTAAGTAATTTAAATCCCAATTTAATGAGCCATTGATTTCTTTATCGTATTACTTGGCAGACCACGGGTTCGATCCCGGATCCCGGCCATATACCAATGGGTTTTTTTTATAATTAATAACTTATGTACATAATCAGACAAACCACACTTAGAGGCTTTTCCATCTAAATATACCTCAACAGAACTGGCCTCAAATACCACCGGCTAAAACTCTGGGACCGTATTCTCGCACTATTTTGAGCGAAGTCCTATGACACCCCCCCCCCCTCCCCAAACTGCTTCCATAGCTTGGAATATTGTCAAGATTGAAGAAGTTGAGTCTTGGATTACTGTCTTGCAGCTTTTTAAATTAATAATAAATATTGACCTCTGCCATTAAGATCAAAAAATACTTTCTAATGACATGCTTCATTCGAAATACTTAAAAATTATAACCACTTATGACCTGAATGACTTGAACTGTTAATGTTAATATGATAAAATTAAGAGCGGTGATCTTGCACATCTCATGTAAAGATAAGTAGTCAGTTTCCATAAACCAATAGGCCATTCAAATTCGTTCAGTCATAACGGCGTTTTTTAACCACACATAACATTTAATCATCTATCCGCCCAAAAAGCACTTTTAGTTTTTTTCGAATTTACCAATTTTCCGAGTAACTTTTCCAATTTTCTTTTCCTAAGATTATTATTACAATTTTTTTTTTAAATAGCCAAATCGGTCCAGCCATTCTCAAGTGATGCGCTTACTGTTAGTTCAACTGATCCCCAACAGATAGCGTATTTTACAAAATTAATTAATTAATCTAATTTTAAAATAAACATATTTGATTTGTGTTTATGTTTCATCATTAGAGGGGAAAATAATCTTAAAAAGGCGTATCAAACATTAACTTTGATACTGAGATATTTGATACCGACAAAAAACACCTTTGAGAAAAATATAGGTATAGATAGATCTAGACTAAACTTCTGAACGCATTACGATGGAATTTGGAATGGAAATGATGTATATCCTGGATGTTCCACTTCCATACTGACAAATTCTCTCACTTTCTTCATCACTTACAAAATGGCCTTACTATATATAGAGTTATTCCAAAATAACAAATTAAACTCAAAAGCAGACATCTGGAACATTCCCCTGCGAAATGAGGACGGCAGTCGGTTACTATGGTAACACGGTCGGGAGGAGCTATTTTAGTTAGAGATACTTCTTTGATGTTCTTGTTGCTAAATTAGCCTCTACATATAGACTGTAATAATTGCCTTTTAAAAAAAAACGGTCAAGTGCGTGTCGGACTCGCGCACGATTGGTTCCGTACCATTATCTATAAAAACTACAAAAAAAAACACGTTTGTTGTATGGGTGCCCCCTTAAATATTTATTTTATTCTGTTTTTTAGTGTTTATTGTTATAGCGGCAACAGAAATACATCATCTGTGAAAATGATCTGTCTAACTATCATGGTTCATGAGATACAGCTTGGTGACAGACGGACAGACAGACAGACGGACGGACAGCGAAGTCTTAGTAATAGGGTTTCCGTTTTTTACCCTTTGGGTACGAAACTCTAAAAAGTGTACCGACTTCAAAAATTATGCACTGAAAAGTGTGCTTTCCGAAAGCAAATGCACAAGTCACTATAAAAAATACCAAATCGCTTCAAGTGTGCCTATAAAATTTGAAGATTTCTCCAGGATCCCATCATCAGAGCGTGACCTGATGACCATGGGACCACCTGGGAAGTGTACCCTTTCAAACAAAAAAAAATTTACAAATCGGTCCACGCGGTCTTCAAGTAATCGGGGAACATACATGAAAAAAACATAAAAGATTTCGACAAATTGAGAAACTCCTCCTTCTTTTGAAGTTCGGCTAAAAAGCGTACATATTTATAATTTGTCTTTTACATCATGTAACATAATAAAATCACGAAGTGTTTTCTCCTAAACTCTTGCTTCGGAACCTTAATTGTGCGAACCCGACTCACTCTTGGCCCAGATATTTCTTGTTTTCCATGGTTCCGTACCAAAAATAATACCATTGGTGACACTTACGGTATTATGTCGTCTGTCATGGACGTTTATCCACTAGTGCTAGTGGTACGCGTACCCCCAGGGGTACACGAGTTTGCTTGAGGGGCGGTACACGCGACAATCTCAGGATTCTCAGGTAATTTACTATCAGTAAGAAACACATTAGCAGCAATCGCTGCTATATATTTTGATTCAATCAATCAATTTAATTAAGATTTTAATTTTATTGAATGACGAAGAACTAATTATTTATTAAAATAAGGGAACCACTGCACTCTCTTGAGAGTCGAACCCCTTTATTCCTTGTAGAGTAGGCAAAATCGGGATTTACAGAGATTTAGCAGGCACTTGTTGTCGCTGCAGTCCACTTTTTAGTCATATTTAGGTGTTTAACTTACCTATATTCTATTTAGACATATTATGTAGTAAAACCGGTTTTAATTCTACATTTTTACGTTGAAACATTAGAAAGGCCGTTTGAGGTAAACCGGTAACTTGATAAAAACAAGCTTTTCATCTTAAAATGTTGCGTTTTTTTTTCAAACTTGTGTATTTTTACTAATTAATATAGGTGTTATATTCTTGCGAAGTATCTGGCACTATTTAGCAATAACATTGAATGTGCCAGTTCGCTGAGAATCCTATAGCCGGCTAGTAACTGTTTTATTGTCTTTTATCTCATACTCCACAGAAAGTCGCACGCCACATGCATAATAAGTTTTTTAATTACCACCCGTATTGCAGAGGTACAGCCAAAGAAATTGATTACTGTACATCTAATGTTAATTACTGCTTAGAAGTGTTTCTTTCATAAACGTTTCTACTTGACAAAAACTTGTGAATTTTAATCAAATGTCTAAAAAGATATTGTTCAGAAATTAATATTGCAGTCTGTCTTTTTCATTATTTTCTCTTTTTAAATAATGCTTATTTTTCTCATTATGGTATGGGTTTACATAAATAAAACTACTTACCTATTAGATAGGTATATATGCTACCGCGGACTTTTTGGAGATCATTTTATTCTACACAATTCTTTCCTATATCATTTTGTTGTATATCTGACGGATTAGACAGCATATGGCCATGAAAAGGGCACAGACAGACAGACGCAGCCGCGGACTTTGTTTTACAATATGTAATTATGTCAATTTTCATTTAATGTTTTTTTTTGTAAAATGCTTTCCGTATCGTTAGTAAACACAAATAATACAAAAGTCGATAAATTAGACAGTAGTCGCATATGATGTGTAACATCTGACATCTCATTTTGGTAATAAGCAACATTAACATTATATCCTGAAAACATTAACACTTTATACACTTAGGTTAAGCGCACAGCTGATGCGTTCTTATTCTCTATTTCTCTTTCTTGTCACACACAAACGCACACACTGTTGGCAGACAGTACCAACTTCTCGGAAAATCGGCGCACGCTCATTTAGCGCGTGCTTGCCCGGCTTCCTGTTACACACTTCCGTCTCTTTTTAGAAATCACTCTCACAGATTGCAGGAAAGCGAGAGAAAAGATGTTACACATCCAAAACTTGTAAACTTACACAAACGTCCATGCTTATGCGACCGTATTACTTATTTCTTTGAGTGTACTTGCACATCAACCTTATCTCTATGTGATGTTTTTTTCAAGAAAATCATACGGTCCATTGTTCTCAGTTTGGTGTGAATGTGAGCATCAGGTATATGGCAAACTATGATTTACTTGCCGAAAATTTTGAGAACAATTGGGTTTAAAGTAACAATGCCCGCATTTAGTAAGTTGCCCACGTTAAATAAAACTGGTGACGATTATTAGAACTGAACTGAAATTCTGTGCTAAATTGTAACTCAATGTACAGTTATTTCACTTTTTTTTTATACACATAACAATACAAAAACTTTAAATCTAATCTAAACATTAAAAATAACTCAATAAACCAGGTCCGCGTGGAATAGTGGCAAAAATACTGGCTGCATTTCCCCGCTGAATCGCGATGCTGATTCGTTGACCGAGGAAGGAGCCAGTCCTCTTGTCACCAGAAGAGATGATCAGTCGAGGGGATATATCTTTAATAAACTTTTTGGCATTTGAACCCCACGGACCTAGAGCTTCTACACCAAACGGCACACATTTGTAGTTTTCAATAATTGAACTATACCTATATTTGCGCCGTTTGTTAGACTCTCTGATTTCCGCCGCAGCTCCCGCTTTGATTGCTGTTTCCCTGAGATGAGACGGGGCTAATGTGTCCACGCACGTAGCATCCTATACAAGGGCCCGACCTCGCTCCCAGGGAATCAGAGTCATTCCATCAGGTCTCTTGCCGTCTTCTTGGATTATTCCCGTTGGCTCTAGGAGAAGAGGGACTTCTATTGACGCAAGAGCCCTTTTGATGGTATCATTGAGGGAGCTGTGGCGAGAAGGCCTGCCTGCACTTTTTATGTAGGATAGTCCGTGAGTTCCAAATTGATCAACCTCCTTTCCACACGGACATCTATGTTCGCTACATAATGGTGCTATTTCATATTCCCTGTGGTCACGGAAATCTAAAAATTATATGATTCTAAAATAATTTGTCACCATTTCTTACTCATTATTGTTTTATTATATTATTATAGGTTATAGGAACGAGCTACTTCTATTGTTGTCAAGTATTAGTCACTGAGTTCAGAGTGCAGCTAAGCTACTGTGTGCACTACCATAAGAATATGTAATTAATTATATTACTATAATGAAATTATTGAGCCTTGGACGTTTTTTCACAAATATTCACTGTTTTGCGAGCAAGACCGCGTAAAGGTATTCTACAGGGAGTAGACAAAATCTTCTTCTTCTTCTATTGTGGCTTCACGTAGCGAAATCCTAAGTCTATGGGCTCCACCAATGTTAATCGATGACTTGCCAATGTCAAGTATTATATCTATCTACATAGATAAAACACAAAAAATGTTTCTACCTATGTCCGTTACAGACTTTGAAACCATCCAACGTGCGAAAATGGTTTAAAAAAAAAGAAAACTTAACCTAAAAAAAACACTTTTCCCATACAAAAATTTTCAACCTCATCAAAGGGTTGCAAATAAATTAAAAACATTAGTGTGAAGTTTGTATACAATTGTTACCCCGGGCGAAGTCGGGGCAAGCCGCTAGTAGTACTTATATATAGTTTCAATATGCCGATTAATCTGTATCTAAGATGATCCCTCCGACTGTGATCTAATCACTATCACAGCGCAGGCGGGATCAAACCGGATTCCCCAGCACGTCACGACGAAACGCGTGCGTCGGTCGCCATGACATGACGAAGAATATATATATAATTAATTGTCTAAGAATTAAAGTAAGTGTGTAAATATTACAAAATAAAAACTTGTTTGTGGTATTGCAGAAGTTTATTTATTTTGTTAATTGATGCGTTCGGTAGCACCCGTAACCTAAATATTGGTTTCGTAGAAGCCAACTCTCAATTTAATGATGGCTTCACTCACATATTTGGGTTAACTGGAGTTCCGGCTTTCGTTTTTTATGTGATAATCTTTTATATAAATTGGCTAGCCCGAATTGAAAATTTATAGTTTTATAGCTTTGCCCACGTAGAAATTAAACAAGGAAATGATCGCGTTATACTTCCAGCCCCTTCCCCATCCCGTTTTCCTGGATCAAAGGTATGCTATTCCTATAGACACTCAATTTTGTGCGTCTGTTTGACTGGCACAGGAAGACAAATAGGTTTAAAAAATTTTTTTTCTGTAATAAAGTTTATTCTGCATACGAACAAAAAAAATCAGTGACTCGTTCCTGTGTCGCACTGTCAAAAAGTGGAACGAACTTCCAGCGTCGGTCTTTCCTGCTTCCTACAACCTGGGGTCCTTCAAAAAAAAGCATCTCTACGGGCCGGCGCATAGTGGGCGCGGCGCGACTGGCGGACTGTTTTATGTTCGGCCAGTCGCGCGCATTCATGGACCAAATGCAAAATCAAACAAACTTAACAAACCTTCGTATTTAAATATTAAAACTTTGTAGTGAGGGTCACATAAAAGGCAGGAATTAATCGATTACAACATTTTATGACCGAAACAAGCCAAAAACCACGATATTCTTATCTAAACGAGCGACGCGACGTCATTGTATGAGTCAGCGTTGCTGGGTTCGAAGTTGAGGGGACAAACTTATTGATTTTAACCGTCTCGCTCGAAGTAAAAGCTGAGTACGAATTCGTTACAATAGAATAAATGCTTGGGGACTGAATCATAGAAACACATATGATACCGATGGAATCGAGAAAAAGTTCCCCTTTCCCAAAATATCACTGTGTTTGAAATTTATTTTAGAGCGCCCACGACTAATACTACATCTTCTTTCCATATGACCAAACCATCAAACCATCTATCTATTTGCTAAGAGGGGTAGGCAGCGACAATCGAATACCATTTGTTACGATCCTGACACCTTTTTCGCTTCTTTTATATTCATCATACCTTTCATACATGCTCGGCGATTGTATGTACTTTTAATATTTTCATCGGCCATATATTTTTTCATATGTTCAATAAAAGTACACCTAGGTCGTCCTCTGCCAGCATTTCCTTTCATTTCAGCCATATAAACCTTTTTAGTCAATGTTTCATCCTTTGAACGTGTCCAAACCAGCGTAAACAACTTTTCTTCATTTTAGTCACAATATCATCTTTCACTCCGCATTCTTCTCAAATTTATATCACACATTCTACGTAAAGATACCATTTCCACTGCATTTATCTTACTGTCATGCTTCTTCCTATCCCCGGCCGGTCGCCGTACGGTCCACCGAAATTGACCACAGACTCGTCCAATTCTTGTAACGAACGGTCCGCCTAGATCATCATGTCTAAGAAATGTCGGAATGGGAAATTTACGGAGCGATGCCGGACAAATGTGTGGCCTACATAAGTTCCCCTTTCTCAATCTTAGTTCTTCTTTTTTAATCCAGACTTCTCCCTTTTCTTATTTAAACATAAGCCTGGTATCAACAAGCGGCATAGTCTAACTCTTTGGTCGCTTTCATGATGTGCTTTCATTTATCAGAATTCGTATTCTCAATTTGATTGTGTGGTCACACCAAAATTATGTACCGATTTGGATAACTTTTTTCAAGAACTTTTTACGGTCATTCACTTGAGAAGACGTACTTACTTATTTCTGTCTTCAAAGATGTCACTAAAAAGTGAGTTGTGAATGTTTTAACTTTGCTTCATTTCCAGTTTCTTGGAAGCAACACGTGTCATTGGTATATTTTCATCTGAAATCAGAGTAAATATTTTATTTTGCTTGAGTTAAATATATATACTGTAAATCTTACAGTTCATCTTGTGACTCAAGTCTGTATTTTAAAATTGTACCATCAGAACCTTTTTGTGTTGCGGCATGGACAGAATTGCAGTTCTCTTTGCATGCTTCGACAGCATAGTTGGTTCCGTTTATTATATCCTGCTATTTACCGACTTCAAAAAAAGAACCTCCTCTCAATTCGTAGGAATCTCTTTTTTTTAATGTATGTTCCCCGATTACTTAAAAACGCCGATTTGCAAATTATTATTTTTTTTGGAAGGGTATACTTTCCAGGTGGTTCCATGGTCAGGTCGGGATCTGATGATAGGATCCTGGAGAAATTGAGAACTCTTCAAATTTTATAGGCACACTTGTTGTAATTAATTGTCTTGATTTGTAAAAGTTTCTAATTTGGCACCAACCGTCTTCAAATTCAAAGGCAAACAGAAATATTTAATTATTTCTTGCTTTTCAGTGAACAATGTTTGAAGTCGGTACATTTTTTTATTGAGGTAAAAGTTATGGCTTACCCATACCCATTCTGCCTACCCCTAAGGGGGATTTATATGGGTTTTACGAAATAGCTTGTGAGGATGCATAACTATGAACGAAAAGATTTGAGCTCAAATTCCTGCGTGAATGAGTAATGCATTTGTTTAGAATTCTCGAGTTGTAGGTACATGTTATTCCTATAAATAGTGATAGTGATCGCAAACATAATCCCTTGCTACATAAAATGTCTTGTCGTGCTTCGTTCTTGTTATAACTCCATTTCCAATTGCAACCAGTGCAAAGTAGGTATATGTAGATTTGATTTGTAAGTGTTTTTTTAAATTGATCTAAAGTGCCAAAAAAGATGGTCGTACTAAAAGTCTCTTACTAATAGTAGAAGATAAAACCAACTTGTATGCCACTTTCAGATCAAAAATCGAGTTCACGCTGGACGAGTCAAAAATGCACTTGCTTGGCTTTTATTTTATTTTGAACCAAAACCTATCAGTCGTGCAAGCATGACGGTGTCGAAAGAATATCTCAACATGGACAAAATCTCAGTTATCTATCTTAGACAAATCAACTCAAAAAGTAGCGTCACGGAAACCGGTTCTTTCTGTCTTGCTTTATCTCTGTGGTACATTATCTCTTTCTCTTTCTAACTGAGATTTTTGTCCACGCAGAGATTCTCTCTATCTTTACATGGCTGCTTGACTTGCGATAGTATGTAAATATTATTATTTTTCTTTCTTTACGGGTTGCCTTACAACTCCCGAAACCATCTTACGGTTCCAGGGTACCCAGCGGAAGACGAAGTCCTCCTCTTTTAGCCAATGGTATTTGTGAGGCTATACCTAACGAGTGGCTAGTTCTGTTGAGGTATATATATTATATTAATTATAATATAATTTTGTCAATGTAAATAGCAGTTAGTCAGGCAGGGGTAATGGCCTTTTAACTGTTCATCTGTTGTATTTGTATCCGATATCGTCATTTGAATATGTGATGTTGTACACATTTACATAGAAAGTTAATATACTGTGTCATTTTATGTACACTAATTAGATGTTTCTGGTCAAATGAGTTTGATTTCTAAATCACCTAGTCGATAAGGTCGGTTTTCTTTTGTACAACTTTCTAACTTATAAGGATACTCAATCTTACTCTTTACATACATTATTGAGGTTTGTCTCTGCATTATTTTATGTCCATATTATTACTAGCTATCCACCCGGCTTCACCCGTGGTATTTTTATAACAACCTTTTATTTTATATCCATGTAATAATGTCGCTTTATAAGGAGTGACATTTTTAATTGTTTTTTAAATAGGTCTAGTAGTTTTTGAGTTTACTTTTTATGGACAAACAAATTAATTACTAAATTAGTAACATTAGTGTCTAATAGATATGTACATACTTTTATACCGTCACGCCTGTTTCCCAAAGGGGTAGGCAGAGAGTAGGTATGTAGCGCCACCTCACTCGATCTTTGCATACTTCTCTTGCTTCATCCATACATGCAAGTCTCTTTTTACCTTTTTAAGGACATCAAATTTTGATTAGTGAACGTTCGTCTTGGTCGTCCTTTCGTTTTTTATACCTACAACACTATCATTCACTCCACAATTTATTGACAAAGGTTAGTGTTGTAGAAAATATATCAATCAGTATAATTGGACAAAATAATGTTTAAACAAAACATTGTCACAGAATATTCAATTGAAGTGGCAAGATAATTTTAATAACATTGATATACGTATTTTATTTAATAAAGGATAAGTTAGAAATTCAAAGTGAAGTAGGTATACATACCTACTACAACTCAACGCGGGAGATAAGGGCCGGCCGGGAATAGAAACCCATTAATAACACGACGACAAAGATACGGGGAGCTTGTATCTTTGTCAAGAATAAAACATAAAATCACACCTTTCCTTTACGATTTTTTTAGATCTTAAACTATGTTCCAGCTGTTGTACGTTGTATGAATGTAGATGACGCGAAAGAATGTATGGAAATGGATGCCCTGTGAATCTGTGAATATATAAACGTGTCAGTCACAGGGCACCCAGCGGAAGACCAAGTCTCCCTCTTTTAGCCGATGGAATTTGTGAGGCTATACCTAACGAGTGGCCACCCGCCGTACGGTCCACCGAAACTGGACCACAGACGTACGGCGACCGGAATGGGAAATTTTAGGAGCGATGCCGGACCAATGCGTGGCCTACTTAAGGGTGGATTGTCGGATTATGTACATACGTTCTTAATTATAAAAACCCATTGGTATACATGGTCGGGATCGAATAGTGGTCTGCCTAGTTAAAACCAGACGTCTTAACCACACACCCAGCGACGCACCTTGTTTGTGAAATGTCCTTTTGTTTGCTTTTATTAGAATAGAACGAACTTCTGACTAACCTAGGAGCTTTTTACAAGAAAAGAGTTCCTTAAAGATGGAAAAGATAAGAGTTGAGTGTTGTAACGAATCTAAATCACCATTTAATCGATTCTATGTAGCAACAATGCGAATTGGACAGAATTTCTAAGATTAAAAGGAGGTCGTCCGACATCAGTATTGCTCAATCGATTTGAAAGAAGTGCTTTAACAGCAATCAACGATAGCATAATTTTTTTTTAATATGTTTATGTGAAAATGTATAAAATAAATATTGAAAGTACACACAATCGCCAAGCATGTATGAAAGGTATGATGAATATAAAAGAAGCGAAAGAGGTATGTCAGGATCGTAACAATGACATTCGATTGTCTCTGCCTAGCCTACCCCTCTTGGGATGAAATAGATAGATAGATCATGTTTAATTTACAAAAACTATTTCATAAAAAACAATTCTATGATACTGTCCTATAAGTTGTTATATTATTTTACTACTAGCTCCCCCCCCCCCCCGGCTTCGCACGATTACAATATGGGTTTATAAAATTGTAATACCTACACAAATACGTTTATAACTACTTATTTATTAGAGATAAATATATGCTACCAAGGACTTTTTTGTAGATCATTTTATTCCACACAATTCTTTCCTACATCATTTTGTTATATCTCTGACGGATTAGACAGCATACGCCATGAAAACTCGCTGGGGCTAACTTTTTCCCCGACTTGATTCACTAATACT
Source organism: Nemapogon koenigi (assembly GCA_963924495.1). Taxonomy (NCBI): domain Eukaryota; kingdom Metazoa; phylum Arthropoda; class Insecta; order Lepidoptera; family Tineidae; genus Nemapogon; species Nemapogon koenigi. The sequence goes on along the minus strand of OZ004649.1, from coordinate 7,446,007 downwards.
GTTAATTCTCAGCTCCTAAACATGATCCGTCCATGTTTAAGGCCCTCACTGCTTGTGCAAAAAAATCAGTAGAGGGGGTGAGGCGGAGTGATGCAAGCTTCGATTTGCGGGGAGATGCGGCGCGCCTACTATGAACATACCGAGACCGCGACATCACAATCTAGGAACATAGGAATAATCGGACTGAAATAATTAATTTTCGTTTTGCCAGCGACTTAGCATGTATGAGTTTTAACTGTGCCTAATAATAGTAATGTTTTACATCCAATGCGTAAGTGTAATATAAGTTAATCATTCTCTAAAATTAAATTAAAATAAAAAAAAACTAATAAGTAGTAATTTATAGTTTAGTGTTAATAATGGGTAATAAAAGGAATAAAGAACTACGTAAGATTTGTATTAGAAAACGACGTAAGAAGAATATAAAAAAACATACTTTTGACTCTGAGTAAGTATAATATTTGAAATTATAATACAAAATCCTTATTATTCAATATCTTCAATCAATGTAAAAAGAAAAGATGGAGTAATACAACCGCTCAGCGTGCCTGCCACGTAGCATACGCTCTGCCTATACACTACTCCTCGTCCCGGTGTTCCTCTTTTCTTATTTTGTATTAGCACTACGGCCGAATACTACAAAACAGTGAGAGTACAGAAATTAAGCTTACGTATGTACATAACCTTTTATACTTACACTCGGCCACAGTAAATATATCTAAACAGTACCGAAACATATGGTAGTCTATCAAAAACTAAGTAGATATAAAGTTACCTATTTACACAGGCAAAGGCGGGTAAAAGCTTAGTCCATTGAGACCTAAGTATGTATAAAAAACCACATTTACACAGGCAAAACCGAGACATATGGTAGTCTATCAAAAACTTAGTAGGTATAAAGTTACCTATTTACATAGGCAAAACCGGGTAAAAGCCTAGTCCATTAAGACCTAAGTAGGTATAAAGGCAGACATTTACACAGGCAAAACAGAGACATATGGTAGTCTATCAAAAACTAAGTAGGTATAAAGTTACCTATTTACACAGGCAAAGCCGGATAAAAGCCTAGTCCATTAAGACCTAAGTAGGTATAAAGTCAGACATTTACACAGGCAAAACCGAGACATATGGTAGTCTATCAAAAACTAAGTAGGTATAAAGTTACCTATTTACATAGGCAAAATCGGGTAAAAGCCTAGTCCATCAAGACCTAAGTAGGTATAAAGTAAAATATTTACACAGGCAAAGCCGAGACATTAGGGTAGTCTATGAAAAACTTAGTAGGTATAAGTTACCTATTTACATAGGTACAGCCGGGAAAAGCCTAGTCCATCAAGACCTAAGTAGGTATAAATTCAGATATTTACACAGGCAAAACCGAGACATTAGGGTAGTCTATGAAAAACTTAGTAGGTATAAGTTACCTATTTACATAGGCAAAACCGGGTAAAAGCCTAGTCCATCAAGACCTAAGTAGGTATAAAGTCAGATATTTACACAGGCAAAGCCGAGACATAGGGTAGTCTATGAAAAACTAAGTAGGTATAAGTTACCTATTTACATAGACAAAGCCGGGTAAAACCCTAGTCCATCAATACCTAAGTAGGTATAAAGTCAGATATTTACACAGGCAAAGCCGGGAAAAACCTAGTCCATCAAGACCTAAGTAGGTATAAAGTAAAATATTTACACAGGCAAAGCCGAGACATTAGGGTAGTCTATGAAAAACTTAGTAGGTATAAGTTACCTATTTACATAGGTACAGCCGGGAAAAGCCTAGTCCATCAAGACCTAAGTAGGTATAAATTCAGATATTTACACAGGCAAAACCGAGACATATGGTAGTTTATTAAAAACTAAGTAGTATTAGTATGTATAGAAAGCCCGCTGTTTCTAATAAGATAGCTAGAGCGGGATAGTGGTAGACGTTTAAGTTCGGGTGTGAAAGGGACAGACAATAGGATTACGAGAAAAACATCGCTAATTTATAATCAGGCGAGTTCACCAGAGCGTCCGGGACACGTCCGCTGCCGGCGGTATCTGTCCGCCATCTGCCGATATTTACGGAATTTCGGGCTTTTCAATTAATTAAAAAATAAACACGCTATTAATTTGCCATTTTTTAAGCAATGTCTTTAGTACATTGATTTTCCTACAATATAGTTTTTTTTTAACGTTAGTTGTCGCTCAAAATATTGAGAATTTTGAGAGCAAAAATTATTTTCGTGCTGTAACTTGCGATTTTTTTTTTAAAGATACTACAAAGATTTAATAATATTTTATTATTTATATATTTTCTTTATATATTTCACTATTCACAAATTTTTTTTCGGACTTGTAAAATGGCTTGATATGTCCACATTTAGCGACAAAAAAATAGACGTTTCAGAGAAAATGTACGGAGACGTCGCCTTAAAACTCGTGAACCTCCTTCGGAAATCAATTTATCTAATGGTGAAACCCGCATTAAAATCCGTTTAGTAGTTTTTGCGTGAAAAGGGCACAGACAGACACGGCGGGGACTTTGTTTTATAATATGTAGTGATTACGAACTTGCTTTCGAGTTCGGCTTAGCTCATGGCACATAGCTAAGCTAAAAGTTTCATCAAACTCCATTAAACAGACACACAAACAAAATTATCATGTATCTAAAATTACCCGACTTATAAATTACAGCCAGACACTTAAATTTTATTTAGTTGTATGTATAAGAATGGAATTCAAAGCAATAAGCAAATCACGTTATATATCCATAATTTTTCTGGGATTAACTATTAGAGAAAACGAGGGCAAAGTTTAAGGGGAGGAACGAATAATCTTGGTTGATTTCTGAACTGAAATTCCCGAATTTTACGAATGCTATGTACATACAAGTTGGGCATCGAAAACTAGAGGATTTTATCTAGTATTGTGTAGGATGAAAACATGATTGGTGAAAATTTTCTCGATAACTTAAATTTTTGAAATCACCTCTTCAAAAACACCTTTTTAGTCATACGACCATACTCTGAAGGGATTTACGTTTAAATTTTATACGAATCTGTAGGTAATTTCAGTACCTAGTGTTGATTAAGAAGATTTTTCCCTGCATGTGATGGTTTTTTAATAAATTATTTATTTGTCGCTTACGTCATTTATTCCGAGAATCGATACTTTATGCCCTTCTCACTTCTGCGGCAAGAACGGACAAAGCGCCGTCGTTGTCTTGCATGACGTGATCGTTGCCCTCGAACCACTCATGCGCCCGAAATGGCTTACGATTAGAAATTTCTGAGTCGTTCCTCGTCTTAACCACCCATATTTCCTATTAAATAAAAACAATTTAAAAAATAACGGCCACTTCACTTTAGATATTAAATAAGTAACTATATGCTAAATTACAGTGACACAGGTGGGAATAGTTTATCCCCATACAAATTATGGAATAGGATTCTTAATGAGCTAATATTTCTCATCCTGTTTTTTTTTTCACCGTAAGATTTCTGTGATATCATTGCTATATCTAGGTTGTAGGTAATTTCATCCAAAACCGTAAGTAATATCTCTTTACATGATAAGATCACATGAAGTCCATTCACTTTCTCACATAGCAATATATCTGCAGCTAAGTGACCACTAACATTACGCGACACCGTAAGACCATTGATCCATAAACCGTACACTTTCACTCTTGTTTCCTGTTACGGTGCAAGACCTACTACAGAGGAATTGTCTCTGACTTGATGAGCAGTTTTAATTAAAATATGGGATTTTATGTGTTTATCATGAAAAATTTAGGTACCTAAAAGCTGGCTCTTACCTCGCGAGGTAACGCAGCCAGTGTTTTGGTAACCATGCCACAAGGAGGGGTTCTAGGAGAGGTATTATTTTTTTAATTTGTATATATAATTTTTAACTCATATCAACTTTCATCCCCTATTTTCAGTTGTTCCTATTGGCAACTTTTAAATTTTTTCTTTCCCTAAAAACCTTATTCAGACTATTACGAATATTTACAAAAAAATACAAATCGTTCTCAAGTTATCCAAGCGAGAGTTTTTTACCATGCTAATCTCAAGATATCTGTAATTTTCTGTTACCAACAATCAAGTTAAAGTATTGCCACCTTCTATTGGGAATTTAAGATGACTTCTTCGCTCGAGAAATTTAAATAAAAATTATATAAAATATTGTCATGGAATATTTATTATTGAAATTATTGTAGTTATTTTTGCACGTAATTTTATATAATAGGTGGTGTGAAAAAATAAGTATAAAAAAACTTAAATCGTTTGACCTTTTAAGAAAGGTTATATCAGTTCCGGAACACGATCATGTACACAACCAGTTTGTTGTCAGTAGAAGTACATTCACATCCGATATTTATAGTCCAGTCAATTATACCCTACTTGAAAAACTTAGTGTTTTCTGATTAATTTTTGAAAATTATGTTTGTGCGAAAATTTATAGGTACTTACTTATATCTTGACTAGCTTTCCGCCAAAGCACTTTCAGTTTTTCCCGAATTTTTCACTTTTTCGGGCAACTGTTTAATTTTTTTTTCCTAAGAACCTGAGTCGAACATTATGAACATTTAAAAAATAACCAAATCGGTCTAGCAATTCTCAAGAGATGCTCTTTATACCAACGAACAGCATTTCATTTTTGTTTATTTATAAGAATATTACAATTATTTTTTGCATATACGACGTTTTATTTAAAAACATTTAATTTGACACAATCAGTTGATATTGAACTAAACTTGACGTCAATGCAAATATGAAATTAATTTACATTTTCTGCCAATTTCTTTAAACTAGGTTAATTCAACTTTCATTATGTAAATAATATCTTGAAATATACTCTAAATGCGTTATATTTTTATCTATAAAACATAACAATCGTCCATTAGCTCTTCTTCATGGTCATGGTTGCAATTAAATCAGTTTAGAAAACAACCGCCATTTTCTATCGATATAAAATATATATTCTTGATAATACTTCTTTCGGTAACTCTTTCGGAGGCTATTTTAAACATGCTACTACATTCATATACAAATACACTTTTTTATCAAATTGTCGGATAAACCAGGATAAACTTCATAGTTTCACAATAGGGTTGTTGACAGTGAAAGAAAATAAACACACAATAATATTTTTATATAGTTTATAACGAACTAGCCTTCCGCCCCCGGCTCCGCCCGTGGATATTTTCATGTTGTTGGTCTGAATGCGACATTTTAAAAATAAAATGAAAAACAATTTTTTTTTATTTGAATTTTAATATTTTTTATTAGATATAATAAACCTTACAGCAAAAAAAAATTGTCAACACCCTTTTTATTACCGGTATTAACGCTGTTAGCACACTGTTAACATTGCGATAATATACCGTTCTCTAGTAGTAGTGCAATTTCGCTACCGTCAAGTTACCGCGATTCGCGGTTCTTATTAGTTGGATACAATGTGAAACGTTCTCTAAAATTTCATGCGACAGATACGTGTTATTGTTAAGCATAGGATTGGATAGCAGAGATATGATAGTCTATTGAAAAAACGTAAACAGACTGTCTTATCTGTTTTCTGTCAATAGAATCTACCGTGTTGATTACATTATTTATACAACTTGAATGTTTCTTCTCAATCTAAAGTCTGGAGTTATCTATTTGTCGCAACTCGGTTCTTGTCAGATTAACTTGATGTGCTTGGTACAGTCAGTATAAAAAACGAGCGAGCCTTACAGCAGTCGCATAGTAGTCTGTGGTCGCATACACTGTAGGTTAAGCGCACAGCCCTATTTCCCTTTCCTTTTCTTGTCACACACACGCACAAACTGTTGGCTGATAGTACCAACCTCTCGGAAAATGGGTTGGTACCATCTGACGGCCAATTATAGCACCTTTTTACCTCTTTGGTTAAATCAAATAGCGCGCGCTTCCCCGGCTTTCGACACTTGCGTCCCTTTTCACGAAATCACTCCCACAGATTGCAGGAGAGCGAGAGGAAAGACGTAACACATCAAAATTTTTCTTTTTATATAGGTAGGTAGGTAGAGAGGACCCAGGTGGCACATGTCTCTTAATCCTCAATTCATCTATGTATGCGCAGATGCCATTATGTGATACTTAGATTATTCCTTCCTAACCAATATTATAAATGCAAAAGTGTGTTTGTTTGTTTGTTTCACGTCAAAGCGAAGCATCGGTACGACTGGATTTTTGCACAGAGATAGTTGGATGACAGGCAAATTTTTATCCTGGGAAATTATGCCATTCCCCCGGGAAAATTTACGAGTATGTATAACATATAAACAATTTTATGATACAATTTAAATATTTTATAGCAAATCTTTCTAACCACTTTATTCTCTACTTCGTATTTCATTGGCCTTCAAATGTTTCACAAAAACAGTAGTCTTGTAAATATAAAATCTCTTTTCCCACGAAGTTGAGTGTAAATCACGTTTTATAGGCAGGTAGCGAAAGTGAATTTTCATTGTGTACATAATATTATGTGCTATAACCTCAACTTAATGGTTTTAGAAAAACTAGCTTTCAGTTTTGTTAACAAGACAATAGTTCGTTTATTATATTTTTAATTACGACATGAGAGAGTGGAGTTCAGGAACGTTGACATTCAGATCTTGGATTTAGTCAGACTACTTAGTCAAGACTAACTGCTTACTAAGACCTATTTCATCTGACTACAATATAGATATAGAAAGTATTGATAAATAAAAGTTCGATCCCAGATCCCGGCCATGTACCAATGGGTTTTTTAATTAAAAACTTATGTACATAATCCGACAAACCACACTTAGAGGCTTTTCCAGCTAAATATATCTCAACAGAACTAGCCACTCGTTAGATATAGCCTCACAAATACCATCGGCTAAACGAGGGAGACACTAGGTCTTCCGCTGGGTACCCTGGAACTCTGGAAGGTTTCGGGAGCTGTAAAGCAACCCGTGAAGAAAAAAAAAAAAAAAAAAAATATATATAAATAAATTGCCCTCTGTCCACTGGATCCCCTGCTGAAATTCTCTGGGGTATTATTAATTTGAATTTTATTCACGGGTTGCCTTACAGTTCCCGGAACCGTATGGGTACCCAGGATAAGTACCCAGCGGAATACCAAGTCTTCCTCTTTTAGTCGATGGTATTTGTGAGGCCAGTTCTGTTGAGGAATATTTATATGGAAAACGTGGTTGAGTCGGATTATGTCATCGATGGATTATGTACACAAATTTTACCACCATAGAGGTACCAATGGCCGGCATCGACCCTGGTCCGCCTAGTCTTAACCACTCGGCTACCGACGCTCCTTAATTTTACATTTATGCCCTTTAGTATTTTTTTCATTCAATTTCATGTAGAATTGATTAGAATTATATATGCAGATCAAAATGTATCTTTTACTATGTTATAAGATGCTGCAATTTAAAGACCTAAATAATTTCTAAGGAACACACAGTATGCTTTTCTTGATAAGTACTTACCTACTTGATTAAGATTGTCTTTATCTTTTTCAGATATTATCTCCGTGATGAGATTATCAACTCACGCACGGTAACACTACACGAAGCAACGCAGTGGTTAAATTGGTGTCACAAAAGACAAACCTTAACTAAAATATACTCAACATTTTAGCTGAAAAGCTGAAATATCTGTGATAAACTTTAGTGATAGTGAAAGAACATTGAAAATGAGTACTGGTAGTGAAATTTGGCTACAGTGGTTTGCTTGTTGTTATCAGCCAGCGGCTCAAGCCCAACGATCAAGACGAAGGATAGACCGAACTATGATTGGAAATCCTACTAACTTCCAGCATACAGGACATATAGGTTAGTATCTATCTATCATCACGCCTTTCATCCCAAGAGGGGTAGGCAGAGACAATCGAATGCCATTTGTTACGATCCTGACATACCTCTTTCCCTTCTTTTATATTCATCTTACCTTTCAATAAATTTATATGTTCAATAAAAGTACACCTAGGCCATCCTCTGCCAGCATTTCCTTTCACTTCAGTCATATAAACCTTTTTAGTCAATCTTTCATCCTTCATTCTTTCATCGTGTCCAAACCAGCGTAAACTAGTTTTCTTCATTTTAGTCACAACATCATCTTTTACTCCGCATTCCTCTCTAATGACACCGGAACGAATATAGGTTAGTAGTAGATAATTGTTAATGAGCCCAACAACTAAAAACAGCTCTGAAGAGTTTGTTGATGTGAAAAATTGGCGCGCCTTGGGGCCGTCATGCCCCCTCTCTGCTGCCGCTCTCTACTCCCTTGTGTGTGCATGGCGCGTATACTATATACTTCGTTGCTTCTTCGTGTGAGTGCGTGTACTCTGTATTAGACTACAGTATACTTGACACAGTGAGTTGACTTGACACGTTAATTTCGATGTTTCACATCTGCCGGGCGTTCCGTGACGTGACCAATTTTTAATGACAATTTGACAGTCTGTCATCTGTTGTATTTTTGTCAGGTTCTCCATAGAAAAATGAGCAGTTTTTCTCACACTCTTTCATAATATAATTCTAGCGTTAGGCATATGAAATATGAAAACTTTGTAAGCTGCAGCCATGGGAGTATTTAGAACATTTTGGCTTCAAGTACACTCTTGATTGGCGTAATTTTGGTAGCAAAATCTCAATACTTTCATACAATCTCAAAAACAAAGCAAAGTAACTACTTCTACAAGTTATCAGCTTGGTAAAAAAGTTTGAACCTATCGATTCGTGAAGTAGTTGTCGTGACTGGTTGTTATCAGTACGAGATGATAATATTTGACAGCTGCCCATCATAATGGAGTGGCATCTTTTGACCTTCAAGGTCTTCAAAATCAAACCAGGGCACTATTAAAATTTTTGATCTGGCATAGCTGCTAACGGTTCAACCTTCCAGTATTCGCCATCGCCATATTTTCTGCGAATATACGACTCTAATCTCAAAATAATGGATGTTATGAGTTTTTACTGCCCTTGGTCTTGGGATAGGATAGAATAGTTTGTAACCAAACAAAATGTGTAGGTATGTGGACTAAAAATTAAATCAGGCTGTATCATAGGTTGCCTTTTCGTTTGTAGGGTAAACGTATTACATGAAAAAAACATGTCATTAATTCATTCAATGGAGTCAATATCCTAATTGGTAGGGTTTTGGACTTGAAACCGATTTCTCATGATAAAGCGGTGTCCGCTCTTCTTCTAAAAATAACAGATATTTATGTCTGTTAAAGGAGTGATACACTAGATTCATTAAGTGCAGCAACAGGCTTACCACCTGTCATGTTCAATATGGACAACAGACAAAAAATGGAAACTGATACGAGTAACACCGTTCAAGGGTACCCAGCTGAAGACCAAGTCTCCCTCGTTTAGCTGATGGTATTTGTGAGGCTATACCTAACATGTGGCCAGTTCTGTTGAGGTATATTTATATGGAAAAGCTTCTAAGTGTGGTTTGTCGGAGTATGTACTTACATAAGTTTTTAATTAAAAAAAAACATTGTGTCAAAAACAATTTACTTAAGTATTCTAAATCAGTCTTGTAATTCAATATTCCAAGTTAAAGTTCTGAGAATGCCATATTATTAGTATGCTACTCATTGTGTATGCGTACCTTATTCGTCTCATACACTGGACATTCCGTGTATGGCATCTTGTATCATCATACGTTCAATGTGCGGGAAATACACTTTACGATTTAAAGTTTACTTGACGGAAATCAGAATTAAAAAGAAAAGTTGGCCAGACTCATTATTGCAGATAGAGAAAGATAAACTTGAAATTACGCGATCTCTTAAAATGTTTCTACCGTTTTATTAAATAATTACAAATAACATAATAAAATCTGTGTATTGCCAATTCGGCCAATATGTTTTTCTTCTTTATCTAGATACTAATAATAAAGCTGAAGTAAGTTTGTCGGATTTCAAAAAATATTTTTGCATTTGATAGCCCAATTCTTGAAGAAGGATAAGTTATATACTATCACGCTACGACTTAAAGGAGCTGAGCAGTAAATATAAACGCGGGTGCAACCGCAAGCCACAGATGTTTGAGTAATGCAAAAACTGAAGAGCCAGGTCAAAGGGATAACTCTTGAACCTAATTCTCATCAATTCTAAAATCCTGAGTTTTCGTTGTGATGGCGACTGTATCGACAAAGCTAGTTATATATAAAAAACCAGAATAATAAAAAATAAATGCGCTTTCTTAGTGTATTTTCTGTTGGATGTATGGATGTGGATGAAGCAAGAGAAGTATATAAAGATCGAAAGAATGGCGCTCCGTACTCTCTGCCTGCCCCTTTGGGAAAAAGGGCGTGAAGGTATTGTATGTATTGTAATGGTTTGGGATTTATAACGGATCCTAGGATATTTTGAAGCAGGAGAAGTATGTCAGGATCTAGGAAAGTAATTACCTTATTCTTACCCTATTCCGCCTACCCTTATAGAAGACAGGGTAAGACTAAAAATAATAATGAAGTTTTATAAAATGCAACTGACCATTTACTTTACGTCAATGTGCAAACTAGATAATATAGTTTAATTTTTATTTCTCGAAGTAAATTAAATAAACAATAACCAAAATATACAAAATTAGACTAAAAATATATAAAGCTAAATTAAATCTAAAAAAGGCCCCTGCGGCATTGTGCCGTAGATGCTGGCAGCGTTTCCTCGCTGTATCGCTAAACTAATTCGTTGAGCCAGAAAACTGCCCGCTCTCCGGTCGCCAGTAACGTCTAAAAAACTAGATTAGTTAGAATATTCTGTTATGGACAACTGGCAAAAAGTGGACACTGTTACCCTCTTTTCTACCCTAGTCACACCGCAAATTATAAAGGCCGTGAAAGTGTGTGTACTAATTATTATGACCAATTTAAAAATATATGTGTACCTAATTATAAAAACATTCTAATAGTTATAATATAGCTAAGAATATTTCTAGACATTTTTTGCTAATTGGTTCACAAACTGCGAAGTCTTGTATCAAGGAGGGTGGGCAGTGAAGGGTTGCGAGTACGCTCGATAGCTCACCCCTTTGCCATAATAAAATAGAGTATCATAACGCTTTGGTAACGCAAAGGGGCAGTGTTTCCAAAATAACACCTGCAATATTTGCATCGTATTAACTAGGCAGACCGCAGGTTAGATCCCGGATCCCGACCTACATGGTCCAATGGGTTTTTTTTTAATTCAAAACCTTATGTATATAATGCGTCAAACCAGACTCAGAGGCTTTTCCATCTAAATATACCTCAACAGAACTGGCCTTAGGTATAGCCTTACATCGGCTAAACGAGGGAGACTTGGTCTTCCGCTCGGTACCCTGGGATCGTAACATGGTTTCGAGAACTGTAAGGCAATCCGTGAAGAAAGAAAAAGAAAATAAAAAAAATCATATTCTATTATGACAGATCCCTTTTTTGTATATATAAGAAATAAACTCGAAGTTACCGATTTGTCATTAATATGGTCACTCACAGGCTACCATTGAAAAAAAAAATTTTTTTGTAACGGGAATAGTAGCCGTGCAAATACTATAATATGTTCAGTGTTTACGCAGTGATTTTACAGTATTTGCGAGTATTTTCAGCAGTTTAGACAAATATTTCTTGCCGCGGCCTTACTGTAGACACGAGGGAATTCAGAAGTGAAGTTTAAAATAGGATCCTGAGTTCGCTGGACTGTGCTACGATGACTCACTTGACGTGTGTAACATGCGAACAAAAACTTGTTTCTTATGCGCACCGTTTGTTTTGTGAATGCTTTTGTAGCAAAAAATGTATTGCTTGTGTCACAGAGATTAAACTGTTTTGGTATTCATATGTGCTGCTTCGGAGGGCACGCACTTCGTCTACAAATAACAGATATTTATGTAAAGGGGAAATCAGTCATCAAAATCCAATTTTTAATCAAATATAATATTGATTTAATTTTTTTTATTGTTTTGAAAATATGATTAGAAACCATTAGAAACATTGTACTCGATAGAAAAAAAATCCTACATACACCTCTGAAAACTTTATTTATCAAATTTTATGGCTATAATATAGATGGTATCATAACAAAAATTAACATGAATATTTTTTGGTAATTATCTATCTTTTCATTGTAAAAATATGTCTATGTTGTATAAGATTTTTTTTAACTACGTTTTATCGCATACTTTGAATCGCTTACTGTTTCTATCCTGCTCGCGTGCACGCGGTTCTAGATAAATGCGTTCTGCTTTTTCATCACTCATTTTCCCATCGACCACTTCACCTTAAGGGCAGCAACAGGCTTGCCACCTGTTCTGTTCCATATTGACAACTGGTATAAAGGCCGTAAAGACGTGTTGTTGTTGTATTGATATAGGATTATTGGTTGCTCTACCTTGTGCAAATGAGTGGTTTCAATCCATGGCACCGTGAGATTCAAAAGGCAAAAACAATATAAGAAATAAAAGTGTCATCTAAAATTTAAAAGGATTCAGATGATTTTATATGTTACCATGCAATATAAATTTGATATACAATTAATACTATTAAATAAGTAAAACATTAGGCAAAAAATATCTGAAAATTTAATTTTGCAAAATAAGATATGCATGGTGATATGTTTATTTCAAAAGCTACAACAATTAATAAAAATATACCTGTTCTGTTCAATATGGACAACTGGCAAAAAGTGGACACTGTCTGTTAACTGCGGTCTCTGGCCACACCGCAATGTATAGAGACCGTGAAGGTGTGTGTGTTGTATTAATAAAAAAAACGAGCGAGCCTTAAAGTAGTCTCATATGATGAGTATCATTTGACATCTCACCTTGGTAATAAGCAACATTAATATTATATCCTGAAAACATTAAGGCTTTGTACGCAACGCGCAAATCTGATGCGTTCTCCTTCTCTATTTACCTTTTTCTTTCTGGTCAAACACACGCATACACTGTTAGCTGACACTGTTAACCTCTTCGGAAAATGGGTTGGTACCATCTGACGGCCAACTCTACCATTTGAAAGCTCATTGAAAGCGAGAGGAAAGATGTTACACATCAAAAATATAAATATACATTAAAAAACTACTTACAAATAAAAACCCTCTAAAGATCGCTGTCCTGCGGCAAAGTTCCCAAAACACTAGCTGCATCCAAACATGCCAAACTGATACGTTGTCCTAGATACTACCAACTTTTTGATCACCCGATACTTTTATGAGATCAGAGGCAAGATGTTTAAAAAGCTGACGTGCTTCAGGACCCCCATTTATTTAACAAATAAAAACTAAAAAATCTGATTGAAGTAGTATAAAATGCTCTCTTAGAGCCAACGGGAATAATCCGAGAAGACGGCAAGAGACCCGATGGAATGACTCTGATTCCCTGGGAGCGAGGTCGGGCCCTTGTATGGGATGCTAACGTGCGTGGACACATTAGCCCCGTCTCATCTCAGGGAAACAGCAATCAAAGCAAGAGCTGCGGCGGAAATCAGAGAGTCTAACAAACGGCGCAAATATAGGTATAGTTCAATTATTGAAAACTACAAATTTGTGCCGTTTGGTGTAGAAACTCTAGGCCCGTGAAGTTCATATGCCAAAAAGTTTAGTAAAGATATATCCCCTCGACTGATCATCTCTTCTGGTGACAAGAGGGCTGGCTCCTTCCTCGCTTAACGAATCAGCATCGCAATTCAGCGGGGAAATGCAGCCAGTATTATTGCCACTATTCCACGCGGACCTCGCTTTATTTAGTTATTTTTAATGTTTAGAAACATTTAGATTTAAGGTTTTCTATTGTTATATGTATTAAATAAACATTTAAAAAAAAAGTGTACCGACTTCAAAAATTTGCACTGAAAAGTAAGAAATAATAAAAATTTCGTCGTAGAATTGGAAGACGGTTGGTGCCAAATTAGGATACAAAATTAAGTAAACATCTAGGGACATAAAGATCTGTTCAATATTATCTGTGTTTGTACTGATGATCGTAGGTTCCTAATGAATTATCTAGATTAGTGAATTTGGGTACTAAATTATTTCTAATTTGGCACCAACCGTCTTCCAATTCTACGACGAAATTTTTATTATTTCTTACTTTTCAGTGCAAATTTTTGAAGTCGGTACACTTTTTTTTAAAATGTTTATTTTTCCCTTTTAAGTGATTTTGTTGCCCTGAGAAATAAATAATAACGCAACTAAAAAAAAATGATGGAAAATTAAAAAAAATACTGCGGTGGATGGGATTTGAACCTCGAGCAATGTGCACCCTGCGCTGCACCCCATACCTTTAGCCGCTAGACCACCGTCGATACGAAAATTGACAACTTCGTGTCAATAGCAACCGTTGCTAAGGCTTTTCTCTGATATAATTTTCAGCAGTAAACAGAGACAAATTACTGAATTTCTGAAAAATTACTGAACCGATTTTCGTCATATGACTGTGAGATAATGTCAAGAAATTATTATATCCTTAAAAAAATAAGTCGTCAAAATCGGTACATATTTCATCGAGATATTACGAAAAATTGACTTATAAGGTAAGTTTTCTCAAAATTTCTGAAAAACTAAAGAACCAATTTTTATGAGATAAAAATGGGACCAATCCGGAAGAATTATCTGTCGATTAAAAAAGAAACCATCAAAATCGGTTCACAACTGGCGGAGTAATCGATGTACATACATACAAAAAAAAAAAAAAATACGGTCCGAATTGAGAACCTTCTCCTTCTTTTTTTTTCGAAGTCGGTTAAAAATATATATACATATATAATTTAAAAAAGTATAAAATGACTAATTTAAAATTTAGCATAATATTGCTAAAAATAATTTGTTCACCAAGCAAATGCACGTAGGGAATTTCCAAATGTAGTAGAAAACATGTTTATCTCAGCCTGATTCATACAATATTTTTAATGAGTTTGCGTATTTTTTAATTTGCTTAAAAAAATGCTTTGTTGAATATTCTCTCAAATTAATAATTGCTGACCTTTCTTTAAATTTACTTGCGAAGTAACCAGAAACACATTTCACTAATTACTATTGACGCTGGCTTTACTTGCCCTTCCAAGCACGGGAAGTCCTTAGCCTTAATGTTAAAGAAGTGAAACACCTACCATTAAGTGCAGCAACAGCAACCTGTTGTTCAATATGGACATCTGACAAAAAGTGGACACTGTTATGGTGTATCATGGCCTCACTGCAAGGTATAAAGGCCGTGAAGGGGTGTATGTATGTGTGTGTGTGTGTGTGTGTGTGTGTGTGTGTGTGTGTGTGTGTGTGTTGAACCTGGGACTACGGTTTCAATTAACCCTTACGGGGGTATAAGGGGTTGGACAGAGTGATATGTAGTTGAAACTGGAAGGGGTTAAATCCTTACAAAAAAGTCATACAACCATTTTCTAAACGATTTCCCGTGATTCAGGGGGCAGATAAAGCTGTCCGCACTTCTTATAGACGCACCTCGCTGTATGTGGACCTTGTTACCAGTGTCTCTGGCCACGCCACCGTATTAAACTCATAAAGACGAGGTACCTCTTGTCCTTCCACATTTCTCCATGATCTTCATAAATGATAAACAGGTTAGTTTTATTTAGACTTTTCACCTACAGCTCGCATTTAGAACCGGTCCCGATATCCAGGGACGCAGCAAACTAAATAAACATTAAAATGCCCTACACAAAGGCAAACATTAAGGACCATAGGCATACTTACTGCCACGTGGTGTTTTGCTACACATAAAAAATGCCGTTTTATTAATATACCAAAAAATAATACCGGAGTTGACTGTTCAAAAACTTGTGAAAAAAATTTAAATGGCCTAATTTTTATAAAATATCAAACCCAACATAATTAAAATGACGCCCAAGCTATTCCCTACCGCCCCCTAACATATTAAAATATAATTTATTTCTCTCACAACAATTAAAACTTATTTAATGACACTTAAAAGTATTTACTAGGTGAGAGCTGCCTTATATTCGAAACTGTTGAGATAAATATAATACTATCTATCTATCATCACGCCTTTTATCCCAAAAGGGGTAGGCAGAGACAATCGAATGCCATTTGCTACGTTCCTGACATACCTCTTTCGTTTATTTTATATTCCTCATACCTTTCATACATGCTCGGCGATTGTGTGTACTTTTAATATTTCCATCGATCAATATATTTTAATATCAATAAAAGTACACCTAGGTCTTCCTCTGCCAGCATTTCCTTTCACTTCAGCCATATAAACTGTTTTAGTCAATCTTTCATCCTTCATTCTTTCAACGCTATTATCGATGTGAAATAAAGATCAAAGTGTGAATATAAAATTAAATAAATACCTAAGCAAATTCATCGCTGATTCATTCTTAGCTTATTCTAAACAAACATTCACTTATCAGACACTTAAATTTTATTTATTTATATAAGACTAGCTGTGCCTTGCGGTTGCACTTGCGTTAAGGCTCCTTACCGGCACAAGCTATATTTCGGACATTTTTGATGTCTGCTTGTGAGAATACGAATAAGATTGTGGATACAATTATGTGTCATTTTGAAAATACGGGTCAAGACTTTAAGAAGGAAATTTTGAAATTATTTCTATAGTGTTGGTAAATTATCATTTTTCCGGACTCGTATTCCAAAAACTTACGTTCGAGTGACGTTTGACGATCGATCTTGTAAAGCTCACTGAAGATTTTGAACATTAAAAAACAGTATTGACACCATAATATGGTCAACTTAAATATTGTAAGATTAGATTTGTCAACTTTCATAAAAAAAACGAGAAAAAATGTTTGAGAAATCGTAATTTTTGGAAAAAAATCATAGATATAAAAAATTATTTTTTGTGAGCTATATACAAAAACATTAGTAATATAAAAATAACACATTATTCTCGTATTATTCCATGACAAGAATCTAAATTTTATTTAATATAGAAAACATTACAAATATAAATAAAAAATAATTTAAAGAGTGAAAAATTTGCAATGTTGAGTATTTTTTATTTTCAAACCATCTCCGCTTTTTATTTTGATATCAAAGTCAACATAAAAAAATCGCGAAAATTTGAAGGCGCGACTAATTTTCAATAACGCACACACGCGCGTTACTAAATTTCGAGTGCGGCGTAACGGTAAGGCCTCTTAATAGTTAATGCTCCGATCCTATGGGTCGTAGCGTGATGTTATATATCCTTCCTCAAGAATTGGGCTATAAAAGATCTAGCTTCAATGTTCATATTGACATAGTTCCAAAGTGAGAGTTGGCAGCGTCATAATTTTAAACTTGGAACTCCTGAATTTTTTATTGTACTTGATTTACGTAATTAATAAAAAATATAAAATATAAAATATTTTGAATTTTCAATAAGCTACCAAAAAAATCGAAGTATTTCTTTGAAGGGTAATGGTATAACAGCACTTTAAATTTTTTTAAGAGCTTTATGATATATTATGGAAAGATACGGCGGGGCCAGATAATCCTTTATTTTACCACACACATTTCCAAATATTTACTATTCAATAGAACCCATTGAAAAAGTATTAGTATTTCTACTTAGATATATTGAATAAGTAACTATACGCTAAATTACAATGACACAGGTTGATTATTTATAAAGACTAGAGGGTAGTTTAGCCCATACAATTACAATATAGACTTTATAGATAATATTTAAAACTGTAAAACTAAATTGTAGTAATTTTGTAACTGTAAACACAGAATGTAAAGACAATTAGCCGATGTCGACATATCATATGTTTTATTAATTTTTATTGTCTTATTACGAAAGAATCCACATGTGGCTTTATAACGGCATGTATGAAACAAACACGTTCAATCAGATTTTTTTTACAACTCCACGGGTTGCCTTATGTCTGAGTTTTGAAAGCAATTTCTAACGCCCAATTTCTAAAAGTCTAGTCAAATTTAATTAGAGACGGTTGGTGAAAATGTATGGTTTTGACAGTTGTTATTTAAGTATACTGTGATTAACTTTACCTAGACTTTCTGAAATCGGGTGTTAGAGATTGCTTTCAAAACTCATTTTGGTAGATTTTGTTTAAATGTTACTCTAAGATTTTGGCCAAACAAGTAGGAGCCCTTAAGAGTTTTTAATTTAAAATGTTGTGGTTAGCACTGACTATTGCAGACATAAAATTAAATTAAAATTGGACTATTATTTTGGGGTGTTAAATAAATTGGTTTATCAAGTTTATTAGTTGAGACTACGGTCATGCACCTGCCGGTATACTTCATCTCATGAAACGTAAAATTGTAAGGCAGACAACATTGGTGTAAGCGGCTGGGGGTGTCGAGAGGTGTGGCATTGGTTTCACATGTAGCTTCCCCGTTATTATGCTTTCAGACACTTCCATCCCCAAGATTATGCTATAATATTACACTATAACGACAGCTAACTAAGGCAAGCCAAAAGCGAAAGTCCTAGATTTAGGACCTACTCTCTGGAGTACTCGAGTTCCCCTATTTTGTTTATTATTATTGCCATTTCATGGATCCCCATAATAATAACCACCCAAAATATCTTAATCTATATATATAAAAATGAAACCCGTTTTCCGTTGTCACGACATAACATGAAAACGGCTTGACCGATTTGGCTAATTCTTTTTTTGTTTTGTTCGTTACAACACAGGGGTGGTTTAGAAGAAAAAAAAATTGGAAAAACCTTAAAGTTCAGCTGAAAAATAAAAAATAATAAATAGGTAATTTTGTATGGAAATCGCAGGAGTAGAATTGTAGGAGTAGAGGTAGGGGTAGTGGTAGTGGTAAAGGTAGGGTAGGGGTAGGGGTAGGGGTAGGGGTAGGGGTAGAGGTAGGGGTAGGAGTAGTTGTTTTCCACGGACGAAGGAAAGTAAATAGCAGGCAAGGCAACGTTTGGGCAGGACAACGTCTGCCGAGTCCACTAGTTACTAAATAAATAGCTAGCTAAATCTAGCCTAAGTTTATTACCCAATTAGGTGTAAGCAACATTTTCAACTGAAGAGGCACGACTGAATGAGGTTGCTTTCACATTTTTAAATTCCACGGGCTATGCCGGGATGGAATGCAATTCTTTCATAAAGTTGTACATTTATTATTCCTCGAGAAACAAAACTTTCCGGTCAGTAAACGATTCGACCTTCTTATACCAATGTCACTAAATTTGTAAAGGGCAGGACATCTCGATTTTAACTTGTTAACAATCAAGGACTAAACACATCTTCACAAAAGTAACAGTGTCCACTTTTTGCCAGTTGTCCATGTCCATGTAGCAAGTTTGTTTTAACAGACGTTAATACCTGTTATTTTAGAAGTGCGGACGCCGATTTTTCTTGACCTCCGAAGCACGAAGAATCGATTAAAGCACATATTCCTAAAGAAAATTGGTGCTTAGTTAATTGACAAATTCCACTAATTTAGATAGCAACAAATACGCATGGTAATGTCGATTATTTAAAGAGATCGCTCACAAAATGACCAAAATTCTAAACAGGACGAGAAAAAGCAAGGTTCGTGACTGGCATAACTACCTACAGGAAAAGAACTATTGATATCGTTGGTTGATTCATCTTTATATTTATTATTTCTCAAGGGTCTTTTTTTGTCGGTACGCCATATCTCCCCAAATTCTTCATAAAAATTAATGTTTGATACGACATTTTTAAGATTATTTTCACCTCTAATGACGAAAAATAATCAGACAAATCAAAATTACGCACGCATTAGTTTTTCGCACAGGTCATCCTGTGAATGAAAAATAAAATTCAGTTCATGGGGATAGCTAAAAATTTCTGAAAAATAACACAATTTCTCGTGCTTCGGAGATCACAAATAACCCTCAGTTTTACGCGCGGCTTATTTTCTCCATATTTCTTTAGAATTACTATTAAAATCGATAAGGTAACCAAGGATAAGATACGATAGACCAATATTCACGTACCAGAAACATGAGAAAGTACGATTTCTCAACAAAATCGGTATTTCGAAAAACATGAAAAGTACTTCGGCTTTTCTATGTTTTTACAAAAACCATTAGTATTATCAAATTCTAGTTTATTCTTAAAGTATGTGAAATTATCTATCTTTTAATGTCGACAAAATTGTAAATTAGAATATATATTAAGAGAACTCGAGTCGCAAACTTGGCTGAAAAACGCGTGTAATTGAGGATTTTCAAGGCTTCATAAAACTTAGGTGTAACTGATTTTGGTTATTTTCTTTCCATGAGAAACTTTAGAATATATTTATCTTTGAAAAGCAATTTTAATTTCGAGCGTAGCACATACAGTTGTCGCGTAAAACTGGAAAAATGAAACATCTGTTTTGTATGGGACAAAAATCATGAGGCGTTTCCTTAAGTACAGCTGTACAGGGACATGCTAAATGTAGACAGCAATATCGGTGTCCCTGGCCAAGCTGCAAGATATAGAGGTCGTGATGGTTTAGGAAATTAATTTCTAGAACTGCAAAATCAAAATACGGTCAATAAAATATGTTCGGCTACTTGTAAAATCGTGCCGAGTACATTCTTGTTCAAGGCTGTCGATCATATGCGAAGGTCGATTGACATTTCATTACAGTTACCTGCCTATAGTTACTTATAAAACTTGTTCACTATTATATTTATGACGCATTTTAGCGAAATCGCTGCTTATCCTGCCTCGTTCTATGGGATAATCAAGGTTTTGAATGCAGGTTTTCATCAAAAAAACACTTAGTTGGCGTTGGCAGACGCTGGTAACAAAGTCCACATTTAGCACAATATATAATAATCCCGGCCATGTAACAATGGGGTTTTTAATTAAAAACTTATGTACATAATCTGACAAACCACACTTAGAGGCTTTTCCATCTAAATATACCTCAACAGAACTGGTCCACACGTTAGGTGCCTCAAAAATACCATCGGCTAAACGAGGGAGACTTGGTCTTCCGCTGGGTACCCTGGAACCGTAACACGGTATCGGGAGCTGTAAGCCAACCTGTGAAGAAAGAAATAAAAGTCTTCAGAAAGGGGTTTTATATTGAAAATTCCAAGTGACACGTCGAGGTTTTCTATTGTTGTCTAAATATGTATTTAATTTAATTCCAGGATCTACAGAAGTTGACATGCCGTCATCGCTGCTTCACTCCATCCAGAATCAAATGCAAAGTAAAGGTGGTTATGAGATGGCTTACGGAGTTAAGGTGACTATATTATTATTTCATACAAATACCAGCGGTCGAATGGATAAACAACACTTTGAATAACTACACAAATACGCTTATAACTACTTATCTGTTAGAGATAGATATATGCTACCGCGGACTTTTTTGTAGATAATTTTATTTTACACAATTCTCTCTCTGACGGATTAGACAGCATACGCCATGAAAAGTCGCTGGGGCTAACTTTTCCCTGACTTGATTCACTTATACTGTTAATTCTCAACTCCTAAACATTTAATACTCGTAAAGTCGTATCCCGGTGAACCAACCTAATAGTGAAAACCGCAACAAAACCGTGTTTCTGCGCGAATACAATGCCTTATTAAAGATCACATGATGATGTCCTCATAATATCGAGGGTTTTTTTTCTTTTTTGACTGGTTGCCTTACAGCTCCCGAAACCGTGTTATGGTTCCAGGGTACCCAGCGGAAGACGAATTCTTCCTCGATTAACCGATGGTATTTGTGAGGCTATACCTAACGAGCGACTAGTTCTGTATAGATGGAAAAGCCTCTAAGTGTGGTTGTCGGATTATGTACATAAGTTTTTAATTGGTGGTCTGCCTAGCCATTTTTAAACTGATTGACGTATCGATAAATGAATGTTTAAAATTTAATATAATATATTTTTAAATCCCACCCTAGTTTCAGAGATTAGCGCGTTCAACCTAACTCTTCATCTTTATTATTAGTGCCTATGTAGATTATTTTCCCCATTTCACCATTTCCCGTACAAATTTGCACCAAAACAGTTCTTAAAATAAAGAAATACGTCCATTAATTAAGTGCAACAACAGGCTTGACAACTGCCAAAAGTATAAAAACTGCAAAATGTGTTTTTATTAATGTTTTGTTTTTGGTTTCTTAATATTTTTAACCGATTTTTTTGTTAATTTCAGGTTTACTGACGTGAATCAAGTGCCTCCATAGTCTCTACTAATAATAAGTGAATGAATTTGTGTTACGTTTATACAACATTAAGTATAATATAGTATTTAATTTTATTGAATTTGTTATCGTAAACAAATATGTTAGGTTGATAGCTCTTAAGTTAGGTGGATGGTTGATATAACAACTCTCTTGTGTGACTGTATGAGAATAATAATATTGAAGAATTAATTGTCTATTCAGTAGGTGTGTAAAGTAATGTATGTTTGTATATTTTTATCTCAAAGAGTAAGTCATAGATTTAGTATAGTCGCGCGGTCGCTCTAACTAGATTGTCAATGCATAGATACGCGTATGTTAAAGCGAGACAGATAGACGAGACCGTTTTTTAATAACTGTAACAGCCTAGCGTTATTCGCAATTGCGCTTATTTTAGTAAAATATTCTGTTTTAAAGTATAATTTAGTGTTTAGGAGACCTGATTAATTTTGGTTACATACGTGCAGTGCCTTCCTGAAAGTCATCTATGATGAAAAATACACAGAATTAGGTACCTACACATTTACACGCATACTTATTTGGTACTTTTTTGGTCTCGTTCTAATCGCCACATTACTAATTTTTGCTTTAAATTTTGTATACATTCAACGATATGGCAGATTTGAGTTGGCCATATGATGAAATGGCCAATTCAATGATCGGCTCTACATTCAATTGTAATATAATTATCTACCTACCTACCTAGATGTGATAAAGTTATCAATACTATAAAAGCTACTTCTTTCTTTCTCCTAAGTCTTTAAAAAAGGAATAAATATGACGAATTTAGGACGATTATTTCAAGTTCACCTCATACTTTGTCTTATATACATTACATACTAACGTCTTCAGTGGAAGACAAATTGTTATGTATTGAACATGGACATTCATATTGTCGAATATACCTACAACTGCTAATACAATCACGCCTGCCTCTCTTGTGAGAGAGTGTGCAGTGAGTCAGGAAATAAAATGGATGCTAAATATTTATAAAAGTATATAGTATAAAAGCGTCGCCTGTCCAAAAATACGCGATTATCCGCACCCGTCATACTTCTCGCCACGATTTACTAATTTTGGGATAATTTCTTATTATCAAGAGATAAAATAACATCTATTCTATTTTCTTATTCCTTTTTCTTATATTGTCTTTTTATGAAGAAATACAACAACCGGGTTCTGTATTTTAGTGTAGGTACTATTTTTAGCTTGAGTTTGCAGAATTTATGCTGATTCTGTGGTTTATTCTGTATTCTGAAATCTAATCAACGAGATTTATAAATATTGTATAGTCTGTGCGAAATCTAACTTAATTTATATTAGTTTAAGGCCGTTTTATAGTTGCATTTCTTGTGTCTATGGTATTAGAATATAATATCGTCTTGCACCACATCATTCATTACCAATACTATATCGAGTAGTTTAGATGTTAAATTTTATTTAATTAAACATCGATTCAATGGTAATAGTGCTAATTCTATGCTGGAAATGTGCAATGTCAATCACAAAATCGTGATTTTTACAAGTATTGTCACACAATAAATAGGTACGAGAAATAGACGCTGTGACAGTTTATATTTTCGCACAGACTTTGTATACAATGTAAAATTTATTATAATAACCTATTGTGCGATTTGCAATATTTGGAACAAAGAGTTTTAAATGAAAGGAAGTTGTTTGTATTTATGGTTTACCTATACCTACACCTATAAGAATATAAACAAAGAAGATAATCAAGTTTGTCTCAAAATTTAAACAAAAGTCTTGATGAAAGAGTAGTATAGTCTTAGTCCCGCGGCCATTACCAAACAAGTAATTTGACGTAGGTAAGTATATGTATGATTAATCAATTGAATTTAATTTAAATTGCGTTTTAGATTTGAGGAGACAAAACAACGAAATCAATACTTTACCTCGGACGACTACCAGCGCCATGTCTGTGGGACTTCTTTCGTGAAAAGGACCCGTTGCGCCGACGATGTCTCGGGGAGCAACAACTCCCCGGTATCTTCTTTAGATGCCCTTGGCGGTAAGGCGGCTAGCGGCTGCCTGTCTCTCCTGACGATGTCTTCTGTACACTGGGTCTAGGTCTAGTCATCGTTTGACCAGCCACCACCACCAACCCCCGAGGAAGGTGATGGCCGTTGAGTGGTCTTCCATGCGTAGGGGCGATGCCACGGAGATGTTCGTGTTGGCCATTGTCCGCACGCTCGAACATTCGGCGCGCAACTCCGACTACAAAATTACGTAGTCGATCTGCGGATGGTCTCGTTGCGGACGAACTAAGGCGCGTCCGTAATCGCGCGCAATGCCTTGTTTAATTGGACCCGACTCTCGGTCCATTAGTTTTATGTTATCGCGCGACGACAAACGTTACTTACCTACATGTCAATCTGTTGCTCTGTTTTGTCGTGAAAGAAAGACTTTATAATTTTAGTTAGTATAGTAGGATAGACTTGCATTTCGTCAGGGGATGAGGTGAGAGTACTACACCCCGTACTACGAAATGCGATACAATACGTTAGCGATAGAGATGTGTATGAATGGAGCGATCGTATATCGTTTTATTTCGACGCTAACATAATACTTGTGTCTGTCCATTTTCTGGCTCACTCATCCGGCTACACTAGAAACAGGCTATGTCACTATACACAGTTCTACGGTAAGGTAAGGTAGGTACTTGAAGTAATTTAGGAGGTGATATGATAACCGAAGCACGAAGAAAGTGAAGACGGTATTGGTGTAAACTGCCGCAGAGCTGGAATATTTGAGAGATGTTTCAAAAGAATATGGGTCCTGCCTGGGACACGTATTACGTATCTCAATTACTAACAAAAAGCAATGGTAACCGTCCACAGATTAGTAAAGTACGATAAACCGAGAAGAGCGAGCTTGCACTTGTACTCTCATTCTCGGCCCTTTTATATAATAAAACCATCATCGTATAAAATTACTAAAATTTTTAAACTGAAATCAAATTAAAAGTGTACTTTATTAAACGCAACGTCTCTCTGTCTGTCTGTCCGTCCATTAGGGTGCTCGAGAACTACTTTTTCAATTTATCAGGCCATTGGCTGCCCCCGTACATATTACGTATTTCACTAACAAAAAGCGAAACCATCTACAGATTAATAATGTACGGAAAATAGAGAAGAGTAACTTTTTTTTTTATTAGTAACTGAGATAATATGTAAAACTGGTTATTGAAAATGCCGTTATCTTACGAACTTCGGAATTACTAGCTTGTAAGTAAACACAGTGATTCAGTCACTGTGGTATATAATGCCTCTTGCCTAGAATTTTTCCGTGTTTAAAAAAACAAACGCCAAACTAAAACTGACAATCGGACTGACTCACTGACAGCCGACTGAATTTGTTTGTTTATCTGTGGTTTTTTACTTGCTCTGTGTACTTTACGTATTCGTATTTACTTGAGAAATTCGGGATCCAAGATAAGAAAATGATAAAGATTAATATTATATAAGCTTGGAATTGAAATGTTTTGAAGAATGTGGTCCATTTACTTTATATTATGTTTAATACTTTTCAAACTTTATCAAAAGTGGTCATGTGGTCGTTGTAAATGCCAGGTACGATTAACTGATAAAGTAGCAATAGTAACCGGTGCTAATTCTGGCATCGGCCTTGCAGCAGCAAAAGATCTAGCAACCAGAGGCGCTACGGTCATCTTAGCATGTCGCGACCCGAGACGAGCCGAGACTGCCAGAAGGGAAATCGTGGAAAGTACTGGTAACACACAGGTCTACTGCAAACGGCTCGACCTAACCTCATTTCAATCTGTACGTGAATTCGCTGATGATATTTTACGGACTCAAAACCGTCTAGACATCCTCGTTAACAATGCAGGCACTGGCAAACTAGATAACTCGCTCACTAAGGACAGTCTACCTATAGAAATGCAAGTAAACCACTTTGGACCATTCTTGTTGACAAATCTACTTCTGCCGCTACTTAAATCTTCAGCTCCCAGTAGAATCATCAATGTTTCTTCCATCATGCACTGGCTTGGTAAAGTGGACCTCCTTAATATACATAATCCTGCCAAAAATTCATTTGAACATACCAGAGTTTACTCCAACAGCAAATTGTGCAATATTTTGATTACAAAACATTTGAGCAACCTTCTAGATAGAAGTGGTGTGACTGTCAACTGCTTGCATCCAGGTGCTGTAAATACTGGAATATTCAAGAATAAACCAGCTTTTGTGAGATTTTTAATTATGTTGGCTTTTAAAGATTGCAATGAAGGTGCACAAACAACCATTCACTTGGCCGTCTCACCAGAACTAGAGACAGTTTCAGGGAAATACTTTGCAGATTGTAAAGAAGCCAGGTTGTCCAGCACGGCACAGGATTTAAATTTAGCTTCTAAGCTATGGGAGGTATCTGATAGAATTGTAAATACTAATATGAAATCTAACAAGGAGCATTATAGCTAATGTGTAATGTGTCATTTTACAATATTGCAAACTGTGATATAATTTTATTGCTATTAAAATTGTGAAACAAACAATTTTATTGCATATTTTGCCATGAATATAAAAGAATGTAACAAATGGCATTCAATTGTCTCTGCCTACCCCTCTTGGGATGAAAGGCGTGATGATAGATAGATAGAATAGAATTTTGCCAATACTATTTTATAGGAATATTTAGAATATATAATAATGACCAATTTCTATTAGATTAATCTGACTGCTAATCAGACTAATGGAAACAACTCATTTTAATTTTCATTCCATACCCACTTACCTACTACATTTCAGATCATCTGACCAATGTATATCATGAACATAGCAAATGTCATTTGATTGTCTGCCTACCCATCATAGGATAAAAGGTGTGACGATAGAATGGTTAAAATAAAAATCTTAGATTGGAGTTTAGTTTTATTTACTTCATACAGCACTTAAAAAAATTTGTCATCCACTCCCACCAAAAATAAGTTAATATTCAAGATCATTTTATGTATCAACATATGAAAAGTAGGCTTTTACTGTTTGGTTTTTGAGCCAATATGGCTAGAAATCTCCCTCAATATATATTTTTAAACTGGACATCAACAATTTGGTTAAAACAATCATTCCTCACTTAATATCATGTTTTATTTCTAATCTGACATTGACAGAATCATCACCATTTTAATGGAGACCATTAGGATATAGTTAAAGAATAATCACAACTTTAATTGGTTAGTACTGAAACTGAAATTTGTGGTGGGTTATAGTTACAGATTTTTGGAAAAAAAAATCATAAAATCTTAAATTAATTATGTTACATTCTTAAATTACTTATTGAGGGAGATTTCAAGGCGTATTGGCTCAAACACCCAAGGTGACAAGCTCTGCCTTTACTATGTGGGTACATAAAACAGATTAGCAGAGTTTCAACTTCACCGCTTCTTGTGTTTATGTTCAGAAGCTCTCGTCACACTTGGCTTGGACGGCTTGCTGCTTCTGTATCTAGAGTCATCTGTAAATAAAAAAGTTACAAATGAGCATTTTGACATTTGTTGCTCAATACAAATTAGGTTCCAAAATATGTGTACTGTCAAAAGGCTCAACTCTATAATGAAGAATTCATCTAATCATTCCTAACAAGAACCAATGTTTTTCCTTCAATTATCAACCAACCAGCTCAGATATAAATATTCTATTTTTTTTTTTTTTTTTTTTTTTTTCAAAATGGCTCCATCAGGGTTTTGATGATTCCGCCAATGTCAAGTATTATAGACGTCACAGTAACAATAAGCCGATTAATCGGTAGGTAGAATGCTCCCGCCGGCCGCAATATGTCCTATTAATCACTGACTAATCACAACTATTACAGCGCGGGCGGGATTAAACTGGATTCCCCAACACGTCTCCGCGGCGCGTGTGCTATCCACCAAGGCGTGTCGTGGAATCCAGATATAAATATTGCTATCTTAATAAAGCCTAACAAGCTTCTAATGAAACATAGCCTATCTATGTCCATCCGAATTTCCCAAATAATGTTGGTCAGGCCAATTTTGTATTACACAATACATACACACAACATGCCACACATATTTTATACATTTAACTAACTACCCTCCGTTTTCCTTATAACGGCCCCGCCAGTATGTGTCAAGTGCCCGGACGGTCGAGACGTTGGTCGCAAGCGTCGCAACGTACCGCAACCCGTTAAGCCGTCGCGCTGCCTACTCAAATCGCTAAGGCAAAGACAATATTGTTTACACGCAACCCGCAATTTAGCTAGTAAGCTTAGGTTAAGAAGAAAAGTGTGGTGCAGTAAGAGACAGCCAAAACATCAAACCTAAGCCAGCAACCTATGGATAAAAGAACATCATCAAGGACACAGATAACATCTTGAAGGTAAGGGGCTGTTAAATTCCTCACCAAATGTATTAGATTGATAATTTTTTCCCTGAAACATTACCTAAACTAAAGGGGGTGAACGGAATTGGTTGCTGATCTATTAGCTTATTAGATCGTCAAGTTACAGGGATTTTCCGGTTTAGTCCGCCCCTTTATTGACGTAACATACCTCTGTCTCGCTCCCTCTCCTTGTGTCTGGTACGTTTGTCTCTGTCCCGCGAGCCCCTAGAGTCAGGCGAGGACCGGCGACGAGGTGACCTTGCCGGCGGCGAGCGTGGCGGAGGTTCGGCCGCCGCCCACCACCACGCCGGCGGGACGGACGCGCGAGACCTCAGCGCTGGCATTTGACCGTTACCTCCCTGATTGGGCTGAATCACAATAATTATCATATTAAATATACTTATGATAGCTTTGCGCCCCCGGTTTCGCCAGTGGATATTGTCAAATTAAATGAAAAAAAATGTAGCGCCACCTACAAATTGTGAACCTACTAAAAAATTTCATCAAAATCGGTCCAGCCGTTAAGCAGTAATTCAGTGTACGTGTGGTACAGAAGAATTATAATATATATATAAATTATGTCAACTAGCGACCCGCCTTGGCTGAGCGCCGGTTTTGAAAATTATTTTCCCGAGATTAAAGAGAGTGACTCTCCAGCACAGTTTCCTCTAGCTTTTTTTTATTCTTTACGGGTTACTTTACAGCTCTTGGGAACCGTTGCCGGCCCCAGGGTAATCAGTGGAACACAAAGTCTTCCTCATTTAGCCGATGATTTTTGAGACTACACCCAACGAGTGGCCAACTCTGTTGAGGTATGTATTTTTTTGTATGGAAAAGCCTCTTTGTACGGTTTGTCGGATAATGTAGAATACATAGATAAAAACCCATTGGTACATGGTTGGATGTGGGGATCGAACCTGCGCCTTCTCAGTTTCCTCTAGCTATATCTGTGCAAAAAGTGACGTCAATCCGTTGCTCTGTTTGGATGTGAAAAAAATTACAATATCAGGATAGATGGCGCTCTTGTCGTGAATATTTTTGACAGCAATATGGTTAAAATATAATATTTTATTGTTATGTAGGTAGGTTCAAAATGAGTTGACGCAATTTACGGCGTGAAAATAAAATTATTGTTGGGTCACACACACCTTAGTTATAACAAGCGCCCGGAACGCCGCGCAATACTCTTGTATTAAATTTCTATGCAACTATTACTTATTATTTCCCCTTTTAGGGTGCCCTCGATCAACTCTTCCAGTCACATGTTCACATCCGCGCCCCGTACGCTTGTCATAACTAACCTACCCCAACGGGTTTCACTGTTTCAGGCGCGAGTAGTATTTATATATATAGTTACTGTGACGTATCCCGGTGGCATGCGGTAAGTCGAATTCTGTGGTATGGCCTCTCCCTCCGCACACACAAGAGACGCGGTGACGGCCGGCACTATTTTACTAGGACTCTCACTGATCGCCAACTGAAAATAATATTGCAAAATATTAAACGGTCTGCGGCTCTGTGGAATGGTACAAAGAAATGCTTCCTTCGCAAACAGTGGCTGTTTGGTACCATTAATTTAAACTTCCTGTGGTATGAAAATTGAATTGGTTATTTTTTAAATTATAATGTAGGTCTAACACAATGCTAGAGATTGACACTGACAAAAACCAATCAGTGCCATCAGAACAAAATGACCCTGTACCCCATATACTCACAGCAGAGGTAGAGAAGGCAATCAACTCTCAAAAACAAAAACTAGACAAAGCACCCGGGCCAGACAGGATCCCAAACGAATTGTTAAGAGGAACGGTGGAAGAGATTAGCCCAATTCTAACAGCAATTTTTAATGAAATATTATGCACAGAAATTATTCCAAACCAATGGGGAGAATCTTTTATCATCTTGCTGCACAAAAAAGGCGACAAAGACGATATCGGCAACTACAGACCAATAAGCCTAATGTCAAATGTGTACAAGATTTTTGCAAAGGTGATACTGGAAAGAATAACAAGAATACTCGATGATAACCAGCCCATAGAACAGGCTGGATTCAGAAAAAACTTTAACACAATTGATCATATCCACACAGTGAAACAACTGGTACAGAAGTATAAAGAGTTCCAGAAACCGCTATATCTTGCCTTCATTGATTATTCCAAAGCATTTGACAGTATAAATCACACATACATATGGTCAAGTTTGAGGCAACAAGGAGTTAACGAAGTCTATATCAACTTCATCAGAAACGTTTACGGAAAAAGTAAAAGTAGCATAAAACTAGAAAAGACTGGCCAAAATTTTCCAATCAAAAGAGGAGTTAGACAAGGAGACCCACTATCGCCGAAGTTGTTCTCAGCAGTGCTCGAACAAATCTTTAGAAAAATGGACTGGGAACACTTGGGTCTAAACATAAACGGATTACGCCTTAACCATCTAAGATTTGCATAGTATTGCTTGAAGAAGATCCAATAGCGCTGGAGCATATGTTAAGAGACCTAGCAGGAAAAAGTAAAGAAGTAGGACTGATACTGAACCCAAATAAAACCAAACTGATGACAAACTCAAGAGAGGTAGAAATGGTTGTGGATGGACTGAAACTCGAATATGTAAGGGAATATGTTTACTTGGGTCAAATAATTTCCCCCAAAGATCAGATGAGCAAAGAAATCGATAAAAGGATAACCTATGGCTGGAGAAAATACTGGGCACTAAAGGAGATTATGAAAAGCAAAGACCTGGCCATAAATATAAAAAGTAAAACTTTTAATACATGTGTCCTCCCATGTATAACCTACGGATGTGAAACATGGGCGTTAACTACAGACCAAAGGGAAAAACTGGCAAGATGCCAACGAGCCATGGAAAGGAGCATGCTAGGGCTGAAGCTAATAGATAAAATCAGTAGCTCAGTAATTAGATCAAGGACCAGAATCACAGACATTCTTGCCAGCATAGACTCTAGAAAGTGGAGATGGGCTGGACATGCTGTGCGGTGCAAAGTAAACAAATGTCACCCTTTGGCACCCGAGGGACAGAAAGAGGGCCAGAGGACGGCCTTTGATGAGATGGGAGGATGACTTGAAACTCACTGCTGGACCATACTGGACACGGGTGGCAAGAGACAGGGGTCACTGGAAGGAGTTGGAGGAGGCCTATGCCAAAAGGACACACTGAGATTAGGGATTTAATTTAGTCAAACATTATATTTAGTTTTATTTTGTAAAGCTCAGAAATAAAAGGCTATATTATAATGTAGGTATATAGGTTTTTATAAATAACCCGCTACTTCATACGCGTTGTATTAGGAATACTATTCACCCCCTTGGGTAGGTAGCGTGATGTTAAATAGTAACTATAATAACCTTCCCCGAGAATTGGGCTATCAAATGCAAAAATATTTTTTCAAATCGGTCCAGTATTTTTGAGTCTACAATAAGTAAGTATTTTAATAAATAAATAAACAATTGGTTCTTGATTTCGCTCCGATTTCTAGCAATCGTGTTTAAGATCCTAAGAATCTATTGCGAACATTTCGGGATAGACGTGCGTGGTGTGTAGCTAAATATGTTTTTATTGCATTACTTGTAAGGTGCTCGATCAATTTGTCTCTAAATTTTAAATAATTGAATCGCTTGCCGTTCTTAAAACCCTGAACGAGTAAAAGTCTGTCTAAACTCTTAAGTAGCCCACGCACTGGTCCGGTATCTCACAGAAAATTTTCGGTCCGACCGCCGTATGATCGAGATTGAACACAGGCCACACATTAGCAATGTAGATCATACGATCTAGATCACATGCAATTCACTCACCCACACAAGATTCGATTAATCAAAGGCATGTGGATGTGTGTGTGACGGATCGTTCCGGCCATCGATATCAACCACAAATACAACGATTTGAAAACGGATGGCGGACCGCGCATACAAGAATTGGCCGAGTCTGTGGTCGATTTCGGTGGACCGTATGGCGTCGCGCCGGCGATTGGACTAATGATCAAGTGCAATGAAGATGACGGGGCAAAGTGAATTAACTTGACTCTGGGATTATCGATTGGAGCTTTTGGAAGGATTCTACTCTTGAATGAGCATAAAGAAAAAAATATCTAGTAAATTAATAAATAAACACCTGTTGCTTAAGACTATTAAAGTCGTTACTCATGTCCCGATACTTCTGTAGACACTCGTGCCACATGCCGGCCATCTCCGCCATCTCAGACCGCTGTTTGGTGATCTCCTCCTGCAAACATGTAGGTAGGTTAACCATAATAAAAAAAACTTAAATACAAAACACACACTCTTCACGACCTCTATATGTTAACCTAGATTATGTTATTATTATTAACAGACGTATTGATGTGTTTTAGTAGTGCGGGCCTTATGTGCCCTCCGAAGCACGATTGAAGCTCATATTTTGGCATGAGTGATGGAAAGGACTCAACCTTTTATATTTATATCTCTCTCCATTCATCTTCACCCTTTTTTATTGTAAGACAAACATCTATTACCACCGCCGAAGAGACTATCACCACCTGCTATAGAGCAAAAGTGGAAAGTCTATTGCAACCACAGTCGCAATCGTTTGGCTTGAAGGACCCTAGGTTGTATGAATCTGGGAACATGGAGGAAAGCAGACTGTTCCATTCCACTTCTCTATATCACGACATAATATTAATCGTGTGGGTGCATCTCGTACGCTTAAAGACGCAATGTGTCTACGCAACTGTATAGGCTTAAGATATTGTGTCGATCCTTTTGTCGCTTGTTGATCCCAGAGGTGGCTGCAATACCCATAATTACATCTCATAGTCTGTTCAAAGCGCGTGGAAGTTATATACTATGATCTTATATTTAGCTAAGCAAGGTCGTTAGCGAGGGTAGGGGCCTTAATCTATCTCACCATGAGCCTGGCGTCAGTGTCTCCAACATCGCGGGCGACAGTCTCGTACCGTCTCATACACTCGCGCCACAGACGGAGCTGCTCCGCCGCCGAGTTCTTGGCGTTTGTTGCACTCTCCTGTAAAGTACAGTACAAATAATAAAAATTTACATCGGAAGTCTATCTATCTTTCATCACGCCTTTTATCCCAGGTGGGGTAAGCAGAGACAATCGAGTGTCATTTGTTACGATCTTGACGATCTCTTTTCGCTTCTTTTACATTCATCATTAATTTCATACATGCTCGGCGATTGTGTGTACTTTTAATATTTGTAAAGATCAATACATTTTTTTATGTTCAATATAATGCCGTCCTCTGCCAGCATTTCCTTTCACTTCAGCCATATAAACCTTTTTAGTAAATCTTTCATTCTTTCAACGTGTCCAATACACTAAACTTTCATGCATTCTGGAAAAATTTTACTTCTATGGTGCATAGTTTTACTCGTCGCTTTACAGATTCGAAGGTTATGAAAAATAACTAAAACCAAACGGTATTTGTAGCATGCTGTTTAAATGTGACGTAGCTTGTCATTCTCAGGCCCTCCCAACAATCTCTGAGCAAATTAATAAAATGGTTCCGTTGCTCAGTTTTGGTGTATAAGAAACAAACAAACACACTTTCACAATTGCCCACTAAACAATCAACACTCTTAGCCAATACAGCGGTCAAACCGGCGGGCAACTACATATATAAAACCATTTATTTATTTACTTGTATGTTTTTGTCGCACTGTTTCTCAGACTGAGACATCCCCTTGAAGCAGCGCATGAGCTCCTTCCACAGTTGCATCATCTTGTCCATGGCTTCACGTTGCT
The DNA here is from genome assembly GCA_963924495.1 of Nemapogon koenigi. NCBI lineage: Eukaryota > Metazoa > Arthropoda > Insecta > Lepidoptera > Tineidae > Nemapogon > Nemapogon koenigi. The sequence goes on along the minus strand of OZ004649.1, from coordinate 7,411,763 downwards.
CTGCTATCTCTTGCTGAAAATTACATTATTTTATTTATAACAACAACGGGACCGGAATCACTCGTAAATATAATTATAAAGTTTATAAACTTTATAAAGTTTTTTGAAGAAGTTGTAGTAACAAATCACAGATCTATAATTGAGTAAAGATAGATTGCTGGTTTTATGTTCATAACGAAAGTAGTAGAGTATTTATTTTGGAGCCTATTCTGGATAAACCTTGGAACAGACATATAGACAAAAATTCAAACAGCCATTTACGATTCATTATGGTATAAATTGCTATTTCATTTAGATATCCGATATAGCTTCTGCCCGAGGATTTTTTTGTAAAGTGACATAGCAATTTATCCCGAAAGATTTCCGGTATAAAAATATGCGAACACAAAGGACGTCGGTTGTCTGCATACGGCGTGTCGGCGCGAAGATGTCGGTGAAGATAGCCATGCCACTTTCAATTAATATTGTAAAAATAAAAAGTGGTGCTATATTGTCCCCCGCACATTATATGCTTACTTCATCTAGGTATGATATGATAACAACTTTAATTATTAGACTAACCTTAACAGCTTTCAAATAAGTGCTGCGATTGCTGACAACACTAGTGTCACCGTCAGCGACACTCATCCCAGAATCGCGTTCTCGCTCTGAGTACCTCTCGCGCTCCTTATAATCGTCGTCCCTGGACACCACAGAGTTCCTATCGAACCGCGAATCCAGAACCCTTCTCGACGGATGTTCTTTATGGAGAGAAACGTAATGCTGACTCCGACTGCTCATCCGTGGGCGATCATCGTAGAACTTGTCCTCGTGAATGTGATGTCTCGAGTATCGGCCCTCGCATCTCCTATCGACCCTGTCCCGATTCTGATCGCTTCGGAAACTCCTGCGACACAGCGTCCTATCGTCCCTTTCTTCAGCGTATTCTCGAGCCGTGTCACAGTTTCTAGTATAGCCTTTCTTATCGGCCCTCCTGTCGTACTCTCTGCGGTCCTCGCCTCTCGCCATGACGCGACTGGATTTCACAGCTAAATCTACATTATATTCCCTGTAGCGAGCTGGATCGTCGCCCCTTGATCGTGCAGAATCGCGTTTAGTGTACCTCTCATCCTTTTCGTGATAATCGTACTTATCAATTTTACTCCGGTTGAAATGGTCCGGCGGGTAATCGATGTGATCATGATAGACCTTGGTGATATGCTCTTCGCTCCTAACTTTGGGTGTGGCCATGTCGTCTCTAGAGTTGCAGTTGCTGCGCAGTTTGACCGGCTTCTGGTTGACGTCGTAGAAGTCCCTCTTGGATACCGCCTCGCATTGCAGGGATTTGTGACTTTGAATTCTTTGCTGAAATCAATACACTATATACGAGTAGGTATAGTGTTTAGGTATTTTTGGGATCGAATGGGATCAGTTTGTCAAAAATACAATAGATGGCGCTAATGTCGTGTTTTTTTCTTTATTTGTTACGCGAAATTGAATCAAATCCTACGAAATATTACCAAGCGCAGCCTATTTAAAATGGTAATGTTATATACAATGTTTAGGTATGTAAAATAGTTTTTGAGTTATGAGGGGGTCAAAAGTGGCTCCAAATGGTTCGTGTAATATTACACACGGTGCTGCTCGCCAGTTCTGTTGGCTTGAACTTTGCTTGAACTTGGCTCGTAAATAAATACTTAAATATAAAATATAATAATAAATAAAACCATAATAATAACAGCTCACCACTTCTTTAACGCTCTCCACAGTTTTCTCCGTAAGTTTAGAACAAAGTTTAGCAAAAGTTTCAAATACGACATTCGCGTCTATCTTTGCCGAGTCCACTACTTCTCTTTGTGATCTGTGTAAATATTTAAAAAAATATATAGAACTACCTTTTTTGTTCAGAAGGAAAACCCAGTAGACTAATATATGTGAATATATTATACAATATCACACATGTATTTGTATATTTGGAGCTCATGACTTATATGGTGTTAGTGTAAAGGGCGGCGAATATTATTTTTGCCCGGAGTGGATAGCTAGATCGGGCCCTGAGCATAAAAGAAACGATATACCTACAGGCAACGTCCAATTTAAGCATGAAAGCTGGCTGCATCCTACATACACCGCGGGCGCATTGTATGGCGGGTAAAGCAAAACCATCCATCTTTGTACGTAATTTTTTTTACATATCTTCGCTATATCTATCTATACAATTTATGATCTAATTTATGTAAATAAAAAGCATTTATACTTGTCATGCCTATGTCGGTGATGACGGTGGTCCCGACATGGCGACTCCTCGTGTCGGCGGTAATGTCGGTGTCTGGAATATAAAAAAAACCGATTTTATTTTAGGGTTCTGTACCAAAACCCTATTGTGCTAACGAGGTCTGAAACAGAACCCTACTTTGTTCACTTGGCCCAATTATTATGACTTCATTGTTACCAGCTCAGGGTACCCAGAAATATTTTATTAAGTCGACGCATCACAGCGCATCGAATTTAGTTTTACGCGCGGCTTATTTTGTCCATATCTCTTTAGAAAAATGTGAGCGGGATGGACTACTATTAAAATCGATAAGGTAACCAAGGATAAGATAAGATAGACCAATATTCACATACCAGAAATATGAGAAAGTAAGATTTCTCAACAAAATCGGTATTTTGAAAAACACGAAAAGGACTTCGGCTTTTCTATGTTTTTACAAAAACTATTAGAATAATCAAATTCTAGTTAGTGTATTCTTAAAGTATGTGAAATTATCTAACTTTTAATGTCGACAAAATTTAAAATTAGTAAATATATTAAGAGAACTCGAGTCGCAAACTTGGCTGAAAAACGGGTGAAATTTAGGATTTTCAAGGCTTTATAAAACTTAGGTGTAAATGATTTTGGTTATTTCCTTTCCATGAGAAACTTTATTTTATTTATCTATGAAAAGCAATTTTTATTTCGAGCCTAGCACATACAGTTATCGCGTAAAACTGGAAAAACGAAACATCTGATTTGTATGGAACAAAAATCATGAGGCCGTCCCTTAAGTCACTTTTTACGCTAGACCGTAAAAAATTATAACAATGAAACAGGTATTACTTTAATTTTTCATTGAAAAGGTAATATAATAGGTACTGTGGCGGCACATTGCGTCGATAGATGTCTCATCACTACTGTCTCACAATATTTGAATTGAAACCTGTATCGCGCTATTGAAAATATTTAATAAATTGACATATATACAACTTTCTAACGACACGCGTTGGATTGTTGTGTGTGTAGCCATTTCTACAATACTCACTTTTTCTTCTCCCTTTTAACGGCTTCTTCTAGAAACGTGTATATGATAGAGTCCTGGTCTTGAGGCAGCACATCCATACTTTCATCGGCATTCTCATTCTACAAATTAAAAATAAAATATCTGTAATCTAAGAATTGTATTGCCTGTTGCAATAGGTACTACAAAGAAAGGCAGCGCTTGTCATATGAACTATGAAAATATTTTAAGAGGATCGTGTAGCTCAGCGTCGCAGCGAAATAGGTATTTAGAAAATCATATTTTGTCTCAAGCGCGCTCTTCCCCCGGGCATCAGTGCGACAGAGAGCACTGCAGCTCGTGAGTGTTCGTAGGTATGTTTTTCGTTGAAAATTGCGTTTTGGGCGAAAACTATTTACACCTACTAAACTATAACGAAACCTTACAATTTTGGTGTCATATGTTTTAGCAGATTATAATCTACGTACGTACGTTTTGCTTTTTTTGAAATTTTGCTTTGTTTCTCAAATACAGACGGTTTATTACCAGCAAGTTATGAACCAAAAAAAACGAGATTTGAGGGGCTTATAACTTTTGACCTATTACGAATTTTGAAAAAAGGAAAAAATACGTACGTAGTTTTTCACTATGTCAGTAACATATTACAAAATCGTTAAAATTAAATAATATTTAGGGGTAGTAAAACGTTTTCTCCGTTTGTATGGACATGGACGCGGTACACTACACTCTTAAGGTCGCCATCGGAGCAGAGTATGCGTGGCGAAGGGTGTGGATTTAGACCACAGTGTATTCGTCAGTCAATACATTTTGACGTCAAAAGTAGGTAGGTACTTCTTATAGTTGTGGTATGTGCCCTGTCATTGTTGCAAACTCCATTCTTTTGCAAGCACCTATATAAAACCACCTACTAGAAAAAACCTACATGGCAAGCACGTAGCCCCCCGAAATCCGTCACCGACACTTTTTGAAATTGAGAATTTTAAAAAGTACGTAATTACTAGCTGAGCTGATGAGGTCGAGTCAAGCGAGCTAGGATATTGACCTATTGCAGAAAAGATGTAATAAAAGGTAAAGTCGAACTTTGTGTTTTATTTTTTCAAAATAATGGCTTGGTTGGTGGTTGGAGATATAACAAAATGATGTAGGACTTGATTGTGTATAATAAAATGAGCTACAAAATAGTCCTCGGTAGCATAATTCTATTTATATTAACGTAATTATGTAGGTAAGTATTTAAATTGTTGTAAACTTTGTTTAGGTACTTGTCTTTCTTTCACGTTATATACCAAAAATATTCCAGGGTCAATTCTTATTTTAAAAAAATCCACAGTTATAATTGTCATACCCGTGGTGGAGAAATGGATCGCGGTGTAGACGCCATCCCAGCCTTCAGCGCGAGCGATATACCATCTCGTCTACTGTAATAAAGCGGAATGTAAAACGTAGGTACATACGTAAACACTTATCATTTCAGATGGCACACGGCTTCCCTGTCACATCTTTCTTTTACCATATTATGAAAATTAATTTCATTCGGATTTACATACATAAAAGTCACGCCTGTTTCCCAGAGGGGTAGGCAGAGACCACGGACAGCCCCCGGATCTAGTTCAGTTTCAGGGTGCGCCAAAATCATAATATCCCTAATATGATTGAAAGTAAAAAACTTGCTCCACAAAGCTCCCTTTTACACTCGCCTCATATTTCAATAATCATCCTCTCTATTGGAAATAGGTGTGAAAATAATCGAACTATACTAAAAATATAATGTATGTTTGAGCGCGCTGATCTAAGGAAACTTAAGAAAATAAAGAAGTGATAGTAAATTTTGAAAAAATATTTTTTCGTTTATCGAGGAAGGTATGAAATAAGAGGTGATCATATATGATCACACTACGACCCAAAGGAGTGGAGTAATAACCATAAAAGTGTAAGTAGAAAGTATCTCACGGTGATCGTCGGTATCTTCTAGGAGACCGTGGGCTCCGTGGGGACTCCGCGGGGCTGCTGTCTCTGTACCAACAAACAAAAATATATTATTAAACTGCGGATATTTATACTTCTAACTTTTATTACCTAATAAAATTTATCGAATCAAGAAGCAGACCGGGGGGGGGGGGTTCGTATCAAATGAAAACGTAACAGACAGACAAGAGTTACTTTCGAAAATCTGACAAACAAAGTGTGGTTTGTCGCTAAATCTGACGGGATTTTAAGTACGAAATTTATTAATTCTTGACTTTTACCTACTTTCCGTTATACACATTTGGTTCTAATGAGAATGCATTAGGACAAGCAATGGCTGACAAAAAGTGGACCCTGGTCTCTGGCCACACCACAAGTAAGGTATAAAGGCGGTGTAGATGTATATGTAAAAAGAATTTAAGTGGAATATAAATTTAAAAAATAACGTACCGATTTCCATTCTCGAGACTTCCGTGTTTAGTAGAAACCGTCACATTTTGTAAACTTGCTTTGGCTGACGAAGTTCTGCACAGTGTGGGGTGGTAGCCCTACAACATCACCAAAATTATTATAGCAATAAAAATAAATATGATTTAAGTCTGTGGTTCCATTCATGTGTGTCTAGAATACCTAGACACCGAAATGTCCAAATGATGTTAAATATAACTTTGTAATCATGTTTTATTTACAATAATTTAGCAAAAATGGAATGTGAATCATGCGGGCGAAGTCAAGGTCATCCGTCATTCTTCAGTGAGACAAAATTACAATCCTGCAAATTACAAATATTTAATTTGTTGCTATTTATGGTAGATATACCTAATTAAATGATTATTACATAAACGCTTCATTTACATCCGCTGTAAATTTTTTATATTACTTACGCTGTTAGATTCGTCGGTTACTAAAGAAGACTCGTCGACTCCATCCCGCTTTTTCCTTGATCTCCTACGTTTTGAAGCATCAAAAACTTTAAATAGACTTTTACTATTGCTAGTTTGGCATTCCATTACAAATTTTTCAAAAAAAAACCTGAGACATCAGACTTTGTTCTCCAATATTTGTTGCGTTTTATTAGAATTTAATAATAAAATATAATCAATATAAATTTAAAAACATAGTAAATGTATATAAACCGAAAAACACTTCTACAAAACTGAAGGGTTGCTAAAGGGTGACAGTGATGTGAGAAATTGGAAAAAAGAATATCAAATGTCAAGAGGAAAAAATAAGAATTATTGCTGCCAGTACCTACTACTTTTACTATTTTTAAATCGCTATCTCATTACATTTTTAAGATTTACATAAAATAGTATGAAAATATGAAATATAACGGAAATGCTGATCCTCTGTATAAAATATTCTTTGCACAGAGGACCAAACACAAAGGCAGACTACAAACACTGTTACAAAATGTAATGTAGAAATTATTCGAAATCCATAGTTGTAACTTTTTTTTACACCTAGTTTCCCGCTTAGCGCCCCTTTCTCCCTTGCTCTTGCTGGGCTAACACGACGACGCGTTCTCGGAAAGAAGACTACCAAAAAAATAACACGACGCGTGAGATTTTGTCTATGGGTGCAGACAAAATTCTATGTTAGAAAGAGGAAATTCCCATATAGACAAACCCTCAGACAAACCCTACTTTTTGTCCTGCTTTGTATCTATGGGACATTATCTCTTTCTAACAGAAATTTACTCTATAACGTTATGCTCGCACGGCTGAGGGTCTCATTTTGTATTCACGTAAAGATTTTAGTTTTATTTTGGGCCCAACGAATACCCTTCTATAAATTAACGCAAGAATCATAGACAGACGAACGCACGGTCACGTGTTTTATTTTTATCTGTATTGTACTGTCGTAAAATTATTAAAATTTAATAAATTAAACAATAAAAAACAGAGTGCCACACCGTGCGTTCGTCTGTCTATGATTCTTGCGTTAATTTATAGAAGGGTATTCGTCAAAAATAAAAATAAAATCAAAAAAAAAATTTTAGCCGAGCGGCGCGTATCCTTATTCGGAGTGTGGGCATCATAGAGTAACTTATTAATGTGGGCATAGCACCAAGAGCGCCACACTATTTTTATTGTAAAATGTTATATTTATCAACACAAAATAATCGGTGTTTAGAAACAGACTTCTGTTTATGCCGGTCATTCATACACATGACGTTACGGCATCACCTATATTTGAAACGGGTTTATACCTGGGATAGGGCCGGGTCTGATCTGATACAAATGTATTAAGACGTGTCGGCATCATACTCATCTACTGTGAGCGACAAACGACAAGTTCAAGGTTTCCAATTAAATAATAAAAACTATAATTTATAATTTTCAATTTTAATACAGCTTATATCAGACTCAAATTGAATGCAGTGTGAAATAAAAATTCAAAAATATATCAATTATAAGTTCGTCATTAATTAACACAATAACATTATGTTAGACCACATATTTCTGTATCTTCAAACTAAGTATCCGCGTTATTAAAATAACCACAGCCCGGAAGGCTCATTAACATTAACATTATGGTGGTAAAACCTCAACTATTCAAAATCTCTCATCAACATGTAGGTACTTAGAACATTATTGAGGTATTATGGAAATCTATTGTTTTTATATTTACAAGAGTTCCACTCGTCAGTCCGCGCACTGCTCACTACGTCACTACCGTCACTCAGTACGTCACTACGTAAGGTCGGGGTCGTCACGGCCGCAGTGATAGAGCACGTCCGCCAGCTCGCGAGCAACACGCTGGTCCAGTATCTGGCTCATCACGAGCGACAGTAGTCGGCGTTCGTGACGTCGCAGTAACGCGCGGTTACAAGGGTGCTCGGCCAGCCGCAGGAGTGTTGCTGCCGCGCGTCGGACCATGTCAAGGGACGTGCCCATCGCGTCCGGGTTGTCACGCAGCGCCGCTACACCGTGCTGGTTGGCCATGCTTAGAGCCGCCTGCTCCGCGCGCTCTATAAACGCCACCAGCTGCGCCACCGCGGGCGGCTGGAGCGCTACCTGTCTCGCCGCCGCGCTGCCCGCGCCCGCCACATAGTGCAGCAAGTTCACCGCGAACTCCCGCACCACGGGCCGCTCAGGCCTACATAGATCGCGCGCCAGTCCCGCACATAACGTCGCGATCCGCTCGGGCGGTGGCGTCGCCAGCACCAGGTCCGCGTTGGCGTCCGTCACGCACAGCTTGCACAACGCCTCGAGAGCGAGTCGCCGTGGGGAGAGCGGGGAGGAGGGCGGGGCCCGCTCCGGGGCGTCCGCCGCTACCGCCGCAGGGCACACGCTCCAGTGTAGTAAACCGTCCAGCAGCGGCCGCGCAACCGCCTCGGGCTGCGACGACAGCTCCAGGCCGCCCGCGATGTTAGCGCAGCACACGAGCGCGTCCTCGCGCAGCGCTGCCAGCGTGTCCCACCACCAGTGGTCTCGACCGCGCAGCTCGGAACATCCGGCGGCAGGTCGGGCGGGAGTGTCGTACGCGCGCGCTCTCGCCGCTCGGGGCTCGTGTTCGTGATGCAGCAGCAGCAGCTTGCCTGCGACCGCCAGGAAGGCGCCGGATCTCGAGAACTCAGCCTCGTTGCCCGGCACGAAGGTGAGTCCCCGCAGGATGTTGGACAGTGCGAGACAGCGTCGTGACAACCGCTCGCGCCCTTCGTCGAGAAGGTTGAGACTGGGCTCGTCTCTGGTGTAACACTCGTCCTCGTACTGCGACAGTCTACGTCGCGCGAGCACCCCGGCCGGGTCTCTTACCCGCAGGTCTGGCCGCCGCTCCGGCTCGAGCTCCATGGGCTCAGCCTCGAGGTTGTCGCGGTCGCAGTCGCTCGCCGTCTCGGGTTGCGTCTCGGGCGATGGCGGCACGCTATCGGCCGGCTCCGGTTCGTGTTCGGCGAGCCGATCCCCGCGCGGCGTGTCAGGTCGCGGCGAGAGTGCGGCGGGGCGTGTCGAGTCCATGACGCGCACGAAGGGCAGCCGGACGGGATCGTTGCGGAACTCGGGCATGGCGTGTGCGGCGAGCGCCCCGTCCCCGCCGGGCTGCCAGGGCTCGAGCGCGGCATCCTCGGCCCGCTCAGTATCAGAGTGGCAGTCGTCGTCGGGAGCGAACAGTTCGTCGTCCCGATAGTTTACGGGCCGCCGCCGCCGACTCTCAAGTGTGTAGTTGTGTCCGGCGAGTACCCGTAGCCGCTCGGTCGGGTCGGGCGGTGTGATGACCCTTTTCGCCGGCTGTCTTGGTGTCTCCGCGGGCGGCGCAAGGTACCACGGTTGCGGCTCGGCGGGCGGCTCGTCGAACACATCAGCCAGACTCCGCTGGAAGTGTTCCAGCAGCAAGTCCAGCAATCCGGGTAGATGCTGCAGCCCGAAGTACGCGATACAATTGTCGTCGAACAGAAGTATGTTGAGTATGTCGAGCGCCCAGCACGTCTCGGCCAGCAACCCCGACTTGAGCGCCATCATGATGCGCCACGCGTCCACGGGCGCTACGTCTACTTTGGTCAGTCTCCGCCGCTTCTCGGAGGAAGGTACGGTGGCCTCCACACTCTCCGGAGGGAACGTCAGCTCCCTCTTCACCTGCCCCGTCGTGCCCACGCTCGGCGCAGCACCCTGAAATATGTGTATTGCTCATTTGTATTGAGTTTAATACCAAACGGGTCTAGTTCCAATATCAAAAGATTTACCTAATATACTACTATTCAAACTAGAATCCAATACATATTTCGTGTAAGCTTTTACGACGTAAAACAGACACGAGTACGTAGAAATATTTCACTTATAAATATTAAATATAGCACTGACCGTCGAGGCAGTCGAAGCAGGAGGATATTGTTCAGCACCCGGCGGCCGCGGCGCTCCTGGTACAGGTGTCGGACCCCACCCCGCTCCTGGCTGACCCTGAAATATTATTTTCAATAACATTACATTTCATTCAATTATTGTATTTAAACATGTCTAACGACTAGAGAAAAGCAGTTCGTATTCCCGGTCTATCTTATAAAACAAGATTTTCTTTATTTTTTAACCAAACGTGTCCCAGAGACAGCACATAGACAAATAACACGTCCATGATTCGAAACAACTATATTACACAATCTAGAATTCGAGCCAGATTTAATGGATTAAAACATTTAAAACACTACATTCAAAAATGTTTGTTCATGAAACAAGACAAAAGTAAAAAAAAACCTTTATAAAAATGTCAGTTATTGAGGCTGCTATAAAGTTATTGACACGTACCGGTGGTTGGTAAGGCGGCCACGCGTTCGGGGGCGGCGCGTTCGCTGTCTGAGGCCTCCAGGGAGGCTGCTGCGTAGGGGGTGCTGGGGAGGCCGGCGCGCGGGGGAACTGGCCCGGTGGAGGAGCCCACTGCTGGGCATATTGCGGCCGGGGAGCACCAGGGGACCCGGCTCCGGTGTATGGAGGTTCCTTGCCGGCAAAGTCGGGATGACGTCGCGGCTGGCCGCCCACGACCGGAGGTCCCATACCTTTACCGCCGCCATACTGCGCACAGAGAACGCGGTCAGGACTCGTGAACAATGGCTAGCACGCGCCACTCAACCCCGGATTATTCAAACAGATGATGAGAGAAACGTTACAAGAAAGCCACCGACCGAGAGCACGCGACGTTTAGTCCGATCAAGGTTTTGTTTAAAGACAAAAACTCCCCGTTACTTGAGTAATAATATATGTAGATTAAGGGTGTCATGTACCAATGATTAAGGGTGTCATGTACCAATGTTTCGGGATTTTTTTAAATAAATAATTAAGTATATAATCCGACAAACTATATTACGAGGCTTTTCAATCTCAAAATACTTTAACAGCACTGACCACTCGTTAGGTATAGCCTCAAAAATATCAACTGAATTAGAAAAACCAGCACCCTGAGGCTAGTAACATGTTTCCAGGAACCGTAAGGCAACGCATATTAAGTTATAAAGAAAACATCAAATACTCAAGGTGTAAAAAATTTTATACCCATAATCTACTCTAATTTATCAAAATATACATTCGAGGACGGATAAATTGTAATACGCCACCCCCTTATTTGATCGGACTAATTGTACAGTTCTCATCTCGAGTGCGTTCGGTCGGCCCGACGATTCGCATGAAACAATATATGTACACAAACGTTAACCATAATCTAAAAGCTATATAAAATATATCAAAAACAGACGTCGAGTTGCGTGTAAGCATGCAATGATTAAGTGCGCGCGAATTCCTAGAAGCCACCACCACACACTCTAAACCTCGCTTCCGAACGTGTTAAAATTTTGAAACACTGGTTTGGTCACACGTGTCAACAGAAAATTTTAAAGAATTAGGGTGATAGCGAAAACAATTTTGTCACAAAGCTATTTTTAGTATAAATAAATAGAAGTGTGATTGTATTATTCGAGAATAAGTTAAACAGAATGAAGCCAAAACCACGTCGGTGCCAGTATGATATAGTTTGCCAATATTGCCAATGGTATGGGGAAGCTTGTGTGGAGTGCGTGGTACAAAACGCTTCGTACGTGGGGGTAAGGCTTGCCGGCGCTCGGTAGCGGCGCCACCAGCTGCCGCGCGAGCTGCGAGCTCATTAGGTTACCCGCCGTCGACCCGCCCATCTACATCACATACAACAAACACACCTTAGCGACGACATTTGAGGCTGCAACTCTCTAGCCGGCGATACGAGAGAAACATTGTTATAACACCATTACATACAGATTGGGATTCAAAATAGATCTTGCTCCTTCTTCTGTCTACACCGCATTCTCTAAGTGATTACATGATAGATCTTTCATAGAAAATCAGCCATTTTCAATTCCATTCTTCTTTATGCAATCGAGTTGTAGGTCTCTTACAATATTTATCTCGTCTCGCTGGCGTTACTTTACTAGACTTCTAGAGCACCATCTTCAACCTACGCACGGGCATACATCACTAATATGCATGCAATTCTATGCGTCACATAGTAAAATACCATTTAAATATCTCGATTCAAAAATATAATTATTAACAAATTGTAATAAATACTAAAACTAGATAATATAAATGTCTGTCAAACTCTCTCAGAGTTTCTACAAATATAAAGCATAAATAATTTCTATCTTTCATGCTAAACAAACACAATTTTCAATACTCGTCTCAATAAGTTACAGTAGTCGTCAAATAACTGTACCCACAATATATTCTACAATTGTTTGAACCTAATAACCAATAAGACGCCTAATGTAATACATCAGTTAAATGGTTCTATAGGGCTGTTTACCTCGCTAAGTTCTGAACACAATTTGTGCTATGAGAACTTAATAACAATAATTGTGCAGCTCTTCTGGCCCCGCCTATTGCAGAAATTGACGGAATTCACAAGGTTTCAAAATTTTAACCCTATGTTTTTTTATGCTCCTTACAAAATCAGGAGACACAAATAATTTTGAAAATTGATTCATTCCGAAATACCTATAGTTTTTGGACGCATACCGTATTTACCTATTTCTACACAAAATTAAAAAAAAGTTTGTTTCTATTAGTCTGTGACTTAATGACTTTGACGTTTGTTTGTTGCTGTACATACTCTTTTTTTTTTTTTTTTTTTTTTTTTTTTTTTTTTTTTTTTTTTTCCTTCACGGGTTGCTTTACAGCTCCTGAAACCGTGTTATACTCTTTTATATACTGTATTAACTATTAGGGTCAACGTAGATCGGCCGAAATGGCGACTAATTATAGCAATAGAAACTCAACTTTGTTTACTTTAACATACGGCTCAAATTGGTATGTGCCGCCATTCCGTCGTTGTGCGCTGACCCATAGGCGTCTTTTGGTTAGCAAGTGTTTGTAATAAGAACTTTTTTTTTTTAATTCACGAATAATCGTGAAAATCAAGCCGGTAGTTATTCGTCGACTACAGCCTGACTAACATGACGCGGAAGACTTTTGTCTACCATGTGTAGGGAGACAAATATAATAATGTCACAGAGACAAAAAAAGACAAGTTTTGAATTTATAACCGCGACGTGATTAGTTGTCTCACTTTCTTTCTATGGGACATTCTCTCTTTCTAACAGTTGTCCTTCCGCGTCATACTAGCCAGACAGTTAAAACGGAGCGAGCGCCTACCACACTAACGCGAAACTGAATCAACACATACCTCGTGTGGCTGCTGCGGTGGCGGTTGATGTTGCTGATGCGGCGGATGTGGTGGCTGATGTGGTGGCTGATGTGGGGGCTGATGTGGTGGCTGATGCGGCGGTTGGTGTGGCGGATGATGGGCCGGCTGGTGTGGCGGTGGGCCGCGGTAGTAGTCCGGGTAGGGCTGCGCGGGCGGCGGGGTCGCGGCCGAGCTAGGGGGAGCCCCGGGCGCCCGGTACCCGCCGCCGTACCCGCCCGCGTACCGGTACTCGCCTCCCGCTGCGCCGGCGTACCCTCTGTAAACGGGTACATCACGCGTCATGATAAAGGTACATATGTTTCTTACATTAGCGCTAAAGAACTTGTCATAGTACTCGGTTCTATTCTGTCGGCCGTCTGAGTTCCCATACTAATTTAGTACTCTCCACTTATGAGGATTTTTTTTGTAGTTTGGTGTCATTAGACGCCTATCTTGTTATGTTGTAACACAAATTCACATATTCACAAACTTATATAACATTTGTGGTACAGCCCCAGTGTATATGAAGTGCAAATACCTTAAAAAACACCAACCGAATGTTTAGAACAACATAATCAAAATACCACATTGACTTTGTTAAGAGAAGATACTTAGTACTCCTGTTGAACGTAGCTTCCTTCGCATATTAGTTAATATATCTTAACAGTATTTACCTGTCCCCTTCAGGTCCATAGGGTGGGTAGACAGGCCTGTTCGAAGGGTATGGCGAACCATATTCGTAACCGTAGCCTTGTTGGTAACCTGAAATGGCAATGTGAAATCCTTTGTTAATGTGCCTTAAACTTTAAAATGATTAGCATAAGCAAAAAAACTTAAATTTAACATGCCAAATTACACTTCGTCCATGCATTAATTATATACAATTTTGATTAAATTTTAGAATGACCATAAAACAAAATTATTATTTAGACATTACGAGCTATGTCCACATCTAGATTAGTAAACACAAGCCACAGCTAGAACATAAAATCACAAAGCAATTCAATGGCAAGTCCATCCCATTGTTAACCAATAAAATAGTGTCATAATTTTATTTCAGATGTAACTGTCCCTTCAGGTACTTTACAAATAATTATATTGTACCAACCATAAACTTAGTAAACTTTGCAAACAGGACTGTTTTCGTTATATTGTAAATTATTGCAATCAAACCACAAGAAAAATAACACAATCTATTATTATGAATTATTAAAATAATACGATTATATTCAAAATAAAACATAATACAAACTCCACAAATTTTAATGATCGACATTGTTTTTGATTATTTTAAATCTGAGCCTCACTAATAAATTTAATTGAAACAACTGTTTAAAATTGTATATTGTCTCCATCTGTCATACTGAATCATAGATTTGTACGAGAGAGACAAAATATATTATAACTAAACACTCATTAATATAGTAATATATATCGTAATAAGGTTTGTTTACATTTACTAAGTTTATGGTATATACAATACATTTACAAATATAAAGAGAAAAAAACTTGATAATCAACCCTGAAGAGACAGTTGTCTGCGGGTCTGTGGGTTATGATTGCGTGGTAATACCTGGGGGTCTTCGAGGCCCGGGCGGCTCTTCGAACGGGTTAGAAGCGGCGAGGTTGTCAGCGCCGGGTCCGCCGCCTACAACCAGGCCCATATTGTACAACCCGACCCTATGCTATACCACTGAACCGATTCTCAAGAATATTAAAACCCAATTTTTTTGTGCCATTTTGTGGCTTGTGAAATTGAATTATCTCCAAGTCCCAAAACGAAGAAATGTGTCACCAAAAAGTACAAATTAGTATAGATTGGAGTAAATGATGTTGCGGCCATGCTGTCATCCACTAGTTAGTAGCATAGTAACAATATATTCAGACTTGTTAGTAAAAAAATGGTTTCTGCGGCATTATAGCGTAAATAAAGAAAACAAGCACCCCCGCACACATCGTATTGTGTTTTATTTAGTCACAAGTAATGCAGACTGGATTCGCCTAACGTTCACTATTTTACTAAGTGCTGTTATATACAGAGCGTTAGACCACGTGTGCAGTATATTAAATTCAGTGCCTTAATATTTAATGTTAAATATCTATTGAATCGCTCTATACACATTTACAAGTTAAGCCAAAGTCTATGTGTCGGGTGTAAGTATGAGACGGGTGGTTTACCTTGTGACTGGTTGGGTTGTGGAGGGTAGCCGCCGCCGTACTGTCCGCCGTATCCGTCCATGGGCGCTCCGGGCGCTGCGGGCGCGCCGACGGGGAATGATTCTTGTGTATTTGATGCACCTGTAAATCACGGTAACGGGACATTTACTTTAGATGATCTATATAAGACCCTCAGAGGTCGATTTCGAATTGCTGACATGCTGGGGGACATTTTAATATTCTTAATAGGGTCTTTATAGTATTAAAAATTCGTCAATTTTAAATTTTGAAACCCGTAGTTAAGAATTAACCCAGATTTTACCTTGGAGGTAATTAGGGTTCATTCATGGTCAAGAAATATACCTTTTACTGTTAACCTTGAAATCACAGAAAATCGATAGAATTTGTCGGATAATTAAAAACGAATTTTAAATCTCTGACAGAACTCTGAGGCAGGTTTAGTGACGAAAGAGAGAAGGTTCAATTACAAATTCAAATAATAACAAAACCCTAGAAATTAAAAATACGTACCAGCATTAGAATTACTATTTGATTTCCCACTCTTCTTTTTAGTGGAGGCTTCGACCTGGTTGATGATAGGCTGAGGGTCGATGCCGCCGCGGTCAAAGTGGCATTCGTAAGCTAATAAATTTTTAGTATAGTGTTTCCTTAAAGTGTAAGCCGCAGAGGACGAAGCACCGATGCCCAGCAGACCCGCAATGTCCTTCCACGTTTTGTTCTTGGTCACCTGAAACGGTACACAATCAGCGGTGAGCGGTGGCCGAGCGAGATGAATCGCAAATTACTGCGCTCGGTTTTCACAATAACCGATATCAGCGGGCGAGGCAATATAAACTCAACAACGAATCGAACAACGCCCATTAATATCGTACAAATTGAGAATTTCTAAAAAGCGTAACCAGTTACGACCATATTCAATAGTGAAAAGTAATTTTGCTCCGTTCGCTACAAAGGCGGCGCTGGCACTGGCACTACTGGCAGCACTGCGACCGCTAGTATCGCACTTTACAACCGCAACAATGTCGGCGACCGCGGCCGTGCAATGATAAAAATTTATTAACTATCGTTAAAACATGCCAGCTTTACGGTGCGCCTATTCTCGTAAAGTGTGCAGTGGATGGCACTTTAATAAATCCTACACGAGTCTATTTGTGATGACCACCATTACGTCACTGTCGCAGGCAGGAGCGTGTCAAACTGTTTCTTGTTTGCACTCTAATTAGATCCTACTTCATGCTTTGTTTCATACTATTGAACAATCTGTAATTTAAAGAAAGGGCCTTACTCTCCGTCAATTTATTAGAGAGGAAAAGTCGACCGAATCGAGGGTGCATTAGTCAAATATCTGATGTCCTTACAAAAGGTCAAATACGCAGTATTAAAAATAGACGTGCATGTATGAAACGATGTATGGATGTGGATGAAGTAAGAGAAGTTTGTAAAGATCGACGGAAGAGCGCTCCGTAGTGCCTGCCTGCCCCTTTGGGAAACAGGCGTGAATGTATGTATGTATTTTTTAGATGAGTTGTTATATCACTTTCGTTTTATATAAGTATATTATGTAAAGCGCGATACAAGGTCCAGCTTAGGGACAATATTCCGCCACAATATGAAGTTAAAATTATCATCGAAGCCTTCTTTTATCTGTCTTACCCATAAGGTTGTATAAATTAATAAATTATGTCAGTAAATTATTTATTATAAAAGGTTTTCAATTAAACACTGTATATTTTTAGGCACATAGATGTGAATTAAAAAAGCCTACTTCCAAAAAATACAAAGAAAATTACTTTTCAAAAATATAGTCGATTATATTTTAGCACGTGGCTTGCAAAATCAGGCACAGCTTTAATGACAACATCTTTGTTTACTGTTTACTATTTACACAGACGGATTGCGGCAACAGTAAAACATGGGAGTCGTTACATAAAATAATTTTAGATAAGTCAGTTTTATAAACGTTGCTTCCGCAGCTGGATGTAAGCGTACCCTACTTTATGTTTATAAAGAGGTAAAGTTTGTAAGTTTTAATGTATGGAGTAATCTCTCAAACTATTCTAAAATTTCTTTCACGAATAAAAAGCTACGATATTTCTGAGTGACATGGGCTGTATTTAATTTTAATCGAAAACATCCACAGGCGAAAGCTAGTAAACAATAAAGTTTATGTTTGTTTTTTGATGATTTGATATATTAGGACGGATCTTTGGATACATATAAAACCGATTCGATTCCCAAATCGGCCCAAATACTTCAACAGAAGGCCACTCGTTACTAGGTAGCCTCAAAACTGTCATCAGCTAAATAAGGAAGATTTTTCTTCCGCTGAGTAGCCTGGGGCCGGAAACACTTTAAACAGCGTCGGATTTGACTTGAATCGGGAGGACCCGGGTTCAGTTCTCACTCGTGCCAAGAATTCTAAGCAACAATTTTTATTAAGATGAAGTGTGTTCATCGCACATCTAAATTGTTCTAGATATTTACGTCAGTTAAAGAAGTGACACATCTAGCTCCATTAAGTGCAGCAACAGGCTTGACAGCTGTTCTGTTTAATATGGACAACTGGCAAAAAGTGAACATTGTTACTGGTGACTCTGGCCACACCGCAAGGTAACAAAGACCGTGTGTGTATGTTTGTATATAAAAAAAAACAAATTACCTCGACAAACCCGCCCCGATCCCTTACTAACAAGTAGAGGCGGTACAGATCGAGCGGCTGTTTCGAGATGGTCGGACAGGCGGCGATGGGCGTCCGTCGCTCCTCCATGAACGCCAGCAGCCGCTCCACCCAGCCGCGTCGCTCGGGCGCGTCGTCCATCTCGTACAGCTTGCCCAGCGAGTCCGACTTCTGGCGCAAATAGGTACCATCATGGGACACTGTGCCACTATAGTGGGACACTGTACCACGGGTGTATATCTCCCGGGCCGTTATTTAAAGTTTCAAAAAAAGGTTTAAAAATTGCTTAGAACATTAAATAACAGGAGACGCCATTGTTGATTTTAGTACTAAGCGTTTACCTCCCCCCGCCAATAGTGGCAGAAAAAATGATAGGTAGGTTATTTAACGGCGTCACATCTCCTGTTATACATGCTCTAAGTAATTTTATTATGATGACAAGAAGACAAAATGTCAGAAATTGTTTGTCCTCTTGTCTTCATTGCCTTTTAAACAGTTCATGACACTAGTAATCATATTGGCCGCTCACTTTGATTAACATGCTTGAAAAACATAATCAGAAACCTTACAGTAAAATACTAGAACTAAATAATCCAGGTCCATTTGTACCAACGGTACTTTCTGGCTAAACATTCATCAACTAAAAGGCTATTAAACGTTTTAAAAAAAATACAACTATCCCAGTAAAATATAGCACAAATATGTTATAAAAAGCCATGCATTTTCTAGTACCAAAAAAAAAGAAGATATTATAAACAAAAAATCTGGAAATTAATTTTCAATAAAAAAAAAAGATTCAAGCATTCCTATATAGCCTAAATGACAACTACTATGAAAACAAACCAAAATTAGATGACCTGACTATACTATTGATGAAAATTGAAAACAAAAAACCAACACCGAAAATGACTGCTATACATGATCAATATTTGCATGACCCCCCACTGACAGAGGTAAGTAAAAGGCTCTCTCCATGCAACGTGTGGCATAGGTAATATGTCTACACATGCTAAGTCTCTATAGTGATATAAACCTTTGATCTGTAGGACTCCGGCGGTATGTGACTGTTAAATACCTGAAATACATCACAAAACACATTGCTACCACACTTTATATAGGTATTATATTGTACAAATACCCTCCGGTTAGTCAACACATCAACCACCTATACTAACCAATAAGACGCCTAATGCAAGGTAAAAAAATTCTATCAAAACTGAATGTTATTCGTTCATTTTTATGCTTCATTATGTCTAGTTATACCTACACCTTTTGTGAATTCTCCTATATAAAAATACTTGATATTATAATATATATTAATTATATAATACTAGCGACCCCGCCCCCGGCTTCGCACGGGTACAATATGGGTTTACAACAATTTGAATACCTACGTAACAACGCTTACAACTACTTATCTATAAGAGATATATCATTTTATTCTACACATTTTTTTTCCTAGATCATTTTGTTATATATCTGACGGATTAGACAGCATATACGTCATGAAAACGCGCTGAGCCTATTTTCCCTCGACTTGATTCACTTAAACTGTTAATACTCAGCTCCTAAACATGATTGGTCTATGTTTAACACTTGTAAACCTTCCCGGTGAATCAACCTATCTAATAGTAAAAATCACAACAAAATCCGTTGAGGATTTTTTGCGTGAAAGGGTCACAGACAGACAGACGCAGCGGGGGACTTCGTTTTATTGCAATGAAGTATTGTCCCGGGATAAAATATGTCACTTCCCGGCCCTCCGTGTTCATGATATAAGTTAGGACGTATGCCAAGATGGTGATCTTCTCCCAGATCTTAAATCATTGAGGCAAAAACATATGCTACAATAATTTAATTTAAGTTTCGATCACATCTTGTGACATGTGAGCTTAGCTAGGCCAATTTACTTGTAAAAATAATAGGTATTAAACGTCTTTTGGTTAGTAATAAGTCATTGAATTACACACATAATGAAAAGAGTAAAATTCTGCTTATTCGTTTGATAGTTCGATCGAATTCGACCGAGAGTTCCGACCATAAATCTTGTATAAACCCCGTTAGTGACAACAAATCGACCGTCGATGGCTGATCACGGTCATAGTAAAAAGAGAGGCAATGTGATAACTTCATATAAAGCGCAACTTAATCTGTAGGTACACTGGCACAATCGTATGGAAAGTTATCATACTGCACTATTTTGACTGTTTCAAGAGTGATCAGAATCCCAATTCCCAATACAAAAAGGACAAGCTTCATAAAGTGTAATTGTTTTCCTGTAAGTTATAAATTATGAAACGAACTCGTGGGGGTTTACTTGACAGTATCGTTACAGGAATCTATCTACACATTGTGAAACGCGCCCCTTATAGTAAGGAATTATTTGAAATGTTAAAATCCACTTGAGAGCTATCTTTTAAACAATATTCCCTTAGCTGACATAAAAATTTGAACCTTCTAGCTTAGATATTAAGTCGCTATACGAATGAATTATTTCTTTCCTTCTATTCTAAACTGATTGCTTAACCCTCAAGTTCATTCGATCATTTCAAAAAATTCCTAATATATTTAGACAGTGATGCCCGCATACTGACCGGACTAGAGGGAGGTCGTGGCCAAGATGACGGCGACGCGTCGTAGTCGTCGTGCGCTGACGAGTGCGACCCGCCGCCGGGAGACGGTGAAGGCGCCGTGGACCCGACGCCGAATCCCTCTTTCCGGGAACTTTTTCCCGGTGGACATGCCTCCTCCCCGGATGCTGCAACATTGATACAATCCTAATATTAATTTACTATTAAGGTTTCACACTTGTCTTCAATATTCTGGTACGTTACTACGAACTTTTCATTCTTGTTTAAACTCGTTCGATATGCCACCTTGCACATAGTATATAAGAAATTAGCTCTTTAGGCCTCTTTTAATTTTTTTTGATACGATCCGTGCCCTCTTTAATGCAGGATTGCTTATGATGATCTAGCATGATTGATGATGGATTCCGTTCTTTAGAGTGAACATAGCGAGCCTTCTACATCAGACTTATGACAAGCAAAAGAATCATTGGTTTTGTTCACATCTGAATAATTAAATTTAGTTATTTTGTTGATAACTAATTGAAAGAACCTACAAGCAAGTAGTAATTTGACTTGTAATTGTGTATAGGTGAATTAGGATTACGATTGCAGTGATATAGTTTACAGACTAGTAGTATAGTTACCGGCAGAGGCGTTGCTGAGCGTGCTTTGCTGGCTGCCCTCGTCGAGCGGCGCGCCGTCCGGACCGGTAGTGACGAGGGCGGTGGCGGGCGGCGCAGGCCCGTTGTTGTCGTGGGAGTCTGCTGCTGGAGGCAGGTTGGGCGGCGGCATGGGACCTTCATGAGGGGGCGCCGACGTGGGCGGACCCATGTGGCGTGCGCCGCCTGTCTGCTGTATGAATAGAAACAAGTAGGATTACTAACTTATCATGTCACAATAAAATATACCTACCCATTAACCCAAAGGTCTCAGATTCAAGAAAAATAGTAAGAGAGTATATATATATATACACTTTACCAAGGGAGACTATGAGTGACTGCACAGCGAGGTCTTAAAGGCTTGCCAAAGTTAATTAGAGATTAATTTCATGTTATACTAATCGTGGATTAACTATTCAAAAAATTTAAACTTTCAGAAACTGGGCGTTAGAAGCTTTTCAATCTCAAAAAACATCAACAAAACTGGTCACTCGTCATAATATGTAGTTTCAAAAACATAATTCAGTTAAATGAAGAAGAGTTGTCCTTGGAAGACAGTGTAACGGTGACTTTTTAATTTATCTAGGATCGTTGATTTTATTGATTTGAATTGTAGGTCTATTACTATGAACAATTATTATACCTTAAGCGGCGGATAGTGCTGCGGCGGATGCTGCTGGTGCGGATGCGGGGGCGGCCGGTACTGTCCGTACGGATACGGATGGTGGTTGCGCGGCACGGGCGGGCCTGCCGGGTAGCCGTAGGGCTGCGGCGGGTAGTGGGGCGGCTTGTACGGGTGACCGTGGTGCACGTAGGACGGCGGGGCGGGACTCCCAGGAGGGCCGCGAGCTCCAGGCCCGGCCGGCCCCACACCGCCCGCACCGCCACCGTCCGACTGGGAGGACGACGGTCGCGGCGGCATCGGGACATTCTGAGTGCCTGCAACGTTAATGCGAACTGTTTTAATACTATATCTTAACTAGGTTTCACAGATGGAAATCTTATGTCAACAGCCATACAATGTTGTTAAATTATCTACATAGAACTGGAGGATGGAGACAATTTTAGATCCTAAAATATGCTATGGATGCTTGTATGGTCGATGAACAAAAATCCATTTCTCACAAACAGTTGGCGTTTTCGAGAAGTTCATGCCAAAGAAAAAATACACCATAACAGCATGAGAATGCCCATATCTCACTATATTTAAAAAGACAAGGGCATTTCGCTTTTCATCTAAAAGTTATATCTGTTCAAATTGATTGCCAAAACCAACTCATCTTTATTTACCCACGTATCCCAATTCCGCAAACCGTTTGATGGCACATTTTATACAACTCCTTCAAAAGTGATCAAGGACCGCGCCGTACTAATCCGGTCGCAATAAGCAAAATGTACCAACTGAGTTTTGAGTCTGATCTTAGTCTAAAGACTTTTGGTACCGATCTCTAACGCCCAATTTCTGAAAGTCAAGTCAAAGTTAAATAGCAACTGTCAAAAGCATATTTTTTTACGTATTTGACAAGTATTATGTTTACTCAAGATCATGTATGGTTTTGACAGTTGTTTCAGAAATAGGCGTTAAAGATCGCTATCAAGTGTTTAGACAAAATCAGAGATCGTTTTCAAAATTCAGTAGGTAGATTTTCCCTATACGCGATCCGGTCGCATCAATCACCGGCCCGCATCCGGATTCACTTTCAATTTCGCGAGCACGTGAGCTGCATATGAACCGTTGCAAAATCTCACTGCACTTTATTGCCCGTACACACTACCTACAAGGTGCCCGCGGCGTTGATTTGCGACGACGAAAGTGGAATCGCAACTTTATGCATTTGTGGGTCGGTCCGGTCAGTATTACGTGGGAGATACTGCATAATCGCAGCGGTATCTGAAAGTGAACCTAAATCTAACAATTTTATTTTTTGGAAGAAACCTTCACTCTTTTAACGTCTTAAAATACATACTACCGCCTCTTCAGAAACAAGTGGCAAGGAGTTTAGAAGAGGACGGTTATCGAGGGATCAGGCTCAATGCAAATGATCAATCGATATCGACCGATTTTGACGATTTTTCTGTGTCTAAACGCCCACACTAATACTTAAAATGTGAGTAAAGGAAGAATTCGTTGGTTGAAAGTGCGTCGGTGGCCGAGTGGTTACGACGTATGGTATCAACTAGGCGGACCACGGTTCGATCCCGGCCATGTACTGATGAAAGAACACAATTAATATAATTTAAAAATGTCGTTGTGAGGCCACTATCAGCTGCTAATCAGCACACAATAAGACAAACTAAATACAAATGCAGAGAAGAGATGGAATGTGTTTATTAATTGTTGTCATTTTGATTCTAAAATACCTCAACACATTGTTGAAGAAGTCAAAAGATAACCACTTGTTAAGCAGTCTCAGTAAATAACTCTAGGTATTCAGCAATATCAACAAAAAAAAACATAAAATTGTAATAAACAAAACATTGGCCACTATCGGGCAGTGCCTAGCGATCAGACAGGCCGCAGACAGCGAGGCGCCCTGAATCATAGATAACCGGCGCCCACCTCTCTTGTATGACATCCTATAATGACGCACATGTGACTCGTGGTGCGGTCTAATTTACTACTAACATTAACCTATTAAGTCCCAATAGATACCGCTCAGAGGTTCGTTGCTATGGCTTGCGCACGCGACCGTGCTTCAAATAAGGAGGTCTATAAGACGTACATTTTAAAATCGAAACGCAATAAAATCGCTTTATGAATCCATATACAAAGCAATTGCAACCCTGCCCACCCCTATGGGAAATAACAAACGATCATGTAAGGGTAGCAAAAGAGTTGTCAACAAGTGCCGGCGTAAACAAATCTATATATTATATTTATACTAATAATAAAGCTGAAGAGCTTTTTTGTCAGAACGCGTTAATCTCTGAAACTACCAGTCAGATTTGAAAATTTGATAACCAAATTCTTGAGAAAGGTTATAGGCTATCCGGGCAACTGCTATACATGGATAAATGTATTAAAAATTCAAATATAGAACGTGCCAGCTCTTATTAATCAATCTATACACCCCATATACAGTAAAATTAATTTGCCAAAGGTATTTTTTAATAAATGGAAAATGTCATCATAAAGAATTGCATGAAAAATAGAGAGGAAATGTGGCTGCACAGTGCACATCCGACTGATGGCGCTACAGCCGCAATAATCTCGCATGGTTTTTATCCCCTTTTACTCAAGAGTTGTTCAGATTTTGTGTATTGTCATTGCTTGAGGAAAAAAAAACATAGGTAGATAACATTTTGTGGGACAGAATCCGATGACTCTACGCAATCCTGCTAACATCAAACAATAGGCAGCTAGCACCGTAATATCGAACAATAATATCGAAAATGATTCGAAATAATGTTCGTGGCAGGCTGTTGGTAATGTTGGTATCGTGCGGTCGTGGCCGGCACAGAACCAGCTCTGTCAAGGACAACGCGCGCCTGTCACTATACGGACCGGGCTTCTATACAAACTACTTGAAACTTATCGTACCACACACCATCACGGTCCTTATAACCGCGCGGTGTGACCCAGAGGTAACAGTGTCCACAATTTGGGAGTTGTCAAGCCTGTCACGTCGCTGCACCTGTCAGTTATTTCACAAGAAGTGCATGCGAACATCGGCTTTACGTGTCCTAATAAAAGCTATCAAAATAAAGTTGTGTCCTATCCAGTACAGTTTCGGGTCTGATGATTAGTGGAGAGTATTAAATCGAGCTATTCTCAAATAATTCAAAGTACGTTTGTGTCCACGTGTCTGCAGGCGCAATATCGGTGCTAATTGAACTGAATTACTATGCTAAACCACAATCTAGAGGCAATTACACAAATTCCGCCCATACTGGCGGTCGGTGTTTGACACATTGCTCTAGAATGGAATGCGTTCGCTTTAGGATATTAATTAGGTTAGGTTAGGGTTGCATAATTTAAATCTGAGAACCGGAAATTGTTATGCCAGACGATGCTCGTGACTGGAACAATATGGTACGAATAAGACTAAATCGCCACTATAAGAGATTATTCTATAAATGAAACAAGATTTGCACTGTGCCCGCCTCTAGCTTTGCCTTTAAAGTATAGATTAATCGAATACTGGTTGTAAATACAATTTTGTCTTGTTTGTCCTACAAGCATATTCAGTGAAATGTAACCAGACCGGGTTAGCACGAGTTTCTTAGGTTATCGTGTTGAGCAATTTTTCTATGGTTACCATGGTGGCCGACGGACGGTGCAGTTTCATTTAAAAAAGTTTTTGACAAGATTGCAAATGACACCCTCGTTAAATTTTTTTTAATACAAGTATCAGCGTATAAAGACTTCGAATTATACTTAACTAGCTGGTCGCCCATTCTTCTATTATACTCCCTTAGAAGGAGTAGCAGGGTGGCTTTAAAACAAAGTAGCCTGTGTCCTTCCCTAGGGTTCAAGCTTCCTCCGTATCAAATTTCAACAAAATCGTTTCAATAGTTCAGCCGTTAAAGCGTAACAGACAGAGAAACAGAGTTACTTTCGCTTTTATAATATTAGTATGGATTAAGGGACGAAAAAATATATGTTTTTGTTCTTTGGTCAGGAAGTGATTCTCATCGGTTAGAAAGGTCAAAACGCGACATTACCCTTAAAACGGGTCAAATTTCACTGCAGGTGACTACCAAAGTACATAAATTACTATACTAGTACGTGTAACATGAAGGGCGCTAACAAGAGTGGCCTAGTTGTAGAGAAACCTTGCTAATGCATCAATATTGGTCTTGCCATCTTCAACAAAATTACCATCGCCATTTTTGTACATTACTTCACTTTCCAGTTAGGCTAACCGCAACTAAACTGTCAAATAAACACCAAGAATTCGTTTCATAAATCGACATATAGCAATTTTTTTTAAAGAGAGACCTTGCCACCACTTGTTCACCGCTGAAGGTGGTTGGTCCGTTAAACAAGCACGAACTAGAAAACCCAATCATGCAGTAGCTGTTGAAATTTGTATTTTCTACCTTTCATCCCTAGAAACAGGGGCCGGTGAGGGGCTGACGTCAACCAAATACGAGAACAACCTAATTCGTTCTTCAATATATTTTAAAATTATACATAGTAGATACGCTAAAGAAAGTTACAGTTGCGTAACAGAACATTTCTCATTTCATTCACAAGCAGCTGACCGATCTCGCACACAGAGCGTACAATAGGAGAGGCAGTGCCGGCGACGGGCGAACACAGGGGTACAAATTAAACGGTACTTTATATCGAGGGCCGCCGACAAATTGCGTCTCGTTTTCCCTTTCTATACGACAACTGCTAAGGACTTGGCTGTCCTATCTCTGTCGAATCACGGAATGTAACGTATTCCGTATGTAAAGTACATCGTTTGTGATAAAAAAAGTAGTACCACGGCCCATAACTTGCTCCGTATTCACTAAATATTCGTAAATTCACTTGATCATTGCTGTTGGTTTCTGAAATAAATTCTCAGGTAAAGGCCAGTAAGAATCAGTTAACATACCGCTATATGACCTAGCAAACCGGGAGAAGTAAGCAAAGAATGGTCCTCAACTCCGCACCATTAGTGCCGTGGGGGCATTTACAAGCGGACAGGAGCAACAACGGGGTGAGTGGGCTGTCGAACCCTCCGGCGACCTTGACTCGGTGAGATTTATCACTTTTCCGGGGTAATCTGAATACAATTAGACGGGCGGGCACTGGCCGGGACGCACCGCAACAGGTCGTCGGGACACGCTTTCTTATATAGATATACAGACGCATCAGCTGATCCTCTTTAAATAGGTCAAAACTCTTTTTTCTTGTATTAAACGAGATAATTTTGCCAAAATGTCAAGTATGAGACTATGCCACATTTGTGTTTATTTGGCGAATGTTCTTGGGAGTAGTATAGATAGATAGTTACGTTGATACCTAACACATTTCTAGTTGTCTTTCACAATGTTGTTGCAACTTATTTCCTTCAGAAAAAGGCCGAACTGAAAACACTGGGCTTCCGTTCCCTGGGCGTATCATTGTGGGCGTGGTGAGCTATGCTTCCGGGTCACTTTTCCGGGGTAATCTGAATAATAAACACTTGGTCTTCCGCTGGGTACCCTGGGACCGATAACACGGTTCCGAGAGCCATAAGGTAACCCGTTTTGTTATGTTGATGGCGTCCCACGTCCCATACGAATTACGAAATATTTCCATACGAAAAATAGATGTTTTTTGCAATGTGATAGGTACAAAGTGATCAGTAACAGGCTGTAGACTGCAATAGTTATATATATATATATATATATGTATACATGTATAATGTGGTCCCTCAAACCAAGATAATAACTAAAACAACGCTGGATTTAATCAGAGTTCATGACGATACTCCAAGACAAGTCTGTCAAGCACCGCAAATTAACATGAAATCGATGGATTTTAAATTTAGCCACTGTAATATTTATTACTTGTAATCAGCCCGACTTCCAAGAACTAAGCAAATGGCATCAAGATAGTTGGGACTTGGGAGACTTTAGAACTTTAGATGACTATATTACGGAATAACGGCGGCTAGGGGGTTGCAAAAATGATATATGGTATCAAACCCTTGCTTGCACAATATAACAAAACCCCGTGAAAACATTACGCAAACACAAAAAAAAAACATTTCACATTTTACTAGACACAAAAAACACACAAAGCCCATTCATTAAACAACTATTAGAGCAGTTATGGTAGAATAAATAACAATAAAAGTTTGTCATACACACACAAAAAAAAAGGAATGAAGAAGTTTCAACGGCGCACAGCCCGTTTACGTGAAAACGATCAAAACAAACAACCGAGTGGGGAAAAGGAGAGGCGGGCTTTTTTTTTATTCGATTTTAGGTCATCGCACCCGTCAAGGACGCGGAAGGCACGTGGCTGTTTCGATCATAAAATGTGTCGTCTAAAAAACTACTTGCAGCACACGTCCAATTATTATTAATCTTTTTGGTTATGTAACTTGTGATCGAATCGTGGCTGGGGGTTTGTCGTCAAGATATACCTCCAGGGGACAGACGCACCTGCCTGCCCCGCGAGCATGACCACGAAGAATTAGAAGATAAAATCTTAGTTAGAAAGAGAAAGATATAAATTCTGTTAAATCTAATTCAAAATGAAAACGAAAATCTTATTTAAACGATACTGGAACAGCTAAATGCATTTTGATGAAACTTTCATAGTGTAGTCATGTTGTGGTTACATAGACTTAAAATTTGCTTTCTGGGATCGGACCAGCAGTGATAAATACACAGGGCGAGGCCGGGGCGGAACCCTAGTTTTTAATTAAATAAAACTATGCAATCACAACTCTTCAGTTGAGTGTTACCGGAACGGACCCTAGGGTAACCTGCGAGATAGTTTTAGAACAAGCGATCACCTTAGTTTGAATTTGTTGTTATACCTATGTTGCTTAATAACTACAGTGTCACTAGACTAGGACCGCATTAATTTGGTTAGATAATTTAACCTAACGTTTTACATAATTCATTCCTTCTTGATTCAAGACATTGTGTTCGTAGCGATCATTGAATTAGGATTTTGACACCAAACAAAAAAATATAATATAAGACAGCACTAAACTTGACGTCTAAATGTTTTTTAAATACAAAATGTACTGACCAAGGAATACACTCTTTTCAAAATCCACACCTTTCGCCCTGCTGCATACATACTCCGTCCCGATGACTCTTTATTACTTCGATAATAATTATCGCAAACGAATCACTTGTTAAACAGTAGATTCTTCTGGTTTTCCGTCACAGACTGTCACAGCATCATAGTGTCTTACAGTTGTGAACCCAATTTAATGAAATAAAATAAGATCTCAATTTTTACGGTATAAAACAATATTTAAATTTGCATCCCCTTTATAAAATGTCAAGTACCGGGACGGTTCTTGAGCGCTCGACGAAAAAGTGGGGGAATGTTTGCGCATATGTAATTCGAGTGCAATATAACTTGTATATTTATTATAATTGATTTATTGGTGTCTGTTTTTACGTTTGCTTTTTACTGCTGGTAAAATTAAAATTAATACCTCATACCGTCAAGCAGACCCAAAAATAGTGTTCTGCTCATCTAACGACAACCGCTCAAGAACCGTCCCGGTACCTATAATATAGTTTGTCTAATTTTACCGAAGTTGGTTTCAAACTTTTGATCAAGACATTTTGTGACTTTGTATGACCACAATAATAATACACATCCTAGTCCTACTAGCATTATATAATGTTCCCAGCTCATAAACTATGAAAAAATAAAAAAATGAAAAAAAAAATCGAAAAAAATCAAACAATTAAATAAAACTTTGATTTAAATTAGTTCTTAACTTTATGGTAGCGATTAATTCATGGACTCGGCACAGAATATCGCGGTGATAGGGTATTGGAATTTACTCACAAATTATCTCTGCAAATACCTATATTACGTTATGATAGGGCGTTCTTAAAGGCTCTACAACACTCAACATCTACGATACTAAGGATTATCCTAACCGACATTAATACGACGCGTCTGCCTAGCTAGTTATTTCCACTACTTACGTAGAAGTACCTATATTTTTTACGATATGTTTGCGCACGTAGCTCGGCTCGGGCAAGACGTGCGCGCTAGGAATATAATATGATTTCAATAGATTACTAAGCAAAGGTAGAGAACTGGTTAAAATAATAGTGTGGTAGAAAATACACATTACTTATGCCTATTAATGAACCTAGTTAAAAATAGACAAAATTTCACGTTAAAAATCCATTTATAGATTCTTACGAAAGGAATTTCGATTTCCATCTGGTGGATTCGGAAGAATTATCTCGTGTAATGATAAAATAACAAAAACAACACTGGTATTGAAAGCGTTGTTGCCACTAAAGTTGAAACAATCCATTTAAAACATTCCTAAATAAAAGGTAAAACTTGTTATCGATATAGAACTGGCAAACACGACAGGAAAAATCCAAAATTACATGGAATCCTTTCAATATGTAAAGGCAAGGTATGTCGCAGCGCAGCCGATGCCAGATTCGCGACGCTGTTCAGCCGAGCGTGATTTCTTTCCTCACCACCACCACCTTATCTGCTCCGATGGCATTCCTGTGCACGGACTGTCGATACGCACGGCGAGCGACTACGAAACGCTTTTATTCCCCACTTGGAAACAGAAGGAAATTGCTTCTTACTGCAGTAATGTTAGAGTTCAAACTGCAAATGCTTATAGAAAGTGATTGTCGTACAGAAATATACCTTATAGCAGGTGAAATTAAAGTCACCTTTAGCAGTGGACCGTATTAGGGTCGGCGAACAATACGCAATTCACCTTCGCCGACGACCGAACGCGTCGGGTTGCGGTATTGCGGCTTCATTGTGTAAAAATAACGTTCGGAAGTTGGAAAACGAGCAAAACCTCACACAACCTTGCAAGAGTCAAAGCGTGTATTCAAAACATTTTTTACCAAACTCTATTGAAACGTTCGTACGCTATTACAATATTCAAAGACCGACATCAACTCAATTACATTCCGATTCATTTTCCGAGGCTCTTCCACAGTGACTATTTGTACGTGTTCTCGAAGCAAGCCGAGGGTTGACGTCATGCCGCTATGTCAAGGCGTGTATTAGAATACCGTTGATGATGCGATAGGAGATGCATATATGATATCTACTGCTGGTTCGCGCTGGTGGAGCTATACAGTAAGACATGCGCGAGCAGCAATGTAAGACGTTTTCGTATTGAGACTAGGGCGATGGTAAAAGCGAGCGAGCTGGTATAACTGGTATTCAGGCGCGCGGCACAGTCACCCTAGTGGCCGCTCGCCGAGTCGAGTCTTGGGTCCGATATGTTTTGAGAAAGCAACGTTCAGCTGTAGACGCTAACAAAACACACACGCCCAACGTCGCGGTTAGCGCTCACCGCTGTATAATTTAGTTCTAAACGCTCTCAAACTATTTTAGAAATAACAACACTGTATTGCTTTTGGAACATGGGCGGTAGGAATACATTATAACCTAGCTTGCTCAACTCATAAGTTTATTAGTAGCGTCTTGAGCGCATGCCTGAAATTACATTTAATTGAAATCGGTTCAGCCGTTTTGCGTAGTTTCATGTATAATAGACGTGCTGATGAGACCACTTAAAAAACAAGACAATGGTTAAGTGACGTCTGTACAAAACTGACATCCGTAGGCAAAAAGGTAGTTATATTTAAATTTTCGCCAAACATTACTCGGGAAACTTAGTCATGATTGGAAAAATTTGGTATCGACCATCTCGCTAAATGTAAAGCTTCCGCTAGATATGGTGTAGGCTGCATAATACCAAATCTTCACATATGTTCCTTCTTTCTATAATGAGATTTTGGAGTCCATTTTGTCTGACCCAATTCGGGTGTTTCATAAGGACATAACATCAGTTGAAGAAGATAAGATTAAAAAGAGAGTTGGATGCTTGATTCAACACCTTGAATGGGGACAGTCGTCGCTCTTCGCAAATGTATTTCCACATTGTATTGAGTGATCATGATCCCAGCATTATTAAGTTTTTTGTACTGCTAGAAACAAGTCTGAGCGAGTGAAACCGGCGGCAACAGCATAATACTGAATTTAATATGTATGTATTCACAAATTTTTGGCACTTAGCAGATTTTGGTCTACCTCACCTACTTGTATAAATTAAACTTGAGAGATGCGAGAAGGTCAATGTCATCACAATACAATGCTATCTGCACGAACAATTGGAACGAACGGCACCGTGAAGATTCAACCCAACTGATGGTAATGCAATAGTTTTTTTTTCACATTTGCACTTGAATGGATACCACGTGATTCCCGAATACCCTATTGCTTTCACATTGTTGTTTTCATATTACTAAATTTTAGGTAATTTCAGACATTATTTCAGGGACAAGGAATCGACTAGAATAAGGCATTTGCCTTGCATTGGAGGATACTGTCGCATATTGATTATAGAGCTATATTTGGAAGGTGTGAATGGCGACTATTATTTTGGTTTGATAGTGTCAAACCAGGTTTCACCTGTGCTGGTCGACAACACAATGAGGACTAAAGCTGTGTAGAGTTAGATCGTTTTGGTTCGACAAATTGCACATCGCATAGATAAAATGTGAGATGTGATAAGCCGAGCAGACTAAGAAATGTAAAAATAGACACAATACGAGTATGTAGCACGGCGAGGACGGCGAGGCGGGTCTCGGCGGGAGACGCGTGTAATGTGTGTCAATAGGTGTCAGGTCGGGTCGGTGTTCAAGGCCAGTTGTAAATGAGGGGAATCCCTGTAAGGATGTTAGAGGGATCTTGGCATAATTCCGCAGACGGTCCGGCACATAAGGTCGACGGGTCGGTAGGGTGGTAGGTCCTGTTTTGCGTGCTCGCCCCGACGACGACGGGGGTAAGTTTTTCACGAGGCCCTATGTACCGCGACCACCCCCGGTCGTACATAAGGAGGGCGGGAAGAGGGTGGTTCGCGCCCGCAAAAGGGGCAAAATACGGCGCACTGTGGGCGCCCGCTCTATGTGGGTCAATGTCGGGAAAGCCCGTGTCTGCTGGTGACGGAGTATGCACAACGAATCTGATCAACACGTCCACTGAGAAATAAAGAAGCGGTCGGGAGGTGGCGACCTAATTTCGACCCTAACCCTAATCGCGCAAGGTTCAAATTGAGTTGGCGGGCAGCGGGAAGGTGCGATGCACAACTCCCGGGTGCATGCGTTTAGCAAAACGATAGAAACGTAAACACAGCTGAGTTAACCTAGTCGCAACTATCAACTCATTCTAGTGGTGTTATTGGGACGACTATACGGTGAACAGGAACAGGGAGATGGTTTGTTGACAACTTTGTTGGAATTGAATTAATGACGCGTCGTCTCTATTACCCGAGCGGCACGAGATACGATCTAGATAACTAGGTAGGTGCTATAATAACATTTCAGTTTGCCAAGTTCATAATGTCGTGATCGTGACCCTGTACAATATGAACGTACAACTTCACTTTCATATAACACGCATTGTAAGTTTAACCAGAATATTAAACAAAAAGCATGAGAAAAGAGTAATTGCCGAAGAGATACGATTATTGACAATTGTGATTAGATTAACATTGACAGAGGATGCACAGTACAATTAGAATTTGATAACTGGTGAACTAAGATTTGGATATACAAGTGATTTATATATCATACGATAATGACATGCCAAATAAGAAATATATCTAGGTAAATACCTCAGATCATAGAAACAAGGATGATCTGGGGTAGATACCATAAACTCCCAAACTCCTTTGCCCAAACTTTTGCGGAAACATGATTTTCCATAGACCCTGTCTAAAATTGAGTCTTCTTAAACTTTTTAATCAAACATTTGCGTCTCATTCGGAGATACTGACCGACTGCCGGTGACATGGACCGCGAGCCACTGGAGCCAGTAGGGCTAGGCGTGGGCCTTAGGTGGGGCGTTGTCGAGCGACCCGCGCCCCCGCTCCCGCCAGAGTCATTGCTGTTCTGCCCGGTCAGATCCTGGAAATAAAACATACACTTAATTAGTAAAGTCTGATAAATTGGTCGCTTTCCGCAATTGACGTGTATATCAATAGATAGGACTTTTGAATTGGGGTATAGTTTTTTAAGTGAAAACTAATTTAGGCGCGTTGTGCGATTTTTGATAGGGGGAAATCTTATGGATTCTCATTTACAATCTATATAGTTTTCAATTCTGTCAGCAGTCCCCATGACTGCCTTTGCTTTTTTTATATAGGAAGACATGTGACCTTGTCTGTTCTTAAGCGAAGATGGTTGGGTCCTGAGTACGCGCGACTAACAGTACAAAACAGAGTCCGCCAGTACAGTAGCGCCTACTATGCCGGCCGGCCCAAAGAAATGCTTTTTGACGGTTCGCTTTAAGGACCCCAGATTATAGTAAGCAAGAAAGACCGACGCTGGAACTTCGTTACACTTTTTAAAAGGCGAAAGCAAGACATTTTGAAATGACAAACTGTCGGCAATGTGTTGAGGTGATCAGCTGAATGGATGGATACAGATATTTTGATAGCACAGTTCCCGCTATAAGTACTTTGTGGGTATTTGAGGGTCCAAGCAAGTCTCATCTTAGAATCTATGGATCAGGCCTCTGCCTGATATGATGCTAAAAAATCAATGGTATAGGAAGTAAGATAACACCAGTTTTAGTTGTTACTACGTAATAACGACAATCACATTATATTATTATATTGGGGGCCTAATAAGTACTTTATGTTCTGTGATGACTGACTTGGAAGGACCAAACACAAAAATGCAGATAGAACTTAAAAACTTCTAACGATTAGGTACTCAGATTCTAAGGTACGTAGAGTTTCATTCCCAAAATCCCATTCCAAAGTCAACGTAGGTGGAGCCGTGTCCAAAATCATGTGTTATGAATAAAATTAAAGGTAAATGACCTGTAAATAATGGCTTTAAAATACGAGCATATATTATATAACCTTAATTGTATAGGGCTTCTTTTCAAGGACGCGTTCGTGCAACTTAATTACGTGCTCGTCACGAAAACTAAACGAACAATCTATTTACGTAATACGTAAGTAGGTACCGTATCGTATTTTTAAATGAAGACACTTATAAATAAACTAATCAAATGACACTGAACTCTATAATAATCTATATGTAAGGCAAAATACTTTATTAAAAAACTAAATCATTTGGCGTAAATATTTACTTCTATACTGCATCCACAAATTTAAAGTTTTTAATTTTTTAGAACAACTAAAATAAACCCTAATTATCTCTGCCTACCCCTTTTGGGATACAAGGCGTGATGATAGATAGATAAAATAAAAATGAAAAACATATCGGGTCTGAATTCTGATTGTAGATTTCTCTATGAAATACTAGCGAAAAATATTATTATATTAGTCTGGCCACCGTTCTGTCCACCGTGCACTGGAAAAATAAGGTTACTTGGTAGATTTCTATAGAATGCGAACTTTTGGACATAATGTGACGTTGTATGCTTATTATTTTGTTACGACTCAACGACTTTTCAAAATATTTGGTGAATATATACCTCATGATATGTAAAAGATAATTTTACAGTAGAGATAGTGGTTAGAGCGGACCGTGGAGTAGAGCTGCTGAAGATAAGGAGAAGTGGCGCAGTGCTGAGTGGACGGACACATCATCATCATAGCCTTAGTCCCATATTATTTGGGACTAAGGTTATGCCATTTTAGGGCTTACGCCCATCGTCTCCATGTCCTTATTGACTGTATTGATCCAAGTCGTAATTTTTTCGGTAATATTTAAATCGGCCCTAGTCAAGTTGAGTTCGTCTCTTCGCGATACATGGCCATACGAGCGCAGTCCGCTCTCACACATCTTGTCGTGAATAGGTGCCACCTTGAAAATTCCCAGGATGTATTTATTCCCGACTTTGTTCATCCCTTGTCACCCCACCAGCTGGACGGACACATGCTGAAGAAAAATACAACCCAACTTAAATATTTGTGGCATTCGGCGTTGTATTTCGTCCTGGGGTCGGCCTTTGGTCTTGTTGACAATACAATAATAGCAGAGGCAAAACTATCTATATCTAGGCCGTAGGGTTGTAGATATTTTTGACTCTTTCGAGATGGTTAGGTTAAGCCGGCACTTAGAAAGAAAATATTATTCCCACGGGCCGATTCTGATATTAGTCATGCCATATCGAACGTGGGCACACGCTGCCAATGTTATTGTATTGACAAAAGGCATGAGCGAGCGATGCCTTATTTAAGCAGCATGGTATTGTGAAAGGTAGTAATAATATTTATCTTGCGTTATTTACAGAGGTGTATAATTTGATTACGATGATGAAGAGATAATTCCTTATCAAGGACGAATAGGTGTAAAGTTTTTTTTGTAATTTCACCTTCCGGTAATCGTGTTACCGGTTGAGGGTAGGGACCCAGTAGAAGACCAGTTTTCCTTATTTAGCCATAGGACTAACTACTAACTAACTTCTTTTCTTCAAATTTACAATTAAAATATTTTAATGCCAAAGCAAACCAACTTAATTTGGAAAGTCAAATACAAATAGTGCCGTGGTAAAAAGTATGGCCTGTTAAACCTACAGTGATTTTTTTTTTATAACACACTAGCTGATTGTCCGCTGTTTCTTGCGCGTTGTATGAGGAATACAATTCACCCCCTTGGGTAGGTAGCGTGATGTTACATAGCCTATAACCTTCCTCAAGAATTGGCCTATCAAATGCAAAAATATTATTTTCAAATCGGTCCAGTAGTTTTTGAGGCTATAGAATACGAACAAACAAACAAATATTGATATTTATAATTAATTCCATTTCTCATTGTTCAATTTCTCAAGTAATAATATCACCTTAAAACGACAAATCATAAATTTAAACCGAGCTAGAAGGACCAGCTGGTGACTCTACAATATTCTACCTACATGTATATCGATTAAAACTGAATGACTGTGAGCAGTAAACACCAGAAAACTGAGAAAACATTATTTAAAATTCAATTCTGGAAGCAAATTGGACATTACTAATAGATAGAGAGCCTCATGCGATACTTGAATCCAACGCCTCCCGCCGGATCAATAAGCACGCAACCAGGCGGCGATGGCGTCATGTTAGGTTTTAAAGGCGCATATCACATGTTCATGAACCACGAGCTACCTAGTTATTCAAAGCGAATCGTACCTACTCCTCGCCAGTTGTTTACGACCCCTGCCCGCTATAATCATTAGCATAACTGCATAGGAATGGCAATCATGCGGCGCCTTGACACTGTCAACCTCGTCGCAGCTCGCAATCCGCTATTTGCTAACTTGTAGAGGTTGTAAGGCCTTCACAATAGCTGGGACTGCTGGGAGTCTTATTCAATCTTTAATTATAATCTACATTTATTTTACATTTTACCAGTATCCAATGTAGTAAAATAACATAGTCTGTAAGTGCTCACGTCAGCTTGATGCGGAGTGCGGACAGCGGAGCTAGAACAGACAGACAGCTAACCAACTAAGTATAGGTAGAGTGGGCGGTCGGAGGTTCGTCGATGCGCGGGGGGAGCGCGGGCGGGGTAGTGCGGGACTGTGCGGAGTGTGCGGTGCGGCGCGGGGGCGGGAGGTAGAGCTCGAGCACGATAACCGCTGCGATGTTTTTGCTGCTCGCTCGTTCCTCATTTCAGGCCGAGAGTCCATTATCTGTGGCTCCGTCTCGCTCGCACCCGGGCGCTCCGGTCTCGGCTCGTCGAGCCGCCGTTTTATTGCCGAGCGGCGCGGTTTTAACGTGCACTCGCTACGTCCGCCGGAGCACAAAGTTTTTATGGAAATTTCATTGGAATAGCGCCTCGACCGCGCCCGCTCGCCTCGCCGATACAGCGGTGCCGCGATAACGAACAGACGAGTCAATTAATTATTGTTGTTGGTACTGTCCGTCCACCCGTCCACCCGCTCTGTACTGCATCATTAATGAAACGAGCTGTTTCAATTTGCAACACGAACTACATCCTCGACACATCCTTTTATTTCACTAACCATTAGGACAATTAAATATAACATCAGCCATGCTGACAATATTGATCACACGAAGGACAAAGTCCAATGTTCACGGACGTCTGGTCCGCCCGTGAAAGTCATAAACGCGGCGAAAAATTCCACAACAACAACTTAACGTAACAGCTTTTCCTGCCTGCTCGTTTGTATAGTTATCGCATTCAGAAGTTTATAAAGAATTTTCCATACAATTTATCCATCACAAAGACCAAATGTGAATGCAAAGATGTATAAGTATATATACATTTATGCTCACAAAAAAATACGAAGGTCGACAAAGATTTATACGAGGGTATGCACATTCAAATGATGTGTATTACAATGACAATAGCAACTGCAACTTTTGTAAAGAAACCAACCATCATACTTCATTTACATAAAATATTCAGATGACTGCAGGCGAGCTCAATTATATTAAAGGTGTTTAAGAACTTCTGCAAATAATAAAGCAAACTTTCAAAATTGTACATATTTCACCAATGAATTTACCTACCTATACTTGGCTACTATTTACATCACATTAAATATTTTCATAAAACCTGATAATTTATTTACTTCTACTACCGTTCTACGAACAACTAGTAAAAATACGGACAAATTATTTAATCTATGGTACAGGTAACTTTCATACAAATATAATGCAGTTTATTTGCCCATGAGTATAATAACATTTTGGAGATATGTATTACGTTTTGTAAACTATGGTCCGAGAGGCTTAAAGATTTGGTCTTTGGTTCTGGTGTGAGGTCTTGGCTACTATTTTCAGCTTCCTATAGACCACTACAACGTTTCAGAGGCACTTTATTAGAAAAACATTATTTAGATGGTGAGTTGTTGACGTAATCGGTAATTTTGAGTTCCATCGGATACATATAAAAAATTAGAGAGTACCTACTTAGTTAGCATGTTAGATGTTGGCACACTTCACTGCAACAAAAAAAGCAGCTGACACACCGACTAGCCTCATCCATAATTCATATCACCTATGCAACAAGACATACGCAACCAAACGCGACTCAATACGGAAGCGGGCGGGAGGCTGGCTTCCACAGAAATCCGGCGACCGAGTGCACTTGGCCCAAATCCCGTTGCAAATAAACATTGGAACGGGGCACCCATCTAGTAGTGCGTCTACACTTTACAATTTACGGGGCGTATAGGGTGGTATAGGTATGGAGCCGGTTTTAGCGAAAGGACCACGTGTCAGTGTTGCGTAACCGCAATGTGTGCGATCTTGTCATCCTATACTATATCAGTATACTTACCCTCACTCGATTTAGCATGGGGGTTGCATGTTGATAAAGCGGATGGTAAACGACGATTAACATCGAAATAAAAAGTGGAATTGTCTGCCTTCCTTCGTGTTCCTCAAGCGAAACTTGAAAGCCATTGCGAATTTACGATCTCATGCAGCAATGGTTGTCTTCACTCATAGACTCACCACTTGTTTTACACAAGGCAGTGTTAGTCATTTGCTCGCCTTATTATAAGTGATATAATGATACCAGCAATTTTGAGTAATTGACTGAAGTGCAAGAACTGGCTACTTTCAAAGTTACAGATATATAAAAGCATCGTTGCTTTCTGGTTGCCCAAAGAACAAAGTTTGCGACAGAACCTGCCTGGCTCTCTTGCAATTTGGCGGTTGCTCAATCAGTAACCATTCTTATGAACAATACTTTTTGTTAACTTTATTATTTCGTTAAATAGAGTTCAGAAATCCCATTCAATCACCACTGTGTAAACCAAAATGTACCTCCGATCCAGATAGACAGACACATAACAAAAGAGGCCAGTTTCACAATGTGTACATAAAATTCCAGTTAGGCTTACTAAAACTGTCAAATAAACCACCACACACATTTCATAATCGTCACGTAGGGTTTCTTTAAAAATGTACATTTGCTTATCCCTGGATCAATGAAAGTAGTTCAGTAGAGTCTAGCTAGAGTAAACAAGGCAGAACACTAATCTACCTTAGGTCACGGGACGAGTGTAGGTGTACGTACGCTATATATAGTGCAGGGAGGGGCTACTCCAAAACAAA
Source organism: Nemapogon koenigi (assembly GCA_963924495.1). Taxonomy (NCBI): domain Eukaryota; kingdom Metazoa; phylum Arthropoda; class Insecta; order Lepidoptera; family Tineidae; genus Nemapogon; species Nemapogon koenigi. Next base: position 7,371,644 of record OZ004649.1, on the reverse strand, counting down.
TAACCGCAAATCCCCCACTTCGTACCGTACAGAGGCTTGCCGGCACTATGCTGACTTTTCCTTCCCTGGATTCTAGTTAATATTTACTAGATACAAAAGTTATATGTATCAAAACCGACGAGATTTAGCCTAGTGCTTAGTGAACGGAACAGACAGGGTTCGAATTGCAGGTGGAGCACACTTTTGTCTTAAAAATGCATTTGCTTCGAGTCATGGACGTTATTTGCACAGTAATTATAATTTTTCTGTCGTCGTTGTCTTTGCACATGGTATCCTAGCTTAGCGCCAAATGATTTGCATAAAAATCCATGTTCTATACAAAAACATCATTAAGACAACCTAAAATCACTAACCTAACTTGACAAGCATTTTAGAAACTAGCGCTGAATAGTGCTAAAACGTGTAATACTGAATGCTCAACTCTATGCGAATATAGTGTTATATATTGATCCTCTTTACAAAATATAGAGAGGTAGAATTCTCTACCAAGAATCGCAAATTAGTCTGCGCCCGTAGCAGGCACAGCAGAGATGCTAAATTCAAAAGACATCTGAGACGTGCCTTCCGTCAGTCCCGTTTATTGGAGCTTTTATGCTTGCTAATGCTCACAAAGACTCGCTTCTACAGACTTTAGAAATCAGTATATAGATCTTCATTTTTGCAGCTATTGAGGTATTCTAAGACTGTTTTTTTAAACATATTCCGTATTTATAACAATTTATAACCGCATTAGTAAGAGCATAAACTAAGTACACTAAAAAAATAAATATATACGGTCGAATTGAGTAACGTCTTTTTTTTTAAGTCGTTGTTAAAAAAGCACATTTTGCTATTTTGTATGTTAAAATATGAGATGAATGGTTATTCTTTGAACGAACATTATTATGTTATAAATAATTACGATTTCAATAGAAAGTGGACGGCAACAGATTTATTTTCAGCGATCGCAATCTTTTCCCAAAAAGGAAAATACAATATCGTAAACGTAAAGCTAAATTAAGATCGAGTGGGAGGAGTGTGGATATTTTCAGAAGGGAAGCCTTTAAATGAAATGAAGTTTTTTTACGATGTAAATATTTGTAGTTTTCGACAGTTTATGTGAATCATTGCAATACTTCAACAACACAAAAACACAGCTTCACCAAAATATCTGTTATTTTTAGAAGCGCTTTACTTGCCTTCCGAAGCACGAGGAGTCGATTAAAGCTCATATTCTTAAAGAAAATTTGTGCTTAGCATTTTTGCCACGAGTGGTTCAAATCAAATCAAATCAAATGTTTTATTTGCAAGAATACTTACAATATAGGTCTTAAGATTATGGTGAGTATATGGACATGTAGGTATTCAACCTGCAAGCAGGTGTGCAAACATTAATTAAATATAGGTAGGTACATATTTTGACTCTAAACATTGGTTATAAAATCTACACAATTACAATAAATTCCCGCAATTTTTATCCAGTTTTGTGACACATGTATTCACTTATTGCATAAAAACAATGATCGAGGAGCCATTTTGTCAATTTAGATTTAAAGTCATTTCCATTTAATAATTTAATGTCATTAGGCAGATTATTATAGAGAACAATACACATATTATAAATGTTCCTTTTATAAATATATTTATGGCAAGGAGGTTGGTATAATCAATTCATTATTTTGGCTCTAGTTTGCCTCTGAATAACTTCACCGCGTTTTTTAAAATATTCAGGATGGGAGTCCACAAAAACACACATGTCTCTGATGTACATGCTGGGTAATGGTAATATTTTAAGCTTTTGGAAAAGTGGCCTACAACTATCATCAAACCATGCGTCACACATCACTCGAATACACTTTTTCTGGACCTTAAATGCTCTATCGAGGTCCACCGAGTTCCCCCATAGCACTAGGCCATAGCTAAGTACAGACGATACGTATCCATGATATGCTGTTAACGCAGCCTGAATTGAAACAGTCTGTCTCAACCTTTTTAGAGCAAAAACAAACCGATTCAACCGGCTACATACATGTTCAACGTGTTCTTTCCAATTTAAATGATTATCGATAACTATACCGAGAAACTTAAAAGTGTTTACTTCATCCACTTTATCATCCTTATAGCGGACTTGAATCGGAACAGGACATGAATTATAAGACGTAAACTGCATGAACTTTGTTTTATTTATATTTATCTGCAAATCATTAACTTCCATCCAATTAATAATATCAGATAGAGCCTTGTTAGCTTCAAACTCGAATGTGTATTTATTGTCATGTTTTATTACAATGGTCGTGTCATCTGCAAACAGTATACATCTGTATGAAGTGGCACTCTGCAGATCGTTTATATACAGTAGGAAAAGCAAAGGACCAAGTATACTGCCCTGAGGCACGCCCGTATTATTTAACTTAAACTGAGATCTATAAGTCTTTCTTAGGAGAACATAATTTTTTTCAATAATTTTTGATATCTCAGTGCACTGTCTTCTATTTTTAAGATAGCTCTCTATCCAATCAAGAGCTTTGCCTCGGATACCATAAAGATCAAGCTTGTGCAAGAGCTTAGTATGATTAACAAAATCAAAAGCTTTGCTCATATCAAGGAAGACTGACATGACTTTCGTTTTGTCATTAATACTTTCCGATATAATACGTACAAAATTAAAGCAAGCAAGTGAGGTCGAACCACCTTTGCGAAAACCATATTGATCGTTATGTAGTATGTCAAATTTACCCAGAAAGTCGTTTAATCTTTTGTGTATTACCCTTTCAAATACTTTGGACAAGATTGGTACAAGTGTTATAGGTCTGTAATTATTTAGGTCCAGTTTGTCCCCCTTCTTAAATAGCGGTTTGACAACGGAAGTTTTTAGTTTCTCCGGGAAAATCCCTTCAGCAAATGATAAGTTAACTATATGAGCAAGTGGGTAACTTATGACGGAGGCACATGATTTGAGAATTTTAGTAGTGATACTGTCATAGCCACAGGAGTTTGTATTCTTTAATGCCATAATTGTATTATAACATTCTTTCTGATCAACTGGCCTTAAAAAAATTGTAGACAAATTCTGAACCAGATTTGATTCAATTTTTGCTTCCTTTTGGGTCAAGTGTTTCTTATTTGTCAAATTTATAAAATAATTATTAAAAATGTTACAAATGTATTATAAAGTTAGAAAGTTAAGTGTAATAATCACAGCTAAGAATAGCTCTGAGGGGTCTAGCATGAGTTTTTTAAACAATGGGGATTTGACAGCACAATCGTCTGTTGTCATTTATTGAGGTAATTTAGCAAGGTTTACCATAGAAAAAATATCGATTCTTACGAGCTCTTCTTATTCTATTGGGTGAAAATTAACATTTCTAAAGATACGCCGATACAAATCGAACAATGGTGGGCAGTGGATTCCACTTCAACACGGGTGAAGCACATACAACTGATTCACTGTGTTGAGGCATGTATTGGTGCTACATTGGCGCCCAACATATCAACTGAATATTACCAAGACATCGGACAATCGCTGCACTTCGCGACCCAACACAATCGGGTTGACAAAACAAAAAGCGCGTTGTGTGACGCCACCGTCGCATCGACACGATCTAAATACATTCAAGATCGCGCCGGGGCAGTTCATCGACCGGCGTGTGAAAATGTAGCCTCGTAAATAAATAATTCACACAAGGCTAGTGTGGCACGTGTCGAGTGCCCGACCGGCGTTGTAAGTAAACATTTTATTTACGTTGCGTAACGAGCGCGCGGGCTAACTCACCGGAAGTCAATTTCTTCCTACGAAATCAAGACGGTCTCGCCCTAAACAAATCGTCAAAATCTGTGAAACAAGACAGACATTTTGAAATACTACCGTTTTTGTGTCTACTAGGCAGATACCTTCAACTTTTAAAACAAATATAAAACTGAAGCTACATTCGTATATTCGTCCAAGACACTCCACAAATGTCAGATTTACTGAAGAACTATATGAAAATACAATTGGCAAAAAGTGGACACTGTTGTTGATGACTCAAGGCCGTGAAGATGTTTCTTCTTTCATATTTACCAAAAAAAACGAGAGATTTGAAGGCAATCTCTTCTTAAAAAATATTTCGATAAATATTTTTTTTAATAGATATGGCTAATTTTAAAAACATGTCACAATTTGAACGTCAATCTGGTGCCTAAAACACGTATTAGGGCTAATATATGGCCTTAATGCACCTACTACTTACAGATAGTATATTTAGATGTTATTTAGCATTTCCGAGAGATAATCCCCATATAATTAGTGCGGATCCTTGAAACGCTCAACTCTCGGTACAAAATCACCAACCAAGAATGCCCGCTAGATAATAAACACTCAAGTTGACTCTACTCGTTCATGTGTATAAACAAGATAAGAGATAAAGTGTCACCTTCGCGGAGAGAGCGGCGTTTTCAGTCGTCAGAAACAACGTTCACATTTGGTGAGTTGCCTCATATTATTAATTAGCGACCCCGGCCCCGACTTCGCACGGGTACAATATGGGCATACAACAATTTGAATACCTATACATAAATAAATTCTTATCTATTAGATATAGATCATTATTCATAAACGTATTTTAGCAACGTTTTTGTTAAAATGTGTTTTGTTTCTTTCTATTATTTTAACTAAAATGTGTTTATGAATATGGCCAATACACTACCGCAGACTTTTTTGTATATCATTTTATTCTACACAATTCTTTGCTACATCATTTTGTTATATCTCTGACGGATTAGACATCATACGCCATGAATACTCACTGGGGCTAACTTTTCCCCCCAACTTGATTACTTATACTGTTAATGCTCAACTCCTATAGGTTCATGTGTAATATTCGTCCTCAAAATCAACCTATCTAATAGTGAAAACCACATCAAAATCCGTTCAGGAATTTATGCGTAAAAATGTCACAGACAGACAAACAGCTGAGGATTTAGTTTTATAATATGTAGTGATAATTCATCATTAATACGAATAAAAAAAGTTTTATTGACACTACAGTCTTTACGGGGTGATATTTATGAAGATTTTGATATGACACTTTTCCCTGTCCGTACATAAAAAATCCGACGCGGGGATCGAACCTAGTCTTACATACACCAAGCTAACCTAAAGAGAATTCCGACCAAGCAAGTACTCGTAGCTAGTGCACAACAAATCACCCGCGCAAAAGGGAGTTTGCGGGGGCGTCTGTTTATGTGTTGCCTAGAGAGGTCCTATAGGTAGGTATATAGGTTACAAGAGTACATTTTATTGAATGTCTTTATAGGCCACCTGTTACTCCGGGTCTGCGGAACAGCTGATCGGGACCCGAGCGGCGGATTATTATTATTGTTGTCGGATGTCGGGATTATTTATTTGAGATAGGGGGGGAAGTCGGGGGGTGAGGCTAGTAGAAACCCGAGACTAAACTTTCGCCCACGTAGGCACTTGTACGATTGTTTGATTACGGGCTTCGCGCTCGAGTTAATTGATTAAACGGGGTAAAAAGCGGCGATCGTTGATTGACGATTTGCACTGATGGTGGTGACAAAGTTGATCTTTCGTTGAATATTGGCAAAGTTTAAAAGGAAACCTGTTATGTAATACATTCTAACTAATATTATAAATGCGAAAGTGTGTTTGTTTGTCCTTCTTTCACACCAAGATCGAGCGACGTGATTTGTTTTTGCACAGAGAGGGCCGAAAAGTGACATATTAGGCTAATTTTTATCCCGGGAAATCCTTTAGAGTAAATTCCTATATCACATTTCATTAATTTCCACGGGCAAAGCCGGGGCAGAAAGCAAATATAGTATTACACAGTCGTCACAGCTAAGTATCGAGAATTACTGTCCAATTCCCTTTGAAATTAGATGACGATACGACAATGCCCAAAATGAATCCAGATTGTGTGCTAGAGTGGAGAGGACGCGTGATACTTTTCCGCTCAACTTATTTGGCGAGAGTTATATGCCGTATTTAACATTCGACCAACCGAGACCGACAGAACGCCGGCTTTCCTACCTATACCCCTACCAAAGAAACGAGTGGAATTTTTCAAATTACGTGTCATTTAAAATAGGACAAAAAGCGGCAACAAACTATAAATCATACAACAGCGGCGCGCGGCCGAGTCGCCTCGCAAATTACAGCTTGCGAGCGGACGGCGCGCGGGCACGTAATCACCGAGCCGGCTGCTATATTGCGCCAGCTTTTTTGCCAAATGACATGGCATTGCCGGGCCCGGTCGCGGCGGAATGGCGGTCGGCACGCATCTAGACATACCTACAAGCCTATAGATGAGGACTACGTTCGTGACGGTCCGGTGAGGTAGGTACGCAAGGTAAATTATCTGTAACTCCGATTTTATTTATTTCGTTTTAGTTTACTTACAGTAACTCCTGTTAAAGGTATTTTACCGCGCATACCTCCGCGTGTACCTCAGTGTCCGGCAGCTAAGATCAGCTCTGAGTTGCTATCACGCCGCGAGTTTCCTGCTTCTAGTCCCAATCCTATCGTGATATTCATGAATCAAGTATGTGGAATCTTAGAAAATGACAGCGCTGTCAAATTTCCGTTGAAATTGGCTCGACACCGATGGCGATACGATAACGCAAGAAGCCATTCTTCTTAGCTGAAATAAAAAAAACAAATACACAAACGAAACAATACATACGAATAACCAATTAACCGAAGCCCGCACGCGTCATCGAGAGGTGTTTCCCGAAGAACGCACACACAGTCGCGATCAGCTGACTTCGATTTGTACCCACACACCGAAACAGCATTAGTTAATGTAATATGTACCTACATTTATTATAAGTATATCGTGTAATTTGTGTGCGTGCCGCTTTCAAACGTCGCGGTCAGGAGGGAAAACCTACAGAAAATGATGTAAGACGGAGCGCTTAGCGTGCACAGTGGGGCGGCTACAGAATGTTACTTAGGACATTGTTCGTGTGAGCGGCGTGAGCGTGAGATCGCATTAAATAATCAGAAACGTGTATAAACACGGTCGGTGATAACAGGACGCCTATAATTGGGACATGATTGGTACAAAGCGAGCTTTTGTCCAGTTTTGTCCCATTTGTAGCACCATGGGTACCAGCGACCTATCTCATACGGTTGTGTATTCGTCTATTCGCTAAAAGACAATTGACACACTTTGTTATACTAATTTAAACATGCACATGTGATCATTGATAACAACAGTGTTGTCAAGGCAGAACAACTACCTATTACTGTTGATATGACAACTGTCAAAATGCATACATTTTCACCTACAGATTGAGAAATGTTCATGTATCTCTTGGATAAACCTTTAAGAAACTGGGGGATAGTGAAATGGACATGGACAAAAGCCGACATGTTCAATAACGCCGGCAGTGTTCGGTGTTGGATTTAGTTCACGCTAATATCGTGAGTGAATACCTACTTGCAGATTCTAAACATGAAAACAGCTCTTAACAGAACTCCATTGTGCCACAACACACAAAAAAACCCCGAAACCTATCGCAATCCCCAATCAAATCATCAACAAAGCTCTGAAGATACACAGCCGGAGCGGGGGGTGATCCACTGATCACATCAAAATGGAACTTTGCGCCGTCCGTTCGGTCGCACGATAATAAAAACAAACACGTAGCCGCCACAGAATAGAAGCGAGTATCGAGCCGAGCGCGACGCACACAGCGGCAGCGGCCGGTAGATAAGCATCGTCCCATTTAGCGGGGCCGCGCACTCACCGCTTGGCAGGCTGGCAAACGTTCACTTCTACTTGTAGCTCCTAGTAGAGACTGAGAAGTCACACAAAGTGGCACGAACGAGGCCGTACACATATATACACTGCACAGTATAAACTATATACACCAAACACAACGGCGCGAGAAATGCAGACACACAGTAGGTGCGAGCGATTCGGTCGGCGCGCGGCGACTGGCGCAACGTCACCGATATTGCGGAGCGCTATACGTATAGAGCTGGTGTAGCGGTGTAGCGCCCGGGGGGTCGCCGAGCCGAGAGCGCGCTCGGCTCCGATGCATCCACTTTATTCCGCTGGCGTCGCGTCGCTAGTTTCTACTTGGTGTTCTTGTATTTCACTGATCAAATGTACACCATAAATAGCAGAGAACTGTTGGCCAAATTGATTCTTTAGTTACGAGGCACATACACTAGTCAGGGCATTGTTTTCTAAAGTAGTCGATTTCCGCTTGCTTGGGGTCCTAGATCCGTATCATGGCAGGGGATCTACATACGGAGCACAATAAATCGGCAAGGGGTCCAAAACATATGCCAACCAATCTCTCAGTACAATAATAATAAATATTTTTAAATTTTCAGTTTCTATGTCTTGTCAATGTTAACAACAACTGTCAAAATGCATTTAATTTTACGTATTTAAACTTTGAACATCACGTGCGGATTATAAACTCTTCTAAAACCTTTCAGAAACTGATAGTAAAGATAATTAATTATGTATCAGGGCTATATAAACTTTTAAATCGAAATGTCTTTTAGAAATCAAAGAGTAATAAGAGAGAAGTGGGTCAGTCAATCAGAGTACGTAGACAATCACCCCGTTGAACGATTACTTAACGCGCGCGCACAGGCCACAGCAATCAGTGAGAACAATCGACTCGGTAATATCTATCGAGGCATGTTATCACTGGAGCTGCGTGCATGTTTATAATAATAACACGGTGTCACAGATACATCTGGGCCATTCGCTAGATACAGACATTCGAACGGAGGCACATTTTTTTTACATTGTCGGGACCTGTGGACGGGACGTTGACCTTTAGAAATGTCTGAGTAGATGCAGCCGGCACATTAAACAGCCTTATTCCGTTGAGATATGAGTCATCTTAAAGCGAGAAGATTAGTGTGTGAGATTTGTATGGTGCAAACCTCTGAGGTACTATATCGGCCTGTCTAATTCAATAATATTTTAATCGCTAACAAAATTGAGAACTTGGCAGGAATAATTCATTGTCTCAGCATTTATTTAAAGTCGTACATTTTTAAGAAGTGTCTTTATTCGAACATCAAAGTGTATTTGGCTCATACTGCCTTTTAAGAAAGTTCCCAGTATGTAGTTTGAGGTGATTGAATACCTCAATTAGTGGACGCTGGGCGTGACGGCACCTCCGATTGTTAATTAGGGGACATATTGATCGGTGCGTATCGTGACGCCTCATTATGTGGATGGATGCAATACTAATAGCCCATTGGTGTCACAGGATGCAGGTCACTTGCATATGCGCAATGCGACTCTTGTCACGAGAGCTTCAGATTATTATAATGTATAGCGTGATAATAAAATTATGCTCACACTTAGTTTATTTAGGATAGGCAGAGCCTAAAGATGAACTATCTAAAATCCCTCTTTCTAGGGTGCTCTTCAATTTCGGTTTTTTTAAAACGTCACTAACTTGGTCTGTGAGCTTCTTTCGAGACGCCCAACTCTTAAAGCACAAGTTCTTAATCGACTCCTTATCCTTCAGATGAAAATAATAGAAGTTTATTTTTAAGTCGTGATAGCTGTTAGCGACAGGCTTGTCACTTGTCCTGCTTAATATACAACTGACTAAATGTGGACACTGGACAAGATTAATTGCAACTTCTTCGTAGATTTTTTTCAAAAAAAAGTACATTACTTTGACTGCAGATTGACCTAATGGTTATTCATCATTTTGCCTCAAAACCCAGTTCGGGTAAAATATTACTAACGATAACATTTAAGATAGTCTTTAATTAGACCCTAATTACGTCAATTGTCCATGACCAGCACAATATAATCTCCACAAACGTATTGTATACTTACTATCTGTTTTAGAGCGCCACTCACAACTAATTGGTATCTCAATGACAGAACCATTATAGAGTTGAAGCGAATCGTTCGTGAAGGGGTCACAAAAAATAAGAGCAATAATTTATTTGTAGTAAATCGTGGCGTCGCGCCGATACAACACGCCCTGACGCCGCCGGGTCTGACATTTGATGATGTTTGAAATCGGACATTCATCAAATATTCCGATCAACAAAGTGGCTGAGGTAATAATAACTATGCGCTTAGCAGTTCGTAGAGTGTGTAGGTAAATTATGGATATCAAATAATCAGATTCGGGCACATATACTGTATTTCCGATTGCTTCAGTGGTATGTGAGGTTAGGTCATTTCAGGGACTGTAATAACAAATTAGCTCTAATTTAAAAGTAAGTCCGAGGTTTTTTTTTACACTGGCATTATACAAAGTACCAGTACCAGGGGGCGGGAAAATTATTGCTAGGGGTGTTCATGCAAAAAGATCGCTTATAGATCACACTAAAACGAATTGCTCGACAGAGGTTTACAAATAAAAATGTTTTATTTACAAACAAAGCGGGCCACAATAAAACAATGGGCCGAGACTCTCGTTGGACGGTACCCAAATTGTAAATACTTCGTTAAGTCAAGGAGGCATTTAATATTTCGCGAAATATGCAAAGAAGGCATGGAGGCATCCTGGGAGGGGTGGGGTGACTTTGTCGTGTTTAGTGCGTTTGTCCACAGTCCGTTACGAGCTCTGATGACGGATGACGGACAACATTGATGGAAGTGGTTTGTCCGTTAATTCTGATTTCGGATTTATCAAAGCTTATAATATGTTCCGATAACATGACTGAGCGGAAGTGTCACGGCGCGGCGTCTTGGACAAATCTGTGTATGTATCATAATGTCGAGTACTTCGGTTCGTATTCGTATGAACCTCATTCTGGTATGTGTCTGATCTCGGATGACAGAATATCCATTTACATAAGGTGTACACTGTACAGCCTCTCCTAATACAGGTCCTTAAACTTGGATTATTTGAATTTGACCTACTTTATACCGCCTTATCAGAAAACGTATTCAAATGCTTGGAACGAACCGTGGACATACTCACTAAGCAAGAGTCTGATATCGAATGACGGAAAATTGATGACTTGTTGAATCTGGTTTGACGGAATCTTGTGGACAGAAGGATATAAGGTGGCACCGTCATATCGGAAGACGGATCCGGACACTCGAAACGGACTGTGGACAAACGCCGTACAAAAACCGGTCCAGTCGAAGTGAGGCTCTCCAGGCGACTCGTTGGCAAAATAAAAGAGAATATGTTTTAGTGGGTTAGCGAGGGAAGAGCGTTTACGATCGCATTCCGGAGGCTCGATTATGCCCGCCATTAGTTACGTAATCGGGACCGGACCGGACCTCCTAATTAGACAATTTGTCTTGTGCGATACTGTCGTCATATGAAAAAAAAGGGCACGCAAATTAAACAACCTGTTGTTTGCACTTCATTGTGGCAATTTTCTCGTTATTATACGCTGCATGTGAAAAATGTTTACTGGTCAAATATTTTGCACTCTCGAAGGGTATGAGTTATGCAAGGCAAACACTATCGACATCAAACAAATAGGTGTTATACGAAGGTAAATCAATCAGTATGCAGGTCTTATAGCACCATCTACTAGTAAATCGTTGAAAGACACGCATGGAAAAAAGGTTGGAAGATTCGGGTAAATCTTGGAACGGAAATATAATAATAATATTTCCTAAATAAACACACAAACGGGAAGAGGGAGGAGATAGCCAGCCACGCGAAGGATTATATACACAAGACAGTATGTATGTAGAGATCCTTATTAGCTGCCCACCTCACTGAGATGCAGGCGTGAGTATGCCAATGAATTTTGTAGTTTATATAGAGCTCCCGCGAGCGCGAGGCTAAGCTTAGACCGGATGCTCGACCAGTCGAGACACCTGCGGGAAGTTGCTACACTCGCGTTACCAGTTTCGTTTCGCCAACACTATCAAAACTACAGGGCTGTGCCCGAATTTGTTGGCCTAGTGAAATTGTACTACCGCCAGGTAAGGCAAAATATTGACACTTTTGTTGTCTCGGGTTTTATATGTTCTTATGGTGGTTGTGTGATTGGACCAATGCAGATTTGTCATTCGTTTTACATCTCGCCCCGGCCCCGCATCCGATCCGTTGATCAATTTCGTCGTGAAAAAAGTCAAATAAGTACAACAAACAATATGTACACAATATAGAAGTTAGCGTCCATACAAATAAAGCAAACAAACATATGTCCACGTGGCTACATAGGTACTTAGTTAGAAAATACACCGGTTATATAAGACAAAGCTAAACCAAACCACACCGGCAACCGCGTCAATGGCAACGCGACCCTGCACTCTCGTCACTGACCCACATAACACAGTCACGGCTGCTATTACTTGGCATAGAACACTTATCTTAATACCTATTCATTTTTATATGTTCAATAAAAGTACACCTAGGTCGTCCTCTGCTAGCATTTCCTTTCACTTCAGCCATATAAATCTTACTAATCAATCTCATTCATTCTTCATTCTTTCAACCTGTCCAAACGATCCATCTTTGAAAACAAAAGCAGATTCCAAATCTAAATAAAGGCAAAATACCCACTATGATCCCTAGTTTCAATCGAAATTAAGTCTGCCGCTTCGGAGTCTATTCTAGACAAAGATTAGGGACAGACAGAAACACAAAAAGTATCTTGCAATTGCACTTAGACATTGGTATTAATTTCAAACACTTCAATTTACCTAGAACAAACCTATCGCGCTGAATCAATGAGGTGAACGATACGAGATAAGGGCGCAGTGGTAAGGTAATAGAAGGCCACCATACGACACACGCACTTCCGGCGACCCTGACAGTGGCTGACAGCGACCTTGCAACACCTCACACAATATAAACAATACAGATAAGCCGTCGAAACTAAACTAGGTTTATATTTAGCTACGCGAGGGCTGTCAACTATTTTTATGGAGACGTTGCTTCTGCGTTGATGGATTGTTCGAGATCAGTATCGCGGTGGAAGCGCAGGAGTAAAGAAACGGAATTTTACTCTGTGGTTGAAGCTTGCAATCAATGAACAAGGATAATTTTAATATTATACACAAGCTTCAGTCCGCGGTCTATCCCACGGGAACCATACATTTTTCCGGGATAAAAAGTAGCCTATGTGCTATTCCGGACTATAATCTATCTCTGTGCCAAATTTAATCCAGATCCGTTCAGCCGTTCTGACGTGATTGAGTAACAAACATACATACATCCATACAATCTTTCGCATTTATAATATTAGTGGGATCATCACGCCCTTTATGCCCTGTCTTTGTCTACACTTCGGGTGCAGTTAACCATACTGTACTATGAATTCCACATTCGATTAAAAACTCGTTCAGTTTCATATACAAAACGATTTAGCGATTGTTGATATGTCACCTTGCACTGAGCCTTAGTAAATTTAAAACAGCTAGCTCTAAATTAGACCTCCTTTAAAATTGATTGTAACTAAGTCAAAATTCATGTAATAGTGTGTATATTAATATTATTAATCGAGAGAAGAGGTGCTGGTGCACTACAATTTTGGCTGATAAAAAATCTCTGGCATTTAAAGTCTAAAAATCAGAAAGCCGAATGTACCAATCAGTGGCCGGACTTTCGGGTAACACTGTTGATAATGGCTCTAGGATAAAGTGCAAAGAAGTGTTTACGTCGAATTTGAGAAGAAAAACGGTAAACAAAAAAAAAGACAACCCCGATCGACGGCCAACATACTCGTAGTTCCCGTGTGTGAGTGTACCGAGACTACCGAGTCCCGACACCGATATGGGCCACTGTCAAGGCCGAATGTTTAATATAAAGTCTAGCGGTGGGACATTAAAATGGTCTGATCCCTCCCCGCAGTCCCGGCCCGACTCGCGCCGTCTATAACCACCCCGCGGTGGCAATCGCTGCACTCTTTATTTATTATCTCACAAGGCGTCTCCCCCTACCATTTATATCTACAAATCTACCTACCTAGTTATGGAATGTAGAAAATCCTTATACGTTTTATTTTTCATATTGGTCCGATCAATAAAAGATTAGTGAGTTTTTAATATTTTGATATAATTGCTCAACCCCGATCCAACATCCATTCTGTCGTTTCGGAGTCTATTCTAGACAGCTAAGACAGACAGACAAAACTAAGTAACTAATGCTTCTTCTCCAACTTATTTGTATAGATGGAGACGCTGACAACAATCCCGTCCGTGAGAATCTAAAATCACCTTAATAATTTCCCCCGTTCCACATATTCCTTAAGGACCCACCCCACCCATATCAATCAGTAATCTTATCTTGTTCGTCCTGATTCATCATAAACTAGCTTTCCGCTGGCGGCTTCGCACGAAAAATCAAGCTCTCTATGTCCAAGTTGAAGAATTTATGAAATCGTTACAATAACACAACTCCAAAACAAAAATTTAAATCTCCGCTTACAGTTTTCTGACCCCGCTTCGCCCATACAAAAAGCACTTTCAGATTTTCCAGAACTTTCTAATTTTCCGGGCTACATTTCCAATTTTTCTTTCTCTACAGTGGCTCAGAGACACCGGTAACAGTGTCCACTTTTTGCCAGTTGTCCATTTTGAACGGAACAACTTACCACCATTGCTGCACTTAAAGTACCTATATTAGACGTGTCACTTCTCAAACAGACGTATATATATAAGATTAGAATTACAGTGTTCTTCCCTATACTCTCATTTATACTCTTTACTACTCTACTACTCTTTCTTTAATTGGTCTCAATTCAAGAATAGGGTTACTCACCGAGATGTCGTGTCACACCGAGGGGTGTCGGTAAACAGCTGACCGGATAAAAAACGTCCGCTCCCCTGACCTATCGGACCGAGTGACGCGACACGCACCGACAACTAGGTAATGGGGTATCATTTAGAAAACGGGGGCGTTGGTCATTACTGCAAACAGTTATATAACAACACCTTACGCAGAGATAACGGGGCAATATTTATGATAAACGCGTCCATTCACTGATTAAATTCCGTCAATGTCAACTATCGAGTGATCAAAAGACTTGGTCTTCCGCTGAGTACCCTGGAACCGTAACACGCGGGAGCTGTAAGACAACCCGTGAAGAAGAGAGAGAGAAAACCTTAATTTGATTAGCTACTTTAAATTCTGGCTAAATTGTCTCAAGGCACGGACCGATATTATTATCATGCGTTGACGGTTTCAGCTGATACCATGGCTGGTGAAGTGACAGAGTTTCCCATAGACTGTGAATAAAGTATCTGTTGGTAAAAATTCGCGCCGTGCAAAACGTGACATAAATTAAATTAAATTTTAAACTTTAAAAACCCTCATTGTGTCTGTCTGTGGCATCATAGCTCCTAAACGGATGAACCGATTTTGATTTAGTTTTTTTTTGTTTCAAAAGTGACTTGATCGAGAGTGTTCGTAACTATGATTCAAGAAAATCTGTTCAGCTCTTTTCTAGTCGTTGAAGGAATGTGACCAACTTACTGGTCTGATCGATTCGAAATTTAGTATCCTGTGACTTCAATTATATTACAAAAACATGGTAACCTTGAGACCTGATGCTGCTGCATCATCTGGAAGCAGCCAGATACAGATACCCAACTCCCCATCAACCAATGAGGGTTTTTAAAGTTTAAAATTTAATTTAATTTATGTCACGTTTTGCACGGCGCGAATTTTTACCAACAGATACTTTATTTACTTTTTGCGTCGGGGGTTAATAAGCGGTACTTAACGATTTTCCATTCATGCCTATATTTCACAGGTGTACAACTTACACACACATAATAATTATGTACGCAATCTAAAAATAGACGCAAAACCGTTTCCGCAAAGAAAATAAACACAAACAGCCAAAGACTAAACACGAGACTCGGCGATAAAACGTTAGGTTCCTCTGGCTATGTAAACAATGGTTATATACGTAGCAAGTGTACAACTTGTCTAGGTCGATATGTCTAGGGGAAGTCGTCTCGAGAAACTTAAAGACTCTCACTTTTCATTGAGAAACCGTCGAGCTTTGAAAGATATACGCGACGCGATCGTGCTTACAAAACGCACGTCGACTTTACCTAAGGTAGGGATCAACAATATTATTGAAAGAACCAACCACCAATGATGAAAGGAGTCGATAGCCCATTGTATTGAAACCGAGTGGTTCCGGGTTCAATTACCAATCGTTCAAAAAAAATCGTCCGCACTTCTTCTCATTACGTCTGTTAAAGAAGTGACACATCTAGGTCAAACTTAATATGGACAACTGGCGTCAAGTGGTGTCTCTGGCTACACCTCAAGGTACAAAGGCCGTGAAGAAGGTGTGTGTGTGTGTACCAATGGTGTTTGACAAAATGCTAGCTCTCGGACCTCGGCTTTGCTCGTGTTTTTTTATGTGCTAAATGACACCCTTCCCTCAATACTTTTTTGAAATCGGTTCAGTTTATTAGTTTCAAAATGCAGATAGTTCCCCAAAAAACAAAATTTTACCTGGTGCGAAACTACTCTACTATACATACAGTCGCATTGGAAGAGATAGTTAATAAAACTTTTATAAATCGACTTCTTTACAAAATTGTTGTCCCGAGAGCACGTAAAACCGACGTCCATACTTCTTCTAGAAATAACATATAATCATATTCTGTTAAATAAGTAAGATATATGTGTTTGTAGAAAACAAACACTGTACGCTAGAAATCCCGTCGAATGGAGAACCATTAAACTGGAGACGCGCCCATTAATGTAATAAAATGAGTGAAACTTCATAATCATTTAGTAATCTGGCGCAAGCTCGAGAGGGGTTCCCCCTTGGACAGGCGCCAACCGGAAGCGGCTATTTGCAAACAAAATCACAGCAATAATGCGTTTCTTTATCGTATCTTGTTCAATTTAATGAAGATACGCCTGCCTATACATACAGGGAACATTATACAAAAAAAATTCATTCACAATACGATAAGCGAGGAACCGGAGATTGAAACTCGAAGGTCAAGATTATCATAGTAATAATTGCTTTGGCTCCAAAATAACTATTCCTCAACTGAACAAGTAACATATGAATAATAATTCCAGGTTAAACTTTTCGTCAAAATTATGGAGTAAGGATAAGCAATTCGGAAGGACTATTTTATAGATTATTTAACACATTAAATAAAAAATATACAATCTAATTGAGAACCTCCTCCTTTTTTGCGGTCGGTTAAAAATAAGAAGTCGATATTTGTGCTTTATAGACTTCTCTTGAGTACGAGCGTACGGGTCACGTAAAGCTGATAAAGAAGTCACACATCCAGGTCCATCCAATGCAGCAACATGTTTGCTATCTATATGGACAGCTGGCAAAAAGTAGCCATTGTTACTGGTGTTTCTGACCACACCTCAAGGTATAAATGCCGAGAAGATAATGCAGTAAATATTTTAAATGACTAATTGCCTTTGATCCGACTTTCGTACATAAACTAGCCAGAGGGTTTTAACGCGTTTGTCTATGAACAAAACCTTATTCATCCTAGCTTTAAAAAGGTCCAAGTTGGGGGGCTTTTCAAGACAAAGATAACATTTACATACAACATAATGTAGAAAGTTATTTGGGGATGGATTTTACTTTTTTATTTTACATAAGTAGACATAATCACGCCTTTTTCTCAATCCTCACGGTATGCAGATACTAAAGACAGGAGATTCAAATGTCAAGCTCCAAAGCTGATATATTTCTAATATATCTTGTCATACATATAAGCAAGCCGTGAAAAAGAAAATGCAAAAAATAGCACCGGGAAATATAAAAAAAAATTAGCTATTTTTAGCCATTCACGGCCCCTTTGTCACCAGTCCCAGGGAACCCAGCCAAAGACCTTCCTTATATAACCGATGACATTTCAACTTAGTCGACCTAATGAGTGGTCATTTCTGTAGACTTATGTTGATATGCACTTTTATGCCGTGCAAGCATGAAAGATTCTCTCTACGTAGACAAAATCTCAGAAAGAAACAGATATAATTTCCCTTAGTGACAAAGCGGGACAAAGAGTAGCGTCACGGTTTCTGTTTTTAACGAGATTTTATCTACGACGAGAGCGAGAGATTCTCTCTAAAAGGTCAATATGCTCGTGCGACTGGACTATGTAGTTTTTAATTTAAATACCTTGTGTCGGGGATATTCACAAAATGAAAATTGCTCACGATCGACTTGAATATTTTACCTTCCAATAATTCCCAAGCAAATTGCGTATTCATGTCAATTTCTAGCACAAACACACAGCCAGTCAGCATGAGTCGTCCAAAGTCTCGAGACGTGCTCGCTCATCGCAATCAGATGACATCATTTTGGTCGAGCACAGCGCCACACCACATATTCCGTCCGTTCGGCCACTTATATTATATCCACTCCATCATAGTAGAACGGGAACAGAGGGGACAAGGATTTAAAACTAAATGCACCATTTAACTTTAACAGCAACAAAAGTCAGATGTGCTGTCAATCCTCCAGTTTCTATTACAATTTTACCAGGTACGAGTAAGTATGAACTGTAAGCACCGATATGAACAAAACCAGAAGTTGTTAACAACGCTTTACGCATTTCTCTATCTATAAATAGTTCAGGTAAGTCTTCCAAGTCTCCACATTTCTATCATATTCAATAAATATATGAATAAGTTTATTAGAAAACCTGCCAACACCGGTAATACAATCGCTCTATACTTGAGTATCGTATCGAGCAGTTTTATTATATAACTAGCTTTCCGCTCCGGCTTCGCCCATTAACTTTCATTTCCTATTATGGTATTGAGTTCATAAATAAATCCCATAGAAAAAAGCCCTTCCAGTTTTTCCAGAATGTTCCAATTTTCCGGGCAACTTTTCCAATATTTCTTTCTCTAAAAACCTTACTTTTACCAACGAACAGCATTTAATTTTTATTTATATAAATCCTGACCGGTTGCTGTCATAACCGACGAACTAGACCAACAACCACTAAATTGATTATCACTGGATTTACTGGTTGCCAGTTAAAAATGGTCAGTGAGTGCAAAATTCTCCCAGTATGAAGTTATCATACTGCACTCCTTTTACTGTGACTCCTCATAGCGGACACAACCAAATACCGACACCGTCCGGCTAGAATTTAGAATATTCCCTACATCTGCACGTATTATTATTGGCGACGTGATTTGTGTGTCTAAAATAATTTCAATATTTTCAGTATGGTCTATGAAATTGCATGATTGATACGCTGTAAAGAGGAGCAAATTATTTTCTATAATAAACTATAACACGTAGCCGCGACGAACTAATGACTTTTAAGTAACATACTACGTAGTAAGCACCCATTCTAACATGACACTCTTCTTTAGAAAGCATCGCACGAAAAGGAAGAATTTCTCTCGACTATGAATATCGCGTTTTGTGGTACAGAATGAAGAAAGTGACCGGACAAACCTTTTTTGACACCTGCCTAGGCACTGAGGTCAATGTACGAAATTCCTCATGTTCGTGGCGCGTGCTCTTATTGTAAAATATTGGCTGTACAATGACATGTGCTATTGCATTGTAAGTATGTATTTCAATTACTCGGTCAATTCAACAGCCAAAACTTTCATATTACGGACGTTAAACACACTCGAAACTATTAACCGTTCAAACAGCGCGCCGGCAAAAAGCAACTCTCGCACAGTTCGCAGTGTAATTCATAAATATAATCAGTAACAGGGTGGGTGGGGTGAGTATACCCAGCGCCACCCACAGCGCGGAGGTCTGACCCCGTTTTGAGACAGTAAGCCGAGCTATGGGTACACTCATCGACATAAGGAGTTTTGAGCATGAACATGTGTATTTAGAAAAAGACGCTTTTGCCAGTAATGCACACTTACTTGCACAACTCGACTCCTGGCTCCAATCAGATTAACTCAATGGTATCTACTAAATAATAAAATTGTATTGTCATCTGAATTACATAGGTAGGTACTCTTGCAAAGTTTCAAATCGATACGAAAATATTAGAAGTAGCTTAATATGGATTTCCTAAAATTGTTTACATACATTTACAAGTGAAGCCAATAATGAAAACACACGAGTTACGACAAAAAAACTTGATTGGGTCGTATTTTCTCGTACAAAATATTTTTTGTGTATTTTTTGTGTATTTTTTAGATAATTCGACAAATTCCTCAACCAGTCACAATACTCACAATCGTTAGGTATAAAAATGTAATCGGCAAAATTTATATCGCATTATAATTCTTAAATGTTCAATTCATAAAGAATTGTTGTCGTTTATTATTTTGTTTTTTTTTTACTTCGTAAACTAGAGCTAATATTGTGATTTAATATATTATTAAACAAAACAGTTTCCGATTATACTTTATGATACTGACATTGTCAGGGCCCAAGCCCGTTGAATTTTGTAACAACTCCTTTGAGGGCCTTATTACCATGCAACAAGGTTCACATTAACGTAAAAAATAAACATTTCCGACGCCGACTGTACCAGGAAAAGGGACTTCGCCTCGCTCGCTATAAAACAGACTCGCCTCGCTTTTACGACGGGCACTCAAACTCACCTCTTGTGTTTAAAAAACATTTTTAACTATTTGTTTTAAATTTTTCAATTTTCACGAATAAACATGTGTGTTTTTCTTTGAGATTGTTAGGAATGTCGGTGACCTAATCAATCATACCGAAACGTATACTAAAAATTAAATGCTGTTCGTTGGTAAACTGGATCGAATTGTAATTTTTTTTTAATGTTCGTAATAGTCTGAATAAAGTTTTTAAGGAAAGAAAAATAGGAAAAGTTGTCCGGAAAATTGTAAAATTCGGGAAAACGGAAAGTGCTTTTTCCTATGGGATTTTTGTATGAACTCAAGACCATAATAGGGGATTAAAGTTAATATGGACTCCACGGGCAAAGCTAGTAGTATAGCATATCATATATGGGTTCAAACCATACATTTGTTTTTCTTATTACATATATGCTGAGAACTTTTCGTGCTTAAAAGCTGCACAGCTCTGACAGGTGACATTTTGTATTGAATAGACAATTTCAACTGAAAATTATGTAGTTTTTTGGAGTAGGTACTGTCAATTTTATTCAACCCGGCCATATAACTAACTATCACAAAGTTAACACCAAACAACACGATATTTAACAAGGTAAATCCGAAGACACCGTAACTAGGTAGGTGGAAGTTGCGCGGTCCGCGTGTAAAGTTTAATGAAGTCGGTACTGCACTCGTTAGTGGCACGTAGCGAGGGCCCTAGTCCGCAATAAACCGACCGAGACGGCTTTATGATAGTCCAGCTACGTTCTCAGATCCACCGCTTATATTTTCTATCATACATCACTTTGAAAGGGGTGTCCAGGGTTTATAATAAAAAAAATACTATACCGGACTAATACTACTATACTAGGACTAATACTAGCCGTAGTTCACGCCTATTTCCCAAAGCTATAGACAGAGAGTATGGAGCGCCATTTCTTGGGATCTTTGCATATTTCTCTTGCTTCATCCACATCAATATTTAAAACTGACTGACAACGCACAGAGTTGATTGTGATGGTTGGAAGTTAGACTGAAGATTTAAATATGATAGTTGGAAGGTATATAATTGCACTAAGAAATAATTTTTCGAAAATCCATCCCTAAGGGGGTGAAATTGGGTGTAAACGTTGTATTCTAACGAACGCGTACGAAGTCGCGGCCACCTGCTAGTCGTTTTACACATGCACGTCTATTTTTAGTATTAGACCTTTTTAAAGGACATTTGACCGTAGACCGTATATAAGACAAGCACAAATGACAGAGACCACGCTCTACAAACTCCGAACTTATTCATGCACGAAGTTTTAAGGCTACGTAACTTAGTACCTACAAGCGGTCACCTATCATCAGCTATTATACCACATCTGATATTAACTAGGCAGACCACGGGTTCGATCCCGGACCCGGCCACGTACCAATGGGTTTTTATAATTAAAAACTTATGTACATAAACCGACAAACCACACTTACAGGCTTTTCCATCTCATACCTCAATAGAACTAGCCACTCGTTAGGCAGCCTCACAAATACCGTCGGCTAAACGAGGGAGACTTGGTCTTCCGCTTGGTACCCTGGGACCGTAACACGGTTTCGGGAGCTGTAAAGCAACCCGTGAAAAATATTAAGAATTTTAGTCAAGTTTTAAGTAAAATTTCCTTTTGTGAAATAAAAGAGAACTACTTATGATCGCCAAAAGTAATTCAGACAGACAGACAAATACAATTCTGCGATCACAGATATAAACTCTAATTTTGATATCCAAGTTTTCATCGACGTATAAATTGGATCCGGAACACAGCACTCCGTAATCCAAGCCAAGTGGCGCTAAGTTGGGGAAGCCCGTTACAAAGGGAAATATCTATTTTATCAACACTGTAATAGAGAGACATCATTAACCCTCAGCTATCTATGAACGCAGGGACTAGAAACTAGATGGATCGATTTAGTAGGCTATTGCCCCCAAAAATATACTATATGGACCACAGGGGGTCGATTTCGTTGTTGGGCCTGGGGGCCATATCAGCGAGAACAAAAATGACAGGCAGGGGGGGGGGTCTACAAAGTATAAAAATATCGGTCTATTTCATAGACTCTATATGGCAAATCACGGGGTATGGAAACTGACTAAAAGTAGCCTACGTCAGTCTCCGGTCCTCAAACTGTCTCTGTGCAAAAAAATCGTCAATCCGTTGTTGTGTTTTGACGCGACAGAAGTACAAACAAACAAAAAATCACACTTTTGCAATTATGTAGTTGGGTGACCGCAAACTTGGAATGCTCAAGCTATAATAAGAATGAATCGCAATTAATATTGTTTATTCTGCAATTGACAGTTTGCCTGTGATTGTCAACTGTTTAAAGGGAATAGTGTCAAGTTTGCAATTTAAAGACAGTGGGGTTAGCAAACGACGGGTCCCCACAAGGCCAGCCAAGTAATGCACGGCCCGAGAATGTTCAACCCTACAATGCGCAAATCCGTGAACTGTCTTTGCCCGACCTAGCAATTTGTTATGCATTCTAGTGTTCGACATTCTCAGGCCGTGCATTCCTTGGCTGGCCCTTTGCGGATCCGTCGTTATTGGCCTTCGAGTCGAAACGAAGTATGCCTGGATTATCTTGTCTCTTATGTCTTTCTCATTTCGCAATAATCTACTAACGATTATTTAAAATATCCCGTGCAATGTGCATACTTTACACGGGAAAATCCAAATTGATAATGATAGTATGCCGCGAGTTATGTTTACATTGTAAACAATACCGAGTACAGTCAAAGTAAACATAATATAATGCAAAATAGGTATTAAATTAACACACAGCACACCTTCACGGCCTTTATAGCTTGCGGTGTGGCCAGAGACAACCGGTTACAGTGTTCATATTGAACAGAACAGGTATCAAGTATCATAGAGTAGCAAGTGTAGATTTATTTTTGTTCCGTTGCAACTACATAATTTCACAAACTACTCTTTACATTTAGAGAAGTGACAAATCTAGGTTTGTCAAGTGTAGCAACAGGCTTGGGACCTGTTCTGTTTATTTTGGCAACTGGCAACATGTGGACACTGTTACAGTTGTCTCAGGCTACCAAGAGTACTAAGCCTATGGAGGTTTTTGCTCTTTGACCAGTTATACTGACCAGGTGCGCAGTAATAAGTTACCTAAGATTTCGTTGGTATCGTTTTGTGTCGCGAGACAGCGCTCTAAGAAAATAGTTAATTGTGATGTTTTAAACGGGAAAGGCGATCTAGGGCTTCAAACTTAGTGTTTCCAATCATTAATTATAATTATAATGTTTGTATTTTAGCATAATCATCATATAACGTAAAATCCATTTCGACAATAAAACGACAGAAAAATACAGTGGTACAGGGGCGTCTACCTCCCCTCCCGCCAAAAGTGGCAGAAAAATTTGTTCGGTAACTTTCCGCTTGGCGCCTCCTATGGTATATACTCGAAGCAGGCTACGCAAGCTATAAATAAAGGCCGTGAAGGTGGACAATGGACATACCACCAGCATGTATCAACGTGCAGGGGTCTATACTCTAATCCATAGCCTAGTACCTATTATAACCTCATATTGAATGACTTCTTGGTTTAAAAAAGACAGTTAATCAATGTGTATTAGTAAGGATGGGAGTCTAGCACCTGTCAACTTCATGTCTACAATACTTGCCGAAAACTAAATATTTTAGTCGCCGACTGTACAGATCCCGAAGCAGTTTAGGACGTACAGTAGAGGCCCGTTTTACAGCCTCGTTGCCGGTCGGCGCGCCGTTTTTACAGCGTGATTACACCGGCTCCCGCCCCGACCTGACTGCGATATAATACTGGACACCGTAATTGGGGTAAATCTTTTTTATTGCGCCCGTAATAACACCTCGCCTAGTGAGACTTTACGAAAATGACCTCTAATGCGCGACGTAATAGCACTCTCGATTCTTTTGTGATCTTGTCAAATTACTGTGCATTTTAAAATAGGAAATCACGCCTTTTATCCCAAGAGGGGTAGACAGAGACAATCGAATGCCATTTGTTACGATCCTGGCATACCTCTTTCGCTCCTTTATATTCATCATACCTTTCATACATGCTCGGCGAATGTGTGTATTTTTAATATTGCCTTCGATCAATATTTCTTTATATGTTCAACAAAACTACACCTAGGTCGTCCTCTGCCAGCATTTCCTTTCACTTCACCCATGTAAACCTTTTTAGTCAATCTTTCATCCTTCATTCTTTCAACGTGTCCATAGGAAATGTAACATAATTATGTACAATGCGCCTACGCTAAAATTCATTCAAACACACAGGCAATAAAATGAATAAATCAAAATATTCATAGTCTCTAGTTCGCATGTACAGACACAAAACCATTATGCCTGTTTTCCAAAAGGGCAGGCAAGGAGGACGGAACGCCACTTCTCTCGATCTTTGTATACTTGCCTTACCTACATCCATACATAGTTTCACACATGCACGTCTATTTTTAGTGCCGCGTTTTACAATGTCTAGTTAAAAAGGTGAAAGTAAACAAACGGCACAATTAACAAATTCGCCTCGTTACCGGAGACTCCAGATAGATGTTCACCGGAACGTCATCGAGGAAAAGCGGGAACAGAACGGGAACGCGGCGCGGAAACAACACGGGGGCGAACAAAAACAAACGCGAAATTCCGCCGCCCGGGGGTGGCGCGGGCCCCGGATTACGAGGCGCCCTCTCGGCTTATTCAATTAAAACCGGTACGTAGCAGCGCGAGAGGCGACGCGGGATTTCGCTGAACTCGCTCTATAAAATTTGTGCTGACTGTTCTTTATGAATTCAACGTTGTGACTTGTCACACTCAGAATTCGAGAACTAGAGGAGCTCTCGTATCTGATTTATCTTAATTAGCAGAGCCAGGAATAGCGCACAATGAAGAAACCTACCTAGTGAATAGCTTGAAACTCTTTTTGAAATGCAAGCATACGTAGTTTTTCAATTAAAAACTTAACCACTCCTTCGTTAGCCTTTCACAAAAACGGGGGATGATTTAATTTTGTCTTCAGCTGGGTGCCTTGGCCCTAGATCAACTAGTTGAGCCACGTGGAGTAAACACTGTTCCGGGAGTGGGAGCTTTTATTAAATAAACTAGCTTTCCGCCCCGGCTTCACCCGTGGAATTGTCTTAAATGTGACATAAGACTTTATCCCTAAGGATATCCGGGATGTCACCCCACGGCATCTCTGTGAAAACGTTGGTTCGTTGTTCTACTTTGACGTGAAAGAAAGAAAGACATACATACATAATTCCAACTTGAACATTACACAAGCGTCGATATCTCGTCGTTGAACCCAACAAGGCAGAACCAAACACCAAAATTTCCCAAATGAGATTTGTGTCGACTCCGCTCCGAGACGGGGCCGCGTCTCCGAAATAGGCGTTTGAATAATTTCATCGTCTTTTTAAGCCTCGCGCAGTCTTCGAAATGAACTTTCCAGAGCCATCCACTGAGGACCTCGTTAGGGCCCGCCACTCGCGCGCCACGTCGAATAAATTACCACGCGTCAATCTCACGTTTAAAATTAACCATTTCTGTATTTAAAAAAGTTATTATGACTTTTTAACCGAACTTCAAAACAGAAGGAGGAGGTTTACAATTCGTCGGAATTTTTATTTTTTCCAGTAAAACTAAATTGCTATAATTATTGGATTACCATGCAACCTTACCTATTGCTCTATTCTTACGTGAAAGAAAGACAAACAAGCAAATATACTTTCGTATTTATATTATACTAGCCTTCAACCCCAGCTTCTGTCATGGAAATTTTTGAAATGTGAAGAATTTATACCGAATAATTTCTCCGGCCCTCCAGCTATCTCTGTGCAAAAAAAAATCACGTGGATCCGTTGCTCTGTTTTGACGGAAAAGAAAGACAAACAAACAAAACCACTTTCTTATTTATTAGTTAGGATTAGGATTAGGATTTCGGAGGTCAACTTAAAAGTAAATATAATAAACTCACAAAATTCGACTTTATTACCAGTGTCTTAACGGCCATTCCGCAAATTCCGGTATAAAGGCAGTGCGATATGCGATATTTTTCCGATTCGGTGATAATTAGTCTAATGAACAGCGACATAGACAGACATCTCGTTTAATTACGTTACGTTCGACGAGGGAGGTGGGCGAGCCGCGCTGACGTTTTTCAAATTTAAATATTTTTCATTGTCAATTATTTCGACATTGTTAAGGGAGCATGCACTTTAATAATACGAGCAATCACGTTCATAATAACCCTAGCATGTAACTGCTCGGGGCGTGTATTTAATAAATATTTCATAAGTGCAAAGTTACAAGTTACATCTTGTGCAAAAGTCCGTTGTTTACATCAATTTTATTATTAGACTAGCTGATCCTTCTTGAAATACAGTGTTTATTTTTTACATAGGAACCTTAATATTTCTGGAATAAAAAAATTGTCTGTGAGTTCTCGACCTACCAGCCAAAATTCCGTCAAAATTGGTTATCCGGTTCGAAAACAGGCAGACAAAAGCTTACAAAAAGGCAGTTCGAAATCACAAACAGACACTTCCAATTTTATTTATTTGTATAAATATAGATTACTAGCTTTCCGCTGCCGGCTTCGCCCGTATGAAAGAAAACCGAGAACCCGGGTCCAATTGTGAATCTAAACTATCCAGGGACCAACTCAAACACAAAAAATCATCAAAATCGGTCCAGCCGTTTAGGATGAGATCAGTGACACACACACACACGTACAGAAGAATTATATATATATATATATATGTATATAAAGATATGATAAACAAAAGACACGGTTACGAAGTTACGATGGCGGACGAAGGGATGTATTTTTAAAAGAAGCGCCAATATGTATATAAATCCAATTAGCGAAAATAATAGTTGTATCCTAATTTTGACCAAATGTTTCTCATGGAATTTTTGAGTTGAGTACTTAGAGTACACATTTTGAGATAGAAATCCTAGTACGGTTCACAAAATAAGCAACATTTCTTAACCGTAACGATTAAAATACACCCAGGTGTGTACCTACATAAAGGCGAACTCATTCAACAAGTAAAAATTAAAAAGATCACGTCAAGCGAACGTCTTTCCAACTTTCACGCAACTCGTTCAGATTCCGGGGGGCCCCCACTTTTAGTTCGCGAGCTGCATTGTACTTTTGCACGAACAAGGGCTGTGCGCCCCCCGGCTCAAATAAATGGGTTAAATTCAAACCCTCCGCGGGTCCCGTGCATTACTTAAATAACTCGACGGAGCGCACCGACATTGATATCACACGGAGAGATCCGACGTTTGGGAGAAAAGAGATTCTTTATGCAACAAGAGAGGGGAGGTGGGGCTTACATTGATATAAATCTCATACCATGAGGAATTTATTTAAGTCCCATAGAGTATTTATAATATCGATTTTAGACTTTCTAATACAATTATTTACCAGAGACTCCTGTGAGAGATAAGCTAAAATCAAAATTAATGCATTTTGCAGGACTGAATACCTACTGCAACCCGAACCTTGATGAAATATCCAAAATGTAAAAGTTGCATGGGTGGCTTTCACCCCTGGCAGCATGTAACCAAAATCTAGAAACTAAGTTTTGGAAGCGATCTCTGATGCGAAGTTCATGTCAGTCTTGTCAAAGTTAAATAGCAACTGTTAAACCTATAAATGAACGAGAGTTGATCTACGATTAGTTAACATAACCAGCCTTTTAGAAATATTTGAAACGTTTTTACGGGTTGCCTTACAGCTCCCGAAACCGTGTTACGGTGGTGACAGGGTACCAAGCGGAAGACCAAGTATTCCTCTTTTAGCCGATGGTATTTGTGAGGCTATGACTACCTAACGAATAACCAGTTCTGTTGAGGTATATTTATATGAAAAAGCTTGTCGAATTATGTACATAAGTTTTTAATAATCGAACCCGTGGTCTACCTAGTTAATACCAGACGTCTTAACCACTCGGCCACAGACGACGTTAGCTATTGAAAGTCTTTATTTCACAAATCAGAGATCGTTTTCAAAACTAAGATGGTAGATTTTGCTTATATGCGTCGCGAGGGCACCCCGTACCGTACAACGCACGCACGCAACCTTCATTACAAAATGCTGGTCCCCAGTTTAATAATTCCTCTCATTTGGTCTCCCTCGACGCGACGGGCGGCGGGCGGCAGTACGTTCAATGCGAGCTCGCCTAACGGTATCAATCAACATCAAACGGGCCCCGCTCTATGTAAATACAAGACTAGTTAGGGTTGACACCGTTTTTGCGACGTGTACTTCAGAAATTCAGACTTTACTGTAACGTCTATATACATAATGTTCACACTATATTTCCCTTCGGGTAGGCAGAGACGATCCTGACACACCTCTTTCGCCTCATTCAAATCCATACATCTTTTCATGCATTGCTGAGTTATTCATTATGTTGTGACGAAACTATTTTTACTATTTTTACTATTGTCTTTGTTGCGATGGGAGACAGTGAAGAATAGATTCAATAAAAAACAAGCTGTTAAAAAAACAAAATTTAATTCAAAACGTATTCTATTCAAAAATAGTCACCCCAACGGACCAGTTTCGGAAAATAAAGGAATATTTTCAGCACATAAAACTAGGAACATCTGTGCTTTAATTCTCATTATATTAAAGTTCGTCGACTCATTTAACTAATCAAAATTTAAAAGAAATGATCGAAATCGGTTCACAACTGTGTGAGATATCGGTGTACACAGACAAACACACATACATAAAAATCTATAACTCTATAGAAAAACGTTATAGCGATGTTAGTATTGAAAGCATATAATTACTTAGTAATAATCGCAAACTACCCTCAAACTAACACGTAAATTTTAAAATAAAAAATATTGCCAACCCTATATAGATTCGGCGGGTTCCACTCGCTATACACAACGTTCATCACAGTCTGTACAGTAAAAATACTACAAAACATATCGCATAGCCCCGGGTGCGGCTTCCAAAAGTCCGCGGGCTGCACTCAATGTCCCGCCAATCACAAAAAAAATACAGAATAGAAATCCTAATCCTAACTAATATTATAAATGCGAAAGCGTGTTTGTTTGTCCTTCTTTCACGTCAAAACAGAGCAACGGATCGACGTGAGTATTTGCACAGAGACAGCTGGAGGGTCTATGTCACATTGCTTATAAAAAAATTAGGCCTTAAATGTCAAAATATTACTAAGCTGGGTACCCCAGAACCGATAATTAAACACGGTTTAAAAAAAGGAACAGACGTTTCGTACAATGTATTAATTATGTATTAAACTCTCATCCATTCATGTGATACTGCTGTCTGTCTACCAATTTGAACCGTTCGCAAAAGCAACATTTTCACAAAACAATCAATTTTAATAACAAACATGTCAAACATTAATAAATAACAATGCTTTAACAAAATTAACCAACTACATTTTGCATTTCAATTTATTTCACACATCTTCACGGCCTTGCGGTGTGTGGCCAGAGACACAAAACAATGTCCCCCTGTTGGCAGTTTTCCATATTACACATAACAGGTGGCAAGCCTGTTGTTGCACTTAATGGACCTAGATGTGTCACTTCTTTAACAGAAGACAGTACATTTGTCATTTTGAGAAGTGCAGAGCCGGCTTTTCGTGCGCTCTGAAGCAATACAATATTACGATTTAACAAAAATAGTGCTTACCATTTTTGGCACGAGTGAGATTTGAACCCTTTGAACTACTATACTTAATCGAACTAAAGCTATAGGTAACAATGGGTACATTTAGCGTTATATTCTTATACAAAACACTTGAGCGTACAGTGTTTTGATAGTGCAGCATACTTCATCTTCATAAACAGTTAGGTAGCTACACCTGATCTATCACGTAATGGTTTTATAATAGCCCCCCCTCGTGCTAATCCCGCCCGCTAATGGACGGCGGGTAACACATAATCACTGCACGTGAATAATGAATTGATGATGTTTATAAGAAATTGTTTTCTTTTTCACTCGCCTTCTATCCAATCTGACAAACGATCATTTAATTTGTAAACTGCCAATTCGCTACCTTTTGCCCGCGATGTCACCCTCGTGGAAATAGAACCAAGAAATAAATAATTCCGTGGCTGTAATATGGGCCTGGTTCAGACTTTAAGGAACAAACATACAAACTTTCGCATTTATAAAATTAGTAGAATGCAAAATTTTTTTAAAAAGGAATTGATATAAAAAATATTTATCCTCCCCCGTCACATACGGGACAGGATTTAACGCAATAACATGTTTCCGTTCTAAATACGTCACAGTTACAAATTAAAGTCACTATTTGAACAGCTAAAATAAATTTATTACATGGAAAAAAAATTCGCGTGATTTGCTAATCTGCACTTTAGTATAGTAGGTACTAATAGTAGTTAGACTAATGAGAAAGTTAAGTACTAAGCAAGGACTTTCTACTATCGCAGTGGATATAAAATAGCAAAAGTTACTAGAAACGATTGGAGAAAACCATTTTTTTTAAGGTTCCGAACAGATCCGATGAAAAAACGGTAACCCTTATAGGATAGTGTTTGTCTGTCTGTCCGTCATAACAGGTTATTTTCTCCGAATCTACTTGACGAAAAATATTGAAACTTGGTACATAAATAGTTTGATTAAAACGTAAATTTTACAAGTGCACAATGTGACATATCAAATGAAAGTGCTCTTTTTATAAGGAATACAAATTTATTTTTGCATAGAATAAATTATATTAAAGAAAATATACGAAAATCCCCCCTTATCTCCGAAACTATTGAGTTGAAAATTTTGAAAAAAAATAGGGAATCCTAAACGAAAATCCTGTCTTTAAAGTTCTGACAGATAAAATGGTACGGACCCTCAGCGCGCGAATCGTGCTCGCAACTTTGCCAATTATTTAA
The DNA here is from genome assembly GCA_963924495.1 of Nemapogon koenigi. Taxonomy (NCBI): domain Eukaryota; kingdom Metazoa; phylum Arthropoda; class Insecta; order Lepidoptera; family Tineidae; genus Nemapogon; species Nemapogon koenigi. The sequence goes on along the minus strand of OZ004649.1, from coordinate 7,340,283 downwards.
TGTACTACATACTCGTAATCCGACCGACTGTACCATCTTACGATATCAAAATACTTTCATCGGCCAAACGAGGAAGACTCGTCGCTTTCCGCAGGGTAGCCTGAAGTCGGTGACGCGGTAACGCCGGAAACACGGTTCTCTAAATAATTATTATCACAAAGGCCTAAGGCAGTCGCTCGTAGAGTTCCTTGTTAAGTAAACTCACGTGTCGAGCAACGTAATTAAGAGTGATTCTTAGGACTCGTTAATGTGACGAAGTTACCGGTGCCATTAGGCGAGGTGTTGTTAGGTCGAGCGCACACTAACTATGCTATTTATTTACATAATCACTGTAATATTGTTTCTCGAGGGTGTTTTTTTTTTGTACAATCAAACAAAATCAATGATTGAGCCACCATTTTGAAGATTACATTCACCGCTAATGGAAAACCTAATAAAATAATAAGAAAATTTTACATCACGTTTTTAATTTTGTTTTTCAAATTCCCGCGAAAACAACTGGGCGCGATGATGACACCACACCTAGGTAACGCAACTTAATCAGTGACTGATTGACAGAGTTATTATAATATAGTTACCTATTTTAGTCGTAGTTCCATCACTTACTTATGGAAGTGAGACCGGAAGTATGAATTTAAGCTTTTTCATTTAGATATTTAAAAAAAAATAAACAAATAAACATTATTTTCAGTTATTATACGTTATAGACTATATAAAAAATATTATTGTATATTTTTTTTTTTCACTATCATCACCCCTATTAATGTTTTCATTCGACTCATGAAAACCGTTTTGTAAAAAGCGCCATATATTATTTTATTCTGGACTCACCACTTTCACCTCAATTCGTTAATTTCTCTTTGAAATCCTTTAAGATATTACATTACGGAGGAGACGAAAACATAGAGCGGATCGTAAAAAATAAAATTCGGCCGTTTAATTCTGGAGAAATGTTCAAATAGAACAAGAAAATAAGCTTTCTCGTGACTGTAATATACTTCAAGCCCCTCCCCCGTCCCGTATAGCGGCATCTAATGACTCCGATCAAATTCGTTCAGCCGTTTAAATAAGTAAAAAAAACATAAAAACATTCGCATTTATAACGCTCACTCAGTTTTCAAAAATACAATGTAGCTATGTAATATTAAATCGCAAAGACAAATCGTCTATAAAATCTACTGTAATCTAATCGCCTATTTTACATTTGTGTTAGTAACTAATTGGTTAAACTTCTACTAAGCAGATATTTAAAATTCACTCACTCAATAAATAAAATACATTTACATCGATTACAAAACTAATTTTATCTGTAATCTGAGGGATCTATCTACTATATATTATTTATCATTGCTCCTTTTATCTAAATAGGGTGTAACAGTCAATTTAATATATTTTATCATTGCAATGTTACCCGCATTGTTCTTATTTACCTCCTTCAGAGAACCACAGTTCCATCAGTCGATCCCACAGATTTAGGTTACCTATAGTCCTAGGTAGTAGTAGTGCACAGCCAGACACTGTACGACCCTGAGATGCCTTTAGCCCTACCCCATCATCTTCGTCATCGTCACTAAAAGAGTCTCACCTCTCCGACTGGGCCATGCAGGCACTGTAACCGAAAACTACTGAACCGAGTTTCTTTGTCACCGCTAGGTCCCCTATCCGTTACAAGGGGTAGGCAGAGACAATCGAGTGCCATTCGTTACGATCCGGATAGGTATACCTCTTTTGCTTCTTTTATATTCATCATACCTCAAAGACAAAGGCTTCAAACTTATAACACCCCTTTATGCGTCGGAGGTTAAAAACATGATAAGTAGTGACCCTACCGCACTCCACAGCACATTGACAGCTTTCATTACTAAATACACTTTCGAGGCTTACTGTACCTACGTTAAAATGATTGGCAGTTTCAAAACGCAAAGCCGAGCCAAGCCATTGTCTCACTGGCAGATAGGAAAGGCGGCATAAGTGGTTTCGACTCATACTTTGTTTCGACTCGACCACTGATTGATTACATCATGTCCGCGAAGTCGTATTACCGTCATAAGATATTGAAAATAGTTCTTTTCGAAATTATACATACATTATAATGTTTATACAACTACATAATAATGTGTGACCTGAATCCTATTGGGGTAGATAGAGATCAATCTTGATGTTAAATAGCGCCTATAAACCTTCCCAAAGAATTGGGTTATCAAATGCAATAAAGTTTTTTTTTTCAAATCGGTCCAATAATTAGAGTCTATCTATAGAATACGAACAAACAAAGAAGTAAACAAATAAATATTGATAAATAAAAATTAAATGCTGTTCGTTGGTAAGCGCATCACTTTTTTTTAAGTTTTGTTTGTAGTAGAAATAAAGTTTTTAGGGAAAGAAAAGTTGCCCGGAAAATTCGGGGAAACCCAAGAAGAACTCAACTTCTCAAGACCATAAAATAGGCGATGAAATTTAATATGGGCTCCATGGGCGAAGCGAAATAATCTATTATTCCTCGTAGCGTGGGCAGAGACAATGGTCACAATGTCCACATTTAGGTTGATATTTTGTATCAATTGAGGATTGAATATCCGTTCCAAGTCCAACGCTCTAATAATTTTACATTTCACGGTTATTTTCGATAGCTTTGATAAAAGTATCCAAAAAATATCAACAAAGTCACTTACCGAATCAGGATCGTGTGCATTTGGTGTTGACGGTCTTGGTGGAGGGGGGTACCCCTGTAAATAAAGAAAATATAGTTTAGAAACATTAATGCAAAATAGTAAAAAAAATTAAGGGTTCTAAGTTTGAGTCATGAGATAATTCGATGATGACAGGCATTGATTGACAATAAACATTTTTATCTTTGTGCAGAACGAAGAGATAGCTCAAAATCTGATACTACTTTGAATGTTCTATGAGTTTTAGTGAAACTCACTTCGCCTGGCCCAGTATGAATAATGCAAAAATACATATACAAAAAGCTCTCCTTTGATTAATCTATAAAGTAGATTTCAAAAAGAGACTCGAGAGAACATTTCACGTGAAATGTATAATTTTCTCCCCAAAGTTGCAAGCTTTTACACAGCGCGTACAGTGACATTTTTCCACGTCCAAAAAACGTTTTTCCACAGCGAAAACACCCGACATCGCGAGCTATCGGCGCATCTCCTCGCATTCCATTCAATAACGGGCGCGAACCGACGAAAACAACTCGACTATGTAAATCTAGACTTGTCGCGCGATTTAGTGCTTTAACTATGTTACAATAAAGTCTACATTTCCTTCTGTATTTAAGTCATATGGCAGCCATATTCCTAGCGTTGGTTATACAAAATCGTGTTATGTTCGGTTTGGTGTTGAAGGAAAGCGTGTCCAAATTGTATGGCGTTAAGGTTCAGTTTGGTTCGTGAAGATGGTTGTTGCGAATAGTGTTTGCGCCGTGTCGGTCACAGTGCTCCGATGTCAAATGGTGCAGTTTATCGCGAAGGCACAAACCTTGGCAGCTCGCTGTGTGCTTGCCTCAACTGTATGCGGGTCTAATTGATAACTACGTTCACGTGTTACATGTACCGTGGTCTATTTGTTACAAACTATATTTTCATTATTTCTGTAGATTTTAGCTTGACTGGGTGTTCGTTTTGATGGAGATATCATAAAGACAGACAGATACTCCACTTTTTTTCACAACTTTTCACAATTGTCCCGTGTCGAACTATTTTAGTAACGTACACACTTTCGCATTTACTAGTATAGTAGTTATGACAATAAAGATAAGACAATAGACGACTAGATATCTACTAGTATGCAAGCAAAAAGAAAATTCAATTGAGTAGATTTAAAAAGCGGAAGAGATCAGCGTTGTTGTACGCGACACAATGAAGCTAAAAAAACAGCGACCTCGCACTTGAATGAACCAAGTCAAGAGTTGCCAGCCAACGCTCAATCCGAAAACTCAGTTGCATTTAAACTACACTATAGAAATGCTTTTATGTTAACGCTACTGTGCGAGTCTTTCTAAAGTTTACTTCATGACAAATAAGTTGAATTGGTATCCTAGTGTGGCATGTGGCACCAGGCTATATCCTAGTAACAATCCTTGGTAATATTTACGGCGAACTGGTCATATACCTACAAAGTTAAATAAAAAAATGTGTTTCTATAAGTATCAAACATATAAATAAATAAACAGAACTGGCCACTCGTTAGGTATAGGCTCACAAATAATATCGGCTAAAAGAGGGAGACTTGGTTTCCACGGTTTCGTGAGCTGTACGGCAAACCTTCTTCTTTCTTTTTTCTCCGGCCTTATCCAATGTTTAATTGAGGTCGGCTCCCCTAATCGTTTTTCGCCAGCTCGATCTATTCTGGGTCGTCAATGGGTCAATTTTAGGGCTTTGAGGTTATTATAGACTACTGATATCAATGAGTCGGGCCAATGGCTTTCTGGGCCATGGTGGTCTTCGAGCCTTCTCATACTATGAAGAAAAAAATGTTCGTTTCGTGTTTTCATACGCATTAATAGGTTCCTTGCTTTATGATACAACTGTGACATTGGAGGAATCATCAATAGCCAAAACCCTTATTGAGTCTTAGCACAAAAAATATAAATAAAACAATATTACCACAACACTTAGTTAAAAGGTAAGAGATTAATCATCAAAATGTAACTAAGACAAAAATATTCATACGACAAAATCCTTATTCCTTACCAAGTCTGCACTTTATTTCGGAAGCAGAGGAGAGTAAGCCCGAGTCGACGCGACGTTAAACTTTAGGTTAAAATTTAAATCCAAGCTACGAGCCAGCGAGCGCCGAGGCAGAGTCGGGGAAACTTTCCTTCCGAGATAAATGTAGCAGAATTTTTTTTAGTAACACTACTAATTTGATTCAGTCAGTACGTACATGATTTACTACTTAGGTGGCAAAGTTAATTCTGTACAAAAATATTTATATAAAACATTTTTAATTAAAATCCCGTATAAGTTGTAAGCATTTATTAAGTCACTTCAGTGTGACCTAGTGGTTAAAGTCCGATTCGAAACCCAATTAGGGTAGAAAAGTATCAAAAACGCAGGGTATCTATCATTGTATCATTCGATCATTACTGATGTTCACAGTTCTCTTTGTTTCATATAAATTTGACCTCAAGTCCTCACTGCTCAGCCACACTTGGCCCATCCATCCATATGCCTTCCAAGCCCATGTTTCATATCAAAATAGAAGCAAAGTGCGCCCAAACGCCCGACTAAGCCTGGCACGTTACAACTCTACTAAAGTAGCTTGAGGGCCGCAATGACACAGACGTGAGTGTATTTGAGAAGTTATAATGAACCTCGCGGCAGGGCTCACTTTGTGTCGCGTTCTGATGGCAACAAGGGTGACGCTAGATCAGAGATTTTCAAACTGTTTGATCCCGTGGACCACTTGCCGAATTTTTAATTATACTGCCAAATATGGAACTTTCTAAAGTACTATTTTGCTGACATGACATGCGACCCTTTTTGAAAAACTAACTAAACTAGAAGCAAATTCATAGATACTAATTTGCATGCATTGATTTCCGTTTTTGCTATGTTATATGTATGCCATGGTCAAAGACAGAGAAAACATCACAGGAGTCTTACGCGTCCCGAGAACCGTGTTACCAACCCTCAGAGTACCCCAGCAGAAGACATAAATCACCCGTAGTTAGTCGATATAGATTGTAATTACAATCAGACAATCACATAGCAAATTATTCGATTTATAAATTTCTATTATAACGTTATTTACAAGGCCAAATAGCAGTTTCGTCGACAACTCGAATTAATTAATTTGCATAATAACACTACATTGATGAATAAGGCACCAACAGAAATCGTCGATACACTCCATTGAAGTATCCAATGGTATACGTTGTGAAAGCTCTTCTGCAAATGAGAGTTTGTGGTCATAGGCAGGTCGCGGTCACCTCACCCTACTCTTAAACCATATACTAGAAATAAATGTGTTTGTTTGCTGTGTGAAATAGCTGAAGGTATTATGATAAAAATAGATACATATTCTGATTTGGGCATATCAACGGAAGGGAGCTGGGGATTGGTAGGACTATCGAGTGGACAACTACGAGAATCTCTCAATACAATCCGTTGATCCGTTTTTTGACGTGAAAGAAAAACAAACAAACACACTTTCACATTTATAATATTATTATTAATTACGATACGAAAGAAACACTGCGAGAAATGTCAAATCATAAGAAAGACGTAAGTAATTAGAAAACAAATTAATAATAATGAGTCAGGCGAAATGTCTTCAGTCGAATAATTCAATTATCCTCTTTCTTGGAGATCAAACCAACCGATCGCAAGCGAATCCTAAAAGACATTAGCATTTAATTTGACAACCCTGTGCTACCGAGAGAAATGCAGCGCTTTAGACTTTAGTAGACGTTCCAAGCCAACCGCCGACCGGCAAAGCGCACTAAAGTACAGAGAATTCCTACAATTTCGCCGTTTGTTATAAGAGCGAAGGCGATTTAAATCGATCGGCATACATTCGTTTGCTAATTGAAAGACAAACGTGAAAACATTGAACGACACAACCCATTTGCCGTCAAGTCGATTTAATTCTATGACAGAGAGAAAGGGGTAGGCAGAGAGAATGGGACACAACTTCTCTCGATCCTTACATACTTCTCTTGCTTCATCCATATCCATGCAGCGTTTCATACATGTACTTCTATTTTTAGTCAAATTGTCTTTCAATTAGGAAATGAATTCAAGTTGACCGATTAAAATTGCCGTGTAAGAGGACACGGTTTAAACTTAAAAGTATAACGAATCCCGAGAATTTCACAGGTTGTTATGAGAGCGAAGTGGCCCGTTAGAGATAACTCGCCCTTTATACGGAGGGAGAAAAGCGTGTACGCGACGTGGAAGTCGCTTGCGGGACTCGTAAACAACTCTGAGAAAACTTCTACCGTAGCTTTGAGCTTCAAAATAAACTCAATACACTCTCTATCTCCTCCCAAAGTATGATTTTTATCGAGGGTGTACACCTGTATATTCAGGAGCAAAATTATTTATCTAGTCTTCTAGACTTTAACATCATTCAAACAAAGATAATTTACTAGCTACTCTAGCTAGAGTCTAAAAGAGCAAAAAAAAAACGCGCAATTTCTTCTGTGCTGGCACAAACATTCTATATTATACTTGTTGTTAGAAATATAATACATATTAGAACTAGAGCCGCCTGCTTCGTAGACCCACAACCACTATGCCACGCCTCGTGCACTGATGTCATGTGTACAAAGGAATTTAGTGCAATAACGAATGATTTGAAGAAGAAAAAAACTAAACCGCGGTCCACGCAAGCTGTGTCGAGAAAAGTCATGCAATTAATCGCAAGGGCCTTTGACAATATATTTCCTTGACAATAAAATATAGCGAGTTATCTGCTTTGCACCGGGCAGCGGGGGCTAGCAACCTACAGAGACGTCCGACACAACCGGCGCTGGCCGACACGAGGCAGTCGAGGGGGAATATTGAAACTAGAGAATTATAGCGTAACTACAGGTTTTTATTTCTATTTTCCTCCTTCTAATAGAGTTGTTGGAATATTGCAAAATCTTATCCTCCTGTTGAGTAATTTTACTTTGAAGACACCAGGATATTCAGGACATACCTTTCAATTTTCATCCATAGCGGTTCAGCCTATACGATTATTATAATTACAAAATATTTATTTACAATTTCCCACGCTGAGCGTACACTAAAAGCACCGTAAACAATTTATTTCAAGTAATGAAATCGGTCACAAAGAGAGAGAGATATTTTAAGAAATTAATTGCAGAGTGGAAAAGCGAACCGCTTTATTGAATAATAACAAAATAAAACATAGTAGCGGAGTGTAATTAACGCAGGTTTAATACAACGAGTCCAGTAAAATATAATTAGTGATTCCTCATTATGGAGCTGGCCCCTCTGGACGTTCGTGCGTCTGCCGGCTTATGGTTATTAATAACGCCGGTCGGCCGCCCGCCGCGCGCCACCCCGCGCCACCCCGCGCCCGCCGAGCACGTCTGACATTTTAATTCCGGAGACCAGAATCCAGAACGTACGAGAACGTTTTTATCGATAACTGCCTCATCGACTATTTTTACTTCTCTATTTTTTTTGCATTGAGACGCGCGTCTGGGTAGCAAACTTATCGCGACTTTGTCTCTATGGGACATTATCTCTTCCTGTTTGCTAACTCACTCTCTCTCTACATCTGTAATCCAAATCATCCAGACTCTTCCGTATCAAGCAGATATCATTTCACGTAGTGCTACCAAATTTTAACCAGCTTGCAAATTTGGACAAGAAGTAAACGATGATAAATCCACGGTGGAGGTTTTAATAGAGGCCGCAACTGCACTCAAATTGCAGACCGTAAAGCATCCGCGGGTCTTGTTCGGATACAAAGTAAACAGGCCGTGGGTATTTATGCACATTTTACGAGTGTTGTAAAGTTGCAGGCTGTATATATAAATATATCGAGTGAGTTTGAGCCGAGTATATCGATACGGAGAACATCACTGGCCGCGATGGCGGGTCGGGCGCACTGCAACATGGCCGACGGGAGGCGGGCGCGCGAGAGAGACGGCACTCCGCGCTCCGTCCCTGCCTAGCAGCACGCTCGCATCGATCTCGCCGCTCGGCCCCCAGCGCCAGAAAGGCGGAACTAACAAAATTACGAAGCGCTTTCCAGCCGCTAATCATAAAATAAGATACGACGTTTCATTTCGAGCGGACACGGCTCTCGGCCGATCGCGATACCGGAATGGCCCTTGACTCTCGAAATTCTCCACTGACGCCGTCGAGTATTAACGGAACGTCGACCGACTGCTTCTCTAACAAAAACACAGCCTCTTTTATCGCTTATTCCTTCTTTGGATCGTATTCTTTTATCTGGGCTTTTCTTTTGTACTTTTTCTGTTTATTATGTCTGACGTGAGTTTCAATGAATTACATATTCAAGAGTAATTCTTGGCAAATCCTTAATTCGACACTGATATTTGTCCCCGGCAGGTACCCTGGGGCAACACGACTTCCAAGAGCGGTGAATATATAGAAAATAGATTAAATAATAAAGCAGAACCATCGAAACGTCAAGGTTGGTTGTCACGCGAAAACCGGAACGTCTTTCCAAAGAGGCAAAATTGCAACGTTACGAGCGGACTGGGGGATACGGTAGCTACGTGATATCGCTAACAAGGGTGGGCCCCAGCTCATGTTGGCATAAATTTTAGCGACGGATATCTTCGTATTCTAGTGGGGCGTTTAGTTTGAGTTTCAGTTAAATCGAGAGAAGAACCTCGTCGGTAGGGGGTCGTTCTGCTCCGTCGGATATGTGATAGCTAACTGACGTTTAATTTTTGCACCCGCTTTGGGCGCAAATGTGTTTTCCTTGGAAAGCTTTTATATAATTCTGATTTGATCTCTATCTACGGTTTGGAAGTTAAGGTATGTTCATTAGATAAGTACTACAATTTCAATCCGTCCATCAATTTGAATATAAGTCAATGATGAATTCTGTTTCTTTGTCTCCTCTACAAAATATCGATATCTTCAAGTAATGCAGACCAATCTACTGCAATAACCAGGTGGACCACGTTGTAATATTATATAGACCAGACGATACGATAGCAATATGTAAATGTAGAAAATCCGCTACCTTCTACTAGCTAGAATCTATCGCGTGCCAAATGCGGTCCGGACGGCAACTTCGTGTTTTCCGGCAATTCTATTCCCATGCATGATTTTCGTGATCTAGCAAATACTGATTTAGGTCTATATCAATTTTCGGATGTTACATTTAAAGTATGATCACGAGTGGGAGTTCCACATGCCACAAAACCGTGGCCCAGTTCTCCAGCTTCATCAAAATGTAACCCACTCATACACGATCACCGGATACTTCAGAAAGTATTTTCATTGGCGCGTCAAGCTTTATTCTCATTTTCCGCCTGTAAAAAGTTATTCTACAACGCTTCAGCAATTAAGAAAGAAATGTTGTAAATGCGAATTTAATGCTTGAAATTACAAACTGCTAATCAATAATAAGATCTAATAAGACCGAATTGTATGTATTAACCTCTGTAATAGCCCAAGCCAAGTACATTTTGTTTAAAAGGGTGACAATTTTGGTTATCATAAGCATGCCCCTAGACAGGCTATAACCATTCGGTAATATCCACCAAACGACCAGCCCCACAGAACACTGTTATAACATTAATACTGTACGAACAAAGAAGAATTAACAGCGAAAGCTTCTTTGCGAAAGACATTACAGAAATTGTTTGTTTTGTTTGCATATTTTACATTAGTGCCACGGTTCTCTTGATTTTATATTTAGTTCATAGCAACATTTCTTATAATAACACTCAGTTTTTTTAATATATGTATATTCATATGTATTTTGTAATTTTGAATATTACAATTTGTGCCAAAGCTTTAGTACACCACAAACATTAATTATATCCAATATGCTTTATTAGCCCTATAAACAGCTGTGTACTCAAAAATTAAATTTATAAACAAAATATAGTTATTTCAATGTTTATAAAATACATTTGAAGCGTTTTAATAATCCTCAGAGAACCAGCCTTCAAATAAAAAAACCTCAATGAAATCGGTTCATTCCTTCGGGAGCTACTATGCCACACACATAAAAAGTAAAAGCTGTGACAAACACATTATTTTACCCGTCCCAAGTTGTGGGAGCGTTTTGTTAGCTTATCTGCTAGCGACGCGCGCTATCACCGCGGTCGAGGTAAATAGGTGTATCTACCTATATTTTTCTTCGAAAGAACCACTTGGTGGATTCTGGCAGAATTATCAAACGGCAGTAGCGCGCGGCGATAAACGAATGCAAACAACGCTGACAACAAAACCGAAAGAAATTCGCGTTTTCCTGATTTTCTTTGTACCCACCTATTAAAGGATATATCTCTACAACATACACATCATCACGCCCTTTATGTCTTGCGGCGTGGCTAGATACACCAGTGCCCTTTAAGCCCATATTAAACAGAATATGATATTATAAAAAGTATTTATGAAAACATAATAATGAGTAAAATTGGCCAATGTTAATGATGTCACTAGCCGTCGATGATGTATATGTATGTAGTTTATAGATAGACCTGAGAGCTGTGAAGGCCTATTCCGGGTATATAATAATCGCAACGATATCGCATTGATGAATCCGTTTTCATTGGAATAAAAAAAGGTCGACGACCAATCAATTTGACGAATAGAACGTGATTTACTTAGCAGAAATTTAATCAGACCAATACAAAATTACAAAGAACAATCATGACGCGACACATTATTCACAACAACCAGTTAATGAAATTGAAAACCAAATAATTAAAACAAACCGAATATGCAGTGTTTACATTTATGCAATATAAATGTTATTTTGATAACTAATTGTTTCTTTTTCTAGAATGGGCTAGAAAGTATTAAAATTTAGTACTTGATTTACGCCCCGGCTTCGCCTGTGGAAATTTTCAGACATAGTTGGAGGGCCGGAGAGTGCCATAAGCAACTTTTTATCCTGAAAATCTATTTATCCATCATCACGCCTTTTAATCTAAGAGTGGTAGACAAGAGACAATCGAATGCCATTGGATGAATATAACATAATTAATATCTCTTTCGTTTTTTTTATACTCATCATACTTCTCATACATGTTGTAAATCCTTCGCGAAAAATTATTTAAAAAATTTCCGAAGCCGGGTTGCTAGTTTATTAAAAAAACATCCTTCTGACCTAATTTGTGGACTTATCTCCTCAGTCGCTCCTTCCTATACCCGTCTATCCTTATTCTCAATTACTTTTACTTGCTGCCACGAACGATAAAATACTAGTATAGTAAAAATAGTAGTATAAATAAATATAAAATAAAAAACAACTATAATTAGCAGGACCGATTGTTTTTTTCCACTTGCCGACAAATGTCGGACCGATTTAATATCTACTAAATTTATATATAATATAAACCGACACTTACCTGATGGGGCGGAGGTTGACCCTGTTGGGGATGTCCGGTATGTGAACCCGGGTGAGATGCGGGGTGGGGGCCCTCGTGCGACGGCGACAAGGGCCCCTGCGAACTCTGCCCGGGCCCCGGACTTGGGGCCCCGGACGGATGGGAAGGTTGAGGTGAACCGCCTCGCTCGTAACCCTGGAGACAAGACAATAATAGTTAATTATTTAAAAAAGGATCACCAATGATGTGTAATACCTAATGAACCTAAAAAAATAAAAGATTATTTGAATTTGAAATTCTTAACTTGACATTGTAATTGTACATTTCCGTCCCATTTCACGAAGTTACCAGAGCTAAGATCACAAATATCTAAAAGTGCTCGCCAGGAGAAGATAGAAACTTTATAAACAAATATTCTGGTGATTGCAACATTTTTCATGGATTTTAGTGGAAAAACCGCCTATTTAACAAAGAACATGAAGTTCAAATGTTGACAACTTCTGTCATCTGTCATAGTTACAATTATTAATGTCCATAATTACCTATACGTAGAAACCGGCCAAATTGAATTGTCTACTAAGTTATTTAGCCGTATGTCTATTGACTACGAATTCGTGATTCTTACTTTATCAGTAATCCAACTTGCAACTGGCCACCCCCGCCAAATATATATGTCATCATAATATATATATCATAACATGGTTTCAAGATCCTCACGACACCCGTAAGGTATAAAAAGCATTTTTTACATAGTGAAAGACATTCACTCCTTAAATGTGTGCTTACTGCTTAGCTTAGCTTTACATTATGTTTCTGGTAAGTATATAATTCAATCAGTTTAATCCGCTCAGTCGTGTTGGTAGCACGCAAACCCAACAATATAGTAATCACGACATTACACAACAAGGTAGCAGTATGATACTTTACGATTTCACTACATATTATAAAACTAAGTCCCCCGCCGCGTCTGTTTGTCTGTCCGTGACCTTTTCACGCAAAAACTACTGAACGGATTTTGTTGCGATATTTGCTATTAGATAGGTTGTTTTACCAGGAGGATTACAAGTATTAAAAATGGACCTATCATGTTTAGGAGCTAAGCATTCGCTAGTATCCATGTAACTCTGTATGTCTGTCTGTTCTGCTTTCACAGCCCTTTAAGGCTAATAGCCGTATAATAGGGGTTGAAAGTTAGTTAAAATAAAATTATATTTTTAATTACTGCAGATCCCACACTAGATCTACAAAGTGTTCCATATAGTCTATGTTAGTGAAAAGTAGTCGCGAATACAAGAGATTAAGATATTAAGTGGAACATAAAGTATGTTATTAAGCACGAGATTTTAGTAGCAAATGGGAGAACATAACTTTCAGCAATCAAGACGAAATTACCTTTGAACCGGCTACGCAAGTGAAAATTACAAGTATAAAATAAATGTTAATGTATGATATGATAGTCATTACATCACAAAATGTTACCGGAAATTCTGAAGAAAATAATCAATGACTAAAACTAGCTTTCCGTCCGTGGATTTAAAAAAAATGTATTAATCACGAAGGATTTCTGGGATAATGTCACTTTCAGGCACTTCAACTATTCTTGTGCAAAAATATCACGACAAAAATACACACTATCGCATTTATAATATTAGTTATGATAGTTGGGATTCTTCAACCGTGAAATCTGGAAGTTTATCTTCACAGGTTGTGCCTTGGCTGTACCCAGCGGAATACCGAGTCTCCCTCTTTTAGCCGATGATATTTGTGAGGCTATACCTAACGAGTTCTGTCGAGGTATATTTAGGTGGAACAGCCTCTATGTGTGGTTTGTGGTTAATCTCTGCAATGTCTGAACTAATTAGGATGTGGTTTTCAGTGATGTATTGAGATAAGTTTGGTCTAACATTTAGTGCTTGCTTCATTTAAATCGGTTGACTAATAAAAAAAAGTCCGTTTTTCTGTACTTGTCTTAGGGGCTATAAATTACGTCAAATGTCTAGAGGGAGGGAGGGGCCAATTGTGAAGGGGTTAATTTATATGTAAATTATTAATATTATAAATTTATTAGTGTTTTAAGAATTTTAAATGGCAACTTAATTAATAAAGCCATGAAAAGATTGTTTACGAAATAGACATATCTAGAAAAACAGACCTTAGATTGTTAGCGAGAGAGCAATCCATACTTTGCTATTTTTTGCGTATATGAAATCGCGGACACATCTGAGCAGCTAAGTTCACAATATGATCATAGTAAAGACAATCAAAGGCATTTCTTCATAACATAACACATATAAATCAATCACCGTACACAATAATAACAGTAAATAAATAAATACAAAACAATCCCAACACGTGTAACAATGTAAGCCGGGGTCGCCGTCCACAATCGCCCTTGACCGTGCACACCAGCACACCAGCACACCACCATCCATTATGCACACCCGTTTACTTCACAAACGAGTGCAACGCTATCCGTCTATCTACAGACACATTGTATAACGACCCTATTATCTACATTCTCGGTTACGTAATAAAATGTTACGGCCGAGACAAGTGTTTACGTTGTGTACGTATGTATCATACTGACGCATCAATGGCGAGGATTTTATTCAAATTGCAAACGTTCAGTTGGGACATTCTTATTTTTTTGCAATTTATCTCTGTGCAAAACATCAGTTCGATCCGTTGCTCTGTCTTGTTGGGATAGAAGGACAAACAAATAAACATGCTTTCGCATTACAATACTAGTGAAGTGATAGGTCTCGACTTCATCCGATTTGACAACATGAAAAATAAATTTCTTAAAAAAATATAGCCACGGAACGAACCTTCCATCTGTCGCGGTCTTCTGCTTGGAAGAACGCGTGCCGTGGGTTTACAATTTCAATGTTATTTATGTGTTTTCTTTTTACTTCATAATAATAAGCTCTTTCGATCGGATATTAAGTATGTTTCGTCGATGGCATTTGTCTACACTATGCCGTGTCTCCACAAGCCCTCGAGGACCCCACAAAAATATCCGGCTAAAACGTAGCTTAACTCTGGGTTAACTACACAAAAAAAATGTACGATTTTTTTTACGGATTTTACGGCACGCTGCTCAGAGACATCCGTCTATCACCGCAACGGAATCAATTATTATCCCGCGTTATTGTTGTGTATACTAATTTTATAAACGCGACAGTGTGTTTGTTTGTCCTTTCACATCCAAAACGGAACAACGGATCTACGTGAATTTTTGAGATAGTTGCAGGACCGGAGAGGTCACTCTACGTGGCTACTTTTTATGTCGGGAATATATTAAAACATTCCTTAGAGAGAAACCTTATTGGAATTTATGATTAAAAAAATTTCCTACCCGTTCTAGACCGAAAAATTGCCTAAACAACCCCTTCACATTAACGAAACCACTGCACTTGTTTGAATCTTCAGAGAGACCTTAACCAAATCACCCAAATTCCTAATTCGAGAACAACAGAGATCGGCCGGCCCGTCCTCGACACAGATACGTTGCAGACATCAAATTGCACCAATCGCGCGCACAATGAGCTTTCACCTACCCTGGTTTCCGCGTCACGTTTTCAAGGCTGCACTTATCACTCCATCGCGATCGGGTCAAGTAGGGTTGCCAAGCGTCTGGATAAAGCCAGACATGGATGGTTAGGCTATTTGAACGCTTATCCGGCCAAATCAGACGGTGTCCGGCCTGTCCGGTTTTTGTCAGGCCTTTTATCCGAGGCTGTTATAACTAAACTAAAATATCATTATAAATCAGAATCCATGTACCAATGGGTTTTTTAATTAAAAACTTATGTACATAATCCAACAAAGCACACTTAGAGGCTTTTCCATCTAAATATACCTCAACAGAACTAGCCACTCGTCATGTATAGCCTCACAAATACCATCGGCTAAACGAGGGAGACTTGGTCTTTCGTAGGGTACCCTGGAACCGTAACACTGTTTCAAATCAAACTACCAATCCGATTTGAAATAATCTGGATTATTCCATTTATTGACGCCACGAGTGCCACGACCCAAAGGAGCGGGAGCATATAACCATAAACGTCAACCAATTAAATATTTCCACGGGGCTAAAAGCTAGTATAATAGTATTAATTAAAACCAATGTCCGGCCAAACTGTTTCCGATTTTTAATCTTGGCAACCCTAGGTCAAGACGAGTCGTTCACTTTTCAAGATGTACCTACGTGCGTCTCTCACCCCCTACCCCACTTCCGACCGCGCGACACCCCACCCGCCTTTTGATAACTCAATTATGTAATACGTCACGGGGTCACGACCTCGCCTCCAATTCTACGAGTATATTGGCGAGAGATAACAAACACCTGTTTATGTTGTGTGTGTCATTCGCAGTGATTGCGCGGTAACCGATCACGTGTACAAATTATAATTTAGCTAAATTTTATATTTCAATGAGCGTAATTTGATAGCATCGTCATCTGTGGGTCATCAATTAACGTAATTACAAGATTTCCATAAAAAATAAACGGACGGGAAGAAATAAACTCCTCCTACCAACTCATCTGTGCCGCGACATCCTCGTTTTGGCTCGAAGGTCAAAAACTACGGGTCTGCACAGAACCAGCAAAGGAATGCACGGCCCGAGAATGTCCAACGGCATTCTAGCCAAGCAAATTGCTAGATCGGGCAAAGACAGTATCGAGTCGAAACGAAATATGTCGCGGTCCTAAATATGGTAACCTCACAGAGCTGTTGGTGGCTCTTTGCTCCGGGCACTGTAACAATGATAATACAGACACATCAATGCTTCTCAGAACGGAATACGAAGCGTGACTCGTGTGATGCAATGTAATTTTGGTAATCACAATATAAGTAGGTACTCAAGTTTATTGGACAACGATTGGCTGATGTAAAAATGACAAGGGTTTAAAGCAGTGGGATAGGTTCCTTCAGTCTTTTTAGGGTTCCGAACATCTTCGATAAAAAAACGGAAATCACCCACAGCTTATTTTCTCCGAATCTACTTGACGAAAAATGTTGAAACTTGGTGTATTGGTAAATAGAGTTTCATAACCCAATCACGG
This sequence comes from Nemapogon koenigi, assembly GCA_963924495.1. NCBI lineage: Eukaryota > Metazoa > Arthropoda > Insecta > Lepidoptera > Tineidae > Nemapogon > Nemapogon koenigi. The sequence continues at coordinate 7,323,202 of OZ004649.1, read as the reverse complement.
ACGTATAGTGTAAATAATCGAATTTCGATTTTGGGGGAAAATTTTAAAGTTAAAAAAAATGATTTTTCAAGTTTCTCATGCGACATCAAATTTATTTATTTATTTATTAAGGAGAAATAACAGTAGTAGACAGACATATATTATATAGGTACATAAAGTAGTTAAAAAAAAAAAGTTCTGCCCACCACCTCTACATTCTCTCAAAGTTATACGTTATTAGTCCCAAAAACAACAAAAAGATAAAGAAAAACAGTAAACAATAAGTAGGTACAAACAAATTAATCTAGTTTAGCCATTAATATATTGTTTACATGTGTTTTAAAAAGACTCTTACTACTACAAAAAATGTCGACCGAGAGGTAGTTTTTGTTGTGATTGTCACAAATCCTGGTGAGCGGAGCACGCAGGCCAGCGTTGGTGCGTGTCTTTCTGGTCGCAAATAATTGTTGTAGTCGCGACGCATAGCCAGGAACTCTAAACTGAATACATTCCAGCAGGTCCGGGCAATTGTACACGCTGTTACAAATGTTGTACAGTGCACATGCATCCAGCAAGGAGCGTCTGTCAGCCAGTGTGCACATGTTATACATTTCGAGTAGTTCGGTGTAATGTAGCTTTGAGTTGGCCACTCTGTAGTGCATTGAGCGTAGAAACTTCTTTTGTGTCAACTCAATTTTATCTCGATATACTTTATAGTATGGATTCCATACCACCGAAGCATACTCAAGATGTGATCTAACAAGACTAGTGTACAGTAATATATATGAGTCAGGACACCTAAAATGCTTAGTTGACCGCAACACAAAGCCTAACATTTGGCACGCCTTACTGCATATACTTAGTCAGGTCATAAGTTCTGTCACATGTTTAATATGAAATTTATATACCAAAATGAACTTAATAAAGCACAGATTCTTATGCTAATAAAGTTTATTCAAAATGACCCCCGCGATTTTGAATACTTCAACCTGCGCGGCCAGTCGTCTATCGCAGTACGAACGAGGTCCATGTCAATTTCGGCGGCTGCCTTAATCAAGGATGCCTTGAGTGACTCCAAATCAGGATGACGCGTTGAGCAGGCCTTTTCCTCCAAGTGTTGCCATATCTTGTAATCTAACGGACTCAAATCTGGACTGGAGGAGGGCCAGTCTTCGTGCCGGATGAAGTCAATTTCACGCGCCGCCAGCCAGTCTTGAGCGCTTTTCGCTCTATGAGCTGGCGCAGAATCTTGTTAGAATACCCAGCGCCTGTTATTGAACATGGTATGAGAAACAGGTTCCACAAAACCGTTCGTAAGGACTGTATTTTGATACACAACTGCATTTGTTTTTACGCCTTTCACACAAAAGTGTACCGCAGCTAAGCCCCAATAAGAGACTCCCAACCAAACCATGAGTGAGGATGGAAAATGGCCTCGTTGGACACGCGGAACACGGTTGCTCGCTTCTTCACTGCTGTGTGCGTACACCTTATCATTTTGTTTGTTGTAGCTCTCTTCCACATTAAAAAAATTTTCATCCGAAAAAAGAATTTCCCGATGCTTGTTGCCCGCGTACCGCTTCAACAAAGCGCGACATCTCTTCAACCTCAGGTCCATTGAACGAGCTTTCAAACGATGTCCTGTTTTTCTTCGATATGCCCGAAGCCTTCATTTAACACCCTTTTCACCGTGTTTCTGCTTAAACCCATCTGAAGGACCAAAAGTTTTTGCTTACGTATGGGATTTCTTTGAATTCGCGCCTTCACAGCTTTTATTACTGCTGGAGTCCTAACAGAGCGAGGGCGACCACTTCTAGACCTGTCATCTACACTAGAGTCTTCATTGTATCGTTTGATGGTACGATAAACGAATCTTTTGGTTATATTCAAATTTTTTCAATATGTCAAAAATCTGAATTGGCGCGTAACCGCAACGATGCAACGCAATAACCGCAACACGGTCTTCTTTAAGTGTCCACTACATATTTAAAAATGAGTAAAATTCATGAAAAATTCTAAATTCGAATTCAATAAACATTTTTGTGGCCAGCATTTTAAATTGAAAAGTTTTTATTGTGTGACAGAACTTATGACCAGACTATGTACCTACGATGTGCTGGTCGAACAACAACCTACAGTCAAACATGACACCTAAGTCTCGTAAATTGGTCACCCTAGTTAGGAGTTGATCATTAAGACTATAATCATAAGTCAATTTAGTATGATTGGGTGTGAATGATAACACTTTGCACTTCTCAAGAGCCATATGCAACCTGTTAGCCCCACAGTACAAACAAAAGTTGTAGGAGAATACAATCATTAGAATTTTGAAAAATGAAAGGTCTATTATATTAAAGAAAATATCCGAAACTACCGAGTCTAAAATTTTGAAAAAAATAGGGAATATATATGGACTTTCTTATAGATTACAGGACAACCTAAACGAAAATCCTGTCATAAAGTTCTGAACGAAAAAATAGTACGGAACCCTCAGCACTCGGCCAATTATTATTTCATTGTTCGTTTCATAAGTCGAATCGAAACCATGCTCAATTCTAAAACTACTGACCGATCCACGAAAAATAACAATTTGAAAATGTATAAAATAATTTCAGATGACAACGCGCGCCTGTCCTTTTCAAAGGTTATAACGTCGGGGTCACAACTGAAATAATTGAATCGATCGCGCCCCATTTAGCGCCAAAGCCTGGGATACAATAGTGACCAAACGAAACGTTATTATTTCCACTATACTTTGGGACATTAAATTCGATTGGATGGGTCACCCGTGCCATTGTGTTGTTTAACTTTAATACAATACAAATACTTTGTCTGGAACAATAGCGTGTTTATGTGGCCGCGACAACGCTTCCAAACTTTCATTACGTTTATTATGTTTCATTTAAAATGTGTAAATCCACTGTGACATGATATACTGATAGGTTTGCTCAAATTGAAAACGACGATGGCCTGATGCCTAAGGGCCAACTAACCGACTTTCCAATAAGTCATGTCATACGTCAAAATACCATAATGTCATGTCACTTGAATATAAAATAAATAAACAATTAAAAAACAAAAAGGATTCCACATCCGGTCATGGCGCCGACCGGACGCGTTTTCGTCATGGCGTGATGTGGAATCCGGTTTAATCCCGGCCGCGCTGTGATGGTTGTGATTAGTCAGTGATTAATAAGACATATCACAGTCGGCGGGATAATCTTAGCTACCGATTTATCGGCTTACTATTGCACAAGATTAAACACTGGAGACTGGCAGAAATTGCGACGAAAGTTAGCACTGTTGCCATATATCAAAAGAAGAAGAAGAAAAAACAAAAAATAAGGTGCGTCAGTGGTCGAGTGGTTAAGACGTCTGGTATTAACTAGGCAGACCCCGGGTTCGATCCCGGATCCCGGCCATGTACCAATGGGTTTTTTAATTAAAAACTTATGTAGATAATCCGACAAACCAAGAGGCTTTTCCATCTAAATATACTAGCCACTCCTTAGGTATAGCCTCACAAATACCATCGGCTAAACGAGGGAGACTTGGTCTTCCGCTAGGTACCCTGGAACCGTAACACGGTTTCAGGAGCTGTAAGGCAACCCGTAAAAAAAGAAAAAAAAATGTTTAATTAAGTAAGTATTATGTAACCACGCGGCGATGACGAAATATGTTTAAAAATAATTGCAATTTTGCAAATAAAAACTCGACTAAATTACTCCAGAAAGTCACACATCAGACTTTTAGAAAAATATGTAAACCCTCACAAATTCTAAGTACAAAATATTTTAATGACTGAAATGCAAATAGATGTTCGTAACTGTAAATTTGACAGATAATTGTTTGTAGAATGGCTTCTTTCGATAAGTGGAACGTGTAAAAGAGTTTTGCCTGTTCGGATTCAAGTAAGCTTAAAAGATGCGAAAATAAATTTCAATTTCCAGTTACGACACTGGATTCAAGACCTTTTACACAAGAACGCTTCATTGTAACAGAAATGTTGATCCTGACAGAGAAGTAAAACCTTTTAATCGAGACTGGAGCCAAGTGTCGGGCCGAGAGGGTGCTTCCGCGAAACAAAACAAGAAATTCGGGCCACTTTCTCTGAATAATAATTTTACGGGAAAAACTTTGAATTGTACGGGAGGGGGGCAACAGGAAATCGAGAGACTAATGCTCGGCAGCCGCGCCAGTCGACGACCAATCCATCAAAGAAGCGGGGTGGTCCGGGTCGGGTGGAATGCCGCCCCCAACCCCCAAACCCACATAAATATTGCACAGTAGGTGGAGTACAAACCCTTTGACCGAGTTCTGTTTACTTTCATTTTCGCTCAGCTGACGGTATAGTTTGCCCCCCTAAATCCGGCACTGTTATTATGATAATTAGACAGCTATCGATGAATATATTGGAGCGGTGCGCTTGGATTTTCGGCCGCAGCAGTGTGTGTTTGAGTTAAGGGGGGTGTCCCGAGACAGCACTCAAGGTTGCAGCGGGTTACGGACGCGATCGCGGTAGACGGGTAGCAGACGTGCATTATTAGGTGGGTGCCGCAGCCACCCCGAGTGACGCTGGGAGGGTGGCAGAGGAACAAGGTGGCACCGTACGTCATCACCTGAAGCGCGCCCTTGAAACCGTCGCATTCATTGCACCCGGATGCGGGCCGGATATCCGGAACTCCCGACGACACTGTGCCTAATAGGCAAACCCTGTCTCGATGACGATATATCCGTGCAAATAATGCGGCCCGAACTAGTGCAGTGCGTTCTATTCTAGCAAACTATATTGCTGAGTCTTCATGCTTTCTGGACATTACAATGTACCTGCGCTGACCACTCTGCATACTTCTTATGGACATCCTTCTCTCCTAATTCAGTATGATTTACGTAGATGAAGTGTGTGTATGAATCATGGATGTGTAGCCATTCTGTCTTATAAAAGAATATCGTCAAGTCAGCAAGACCTTAGAGTACTTATTAACAATAGAGTGCATCTATCGGTATATGAACAGTAAACGCCGCATATGAACTAATTCAAAAGTTTTTGACGTAAACTGATCAGTCTCGCTGCAGATATCTGTTTGCACATTTGTATTTAAAATAGTTTATGAAAAACCTTAGAGACTATCGACATCAGATCATCCACGTTTTCTCACATTTCCATAATATTCATCATCATACGAAAAATAAGCAAATATGTATAATTATAATATGAAACACCTGCCAACATTTTACACTTCGGGACGCGCCAATACACGCGCTCTATATATCATTATCACACTACGGCAAGACCTAACAAGAAACTCAACACCATATCAGAATCAATTTGGCCAACTGTACTTGCCTCCCCAGATTTCACCCTGTCATCCATCGAATACCTGATATAAAACTAGACATAATCTGCCACTTGTATGAAAAATGCGATTAGGTTTCTAATCACATGGCCTTAAATATTTTACCATAAATTATGTCACAATTTTATTCTCTATTCTACAACCTACAGAAGCAGACAACGATAAAAACTACTTCAATGAGAAACATAGCATCACATTATCCCCGAAACGCGAACCAAAATCCAGGTAGCTTGATTGCAAAGATTACGGTTTATTGCTCGGCTCAAGTGCTTATAATGAAAAAGGGTAATTTGTAAACACGCAAAGGCTTTCAGTTCATTAGGAGCCACATTATATAGATATTACTTTGTACAGCAATCAAAAAAAGTTTTGCATCACCTTGACGCTTCTAAATCATATTAGGAGGCACCTGTATTTTTTTTGGTTGAGCACTTATGGTATCAGTTGCCACATTGGCGGAATACTGGGTATCAATTAAATCGATAGTTATTTGATTAAAAAAATATTGTTTCAGAGAATTGATTAGAACACAAAGGTAGGTGTACAATGCCGTCAGCCTAGACATTGGAATTACGAAAAATAATTAGAATCTACTAATTTATCCGTGTATAATGAGATAATGAAATGAAAAAAAATCTGCTCGGTTTTTACAATTGATACCTTGTCTAATACGCTAGTTCTAAGCAGGTGAAAATAGACGGCGTTCGATATCGAGCTAGAATAGATAACTAGTAAGACCGTCAGAACTGGATCGATCAGCATGAATTTGCTTTTAGCGAAATTTATTATTGGAGTGTTCTATTAAAAAGCAGTGCAAATAATGCAGAAGACATTATATAGGATGGTCAGTAAAACGAATTTACATGGCAGAAATGACGAGTAACACCGTCAGAAGCACCTTTGTTATACTTTTAACCGCTTGTATGAGAGGTCAGAGAGGTGTGATGAATAATGTCAGTATCTTTCCACATACATCCGGTAACGACTGAAAGGAATTGGATGAAATAATATAGTATTTCTTCTCTAAAAACAGATCGGCGGAGGAATGTGGAAAACATAGTTAAAGACGTTCAGTTCCGATCCAAAATTCTAACAAAAGTACTCAATAAAAGCAGGTAGGTTTAGAAGTATTAGCCCTCAAAGTTTTATCGGTCCCGCCGCGCCCGTGCTAAGTACGAACTTAGCTCGTTTCTTAACACCCGATTTGTACACGAGTCTGCCCGTAGAGGTTCGCTTCAGAACACACGGCGCGAGCTTCGTTGCACAACGAGCTTACGTCAGCGAGACGCGAGGAGCGGCTTACGTCACTTGAGCGCAAATTGCCACGAGAATCTAAGTTTAATTCTAATGGCATAAGGGTGAATGTCCCACGAGGACTGACTAAGTAATATAGAAGGTTATACACGCGAGAGTGGCAGAGGCTCCGGCGCGTCGTCGGCTCAACGATTCTTGGAATCGTTCAAGTAGTTTTGTAGTTGGAATAAAGTGTATTTATGCGTTTTTATTTATCGTGTAGACATTATTTCTTACTAAAATACCTTGGTAAATATATTTGTGATAATATCTAAGGGCAATGACCCAGAGATAATAATCGTTGAGCATCAATCACGATAATTAGTCATTGTGTCCAATGTGACATTATGGTAATGTTCGATGGAATGCATTAAGCTTGGCGTACGTATTTGCAGATGCTACTAAGTACATAGTAAACATTAGTACACAGACTACTAAGCCTTATTAGTGTACATAAGTTTGTCAGTGTCAAAATCGGTTTAATACATTTCACCGAGATATTTAGGGAAAAGGTTGATACATAATTAAAATCTAAACCATCCAGGAAGAACGCTTTTTCAAAAATGCTTGAACATGAGCTTTTTTTAAGTTAGAATTTAAAATATAATTTTTAACGACAGAGATCATTCTGAAAGGAACGTAGAAAACAGCAGAGCGTTGCACTTCGTAACAAGTCGCTGAAACTTTCGTTTGCATGAAAACTGTATTCTAGAAAACTCTCTAAGGTAAAGCACAGATATTTTATAAGTTATCATGTGAAGTGGTTCATAGTTTGTTAAGCTACTGCGTATTTAGTTGGGTATGTGAAATATTGCAAGCAGCAACTTTTCTGAATGGCTGCTGAACTTCTGACCTTTCATACAATGGTTACAGAATATGTATGATAGACATATTGAAGATGTCGTGGTGGAATGACGGTAGGTTGTGTATATACTATACTGGCAAGCCTTCGAGCTCTAAGCTCAAAAGAGTCAATGTCATATAAATCAAATCACCACAAAGTTTTACAATAAACGAAGAACCATTTGATTATCATGTTTGTCTTTTATCATATTGAATGAAAGATCTGTTAGAGTATGACAAAACATATTATAACTAAACAGTTGTTCAACAACGTTTATAAGGCGATGTATCTCCTTTACATCCATTGTAATAACAAAAACTAATATCCACTTGGGTGTATTTAGAAAGACTTTCGTTATGTACGAATGACAGACACGACAAATGGCCATTATTTTCTGTTGAATACTGAGGTGCATTACTTACACTACGAATTCTTGGCTAAAATCCAAAAAGAAGAAATTATATGGAGACTTACCTGATGGGGCGAGAACGGCGGCCTATTGTTGGGTGGGCCTTGCGGTCCCGGCGGCGCGTACCTCTGCTGGTAAGTGCCGGGCGGGCCGTATCCGGCGGGCGGCTGTTGCGGGGCTCCCGGCGCGCCGCCATACGGGGGCCCACCGTAGCCGGGCGCCGCGCCTCGAGGTGCCTGTCATGACATACAACATTTCAATACATATACGGCATACAATATCATCACTACATACTTTCCGGTGTGGCCAAAGACACCAGTAACAGTGGCCATTAGCAGCCAGTGGTCTGTATTAAACAAAACAGCTACTAGTCTGGTTGATGTAACGCAAGTAAGTTAAGAAGAAGAAGATGAAGCATGAGAAGTCGATAAAAATATTTTATTATTGTTTTAATGGAATAAACTTTTGACATGTTTTGTAATTATCAATATTAAGTATATTGAATTGTATTGGCGTTTGTAATATTGAATCTAATTAAAAATATTGAACGTCCCAGACTTTGTTGTACCTACTTGTAATTAAATATTTGTACACCGGTAGAATGTGCTACAATTTTAAAGTTATTCCACCAATATTATGTACTTATGCTCTCAAATAAATAATCATTTTATTTAATTTAATTTTAAAGCACATAATTCTTAAGGTAAATTAATTGGTGCTTAGCATTTTTGGCGTCAAATCCAACTCTCTACCAAACTACGCTATCGACATCGAAAACATAATGGTGACAATGTCCGCAATTAGCGGGACGTCCTTATTGTGGCAAGGAACTTGGCCTAACATTGAATCTAGACTATACATAAGTATATGACATAAGCTCTTCAGCCTTGATATTGAACTTGAGAAATAGAATACCTATCTGCCCGTCATAAATATCAATCAGGGATTATAATATATAATTATGTACCTACCTAGTTCAATTATAGAAAAATACACATTTCTACCGTTTGGTGTAGAAACTCTAGGTCCGTTGGGTTCAATTGCCAAAAATTGGCGAATCAGCATCGCGACTCAGCGGGGAAATGCATCCAGTATTCTTTCCACTATTCCACGCGGACCTTGTTAACTTAGTTATATTTAATGTTTAGATTTAATTTTAAGTTTTTTTAAATAGAACTTGTGTTATTTAAATATTATGCAATGAATAAATAAGTTGATATTAAGAGCCCTATATCGATAATTTGTATGGGGATATTACTATTCCCAATTTCTCTGTAAATAATCCACCTATGTCACTGTAAGTAATTTAGCATAACATAGTTACTTATTCAATATATCTAAGTGAAATAGTCGTTATTTTTTAAAATTGATTTTATTGAATAAGAAATATGGGTGATAAAATAAAGGATTATTTTGCCCCTGGTTTTCTTGTGCATAATATATCACAAAGCTCTTAAATTTTTTTAAAGTGCTGTTTAACCATTACCCTTCAATTAACCGTCTTGCGTTTTTTGGTAGCTTATTGAAAATTCAAAATGAAAATTATTTTATGATTTTTTAATTGGTCAAAAATAATAAAATAATTATTATTTTGAATTTTTAATACGCTATGAAAAAACGCAAGACGTTTAATTGACGGGTAATTTGTTTGTTCGTGTATTCTTCTTCACGGGTTGCCTTACAGCTCCCGGGAACCGTTGCCGGCCCCAGGGTACCCAGCGGAAGACTTTTGTTCGTATTCTATAGACTCAAAAACTACTGGACCGATTTTGTTACTGTTAGTACCATTAGAGTAGTTCACGGAAAAGTTATAGGCTATATAACATCACGCTACGTCCTTTGGGAATAAAATTGAAACGATAGTTAATAACATCTTCGTTCATACCAAAGGAGATCAACATATTCCCATACATAGTTGGGCTAGTGTCGGGCAATGTCTGGTACCAACCGAGTGCCGACATGAAATATATATATTAATAAAGGTCACAAATGGGCGAACCAAAATAAATTAATCTTATATTTTTAGCGGCCGTATTTTACACGTATTTTTACTTATAATGTTTTAAACACTAGTAACACAAATATAAAATGTTTACGCTTCGGAACGTATCTACTTAAGTCAGCCGTCGTCAGCCAGTTCAGTCAGTCAGTCAGGCTGTCAGTTCGCTAGCTAGCTTGTGTTTTTGTCGGTTTTTGTTATTTCTCTCGTTATTTCTTAAGTTATTCAATATAAATAGATAAAATATAATTAATAAAACAACCTACTAAAAAAAGGTAAACAAAACAATCAGTCAAACAATCTTCTTCTTCTTTTTCTTTTGATATATGGCAACAGTGCTGACTTTCGTCGCAATTTCTGCCAGTCTCCAGTGTTTAATCTTGTGCAATAGTAAGCCGATAAAGCGGTAGCTAAGATTATCCCGCCGACTGTGATATGTCTTATTAATCACTGACTAATCACAACCATCACAGCGCGGCCGAGATTAAACCGGATTCCACATCACGCCATGACGAAAACGCGTCCGGTCGGCGCCATGACCGGATGTGGAATCCCAGTCAAACAATGTCAGTCAAGTTGAAAGTGACAGGTAAATAATTATTGCCAGCAACAAATAATGTTGAAATAGGTGTTCAAAATCAAAATCTGAAAACTATTAGGTAATTCAAAAGCTAAAAATACTGGACCACGATTTTTTAGTTCTATATCCTTATATCTAACAACTGTGGGTATTATCGGTTCTGTTCGCAAAAATAAAAAAAAAGTGGCCCAAATGTAGAGATCTCCTTTACAAAATGTTGTCTGTGTTCTCTATTTTAATCAGTAGTTAATGTAAAATTAAACTGTTTGTTTGTTCGTATCCTGTAGACTCAAAAACTACTGGACCGGTGTGAAAAAAATATTTTTGCATTTCATAGCCCAATTCTTGGGGAAGATTATGGGTTATTTAACATCACGCTATCTACCAAAGGGGTTACTTGTATTCCTAATACAATGCGTACAAAGTAGCGGGCAATCAGCTAGTAGTTTATAAAAAAAACTAAAAATCACGCTTTGCAAACCAAACGAGCCCAAACTCGATGGGGTTACGTCGTTTCGTTACAGAGTTCCACTATCCACCTTCTGGCTCCACCGTCAGATCAGATCGATGGTACCAAATTATTGTATCCTCATCCGAATTACATACACTTGCAAAGTCTCAAATCGATACGACTATTAGAAGTTGGTTAAATTCAACTTCCAATATTTGTTTACATACAGAGTTTTAGTTACAGGTGAAACTAAATCACTAAATTAACCAACTTGCATACAAATTGGATGCTAAGAAAGATGTACCTACGAAGACTTTAACTGGCCACCCGATAGGTAGGACCTTTAATATGTCATCAGCTAAATGAGGAACCATGTTTTTCGTTTGGTACTTTGGGGTAACACAGAAGATAGGTAAACAAGGTATAATCCTAAGAAAATTTGAAAATACAATTACCTAGAATCCTAGATATTAAAAGCCAAGAGGTTTTCCCAAACAGTTCAAAACTTTCATTTCAAGAAGACCTTGTAAGGTACCTATAAATATAATTAGAGTCGTTAATCTTCAGCAATTTCAGCGGAGTCGTTAACATCAATGTTTCCTGGCTTCATTGATTAAAATGTTGTAAAGAATTTATGGAGAGTGTCTATAATATTAGTGTTAATTGGAAATAAAAGAACATAATGGAAGAGAAGCATGGGTATGGATGGAAGGGCAATCATGAAAGTAAGATTAATGTGTGGTGTAAATTTAAAAGATACGAGTGAGAAATAATGTGATAAGAAAACAATGTGGACTAAAAGAAGACCTAGTGACTAAGATAAAGAAAGGGATGCTTACATGGTTTGGTCATTATGGCAAGAATGGATGTTAAGAGACTTAAGAAAGGTATAATTACATAGAAGCGAATGAGGCGTGCCAGGATCGTAGCGAGTGGATATCTTTAGTCTCTGTCTACCATAAGGGGAATAAGGTGTGTATGTAATTGATAGAAATTCAAATAAATCAAGATATCAAGTAGGTAGTTAATGATTTTACGGAATCGGAGATTTTCCATCTGCTAATCAGAGCCCTTCATCAGGCAGAGGACCGTAGCCGATGAAGGAGTAGCTGATGAGTCGGAATCACGATCCTCAGTAATGGGACACCGTGAGTATAAAAATTGCTCCTAGCCACGCCGCAAGATAGAAAAGCCGTGATGGCGTGAATGGTGTGCTAAGATGCTTCGCCTACCCGCGAAACAGGCGTTGATAGTCTGTTTTTACAAAATAACAGTAGGTATCACAGAGTATTCTAGGTAGAGCAATCCGTTTGGTAAGGAGGAAGGGGTGAACAATCCTGAACATACCTCATCATAAAAATATAGGTTTGCAGGGTGTTGTCAGTGCTGTCTTTTATTGCAAACTTTTAAATAATATTATTCTGAGTATGATTTCATAATAACGCGCCTAGATACCCCTTTAGGAAACAGTCACAAATAGTGAAGGTGTGTATGTATATGATTAGATTGTCAAGAAATATAAGATGTAGATGGGTACTAAGATAGCATACATTTTATATGAACTAGACCACTAACGTCCATTTTTTTGCACTTGTCTTATTTGCTTTACGTCTGTTTCCCAAAAGGGGTAGGCAGAGTATGGAGCGCCACTTCTCTCAATCTTTGCATACTTCTCTTGCTTCATCCACATCCATACATCGTTTCAGGCATGTCTTTATATTTGTATTTTTTTAAATAACTGTTTAAATAATGTGATTATTAATTGTGTAAATGTAAAATAGGTTAAAAATGTTATTATTATGTAAAATTGTTAATATAATGTCTTTTAAGAATTTAAAATGGCAAGCTTACTTAAAAAGAAACATGCAAATTTTGTTTACCAAATAAGACAAGACTAGAAAAAAAGATCTTAAATGTTTACTTATTTATAACAACCCTATCCTTTATGCACTGTCTAGCGAGAGTCTGTGGTATAATGAAAAGATTACAATGGATGTAAAACATCGCCAATATAGAACAAGTAGGCAGGTACACATAAAATGATCCCGCTAGAGACGACGGTAACCGTTTTCAGTTTTCATTTTGTTCCATTATGAAAATTCAATTATTCCCGAAGAGCCAACCGCTTTGTTCCCGCTTGGGCGCACCTAATATCGTAGCTAGCGAAGGTTCTACCATGTTCTACCGGGTGTAAGTCGTACAAGAGCGTGTTCACAATTAAAAATACACACATTTTTAGAAAGATCGCGTCTGGAGGGTGTGTTTTATGGCAAATTTGATGATAAATGTGCACAGGGGCGGCGGCGAGGCGCGGTAGGGCGGGCGTGTAGCGCTCTCGGCGCGCCATTGGCCGCCCCGTCATCGATCGGCGGGCCGGCCTCCACCTACGTTAATAAGTAATCGGGCCCAAGCGGGAGGCTCGCGGACTCGCCCGAGACATCCGAGACGGACTCGCATCTGAAGGGACAAAGAGACCCTATTGATTTGTGCACTAATTGACCCCCGCACGCCCTCCACAACCGTCACTGTGTCGACTCACCTGCATTACCTGCTCTAATCATATTACAAGTACCTACATTAAATTTAAGTGTATGTATGTATGTCACTCACTAGTGAGTGACCTGCTCCGGCTTCGCAAGTTGTTTACGAGATATTTTCCCGGGATAAAAAGTAGCCCGTATCACTCTCATCATCTCATGTACTCCAGCTATCTCTGTGCAAAAAAAATCACTTCGATCTGTTGCTCCGTTTTGGCGTGAAAGAATGACAAACGATGTTTGACGCATATAATATTAGTTAGGAATGGGTTGGCTACATGAATGAAAATGAATGTAAAGTATGGCTTGAATACTCGTAGTACGAAAGAATACTCGGGCGGAGGTAGAATCATTATTGCTTGTCTTACAAAAAAACTTAGACCAACAAAATATAAACAGAAAAACGACAACTACAACAAATATTTACATTGTCGTAAAACGGTAATCCATCCACCGAGTCGTATAAAAAGAGTTTATTAAACCACTTGTTCTCGTGTTTTGTTTCGTCTCGGGGGCCACACTTCGTTTACGCTCAAAGGCCCCGCTCAATGAATGAGAACAGAAATAAAGCTTTTTACAAACAATGCCGATGAGCTACTACGGGCGAGCTAATGCAAAAAGGGCAAAACTCTCGACACAAAGAAAACAAGAAAGCGTCCTTGCTCATACATACATAACTATTCAGGTGAGTGTGTGCACGTTCTAGACCAAACATAAAGCATCATTTACAATTTACCTACTAACTTCTGCCCCCGGTTCCTCCGTGAAAATTTTTATAAAATAAATTTCCCTTTCTCCCCTTAGGGGTTGAATTTCGAGAAATGCCTTCATCAACTCCCTCTCCATATTTGGGCTGGCCAGAAACAATGTCCACAACCAACAAACACGGGTGTTATATGGGTATATAACTTGTGAAATGATAGGTATCTGCATTTTTGATACAAATATTGGTTGGGCTAAACTATACGTTTTATTATCGTACTCGGTTAGGCCGTAAGTAGACCCTTTGATAATAAAATTTGTATAATCAGCAGCGATAGGTACCTACGTGTGGAGTGATTTCCCGATATCACTTCCTGCAAGATTCCTAGAAACATACAAATGACAATGATAGATAGCTGTAATCGACTTCTAGTGCTTGGGAGGAAAGGTAAAAGCGGCGTCTGCGCTTGTTTTAAAATTAACAGATCTCATCTACTGAACAAGTTACACAAATCTAGGTTAATTGAGTGTCGGCAACAGGCTTGCCATCTGTTCTGTTTAATATGGCTAAAGGTGGATGATATTGGTATATCTGGCCAGTGGCCACACCGCAAGCTATTTGGGCCGTGATGATGTGTGCGTATTGTAGGTACAATCAGCAGATCAATTTGAACTGGAAAGAAGTCTGAAGCCATTACGACACAAATTTAAATGTAGGTACGTATAGGCACCTAACACAACCGCCAAGATCGCAAACACAAAGAAAGCTGGTTGTCTGCTTTCAGCGAGTCGGCGCAAAACATGTCGATGAATAATATAGCATAGCCATTACCACTTGTGCTGTAATATGCGAGATTTATGCACTTCACCGCTGGCTAGCCGAAAGCAAGCAACCTGCTTTCTTTGTGTTCGGGACCTTAGTTAGCGCGGTCGGCATGCGCCAGAGACGAATGGTTTCGTAGTAAAATCAGCTGCGAGAAGGCATTTGTCACCGCGCGACGTGTGTGCAAAGGCGGCCGGCGTCATAATGACGTGAGTTATTATTAATTACTCTCACTGGCATTGCAAACAGCCTGTGTACGCAGTGTGAACAGATATTAATTAGGTTAGCACAAGATTGATACGATGATTTCGTGATGATCTGGGAAGTTTGGAATCCATGTATGATGAATTCAAAGGTGGCGAAAGAGGTATGTCAGGATCGTAGCAAATGGCATATTGTTTTTTCAATTGGGAAATAAGTCGTGATAATAAATCTATAATAGTTTGTTGCGAGGTAATTTGCTTCGACCATGTAAAAAAATGGTCACGGATGCCTTTCTATCCTCGAGAGCATGCAGTTTTGCGGTCCCAGGATACTCATAGCCATTTATAGGAGGCTATTTAATTTCTAGGAAAAGTACAATGCGTCTTAGACCTTAGTCAGTCACTTAACTTAGTAGCAACTTCATATCCCAGCACGTTAATTCTGAACTTGTGAAATTGACATATCGCTCGAGATAAAGTGAAACCCAACCAAAATAGTTAGAGCCATAGTTAGTAGGCGGCGGCATACTACTCGTGGCTCTAAATTATTTTAGTCGGTTTGTGATATTATGTACCTATCTATCCGCCTTTTACCCCAAGAGGGATAGGCAGGAACAATCGAATGCCATTTGCTACGATCCTGACATACCTCTTTCGCTTCTTTTATATTCATCATACTTTTCATACATTCAATAACAGTACATCTACATTTCCTTTCATTTCTGTGATAATAAACCTTTTTAGTCAATCTTTCATTCTTTCAACGTCGGACACCAGCGTAAAATACTACCAATCTCAAATTGTCGGCAAATTTTTAGCATCTCTCTTTACTTTTTCTTTACTATATCACTCGGTATATCTGCTAGTGTCACTCACACAAATTAGACTCCTAGAGCATCCAACAAGAAGATTAATGAATGCACAGCGCAAGTGCATACGCCATACAGCGTGGAACCGTGGAATGCGATCCGTCTCGAGGCAACTCACCTACTTATACGATTATTAATGTCATTCATTACCCGACCACCTAAGTTTATTACAAAATTATTTATACACACAAGATGACTCACGCCATTCATACAAATTGGTTATGTGTAAACCGGTTGTTACACTGTTCGACATTGTCGTTGTGATTGTTTACACTGGGGTAATTGTTGCATCTTTTATTTCTAAACTAGGTTATTACTAAAAGATTACTGCAGATTAGTATAATGTAGGCATATAACAATTTTTTTTCTTTCTTTACGGATTGCCTTACAGCTCCAGAAACCCAGCGGAATAGCAAGTCTCCCTTTTTTATGAGGCTATACGCAACGAGTGGCCGGTTCTGTTGAGGTATATTTAGATGAAAAAGCCTCTAAGTGTGGTTTGTCGGATTATGTACATAAGTGTTTAATTATAAAAAGCCCATTGATACATGGCTGGGATCCGGGATCGAATCCGTGGTCTGCCTAGTTAATAGCAGACGTCTTAACCACTCGGCCGCCGACGCAACATATTTAATTCGGCTAGTCTCCTCTTCATACAAAGATGAAACAGTAACACATAAGTGTGACAGATAATGTGTAGGAAAAACATCTGGATAAGGTAGCAATGTATTTCAGGAGAGCGGACGCCGCCGCCGACGGCCTAGAGTTAGTACTAGAATCTAGGACTTTGGGTTTCAAGTCCAACACGTCTATCAAATCCGACTTTACACGACGGTTAGCACATCCTCCACACCGAATCACTTGCGCATTAGAGCGCACTTGTACGCAAAACAAAACAGTCGCTGAATGCACGTCAACTCCACTCGAGATAGGCGGATATGTGTCGCGAAAACGTAAACAATACAAAAACGAGAACAAAACATTAAAATGTTAATGACCCGGCCCACAACAATATCGAGGCAAGACGAGGCGGGGACGGGCCCGCGGGCGCGATGGTCTCACTACCGGCACACACCGACATTCGTACAAACAGAACGGTAGCGGATACGAGGGCAAACATTACATACTTTGATTGTGTTTGTAAAAACTTGGGGGATTCCCTCTCACCAACACACGCGCAATTCACACGGACACGATTACACAACCGCTGTAGGCTATCCCTTTGCGTGAAAAAAAAAAGCAACTGGATATAATATATTGTTCCGAAAGAGAAAAAAAGAACCGAGATTGACGTTTATTACTATTATTACTGAATCGGGCCCGCCTCGCTGACCGGTTTTGCTTTTTTATGCCCGTTTTGGAGATCCAACAATGGGACGTAAACTGTATTCAAGGAATCACCTGTCGCACTTCCTACCGGACGCGTGCCGGGAGTCGGGACAGAGGTTCCGATAGAACGCGACAAAAAAATATACTATCACTCGAATGACACGGCAACTGCAAGGAGTCTGCGCTTCTTCTCATTATACGGCCACTGTCAGCCATAGAATACAACTTTGTTCATATTCAAGGTAGTAACTATCTTGAGATATTTATTAAAAATTTGATTAAATTACGACAATGCTGAACGGATTCGGAAGAAAATCCTAAAATTTTCAAATTTAATTTACTTATTTGTACACCAAAATTTAAGGTTACACTAGTATAGGGGCATACAACCTGATTACAATCTTATATTTATACTAGCTGTGCCTTGTGGTTGCACCCGCGTTAATAATTACTGCTCCGCTTCTTTGGATCGTAGCGTGATGTTATAATCAAATCCGACTGGTAGTTCCAGAGATCAACGCGTTCAAACAAACTCTGCAGCTTTATTATTAGTAAGTATAGTATAGATTAAATAATAGATAATTTTACATACAGGATTTACATATATATCTATCATCGCGCCTTTTATCCCAAGAGGGGGTAGGGAGAGACAATCGAATGCTATTTATTACGATCCTGACATACCTCTTTCGCTTCTTTTATATTCATCATACATTTCATACCTCATGTTCGGCTTTAAAAATTAAGGTAAAATTTGATACAGTATAGGCACATACAAACAATATACAATCTATAAATATCAAATGAATCACATAAACCATATCATTAAAAAGAATATTTCTCAAAATCTACACACCGTTATAAGGACAGAAAATTAGCCTTACTTGTTCGAATCAACGCGACAGTCTCAAGATGGGTCAGATTTCACTGACATGCACAGATAGATAAGTATTCTCTACAAAGACGAGCAATCTTCAAAAGAAAGACATAACATATGTTATCGATCTACGCGCCTAATTAATTTATATATCTACACATATTATATCATTAACATAAAACATTACGCAACAATCAGATTACGTAAACTCGTAGAGATCATCCAAACCACTCGTGTTCCAAGGTCGAGCTCGTAGTTCATTCAACCGATAACGTTTCATTTCGCCATATGTAGGTATTTCCCACAAAAGTCTAATAATAATAAAATATGTGTACACAACATACAGTGACGCAACAAACGCCCAAGATCAATGCTAACCACGCGCCGCGATTATTTTTGTACGCAGCCAATTTGTTTTAATACAATAAATGGTGTGCACTGTGCGGTATCTAAAAATACACTTTTTTATCTGTAGATAAAAATAACATACACTTAATTTACTGTACCAAAACTATGCACTTTTCAACATTATAGGGTCAAATAAAGAAACAAGAAATTATCGCTACTCTCTCTTTACTCAAAACATGAGTAATTTAGAAAGAGAAAAATGACCAAGTATGATGAATTCATATCTACATTGTCTCTACCGATCCCTTCTGGGGCAAATGGCGCCAAAATCTGGCAGAATCAAGGGCTTCAGCATCCAAAATAATCCAAAATCGTACACAAATCGACACTATAGGAGTATAAAAATAGAATGATCACTACTTTAGTTTCGTTACGGTGCGTTATTTCTGTCGACGGAGTCACGAGCCAATGTCAAGCTGTTTGCCGATCGACAGGTGTTTAGCTGCATGAGCTGCATGCCACGGGTATTTACATGATACTATTTTATAAACATCAACAGTCGATAGCGTGGGATGTGTTGTTAACTAGGATTTTAATAATTACTCCAAATCAGATCATCTAGAACTTTGGACAATTTTAATGCGGCCAATTGTGGCTGCTCATATGTTAGCCCATCATCTTGCCAAAAGATCGACACAGAAGCCATCGTCAGCCATGCTTGTCCATCATATGCCATCCTTGATTATTTGTATGCGATTGGCCACTTCAGCGAGGAGGTACTATGGAACTGTCACCCCCTTGTCATGTTAAGATGATTCAAATTAAATTGACAATCGCACTAGTCACACCGAGCACAAATCGAGCTCGCCACGTCACAAATGTAAACAGGCAAGATTACGAGTGTTACTGACCTAATAAAACGGTTCCCTCGCCCGCTCGAGGCGTTTCATAAAGAACTCCCTTCAAGAACCTACATACATATACATACTCTCCTGTGTACATTAGTACCGCGGTCGTGACCTTCCTTACTACCTACCTATAGATATACATCCGTTGAGTGCCTACATTGAAAGGGAAAGGAACGAACAAAAGGGGAAACCTAACTGGACGCGATATTTTTTATAATACAGAATCTATTAATAGTCCTGGTTTATGAAAGCTGTTGTTTACACCTGCATCGATCTGGAATTCGAACCTGATGCCGCCTGCTTGTCACCAACCACTGGCTGAATTACGACAACCACAGCCGATTTGACTTTTGTTAAGTTAAAAGCCTTAGTCCAAGTTAGCTGGTAGAAACAGTCAAAACTGCTGTGATGCCGCCCTATTTCTATATCAAAACCAACTCGCTGTCATAGATGTATTTTTTTTAATATGGCTCTCCGGTCCAAATCACGTCGATCTGTTGCACTGTTGTGACGTGAAAGAAAGACAACTTAGGAAGTTAATATATACACACTGACATACTCGTCCCATTCACAAGTTCGAACCGCTTCTATCCCATCCCGTTTCATAACGCATTGTGCGAGTACCTATACTACCTATAGCTAGAGCTTACCCACAACAGTCACTAGCAGCGAACGAACGGGAAGTCATTTACCTTTCCGAGTGCGCTCGGGAGGTCCTTGGCAATGGCCCCTTTGACATATACCCACTGTTCCGGCGGTCTGCTCTGCAGCAGTAGAGAGCGCGAGACCCAGGGAACTGACTATCAAGATAGGGTAGGTAGGTAGACTGGGAAACTGGGAGACTATTGAAACTGCACGATGTAACTTCAATCTAGCCCGGGCGGCCACTGGACGGCTGAGCTCTTCTTGGTTGCTGGGAGGTCCTCTTGTCGCGAGATCTTGACGCAGACTGACGATCGCTCCGTTTGCTCGCCATTATATAGCGGGCAGCGCACGGAACGTCGCCGCGACAACAAGAACCTCCCACGCGGTCAACGTCAACCAATCAGAGCACAGTTCGCTCAGTGAAACACAACGGGTATAGAATCGTTTATTATTATTTTAAACAAACATACATGAGTTTACCACCATTTCGGAAATTATATCTGTGGAGAAGAAATGGCAAGAAACTCCACAGATTTAAATACAAACAAGTCTTATAAATATTATATTAAATACAGGGTTATAAACACATAAGTCTCGTTGAGCTGTACACGATAATCCAAATATAAATAATGTTAACATATGTATGTAACATCATTAGGCTTTACATATTAATCCGAACATGAGTAATATATATGCATCAATCCTCGCCAAACTATATATTAAATCCGAACATGAGCAATATATATGCATCAATCCTCGCCAAACTATGTATTAAATCCGAACATGAGTAATATATATGCATCAATCATTACTATATCTCTTTGACGCTTTTACCCTTCTATTAGGTGAACCCGAGGTTGTAAGGCTCGGTTCGAGTGATCTCAAACTATTTCACGACGAAAGACTCACATCAACAAATATGAGCGTGTCCTCTAAACTCCGAATATGAGTTTGGGAGGCTCCCTTGTGGAACTCTCCTGCCAAGAGGACGTGGCTTCTATCAAACTCCGAATATGAGTTATATATATGCATCAATCATTACTATATCCCTTTGACGCTTTTACCCTTCTATTAGGTGAAACCGAGGTTGTAAGGCTCGGTTCGAGTGATCTCAAACTATTTCACGACGAAAGACTCACATCAACAAATATGAGTGTGTCCTCTAAACTCCGAATATGAGTTTGGGAGGCTCCCTTGTGGAACTCTCCTGCCAAGAGGACGTGGCTTCTATCAAACTCCGAATATGAGTTTGGCAAACTCCGATTATGAGTTTGACTGCTCCCTTTGCACCTACATGTCTCGAGGACATGATTTCCATCAAACTCCGAATATGAGTTTGGAGGTTCCCCATTTGGAACCCTCATGCCAAAGGTCATGGTCTTCTTCAAACTCCGAATATGAGTTTGGCAAACTCCGAATATGAGTTTGTAAAGCTCCTTCGGGCGGGGCGTTCCCGAAGGAGGCGAACAAGTCAAGTCAGTCGTTCCCTGGTGGAACCTTCACGCCACAAGGACATGGTAACCATCAAACTCCGATTATGAGTTTGGAGAGCTCCTCCGGGTGGTGCGTTCCCGAAGGAGGCGAACACGTCGATAGTCAAGTAGTCATAAGTTTATCCTTGGGAGTTGATCAGGCCCTCAAGAATAGTCAAGTAGTGTTAAATACTATTTCACATCAATATACATTATTTTAGGGACATAGTCCCTAACGATAGCATGGTCGAACGAACCCTTCGACCGCCTCGTGGTAAGCGAGGTAAGTTTACACATGTGTAATTCCGAATAATAACATTAGGTACAAATGGCAAGTTAGTTGCCGTTCCAATCTGTAAACAAGTTATACAGTACAATATTCCGAATCAATTTTCGTCTGAAGCTATACCTTTTCAGAGGAAATACGAATCTATGCCAGTCGCTGCAACAATCTCTCCGTCTTAGACAGACAACGGGTATTGGTCAGCGGATGCCTTTCGAGCCTACGGGTTGACATAGCTCGCGGTGCGAGCTTGCCTTGGGGGTCTACCCCCGCCCTCGCGCAACGCAGTGCACTCGCTCACTTAGGCCTATGTCTAAACTCTATATTGATAGTCTATGTTTCACTATTTTAAGCACTGGCACTATGAGACATTAATTCACTGATTCATTTTCGAATTCTATTTCACTTTCACGGTCACTGATCACTTCGTCGCGAACATTCTCCCGCCGTGCAGCGTTGGTCGTCACGACGCTGCACCTAGCCCGTATGAGCGACGGGGTGCTCAGAGGCCGTAGGCAGCACGACGAGTTTCTTAGTGGCACGTCGCAGCACGCCACCCGCGGTCTTTACATTGACGACTCGTACTGCGCCGTCGGGCCCCCGGGTAGAGGGCGACGACTTTTCCTCTCGGCCACGTATTTCGTGGCAGGGAGTTGTCCACTATGAGCACGAGGTCTCCGACGCGCGGAGTCTCACCCCGCCCGCGTGGCTCCCGCCGGTGTTGCAGTAGCGGAAGGTATTCCTTCAGCCATCTCTGCCAGGAAAGATCGGCGAGCCTCTGGCCTCGTCTCCACCTCGCGCGTAGATGTAGGTCGTCGTCGGTGAAGATGCCTGGTTGCCTCACTAGTCCCGAGCCGCCCAACAGGAAGTGGTTAGGTGTCAGGGCGCTCGGGTCGTCTGCTTCTGTGGACACATGTGTGAGGGGCCTGCTTTTACGGTGTATTCCACCTCACACAGCAAGGTGGCGAGTGCCTCGGTGTGCGGGTGCTGCTCCGTCAATATGCTGTACAGGGCGGTTTTTACCGCGCGCACAAGTCGTTCCCAAACGCCTCCCATAAATGGGGCGCCTGGGGGGATGAAGCGCCATTTGATGGCGCGTGTAGCCGCTTCGTCGATTAGGGCCTCCCGTAGTTCTCTGTCGGCTCCCCGAAAGTTCGTCCCGTTGTCGCTGTATATTTCTTCGGGGCAGCCACGTCGGGCGATCATCCTCCGCAATGCCATGATGGCGGAATCGGAGCTGAGGCTGTCTGCGATTTCTAAGTGCACGGCTCGCGTGGTTAGGCACGTGAAGAGGGCTACATATCTTTTCTCTCGTCGTCTCCCCACTGTTACTGACAAGGGACCGAAATAGTCTAGGCCCGTGTAGGTGAAAGGGCGCTTGTGGTGGGCGAGACGATTGCGTGGGTGGTCGCCGGTGGCTGGGACCGCGGGTTTTCCTTTGCGTATACGACAGCGCAAGCAGCTCGTTACTATGCTCTTACTGTGGGTCGGAGTTTGATGATCCAAAAATGCTCTCTGACTTCGTTGACTATTATCTCCGTCCCCCCGTGGTGTAGTTTCTCGTGGACCATTCTTATGTACAATCTTGTCAAGTGATGATTTCCGTCGAGTACTGCGGGCGACTTCTGCTCTATGCCAACGTTCTCTACTTCGGCAATCCTCGACCTTAGTCGTAAAGTAGTTGTGTCGTCCAGGTGCACCGCGAGTTGACGGAGTCGGCTGTCATGCGGCAGCTCCTTTCCTCTTTTCAGCGCCTCGACTTCTGTTCCGAATGTGGTTTCCTGTGATGACCGTACTACTCTTCCCCCGTTGCTTCGGTTACTGTCACGTTCTTGGTGGCGGGCCACTCTTCTTGGTCCTTAAGTAGAAACTCTGGCCCGGTGAACCATCGGTGAGTAGACTCGAAATCTGCTGGAACTTGTTGTGTGGAGTCGTCGGCGACGTTATGTTTCGAGGGTAACCATCTCCACTCTTTTACAAGGGTGTGCTCCTCGATTTCTGCAACCCTTGGCTGCGGCGAGGCTAACGTGGACGCGTCCGCTGTCGTCGATGGTGCGCCAATACACCGCGGCCGCGTAGGCCGTCTCACTGGCGTCGACGAAGGTGTGTAGTTCTCTCCGCCGGGCGTGCGTCCACCCGCCATGGCATCGGGGTATGTTCAGTCTTCTCAGCAGGGTCAGGTTCTGTAGCCAGGTGCTCCAGTCGGTCTTTAAAGGCTCTGGTAACGGCCGGTCCCATTCGACGCCCCTGCGCCAAGTTTCTTGCAGTATTTTCTTCGCCTGTATCGTCACTGGCGAAGCGAGGCCGAGGGGGTCAAACACTGACATCATCGTGCTTAAAGCTTCGCGCTTGGTCGGAGTGCGGCTTCCGTCGACTACTTCCGGTGCGACACGAGCCATCTCTGGTTAAAGCTCAAGGTATCCGTGCTGGGTTTCCAGGCGAGACCGAGTACCTTTTCCTCGGAGGTACCGTCGTTGAGCTCCACAAGCGTATCGGCTGGCGGAGGGGGTGTCCCTTGTAGGGCCGTCACGGCGTCGACGCAGTTGGAGGCCCATTTGTGGAGTCTAAAGTTAGCTCTCTCATGTATAGTTCTTACTTCTTTGGCTATCTTTACCGCCTTCTCTATGGTGGGGAAGCTCTGTAGGTAGTCGTCCATGTAGTGGTGGATCACGATGGCTTCAGCGGCCTCTGGAAAGTCTGCACGATATTTCTCGGCGTTGAAATTCTTCACGAACAGTGCGGCGCATGGCGAACTCGCCGCACCGAATATCACTGATTTCATTCTCATTTCTCTCGGCGGTCCCTCCCGCCGGTCGCCTCGCCACAGGAAGCGTAGGGAGTCTCTGTCTTCTTCCCTTATTCCGATTCTAATGGATATTTCTTCCATGCCCTTGAGGCTTCTTGCCGCCCTGTCGTAGTCGTCGGATAATGCGCCCTCGCTCTCCTTTTTTTTCTGTTATCGGGGTTCGTTGTGCTAAGTCGTAGTTGTCGGTGGGACGTCGAGTTGTTCGAGGGTTAACATTTCCCGAGCTCTTTTTCTGCCCTCTTCTCCTTGGTGAAGTGTATCGTATGCACTCGGAGATGTGTGGAGCGGCTGCAGGCTCCGTGTAGGGTCCATCCCAATGGGGTGAGGGAAGCTACCGGTTCTTCTCTCGTCCCTCGCCTCATGTCTTTTGTTACCAGCAGCTGCCAATTGTCTTGGCCGATGAGGAGGGCTGGCCGAGCGGTTTCGTAGGTGAGGTGTCTTTCTATCTCTCTTAAATGCGGGTACCGGTCGATGCTTCGTTTATCGACCGCTTGCGTCGATAGTTCGATGTTAGCGAGGGTGCGCGCGCTAATGGTGTGTGTCTCGCTCTGTCCTTTTACATCGATGGTAACTCGTTGGGACTCAGCCGCGTCGATCTTCTTTCCCGCTATTGCCTCCATTCTTAGCGGCTCTACTTGTCCTCGGGCGCCGATTTTCTTCGCGACAGTGGCGTCCAGTAGTGTCACCGTTGAGCCGTCGTCTAACAAGGCGTGTGTGTCGACGTGCCCTTTGGGGCCGGTGACGCGTACTGGTACGATCTTCAAGTAGGCGAAGCGGGATCGGCTCGATGTGGTAGCTACAACCTCGGGGTTCCTTCTTTCCTTCCGATGGTGGAGCAGGGAGTGATGACTCCGAGAGCAGTTCTCTTCGCCGCACCGTTTGTACCGGCATTGGTGCGATACGGTCATGGGTCTGAGGCACCGGTAGCATAGGCGATGTTTCTTGGCAATGTCCCACCGTGTGTTGACCGGAGCCTTTTTCATCTCGTTACACTGGCTCGGCTCGTGGTTATTTCTTTGGCAGATGGGGCAGGGAAGTTGTGGTTTCTTGTTGCGTTTCTCCTTCATCGTATATGCTCGCTGTGGCCGTGCGCGGCTTGGTCCGGCGTCTGGCCCTCTCTGCGTGGTCACGACCTCTGGTGGAGCGAAGTGACGACAGCGTCCGGCTTCGGTACTCATAAAGTTAGCGAAGGTCACTAGGTCCGGTTCATGGCTCGGCTTCGTTTCATAATGTTGATACCAGCGATATCTGAGTACAGCTGGCAGTTTCTCCGTTAGGTGTCGTACCACTTCTGGATTGTGTAGGTAGTGCGGTCTATTCAAGGCGCGTAGAACTGCTACACTGTTCACCAATTTGTTGGAAAATTCACACACTTCCTGCGGCGAATCCGGTACCCGTGGTAGTCGCTTCACTCGTTCCATCTCTGCTATTGCGATCGAATCTGGGCGCCCGAATCTGTTTTCTAGTGCTGTTATGACGTCGGCTGGTGCTGTATTCGCTATAAGTAGATTCTGTGCTGCTTCTTTGGCTTTGCCCTTCAGTGCATGACGGAGTCGTGCTGTGTTTTCTACAGCTGAGAAGTGACCCGCCGTCTCGTTGTAGGCTGCTCTGAACGCCAGCCAGTCTTCGTGCGACCCGTTGAAGTGTGGTAGCTCTCCTAGTAGGTACCGGTTGGTAGCTGGGTGTGGCGTAGCAGCTTGTGGCGCGGTCGCCCGGGTAACTTCGGCTACGGCAGAGGCTATCTCCACGATTCTCTGCCTTTCTTCTCGAGTCAATACTGACGGCGTTCGTTCGGTTATTTTTGGCCTCTTCGGTGGTAGTGGAGCGGCTATCTGTCCAGTTGTCTCGGGTCGTACCGGTCTTGCTTCCGGGTTGCCTGCGGCTTGTGGTTGTGCGTCAAGCCATTCTTCGATCCTTGGGTTCGGATTGGTCTCTGGATCGGGGTCGCTCTCTGACGGGTCCATCAGTGTTTGCTCTTCATCTTCGGCCTCTAGCCGAGCTAGCCTGGCTTCTGCCGCTTCCATCTTCAAGCGGGCTAGGTCTTCTCTGGCTTGGTAGATGCTGCGTTCACGGTCCGGTCTTGCTGTTGCGGCACGGGACACTGCGCGATCCGAGGGAGCGCGCGTCGACGGAGTGCGGTGCTCCTGGGCGGCCGTCGACGGGGGTATCGGCCCCGTTTTCGCGCGCCGGCCTTTCTGCGGAGCCTGTCGTGCGGCGACGGCGGTGGCGGCGAGCTTCAACGGAGCTCGGGGCTCCGGAGCTTTCGACCGACGGGGTTCCGGCGACATCGGACGCGTCGCGGGCTTCGACAGAGCGCGCACCTCTGGAGCCTTACACGGGGAGCGCTGCGCGAGCGACGGCTCAGTCGACACGGACCGCCTCGGGTGCTTCGACGGGGTGCGGTGGCCCGGAGCTTTCGGACGGCCTCGACCGCGCTGCGCGAGCGCGGGTACGGACGTTGCGGGCTGCGGCGGTGCGGGCCGCTCGGTGCTCGTCGGTGGGCTTGCTTCGTCCGTTGGGGACAGTGGCGGCTCTTCGTGACGAAGCGGGCACTGCTGGCGCTCCCCTGTCTGCGACCGTGTGATGGGCATTCTTTTGGACTGTATGTTTCTTCAGCTTCCGTAGTCTTGAGTGATCTGGCCTTGTGGACTGTATGTTTCTTCAGCTTCCGTAGTCTTGAGTGATCCGGCTCGAAGTCGACCAATTAATGTTCCGGCGGTCTGCTCTGCAGCAGTAGAGAGCGCGAGACCCAGGGAACTGACTATCAAGATAGGGTAGGTAGGTAGACTGGGAAACTGGGAGACTATTGAAACTGCACGATGTAACTTCAATCTAGCCCGGGCGGCCACTGGACGGCTGAGCTCTTCTTGGTTGCTGGGAGGTCCTCTTGTCGCGAGATCTTGACGCAGACTGACGATCGCTCCGTTTGCTCGCCATTATATAGCGGGCAGCGCACGGAACGTCGCCGCGACAACAAGAACCTCCCACGCGGTCAACGTCAACCAATCAGAGCACAGTTCGCTCAGTGAAACACAACGGGTATAGAATCGTTTATTATTATTTTAAACAAACATACATGAGTTTACCACCATTTCGGAAATTATATCTGTGGAGAAGAAATGGCAAGAAACTCCACAGATTTAAATACAAACAAGTCTTATAAATATTATATTAAATACAGGGTTATAAACACATAAGTCTCGTTGAGCTGTACACGATAATCCAAATATAAATAATGTTAACATATGTATGTAACATCATTAGGCTTTACATATTAATCCGAACATGAGTAATATATATGCATCAATCCTCGCCAAACTATATATTAAATCCGAACATGAGCAATATATATGCATCAATCCTCGCCAAACTATGTATTAAATCCGAACATGAGTAATATATATGCATCAATCATTACTATATCTCTTTGACGCTTTTACCCTTCTATTAGGTGAACCCGAGGTTGTAAGGCTCGGTTCGAGTGATCTCAAACTATTTCACGACGAAAGACTCACATCAACAAATATGAGCGTGTCCTCTAAACTCCGAATATGAGTTTGGGAGGCTCCCTTGTGGAACTCTCCTGCCAAGAGGACGTGGCTTCTATCAAACTCCGAATATGAGTTATATATATGCATCAATCATTACTATATCCCTTTGACGCTTTTACCCTTCTATTAGGTGAAACCGAGGTTGTAAGGCTCGGTTCGAGTGATCTCAAACTATTTCACGACGAAAGACTCACATCAACAAATATGAGCGTGTCCTCTAAACTCCGAATATGAGTTTGGGAGGCTCCCTTGTGGAACTCTCCTGCCAAGAGGACGTGGCTTCTATCAAACTCCGAATATGAGTTATATATATGCATCAATCATTACTATATCCCTTTGACGCTTTTACCCTTCTATTAGGTGAAACCGAGGTTGTAAGGCTCGGTTCGAGTGATCTCAAACTATTTCACGACGAAAGACTCACATCAACAAATATGAGTGTGTCCTCTAAACTCCGAATATGAGTTTGGGAGGCTCCCTTGTGGAACTCTCCTGCCAAGAGGACGTGGCTTCTATCAAACTCCGAATATGAGTTTGGCAAACTCCGATTATGAGTTTGACTGCTCCCTTTGCACCTACATGTCTCGAGGACATGATTTCCATCAAACTCCGAATATGAGTTTGGAGGTTCCCCATTTGGAACCCTCATGCCAAAGGTCATGGTCTTCTTCAAACTCCGAATATGAGTTTGGCAAACTCCGAATATGAGTTTGTAAAGCTCCTTCGGGCGGGGCGTTCCCGAAGGAGGCGAACAAGTCAAGTCAGTCGTTCCCTGGTGGAACCTTCACGCCACAAGGACATGGTAACCATCAAACTCCGATTATGAGTTTGGAGAGCTCCTCCGGGTGGTGCGTTCCCGAAGGAGGCGAACACGTCGATAGTCAAGTAGTCATAAGTTTATCCTTGGGAGTTGATCAGGCCCTCAAGAATAGTCAAGTAGTGTTAAATACTATTTCACATCAATATACATTATTTTAGGGACATAGTCCCTAACGATAGCATGGTCGAACGAACCCTTCGACCGCCTCGTGGTAAGCGAGGTAAGTTTACACATGTGTAATTCCGAATAATAACATTAGGTACAAATGGCAAGTTAGTTGCCGTTCCAATCTGTAAACAAGTTATACAGTACAATATTCCGAATCAATTTTCGTCTGAAGCTATACCTTTTCAGAGGAAATACGAATCTATGCCAGTCGCTGCAACAATCTCTCCGTCTTAGACAGACAACGGGTATTGGTCAGCGGATGCCTTTCGAGCCTACGGGTTGACATAGCTCGCGGTGCGAGCTTGCCTTGGGGGTCTACCCCCGCCCTCGCGCAACGCAGTGCACTCGCTCACTTAGGCCTATGTCTAAACTCTATATTGATAGTCTATGTTTCACTATTTTAAGCACTGGCACTATGAGACATTAATTCACTGATTCATTTTCGAATTCTATTTCACTTTCACGGTCACTGATCACTTCGTCGCGAACACCCACATACATACATATCGAAGTTTGTTTAGTTGCGAGACTTACATCACTCGACATTAAAACACGATACCGTGACACAGATGATTGTAACGAGGCCGATTTTATTTACGCGCTATAGACACACTTCACAAAACTCGCCGTCTCTCATAAGGGTAGCTAAAAGTAAAATGGATTAGCATCCAGCATGTAGAGGATGTGAGGTGAAGGAAGTGGATTCAGCATCAAGTAAAAATAACTCTGTCCAAATCCAGGTCCAGGGGTCAATTTCCACTTGCTAAGAGGCCCATATCTAGGCGAGACAAAAATTGTAAATATTTAGAAGAAAAAAAAATCAGTTCTTCCGGGCAACGTTTCCCTAAAAAGAACAATTTCAAAAATAAATTAGCCACCGGTCCAAACGTTCTCAAATCATGCGCGCTTACCAACGAATAGATAGGTGATAATAATAGACACATTGAAAGCAAACAACGGCGTGTCCGCCCACAGAACACGATGTGCATTTTGCTGCGAATTTAGATTTCACTTTCGTTCGAACAGAATCGTCGTGTATGTACGCAATGTAGTACAAAATAGAGATGAATGGTTCTCCGGCTCTCTTGGGTCGGTTTCGTAAAATCGATGCGATGCGACCGGGTGAAGTTTTCAATTTCAAATAATACAAGATGTTTCATTTTGAGCCTACGCCGTCTACAATCAAATATAGAAAAGACAATGAACAGAAACTTGATTTAGGGACATATATTCTATCAGGTACCAAATAAGTTAAAAAAAAAGCATTATTCTTTATACTGCCCCCGTGAATTTATTCACCGTCTTTCACTATCTGTTAATTTTATAATGGAAAATTAGATTATAAAACCAATGTGTAACGCGAAAACCAAATTAATATATCAAAGAAACTACATTCTAATAATATTTTCTAAGCAGTCATTAGTCCAAGGGCCCTCTCTCCTTTCGTTAACAACAATTTTGTCCGAATTTGATGAAATTTTATACGGAGTAAACTTGAACCCTAGAAAAGGACATAGGTTACTTTTTTTAATCCACCCCGCTAAGGGGGTATAATAGGGGGATGAAAGTTGGTATGGGCCCCACAGGCAAACGGCTAGTTATTAATAAAAATGCATAGACTTGACAATCAAGCGGTAGGTACTTTGGATTAGAATAATTGCGTATAGTATAGACAAATAATAGAATTACGATTGCAAAGAAATATCTTATTGCGATGGCGACAGCAGCAATAATAGTCCATTAGATGACTGATTTACAAACAATTTGATTTTAAGCATTGAAATTGAAAGTCAAGAGTGAACACCTTGGTCTCGCCTCTACTCTAGGTAAATCTCTCTATAATCGTGTCATTGTGGTGTGCGAGAATAAATGGGGGCGACCTCGGCTGTCTGACGGGTCGGGGCGATGACCGGTTAACTGCCTATTAAAATTTTACCTTGCCGAAAATTTTATCTTTGAAAAAAAATAAACGCGAACGCAATGCGATTCCTGTTGACCCTCACGATTTGATCTATATACGAAGAAATGGGCCATTTTGGGAAAACCGTTTATATCTTTTACAAACCTGTTTTCCTTAGAGGTAGGTACAGAGGGTCACTACCCTTAATCTTGATATATATCTACACTCTTGGAGAAACATGTTTGAATTTGTATCGCATTGGATGTCATTCCATGCATTAGTTACATTATTTTCGATCCAATGACATTTATAACAGTGTTATGGCAAAAATTAAAAGGGCTCTCTTCTACTTAGAGCCGATGGTATTTGTGACGCTTATACCTTACGAATGACCAGCTCTGATGGATAAAAAGCTTTTTATCTTTTTCAGTGGATTCAGAGTTTAAAAGTCGTGGTTGACTCCAAACTTCCTAATATGAGGACGACGTCAGAACATCATGACTGTAGGCATCCCAGTAGTATAGGCAGAGTCTATTTTTCTTGCTTCCACTTTCGGATACTATTTGCAACGACACACCAAGCAAACTCGGCCGGTTTGTGTGACTCCAAATCAATCAGCCTTCAAACGGCATGATTTGATTGACTCTAAACTTTTCAATATTAGGATGACAGAATATGACGAGACTGAGAACCTCCCTTCCCCCTTCCCCCGACACACCAAGCAATCTCGCGACGTTGCCGGTCACGCGGGCTGCATTCATTCATATACAATACCGTAGAATGCTCATAACGGGGTCGTTAAACCGCCGGGTGACGTCACGTAATTGCCCCGGCTCCCTTCGCCGACGCTCGTCTCATATCAAAACGTTCGGATTAAATAATAACAAGGGAGGCTTGTAGGTCAAGCACATTATCGCCGAGAAAAGAGAAACGATGCGGTCGCGTCATCGGCTGGCAAATTTGCAGTTTCGGTATCAGTGTCCGAAGCAGTGCGAACTTCTTCCATCCAAAGGCAGTCTCAGTCCAGTCTCCTAGTTGTTCTTTTATTGAACATATAAAAATGTATTGATCTAAGCAAATATTAAAAGTACACACAATCGACGAGCATGTATGATGATTATAAAAGAAGCGACAAAGGTATGTCAGGATCGTAGCAAATGGCATCGATTATCTCTACCTACCCCTCTTGTGATAAAAGGTGTGATGATTTCATTTTACTCATTGAAATTGAATTGTGTTTAAATAAGTTGTCTCATATGCTACGCGATTTAAATAAAATTGTCACTGTTGTCGTCGCCGCAACTGAAGTAAATTCAGGATTTATATTCGAAATCAAAGTAGGTACGGGCGCGGTGTGCGCCGCCAATGCTGACAAGTGCTGCTGAAGATACCCCATTCTAACTGATCTAATTCTTTCATTGCCATGATTTCAAAATCGAATGCTCGTACTTCAGAAGGCAGTACAGTCGGCGTCCGCACTTCTACCAAAATTACAACTATTAAAGAAGTGACAACTCTAGGTCTATTTAGTGCAGCGACATTTAGTCAACTGTGCTACTCGCTAAATTGTTACTTGTCGTGGCCACGCTGAATGGTGTAAAATCCTTGATGTTGTGTGGCCGTTGCACACGGCTGAATGCGGACACTGTTACTAACATTTTTGACCCAACACCACACCCTATTCGCAAATCTCACACACACACACACACCAACAAAGCGACAGAGGGGGAGAGAATTAAATCCGCTACATACCTATAATATAATATATATATAAAATAGGTAAATATCTATAAATAGCACGTCTCGATATCAGCCGAGTCGCCCTTGAACCACTCGCACGGAAACATTTCATTATTATTACACTTCGGGTCGACGACCCCCAACAACCACGTGGGACGAGTCTTATCGACAACACATATCTAAACACGATTGTTGATGACTAATTTTATAATTAACAATTTATTGTGTGTCTGGGATGCGTTTGCGGTTATGTCGTCGAAATCAATTAATATCGAAATATAGGTACCACCTCGCACCTTATATTTAGGGTTGTCACACTTGTCGCAGGGCACAAAGCTTATACCGCGGATTTTTTAACTGAAACATTTCTGCTGAACCATTTTTTTTTTCTTATGGTCAACACCTCAGAGAGGTCAACACAGACGGTCTACATTAGAATGACATTCGAATGGCTGACAATATGTTGAACTTGGCAATGACATAATAGCATGTTGGTAGTGTTGGTACACCATTGATATATCTATCTAACATTACGCCTTTTATTTCAGGAGGGAGGGATAGCAATTAGAAAGGGAACTGTAATCTAGCTGCTAATTGCCTAGGTGACCGCGGCGTTTCGTTCGTCAACTCAAAACAAACTATCTAGTTTCAAACTCAAATCATCTGTGAATAGCTGGAATGTCAGCGCCGACTGCAAGCGGACTGCGCAGTTAATCAGCAGTTTCGATGCAGTTTACCAAGTGCATCTAAACTGCAATTTTCAGTTGGATTGCAATTAAAATGCAGACCTTTAGTGAAATTGCTATTGAAATAAAAGGCGTAATAATAGATAGATAAATCAATGGTGGTACCAACTACATGACATCATATTATATTATGTCATTGCCAATGTCAACATATTGTCGGCCATTCGAATGTTATTGGCCACTGGCTGCACTGAGGCTAGGCAGAAGGCTATCATGATGGCTAGTCGTGAAAGAACCATAACAAATGTACACGTGAAAAATCCTGGGCCGCGGTTCTAGGGAACCCGCACGCGTTTACTTATCTATTTTAGAGATAGACATATGCTGCCGCGGACTTTTGTGTAGACCATTTTATTTTACATAATTCCTTCCTACATCATTTTGTTATCTGACGGATTAATTCAATAGGAGCAATTTTTTTTTCCGCTTTGATTCACTTATTTATACTGTTAATGTTCAGCTCCGAAACATGATAAGTCCGTGTTTAATACCCGTAAACCTTCCTCGTGAATCAACCAAACCGCCGTGAAATCCGTTCAGTAGTTTTTGCGTGAAAAGGTCACAGACAAACAGGCAGACGAGACAAACAGGCAGACGAGACAAACAGGCAGACGAGACAGACAGGCAGACGAGACAGACAGACAGACGAGACAGACAGACAGCAATACGCGGCAGGGGACTTTGTTTTCTAATTATGTAGTGAATAACAAAAATAGATTTATGGTAGACAGGTGTTTCTATTAAAAAGTGACGGAATAACTAAGTAATTATTTTTAAATAAAAACTCGACAAATGTGGAGATTGTTACATTATAGCCATGTATCAATAGGTATATATACCTAGCGAGCACCTGGTATAAGATTCCTTCTCCACATTTCAACTCTAGCATCATTCTTTCAGAGCAAAAAGCACGCCTCAATTCCCTTAGGATAGACAGAGACCAAAGATATTTTATATATCCACTCGTCGCGATCCTGGCAAACCCCTTTCGCTTCATTCCAATCTACACATCTTTGCTACGAAGCTTGCTCTTCGATTTCGTGTTCATTTTTT
Source organism: Nemapogon koenigi (assembly GCA_963924495.1). Taxonomy (NCBI): domain Eukaryota; kingdom Metazoa; phylum Arthropoda; class Insecta; order Lepidoptera; family Tineidae; genus Nemapogon; species Nemapogon koenigi. The sequence continues at coordinate 7,288,510 of OZ004649.1, read as the reverse complement.
CCCTTTTTTAGGGTTCCGTATCCAAAGGGTAAAAACGGAAACCCTATTACTAAGACTCTGCTGTCCGTCTGTCACCAGGCTGTATCTCATGAACTTTGATAGTTAGACAGTTGAAAATTTTCACAGATGATGTATTTATGTTGCCGCTATAACAACAAATACTAAAAAACAGAATAAAATAAATATTTAAGCGGGCTCACATGCATTTTTTTGCCGTTTTTATAGAACCCTTCGTGCGCCAGTCCGACTCGCACTTGGCCGGTTTTTTTAAATGTCACTGATTTTAAAATATATATTAATGAAAATTACAGAGCGCCGTAGCAAGTAGGCTACGTTACATAAGAGATATTTGTTCGGGCGCCGCGCGGCCCACACGATCGCATCCTCTGCAAATATGCACGACCTTGCTCGTGGACTTGGTATAATAAACAAACACGTGCTCCGATGCATTGTTTTATCGCAGGGAAACAGAGGTCGATGAGCTACTACGTAACTAACACATACATACATACATACATCACGCGCCTGCCTGAATCCTATCTCAAAAAGATTTGAAAGAAAGAAATTTATAGTGTAAATGCAACTTTTGTTTTGAATATAAAGTCAAGGCGACGCATCACAGAGCAACGAACACTGTGAAACGCGCGACTTATTTTGTCGTGAGCGAGACGCACTGCGAAAAGAATCGATAAGATAACCAAGAATAAGATAGGGTCAAGATTCACGTACCAGAGACATGAGAAATAATAACGATTTCACAACAAAATCGGTCTTGCGAAAATACATTAAACTAACTTGAATTTTGAATATTTTGGTGTCAAGAGTATATTATATACTCTTTGGCGTCAAAAGTACACCTATTAGTGCAACTCTATTAATTAATATAATTTGTCAACATTTGACGTAAGTAACTTTGCCTATCACAATATCTATTCCTTACATTTGAATGGGATTTTCCGCCCAATACCATAAATGCCAAACGGCTGTATGGATTTGAATTATATTTGGATTGGAGAGGTGCTTGAAATAGATATTACAGCCACAGAAAGGCTTATTTTATTCCCTTCTCAACTCAACAAATCACATCGAATTGCACCTTGGCAAGACACAAAGAGAAGAAAACACACCTACATTTTCAATTCTATTACAAACAAACAAGAAGACGGCAACCCTTTTAGCTGCAGACGTCGTTTTAGATAGATACACGTGTCAGATGTCAAGGCCTCGGGTTCCATTCACGTGAGCGTCAAACACACGCCTCGCCCGCCAGAGCCTCTATACATAATGTATGCACCGCTCGGAGCTGAAACGGCCTCAAAGCCACACCGCCGAGTGTGGACTTAGCACATTTTGCGCATGAGGCCGATAGACGCACAAATCTCCGCCTGGAAGCGGGTACATATAATATTTGCCTACACATCAAACTTTCACTATCGGGCCGCCCGCTTTCGTTTTTATTTCTCTGCGCTGTTAGCCCGACCCGCTTTGTTGTACTTCGGCGGTGCGTGCCAGTTTTTCCTATTACCCGGCGAGTGTCGCGAACGGATCTGTCGTGCTACTAGAGTGGAAAGCGTGATTACAAACTTTTTTTTGGAGCAAATTGACATTTACAGTTATGTTGTGGAGAAGTAACTAGGTATCTGTGCAATCAAAACAATACAATCTATTATTCCTTTTAGGTTACTGGAATCTTGAATTTTTCTGTAATATTCATTAGTTTTCAAAATATTTTAACCAAAAACTTCTACATAGTACAAACTTTAATTTAAATGCACAAAGAATTACCTTTCAAACTTAACACATGATAATCTCAATCTCAAATGATATTCTGGAAGTGAAGGAAAGCAAGTAAACTTCGATCAAAGACAATAAATAATACAATATTAACAACATAATAGAAACCATGCATGCACAATGCATTTAATATTATATTTATGAGGGGGTCAAAATTCAGTGCATTGGTCAGGGTACACAGAACCATAAAATGGCTGTGTGGAGGAAAATACAGACAGATATTTTTTTTACAGACATGATGACACAAGGCTCAAAAATAACACTAGCTCTCTATGAAATGTCTCTAAACTAGTTGGAATGATTATGAGATAAAAAGTATTACATATATATACAGACAGATAATTTTTTTTACAGACATGATGACACAAGGCTCAAAAATAACACTAGCTCTCTATGAAATGTCTCTAAACTAGTTGGAATGATTATGAGATAAAAAGTATTAGGTACATATATATACAGACAGATATTTTTTTTTACAGACATGATGACACAAGTCTCAAAAATAACACTAGCTCTCTATGAAATGTCTCTAAACTAGTTGGAATGATTATGAGATAAAAAGTACAATGATGTCAATTTTATTGATGTCGTGGGCCAACTAAAATCAGTCAAATCCATGAATGCACAAAATTTAACACGAAAATGTTGCTAATTCTAGTCTTATAAAAATAAATCCTTTACAAACATTGTAAAATACATTATGATTTGGTCAATCTTGGTCTGACAATGACAAATATTAGTTTGCCATTATAACTTACAATCTTAAATGATGGCATTGCGAATTTACTTTGTGACGAATGTACAACAACCCAATACATTGTGCCCCCCTCACCATAATATTGTATTCCTTATCAAAGTATCCTAACTAATATAACATTAATAATGAGAAGTGTGTTTGTTCACCTTTTGCATCAATAAACAGAGCAACTTAAGGCTACTTTATATCCCGAAAATCCTTCAGGATGGTTTTTTATGTTACATTTAAAAAAAATCCAAGATGCCAAGATCAGAAAGTTAGTTATATTATATTTCAGACAGATTGTGACCTTTATACCTACTTATATATATCCCCAGTGTGATAAAAGATGCATTATGGAATATAACCTAGGCAACATGGGCTAAGCAACAATTTAGCTCTTCGACAATCCACTTTACAGTGATAAAGAGTATAAAGATTAAAAAAAAAGATTAATTGTGTAAAGCAAGCAAGAGTGATAAATCAGGATGCAATACATATGTGGACGATCTCAACGGGCTAAAAAAGACTATGATATTATTATGTTTGGACAAAAGAGTGGCAATAGAAAAAGTCTCTATAAAATGTTGATAAAGCATGTAGTAGGAATTATTTCACAGGTGAACCCAGGTGCAGATAATAATAGGTTTATTCTTGGTTCATCTTTTTAAGGACTTCAATTTGACTAATTCTTATTTATTTTGTTTAGCCATGAAAGTGTAACAGACAGACAGTTACTTACTAGTCAGTATGGATTATTTTAATATTTTATGCAACCTTTTTTTTTGACTAGTCAAATTTGGTAAACAATGTCTTTTTATTGTAATTTTTTTTAATAAAAGTTACAAAATAGTTATTTTAGTTAATTTGAGTATATGTAAAATTGTTAAATAACATCTTTTAAGAATTTTAAATAACAACTTATTTAAAAAACAAATGCAGTTTGTTTACCAAATAAGATAAGTAAAAAAATTACACTTTTGGCATAAGTGTCATATAATCTATTATAAAAAAATAGAGTCTTTCCCAAGATTACTATTAAGTAATTGTGATAATCTGATAATTAATATAAATTGAATAGAGTATAGCTCTACAAATAATTTGATTTTATTTATTGTGATCTACTGGACACTAAATTACAAGTTACAAGACAAAATTATCGCCATAAAAACAATATTTCTATCCAGTCTTTACTTTTTAGTGTCATATGTTCCCCTAAAAATTAGGTTTTAGTAAATATTTTACATTGTTATAATGATTATACTATAATCAATAATATATTTTTCTGTTTAACTGTGACCAATTATATAATATGGACTCACTACCCCACTGGGTGTCAAGACCTAGGGTATGAGAACATAAATATACATATTATGCTCGCACCTTATTTTCCTCCGGGTAAACAGAAACCAAAAATATCCACTTGCCACGATGCTGGCACACCTCTTTCGACTCATTCAAATACATACATCTGTTATGCATGTTCTTTAATTTCGAATGCTTTATATTTGCCTTATTCAGAATCTGTTTGAATATTGTCAATTTTGAATAATCCATATTATATAATATATAAAAAATTATGTTTGTTTGTTTGTCCCTTATAGACTCAAAAACTTTTTTATAGTTTCACAAATAAATAGACTGATTCATAAGGACGCTTTAGGTGTGTAAAACATTATGCTACGTCTTTTGTTAAGTGAGCAGTAACCAATAATGTCAATGTTCCTTATTTGATGACCTTTCTTAATGGTGCTCTGTTCATCCATATTGAAATCTAGTTTAGAATATTTGTTCATGTGTTAATAGGGTTCTAGTATTTTTAAAAATTTTATGAATACTGAGCGTCTGAAATAAAATTGATATAAGCAACTGGTGATAAAAAGAGTTAAGAATAACTTTCTCAAGTGAGACAATAACAAAGAAGGTGTGAAGTAAAACAAGATTTTGATTGTATGTCATAAACATACCTACATTTTGTTTGATTTATTTTATGTGAATGTGCATACCTTCCTATTTACCTACAGAATTTAAATAATTTGTTTCTTGTAATAGAATTGTACTTGGTAAGTGTCTTGTAGGTTCTAGCTATGTTAGTAATTATTGTACTCACGGTTGAATTCCTGTAGGGCTGCGGCTGCGGGTTATAGGGTGCTGGAGGCATGGCGCGCGGTGGCCAGGCAGGTGGCGGTGCAGGCGGATAGCCTGGTTCGTAGCTGTTGGGGTAGCGGTGTGGCGCGCCACTCGCCTGCAGCAGCGAGTTAAGCGTAGGCGTGGGGCCCGGCGCCTGTGACACGGCCTGTCCCGGGAAGAATCGTTGCTGCTGCTGCGGCGGCGGGCGCGCCTTGCCCGGGAAGCCGCGCGGGCCGTAGTAGTCCCCCTCGGAGTAGCGGTAGCCGAACTGGTCGGGCGGGGGCGCTTCAGGAGACTCGCTCTTGGCGTTAGAGACGCCGTCTGCGGCGCGACCCGCCTTGTCGGTGCCGTTCTGCAGCAAGCCGCGCGGGTCGGCGGACTGCTCGGCCGAGGGCTGATCCCCGCCGGCGTCGCCGCGCTGAGTCTCGGCCTGCGTCGCCGCCATGTCGGGCGATCGACCGGCAAACTTACGTTACGTCGAACACGGGCGTCGGATAGCAGAACCGCGACGCGCACTCTTCCATCACTAGTTAACCGATTTGCTCGTCACCGAAACTTAGCACATATCACGCCAAAAGGACGAGAAATCGTTCACCGACGCACACACATCGATCACATATCCGCTCCGCTGGCGCGAACGAGGTTAGGCAAAAGGTTACACATTTCGTCGAAGCGGCAGACGCGAAAAGACACTACACCGCATAGCACATTCGGATTTCTTTGACACAGTACACAATAGCACGTCTGGCGAATGATGTTCGACACTTTAATTATCTAAATTACGCGAGAATTGAACAATAGAACCACGAAACTTCCAAAATTATTAGCGTCCGCCATTAAACGAAGTCGTTCGGCGCTTGACGACGCTTCCACCTATCTTCAGTTCGGTCGTGAGAGACGAGTGCGACCGCGGGGTGACTGAGCCGGCGCAATGGAGGCGCTACAGAGCAGCATATTTAACTATAAATTGTTGCGGCACTCATTAATTGTCCAATTTGATCAACAATTTAGGATATTTGATCAAAATTGTACTTTGCATGTTTACATTTTTCTACCATTGCGACCACGTAGTTACCGCAGGTATACCAACCGCGCGAAACTTAATTGTGACAAGTTCCGCTGGCGCCAAAGTGATTCATTCGTATCTAACTTCATTATATACATATAAACTAATTTACAGAATAAAATATATTGTTTGCTATGTTTTATGAATTCCTAAAAACATTATAATAAGTCTAGTCTCTGGCGTAGTAAGTTGGGAGGCCAAGTGAGCAAGGGGCAAGAAGCAATAAATGTGAGATATATTATATAGTATATCAGATCAGTGGCCCATATCCATTAGGCGGATAATCCTTCGGGGAAAAGAAGAAAGAGTCAAAACCTTTAATAAATCACTTCTTTCCCATGGTATAAAGTTATAAAGTTTTGCACTAAGACAGGGAGACGGGCAAAAAGGGAAACTCTATCGCATTTTCCCAGCCAATGGATGAACCCTTTTAAAATAATTCTTTGCCCTCCCCAGACACAATAAACAATAAATTCTGAGAAATAATAAAAAAAAACAAGGTCCATTTTAATTTATCGGTATGACCAACAATAATATTAAAGTGTTGTCTTTTACCATTCCGTTGAGTAAAAGCCTTTGCCATTGCCAAGCCAAAACAATTTTAATTAAAAAAACACAAATAACCTCAAAAATTTCAAAATCCAAACTGAACATAAACAAAACAATTATTTTTCTTCTTCACCTATTCCAGATAAAGACAATTAAATACACGATGAAATAACAAGTATATCACGAAAATAAATTCACAGATTACATGCCTCGTACAATATAAAAAAATGTTCAGAATTCGGCTACACAACGTTTACAGGAATGTCTCTAAATGCAAGAAAATGCTTATAAGCTGGACCCCTCGAAAGATTGTATCTGCCGGGCTAATAACTGTTATGTGTGAGCAAAGACAACACAACCATGTCGCCTGGGATGGTGAGAGTTTGGGACACGAATTTCTTATTAAACAAGCAACCACAGTGAATGTAAATGCAGCCACTCAGCTCCTCACAGTCACACTAGTAGCTGTCCAAGATACAAGTGAGAGGTAGTATAACATGTTTACTAATGAGATCAGACATTGTTTACAAAGGAAAGTGTCAAAACTTGTAGTAAAAAATAAATTTGATGGAAGCAAACCCTACTCTTAGCTGCCTACCCCTCTTGAGATAAAAGGCGTCATGATAGATGGATTCAAGTATTTTTTTAAATCTTGCAACAGGAACTAGCTGTCAGTTAAGTGCAGGGAAAAAACAACAAAATGGGAATGATGCAAACCCCAGGACCTGATACCCCTATCTGAATATCCCTAACCTTCAAAAGAAGCCAGAGATTATTTCTCTATTGCTTTTAATTTCATCTAATATTAATGGATTCTTATCCTATACAAATGTTATTCCATTCCAAGACGAGATTTATTTTCAGACTAAGAAATGCATTGTCCAAAGAAATATGTTTAGTGAAGCAAGCCATGGAATGGGGAGAAGAAGGTACACCTCCTCAACACTGGGATGAGTTGGTGGAAGTTAGAGGATCCTTGTGTGATCTACGACACAACTTAAGAATGCTTATTGGTAAAAACATTACTTTATTTAAGCAACTGGATAAAAATCAATGGAGCCAATGGACATTTTGATAAATTACCAAAAGATTATCTGCAACAAAGCTTATAGAAAAAAAACATCCTACCTTTAATTCTCAAGTTTTTTGAAAAAGCAATAGGCCCGTAAATTAAACCAATTCAAATTAAATAAATCCAGGAGTTTTGAATTTTGGCAGGCTGTTCCTTGGTACTCAAAGCATAATTCATACTACAAGTCCTATTCCTGGTATTTGAGGTGTGAACAGGTTGGAGGGCATTTCTGTCACCCAGTAAGACATTTGTGTTCTTCATTTACCTTAGAAAATGGAGTTACCCAATGACTGCTCCATTGACTATTTTAAAATTGAGCGTGTTATGTCAGATACTCGTATGGCATACTTCCTATTTGTCAATATCCCAAGGTATTATAATATGGGAGTTAAAATAAAACATTGGTAATTATTTTTTTATATAAATGTTTTATTACATTAACAGATTACATGGATTATGCTGAAAAACTAGCGACGACAGCTGCCGAGATATCATACTTGTCCGGCAACACGGCAGCGTCCGACGCTATATGCGAGAGAATCAACCACGCCACCAGGTATACACATTCAAAAAAACAGCTAATGTCAGGGAGTCATGAAAAATATTTGTAAATGAATGCATCAGTATAACCCAATTAAATTAAGAATGACATTATAAAATGGCGGATTTACTATGTACTTCTCGTTCACACACTATATGGTGCAAGCGAGAGGAAAATAAAAAATACACCATATTCTTAAGCAATCGAGTTATACAGGTAAGCTTGATTACAATATATTTATGCCCTCCCTGGCAAATGGCATTACATTAGAGACTATTATAATTTATTCAAATTTAGTACAAGAAATGACAGTTTGACAGCAATGGACAGACAAGTATATGTAGGCAGGTGGTGAAAAAAATTAACATCTAGAAATACTATGGAGTCATCAATGCTGCTTATACTTCAGTGACATCAAACTTAAGCAGTCAAATGAGGCGATATGATATGGTGTGGCTTTGTGCATAAAATGGATTTGGTACAAATTCAGTGATATCTGGGTAGCGTGTTTGTTACGCATTTACTATAGAACTCAAAGGCAATATGTAAAAACAACCCTGTCTAATCCGAAACGGTATGATTTTATAATTATGAATTGATATGTAATTTCCAAAAATCTCTTTTTTTTTTGATCAGACAGGATTTTTTTAAATAATGCTTCCTACTTTCCAGACTTGAGATTGTATAGTAAGAAAATAGAATCGATCAATAGAACAATTCCCATTTTATTGAAATAACTTACTTAGTAAAGACTAACTTGGTAATATAGATAGTATAAATGCCATCTACACAAGCGATTAAAAAAATAATTTATGTTTCGTTTCATTCTTCATACCTGCCATGTTGAAACATTATAGCTTGTGATATACAGTACCCGGTAGAAAGTAATGGGACATCAGGTTTTAAACAATTAATTAGGATTTGTAGAGTGTCGTCTCTACAGAACATTATAAAGAAAAGTAGCAAGATAGCCTTATTTATATAAAAAACTGGTGTAATTAAATTTTTTAATTGATTAGTAGTCAACACAAACAAGTTTGATCTTAGTTGTTAAACACATACACTCTTATTAATAAACTCGAAGTAGCGACGTAGTAACTAAACTGTTTTTCGTCTCCGTCTATCATAATGAATTGCAGATTTGTTAGATGGAGACGAAATACAGTTTAGTTACTACGTCGCTACTTCGAGTTTATTAATAAGAGTGATAAAGTTCATTTTAGATCCTACCTCCTCAGGTCGGTGCCGGTCAAATAGTGCGCGGAATCTAAATTGTGTGATGTTTACAGTCCTTACGTAATGCCAGCGGTATATTTGTAATTTTGTATTTTTTTAATATCAAGGAATCGCGTTTTAGGTTCTATGCCGCTTAATATAGAGGTATTATATTTTGTATTAATTACAAAAATGTATGGTACAGTATTGTCGATACTGCACATGTTTATGCGAAAAATCTAATCTAGTTAAAAATGGCATATTAGGCTCTTTAGAAAAAATATTTTTATTGAAATTAAAATTGTTCTATTTTCTTCGGGCTGTTTCAGGGGCAGTTCTGAAAATGTGTGAAATCATTATAATGATAAGCGCATATATGTAGTTACGCGGACACACCCACTTACTATTTCTATAATCTTTTATAATGTTCTGTGTAACGAAACCAAATAATTGCGGCCAGGTACTGTCTCAATTAATCTTTACACAAATTCACAATCAATGTTATTTATATTTCATTTAAGTATTGAGGCATTACATGTTTAAATAAAATATTCAATAAAAAATTTAACGAATACAATTAATTATTGTAATAATAATTATAAAATATTAAAAAAATCGAATCATTCACTCCTTTTGATTCCTAATGTTGAAATAAGATAATTGTAACATGCTTCAACCTTGCACAACATTGTTTCTATATACACATGTGACAATAATTTTAGTATACAAGTAGTTTATTGTACATAACTATTTAGTTTAAAAAAAATTACAATGCCAATTACTCAACATGTTAAAACAATTTTTAAAAAATCCATACGCTATTGAGACCAATAAAATCAAATGAAATAATATCATTCAAGGAGTCTTGTGTACTTAAAAGTAATAATAAGAAATATTATAGGCGGAGAGCTCCGTGACACACAAAGGCCAGATATTTTGATATTACCTTATTTTGGGTGACAACTTAAGAAAACTGCACTATGCAAGTGTAAAAGTAAAAATGTTATTAATAGTTGTCCCTTGTTACAAGCTAATACCAAAAGCTGATCACGAGCTCTTGGTCTATAATATATAAAATGACTTGAATAACTTTAAACATTGTACATGTTTGCCGCAGGACATGTAAGATTCAGCAACAACTAAATCATGACCTCCAACAAGAGAGCTTGGAGCTCCAACAGCAAGCCATCATCACATCACCCTCTTTACAAGAAAAACTGCAAGAGGACCCTGCAAACAACAAATAAAAACAATATACTTCATATTATAATATAAGAAAATATGTGCTTGTGCAGCTCCCTTTCCGCCAAATAAGTACAAAAATCTAATTAATTTTAAAACTTTGTACTGCTCGCCGAATGTCTTAAGAGCTCAATTTATTTGACGGCAACCATACATACAGTACTAGATAAAAAACAATAGAGCGTTGTCTCTGTCAGTCGTACATAATATGTGACATTACGCGACAGAGACGGCGCTCTACAAAACCGAAGCCTTTTTCTAAAGGCCGATGGGCACTATTTTTTTCTGATACTAATAGATAATAGGTAACTTGTTGTTTAATATATTATAAGAAACTTCGCGATAGATATGTGATACCGCGGACTTTTTTATACATCATTTTATTCTAGACAATAAATTTCTACATCATTAGACAGCATACGCCATAAAACTAGTTTTTCCCCGACTTGATTCACTAATATGTACTGTTAATGCTCAGCTCCTAAAGCTATCAGATCCATGTTTAATACTCAGTGAATCAACTTATCTAATCTTGAAACTCACGTTAGTAGATTTTGTTGGGAACTTTGTTTTATAATATGTAGTGATAGGTACACATAGTTTCTTTGGCGGCAACCAAAAAAAATGTCAAGAGCTGCACATATTAGTATTCGTTATCATAGTCAAAAGTTCATTGTTTAAATGTGATACTAGAATAAGATTAAGTTTACTGAAATAAATAGTTTTTTTGTTTGTTCAAAAACATTAATTTTTACCATTGGTCCTAAATTAACGAATAATACAAACATATTTTGGTACAGCATATTTTTAATTTAATACCTTAACACATGAGAATGGTGTTTCTTTGTGTAAAAACTTCCGGGAGACAGTATGGATACTTAAAAAAAAAGATATTCATTCATTTGGGTACGGTGTCATTTTTGTTTATAGGGGATTGTCTCAAACTTAGCTCCTAATGGATATGGGCGTTAGTTTTTATTTTTAAACAATGTTAAATATTACATTACCATTATAAATTCGTCTGCGGTATGATACATTTAATTTGATGTGAATTATTAAATTTCGCGTAAAAAGTTATTAAGTTATTTTAAGGCAACAAACAAACAAAAAACACGATATCAACTAAAAGTGGCATTTTTCGATGCATAATTGTCTCAAACTTAGCTCCTAATGGATATGGGTGTTAGTTTTTATTTTTAAACAATGTTAAATATTACATTACCATTATAAATTCGTCTGCGGTATGATAAATTTAATTTGATGTGAATTATTAAATTTCGCGTAAAAAGTTATTAAGTTATTTTAAGGCAACAAACAAACAAAAAACACGATATCAACTAAAAGTGGCATTTTTCGATGCATAATTGTCTCAAACTTAGCTCCTAATGGATATGGGCGTTAGTTTTTATTTTTAAACAATGTTAAATATTACATTACCATTATAAATTCGTCTGCGGTATGATAAAATTAATTTGATGTGAATTATTAAATTTCGCGTAAAAAGTTATTAAGTTATTTTAAGGCAACAAACAAACAAAAAACACGATATCAACTAAAAGTGGCATTTTTCGATGCATAATTGTCTCAAACTTAGCTCCTAATGGATATGGGCGTTAGTTTTTATTTTTAAACAATGTTAAATATTACATTACCATTATAAATTCGTCTGCGGTATGATAAATTTAATTTGATGTGAATTATTAAATTTCGCGTAAAAAGTTATTAAGTTATTTTAAGGCAACAAACAAACAAAAAACACGATATCAACTAAAAGTGGCATTTTTCGATGCATAATTGTCTCAAACTTAGCTCCTAATGGATATGGGCGTTAGTTTTTATTTTCAAACAATGTTAAATATTACATTACCATTATAAATTCGTCTGCGGTATGATAAATTTAATTTGATGTGAATTATTAAATTTCGCGTAAAAAGTTATTAAGTTATTTTAAGGCAACAAACAAACAAAAAACACGATATCAACTAAAAGTGGCATTTTCGATGCATAATTGTCTCAAACTTAGCTCCTAATGGATATGGGCGTTAGTTTTTATTTTTAAACAATGTTAAATATTACATTACCATTATAAATTCGTCTGCGGTATGATAAATTTAATTTGATGTGAATTATTAAATTTCGCGTAAAAAGTTAAGTTATTAAAGCAACAAACAAACAAAAAACACGATATCAACTAAAAGTGGCATTTTTCGATGCATAATTGTCTCAAACTTAGCTCCTAATGGATATGGGCGTTAGTTTTTATTTTTAAACAATGTTAAATATTACATTACCATTATAAATTCGTCTGCGGTATGATAAATTTAATTTGATGTGAATTATTAAATTTCGCGTAAAAAGTTATTAAGTTATTTTAAGGCAACAAACAAACAAAAACACGATATCAACTAAAAGTGGCATTTTTCGATGCATAGTTTGAAGTGTCAGGAATCAAATTCAATCTCAAAAAAATACAATGGATACCAAATAATACTACATAAATCTTGAACCGCATAAATTTTTCATAAGTGCTTTGGTCTACCGAAAAAAAAGAATTCACAACATTTCGTTTTTCGTTAAGTACCAAAATTAAAAATCCGTTTGGAGATCTTACTTTGCTTAACACGATACACATATTTAATTTTTTTTTTATTCAGTGGTTTAAGAGATATTTTGAAAAAACTACACTGTAACGAGTACGGTTCAAAGCTACTATACTCTCTGCCTACAAAGGTACCTGGCAATAAAAAGTATTAGTTGTAGTTGTAGAAACAAAACAGGATACAAGGGGACTATTGATGGAGCCATAACACGAAAAAAAGAGAATAGAATAGATACAAGGGAATTTAATTTTAAATTAATAAACTCAAAAATAAACAATAATGAATGAAACAAAAAAACCATGAACGAACTATTGAATGAATGAAACGAACGCACGCAGCTCATGTCATTTCTTTTTTTTAATACAGAATACGCATAGACACCTGATACATTTAGCCGTTATCGGCTTTTTTCTAAAAATGCAATATTTAAAAATTAATTTAAGAGTGTTAAAGTTAAAATTTTAGAAAAGCAAAAAATACGGGTACCTTAATTTTTCACCTACTTTCATATATACTAATAAAATTAGGGTGTTAAAATTTTGAAATGTTGTGGATTAGCATTTACCTTTATAAAAAAACTTTTGTGCGTAAGTTCACAATATTTTGCGCGACAATTAATACTTTTTTGAGAATAAAATAGCTTATTAAAATTATTAAAACTTTAACTGATTACTTTCACTGTTAATTATTTTTTTTTAACAATCTTTAAGAAAAAGCTACAATATAAGTGAAATTTCAAGTGTAGATACTTTTTTGTGAATAAAATAGCTTATTTAAATTATTAAAAGTTTAACCGATTACTTTCACTGTTAATTGTTTTTTTTTAACAATCTTTAAGAAAAAGCTACAATATAAGTGAAATTTCAAGTGTAGCTTCATGACCACGTAAACTATGCCAAGCAATATTCAACCTTATATCGTTCTCCACAAGCATCCGCCCACCGAAGTGCAAATCATATTTTTATTGAGGTTGATCCCTGCCTTAAGAAACCAATTTGAATATTTTTGTTTTCTGTGCAGTAGTTTTTTTACAATACATTTTCAAAGTTTTGCCGACAGACGACTAAGCGACGTCATCATTTAAGTTAAATAGCGTTTCTTTTCTGTGTTTGTTTTGTTTGTGATGAAAGTACTATGCCCCATGGTACTACCGGTTCGACAAATGTGGCAGAACGGCTGTTTTGCCTAAATGTTGACGTCACTTTGTCGTCTGTCGGCAAACTTTGATTTAAGTTAAGTAGCGTTTCTGTTCTGTGTTACTACTCGTTTGTGATAAAAGTACTATGCCCCATGGTACTACCGGTTCGACAAATATACAGCAAATTACAGAAAATAAAAATGGTTGTTTTGCCTAAATGATGACGTCACTTTGTCGTCTGTCGGCAAACTTTGATTTAAGTTAAGTAGCGTTTCTGTTCTGTGTTACTACTCGTTTGTGATAAAAGTACTATGCCCCATGGTACTACCGGTTCGACAAATGTACAGCAAATTACAGAAAATAATAATGGCTGTTTTGCCTAAATGATGACGTCACTTTGTCGTCTGTCGGCAAACTTTGAAAATCTATATAAATAGAAATCAATTGCCGTATGTATGAAAGATCATGGGATATGGGATCCATGGGCGAAGCCGAGGCGGAAAGCTAGTTTTTTACCTTTTAATTTTCCCCCCAAAATCGAAATTTTATTATTTAGTTTGTGATTGGATCATGAAACTCTATATATGTACCAAGTTTCAGTTCATTTTTCGTCTAGTAGCTTTGGAGAAAATAAGCTGTGATAGACAGACAGACACAAGAGTGTTTCCGTTTTTTCATCGGAGATGTTCAGACCCCTAACAAATTAAGAAGAACATGGAGTAGGTGTTATTTTTTATTAAAATGATCAATGTTACTATAGTTGGTAAATCGTGACGAGAAGTACGACGGGAGCGGATTATCGTTTATTGTTTCACACAACACATACAATTTGACACATTTTTATTTTAAAGAAAATAATATATGGTAGGGTTTACCTATAGATATAAAATTAGAAGGAGGCGTCCTTGCTGAGATGCGTCTCGATATCAACACGACAGATGGGGCAGTGCTTGCTGGTGATCAGCCACTGGTCCACACACTCCATGTGGAACAGATGCATGCAGGGCAGGCGTCTGGAACAATGTACAAAATTTATTTAGTTCCATACTCTGGTCGCAATTCCGGTCGCGTCACGTAAAATGTTATCGGGAAAGGTAAGGTAAAGGTACACGTTCTGAATACGAACGGAATTTGGTCACTCGTTCTTTTGTCGCATCATTAGGGGCCGTCTCCACGAGCGACAGAATCGCGGCGATAGTCTCGTCCGTGCCACCAAATTCGATAAAAACTATGGACCAATCTCCACAGGGCGATACTATCGCCTATTGAGTTTGTATGGCACGGCGAGACTATCGCCGCGATTCTCTCGCTCGTGGAGACGGCCCCTAAGGGCGCAAAATGTCCAGCAAAAAATGAGTCGTATATATGACTCGTAACAGGACTACAATGCAATATTTTTTATATTACTAGTGAAGTTTATTAAAAGTATTCTTTATGATTTCACAAATTTAATTAATTATGCATACGTTAATATAAATTACAAACTTTCTGCCCCAGCTTCGCCCGTAAAATTTTTTGGAAAATTTATCCCGAAGGATTTCCGGGATAAAAAGTAGTCTATGAATGTGAAAAAAGTCACGTCGATCCGATGCTGCAGCAGCTGCTCTGTTTTGATGTGAAAGAAGGACAAACAAACATACTTTCGCACTTAACATTAAAAACTATTATTTATTAATGATAAATATTAAAAAAATTAAAGTGATATTTATTATACTCCTGCATCCTACAATCTAGGGTCCTTCTAGCAAAACGTCAAAGAAAAAAAACACTACGGCTTCTATTTAAAAAAAACTACACAAACCTGCAATCGCTGTCCTCCTCAAAAATCGACAGACATATAGTGCACTTCTCGTCGTGATGATGTTGCGGCCGCGAGTACGCGTGTCTGTACGTGTTGCGCTCTATAACGGCCCGCGTCGCGCCTCGCAGCGGCCCGCGCGGCATTCGGGACGCCATGCGGTATGCTTCCGCCAGCGCCCACGTGTTCGGGTAGAAGTTGCTCAGCGGGGATAGCAACGAGTGCGTGTGCGGATGCGGGTTCGGGTGCGGGTGCTGGAAATAGAGGGTTTTTTATTAGATTTCCATTTTTTGATTCGAAAGGCATGTTCTGCACTTCTTCTAAAAAATAACAGTTACATCAGTTACAAAATCAAAAATTGAAAGTAAACTTTACGTTCCAAAACGATTCTAGATAAATGCGTTCTGCTTTTTCATCACTCATTTTTCCATCCACCACGTCACCTTAATCAAATGCTTGCACATAAGGACTCTCCTCCCCGCACTCCTCATAAAAAAGAGTGAAGGCGCCATTGTAAATTGCAATATACATATTTAGTTCGACACCATATAAGACGAGGAAACCAAAGAAAACTCACCAGCAAAGCGTTCGGCTGTATAGAGATGTGAAGTTGCGGCGGGCCGGTCGGCATTATGTGGTGCATGTGATGATGGTGCACGTGCGCCGTGTCACCCACAGGGCTCGTCTCACTGAAAGGATCACAGATATATTATTTATTAATATTCTTTTACTAATGTTTCAAAAAATTACTACAGTAGTACAGATTTAAGAAGTCACATTTGACAGTTCTCAGAAGGGAATTTTCACCTTACAATACATAGCACAGGAATAGATTATTTTAAGGAATCGATTTTAAATTCTTTTGAGACTATATAGGTAAATAAATATTTAGAGGCTTTTCCCATCTCATACCTCAACAGAACTGGCCACTCGTTAGGTATAGCGGCTATACTATAGCCTCATAAATACCATAGGCTAAAAGAGGGAGACTTGGTCTTCAGCTGGTTTCGGGAGCTGTAAGGCAGCCCGTGAAGAATAATAAAAAAGTAAAATAAATGAGAAGTTATAACGCCTGCTGTATATTCAATTTAATTTTATTCGATTTTTTTTTTCTATAATTTAAAAACGGTGTATTGCGCTTTTGTACAATTCCAATGATCCATTACTACTTAAAAAAAAAAAAACCAACGCCCTACGCAGACTACGCTTCTAATCCCACAGCAGACATAATCCGTCAAGCCACACTGAGACTTTTCCATCTAAATATACCTCAACAGAGGTTAGGTATAGATTCACAAACACCATCGGCCAAAAAAGAAAGACCTTGTCTTCAGCTGGGCAGGGCATCCTGGGGCCGGTAACACGGTTCTGGCAACCCGTGAAGTTATAATAATACTAAATATATTGAAAAAATACTGGCGCCGCGCGGCTTTAAATAGTTTTTTTTTATTTGCTTGCCGCTGCCGTCAAAGGACACCGCCGACGTAGTATTTTGGCTCGACCGTTAACTGTGCTTAAGTATAACGTGTTACAACGTGAAATAACCGCGTAAAAATGGAATTAAGAAATAACCTCCTCTGAGGCTGGATATAAATTCCAGTTTATGGAATCAGATTTCATGCCAATTAGGACAAGATAAATTTACACTTTCAACAAGTAGGGAATGTTTACAAAGTCGTGAACAACAACCTAGCAATAAATATATACTTACGACCCGAACGGATGATGTCCATCAGCTACTTCCACTGGCTCAGAAGGCTCCGACTAAAAATTAATAACAAAATTATTAGCAAATAAAAAAAGAATGTACTGGCAGTGAGACTAGAGAAAATACAAAAAAATGCTATTTACACGATTCTTCTTAGTCGTGGTGCTCTTGACAGAGCAGTCGTGGTCAATCATGGCGGTCCACAGCGCGACGCACCTTGTATTGTCTCGCCATGGTTAACTTTCTTGGTAAGAATAGTGTAGTGGTCCCCTTGCCTTCTGCACCAGACAATTTAAGACTCGCTGTAGCCTCTTCCAGCAAGTTTCCTAGCTAGGTGTATGGTTATTCCGCCATTGCTCTCGGTCGCCAGAGCCTCGTTTGTTGTCTAGCAGAGGGTACCGCGTAAGGGTAAGCGTGCAGGTGAGGATGACATTTGGGGTCGGATAGATCTTATTCCCCCCTTACACGATACTGATGCATAAATAACAGTTTTTAGAATGGCGTTGTCTTTCTGTCCCAATGATGTTATACAGAAAAGGCTCTGAAATGGCTCAATGTATTTTGATGAAACTTTCAGGGGTCATAGCGGATATTTAAACCTGTGTTCACATCATTTTTGCGGCCAGTACGGAGAGCTGGTAGTGTAAAACTGGAGGTATGTATGTACGTACCAGATCATGAGGGGACCCCATACATGATTCCAGAACAGGTCTTGGGCAGCGACGCCCACGAGAGTTCTCATCCTAAAATAAAAAAAAAATTATGTTGTACTAATTTGTGTGTAAGTTAAGTAAGGAGGAATTAAGCTTGCAATGCAGTGATATATAACAAAAACCTTATATTGACTTATATGATACTGACTGACTGACAATGAACACACAGCGTAAACCACTGAAGGTATAAATATAAAAATTGGAACGTATAATCCTTAGGACGAGCACTAAGGATTTTTCCAACAATATTAGTCATCAGATCTTAACGCTGCAGCGAGCTCAAATCTGGTGTGATTTCCTGGTGTATGTGTTTATGTTCAAATACCTTTCATTATATGTATTGAGTGTGCAATATAAAAAGCAGTTACATGAACGAATGGTGATGACAATAGGCGCTTATTACGCGAGGAACAAAATTTACGATATTAACAAACGAATAATAAATGTTAACTTTTTTAGAAAGGTCATCAATGTCTCACGGTTCAAATCATGGAAACGACGTTAATACACGTACGTCAAACCCACACATAGCCCAAGCCGGGATGCACTTAAGCGCTAAAGTCAAATTGTTTTTATTTACCCTTGGATTCGGCACTTGCAGAGGTCCGGGACACACCGAGCCTCGTCGCTGTAGCTCCTGAAACATACAAATATGCGTTTTTAACCTCTGACGTGTCTGTCTATGGCACCGTATCTCCAAAACGGATGGACCGATTTGAATGAGTTTTTTTTTAATTTCAAGGCCAGTTTAGTCGGGGTGCCTCTCAGCAATGTTTGATCAAAATCTGCTAAGCAGATTCAAACAACGGATCGGATGAGCATTGCAGTTATATCAGAACTATCTTTCCGCTCCGGCTTCGTCTGTGGATTTTTAAGACAAGAATTTATCCCGGAATAAAAGGTAGCCTATGTAATTTTAAGGCCATTTAACTCCGTTGCTGTGTTTTAACGCGAAAGAAGAACAAAACAAACAAACGCATTTATAATGTGTTAGGATTAGGATAATACCACCGTAGGCAGAATTTAGTGCATAAATAAAAATATCACCTGGGCATGTTGCTGCCTATGCCACAATCGTTCATGCACAACGTACGGCGGGGGACTGCGCATATTGAGGTGTGGCTCAGGAACACCTGAAATTAAAAATCATGACAATTTTATGATATAGAAATCAATCAAAACTTTCAATATTAGTGAAATAATTTTTGCTATATCTTAAAAACTGTGCAGTATCGGTTTATAAAAAATAAAACACCCACACAAATAAGCTTTTTACTACTTATCTATTAGAGATAGATATATGCATGCTACCGCGGACTTATTTATAGATAATTTTGTTCTAAACAATTATTTCCTATATAATTTTGTTATATCTCTAACGGATTAAACAACATATGCCATGAAAACTCGCTGTGGCTAACTTTGTCCAGACTTGATGTACTTATTCAGCTCCTAAACATGATTAGTCCATGTTTAATACTCGTAAACCTTCCCGGTGAATCAACCTATATAATAGTGAAACCACAACAAAATCGGTTCAGTAGTTTTTGCGTGAAAGACAAACAGACGCGGCGGGGGACTTTGTTTTATAATATGTAGTGATGCCCATCACGATATTTTCCCAGAAGGGAACCGACGGCCTTTACCAATACAAAAGTAAATAAATAACTCACCAACTCCATGCATCCTGGAGGATAATTGTAAATGTGGGTTGTACGCCTGCCTCATTAGAGGATGCCACATCGCGCTCGTAGCTGTCGGCGGGTTATGTCTTTGGCAACAACACCCGTCAAGCTGCCAGCGTTCGTGCACCCTCGTGCTGAAAATATAATAACATTAGCTTCGCCCGTGGATATTTACGAAATGTGACATGAGAATTTATCCCGATTTTGTGAGTTTTTTAACTGTACCTACCAACACAATTACATCTTTATAATGTTATTATTGATATTTCCTACACGTTTCATCCGAATCCGTTCACCCGTTAGGTGGGGCGTGATTGAGCAAATATCAAAATTAATTAGGAAGATAAAAAGCATCAACCAATACCTAAATACATACCCATAATAGCACCAATAATAGAAAAAGTTATCAAAACGAATCACGATCATTTCAAATAAAGGTAATAACAAAGTAATAATATTAAACTCTACACTGAGTCACAGTCACATAGTTCCCGCCACGCGAGCGTATAGGTAAGACATACAATAATGGCGGGAAATGCAGTGTCACAAGCAAAATCCAAACGAATCAGTCGCTAGAGGGCGCTCGGTTCGCTTAACTTCGGGCGACTTCGGCTCTCTTCGGCTAGACTTCGTTAAGAAAGAATAAACTAAATGCAATTCGTCATACAGAATTCTTAATATATTAATTAACATTTTAATCTAATTACGTGTGCCGATAAATAGTTACATTTTCCAAACAGCTTTTTAAAAATCCAAGGATTATAGAAAAACTGACTTTAAAAATGTTTTTATTTTGTAAATTAAATTTCAATAAAATTATATTTACGCCTGTATGCTATTGGGGTAAGCAGATACAAAGACCTTTGTTCCTCTTCTACTCATTCTTACATCATTACCGATTTAAATGGGCTCAGAAATTTGAGTGGGGAGTGAGTAGTGAAATTGTTGGCCACTTGTCTTTGCTTATTTCTAACTACATGAGATTTGGATAAAAGTGATACATTTAATTTTTACATAATTACCAGATACAGTGTTTCAAGTTATAGTTCTTGTCACAGATACCAAATGTTATCATAGCTTAGCCTAGCTGTTACCATTTTATAACAATAACATTATAGAAACAAATTTATACATTATTAATTGATTATGGCATTCACTGATAAGAAGAATATAACAATGGTCTGATTGATTACAAATACAGTTTGGACTTGGAAAAAATGGGGAATATTTTACTAGAGTTTTTAGGGACATAATTCCCAAAAAAACTATTAAAATTCTATTAAGCGTCTGTTACACAAGAAGAGTTTCTCGAATGCGAGTGGCAGTTTCTTGCTAGACAATAATACTATCGCCTAGTGCAAATAAATTGTGCGAATCTCGCCTATCCAAGTAATTATCGCCCTCTAAAAATATTCTCGGTCATCGCCTGTGTGGCCTGTGTAAACAAACTCTACGAGTTTTTACTCGGATTCTCGAATGCGATTTTGTTCATTAAATAAAATGTCTGCGATGGAGCAAAGTGTACTTATAGTTGCAGCTTTGCTGAGAAACGAAATTTTGAATATAAAGAGAAAGAATTCAGAAAAAAATTGCCTTTGAAGTTATTTTGATTTTTTATTCGTTTTAAGGTAAGGTAATTTAAGGTAAGGTAATCAATAAATTAATTATACAATATTGTTTTATTTGGTAATCTAAATATATAAAACTCGTGTCGTTTACGGACTAACATACAACGCACATCCTAAACCACTGAAGATATGAAAATTGGAAGGTATATTCCTTAGTGAGTGAAATGGGATGTAAAAGTTTGTATGGTAAATCATATTCCCTTGAAACGTGGTACAAATACTCTTTAAAAGAAATAATAAATCACGTGTAATTCAACCCTTATGAAGGGGTGCAACAGGGTATTGAAATTTGTATAGGGGAAAATGTTATTTTGGTCAGATCTACTTGAAACATAGATATAGAACATAGGAGGTCAGTTTAAGAAGATTTTTTTGAATTTTTTTTTGAAAAACAAAATAAGATGGTGAAATAAACGTTTGTATGGAAAATCATATTCCCTGCGTGTATCAACTTGAAACTTGGTTCAAATACTCTTTAAAACAAATAATGAAACACATGTTTTAGGAATTTATAAAACAATCCTTAAGAAGGGGTGCAACAAGGTGTTAAAGTTTGTATATATCTATGTGTGTACTGTCGTGTCGCTGACTGACTGACAATCAACGCACAGCTTAAACCAATATAAATATGAAAATTGGATGGTGCACGGGGTGCTGCTGAAGTTTGTATGTGGATTTTTTTTTGTCGGATCTACTTATTTAGAGCTAAAGTATATAAGGAGGTGACCAAATGAAGGATTTTTTGAAAATCAACCCTTAAGGGTGCAAGGGGTGTTAAATTGTGTTTTGGGAAATTGTTTCGCATTTCAAACATTTTCACCGAGAACTGAAAATTACGGGGGTTCAAAAATAAAATTAAATGAAACCTTTTTGCAGAATTACATAAATTGCGTCACTATTCCTAATACAACGCGTACAAAGTCGCGGGCAACTGCAATCATAGATATTTTCACTGGTCATGTTAGCAATAAATTGAAAATCTGGTTACTTGGAAGACCTGATGATGGGTCCTAGAGGTCGACCTATAGTAGGTACAATTAGTGATAGACCATAGGAAAAAATTAAAAAATAGAACAACACTCTTTAGTCCAGATAAATTTTGTCAATGTTCCCAATTCTACGCGGACGGAGTCGTGGGCAAAAGCGTTAATAATATAATAATAATATATGTCGGCATTTTATAACAAGCAAATAAAATTTTGAACATTTACACAGTGACTCAACGGGAATGCAAACTAAAATTAAATGTGTGGCTGAGGACATTAGATTATGTCCAAATTGAAAAATTACTTTCCAAAACATGTCTTTACGCTCAACAGTTGTTCTTTTTATTAGTATTTATTTATGTGTTCTGTTATCTTGTTGCATTATTCTGCTATATTATGTATGTTCCGTTTATTTTGTTTACTTACTTATTGCATATTCTTCTTATTATTACCTAAGTTTACAGATGTACTATATTATTTAGTACCTAGTACCGTGGAAGAGCGGGCCTCTCCTAATACAGGTGTTCTACACTTGTAAACAATATATAAATTTGAATTTACGAATAAAACAATATTGTATTGTATATTACATTATCATTATAAATTGCTTGCGCTTGGTAATATTTCTATCACTAAATTTCGCATAAAATGTGAAAAAATACAACTAAACAAAATACTCACTTGCAATTAGCATCGTGTTGTCGCGGGACAAACGATCCCCTCGTCCCGCGGACTCCGAACGGCGAGGACATCAGCGTCGGTACGGGTGGCGAGAACGGGGGTGAGCGAGGTGATGACTCGGGCCGCGCGGGCGAGTTCTGTGTCAGGTCTATCACCTCGTTAGCCTTTAAAGGGAAACAATACTATTATTATCAACTAACCACCAGACCCGGCCAGCGGACTGCGAACGGTGAGGAGTCTCGAGTTTGTTGCTGCTTGACCGACATCAGCGTCGGCACGTGTGGCGAGAACGGGGACGAGCGAGGTGATGACTCTGTGTCAGGTCTATCACCTCGTTGGCCTTCAAAGGGAAACAATACTATTATTATCAACTAACCACCAGATCCGGACCCGGCCAGCGGACTTCGAACGGCGAGTAGTCTCGAGGCCGTTCCTGCTTGACCGACAGCAGCGTCGGTACGGGTGGCGTGAACGGGAGCGAGCGAGGTGATGACTCGGGCCGCGCGGACGAGCTCTGTGTCAGGTCTATCACCTCGTTGGCCTTCAAAGGGAAACAATAGTATTATTATCAACTAACCACCAGACCCGACCCGCGGACTACGAACGATGAGGAGTGTGTCTTGAGATTGTTGCTGCATGAATGACCGACATCAGCGGGGTTAGTATATGTGGAATCCGCGCCATCGTTTGATAGACTCGAACAGATGAAAACGACGAGTCCACACAATGGCCAGCCATGGAATGCCCGATCCAGGCAGGAGTCCGTGTACTGCTTTGCCCGACTCAGCAATTAAAAGATAGTTCACAGATTCATGCTCGGACATTTTGTGGACTCGTGTGGACGATGGCACGGTTTTTAAATAATATGCTAACCCCATAGCGTTATTTTTGCGTTAAATAGCCCGTTTATTGAATATAGGAAGGACCCAAAGGAGCGGCAACAAATCAAAGCGGAAAGCTAGTATTGGACGAGCAAACCAATTTTATACTCTACTTACAGCTGCAGACTCGACCAAAACCACATCATTGTCATCATCCTCATCAGTGTCTGATAACCAATCTAACTGCAGATCTGGTGCTGACAAATCTCCAATAACTTCTCTTGCTGGGGGGACCAATTTGTCCTTGGCCATCTGAAATATTTTTGTGTTTATTGAGAAAGGTTATGTAACAGGAACAGTAAGGGCCATTCATAAATTACGTTACACGAATTTCATTGTGGTATAACATGTCACACTTTGTTGACCCCCTCCCTCCCCCTAAACCTGTGACGTAATTTATGAATGGCCCCTAACCATAAATGTCAAGCAATCAGACTTTCAGGTGAAGCTGGGTTGGAAAATTAGTCAGTAATATAAATGAATCAAACAAAAACAATATTTTATTCTAAAAATAATCTAATTTTGGTATCTAGAAATCTTAGGAATTAATGAAAATGCATCCTCTAACTTAAGTGTACTAGGACGAGTTAAAAGGCTGGGTGTCAATACAATTTTTCTTTTCTGGTTTTACTTTAAAATATAACATAGCTGATATGTAGTGTTAACTGAGCTCAAGATATCGGGTATTACTACAAAAATGTATGAAGTTAAAATATCATATACCTTATTGAAGTTAATCACGCTGGTTTGTCTCGTAATACCACTGCTAGTTCCAGGTTGAGCTAACCAGGTCTCCGTTATCTGTCTGTCACCAGCAGCATCCACCTCGTTCACAGTTGGTGGAATCCGATCCTCTCTCTTTATAGTTATACTGTCAACAACTTTGGTGAAAAGTTCACTCCCATTTTGTGTACGATTTTTATTATCACATACATTCTCAACCTTAACAATGATTGTGCTGTCTGCTTCCTGACTCGTACTTGGGCCCGGGTCACTAGGATTTCCAGAACTGCCAGGATTGCTCTCCTGTTTAACAGGTGGCCGTTCTACCTTAATTTGTGCAATGTTTTGAGCGGACATACTAGTCGAAGGACTTTCCTGTGGATGTTCACATTTCACTCTGTTCTGAGTATAATTAATATTAACAGTATCACTTTCTCTCTTTACTTGTGGCATTAATTGTCTGACACATTGTGGACAATTCTCCGAAAGAGAATAGTTGTTGTGAGAGTGTCTCACAGTTGATGGTTCCGGATTTAGTTCCACATTTCTAACCTCAGAATCTCCTGCAGCTACTTGAGCAGTTGGTTCCTGTTTTACTCTGCTAGTCTGGTTCTGCAAATTATTTACTGGTTCGCTGTTCTCCACCTTTACAGAACTGCTGCTCGGAATCTGAATTCCATGTTCATTTCTTGGTTGACCATTATCTTCCTCTTCAGAACTAATTTCAATGGTACTTGAACCATTAGCTTCCTGTTTAACATGTCGATGCCTTGGAGATATATTCAATTTTCGACTTGGTCTTTTTAGATTGATCGGTTGATCAGCAGGCTGACAGGCTGTAGGTAAAGTGAACTGGTGGCTTTGATAGAAATTAGGTGTATTCATTTGTTCAAAAAGTGATCGGGCATGATAAGCCCGGGGTGGTACAACATAAGGGACTTCCCTCCTATGGAAGTTCAGAGCTGGCGCATTATTATAAAATGGGGAAGATTGGTATGGGTTACTAGTATAGGCCGGAGAGTAAGTGAATGTAGCTTGAAAATAACTTCTTAGTTTTGGCTGGTACCTAATATTGACATCTACACAGTGAACAAATCTATCATCACCATTTGCACCATTGTTGTTATTGTTAGAATTCCCAAAGACATAACCGGAACTAGAATTATCTGGTAAAGGTTGGTATTCTTCTGGAACTGGTGTGTCAGGAGCGGGGGGATGGGGGGATTCACTCAATACTGCAGAAGGGGAACTTGGGGGTGTACTTGGAAAATGAACCCTGGGAGCTGGCTCCCGTTGTGGTATTGGTGCCTCGGGTTGTGCAGGTATCACTTGGACATCTTCATCACTCTCTGCAAACAAGTCACTCTCACAATCCATTGGTTCTGAAATACAAATACATTTACCTACATAAATATTATATTATATAATAAAGTCCCCCTGTCTATGATTTTTCATGCAAAAAGTACTGAACAGACTTTGTTGTGATGTTGTTTAAACAGAGTTTTTTATTTATTTATTATAAGCATATTTACGTTGGTATTTAAATGGTTATAAACCCATATTGTACCAGTGTACAGCAGGGGCGGCATCCCTAGTTTTAGCTAATTATGACAAAAACTTGTATATACAATCATCATAAATTATTTTCTGCAAATATACCTAGAAATTATTTTTCTCAAATTAAAAGTATGTGTTCACTACATATTAAGATACTCATATACCTTAGCATTTCAACAAATACCTTAGATGAGAACTTTAAAAAAAATTTGCTCTGAACTTAACAGTGAATAAAATACACTCATACTGTTGTATTTTATGTTATACAGTGGTCCAGAGGGTAATATTTGTTAAATTGATATTATGGGTTGTGTATAGTGTTAATTATATTTGTAGATATGTATTATTATTTATAATATAGAAATTCATAATCTACAAGCAGGTGTTTATAATGTAATTTATAATAACCAACATATAAACATATAATAATGTAAAAAGTATTCATACCACTTCTGGAATTACTGTCTATTGTAGAAGATAAAACTGAGTCCAGGATTTCTCCCAAAGTCGGGGACCCCGGAAGACTCCATTGCCACGAACCTTGCTCTCCGTTGAAGCCGTTTTCCGACATAGCAGTAGATATTGTTCAGTATGTTCTCATATTCCCGACACTGTAAAGTAGCAAGTACCTACTAAGGGTATTGCTTTTGTATATTAGAGGTCCACGTACACTTTTTGTAAACCATATTTATAACTATTAATAATTTTGTATTTTATAACATTTTGTTTGGTAATATTTCACCTTAATTATATTTAGTTACAATCAAGAGGATAAAATTGAAATAAACAAAATATATTGGTGGAGCAAAAAGTTATCTTTTTTTAGTATTATTTAGTATAGTGTTGTTAGACTAAAATAAATCTATTTTATTAATTTTTAATTAATGTAAATTATTTTTTACAAGAAACTGTACAATTATAAAGTTAAATAATGTATAAATTATAAAATAATAGACGTTATTGGCCTATTTTAACTATGTATAATGTATAATAATTGAAAATAATATTAATAATGTATATTCCTTGATGTCCGTCACTGAAGAATGAATGAATGAATGAATGAACCTGGACATCACTACTGGATCCAAGGATCATTTCTACTCTATGATCATTCTATCTTCACATTGGACAGAGCATAGCTGCCTTTCCTTTTCCGGTTCTGCATCAAGCTGAAACCATGCCGGTGTGTATTTTATAAATTCAATAAAACAATAATGGGTGGACTTTATTCTATTCAGTACATTTTTGTTCGGCCTGTGTAATTAGTGCATTTCTACTGTACTCAAATATCGAGTGTGCAACAGTTCTTCTCAAATATAAATACGCATTATTGCCTCTCACACATGGCACTAACTTGACATGTCACATGAATCCATTTGTTATAAAAGTGGCCCAAAATGTGAATAAAAACAGTATGATACTGTAGTGTACAATGCTGATTATAATTCTCCAAGTTTCTGTTCTGTGATACATAAAAGGAGGCCCAATTTGGTAATGTAATGTAACTTAACCTATTTTGTTTTGACTTTCAGCTCGCAGTGGATTTATTGCACCCGTCTCCCGCGTCGGAGAAACGTAAACACAAGCTTAAGCGACTTGTACCGCATCCTAATTCATATTTCATGGACGTGAAATGTCCTGGCTGTTACAAAATAACTACAGTGTTCAGCCATGCACAGAGGGTGGTGGTGTGCACTGGTTGCTCCACCATTCTCTGCCAGCCTACAGGAGGAAGGGCGAGGTTAACAGAAGGTAAATATTGTGTATCTTGTTATCTATATAAAATATTGTTTACTTAGCTTTAAATGTACATACAAAATTGAAGTAGGTATGCTTTCGATAGTAGGGCTTTTGTTATACATTTATTAATAAAATATATTTTTGGATAATAACAAGAAAAGGATGATTTTTGACTAAATTGCACAATTGATAGAAACTTATTTCACAACATTGTTTTTGGAATGTGGGCTCTTGTTCAAGATTGTGCAATGTATTGCAAACAGAATTCATCAATAAAGTTGTGATACTTTAAAAAATCTGAAGTTACTAAGTACATAGATACAACTTGTATCTTCATAGACTGTGTTTAGCTATCTCAATATTAATTTTTTATTGTTATCTATTTCTGAAATACAGGAATAACCTTTCAATTGACTCTGCCTCTTGAGATTCAATGCATGTAACCTTATTGTAAATTTAACTTATAGTTACAGTTAAAAATATATACAAAGCATATCAAATCAACATAACAATTGGTTATTAAAATATGAAATCTTTTTCTTAATGGGTTACCTTACAGCTTCCAAAACCATGTTATCGGTCCCAGGGTAACCAGCAGAAGAC
The DNA here is from genome assembly GCA_963924495.1 of Nemapogon koenigi. Classification (NCBI taxonomy): domain Eukaryota; kingdom Metazoa; phylum Arthropoda; class Insecta; order Lepidoptera; family Tineidae; genus Nemapogon; species Nemapogon koenigi. The sequence continues at coordinate 7,259,724 of OZ004649.1, read as the reverse complement.
CAAGTCTTCCACTTTTAGCTGATGGTATTTGTGAGGCTATACCTAATGAGTGGCCAGTTCTGTTGAGGTATGAGATGGAAAAGCCTCCAAGTGTAGTTTGTCAGATTATGTTTTTAATTTAAAAAAAACCCATTCCATCTAACTTGCTGACACACATGAATATGAAACTTTGGCTGATTCAGGCATGAGACTTGCAGTAGAAAAATACCTTAACCCTCCTTCACCATAATATTTTTGATTTTTCAATAAATTAACAAACTTTATTTTACTTTAATTGCCTGCTACACTTGCTTACAACTCACTTGACAATACTGATGATGTCCAATGTTTGTTATTACAAACTGAATTTTAGGGAAAGAAAAGTTTGAAAATTCGGGGAAAACTGAAATTGCTTTATTGTATGGGATTTTTGCATGATTCCGTTATATGGGCTCCAGGGGCCGGGGCGGAAAGCTAGACAAAATAATATTAATAATAATGAAATTATGTCAATATTGAGACAACTCCATTGTAGAGCTTTATTAGTAAGGGGGATCAAGTGACCTTGATTAAGATTCTTCGTCATGTCATGGTGACCGACGCACGCGTTCCATCGTGACATGATGGGGAATACAGTTTAATTTCACCCGCGCTGTGATAGTTGATTAATAAGACATAACACAGTTGGCATCACCTAGCTACTGATTAATCTGCATATTTATACTATAATTGACATAAAACTTGACATTGGTGGAATCATCAAAACCCTGAAAAAATTGAATAAAAAGTTAGTTTTGTTTGACTTTGTTTATATCGTTCCCAGAGCACCCAGCAGAAAACAAAGTCTCCCTCTGGTATTTGTGAGGCTATACCTAATGAGTGGCCAGTTCTGTTGAGGTATATTTAGATGGAGTAAGTGTGGTTGTTCATATTATGTACATGTGTTATTGTATTGTTGCAGGATGTTCGTTTAGGAGAAAACAACATTAAGTACTATCTGGAGAGTGAGAGAGCCCTAATTTAAGATTGCATTTTTTCCATTTGTTATGAATAAGTATACATAATAAACCAGTTTACTGAAATGTATCTTTGAAGCATTACAAAATACAGGCTTTTTCAAAGGGATTCTTTGTTTTATTTGATTTTTATGGAAAGAAACTTCAATTATGTTTTCTTTTGTATTTGATAATGGTTCAAGCTTGTGTCATCATTATTTTCATTCAGTAGTTGTGTTTAATGTAATTTAAAACTGATTTATGATTTTACCTCTCAAGTAAACAATATATTGATAACTTTTGTTTTATTATTATTATGATTGACACTTTTTTATGATCAGTACAAATAAATACTTTGATTGAATGTATTCCTCCATTTTATAATAAACAGATTTGAACATTGTTTTTCTATCATTTTGGGAAAGTAAAGTCCTATATAGGCTATATTGCTTGCGGATAATGTAGCTATTAGTGAAATAATTTTTAGAAACACTTCAGTACTTCCAGATATTTCTCCCTACATTTTTGTAATATACAAATAAAGATCATGGTTCCTATATTTTATGACTGCTATATGAAAGAGTTCTATAGATTGAGACAGGCAGAGAGTTACCAGAAAAATCTTGAGTCATTCCACACAGGATCAAAGTAGATTAGTGGAATGATGTGAGATTTGTCTGATTGTCCTTTTTGATACTGTAAAGGACAGCATCAAAATACACTGATGTATTCTCTCATACCATGACTCAGTAATTTGTTAGAAAGACAATGTCCCATACAGAACACCATCTCTATGCCAATCGCGCATTAATTATTAATTAATAGACCAACCACTGTGGTAGCAAGATCACGTTTGAAAGAAATTGTGGTAGTCAAGCGGGGCTTTCATTCGAGTGTCAAGCATGACAAAAAGGACAGGTTTTGAACTTCTAACCGAGATTACTCTTTGGGACATTATCTCTTTCTAACAGATATATTTCTACAACCTGTACCTGCCAAGCAATAAGTCCACAGGAAACAAAGCTCTCAATCCATTGACTCAAATACATTCCGCAAAGGTTGTACTCACTCTAACTCGCCAAACATAGCACACATACCACTTACTTTCCTGTGTACCCTTGGCTGTTACCCACTCACTACAATCCTGATACATTTCGCCCACAGAATAGAGTAAGTATTCTCCAAATGCACGCTCTTTTATTTCGGGTCTACGAATTTTCTTCTAGGGCGCCATTGAAGGGCACTAGATTTAAGCATGGGTGCATTTATTCCAAGATGGGTAGGCAAGAGGCAATATGTTACATTATCTTTTTAGAAATGCGAGAAATTACATAATTAAAGTATTTTATACATTATTTTCATAGAAAGGAAATACTAGCGAAAAACGGTAAGACGTAAATAAACGAAAAAATTATAAAACATTTTTTATTAAAATATAAACTTTTACATTAATAATATTAAAATTACGTAACAATACAATAATTATTTTCTATAATTTACATTTTGGAATGAAAGTTAGTACGTAATTTGCAACATAGAAATCAAATTACATAATTATTATGTAATAAGACTAAAAATAAATAAGGAGCCCGCGTCCACTAGCCTCGCTGAATCGCATCCACGATTTTTTACTATGAAGAGAATTCTCCTGTAACTAGGTAAGGTACCTACATATATTGTTTTGTAGATAAACATTAAAACACCCATAGATAATTCTGTCCCAACTTTGGCCGTTTTTATATAAATTGAGGACAAAGGTTAATTTATTTAAAAAAATAATGTATTCATGCAATATGGGTAGTTATATTTTAGAACCTATAAATAGTATCAAAATTAACCAAGTACCATTTTGTAGGGAAATTAATGGGAACAGATTTTGCGGAAAATAGAAAAAACCACGGTCAGGGATACATTTGAGGGGGGGAGCCGACACTTGACGGGTGGGGACTTTGACTTTGGAGGGGATACTTTTAGGATCACAATGAACACATGATCAGAAATCAGAACTACTTTAACCTACAATATTTATTTTGAGGTCAATGCATTAATCGCTCGCTTGTACTATACTGTCTGTCTCATTCTACACTCCAATCGTTGTTTTAGTTCACAATGTTCAATGTGCAAGGCCATTGGATATTCTTTTTTAAATAACGTTATTTTAACAATTAAGGTTGTATTTTTAATTACCGCCTTTTAAAAAAAATCATCGAAATCCGAGTATGTAGTTATTTTAAATCCAGTTATTAGGGTTCTAAATAGCCATAGTTTCCAAAACGAGCATTGCTTTTGCGTTTTGAACTATGGCTATTTAGAACTCTCAATAATGAAAATATGGCTCAATCCAGTTTAAAATAATAACTATCAACTGTGTGGTAAAGAATTAACTGAGATAAGCCATATTTTTGACAGATACAAGATAGCCTTGACCAACGGTCCATAGAGAGCAATTCATTATTCATTACTATCTACGTTTAGGGTTCCATGTCAACTTTGTCGCGATACCTAGCGCTCCTCCACTATAGGTAGGCGATTTTTTTCGATTCGATTGAGTGGGTCCTAGGGTATTTAATATTTTTCTATAAGTACGTATACAGTCGCGGATACGGATGGGCAATAAATGAAATGCAATCAAATCAATGAGACTACACAAAAAAGAACAGCTTCGTCGTTCGACTGCATCTACCTGCCAATAGATGGCGCCAGTTCATCAGTTTGTATTTTTTTACTCGATTATGGATCTAATCAAACGAAACATTATCAAGCGAAGACGTATTATAATGTACAATATTGTTTCGTAAAAATAATCAAATTGTGGACAAAACGCATACATACACTTACCATAAATATATTCCTTACCATAAAACAATAGTGTACAATATATTTTACAATTATAAATCGTCATCGTTTGATTTCATTAGGTAATTTCGCGTGAAAAATAAAACTAATAAACTGGAAACTATTAGCGCCTGTTGGAAACTTATGGTGGTGCATTTTATAGTACGTGACACGTGCATAATAGGGTATGGTATAATTATGTACTATCAAATGCAGGGTTGGAAGGACACTTTAAAGGCTATATTCGCTTGTACTATCAGGATCAGAATTGCAAGGATCGCTTGAAAAAAATTTCGCTTGACACTTTAAAATGACATGAAAACGAAAACTAGGTCAGTTGTGTTTTGATCTGATTGGTTCATATCTATTTGAATGTCATTGAGCTTTAATGGCTTGGCATTAGAAATTAAACAATATGAAAACTTAAATGTGCAAGCGAATATAGCCTTTACGGGGTTCTTCCAACGCTGCTCTTGATTGTACATTAAACTTTTCACTTTTCTTTGTAATGCCACCAACGACACAAGCTCAATGATATTAAAATTATTAACCATAACTTAACGTCCTTAACCAATCACATCATTTTGACACTGACGGAACGTCATAACTTGATAATTGAGTTATGCAAAATTAACCAACATCATTAATTTTAAATTGAGTTTTGAAAGTAAATAAATAATAATTTAAAGATAAGTATTGAAAACAATATTTCTTTCTTTTTATTCTGATACAATTTGAATGAATAAGGAAATACAGTAGTGTTGAGCAAGTATGTTGTCCACTATGTGTCTACTAATGCACTTGATAGTACATAATATAATACACAGATAAAAGTAATTACTGAAAGAGGATTAAAACATTCTGAAATAAACTAGGGCAAAGAATTGGTTTTTATAAATATTAGGTTTTTTTAGGGAAATTATTTTTTGAGCATTTAACCTTTAACTCCAAACTCTTCTGAAAACCTTGAAATTATGGTGAGGGCGTTGCAAGGTATTTATTTATTTATTTTTGCTATTTAGGTGGTTGTGACGTAACACTAAAAAGGCACTGCCCTAGGGGGTTTTTTGCACTCCTTCGTAAAATTTGCAATTACATATTGATATTCAAACCAAAATACATACTAACATAGCTAATATAATTATAATTGAACAAATACAAATATGAATAATTATTGTAATTAATTAGAACAAGAGTTAAACACTATTTGATCTAGCTATCACTGTGCAATGTCAAGAATGTCAACTAATCTAAAATATTCCAGTCATACTGTTTGCATAGGCAAATGTAGGTAAATAATAATATATTGTTTCAAATTGTATTGTTCTAATACTTCTTTGAGTTAGTTCTGCGTCTATTACGTATCTCTGTTGCTAACAAAAACGTGTTGGTAACCGTCCACAGATTAGTAAATATGACAGGATGAGAGTGAGTGTACCGTGCACGCTCGCTCATCTCGATCTAATACATTACAGTACGGCCAGAAAAATAATGAGCATAGAAATCTTCGCTATACTTCGTATTTCCGACAAAAACCGAATCACAAAAAGAAGGGCCCTAAAATATTGCACTTGCACTTTAAACCTTATGCGAAAGAAATTAGGGTTCAAGGTAATTTTAAAAGATGTGCAATGTGCAGTGTCTGAATGCCGTCAAGATTCAATGACATTTCACCACGCTTAAACATTGCCCTCACATTCTTTAACTCGTAACTTCATTCCGATAAGGTTTATTATTTACGTTTGTGATTCGGTTTTTGTCGGAAATACGAAGTATGGCGAAGATTTCTATGCGTATTATTTTTCTGGTCGTACTATACTAATCTGTGGACGGTTACCAACACGTATTTGTTAGCAACTGAGTTACGTAATAGGAGGGCTAATAGCGACCTTTCATACTTCGTATGTCTGGCGCTGTCATTTTATTATAGTATTTATTTCACTTAGCATAAACCTCACTATAAATCTAATACCCAGGTAATGATGACAAATTAAATTAATATCTTATCTTGAAACATAGTTTGATGACCCTGAATCCGCGAGATTTAAGAAAAATCCCATTGTTTTCTTTCTTTTAAATAGCCAAATATATTTAGTTCAACTTTGAAGCCGTAGCTATAATATAAATTATAGTAAGGCATATTATGATATATTTTCTACAAGTAGTAATCTTTGTTTTGAGTTAGCAGCATATTTCTATTACGTCACGGTATAGCTGACTGATGTGACCATGAAGGCAAAATATATATATATATATTCCGTGTGTGGTAGCTTGCTACAATATATATTCAGCATATTATTATATATTATAGGTAGGTACGTCTGTGACGGTCTTTACTATATCTTTAGACGGTACATATAAGGTGACTTTGGAGTTATTTTTTCTAACTCATTAAATGATTATTATTCCATTACCGTAGAAGTAACATGAAACTTTTTAATTGTTTATATCTTATGCACTTACTGTTTCAAATCACTACATATTATTAAAAAAAGTCCCCTGCCGCATCTGTCTGTGCCCTTTTCACGCAAAAACTATAACTAAACGGATTTTGTTGCGGTTTTTCACGATTAGATAGGTTGATTCACAATTACACAATTACGAGTACTAAAGACGGACGTCTAATCCGTCAGAGATATAAGAAAATGATGTAGGAAAGATGTATATCTAGTAGTTAAATAGTTATTAAGCGTATTTATTTAGGTATTCAAATTGTTGTAAACCCAGGGGTCGCTAGTAACAATATAAATTAAGAAAATCAAATATAACATATTACTACTATGTCAAGGGAATAATATTCATTTACTTAGTTGGGAAAAGTACGTTCAGTCTCCCTATTCCGTGTCTCTGTTGCTAACAAAAACGTGTTGGTAACCGTCCACAGATTAGTTCTTCTCGATCTATCGTGCGTTACTAATCTGTGGATGGTTACTAACAGAGATACGGAATACGGGGGCTGAAGAGATATTGAACAAATTTTTTTCTACAGCTAGGAACTTGTTTATCAACCCTGTATCAGGCATGTCATTGCCAATCCATTTTCTGCCCTCTTATTATGTATCATGGTTGCGCGTGGCGGGGGTAGGGCCATACCAACTTAGACTAAGAATGGAATGGGTCTGCACCTATTTTACTCATAAACCCAATGGGTAATCTGGCATATGGCCCTGGGAATCAGTGCCTCACACTTTCCCAGAGCAAGTCAAGCGTTATCCTTCACGTGGTTGCTGCCTGTTATTGGCCTAATTCCCTCCGAAATAGGTAAAACTAAAACAGCTTGGCGCCTCCCCTCCTATCATCCCCCCAATCGCTCCTCACCTATTGTTCCTACTACTCCCAACCCACCTCTACTTACACCACAACCAATCCATCCCATCCCATATTCATGTTACATTTATATATATTCTTATTAGTATATTATTATATACCTCTTTGTGTTTGTTCTTTTTTCTAAATTATTATATGTATATATGGCTCACAATATGTGGCCCGACTAACCTGGTCTGGGATGTGTAAGGGTGACCGGACTCAGAGACTTCAGCCCTTACCTGCACTAGAACCTGTGCAGTTGAACGCCGCATGCTGGGATGACGGGATCCTGGGGGGTTGAGCCGAAAGGGGGATGCGTCCCCCCGGAGGCAACACGCCCTCTTTGGCCCTAATTTCAAGCTAAACGGTAGCTTCTTCGACTAGCCATCGGGGAAGAAATGGTCAAGTACCCCATCAGAGGGGCACAGGCGAGCTGTGAGAGGGTCTGCGTCGATCGACTCGGAGGTCGGCGTGGATGGGGGTAGGCCATGCTGAGGGGGCGAGGGTGAACGTAGCACTGGCAGACAGCATACCGGTCCGTCTCTGCAGTTTATTCCGAGCTCCTGATGTCGCGCTGATCCACCAACCTCCACAACTATATCGGTTTAGTAATCCTAATGCTAAGGCATTCCCAGTTGCGGGCTCCGTGGAGGGTGGGAAGCTAGACCGACGAACTTACAATCTTTACACTAATGGAACAGAATAAAGGTATAGGGGAAAGCGTTACCATCAGCGCTACGGTGGCCGGGGGGGATTCAGCCACCACCACTACGACAAAAACAAGCGCGGGGAAACCCGCCAAAAACAAAGGGAAACCTAGCGCCAAAGCACAAGGGGATCGGACACCGGGTTTACCCACTGGCCTCCCCTGCGCCGCGGTGCAGAAAGTACCAATCAGGCCTGTGACTGGAGTGAAACCCAAGGGTGGATCTTCCTTTGCAAGCCATACAGACCTACAAACTTCGGGGAGACCAACACAACCATCCCTTGGCACCCCAATAACAACACCAACCAACAAACCTACACAGGCGGCCCAACCACCAGACCCACTGGAAGAAGGTTGGACACTTGTAGGACATAAACAGAGGCAGAGTACCTACCATCATAATAAGAGGGAAACGCATAACAAACACCCGAGGAAATTCAACCCCAGTTCACGCCTGAGAAGACGCAGAAGGGAAAGAAGAATTACGGAATCTGACGAACCACAGCCTGGCCCCAGTGGCTATGTACAGCCAACGAGCAGAAATCCTGTTCGGCTGGAGGACAGCAGTGGTCGTCAAGATCATACAGCGGGGCAACCCAATACCAAACGGCCAAGACTGGACGACAGCCACTCCCCTAGGGGAGAAAGGAAGAAACCCAGGATCGAAAATCTTGTCCGGCAACAACCAACCGATTACGCAAACGCTCTTAAAGAAAAGCTAGTGGCCTGCGTTGTTACAGCCAATGCGCTGACACTCAGCAAGCAACAGGCGGAACTCACTGAACAAGCCCTGATGGAAGTTCTATGTGAGCACAATAACAAAGGCCGCGCTTTGAGAGCCAGCAACCCATCCGCAAGACAAGCCCCCATCCTCTTCACGGGGAGGCCCACCTTCTCGAACGGGGCTCTTCAGCTGCTCTGCGAGGATTTACATACCTTAACATGGGTCACTGGAGCGGTTGAGAGCATCACCCTCCCGCCAGACATAAAACTAAGGGTCGTCAAACCAAACGATCTGATACCACGAGTTGTTTGTGGCATGCTAATCCACCACAACACTACCACCAAACAACTAGGAAACAACCTGGACGAACAAAATCCCTGGGCCGACATCCCCTCATGGCAACTCCTAGCGTGCACTCGGAGTGAGAATGCTATGTTTATAGTGTTCTCTATTCCGGAGACACTGGTGGAGGAGATCATCAGGAGGAAACGGCGGCTGGTATATTTACTGGGGGCCGCATATATACGCTTCCAAGGACCAGGGAGGCATTACTATGATGCACCCCAACAAAAACCCCAAGATAACATGGATCAATTGGTCACAAAACAGTTAGAAACAACTGCTGCCCCAGCGCCACCTCCAGAACAGCTTGTCAACACCTCGACAAGCTCTCCAATCCCACCCAATCTTCCAGAAACGTTGGAAGAGCTCCCCTTACGGGACCTGGATAGCGGAGATGAGTGGATAGGAGGACTGGGGAAGATAGACCTTACAGAAGGGTCGGGGGCTCCATAAAGGAACTACCCACCAAAGAATGCAAAATATTGCAAACAAACCTCAACCATTCGATGACCGCAACGGCTCAACTACGGAAATGGCTTGAGGTAAACAAAACAGCGATTGTGCTAATTCAGGAGCCGTGGATTAGCAAATCAGGAAGAATACAAGGACTCACTAACACCGAAGGTAAGATCTTAGCGAATCTGCATTCTTTACCTAGAGCCTGTATCTTTGTTACTAAAAACGTTATAACATTACCTTTAACTGAATTTTGTACTAGAGACCTGTGCGCAGTGAGACTTCCATCTACACAAGTGGAGTCAACTCACGATCTGGTATTGGCATCGGTGTACATGCCAGAGCACGAGGAACCTCCGCCACCAGAATTGGTGCGACTCATCAACTACTGTGAAAACGGTAAGCTAGAACTTATCATTGCAACCGACTCTAACGCTCACCACACTCTGTGGGGTAGCGAAAGTTGTAACAACCGAGGTATAACGTTAACCGAATACCTATCAACTACCACATTAGATATACTTAACATAGGCTCAGAACCAACATTCGTCACCAGACGAAGCAAAACCATAATTGACCTTACTCTAGCTACGAGCCAAGCCGCGCATCTTATCTGGGACTGGCATGTATCCAATGAGACCTCATGCTCCGATCACAGATGGATACGCTTTGACATAAAGGTAAATTCAATTAACAATACACCAAAAAGAAACCCTCGCAAAACAGACAGATCCAAGTTCACCAGCTTACTTACAAGCAGGCTGGAACAAATGCAGGAGCTGCCAGTTAATGATGCAAACATTGATAACATCGAAGAACAGGTAACAGTGCTAACTAACACCATAACTGACTGCTACCAAGCAACATGCCCTCTGACCTACCCAAAAGACACTAACACCAATAAACAACAATGGTGGGGCCCTGAGCTAGAAAGACTCAGGAAAAAAGTCAGGAGATTATACAATAGGGCAATGAACACATGCCGTGATCAGGACTGGGACCTATACTACACAGCTAAACAACTTTACAAAAAACGCATCAGATTCAGGAAAAGCGCTGCTTGGCGCAAGTTCTGCGAAGATGTGGAATCTAACGAACAAGCAAACAGAGTAAGGAAAATCCTAAGCAGTCATTCAGATCAGAAAGTAGGTACCTTACGTAAAACTGACAACACATTAACAAACTGTATCGAGGAAGCCCAAAGGGTCCTCCTTGAGACACACTTCCCAGACTGCAAAACAGTAAGTAACATACATTGGGTTGATAATATGGTATACCCAACCATAGAATGCTGGAACACCACCAGCAGAATCATAAACCCAACAAAAACAAAATGGGCAATTAACAGCTTTAAACCTTTCAAAGCGGCAGGTATGGATGGGATTTTCCCAGCACTCCTGCAGTGGGGAGGGGAACAGCTAAACAACCGCCTAACCAACATTTTTAGACTATGTCTACTACACAGGTACATACCACACATGTGGAGGGAAGTAAAAGTTATCTTCATTCCCAAACCAGGTAAGACCGACTATACCAACGCCAAATCGTACAGACCTATTAGTCTCACATCATTTCTTCTCAAAACTTTAGAGAGGCTAATTGATAGAGACTTGAGAGAAACTGCCTTACAGTACATACCAATGCATATAAATCAACATGCTTATAGCTCTGGTAAATCAACCGAATCAGCTCTTCACAAAGTAGTCAGTAAAATAGAAGAAATGATCAATAACAAAAGCATTTGTCTAGGTACCTTTATTGATATTGAGGGGGCCTTCGACAAAACAAACTTCTCCAGTATAAGGAAGGCAATGGACAACCATAAAGTAGAACCTGTCCTAGCCGACTGGATTGTCAACATGCTTAGCAAAAGAATTATCAGAACAGAAGATAGTAAACAAAAAGGTGCCATTGTGGTCAAAGGCTGCCCTCAGGGTGGAGTCCTCTCTCCACTCCTCTGGAATCTCGTAGTCAACGATCTCATAAGTACCCTTAACAACAACAACTACTATACAATTGGATACGCAGATGACCTAACCATCCTAATATCAGGTAAGTTTACTAACGTCATCTGTGATGTCATGCAAACAGCACTGCTCCTAGTGGAAAAATGGTGCAAAACCCACGAACTGTCAGTCAATCCTGCAAAGACGGAGCTGGTAATGTTTACAAATAAGAGGAATTTGGGTAAGTACAAACTACCCACCTTATTCAAAACAGAAATTCAACTGTCCACGGAAGTAAAGTATCTAGGTGTTATCCTAGATAATAAACTCACCTGGAATAAACATATGGATAACAAATTAAACAAGGCCAGCATCACATTCTGGCAATGCCGCAGAATGATGGGGAAAAACTGGGGTCTGTCCCCCAAAATTTCTCTTTGGCTGTACACGGCTGTGATCAGACCCATGGTAAGTTATGGAGCAGCTGTGTGGTGGCCCAAAACAAACCAAGCAACGGTTATCAACAAACTACAACGTTTCCAAAGACTACCTTGCATGGCAACAACAGGATGCATGAGAACAACACCTACAGCGGCTCTGGAGGTCATGTTGAATCTAACTCCGTTGCACCTATTCATACAACAAGAAGCAGGTGCAACAGCATTCAGACTACAATCCCTTGGTCTTTGGGACCAAACAGGAAATCCGCATACAAGAATTACTAACTTAACTATGAGGGAACTACCGTTGGCGGGAGCTGCCAACGATAGAATACCCCTAACATATACTTTTGACAAGAAATACAAAATCCAACTTACCGAAGAGACCTACGAGGGGCTAAACCTTGGAGAACTTAGAATCTTCACGGATGGTTCCAAAACAAAGTCAGGTACTGGATCTGGCATATTCTCGGAGGACTTAAACATCAACATATCAACACCATTGGGCGTTCACAACACAGTCTTCCAAGCTGAATGCATGGCGATCCGCCTGGCAGTTTCGGCCATAACATCGAGAGGAGTAAACAAGCAATCCATCCGAATATTATCGGACAGTAAGTCAGTGCTGCTTTCTCTCGGAAGCAACTCAATCAAATCAGGATTGGTGCTTGAATGTCACCAAGCATTAAATAAGGTTTGTAACGAACTAAATAATAACATAACCCTTCAGTGGATTAAAGGGCATAGTAACTCCCGCGGTAATGATGCGGCTGATGAACTTGCAAGGAGAGGATCAGGTAAGGTGGCTGTGGGTCCTGAACCATATATACCACTGCCTAGAGACTGGATCCGCGCACAACTCAGAAAAATAACCACTCAAAAACATGAATCAGAATGGGTCAAACTTGAGAGTTGCAGACAATCAAAACTAGCGCTCCCATCCCTAAACTCTCGATTAACACAAAGACTAATTAACCTTAAAAGGAACCATTTGAGACAAATGACACAAGTCATTACAGGACATGGGCCCTTTAATAAACACCTTTTTAATATCGGCATTACAGATAGTCCACTATGCAGAGTATGCATGGAGACTGAAGAAACGGTCACCCACATCCTTCTGGAGTGTGTAGGTTTGACAGAATACAGGGCTGCTCATCTCGGTGCCCCGAGGACCCTTCAGGAGGCATGTAGCAACATCAAGGGGCTGATCGGCTTCCTGGAGGAACTGGGATGGCAGGAGTAACTAAATTCCCGCCTCACGCAAAATAGGCGCTAGACGTCGAGTTGCGGAGACCGAGCCCGATAACCAGAACCAGAACCAGAACCGTCCACAGATTAGTAATGTACGATAGATAGAGTAGAGCGAGTGTGCACGTTACACTCACTTTCGGTCTGTCATATTGTTACCAACACATTTTTGTTAGCAATAGACATGCGGAATAGAGGGGTTGAGACAAGTCATCATGACTTTAACATTAACATTGTCATTAGGATTCCATAATGAAAGTGACAACATAAAATCACCTTAAATTATAATGGAATTTCAACTATCAAGAAAATTGTCTTTCGCTAATATTTTATCACTGATTGCAATTAACACTTAAACTAATATGTACTAAACATATTTATAGGAAAGTACTATCGTCATATTTTATTGCTGAGCCACTGGCTTTCTTCCTTCACTGTGCTACATAAGAATTGAATTAATATACCTGAAATAATATCTGAAACCAGCCCCCCTATTCCGTATCTCTGTTGCTAACAAAAACGTGTTGGTAACCGCCCACAGATTAGTTCTTCTCGATCTATCGTGCGTTACTAATCTGTGGATGGTTACTAACAGAGATACGGAATACGGGGGCTGAAGAGATATTGAACAAATTTTTTTCTACAGCTAGGAACTTGTTTATCAACCCTGTATCAGGCATGTCATTGCCAATCCATTTTCTGCCCTCTTATTATGTATCATGGTTGCTAACAAAAAGTCATGGTAACCATACATACACAGATAAGTAAATTTATTTTATCATACATTACTAATCTGTTGACGGTTGTCATCACTTTTTGTTAGCAACTGAGATATAGGAGGGCTGATCACTATGTATGTATACTGTCAATTTAAGAATTTAAAGACTAATGGCTAAGCAAATACATTCAAAGAACATTTAACCTGGTTTAAGAACGCACAAAGAAGTCATGTGATTTCAAAGGTTGATGTTCAGGTTTGTCCAGCTCTCTCTTGGTATCTTCAATATCCTGCTTTATAGCCTTCACTAATTCTTCTAAAGAAGAGAAATTTTTCTCACCTCGTAGATAACCAAGAATTATAATTCTAAGGTTACTGCCATAGAAATCCTTTTCAAATTTATGCAGCACATGCGTTTCCTGAAAGATTTCAAAATTAAGAAATAATAGGCTTGATAATATTTAATTAGTAGTAAAATATAAGGCTACTAGCTGTTCGCCCGTGGGGCCCATACTAACTTTCATCCCCTACTAAACACCATTAGACGGGTTGCATTTAAAAAAAATTGGATATGTCCTTCCCTAGGGTTCAAGCTTATTCCGTATCAAATTACATCAAAATCGGTTCAAGCGTAATCACTTCTGAATCCTTACTGGAACCATAAATAGCCATTTTTAAAACGCAATAGCAATATTTGTTTTAAAAACGACAGCTATTTAGAACCCTAATTAATAAAAATATGGCTTAATTCCATTTAAAATAATAACTATCAGCAATTTGAGTTGAAATTATTGAATAAATAAACTAAATTTTCTAGGATTAATTGAGATTTGCCATACTTTTGACAGAAGTAAGATGGCCGACTGCCATTACCCGTAGACAGAGTATTACCCGTGATGCACGTACTTGTGCAGCTAACTTGACTTGAGGCGCATTAAAGATTGCGTCGCACTACCATGTACCATTTTTTATCTAAAAAGTATGGCTCAGAAAATTAAAAATGTTTAATACTAACCACTGACATCTCCTTATTTTGATAAAATGGGCACCATCCAATGTTGACAACCATTTTGTATATAGGTCCCGAATCAACCTGTGCCCACCCAAAATAAACGCCTGGTTCAAAGTTTGACGGCAATGACTTCACCACATTCAGAGGATAATTAGCTAAAAAGAAAATATAAATATATTATTGTTTACTAGAAATAAAAAACCCCTAGGTTATCCAGCAGAAGATGACACGTCAAGGGGCCACGTCTGCAAGCTGTCATCCATAGCTGCTTAAGAACACTTTTTAAGAATATAATTATATAAATAAATAGGGTCTTTAATTAAAAAAAAGAGTGAGCCACAGTAGTCGCATATGATGTGTAACATCTGACATCTCACCTTGGTACACGCACACACTGTTGGCTGACAGTACCAACCTCTCGGAAAATGGGTTGGTACCATCTGACGGCCAACTCTACCACCGCGCACGCTCATTGGTCAAATCAAATAGCTTCCGTCCCTTTTCACGAAATCACTCCCACAAATTGCAGGAAAGTGAGAGGAAAGATGTTACACATCAAAAAAATTAGTACTTAGTCTTTTTAGAAATTATTTTGTCTGTCTATCCTAATCTTTATCTAGAGTATGCTCTGAAACATTTGAATGAATTTTGATTATTTTTAGGGATTGTAGTGAGTGTTTTTTAATTTTAAGTATTAATTACTTTTTGTTTCATCACAATATCTTAAGGACCGTTGCTCACAGTCATCTTGTATCTGTCAAAAATATGGCAAATTTCAGTGAATCCTTTTTTTTTATTTGATATATTTTTGACAGTTATAAGATGACCTTGACCAACGGCCCTTAAAGGGTTCTGTATATAAATAATGTATTGCAATGGGTGACAAGTCTTTAGTTTTGTGCCTGTCAGCACGTCAAGTCAGTCACGGCCAAAAGCATACGGACTCCGTCGTTACATAGTTCGTAGCTGCACCCTTTATTTCGTCGCCTAACAGTCCTCAAAACCTGCAAACCCAGCAGGCAAGAAACAAGCAGAGAAAAGTTTAAAAGAAAAAGTAGTATTTGAAACCCTAAAAGAAAAACTTTAAAAAACTTTCAATATAATATAAAAATGTTCCAAGAATGCTAAATATGTATTATGATAATGCCCTCATTGATAGAAACAGCAGATATCAAATAAGTACATAATTATATATTTAAACATGATTATCTGTATAATAATTACAACATAATATGAGATAACAAACTGAATAGTCATTAGTAATGTGTAGCTAAAAATGTTCTACATTTTCTGGTTGATAACATTTTCAAAATGTTCCAAGATATATTCTTATATCTATATATCTATCATTACGCCTTTTATCCCAAGGGGGGTAGGCAGAGACAATCGAATGTCATTTGTCACGATCCTGACATACCTCTTTCGCTTCTTTTATATTCAATTATTCATCATACCTTTCGTACAGGCTCGGCAATTGTGTGTACTTTAAACATTACCATCGATCGATAATTTTTTTATATGTTGAATAAAAGTACACCTAGGTCGTCCTCTGCCAGCATTTTCTTTCACTTCAGCCATATAAACCTTTTTCGTCAATCTTTCATCCTTTATTCTACAACGTGTCCAAACCAGCGTAAACTACTTTTCTTCATGTTAGTCACAACATCATCTTTCACTCCGCATTATTTTCTAATGACATCGTTCCGGATGCGGTCAATACGCTTTTTATCATATATTCTTATATCTATGCTAATATTAAAGCTGAAGAGTTTGTTTGTTTGAACTCGCCAATCTCTGAAACTACCAGTCTAATTTGAAAAAATATTTTTTGAAAAAGGTTTTATAGACTATCACTTCACGCTACAACCTACAGGAGCGGAACCACAGAGATCAGAAATCTTAGTGGGCGCTAATTGAAGCGGAACAGTAACCATAACATCCCCGACGGGCGAAAAACATCCAAAGTGTCCCAAAATTCACGCAAGAAGTAATTTTAATAAAAAATAATTGGCCAAGTTGCGAGTACGACTCGCGCGCTGAGGGTTCCCTACCATTTTATCGGTCAGAACTTTTCGTTTAGGCTTTCCTGTAAACTATAAGAAAGGCCCTATACTTATTCTTTATTCTTTTTTCAAAATTTTAGACTCAGTAGTTTCGTAGATAAGGGGGGGGGGGGTTAAACTATGCATTTTAAAATTATAAAAAAAATATTTGTATAACGAACCCTTTCATTTCATATATGTCACATGATACACTTTAAAGAAATAATTCAATTATTTACGATATACGTTTGTTGTTGGGTCATGAAACTCTATATATGTATCAAGTTTCAACATTTTTCGTCCAGTAGCTTCGGAGAAAATAAGCTGTGACAGACGGACAGACAGACACATGAGTAGGATCACGTAAGGGGCCGTCTCCACGAGCGTGAGAATCGCCGTGCCATACAAACTTACAAACTCTATAGGCGATAGTATCGCCCTGTGGAGATTCGCCTATAGAGTTTGTATCGAATTTGGTGGCACGCACGAGACTATCGCCGCGATTCTTTCGGTCGTGGTGACGGCCCCAAGGCGTTTCCGTTTTTTTTCACCTTTTATATTATGTATGAATATTGCGTCATATAAAATATGGTCGGTATATCGCGACATGATAATCCAGTTTTTTTTGCTTACATTGTAGATATGGACGTGGACATTTCAATAATTTCCTATTTTGGTTTAAGCCAACAAGCCCAACCTAGGTGGTCCTTGAAGAAGCATATTGAGCGCTGTATCAACGAAATTCAGCCACATTTATGTAAAACAGCCATGCAATATCTCGTCATTTACCCTATATGCTATTATATATATTATTATACTGTAAACTTTATGAATCCATAAAAAAACACAATTTAAACCATCGGATTTTTAGGTGTCAGTTTCCATACATTTCCGATGAAAAAAAGGAAACCCTTTTAGGATTTTTGTCCGCCTGTCACCAGCCTGTCACAGCTTATTTCCTCCGAATCTACTGGACGAAAACAGTTCTTTGGTACATATATAGAGTTTGATGACCCAATTACGGACGTAGGTATAGCGTAAATAATAGAGTTTTGATTAATTGGGGATAAAAGTAAAGAAAAAAAATTTTTTCAAGTGCATCATGTGACAAAAGGCTCGTTTTATGGAATACAAATATGTTTTATTTTACAATTATAAAATGCATAGTTTAAATTATATTAAAGAAATTATACGAAAATTTACAGTTATCCTTCAGTCTCAAATTTTAAAAAAATAATAGGGAATATAACCTTTCTTATAGTTTACAAGAAAACCTAAACGAACATCCTGTTTTAAAGTTCTGACTGAAAAAATGTTACGGAACTCAGGGCGCCACTCATACTCGCAACTTGGCAAATTATTTAATTAAAACCCTGTTTTTTATTAAAATTACTTCTTGCGTGAATTTTGGGACACCTTTATATAATTAGGTAACAACTTACATAGCATGATTTATTGAAAATATGTTAATTTAAAAAGGGCTTAGGGTATGGCGTCTCTCAGGAAAATACACAAGCTCTGAATATACCTGAAAATCTTGGAAATGTCATACCAAAATTCCACCAAACATGACCAAGATCCCTTATATCAGCATTTGAAACTGAATTTAGGGTTAATAGTAGACTATTTACAAAGGGATAAAATCTCACTTTCTCCTGAGTGATACATACAATTTTATACTACACCTAGGAGGAAAATATAAAAAAAAATGCGCGCCATTTTCACTAAATATTGAAGCTTATGCTATAGCTTAATTTGTAGACTGTTGACTTGATACCGGGTTTAAATTCCACTCATGGCAAAAATACTAAGCACCAATTTTCTTTAAAGTGCTTAAATCAACTTCTAGTGCTTCAAAAATGATGTAGTTCGCATAACATAATATTTACATCTGTTAAAGAAAAGAAGTGACTCTGGCCACACCTAACTACTCTGGGAAGCAATTCTGTTTGGCTGTCTAATTGTTTGTGCATACTAATCTCATAATCTCCACAATGGCTGAACCAATTTGGATGTGGTTTTCAGTCATGTAGGTATTGAGATTTGTGCTAACATAGAGTTTGTTTCATTTTAATTGGTTGACAAATAAAAAATATGTCAATTTTATCTATTTAATCTATATAATATCTAATAAAGTACCTATCTGCTAAATATTGCAATCCAAACTTTTTTCAGGCCTTCTATTTCTACTGACTTATGCAATTGCAGGCACAAAAGCTAGTAATAAATAATTATTGGAAAAGCATGATTTAATGAGTTATTTAAACTCTAAATAAACATATATCTTAGGACTACAAATACTATAGGCAATTAGGTAACACTATAACCAACCTACTACAAAATTATGTAAACTGCACACTTTATTGAACTCATTTTACAGGTTTTGGCTTGGGTTTAGAATACGGAATTCTAGTGTTTTTAACCAATAATTATTTTTCAAAAATAAATCTATTGGCGAGAGTAATTCTAAAAGGTAGTCATTGATGCCCACAACATCCTAGAAACTTTTAATTCCTGCAGCTAATTCAAATATAATTTTTTCAAAGGTTTTTTATTCAATGTTTTATTCACATATATTTCTGTAATTCTAGTTGACCCTGAAATAGGTGACAAGACAATTGGGCTTCAACAGGATGTATTTAGGATGATAAAAAGTTAATATGTAGATATAATTAAAATAAACCACAAAATGTTAGGTAAATTGCTACAGTAAAGAAGACAATTATAGTAATAACACAAAAAAAATTAACTATGCTAAATTGCTAACCTGTTGGACAGTCAAGATCCTTGGATCCTCTACCAAATCCTTTGATAACCTCTCCTTCCAAAAAAGCAGGCAAACTCTGATGAACCATTTTTTTGAAGAGTCTTCGAGACAAGAGGCCAAGGCGAAATATAACCATCAACTGAACTGTTGATTGAGTCCGGCTGAGTCCGACTGTGTGAAGCAAGAAGCAACAACAAGGAAATGAAGTGGTGTGTAGCGTGAACCACCGCTGTGGAGTGTGGACTGAATTATGAATTTATAGTCGCTAGAGAGTAGTATATTCCTTGATTTATAGCAACAACAGAATCTTACTTTCTGTGTAGGAACTAAGAAGGTAAACAAAAATATTTTAGGCTATTTAAATTATTACTTAAAGTGTAATTACATAAATTCTGTGGAATTTCAAATCCCACAATACATTTTTTATTCAATAATTTAATTTACAAACGAAAAAATAAATCGGTGATCACGACTTCGACAAAATATCAAATTCATACTCTTTGGCAAAACTCATAGGTTAATACTCGGAGGGTAATACTACTCTATAGTCTATACAAAGGCTCTATACTCTATGGATATAATTTTCTTTCCGCTTCTTTCAGAGCTCAGATGAATGATGTAACCAAGAAATTGTCAGAGCGAGACAGCAAGTTAACAATGATACGTAAAAAAGGAAGACAAAAGATGTTTTTTTTGTCCTTATCACCGTGGCCTAGAGCTGGGTCGTTTCGTATTTTACGTGAAACGGAACGTAACCCATTTTATAAATCGACAAACTGCTTCGAAAAGCAGTGCCAAAAGAAACGGCTTTTTATTCATAAGGCGTAAATCGTACATACTACATATTATATTCATTCATTCAAAAAAACCGTTTATTCGACAGTCTGTACCATATCAGTCTAATGTATTTATACACTATACAGCGTCCATATTAAAAGAACAGCAAACCAGTTTCTTTTTCAAAACCGCGTCGTAAATATTTTTGGTAGAATTTTTATTTTTAGCATACATAGGACCCCCCGCTACATCTTTTATTTTGACCAGAATGAGGAAACTTAGAACAATTATTTTAGCCCTTTATTGTTTGCATAGAAAGTACTGTCATCGGTAATGAAAAGGAATGCACGGCCCGAGAATGTCCAACACTAGAATGCCGAGCAAATTGCTGGGTCGGTCATTATGCTGTTGGACACACTCGGGCCGTGCATTCCTTCCTTGGCTGGCCCTGTATGGATTCGTCGGTTTGGCCTTCGAGTCGAAACGAAAGATGTCGCGGTTCTAAATATGATAACACGGAACCCCAAAGCATGTGTTATGGGTACATGTATCTAATCTATACTAATATTATAAATAAGATTTGATGTAGGGGTAATCTCTGAAACTATAGAATCGATTTTAAAAATTATTTCATTAATAGGAAGCTAGAACCTCTCACACTTCTCACAGGCACTACACTACACACACAAGCGCAATATGTAAATGGTTGCAAAAATCTGATTCTTGAAACGGTTAGTCAAAAAAAACGACCAGGCTCTATTGTACGTACGTACAGTTGAATCGCCGAAGCAATAAACCTGCTTTTTAAAAAAAGCTGATTTTCCTTCTGTCATAAAAGCGTTCGTTCGTTACATGGCAAAAATCTGTTTCTTGAAGCAGTTTGTCAAAAAAACGCCAGCTCTACCGTGGCCAGTTTTCATTGTTTGTCAAAACTGAGTTTTGCCAAACAAATAAAGACCATTTAGGTTTTTCGGAGTTTTTGAGTATTTCAGTGGTCTGTCAGCGATCGTCGTTTGTTGAAGACGCGAATTTTGGTTTTTCGGGGAATTTCTGTAAAATAATACTTTCAGGGATCTTTTATTCACGTAGAATTAGTTCCTAATCATAGTTTCATAATCATAAAGTATATTTCTGGTAAGTAATTTGTATATTTTAATAGTGTAAGGTACAAAATATGGATGACTCAGAGGACCCTGGAGGAGGGTCTAAATGCCCTTCTCCAGGTGCCTATTTATCGATATCATCGCAAATAGATATGGATGATAAATATTGTACAAAAGTTCGTTCATCAAATAAAAGAAAAAGAACGAAAAAACAACTTAAACAATCGCAGGACTCATCCTCATCAGATGAGGTAAACTCTATCCCTGCAGGACAACAAACTCCTTATACTTTAAATATTTTGGACCAAGTCCCATCTTCCCTCCCATCTACAATTCCATCATCATTTTCACAAACACCTATAACCATTAATTCTTCACAACTAAGGCAATCATATTCCCCTAAAGATAAAGGTCCATTTGTCATTCATGTACAAATTATAGAAGATCATGCCAATAGTGGTACCTCATTAAGTGCCATTTCATTTGGGAAATTTCTATATAAATGTAATTTTAAAAATATAATTAATGGTAGTGTCGAGAAGATAGGAAGAAACAGAGTTTCTCTATCTTTCTCCACACATTTGGATGCAAACAATTTTGTGAAAAGTCCTCTTTTATTAAAAAAATATCACGCATTTATACCTTCGTTTTCGGTATGCAAAATGGGAGTTGTAAGGGGCATCCCTACTGAATGGTCTCCTGAAGATATATGCGATTCTGTATCCGTCCCAGAGGGAGTTGGGAAAATAGTCAAAGTAAGACGGTTAAATTACAAAGTCAGGTCTGAGAGTGGTTTCGAATGGAAACCCTCTCAGACTGTTGTTCTGACATTTGATGGGCAAATTCTTCCTTCGAGGATATTTGTTTGTTATAATTCAATTCCTGTAACTCAATATATTTACCCGACAATACAATGTTTTGAGTGTTGTAGGTTTGGGCACACTAAGGATAAGTGTCGCTCAAAGCCTCGATGCTTGAAATGTGGCGAAAGCCATTCAGGTACTTCTTGTTCCGTCTCTGAGCAAAATGCCTTATGCATTAATTGTTCAGGATGTCATTTTGCATCTTATAAAGATTGTCCAGAGCTCATTAGACAAAAAAATATAAAAAAAACCATGGCAGATAAGTCAATTTCTTACATATCTGCATCAAGATTGTTTCCATCATCTAAAAAATCTTATGCAGAGATAACTGCACCTCGTACATCTTCGCACAAAAAACTTGTTTTAAAAAAGCAACATCCTCCTGTTTCTCCTCGCCATGGCTATAACAAAATTGCACATGCGGATATAGTTAGGGATGTTCCTTCAACTTCCTCAAATGGTTGTGCATTATCTGCTCAACCCCTAAATTTTGAAGTATTAATGAATTTATTAACTTCCTTTCTGTCATTTATTTCATCCAAATCAAATGTACCGTCCAACGTTGCCCCATTTATTTCCATTATCTCCAAATTAATTTCTGAATACTCTTCTTCTGGTCCTACAGGGGAAGTGTCCTCATCATGAGAAATAATATTTTAATTTTATAATATTTTAATTTATTTTATAAAATATTTTTTTATATATATATTAATTTTGTATTTAAAAAAAAAAAAAAAAAACAATTATGGCTAATATAATTCAATGGAATTGTAGAAGCATTGTAAATAAATCTTCTGATATTCTTTACATTTTTAGAAAATATAATATTTTAGTAGCAGCATTTTCGGAAACATGGTTAAAATCTACTTATCAATTTCGGATGTCAGGGTTTTCTTGCTTCAGAGATGACAGGCAGGATGGCCGAGGAGGCTGTATGCTACTCATTCATCAATCATTATCTCCTGTTCAAATAATCATCAACCACATTAATTCAGATCTTAATATAGTAGCTGTTAAAATTCAGGACATTATTTATGTATGTATATATATCCCATATCCTTCATCTACTATATTTCATGAAATTAGAAAAATTATTAGTTCTTTTTCATCTCCATTTATATTGCTTGGTGATTTCAATTGTCATCACAGGTTATGGGGTTGTAACCGGACTGACAGTTTTGGTCATCAGGTACTAGATATTTTGGATGATTTTAATTTGTGTTTGTTAAATTCTGGTGCTATAACTCGTCGTGGTTCCCTTTTTCAAAACTCTAGTGCTGTTGATCTTTCCATATGTTCTTCAAAATTGACTTCATTACTTTCATGGAATACATTGGATAGTTCATTTGGCAGTGATCACTATCCAATTTTAATTTTATTTCCAGGAAAGGTTAAAATTAATGTAAACTCTTCAACAAACCTAAAATTTAAAACTAAATCTGCAGATTGGAAATCTTATAATAGTACTTTATTAGAAATTGTTCCAAATCTGCCTAATCCTACAGAGGATAATATTGATTGCTGTGTTGAGTTATTGTGTGATCACTTATTAAATACAGCTAAGAAATGTGTTCCTTTAAAATCATCTCATTCCCGTGCCTCTCCTCCGTGGTGGGACGAAGAATGTACAGCAGCTATTCGACTTAGATGTAAGGCTGAAAATCAATTTAAAATTTCAATAACACCTGAGAATTACATAGAATTAAAAAAAGTTGAAGCACAAACCAGACAATTGCTACGTAAAAAAAAACGCGCTGGTTGGAATAAATTTTGCTCTTCTCTTTCCCCTAAGGTCCCATCAAGTCTTGTTTGGGAAAATATTCGTAGATATCGTAACTCTCTAGATAACAAATCAAAAAGTTATATTCCTATAGATTTAGTTAATTCTTTTATATGTAAACTTTGTCCTAGCTATGTCCCTAATAAAGATGAAATATCTACATTACATCTCTCTACGCATCTTCCTTCTATGCATATTGACAAACTTTGTTCTCCTTTTTCCCTACATGAATTAAAAATAGTTTTATCCCACGTCAAAGATTCAGCTCCTGGATTAGATTCTATTCTATACTCATTTATTGTAAATCTTAATGATGATATTTTAGAATATTTTTTAACATTTATTAATTGCGTTTTTATTAGTGGAAATATACCTGCCAGCTGGAAGATTCAAAAGGTAGTTCCGATACTGAAGCCATTTAAAAATCCAGAGGATATTTGCTCATATCGTCCTATTGCAATGTCATCTTGTTTGGCAAAAATTACTGAACATTTAGTCAAAAATCGTTTAGAATGGTTCATTGAGTTTCATAATATTTTATCACCTTTCCAATTTGGTTTTAGGAAAGGTAGAAGTGTGATGGATAATTTAGCAATATTCACTACTGATATAAGACTTTCTTTTAGTAGAGAAGAGTCTACTGTGGCAGCATTTTTGGATATAACCGCTGCATATGACAATGTCTTAATTCCTTTATTAGATAACAAAATGAGAACTCTTAAGGTTCCTGAAAAATTAGTCACATTTGTTATCAACATGTTATTAGAAAGAACAATTCAAATTAATTTACAAGATGATGTTTATTATTCTAGAAAAATATATAAAGGTTTACCTCAAGGGTCGGTACTAAGTCCTTTACTATTTAATATTTATACATATGATTTACACTATTCTGTTATACCTCACTGTAGAATACTTCAGTATGCAGATGACATATTAATTTATTCTGCTAACAAGGTAGTGTTTAGTTCTGCTGATAGTATTCAAAAAGCCTTATTGTCCCTTAACCAATGGCTAATATTACATGGTTTGGGTATTTCCCCAGCTAAAAGTGTTTTATTAATATTTTCTAGAAAACGAAATATTCCTTTAGTTAATATTTCTATTGATGATGTTTTAATTCCTATTGTCAATGAACATAAATTTTTAGGTCTAATATTGGACAGTAAATTGTCAGGTACCTCTCACATAGATTATATTGTTAATAAATGTGAACGTAATATTAATATTTTAAAAACATTATGTGGAGTCTGGTGGGGTGGTCATCCTTATTATTTAAAAATTTTATATAACGCTATTATTCGGAGCCATTTGGATTATGGTTCTTTTCTTTTAATTCCTGCCAATAAAAATTCACTTAAGAAATTAGATCTTATTCAATCCAAGTCTCTTAGAATAATTCTTGGGGCAATGAAAAGCAGCCCAGTTAATGCTCTACAACTAGAATCTGTCGACCCTCCCCTTACTTTACGCAGGCAATATTTATCTGACAGATTTCTATTTCGTATTGCCATATTTAAGAAGCATGCTATTTTTCCTAAACTTTCACTATTAACAAGATATTGTGGTTCAAATAGTTATTGGACAAATAAAACGATTCCTTCCTTGGTTAAAAGTTATCAATATTTTAAAAATATTAAATATCCTATAGTTAGATTAAATAATCTCCCTTTATACACACATTCTTTTGATACATGCATTTTTGTTCCAAGTGTAATTTGTAATATAGGAATAACAAAATCTACTTTAGAAGCTAATAAAGAATTTTGTTCAATTATTGATTCAAATTGGCCCAACTATCATTATATTTTCACAGACGCCTCAAAACTTACTGAAAAAGGTTGTGTTGGTATTGGAATTTTCCATAAGAATTGGAATATTGTCCAAAAAATCAAATATCCTCCAGAAACAACAGTATATACAGGAGAATGTTTGGGTATCCTTGAAGCTATTAAATATATTTTATTATTTAAATTAAAATCTACAGTAATTTTCTCAGATTCACTAAGTTCTATTCAATCAGTATGTAAGTCCCCGTTTTATTCAAAAGATCATAATATCATATTATATAATATTAAGTCAGCTTTACAAAATTGTATTGATAAAAATTTAAATGTAATTATTGTTTGGATTCCTGGTCACGCTAATATTTATGGAAATGAAAAGGCTGATAAATTAGCCAAAGAGGCAGTATCATGTGGAGATGTTTTTCCTTTTCAAAATTTTTGTCATGATCTTGTTAATTTACCTAGATTATCTCTGTTTGAAAATTGGAATAAATCATGGAGAATTTCTTCTAAGACTAAGGGTACATTTTATAGAAAGATTGTTGAGCAAGTTCCTGCTAAACCCTGGTTTTTTAAAATTCATTATTCTAGAAGTATAACATCTTCAATTAGTAGATTACGCTTGGGTCATACCTGTCTTCCTGTTCATCTCAATAAAATTCACATCAAAGATTCATCAATTTGTGAATGTGGGCTGGATATTGGAGATGCTAACCATCTTTTTTTTTCATGTGAATTATATAATCGGGATAATTTTATGAAATCTTTATTAAGTAACAATATTCAGTTTCCCATCAACATAGTGAGTCTTCTACATATTATGATGAATTCTAATATTTTCATAATATCATGCATATCTAAATTTTTATCAGATAATAACATAAAAATATAAGTCTATCTATATTTTAAATAAAGCTTTATGTTTATTTATTATCATTCTTATTAAGTAATTTGTTAGTTTCAGTTATGTATTAATTTCATTGTTCCTATCTTAAGTTGTATTTAGTCATGAATTATTTAATTTAAATATTATTTTAATGTTGAATATTTTTTTTTGTGTATGTAAATAGTTTTAATTAATTTAGTTGTAAATATAGAAGTAGTATTGTATTATTTATTTCAGATTCCTGAAAGTTTCGATACTAAATTTCGACAGATAAATGTAACTGAATAACGACGTGACACTGGCAGAAATGTACTTATCTTAGTACAATTGCCAATCAATAAAAAAAAAAAAAAAAAAAAAAAAGTATTTCAGTGTGTTTTGAGACCGAAACTTGTTTAATTATTGTGTTTTTGTTAGTTTCAGTTATGTATCAATTTCATTGTTCCTATCTTAAGTTGTATTTAGTCATGAATTATTTAATTTAAATATTATTTTAATGTTGAATAATTTTTTTTTGTGTATGTAAATAGTTTTAATTAATTTAGTTGTAAATATAGAAGTAGTATTGTATTATTTATTTCAGATTCCTGAAAGTTTCGATACTAAATTTCGACAGATAAATGTAACTGAATAACGACGTGACACTGGCAGAAATGTACTTATCTTAGTACAATTGCCATCCAATAAAAAAAAAAAAAAAAAAATATATGTAAATGCCATGGTAGGTTGTAGTGTTTTAGGCTCGAAAAGCCGTAGTGAGCGAAAAATGGACGGAATAACATTTCCCTCGTCAGTAGACCAATATGTGTTTTGTATTGTTATAAAATACAAGAAGGTGGTTTAATCATGGTGGATTCTGCGCGCTCCGCGCGTTTGAATACTTTTTGGATCAGGAAATTTAGATATTTTTATAATTTTATCATAACTAAAACAGATTAAGTGTTGCCATGTAGTGAATTTTATTTACCCAAATATCATAGAAAATTTACAAATGTACAATTTATATTTCAGATTTCCATCTAATACTGAAATAAAAAAGGAATGGCTGGAAGCTACTGGTCGACAAAATTGCCATCCAACAAAATATTCAAAAATTAGTTCTGTTAATTTTGATGATGCTTCCATGGACTATAAAGCAAAGAGGGTACAATTAAAGCCTTATTACAACATCAGAGGCTAGACAGCAATACGTCACAAGTGAATTTTGATGTAAATATATATCTATATTGTACGTAAAGAGACGTGCTTATTTCTTCCTTGTACCTACCTCCTATATTGATTGAAGGCAACGTAGGTAGGCACAATCGCCGAGCATATAATGATAGGTGTTATGAATATAAAAGAAGCGAAAGAGGTGTCATGATCGTAGCAAATGGAATTCGATTGTCTGTTTTGAATCTTGGGTTAAAAGGCGTGGTTGGTGACAGATAGTTTCATAAATGCGTAATGGAGCAACCGACTTTCGTATTCAATATTACTAATAATATGGGATATTTTTTTAGTATGGCAATATTCATAAATATATTGCTGTTTCATGTGCGGCCACGCTATGGCTATATCTAGTAGTCATTCATCTGAGTTTCAGAGGAAAAAGCAACTCTGTGGTTAAAAAATCAAAAGTTAGGGTTACCAGATGTGATTTCTTGAATTCCCCCCAAAATGATAAGTTTAAAATGAAAGCATTTTGTTAAAAATAAAATCAATCATGTATTCATTTCCTATGGCTTTTTTCATTAAACAAATCAAATACTTCAGTCAAATTTTTTTCATCTCCTGTTCGGTATAGGTACCGGGACGGTTCTTGAGCGCTCGAGGAAAAAGTGGTGGAATGTAATTATCCGCATATGTAATTCGAGTTCAATGTAACTTTTATATTTATTATAATTGATTTATTGGTGTGTGTTTTTACGATTGCTTTTTACTGCTGGTAAAATTAAAATTAATACCTCATACCGTCAAGCAGACCCAAAAATTGTGTTCTGCGCATCTAACGGCCACCGCTCAAGAACCGTCCCGGTACCTATACGTTCGGTATCATTTTCAAAATGATTGGCTTTGCCCAGACTTTATGCACCCGGCCACCCGCCGCGTTCGTTGTCGTTGCCTCACTTGCCCTCAAATTTCCCCTTTGATTTGTGACGATGTGGTGGAATAAAAAAATTAATTACATTACATTTGCAAAACTGCTGAGTGCTCTGTCTGCTCTGTGATTTTACTTGCTCTGTGGCTCAGCAGAAGTAGAATTTTGCGTTTATTTCTTTATTTACTTTTTGTGAAAAACAAAGAGAAAACTACGCTCGTGTTTATTCACATTCAATCATTTCAGATTCCTGAAAGTATCAATACTAAATTTCGACAGTTATATGTAACTGAACAACGACGTGACACTGGCAGAAATGTACTTATCTTAGTACAATTGCCAATCAATAAAATAAAAAAAAAAAAAAAAACGCTACAAACGCCACTACCAAGGAATATACTGCCACTACCAAGGAATATACTACTCTCTACGCCACTACACAACAGCAGGCTGGCGCAACTTCGAACAAAAAATTGGTTCTATGAAAATTGAGCCAATATTAATGGCGTCATATCGCCATCTTTTTCACTCCATGGTGCTATCTCTGTCTATCCCTGTCAAAGTTGCAAATGGCGGCAAATTTGTTTTGTCTTATTTTAGTTTTGATATATTAATAAATAAATATATAATGTGATGCTTAAATCGTGCTTGTAATATATTAATTGTAAATATAATATAGTAAGTTATAGTAAATAATTATATGTATTGTTTTACAATAATTGTATTCAATAATTAAGAATGGAAACATAAAAAGTGTACAATATGTGGTACAAGAGGCGGCCGCGTAGACCGTATCAAGCGAATATTTATGACCATATTCCTAATAAATGAGGATCGGTAAGTTATTAGCCATTCATATTAATTCAATTAAGTAATTATTCTTTATAAATTTCATATTAAACGAACAGCATATTTCTGAAAAATAGTGATGTACTTTGCATATTATACAGTTTATCGATATCGATATTCCGACTCAAACATATTTGTTTCACATTCCACAAAATAAACCCATTATAACCCGCACCAAATAAATTGAGCCATTGCTTTTTGCTGCAGCAAATTTACTTTTATCTTTACTCTTTCCAGGCAATCTGCCTAGCGGCCCTAGTGATAACTAAGAGGAAAGTAAACAACCAGTCTATTTGCATACTGCCGGACAGTAAATCTGTCATACAAGCACTGATAAGCAATAAGTTTAAATCAGGTCTCATACTTGAGTGTCATACAGCACTGAACAAGGTATGTAACTATAATAACACGGTAATAACTTAACTATAAAATGGATCTAAGGTCATAGCAACTCCTGTGGAAATGACGCGGCGGATGAGCTAGCGAGAGCCGGTGCAAGTATGTCTGCAATTGGCCCCGAGCCCCTAGTGCCCCTGCCTAGAGGCTGGTTTGCCTCACGACTCAAGCAGAAAACAAAATGCATGCACCATCTCGAATGGAGCAATCTTATGGAATGTAGACAAACCAGGGCAGCTCTACCAATCATAAATACAAGACTCTCACAAAAGATCTTAAAACTAAAAAGAACCCAACTTAGATCGGTGACTCAAGCCATCACTGGTCATGGTCCTTTTAACAAACACTTATATAACATTGGTATTACAGATAGTCCGTTATGCAGGGCTTGCATGCTGACTGAAGAAACGGCTATTCTTTCCAGATTGACGTGCAATTTGGTGATTTTTAAACAATCGTTCAAATCCAGCTATGTTTGTGTCGTTTTTGCACACCTCTTAATACAATAAAAAAAAAATTTATACTTACTACTAGTTATTACTTACCAAAATACGCCTAATACTCATTATTTTACAGGTACGCACTATAAGTTTTTCTATCATTGCCTAAATTCACTTCGGGAAGCAGTGCTGAAATAATTACCTAAGATGGGTCTTAGATAAGGTCATTATATATTATTAAATTTCAATTTAATAACCTATTTCACTGTAATATTGATAGGTGTATTGTTTTTAAGAGGTCGGTGAATTGTATTTGTATATGTGTTGTTTTTTTAGGTTAAACACAAATAAATTATAGAAAAACATGTGAAGTTTTATTGAAATGAAATATCAAAGAAGTTGAAATTTAATAATTCCTACTTGATCTACTACGTAGTTTATTCAAATCCTATAAAAAATGGTTGTGAATTACCATACATTTCAACTTCTTCGATTATACTAATCAACAAAACCGAAATTTTAAAAGTAGGTAGATGCTGTTCCAGGTTTTAGCATATTTTTATCGATATCGACAAAAATATTTCTGTAGGAAGGGCAGCACTAGCCGTATGTTTTGACTTTTGTAGTTGGTAGCACTGATTTTCTATTTTCCCTCCTTAATGTTGTTAGGTTGGCAGTATCTTTCGGCCCTAATTTCTTAGATTTCATTTTAATGTATGGCAGTCCCGTCTCTTATTAAAGAACATAGAGATTGCTACTTACTCTATGCACAACAGTACCACAGAAAAAGTACCGTGACATGGCTGACGAAGAGTACGAAGCAGACGACGCGGCGGGAGCAGATTACGATGATATCGCTGAGGAAGATGACAACCTTGAAGAGACAGAGGAACAGGAAGAAGATGGATATGCAGTACAGTGCATAGCGCCTGGACAGGCTGGCGGTGGAGTCGAGAAGTCTAAACGGATTACCACGCGATACATGACCAAATACGAGCGCGCACGAGTCTTGGGTAAGTTGTCCTTAAAATTAGAGGAAGGGTGTCTTCTAATCGTGTTTAAAACCACAAAACCCTCTCAATCACCCTCTTAAAACTTCTTAGTTAAGGCAAATGGTGGAAACGCCTAGTTTGATAATCACTATTTAAAAACCTAACCTCAAAGTGAGTTCTTATGTAGAGTGCAATATCGCAAATCATGTTAATGCTCTCTGCCGTCCGGAATAGACACACATCCCGGATATGTATCTTTTGGATATGTGCCTTTTCCGCGACGAAAAATTAAAAAAAATCTTGAAACAAACTACCTCAGTGATACCGTTGCAGAGGAATTCAATTCCAACCCCTTCTTAACCCAATGTCACAACCCTCACACAAAGTACGGCAATAATATAAACTGCGCATCTAACGACCACCGCTCAAGAACCGTCCCGGTACCTTATATGTATGTTTGTTAATTATGCATCTCATGATTGATGATATTCTTGAAGTTTTGTTAGGTAGTTGGAGACGAGGTAATTGGCATTATGTGGTCAACTGTACAAGTGTTGTATCCATCAATGTAAACACCTAACTTATAGATCGAGAACAAAGTGTAATCTGCAACCGTTGGTAGAATTGCCTTGGTCATTTTACTTGTAAGCTGCTGTGTCACTCATTTCGTTAAAGGACACATAACCATCCAGACGTAAATCCATTGTACATCTTTATGGGCGAGTGATTGAAAGAAAGCGTTCCACACAAGTTGCCCAACCATGTAGAACTAACAACAAGTTTAGTAAGCAGTGAAGGTCACAATGTTGTCCAACCATGTAGAAGGAGGTTTTACAGAAGGGTGGGGTTGGTTGTGGTCTCGCCGATAAACCACGCCACTCCCCCTCAATTTTAAGAAAGTGCCCGGAATTTTCTACAAATATAAGGATTTTTCTGCGGAAACGTTTTTTTTTATCTAGGAACCGTAGTGTCATGCGAAAATGGGTATTGCACACATTTCTTGTATAATGTGGTCACTCAAAGTAATTTTAAGAATGTATAATTGTATATTGTCCTTGTTGAACCTTATGGATGTGGTATATTTTTTTAATATTTGTGTTAAATAACTTTGTTCTTACTCTCACAATTGAAGTCTAAAAGAGTATTTTTATTTAGTTATTTATGGCAAATTTGCTTTTCATATAGTATATATTATGTGTTATTTAAAATGAGGGACAAACCACATAAATCATAATCAACTCAGATAAGCTTGATTTGAATTTGATATTGTAAAGAAATTAAAGCAATAACTATGACAATTTCAAAGGCAACCCGCAATAATTATATGTAACTGCTACTTCATATTTGTGAAGTATGGATGTTAATAAAAGCTATTCATTAAATTTTAAGGTAGCCAAACCAAATTTCAATTCCTGCTCTGAACTTTAACAATTGTTTAATTCATTTCAGGAACAAGAGCACTACAAATAGCCATGTGTGCTCCTGTAATGGTGGAATTAGAAGGTGAGACGGATCCACTACAGATTGCCATGAAGGAATTGAAGCAACGAAAAGTGCCAATCATCATCAGAAGATATTTGCCAGATCATTCCTATGAAGATTGGAGTATAGATGAATTAATTAACATTGATCTTTAAGTATTGTAAGTGATAATATATGTCCAAGTGTTTTTTGAAAGTTACAATTGATGATGGATGTTTGTGTAAGTACATAAATAAAATATTAAGGAATTTTTATTTTTGATTTATCAATTCCTGGTTTCCTGGTGTTTAGTCTTGGGTTGGCACAAGGCATAGCCTATATAATCTATACAGGCTGGAATTTTAATTGAAATATTTCGTTTGTTTGGTTTGGCGAACTTAGAAAAATCGCTGCTGATCATTTTCTGTAAAATTTAAAATATCTAATTTCAAAAAGTATAACATTTAAATGCTGTAATAATTCATTTCATAATTTTTAAATGAAATAAATTTGTTTCTATTCAAATGTTTCTAATGGGCTGTGATACCACTGGCTACGCTCGTTCGCTGGCTACGCTCCTTGGGCTTACCAAATATGCTCATCGCGGCGCTCCTCACAAACGAAAGTATTGGCATTATAGATTGTGTACTTTAATGGAGATAAACTTTCACATTGTAAAAAATATAACCCATAATCTAATATATAAAAATAAATATTTGTTTGTTCGTATTCTATAGACTCAAAAATACTGGACTGATTTGAAAAAATATTTTTGCTTATCATAGCCCAATTCTCGGGGAAGGTTATAGGCTATTTAAATCATGCTTCCTACCCAAGGGGGTGAATTGTATTTCTAATACAATGCGTACGAAGTAGCGGGCAATCGGCTAGTAATAAAGAACAATTAGATCAATTGATTGATTGAATATCAAAATAGAATTATATAAATAATTTATTAATTATTAGAATAGTGTTATGGTTCCAGGGTACCCAGCGGAAGACCAAGTCTCCCCTCGTTTAGGCGGTGGTATTTGTGAGGCTATACCTAACGAGTGGCCAGTTCTGTTGAGGTATATTTAGATTTGAGTTTATAGATTTTGAAAATTATAGCTATCTACTGAAATTAGAGAACAATACATTATAGGAATTAATATTATCCATATTATAAATCCAATAGATCTTGAGTCTATACTACATAAGTTTTTATATATTTGTGCTCGGCTCCCAAAAGAAAGACGTAAGCAGCGTGATGTTTTATTTTCTATTATAAACTATAAACTTTATCAAATGATTGTCCATCACCAAGAAAATCGGCCCAGTAGTCTATAAGGGACGAAGAAATAAACATTAATTTTTAGGGTTCCGTACCCAAAGGGTGACAACGGAAACCCTATTACCAGGGCTGTATCTTTTGAACTGTTATAGGTAGACACTTGGAATTTTCACAGAGTTTGTATTACTATGCGGCCATATAACAACAAATAATGAAAATTAAACGAGGTCCCCATACAGCATACAGGAAATGTGTTTTACTCGGCGTTATATACATTCAAACGTCTACCTAGTGTAACTATAAAACATCAAATAATAAAAACCGGCCAAGTGTGACTCGGAGTCGTGCTAATTTGTTCCTGCGCCATACAGGGGCGTCAAACTTGGTCTGACCTTATTAGTGCATAATATTAAGTGTGCGGAACCCTGAGTGTCAGTTCGACTCGCACTTGGCCGGTTTTTATATAAAATACTTTTCGCCCGTGGAGCCCATATTAGCTTTCATCCCTATGGTCTTGAATTCATACAAAAATCCCATAGAAAAAAGCACTTTCAGTTTTCCCCGAATTTGCCAATTTTCCGGGCAACTTTTTAAATTTTTCATTTCCTAAAACTTATTTAGACTATTACGAACATTAAAAAAAATATCCAAATCGGCCGAGCGGCTTACCAACGAAGAGCAATTTTTACTAGCTTTCCGGCCCGGCTTCGCCCTTCTTATTTCTTCTTCTTCCTCAGCCTGTATCCGTCCACTGCTAGACGTAGGCCTTCTCAGCATTGCGCCATGTCTCCCTATCCTCAGCAATTCTCCTCCACACTCTACCCCCTCTTTTTACTCTGCCGGCACTCAATCTCGCTGGTGGTCTGCCGACACTTCTGTGACCCATTCTAGGTCTCCACAGTCCATCTCCCATTGTGTCCCGTCCATCTCCACTTCAGTGACGCACATCTAGTTTTATGTCTATCACTTTGGTCTTCTCTCTTATTTGGACATTGGGTACTCGATCCCTAAGGGAGATTCCGAGCATCCTACGCTCCATAGACCTTTATGCCACCTTTATCTTCCGAACAACCTCTACACTTCGCCCATGGACCTCGTACTTAGTTTATACAAAAATCCCATAGAAAGAAGGATTCCAGTCGTTCTCAAGTGATGCGCTTACCATCGAACACCATTTCATTTATATTTATAAGATTTATATAGATTGTATAAAAGATAGTGTGTTTCATGAAAGAGTTCTGAATTTTTGATACTCAAACAACCGTCACGACTCACGATTTGATACCAGTTATAACTTCCGTCAAATAAACGTATGCAGATCTTTGGACGCGTCGGAGCCCATGCATATATCTATACTAATAATAAAGCAGAAGAGTTTATTTGTTTGTTTGAACGCGCTAATATCTACCAGTCGGATTTGAAAACTTTGATAGCCCAATTCTTGTTGAAGGTTACAGGTTATCTAACATCACGTTACGAACTAAAGGGCGGAGCAGTAACTATTAAGGGGCGGTGGTCAAGGTCATCTTGTATCTGTCAAAAATATGGCAAATCTCAGTTAATCCTGGAATCGTGAGTTTATTTATACAACATTTCCTCAGCACACAGTTGATAGTTATTATTTTAAATTGGATTGAGCCATATTTAAATAGCCATAATTTCCAAAACGCAAAGGCACTGCTCGTATTGAAAACTACGGCTCTTTAGAAGCCTAAATAATAAAAATATGGCTCAATCCAATTTCAAATAATAACTATCAATGTGTGGTGAGGAAATGTTGTATAAATAAACTCACGTTTCACGATACAAAATGACTTAGAGCCACGGATCTTTAACAAGGGTGCAACCGCAAGGCACAGCTAGTATTTTATATGGCGACTACTTATGTAGAACTACATTAGATCCACGCCGCGCTACGCGGCTGTAGGTACATCTTAGACGTGCAGTGTCTGCTAAATGTAGTTCTAGCTAATATCACGTGGTTAGACTGCCCTAGCCATATGATACGATTTAGGTATATAGACGTTCCCACTCTAGCGCTCCATCTGGCGCACTTATCCCCCCAAACGCTAAGCCCTAAATCAAGGAATATACACTCTATAAATGCTTTAATCGACATTAAAAGTTCAGCAACAGGTATGCCACCTCTTCTGTTTATTACGGCAGGCAACTCACCAAATATCACAGCCTTGGATCTACGATTTTTTCGAACCGGGACAGAAACTTGATAGTGGCGCCCCTCTCCAGCGTTTGAGAAAAAAACTGTATAATGGTTGGCATTTTTCGTGAACGAGACAATAAGAACCCTTTAATCAATTCGTACTATTTATTATCTGTTGCCATCGATGTCTGTTGCCTAATAACTTTGGGCCTGTGTGGCGCCTTTTTCTTAAACTCGACGGTGAGCCAATTCCGTATGCAAGTGGAAGCAAGTTTTTTACTTTCAATTCAATTATATTATGATTTTGGCGCCCCCTAAAACTTTGCCACCAAACTAGATCCGG
Organism: Nemapogon koenigi; assembly: GCA_963924495.1. Classification (NCBI taxonomy): domain Eukaryota; kingdom Metazoa; phylum Arthropoda; class Insecta; order Lepidoptera; family Tineidae; genus Nemapogon; species Nemapogon koenigi. The sequence continues at coordinate 7,223,011 of OZ004649.1, read as the reverse complement.
GGCTGCCAATATGGACCATGGTGTCCCAGCCACGCTGGTAGGTAAAATGCCGTGATAGTAAATGACATAACTTTTCATCCCGCTAAATCTGGACAAATTATTGATATAGTGGTAACTTCATGCGTCTATCACTGTCTCTATTTGTAGGTAGTTCTTAACTTTATGCAGTCAACTAACGATAGCTCTAACTAACGTCTTTCAAATAGGTAGGTCGAACTAGCACTCAACGTCCTATAATACCTGCATAAAAGCAACTGCAGTAAGCTCATGTAGCTTATTTTGCCACTCCCGGGTAAAAACTTTCGTAAAGCTCTGAAATTAACTTCTTCCAAAACATGAAGACTGGGTATCCAGGGAAAAACAATAAAAATGCCGCCCGGGGCTATGGATTCGTTACGGTACTGAGCTCATGAATTTCAACAAGCGCAAACCAAATTGTATTCATGTCTAGATAACTATATAGTGGGTTTATTTAAAACATGGAATGTCTGTAAAAACGAAAATTTCATTTACTTATACCATATATTCGTCTGTTTAACAAATAGAGCATTATATCTATCTTTTTGGTGTACTTAATAAGGCCATCGGATTCAATTTTCGTTTTAAAAAATTATCACCATTATGTTATTTAGAAAGTTCTCGTGGTTTGTGAAGTGACGGCTAGAGTCTCATAAAGTGCAATGAAATGCTTCTTATCTGCGTAAATGACACCTCGCCGCAAAGGTAACGTGATAGATAATTCTGGACCTCCAGGGGTCTATTTTGGTTTTACTTGACGTTACCGGGTTGCCTTACAGCTCCCATCTCCCAATCGGTCCCAATTGTATAGAAACCTTTGGTTTAGAGTGCATTTCTTTTGCAGTACTTACCTCTTGCTTGAGATATGTTCGTCAAGTTTATTGTTAATGCTGTGTTTCATTTGAATCTGTGTTAGCTATGATTTGATTTAGTTACAGGACTCTGTTGAAGTGAGAATGAGTATTTGAAAATTGAAGAGGCTACCCTCTTGGCGCTCTCCGCCAAGCGCCAACGCTCATCTAATCCTGACGTGCGCGGGAGTGCGGGGTCTAGCGACGCGCCCGCCTCACTGCCTCAGTAGCCCTCCGACCAGCGATGCTTTGCTGTCTCCGGAAATAGAGTACGTCGCTACGCTAGCCAGTTCGCCACGACCGCGGGCCGAATCGCACCGTTTAATCGCGGTTATATTTAGACCACTCGTTGCAATACTTCAAATATATTTAATTTCACTTCGCATTCACGAGAGTTGGCATGAACCGCGATCGAACGGTAGCGCCGGTGGTATCCTCGGGGAGGTTCTGCCCTCCGTCGTGAGAGTCAAGTGTGCGTGTCTGCAGGTGACCCGCGTCCGGGAGTGTGGGTGGCGAGTGCCGTGTGCTAATGACTGGTGCCTGCTCGGGGACTTGACACGATGACCACGATGTTCGCGAGGAGCACTGTGTGGTGTGCGCTGTGCCTGCTGGCTGTGGGCGCGCTGACGGTGAGCGTCGCAGGTGAGTCGGCCCGCTGCAGCTATTTTTGGATCGGTGACCGCTCAAATTATGTAAAAAGACCGCGTTTTTGGGTTATTTTCGGAGATAACCTTAGTGGTGCGTGACATAATGCTCCCGTAACCCAATTGTGGGTAAGGTGCAGTAAAGAAACACTAGGTACGATGTCGCCCTGGTGAAGTTACGTAAATAGAAAATTCAGGGGATTGTCGCTAACCGTCGCGTCGCCATCTTGTGAAAAACGATAGGATTGTGACGACATTATAAAGTCTGCAACTGCTGGATATTTCCACCAATTTTATAATAAGTACCTACTAGATATTTTATTTATGGGACTGCTATTTCAAAGTAGGTACTGTCGAGTCGATGAGAATTAGAGAGCCTACCAAGGATCTGATCTAGGTACATCCTATTTGAACGTTTGAAACTGTCTTGATGTAATATTTAACTAATTTTAATATAGACACATCAGCACTAAATTCTAAAATACATAAAAACTGTAACTAAAAAAATAATTGTAAGAATGTTTTTAATGGCTTGTTAAAAAAAGAGGAATTTTACACACACCACCAAGGCCAAGATTTTAGGTCATACGTCAAACGAAATCTAGAACGGAAATCCAGCTTTAAATACCAACAAGTAGGAATCATGTTGGGAGAGATATTAAGAAGTAATAAATATTTAATTATTAGTTGTGTTTATTTTAAAATAAATTAGATACTTACGTTACGTTATAAATTACATAAAATAACGATATAATTTGATTGAGCTAACGGTTTTTGTGATGATGTATTTTTGCTTACGTGTAAATGGCGCATATACATATTATTATATTCTCGTGTATGTGTATGTTAGGTACATCTTTCGCATAGGTTCTGAAAGAAAATGGAAAGAAATAATGAGACTGGGACATCATATATACCTACTGTAGTCTGTGGGGAGGGTCTGAAATGATATCTCGACTGCCCTCTTAGAAATAAAGTTGTGATGAGTATATGGATGGCTGAGCCTGAGAGATAGAAATGTCAATTACATACAATATATTCTATAATCTATAGGACATATTCTGTAAACTGTACAACCAACAACCATCGATGCCAATAACTAAGCGATAGCACATTTTACATTGTGTTGTCATAATGCTAAGCTGATGATAGATCTGTTTTCGTCATCGATGGTTTTCATCGATTATCTAGCAATTCAAGTTTTGTACAAAACTTGTTAAAAATAGCAAGTTCTAGTTAATGGATCCTTAAAGTATATGAACTGATCTATACTCAATATGTAAAAAAATATGTCAATATCAGCTACACCTAGGTTTCATGAAGCCCTGAAAGTTATCAATTTCACGCATATTAATCAGACTTTGCGACTCCAGTTCTCTTAATTTAATATAAATATATTTTTTTACATATCGAGTAAAAATAATTTCACATTACAGAACTTGCTACTTATTTCAAATATTTTTTGTACAATACTTGAATTGCTGAAGTCCGTTTTGTGTATTTTATTGTACCGATTTTGTTCTTTCTCTATTTATTTCTTTCGCTCGGATTATTCAAAATTTCAAACCCCGGTACACAATACGGCGCGGCGATCACTTATTTTCCTGTGTACCCTTGGCTGTACCCTTGAGGGTACAGTGGAAAATAAATTTTAACCGCTGTACCCTTGGCCGTGTAACCCGATCAAATTAAAATTTATCTTATTTTTAAAATGTTATTTACCTATTACAGAATACAGCTTATAACAACAGCAAGTGACTGCCACTTTAGATTATAGACAATAATACGACTAACGCACGCGTTTCGTCATGACATGATGGGGAATCCGGTTTCATCCCGCCCACGTTGTGATAGTTGTGATTAGTCTGCGATTAAAGCTGGCCAATGTCAAGTATTAGCCTTTATAGTATATATGTCGCCGCCAAATGGTTAAAACAGCCACTCAATTGGATGACTAGGCATTTCATTAAATAGCGGCATACAATTGAATGGCTAGGCCGTTCGTTAAATGAATTATGATATCTTAACGTTCAATGTCTTGGCTGGTTGAAAGTTAGCTTTTTAGAAACGGCTGAACCAAAAGCCGCTGAAACAATTTTTGAATACCTACGGTGTTTGTTTCAGTATTTGACTTCCGACCGTTTTACTAATAACGACTTTCGGAAATCGCCTGAAATAAGTAAATAGCATCTAAAATTTAAGGTGGCTATGGTATAATATCAAGAAACAGTCTAGGACCTAGGTAATTTGGTGATTTAGGTTTATAGAAACCTTTCTATTTCTCGGAATTAGAACATCAAAAATCAATTTTTATTGCCTTTCTGGACAAAATATGTGAACGGGGCGTTATGCCTCGCTAAATTTGTTACAAGTGTATCTGACTAGTGGCTATCCTGCAATGTATTAAGGCAGTGATGGTGCAGTAAAAATAAGTAATTAAGTAGGCCTAGGGACAATTTAATAATTTGGCTTTATGGCGACTCCATTGGCGCCCATCTAATTACAATAAGTATCTACTATCTTTTCCCCCGACTTGATTCACTAATACCGTTAATGTTCAGCTCCTAAATACAATAGGTCCATGTTTAATACTCGTATACCTTCCTCGTGCAATCAATCAAGTTTTGTGGGAATCGGGTACAGCCAGACAGATAGACACGGCAGGGGTGATCATAATACTAGAATCAAGAAAGAATGATAAATAATATCACTGCTTCCTGCATGATATGTGACGGAATGTCCGACATGCAGTTAGCCGAATTTTTAAAGGTCATTTATTTTCAGGTGATGAAGACGTACCTTCAGAGTCACAATGCCGTCCATATATCGAGAAAGCTCTCAAAGAGCTGGAATCGGGAGATTCGGAACCAGGTACGTTAAATTATACTTAGCAATAAAAATAAATTTGCGTGCGTAAGGAATCACCTGAAATTCCTGAAATGCCGCTCCTAAACTCAGATTGCGCCGACCTTGGCCACGCCTGTGTGCAAACTAAGTTGCAAAGCCTATGAAACGCCTCTTTGTGGTCTGGTGTCGATGCTGACTCGAATTTTTTAAAGTTCATGATGTTTATCAAAGATACTCTTTAGGTCAACAATTTTCAAGCGTTTTAATATATATTTAATAATGTGTAAAACATGACCCACAGTCATTCTACCTATTTCAGTCAGTTATATTTCCTACCTATTTCTACCGATTTTGAAAATTATTTTACCAATAGAACGCTACGCACGCATCCTTGAGTGCTATAGGCTATTTTATTCTGATCGAAAATATCCACGGGCGAAGCCGGGGGCGGAAGGCTAGTAATATTATAAAGTTCAAAATGTTCAATTTTACTTTTCTCATTACTGTAATATATGTATGGCGCGCCCCTCCTCCGCCCCAGTTTTCGAAAGTGAAAAGTGCCAAAATATCAAATCATCAAATTCTGTTAAAACATTCAAAGTTTGAAGCTTACATCAATCACACCTTTGAAGTTCATGATGGTTTTCAGCCAATATTTAATATGAACAGTATTTGTAAATATTTACTTTCCATGAGTACTTATATTTTATCTATTGTTTACGTTTTACATGGATGAGATGAACCATGCGAATGTTAACTCATTTGCTATATTCACTACGCAATACGCAAGTTAACTTTTATTTGTGAATGTTAGTTTGGAATTAATTTCAATGGCGAACTGGAACTCTTCGGTCGTAAAGCCGGGAGGCCGGAAGTGACACGTCGTGTAGTCTATCTTCTGTTTAAACTGGCCAAGGTATTAAGGCCGTCAAGATATTTTGTATGTGTCGAATTGAAGTACCTAACTAGATATTTAATAATATATTTTTGATGTTCGAGTCGTGGTACCTAGTACCTACTACCCATTATCACCCACGTGCTCGTGGTCCCATTTTTATTAATGTGTTGGGTTCGTGGTCGCACGCATTAGTTCGTGGTCTGGTATCGTTATCACACTATCCGAACCACGCTCGTGGCTAGCGTTCCTCGCTAAGGCCCGCCGCTAACTGTTTCAGCGCCCGCGTGCAAATACCCGATTACCCCCCCCCCCCCCCCCAGCGGTGTCAGGCAAATTATTTGAAAGTAGTATGTGAAACATCAAAATTAGTATGTACAATAATATTATTATAATTAAAGAAATACACGACCAGACGCGTAGGCCAAAACCAAGCGTCTCTGAAGTATGAGATGCTTTGTTTTGCCTCATGACAACGCGTTATCCCCTCTACCTCTACAGCGGTAGGTGCAGACGACGTAGGTCAAAACCAAGCGTCTTCTGAATTTTGAGACGTCTTGGTTTTACCCTAGTTATTGTTTCACATCAATAAATTGACCAATAGATGTCGTTGTTATGACATGATAAAAATATATATGACATAAAATTGTGAGAATTTTTCGTTTCGATATCTGTTTTTGCCGCCCCCTTGAAAATGCCGCCCTTGTGCGGGCCTGTCCTCGCTAACCTATTATATAAGTTTTCAGAGACGAGATATTAATAGTGGGCCTAAGAAAGAACCCTATGTGTATTGTCCCAACTAAGTCAAATTAGTACCAAAAGGGTGCCAATAGAAATCAGAGTGTGTATTGCTATGACCACTATAACATCCAATAAAATAAATATAAAAATTAAAGATATATTAGGTATATATATTTTGCTCGATCTTAAGAGGATCGTGTAGCTCAGCGTACGCAGCGAAATAGGTATTTAGAAAATCATATTCTGTCTCAAGCGCGCTCTTCCCACGGGCATCAGTGCGACAGAGAACACTGCAGCTCGTGAGTGTTCGTAGGTATGTTCTTCGTTGAAAATTGCGTTTTGGGGGAAAACGATTTACACCTACTAAACTATAACGAAACCTTATAATTTTGGTGTCAAACGTTTTAACAGATTGTAATCTACGTACGTACGTTTTGCTTTTTTTGAAATTTTGCTTTGTTTCTCAAATACAGACGGTTTATTACGAGCAAGTTATGAACCAAAAAAACCGAGATTTGAGGGGCTTATAACTTTTGACCTATTACGAATTTTGAAAAAAGGAAAAAATACGTACGTAGTTTTTCATTATGTCAGTAACATATTATAAAATCGTTAAAATTAAATAATATTTAGGGGTAGTAAAACGTTTTCTCCGTTTGTATGGACATGGACGCGGTACACTACACTCTTAATAATATGGCAATACATACAAACGTCTAACTAAGTAGGTAACTAGTATAATAAGTTACTATAATGCATACTTTTGAGTAAAACTCGCGCAATTTATTATTGTTTAAACAGGTGTCCCCGGCTACATGAATTTACAACAAATTGATTTTTTTAAGCCCCTCCCTTTTTAGTAGATTACAATTCTTTCCTACATCATTTTGTAATATCTCTGACGGATTAGATAGCATACGCCATGAAAACTCGCTGGGTTAACTTTTCCCCAACTTGATGAATCTACCAATAATCGCAAAAAAATCTGTGTCTTTTTGCGTGAAAAGGGCACAGACAGAAAGACAGACGCGGCGGGAGACTTCATAGTTAGAGGGCCGGTGCATAAAATTTATAGGCTACTTTTTGTCATAAATAGGTAGGTACTTCGGGATAAAATCTTATGTTACAATGTAAACATATCCACGGGCGAAGCCGGTGCGGAAACCTAGTATATTAATATGATCAATGCATTTATATCAAAGGTATGATGATATGATAAGGTTCCTCTTAAATCTATCAGAACCTTTTTCATCACTGGTTAAAATAACTGTGTAAAAGCATAGTAAAAGTTAAAAACGCGGAAAGTCATAAATAGAAACTGGCTCATTTAGATCAGAAACCAAAAATACATTTCACATCAATGTCATCTCAGTACAGCAGCAGAACTGACTGTATATCTGAGTGAAATTGTCGATGTAAATAATGTAGGTATGGATTTGTACCGTTTGGTGTAGAAATTCTATCAGGTCCATGGGGTTCAAATGCCAAAAAAAAAATATCCCCACCACCCACGATTGATCATCTCCTCTGATGACAAGAGGGAGGCTCAACGAATCGCATCGCGATTCAGCGGGGAAATGCTATTCCACGCCGACCTGGTTTTTTTAGTTATTTAATTTTAAGGTTTTTTTATATTGTTATGTGTAAATAAAAAAAATGTTCGGATAAAAACAAACAAACACATCTTCACGGTCTTTATACCTTGCAGTGTGGCCAGTGGCCACCAGAGACATCAGTAACAGTGTCCACTTTTTGCAAACAACAGATGGGCGGTGGCAAGCCTGTCACTTTCACTTTCATATTTCTTAGTCGTGGTGCTCTTGACAGAGCAGTCGTGGTCAATCATGGCGGTTCACAGTGCGACGCACCTAGTTGTATTGACTCACCATGGTTAACTTTCTTGGGAAGAATAGTGCAATGGTTTCCCCTTGCCTTCTGGTGTTCTGCACCAGACATTTTGAGACTATTGAGGTCTTCAGGCTCGCTGTAGCCTCTTCCAGTCAGTCCTAGCTATAGTTATACCGCCATTGCTGTCGCCAGAGCTTCGTTTGTTGTCTAGCAGAGGGTATACCAAGCGTGCAGGTGAGGATGGCATTTGGGGTCGAATAGATCTTATTCCGTTCTCCCCCTTACATTTTAATTACTTTTACATATCGATCGATATACGATATAGGTACGTATCTAGTCTATTTCCTATAATTTTTTTTATATTACCGATTGTTCCAGCAGCAACTATTATTTATTTATATGTATTTATTTCGAGTACACTTATATTATACTATCTCCAACTATGTTTGTACAAAACATCACGTCGATCCGTTGCTCTGTTTGGACGTGAACGAAGGACAAGAAAACATAATTTCACATTTATAATATTATTCTTCTTTTAAAAATAACAAATATTGATCTCACATCTAGGTTCGTTAAGAAGTGCAGCAACAGGCTTGCCATCTGTTCTGTTCAATATGGACAACTGCCTTTCCTTGTCATCAAACTTCATTGTCATATACTTACATCATACTTACTTCGTGTGTGCTTGTGAAATACTATATACACATTTTTAAATGAGGCTCAAGTTTTCCCTCAATCCATATAATATTATTCAGGCATTTCAGCAGCGTTTCATGGAATTTGATTCCCCTGTTATATATTTAATTCCCCAGTTTCTAGAAAGTTTTCAATCAATGGAGGTTAAGTCCTATTTGTACTAGTGGGACACAATTGTCCCAATCAACACAAATGGTATACTCACAAGAAGTGAAGGAGTGCATCCTCCTTAGATATTATCCAATGCATTCTCTGTCTGTTTGTCCGTTTGTGTGTTTATAACCCGACCCGAGGTTCTATTTATACAATTTACTTGTTCTTTTTTTATTCATAGATATATTCATCCATACTTCCATACTAATATTATAAATGCGAAAGCAACTCTGTCTGTCTGTTACGCTTTCGCGATTAAACCACTGAACTGATTTTGATAAAATTTGATATTTAGAAAGTTTGAACCCTAGGCAAAGACATAATGCTACTTTTATTAATGGATAATAAAATCAGGGAATGAAAGTTAGTATGGGTTCCACAAACAACGTCGGGGCTAACAGCTAGTAGATTGTATACGAAAAAGTGTGTTGTCCTTATTTCATGTCAAAACGGATCAATTGGATATTTGTTGCTAGATAATGTTTTAACGGCTGAACGAATTTGTATGAACCCTGGAAGTTCCAATCCTGATTACAATTGATTCCGTAAAATGGGACGGGGAAGGACAACTTATTTTTGTAAGGCATACAATAATTGAATATAATATCAACAATGAGGCCGCCCACACCATCGCCTTGATGATGTCCAATATAATAACGTAATATTTGAATATAGGTAGACAGCTGTTGTAACAGTTCGCACTCGTGGCACGATTGTCCTCCAAAAGCGAGTCCGCGACACGGCCGTTCTAATATTAAATCATGCTAAATTTACCCTACACTGCTCACTATCCTATTATATTGAGATCGGGCTGAGTTAAAACATACGTTACAAAATGTACTGCCCAAAACTTGTAAAACTTAGTACCTGTTTGTACTTTGTATATAAGTTTTACAATAAAATTACAAGAAAAGACAAAATAATGGAAAAGCCATTCTCTACAAACAATTTATATTATACAATTTATTCTCGATTTCCATGAAAATAATCAGACGTTTTCCTGTGTATTCTATAAAATAATATGTAGGACCATCATAATATATTATTAGGTATAACCAGGCCCGCTGCGTACGGGCGTGCAGGGCGTGCACCGCACAAGGGCGGCAAAAACAGCTATCGAAACATTTCGTTTTCTCATAATTTTAAATTTTTATCATGTTATAATAACGATATCTATTGGTCAGTTTCGAAAATAAACGCAAACGTAAAATAAGCTAAATTTTTTACTAAGGGTTTTTATGTTTAAAAAAATTTGCCGCGAGGGGGGGGGGTATTTGAACGCGGGCGCTCAAACAGCTAGATTTATATTATTAAGATGACATCTTACCATTTTTCTGACAACACTGCGTTTTAATTATATTCGAAGTCATAGGATAATAAACAATAGGGGTACGAAATTTGAAAGAAAGAATTGAGCCACTTTAGACATGCGAAAAGAGTCTAATTGAGTCGCGTTCAAATATAATTAAATCAAAACTTATAAATTAATTCCAGTTTTGACACGAGCAGTTAATTTTCATCTAATATTTCCTAAATACTAGCGAATAATATTTCCTAATAGTGAAATAAGTATAATATACTCTTATTTATAACAAAAATACATAATTTATATGTAACATGTAAAGACACTGACACACTAGGTCAGTAGGTACTTTCAACATAATTGTACCAGTATTGGCGACTTGCCAAAACACTGCAAACAGTCACTTAATAAACAGATATAAAACTAGTGAGATGTGAGATAGGGATAGCTTTTACAGACTTCACAACAGAGCTGACTAGCTAGGGTATCACAAACAACTAAAGGATGAAGACTGGGTAGCCTGGGGCTATTTTATTTTATTACGTAATTTAAAAAAAACAAAGCAGAGGAGCCCTTGAGGGCATAAGTCGTCTTACAATTGTCGTATAGCTTCGTTGGATAACTTATCTATAAATTGTGAAACACGTCCTTGATAATGGGGTGGAAAAAGTAATTATTACAAATAAACCAGTCTGACGTCGTAGTGAAACAAATAACAAATTGTACAGGATTTTAATCAGCCTCAATTTATTATTTCAGGTTCCGTAGAAAAAAACGACAGTAGTGAAGTAGGTGTAGATGACGACACGAGAGAAGTGGGTTCTAATAGTGACACGACAGAAGCAGATAGTAATGAAGACAATGATCAGCCATCAGTAGAGGTGGCTGATGAACCATATGTTGCACAATCTTCCTTAGAGTTAGAATCACAAACACATAATGATGATTCGAAAGAAGGCGATGGTGATAGCGGTGAACAAGAAAGTTCTGAAAAGGGAGACGATGACAACAGCAAGGAGGAGGAAAACGACGGAGACAGCAAAGAACAAAACGACGAACCGTCAGCTGACCAAGGTATAAATTTTCTGAAATATAATTTATTCAATAATTATTGCATATAGACCGTAATAAACGAAAGTTTGCATCAGTAATTCAGCTTCTCTATTGTTTTTATGTAAACCATATTTTCCGTCTGGTGGTTTTCTGCGTGCTGGTTTAGGAGGCGCTGAGGATAATCAGAAGGCGACGGAATAAAAGAAGGAATCTGTTTTGCAGATGTGTTTACGTATTCCATGTTTGTTCTGAGTTAGACAAAAGGGCAGCTACGAAAGAAGGTACTCGGGATCGCAACTGGGTGATTTCGATCCTTTGAAATCTACATTTTCCGTGACAGACTTTTGACGCCGCCTTTTGGCGCGCCGCGTTTATATGTATGTTAATACGTTCGTACTGACAGGCACAGTTGTATATTAAATTATTATTTTTCGTTTAAAAAATTAACATATCTGGCAATTTAATAATAATAATAATTGCCTTATGAACATTTAAAATAAATGAAAATAACCATTTAAACTATTAGGTACAATATTACTTTTGCACACATGAATAGATCAATCGACAGATTAAAATATCAAAAATAGTCTGTGTATATATTTTATTTCAGAAAGTGGCGAGGATAACGATGCAAGCAACGATTCTTCCGAAAAGACAGACAAAGAGGACGATGATGATGATGATAACGACAAGAAAAGTTCAAATGAAGACGATGACGGAGACAGTAAAGAAGCAGACGAGACAGAAACTGTAAACGAATCTGAAGAACAAGATTCAACTGTCAAAGCCACAGAAACAGATGCTTCTGATGAAAAGGATGATGATGACAAGTCCGCAGAGGATGATGAAAACACAAAAGAAAGTGATGATGGCGATGATAAGTCTGAAGAAGAAGCGACTGAGGAAGGTGATGGATCTCAAGAAGACAATGCTCAATCAGAAGAAGACAAAACAGAACATAGTGAGACTGCGGATGAGGAATCAGGTGAGGAGGATAAAGGAACTGTAGAATCCCAGGAATCTTCTGAAGATGAGAAAGAAAAATCTAGTGAAGATAAGTCTGACGACAATGACGACGACTCTAAAGAAAAGGATGATCAGGAAAGTAATTCAGAAGAAGATGAAAAGTCGGAAGAGGGAGAAGATCAGGATGATGACGACAGCGAGGAGGGCACCCCAGAAGAGGATTTATTAAAGGTATTATGTAATTAAATTTCGAATGTTACTGCTATTTTAATTAATTGTTACATAAAAAAGTCACAGCTTCATATAATTTGTTTCAGACAGGTGATATTCCAAAGAACCTCAGGTCCCGGGATCATATAAAACAAATACTTAGACTCGATGAAGATGCAAGCGAAAGTGAAATCACAATTGAGAGGTCTGCCGACATTATTCTGAGAGACTTAAAGAGGTTATACGAAAATTCTATCAAACCATTAGAAGGTCTTTTTAAATACAGAGATCTCAGTAATCGTCATTTTGGTGATCCAGAAATATTTTCAAAACCCTTGGTTTTATTCATGGGGCCGTGGAGTGGAGGAAAATCCAGTATTCTCAATTACCTTACTGGCCTGGAGTTTACAGAGTGGTCTTTAAGAACAGGTAAAATTCCATGTTCCAGATTAGGTGCACTTTATTATTCTGTACAAGCTTTCCGCCTCGGATTCGCCCATGGAGCCCATATTAACTTTATTCCCCTAATATGGTCTTGAGTTCATACAAAAATCACATAGAAAAAAGCACTTTCACTTTTACCCGAATTTTCCAATTTTCCGGGCAATTTTTCTAATTTATCTTTCCCTAAAAACTTTATTTAGAATATTACGAACATAAAAAAAAAAACCATATTGGTCCAGCCGTTCACAAGTTATGCGCTTACCAAAGAACATCATGTATTTTTTATTTATGTAGATTGCTTCTGGTCTGGGTTCTTTATCCTACTAATGTAATAAATGTTTATCAGCAACATTTTAAAAAGTGTTTCTAGAGTGAAACCGTAAATATAATCTACGTATATATACTACTAAAGCTGAATTTTCTATGTATGTTTGAACGCGCTAAACTACCAATCCGATTTGAAAAAAATGTCGAGGAAGGAGTTATAGGCCATAAACGTCAACCAATCAAAAATTTACACGGGCGAAGACGGAGCGAAATGTTAGCTTTTTATAAGTAGATAGTTAAAAATATTACATATGTTTTTAGGTGCTGAACCATCACCAGCATACTTCAATATCTTAATGTATGGGAAAGACCCTGAAGTATTAGATGGAACTCAATTGGCTGCCGACTGGACGTTCTCAGGTCTCCAAAAGTTCGGACAAGGTCTGGAAGAGCGACTCCGAGGTCTTAGATATCCAAGCAAAATTTTAGAAAAGGTATCATATTCTTTACTAAATACAACTCATCTTCTTTAGACCTTGCTATGTGACCAGAGACACCACAAATCCATTTGAAGTCTTAATTTTCCATGACAAAAAGCAACAATGAAATTCAGTATTGTTCCCCATCTATAAATCCAACTTATAGGTATCGCAGTGATTATTGGTGGGTATGATAAGAAGCTCTAATAAAACCACTAATTTCTAATTCAAAATGTCCCAGAAATTAAAAATATTAATTGGTCGATTCCAGGTTAACATCGTTGAGATTCCTGGTATACTTGAGGTTAGAAAACAGGTGTCCCGCGTTTTCCCGTTCAATGACGCATGCCAGTGGTTTATTGATCGTGCTGATATCATTTTCTTGGTGTACGATCCTTCAAAGCTGGACGTGGGGCCTGAAACTGAAGCTATCCTGGATCAACTGAAAGGGCGAGAATCTCAGGTAAATATTTTCCGTATTTTATCAGGAAAAATAATCAATTAATTTGCCAGTAAGAAGAAGATTTTTTTCTCGAGTTCTTTTCAAGAAATCTAACAAAAATGGAAAATACAAGTTTATTTTGTTAAGTTATATTCCCTTTATTTAAGACACAAGTTACTTAAATAGATTTGATCCTTATGATTGACTCTATTGATTGGTACCATATATTATTTTTTCGCATTTGTGTCGGTTTGATATCCGGATGAGGCAAGCGACTTTTCAAAAATCTTTGAATGCTATTTTAGTTAATTTTAAAAAGAAACTAATGTTTCCTTTGAATAAAATTTGCTGGTACTACTTTTTTCCCATCGATTTTTTTCCATTCTAGACAAACATTTGGCTGGTATCAAACTAGGATATCGTGTGCTCGAATCGAATGAGTGACTCGTTTTTTTTTGCTCCACCTGTCTGATGGTCTGCTTATTGATTAAGATCTTAAGTCTTAACCACTGCAGTGTCTGTAGTGTATGTAACAAAATATTATATATTTATATAACAATTAGCTTTCCGCCTCCGGCTTCGCCCGTAGATATTTAAGAACAAAATAAAATATAGCCTATAGTACTCAGTGATATTCGTGAAAGAATTTTTAGAATCGGTTCAGTAGTTTGAGAGAGTACCCCCTTGAGAGTTTTGTTGTCTCGGACTATGGGAAGTCAATGACTGGCCGGCGCGGTGGTTAGATCTTAGCGTGTGGTGGCGTGGCGAGTCGATGCTTAAATATCTTTAACTTATTTATCCACTTGACTACTTGAGACATACAAACACAGTGTACATTACAACCACTAAACTATGTTTAATATAATAAGCATACTAAACTTTTCAGACTCGCATCGTCCTGAATAAAGCGGACAGTGTGAAGCCTGAAGAACTAATGCGTGTTCAAAGCGCCCTTATATGGAACATATCACCGTTGATGAGTTCCGCACAACCTCCGCTCATGTACACAGTGTCTCTATGGTCGATGCCTTATGAATCTGGAGCACCGATAAGACTCCTGCAGGCTCAAGAGAAAGAGTTACTCCGTGATCTTCGAGCGGCAATCGATAAACGTATCGAGAACAAAATCGCCAGTGCTAGGAGGTTTGCGGTAAGTCTTCTTCTTCTTAGTCGTGGTGCTCTTGACAGAGCAGTCGTGGTCAATCATGGCAGTCCACAGCGCGACGCACCTTGTATAGACTGGCCATGGTTAACTTTCTTGGGAAGAATAGTGCAGTGGTTTCCCCTTGACTTCTGCACCAGACATTTTGAGACTATTTAGGTCTTCAGGCTCGCTGTAGCCTCTTCCAGCCACTTTCAAATGCAAAAATATTTTTTCAAATCCGACTGTTAGTTTTAGAGATTAGCGCGTTTAAACAAACAAACTGTGGGATATGCTATTTACACGATATTTGTCCAGAAGGAGGGTTCCGTAGAAAAATAGAAACGTGAGTTGTGATATCAAAATACAATACAACAATACAACGGGCGAACGTAGCCAAGATTCGTGAGCCGATGCTACTGAAGTTTTTTCTGTTGCGAATAAGTCCAACATAGGACGATTAACACAGTTTTTTTTCTTTATATATACAGCTCCCGAAACCGTGTTATGGTCCCAGGGCACTCAGCGGAAGACCATTATTAAGAAGAATTAACACAAATTAACCAAGGAATACATTACCTTCTACCGACAATATATTTTATTGGCTCTTTGGCACTTTAGCCAGGAATATAGTAGCATGGTAACTTTTTGCCAATGTTCTTACAATTCACAATTTCACGTTTCTTTCTTTCTTTTCTCTGCATAAAGATTGTTTAAATTGGTTATTTTGAAATCCGTCGTATCAAACCTAGTTACCTAAACTATAGATTAAATATAAACTTACAAATTTTGGTCGAATTTCACTTTTTATTATACAATCGTAAATATTTTTAATTCCAGGTGCGCGTAAGAAACCATGCTAAGATGGTAGACTGCTACTTGACGACCTACTACAATCATAAAACTATCTTCGGCAACAGGAAGTTGATCGCTGATTCTATTATTGATAATCCTCAAAACTATCACATCTACGAGGGACTCAGCACTCTCACTAATATTTCCAGGTTCGTACTCTTGACAGGACTGGATCGGTGTCTATCAGGTATCAGGGTAGGTAGCAAGCGAGGCTGGTTCATCCACATAATCTTGATGGGAACTTTGAACAAAGAGGTCAAGTTTATAGACGCATCACAGCACAACGAATTCAGTTTTACGCGCGGCTTATGCTGTCCATATCTCTTTAGAGAGATGTGAGCGAGATGGACTACTATTAAAATCGATAAGGTAACCAAGGATAAGATAAGATAGACAATATTCACGTACCAGAAACATGAATAAGTACGATTTCTCAACAAAATCGGTATTTCGAAAAACACGAAAAGGACTTCTATTCTAGTTAGTGTATTTTTAAAGTATGTGAAATTATCTATCTTTTAATGTCGAGAAAATTGTAAGTTAGTAAATATATTAAGAGAATTCAAGTCGCAAACTTGGCTGAAATACAAGTGAAATTGAGGATTTTCAAGGCTTCATAAAACTTAGAGGTGTAACTGATTTTGGTTATTTTCTTTCCATGAGAAACTTTAGAATATATTTTTTAATTTCGAGCCTAGCACATACAGTTATCGTGTAAAACTGGAAAAACGAAACATCTGATTTGTATGGGACAAAAATCATGAGGCGTCCCTTAAGCCTACGTTCTTGGGTAAGATCGACTTACAATAGGTGCCACATGTGATTATACTTGAGCAGTAGACAATTTATGGGTCATTTTGGAGGTATGAGCGGTTTGAGGGGCGAGACCGTACGACGGGCTTAGAAACTTAATAAATAGGTAGGTTAGTGGTAAATTTGGGCAGCGGTTATGCGCACACTTCCCATTGGTAACGCTCTCCAATTTGGCGCTACCTAATACCACGTTACCACGAGCCTAAAGTTGTCGTCAACTTGTGTTCCAGATACGACTTGCCAGATCCAGAAACATACCGGGACTTCTTCCGTCTAAATCAGCTGTTCGACTTCCAGCCGTTGTCAGCCACATGCACATACTTCCGAGGCTGCCCCATCACAAAATTGGATGTAGCAATAGCCTACGATCTGCCTGAGTTGGTCGGGAAATATAAGAAGATGGTGGAAACCGCCACGCCGCAAGGCATGCCTAAAAGTTGATGGGCCAACCCGAACGAACGAGCACCCATACCCGCTTTTTAATACATTGTTCAGTCGGATTGGTTGTCAAACAAACAGTACATTATGCATTTGTTTTTTTTTTAATTTCTTTCTTAGAAATTCGGACGTAAATTTTGTTTCGCATTTCTATGTTTTTAATTATTTTGCTTAAACACTCGCTTATATTCCTTTTTTGATTGTGTATGAAAGTGTTTTTTTTTATTTAACAGTGATATTTAGGAGCACTGATGATCTTGTGAGAGTACTTCCATTTCGTTTTAATGAAACATCATAATATGATCATAATAGGCCGTTCATTAGTTTCATGAATTGTGACGCTGGCGTGTCGACTATTCACCACAATCTTGTGTAAATGTACTTATGCTTTCACCGTCATGATATTTATTAAAATTCGCGATAGAATTTCATTGTCCGTTCATTAGTTTCATGAATTGTGACGCTGGCGTGTCGACTATTCACCACAATCTTGTGTAAATGTACTTATGCTTTCACCGTCATGATATTTATTAAAATTCGCGGTAGAATTTCATTGTGAATAATTCTAGTCATTAGTTTTGTAGTAAGTGTAAAAAGAAGTTGTTTATTTATAACGAGTTCCTATGATCCTAGGACTAATCCCAACAGTGGTCTTTATCATTCGCAACACCTTGATGTAAGACATAAACGTGACTATTGAAATAAAATTAAGAAAAAATAATAATTTGTTTCATTGTAATTAGTACCTAATCTATAAATAATAATTATCCTACCTTAGTTACTATCTTTCCGCCCTGGCACATGAAAATGTTTGATTTATTGATGTTTTTATGCTTTCGGTCGTGGCATAGGCTATAAAACAGCTAAAGGCCGATTTAGACGGTTCTAGTGGTTAGTAGAGTGCGTTAGGATAGTACATTAGTTGAAACATGTAAACGGTAGTTTCCAGTACTCGTACTAGTACGTTCCACTCGCCTTTCAACTAGAATCAAATAGAATCGCTTTTTATTTTTGTTTCAAGTGACACCCTCCCGCGCCCGCTCAACCCCCCGCGCGTTCCTGACTCGCTACTCGCTGTAGTCTAAACGGTCAGTTTTAGTAACTTGCACAAGTTGACAAGGAGAGTTATGTGTGTTTTGGCCTACAAAATGGCAATCTACTGGAAGAAGTATAAACGTCACTGGAAACCTACTAATGCACTGGCATGCGAGTGCCACCTACGCACTCTACTAAACACTCGTAACGTCTAAATCGGCCTTAAGACCAAGGAATATAGTACCTACTGTCTACTCTTATAGGTTATAGGTAGAGATATGGCGACAGAAACTGGTTGCAAGCAAGTAACACCTTGCCGGCAGAAAACCTATTTTTCGTGTAGTCTGACTGAGCCCCCCTCTACAAATTCTTGTAGGCGAGTAGGCTGAGGCGCTTTAAAAAAAACACCTACCAGTTGGCAGAAAATGAGTGAACAGCATTCGTGGTTGTAAGAAAAATATTTTCTGCCAATTTACTCCCTACAGCGACTTGCAAAATTATTTCAAAAAAGAGTTAAAAAAACTGCAGGGAGTAAATTGGCAGAATTTTTTTTTCATACAACCGAGAGGTCCCCCCACAAATACTGTTCACTCATTTTCTGCTGCCAGCTGGTAGATAGGAAAGGTATTTTCTTTCAAAGAGAATATAATCTTTTCTTTCTTTTAAAGCGCCTACCTACCGACAAGCGCTGGACTCCTACTCGCCTACAAGAATTTGTAGAGGGGGCTCAGACTACATGAAAAATAGGTTTTCTGCCGGCAAGTGCTTAGATCCTGAGATTAGTGCGTTCAAGTAAAGTTCAAACATTAAAAAGGGGCCATCCATAAATTACGTCATTTTGTTGGACTGGACCCCCCCCCCCCCAAACCTGTGACGTATGGATGGCCCCAAACTAAGATTTTATAAGACGATGCGTGGCCCGAGACGTCGTCTTGCAAAATCTTAGGCCCCAAAGTTACTTGTTTTAAAATTTAAATGACATGTCACATTTTGTTGGACCCCCCCCCCCCTTAAACCTGTGACGTAATTTATGGATGGCCCCAAAGTTACTTCAGCCCTTTGATTATATACACTCTTCAGCCCAAAGACGGAGATCAACAAAATATTTCAAAAGTCGGTATAGAACTAAATACTCAAAGATATGGAAAGAACTAAATATCAGTATTTTGAGATTCATTATTAAAAATTAAATGGGCGATATATTATTTATTGTTAACGACTTTGTGAGCTTATATCTCGCGGTTGAGCAAGGCTGAAAACTTTTGCCTAATCTCACCCTCAGTAGAAAGAAACAAACGTCAACTTTGAGGCTGTCAGCTGTCAAGGTCAACATAAAAAAAAACATATAGTATTATCTATGACCAAAGAGTACCTCTTGCTCTGTGCTTTTTCGACCGAAGGAAAAGAAGAAGGAAAGTGAGCACAGACTACTATATATGACGGGAAATAGACGGGTATCTCGAGGTGATTATTCGTCATAGCATGTGTCGCCATCTATCCCTGGGAACCAGTACTACATTGCTGTATAATTAACACTGGCAAATTACCTAATGTAACATTAACTTTGTTGCTATTATACAGTAGGTAGGTAGGTATATAATATTTAAAGTAGTTTGTTGGTATTGCTCTCTTTTGACTTTTCTTATTTGGTAAACAAGCTTTGCATGTCTTTTTATTGTATTTTTTTTATATAAGACTTAGTATGTAACATTGTTAATATAACGTCTTTAAAGTATTTTAAATGGCAACTTAATAAAAAAGACATGCAAAGTTTGTTTACCAAATAAAGCAAGTCAAAAGAGATACACTTTATATTAGTTACTAACAAAACTTGGATTTTTTACAAAATTCCCAAGTTTTGTTCACAAATGCAGAAGAGGTTAAAAAACAGCATAGGATTGTTTTAAAATAATACAAAGTTTTTCATTACAATATTAATTTATTAATTCCAACTCTTAATATAAATTCTCACTTAGATTAGATTCTATAGCCCTTCTATATAATGCCATAATTAAAATGAGTAGTTGTGTTGGTTTGATATACTGAATGAATGGTAGTTTCATAAACCACTAGGGGAAATTTTCATCATTTAATACCAGCCTTGTAAGAAATCAAAATTATGTTCTACTTCGCCTTTATTAAGAAATTTCAAATCAAATAAAGGATTTATAGGAATATCAATATTTTTAGATTTAAAAAAATATTTTAGAGACTGTAGGCACTTGCTAGTATCTTTTTCGCAATTGGCACCAATAGAGTGATAAGAAGTCATATTGTTTATTAGTAAGGTCTTGTAAGAGGCCTCAAACGACGCTGCACTAGGCATGATATTTCTTTGGCCATGGACACTATTTGGTCCGAAAAAAAGTGTGTATTGATTAAAATGCCACAACAAAAGCGAATTGTTTCCCACATGCAAGAGCATCTTTACAACGAGTTGAAAGGCTGATATTTTTCTTACCCAGCTAGAGAGTGACGGACTACTGCAAATGTTCCATTGCTTTTTGATATTTCATACTCTTTAGTACTGGTATACTGTCCCGCCTTGTGATGAAGAGACGAAGGCTTTACAGCAGTAATTTTTGGCACTACCCCGGAGCTCTTTTGGAGTTGCAATTGCCAGATGATGGTCATGGCCTCTGGTGATATTATCTGAAATTGTAGTTATTAAATTACTTTATGTAAAAAAAATATTTCATAGGGTTGTTATTAACTTGATTGTCTCATCTATATATCAACACAATCAACAGGTGGTAGTTTCATCAGAAAATACATTTTAAAAATAATTTAATCAACTCAGTTTTGGAGGAGAAAACAGGGAAACCTGGAACATCTATCTGGTCAGGTTTTTATAGGTATAATCAGTAAGCGCTGCAGTTGTCCCTATTGCACTCTACGGGGGGGATCAAAAGTTGAGAGTGAGGGCCATAATTTCTTGAAATATTATTTCTCAATTCCCTTGTAAACAAACTACTAAACTTAAATGAAGTAAAAATGTACTTATGCTATTACAAGCAAAGTACCTAATTAAAATATAAATATGAAAATAGCATACCTGGTAGGCGGAGGTTTGGTATAGCCAAAGGACACAGTTTGTTTCTTAGGTAGTGATGCACTGGAGAAAAAGTTTATGGCACACTCTTCTATTTCTTAAAATTATGAGCGTTGTCCAAGTCAACTATTTCACCTCCAATAATTATCACCCATGACCAGAATCGTTCCATATCATGTTCATAGTTCGGAAACTTATGAAGAGGTATACCTTAAAAATAAAGAAAGCATATTACTCTGAGTGAAGTGATATAAAGAAACAGATTTTATATATATTTTTATTAGGGTTGCAGCGATATGTAACCTGACATGAGCAGAATTTGATTATTAATGTTAATAATAAATTTACACATGGTTTTATTATGTACCTACCTACTGTATAAATATGCCAGCCTATATGGTTATTATGAGCTATGAAGGATACTGTGGGGACCAAGATGAAATTATAAGTTACTCTATGACACTTACCATCACCATACTTGACTGTACATCCAGGTACACAGCACGCCTTACTCGTCATGATGAAGACGGCAAAGACGAAGCAAGAGAACGGAGGAACTTTGAGCTCAACGTAGAGAGTAGCATATTCCTTGCACTCGGCACTTCGGCAGACAAATCACAAACCTAACGTAGTCTGTGATATAAGGCGTTTAAAGACTGGACACGAAAGAAAACGGAGGAACTTGAAGCTAAACTCATCACACTCCACAGCACAGAGCAAGAAAATAAACGCGAAACAGATTTATTCGATTTATTAGAGAATAGAAGCAAACGCGAGAACGCGAGGTTGTAGAAACTAATGTTGCCATCTCAAATTTCTTTTTTTAACTAATATTTTCCACATTTTTTTGTTAAATATTTTCGGAAAGTATACATTAGAGCGTATTTATCTGTCTTAAAATACTGCTTATATATTAAAATACATTATTTTTATATTTTGGTTCCAATAATTAATTACATAATTACATAAATTGACAAATGATCCAGATACGTGTTCCACCAAATACATGTATTTTTTTAATGTAGAAACTCAGTATTTTCACTTTAAATTATAGAACAGGTTCCCAGAGAGAGATGGCGCTGTTATCAGTAACGGCTGACGTTCTATGAAGAGAACACAGCGTGAAAGTGAGGTTATAAAGATTAGATAATTTTCAATTTTACTCTCCTATTTATAGTTTATTATTGTACGTGTAATTTAGTGTCGGATAATCCAATAATGCATGCAGATTTATCGCCACATTTGCACACGGAAAGCTGTAATTTATTGATTAAAGATTATCAAGATTGTCATGCTAATGTAAGCTTTGAAATAAATTGTACCTACTCTTGATGTTTTGTTAATGCAATAAATAAAAGTCTATAAATATGTACATATCTATAATTAGTTATTTTTTTCAGCATCCAGTGTTGAGGTTTATGGGCTATTGTAATGAATTTGATAGGATTATGAAAAAATGTTTAAAAGCTGAAAGAAAGACCCGTCAACGAGCCAATTTTTTAGAATCAGAAAAAGTACGAAACGAGATCCGAGAAAGAGTTAGGAAGGCAGAAAATCAACAATAATTTTTTATTCCAATAAATAATGTCCGATTTAAAACAATACCACATACTTGATTCTATACCTGATATTTCCACCTACAAGTCTGTGACAGACAGATATTTTAGTAGAAGATACGTTTTAAATGTTAACAATATTACAAACAATGATCTTATGCTGTTATTCCACTCAAACCGTGTTACATTATTGACATTAGCACCAAGTCATCACTTTTTCAAGAAAGAAGGCAACTACAAAATCAACTTTACATGTGGTAAAATTGATAGATTAAGTAATTATGTAAAAGGTAAAGGCAAGAAAGGTGGTCAACATTTAAATCCAAAATCTGTTATTTGTAAAATAGAGTATGATGACGGCACAAGTTTTGATATTCAATCTGGTATGAAAGCTTCCTTGGTTGAAGTTAATGAGTGTTTGGTGAAGAACCCGTACTTACTGCGAGACTTTCCTGATTCTAATGGGTTCATAGCCATCATGTTGTCCAGTATTGAGAATGCAGAGGCAGTGAAAAATGGCATGATGACACATGAAGAGTATTTAAAAACATTACAAAGTAAAGATTAGGTATTATTTTAACTTATTTGTTTTATTTTAACTTTAGATCTTATTATATTAATAGAACATCTAGGTCAGGAATCAGTTGAACATTTAGCTTTGTATATTTTTTTTGTAATATAGCCATATTATGTGGCATAATACACTCATTGAGGTCCATCGCCTTAGCAGTTTGATCCATTGAAAAAAAAGATCCATCATAGTTTTTCAGGACTTCTATATCCACTTTTTACATCATTATATATAAAACTCTATTGTATCAAGGTGGTGGAGTCTCAATATAAAGATATTGGTTATGATCAGATTCTAGTAGAAATGTATAATTATTAAAATAATACCTACTAATTATGGAAAAATAAACACAAGAATGTGTCTTATGCAACAGAACAGTTAATGAACAAACAAATATTATTAAGTAAGTATATTTGAAGTTTGAACCTACTAACCTTTGATAAGTTTATCAAGTTAGTTGAACCCAGACATCAGAAGCAAAATGTCTTCCAAAAATCTCAGTCGCATTTTGAGTAATAGATTAATAATTAATGTCAATTTAAAAACAACTGTTGCTATACAATCAAGGTTATATAGTGATGGAGGGAAAACACCTGAGAAGACACCTCTGCATAGTTTACATTTGAAATATGGTGGAAAGTTGGTAGATTTTGCAGGATTTCTTCTTCCAGTGCAATATTCAGATCTCAGTGTCTCCGCTTCCCACCTGTATACAAGATCTAGTGCTTCCATATTTGATGTATCGCATATGCTGCAAACTCGTGTCCATGGAAAGGATAGTGTGGCTTGGTTTGAATCTATGTGCCCTGTAGACTTAAAATCTGTTCTGCATGGCACAAGTTCCTTGACTGTGTTTCTCAATGAAAAAGGAGGCATAATAGATGATCTCATTGTTACAAAACTGACTGATACATCATTGTATATTGTGTCTAATGCTGGCAGATTGAATGTGGACAAGCAGCATATGTTAGAAACTTCAGAGCAGTTCAAAAAGCAAGGTAAAGATGTCAACTTGGAATTTTGGGATGTCAGTCAACGAGGTTTGATAGCTTTACAAGGACCAAAGGCTATTGGGAATCTTCAGCCTTTGACTGATGTAGCCTTAAGTGATCTAATGTTTATGACATCGTCATTGGGAAGTGTTGCTGGAGTTAAGGACTGTAGGATCACTAGATGTGGTTACACAGGTGAGGATGGTGTGGAAATATCAGTACCAGCAGATAAAGTTGAACATGTCACTGAAGCCTTGCTACAGTCTAATGAAGTTAACTTAGCAGGTTTGGGTGCAAGAGACTCTCTTCGATTAGAAGCTGGTCTGTGTCTGTATGGTAATGATATTGATGAAAGTATTTCACCTGTGGAAGCTGCATTGACATGGCTTATTGCTAAAAGAAGGAGGGGTGAAGCCAATTTTCCCGGAGCTGATGTTATATTGAAACAAATAAAGGAAGGAGTTATGAAGCGAAGAGTTGGAATAAGACTTGAAACAGGTGCACCAGCTAGAAAAGAAGCAACATTAAAGAATTGTGAAACATTACAGGATGTTGGTACAGTCACAAGTGGTTGTCCCAGTCCATCTTTGGGAGGTAATGTGGCTATGGGATATGTGAGTGAAACATTAAAGAAAGTTGGAACTAAATTGTTGGTAAACATACGAGGAAAGGACATCCCTTGCACAGTTGCTAAAATGCCATTCCTACCTGCTAAATATTATGTGAAGAAATAAATACAATTTATGATAAAATTTAAGTTTTATTAATGTATATATTTAGAGAAGTATATCCATTTTAATTATATATTAAACATACTTGTGTAGTAAGCCCTCAAAGGGTGCCAAAAATAGTCCACTTGTAAAATAGGAAAAATATATAATTTACCAGTAAATGCGTGCAAAAATCATAATCATAAAAATATGGGCGCAGGGCGGCTTGTGGCGAGTCGTGATTAGACCTGAGACTCTCGCCCCTGGCTTGCCTTCATTTGCTGTCCAGGGTGGAGTCCTATGAGAGTATAATATTATGTATTATGCTCAGGGGTGAAGGTGTAGTAACGGGGAAGCTATATGTGAAACCGGTGTCACACCTCTCGACACCCCCAGCCGCTTACTGCTGGCAAAAATGCTTGAAAATGGTGGTTGTTTTAGGAGGCCCATTTAGTAAACAGCGAGTAACCACCTGCCAATTTTACGTTTCATGAGATGAATGATACCAGCAAACTTGATAAACTAATCCATTTAACACCTCAAAACAATAGCCCGATTTTAATTAAATTTTACATTTGATGCATTCAGAGATAGGTCCCGATGGGTGCTAGTCACAACACTTTAAATTAAACACTCTTATGGGCCTCTACGTGTTGGACCTATGTCCCCATGCAAGCCTTACAAAAGACCGGGTGTTATGCCCGTCAATTTAGAGTTACATAATAAAAATATTTGTAGTTGCCTCTGCTTACCGATTATTATGTCCATAACAATGTCGTCAATGTTAGTTAGGTACTTATTTTGTAAAATTTGTATTTACAAAAATTCGCGCCATTATTAATTTTCGGTGTGACATATGTGTTGCCAACATTTTCTTCCACATTTTGTTTTTAGCCGCCGGTTTACACTGAGGTAGCCCTCTTTGTGCATGCGAAGAAACAAGAGGAGCACACTGGTGCGAGGACTACTCGGGTAAACCCCGAGTAGTCCTCGCACCAGTGTGCCCTAACCCGGCCCAAAAATGTCGGGAATGGAAGAACCAGGGCGCTTAGGCGCCAAATAATCCGCTGGCCTGTGACGCTAGTCTGCTATTGGCAGGTGGCGATGGAGCTCATCCTAGCGGTCCTTATAGCTTTTGGCATCACAGTTAGGGGGCGGTGGTCAAGGTCATCTTGTATCTGTCAAAAATATGGTAAATCTAAGTTAATCCTGGAAACGTGAGTTTATTTATACAAAATCTCCTCACCCCAAAAGGATTGTTATTATTTGAAATTGGATTCAGCCATATTTTTAATATTCATGGGTTCTAAAGAGCCGTTGCTTTCGATACGAGCAGTGCCTTCGGGTATCGAAAACAACGGCTCTTTAAAACTCATGAATAATAAAAATATGGCTGAATCCAATTTCAAATAATAACAATCCTTTTGGGGTGAGGAGATTTTGTATAAATAAACTCACGTTTCCAGGATTAACTTAGATTTACCATATTTTGACAGATACAAGATGACTGAGAGCCAAGGGTCCTTAGGGATGCAGCCCAAAGACGAGAG
Source organism: Nemapogon koenigi (assembly GCA_963924495.1). Classification (NCBI taxonomy): domain Eukaryota; kingdom Metazoa; phylum Arthropoda; class Insecta; order Lepidoptera; family Tineidae; genus Nemapogon; species Nemapogon koenigi. The sequence goes on along the minus strand of OZ004649.1, from coordinate 7,196,438 downwards.
CCAATAAACAAGCTAAGACCACGCCAAGACTTTTTCGGAATTCGGGTTGAGACTCAGGTTGAGATAAGAGCCCTCGAAGAGTTGTTGCTCCTCGTGATTCTCCGCCTGCGCAACATGAACTCAAGACTTTATATTCCTTGGTCTCAAGTCTCAAGTTCTCAACAGACTGTAGTGAGTGAGTTAGCGACTGACTGACAGCAGCAGACAGCGTTTTGGTTTTTGGTGGCAATTTCAAATTAAAAATCAATAAAAATTGTATATATTATACAATTTTACAATAACAAGAGATTTTAGTGATATAAGAACACAGAGATAGAAGAAGAAATATGTACATTTAAAAGAATAGTCATCATTGTCATCAAGTACAAGTACACAGAGTAGAGTAAGTGATTATATTCTCTTTGTTGTCAACACAGAGCAAGGTTGTCAATGGCATGCATTATCATATTATTATATTTTCTTTCCATACCTTACATTTTCTATTATTTTATTTTATCGCGTTATTAAACTAAAAAATAAAAATTATCGCGTTATTTGGACGGCGTGCCGATTGTCGGCAGGCAAACATTTTGCATTGTCATTGTTTTGCTTTGTTGTACAAGTTTTGTTGGTTTGATTTTGGTAAATAATTATAAGATTCAAGTTCAATATGTCGAAGCTTCAGAAGAATATGTTTAAATCTCTACTGCCACCTCGCGCTCCAAGTTCCTCGGGAAAGTAAGTCTTTAGTCTTGTATAATTTCATTTAATGTTTTATAATTAATATTTCATATTACCATCTCCCCTAACCTATCACAAATAATGTAAATAAGTAACTATAAGAAAAGCAAAGAAATAATAGTGGATTGATTTAGAATAGAATATCCAATATTATTATCCATGTTATTAAAATTAGAGACTATTTAACACATTTTTTTTTCAAATTGTACTGGTAGTTCCTGGGTTAGTCCCTTCTACCATACAAACAAACATTCAAACATTAGCTTTATATGAAAAAGGACAGGTTACAGCTCACAAAACATTTTTAAACTTTAGGTTAGCACCGTTTGGAGCATCCCGCAAAAGAGACTATACACCAACATCATGGAAGTTGTATTTTGATCGTGCAGTGGATATTGAAACAGATAGTGGATCCTTCAGAGTGTACTTAACTAAGGAACCAGAGCGCCCTGATCAACTAAGGATATTGACGCTTCATGGTGGTGGATATTCTGGACTTAGCTGGGCACTTTTTACTGTAAGTTATTGTTTAATTAAAGTGTTATCCAAACTGAGGAAGATGACATGACATAATTTGTGTTCACAGGGTTATAATCACTACATATTGTAAAATAAAGTCTTCCACCGCGTCTGTCTGTCTGTTCTTGTTTCACACAAAAAACTACCGAACGGATTTTGATACAGTGTTCATAGCTTGATTTTACAAGTAAGGTTTATGAGTAATCATCTATCATGTTTAGAAGCTGAGCGTTTGTGGTGTATGCTGTCTAATCTGCCAGAAAATAACAAAATGATCTAAGAAAGAATTGTGTGGAATATTATGATACAAAAAAGTCTGAACTTAATCTCTAGATGTAGTAATAAGCATATTTTTGTGATAAATATTTAAATGCCATAGACACCATGGATAAAACACACATCTTTATTTTATACCTTGCAATGTGGCCAGACACCAGTGTCTACTTTTAGCCAGATGCCCATATTAAACCGAACTGGTGCCAAGCCTGTTGCTGCACTTGATGGACCTAGTCGTGTCACTTCTTTAACAGACGTAAATATCTCCTATTTTTAGAAGCCCAAGAAGTTGATTACCAATAAACTTCATCGCGACAGTGGCGCCCGTCTCGTATCAAAATGACTAACAAAAGTTGTTTAAAATTTTCAGCAAGAAGTCACAAACCTGATACAGTGCCAGGTTGTTTCGATGGATATTCGTGGCCACGGGGAGACCAAAACTAGTGATCCTAATGATCTAAGTGCTGAAACTCTGGCTAAGTAAGTTGCTCCAACACTATACTTTTACCGTGACCTAGCTTCCAATAATTGGCGCTAGTTTCGTATTTTCATGTTATAAATAATATAAATATTATGTATAATATAAACACAAAACCGTGTCATCGGTTTCAGGGTACCCAGCGGAAGGTACAGACAATGGTTTTTGTGAAGCTATACCTAATAAGTGGCCAGTCCTGTTGAGGTATATTTAGGTGGTATTATCTATGGATCCTTAAGTTTTGGATTATGCACAAAGATTTTAATTATAGAAAACCAGAAAGTCCAAAGTCCATTATCACTACATACATAGAGTACTAAGCCTATGGAGGGGCCATAGATTTGCTCCCCCTTTCGCCAATTTTTCCCCCTTTGACCAGTTATACTGACCAGGTGCTCAGTAATAAGTTACCTTAGATTTCGTTGGTATCGTTTTGTGTCGCGAGACAGAGCGCTAGGAAAATAGTTAATTGTGATGTTTTAAACGGGAAAGGCGATCTAGGGCTTCCAACTTAGTGTTTGCAATTATTAATAATAATGTTTGTATTTTAACATAATCATCATATAATGTAAAATCCGTAGCGACAATAAAACTACAGAAAAATACAGTGGTACAGGGGCTAGTACTATACGTTGACCTCCAACCCCCCCACACCCCCACCCCCCCACCTTTTACACGCTTCACGTCCCTTTGGTAAATACTCAAAGACTACATATTATAAAAAAAAGTCGCAAAAACACAACAGATTTCTTGCGATTTTCACGATTAGATAGGTTGAGTCACAAGTAGGTTTACAAGTATTAATGTTTAGGAGCTGAGCTCTTTTCATGGCGTGTGCTGTCTATTCTGTTAGAGATATAACAAAATTATAAAATTATGTAAGGAAGGAATTATGTAGAATAAAATGATGTACAATAAAGTGCGTAGGTGGCCGAGTGGTTAAGACGTCTGGTATTAACTAGGCAGACCCCGAGTTCGATCCCGGATCCCGGCCATGTACCAATGGGTTTTTTAATTAAAAACTTATGTACATAATCCGACAAACCACACTTAGAGGCTTTTCCATCTAAATATATCTCAACAGAACTAGCCACTCGTTAGATATAGCCTCACAAATACCATCGGCTAAACGAGGGAGACTTGGTCTTCCGCTGGGTACCCTGGAACCGTAACACGGTTTCGGGAGCTGTAAGGCGGCAACCCGTGACTAAAAAAAAAAAAAAAAAAGTCTGAGTTTGCATATTTCTATCTCTAATACATAAGTTGTAAACCAATATTGTACCCGTAAGAAAACGGGGGGCGGGTCACTGGTAGTCCATACAATGTGGAAGCTTTCCCCCAGTGATGTGCAGGCGGTCGTGTCAAAGTTGTGGGGTGCGGCTGCGCCTCCCCTGCTGCTAATTGGACACTCCATGGGTGGTGCGGTGGCTGTCCATGCAGCCCATCATCCCCTGCTGGAGGATTGTGTTCGAGGGTTGGCGGTCATCGATGTTGTTGAAGGTATCGCACACACACATCTTCACGGCTTTTGTATCTTTCGGTGTGGACAGAGAGACACCAGTAAAAGTGGTCAGTTGTCCATATTAAACAGATCAGGTGGCATGTCTGTTGCTGCACTTAATGGACCTGTTATTTTTTAGAAGAAAGGCCTGGTTACAAGTACAACGCTCTACCAATTAGTCGTCGATATCTTAAACGACTTGAAGGTATCATCGTGAAGTAATCGTCACGTGACGCTACTAATAAAATTATGTTAATCAAAGTCGTCTGGTATTAACTAGGTAGACCACGGGTTCGATCCTGGATCCCGGCGATTTACCAATGGGTTTTTTAATTAAAAACTTATGTACATAATCCGACAAACCACACTTAGAGGCTTTTCCATCTAAATATACCTCAACAGAACTTGCCACTCGTTAGGTATAGCCTCACAAACCATCGGCTAAAAGAGGGAGACTTGGTCTTCCGCTGGGTACCCTGGAACCGTAACAAGGTTTCGGGAGCTGTAAGGCAAACTGTGAAGAAAGAAAAAAAGTTTTTGACAACTCCTGTGAAGTTTTGAATTACTTTCTTTGAAAATATTCCACTACAAAAGATTGATTCATAGATTATTGAAAAATGTCCTGCTTGAACCGGGTTCCCGCGAAATCTTTAAAAAACAACTGTTTTAAATTTACTATTAAAATTTTACTAATTAATGTGTTCCAGGTACTGCCATGGAGTCGCTAGCCAGTATGCAGAGTTTCCTCCGTGGTCGACCTACACATTTCAAAAGTATAGAGCATGCTATAGAGTGGTGGTAAGTCATTTTATTAAATTACAATTTGGAATAGAAATCAAACTTAATCTAAGGTGCCCTATACACAAAGGCAACCAGTTGTCTGCAGCGGCGAGTCGGCGCGAAACATGTTGGTGAAATTGCAAATTGAAACAGCAAACTTTAATTTTTACAATCTATGTAAATAAAACGATAGGTAGATCACGTATCACGCAAAAACTGCTGGAATACTTTTTTTTTATTATATATTCTTTAAGGTGGCCCCACAATCGGTCCAATCGCCGTACGGTCCTTAGAAACGGACCACAGACTCGTCTAATTCTTGTAACGAACAGTCCGCCGAAATAATCTTTATCACTAAAGGAAGGTTTTTCGAAATGCGAATCACACCTTTTCTAGTTTCGGAGCGATCGACGACAAAGAAACGCGACAAGCCTGTAACCCACTTAGGCTGGATAACAAACGTTCAATAACATGTAAACTTGTTGTAGCGTTCGCAGTGGTCAGGTGAGGAATGTGGAGTCAGCCAAAGTGTCTATGCCCAGTCAGATTGTCAAGTAAGTAGTTTATCTTAATCCCAACTAATATTATAAATGTGATTTTTTGTTTGTTTTAAGACACAACGGAGCAATGGATGGACGTGATTTATTGCACGGACGTGGCTGGAGGGCCGGGGAGTAATATGTTGCTACTTTTTATCTAGACTAATATTATAAAGAGGTAAAGTTTGTAAGTTTTGATGTAGGAAGGTAATCTCTCAAAATACTGAACCGATTCTAAACATTATTACACGAATAGAAAGCTACGATACCTCTATGTTTTATTTTGTTCGAACATATCCACAGGCGAAGCCGGGGGTGGAAAGATAGTCCCTAATAAACTTAGAAAGAGGCTCCTTGTTGTCTCCTGTCACTCGCTCGCTCAATGAAACTCGCGGCAAAGTTGAGCCGAAAACGTTCGAAGGGCCGCAGACGAGAGCAATAATATACATTTACATCACAGTTGTATCGGAATATACCGCTGGGATATGCCAGCCGAGTGATATTTGCAAATATACAGTACAGATATATTGTGGCGGTTGATAGTGAAGTTAGTACATATGTTCTAACTCTTTGTATGTGTGATATGTCAGCACTGTGAGGAGTGCGATATCAATTCGGACCTGCCGCGCTGAGCGCTCAGGGTCGTTGTGAGGGCTGTTGACGCTGCAATTCGGACCACGCTGTCAAAATTAGTCATTGCGCAGGCATTTGCGGCTAACTTCACAACTACCACAATTTGCAATTTGTACTGTATCTTATTGTTCCATACCCGTGAGGTTATCCTGTGACTGGTGAATGATCAGTCCGTCCCATTCAGTGATCAAGGTCGGGACTCTTGTGATTGGCCACACGATACTTTAGCATAATGATGACGGTTTTTAGCATTTTTGTGTTTTTTTGTCCAGAATAATTAGGGTCCGGAACGACTCAATAAGAATAGTATAATAATAAGACAGGGATGATAAAAAACTAACTTAATTCTAGTTGCGAAACGGATCTGCTGGCCACACACGAAGTAGAAGACTACATGCCCGAGGAGGACATGTCCGTCTCCCGGCGAAATAATCTACCTTCACAGGACTGTATCCTAGAGGAGCCGCACAACACCGAAGATCTGGGTATCCAGGAAGATGTGTGCTTTAAAGTACCGACCAGCGCGCCTGCGGAAATCGCTGATATGAGGTAAGGAATTTCCATACAGAACACATTTTTTTATCGCCTACGAAAAGTGAGGAGTAAGTATAGCCTATATATCTCCCAAGCGGATAGACCGATTTCAACAACCCCTCCCCAGCAGTGTTTTATTGTTTTTAGATATAAGTGGCGCATAGACTTGTCGGCGACGGAGCGCCACTGGTCCGGCTGGTTCCGTGGTCTGTCGCAAGCCTTCCTGACAACCCGAGCGCCACGTCTGCTGCTGCTCGCCTCCATTGATGGGCTGGACCGGGATCTCACTGTGGGGCAGATGCAAGGTGACTTATTATATATCTAGCGACACGCCTCGGATGTCACCTATAAAGGATGATGATGATTCACATTAGACCTAATCAACCTATCTAATAGTGTAGAACTTTGTTTTTTAATATGTAGGTACCTAGTAATAGTGATAGTTCATACTACACCGTGCCGTGCGTATCAGGGGCGAGCCTCGGACGTGCCCCGTCCCCGCCCCGCCTCAGCTCGTTGAAAGCTCTTCCGTGCTGCGTCCGTATCCGAGCTTAGGGATGCAAATATTTTTTATAAATCGATCATGTCATCGCATTTGAATATACCAACAATTTTAGTCCACAAAGAGAGGATGTTGATATTTGTTGTAGAAGTAAAATACAGTCTCTCGTTGGGAAAGCCTCTGTATAACCTGCCCGGCACCCGGCCACCTGGCTCTGAAAATTTGCTGCTCTGCTGCTGTATATCTACAGATGTTTCATTTTAAGCCATCATATAGTACAAGTACGTGGCTCGTTTGGAAACTTAAAAGCTTTTACAGTGTAAAAAACAGAGAATGCAGTTTTTACTATTACGATATTAGACGTTGCCCTATATTGCAGGCAAGTTCGAGATGAAGGTGTTGCCGCGGTGCGGGCATGCCGTCCACGAGGACAGCCCGTACGATGTTGCCGCCGTGCTCGCAACTTTCGCGCTGCGGCACAAGCTCGCGCCGGGAGTGACGTGACTCCGTCCGTATATAGTGTAGATAGGGGAGTACGCGTGAGGTATGTATTTACTATTTTAACTTTAAGGAACCGTTTTTTTTCTTTTTTTTTTCTTCACGGGTTGCCTTACAACTTACCCGAAATCGTGTTACCCAGCTGAAGACCAATGCTCCCTTATTTAGCCGATGGTATTTGTAAGGCTATACCTAAAGTGGCCAGTTCTGTTGAGGTATGTTTAGATGGAAAAGCCTCTTTTGTCGGGTTATGCACATAAGTTTTTATTTTTAATTATAAAACCCATTGGTACATAGCCGGGATTACTAATATTATAAATGCGAAAGTAACTCTGTTTTCACGGCTAAACCACTGAACCGCTTTTCATGAAATTTGATACGGAGAAAGCTTGAACTCTAGGGAAGGGCATAGGTTACTTTTTTTTTCAACCTATCTAATAAGTGAAGCCGCAACAAAATCCGTTTAGTAGTTTTTACGTGAAAAAGTCACAGACAGACAGACGCGGGGGGGGGGGGACTTTGTTTTATAATATGTAGTGATTAGATAAAGATTTTTACGTTCACTCTAGTCGCACGTGATTGGTCCAATTTGTTGTGTGATTGTCACGATTGGTTGACCCAAAACTATGCCAATATTCACAGCCAATCACGTAGAAGTGCGTTTTCTCAGTGTTAGGCTGTCTGAATAATGTGGACAACATACTATTACTTACTCTGTGTATGTAGAAAGTAATGAAAGTGGTCGAATTGTGAATTTCTATATCTTTTAACAGTAGCTTATTTAATTTACAGTATCGAGCAAAAATAATACTCAGACTAATAAGAGATTTCGGGTTTGTAGAGCGTCGTCTGATCACCTAAAGCTCGATAGGTATTATATTGTGTAGGGTGTCCTGTTAGGTATTAATGAAGTTAACTTTGTGCAACAATGTGTAGTATTAATAACTTAGTATTATAATGTAGTAACTGCATACCTGTGTATAGTTAATTTATGTTAAAATAAGTATATGTCCTATTTTTATAATTGTTTATTAAAAAAATAAATAATATCATGTTGTATGTAATGTGTTTTGTTTTATATGAATAGTCTAAGTCCGGCCGCACACCGAAGACACACGCCACATATATGATATCACTGACAAAACATTTGTTTGCAGCATTCAATTTGTTATAGGCAATTTGCGTCGTGCATGTGGCGTGTGTCTTCGGTGTGCGGCCGGACTAAGATCCCTCATAGGGTCGACCTTCTCTCATACTTTTTCCTAATAAAATGTATCTTTTATAACAGACTAGTTGTAACCACCTTTAGGTTGTAGCGTGATATAGCCTATAACCTTCCTCAATAATTGGGCTATCAAATGCAAATGACTGGTAGTTACAGAGATCAGCGAGTTCAAACAAACAAATCATTATTAGTATCTACCTCATATCCTGGCATTGCTATATTTAATCTTCTATTTAAAAAATATAGAGCTTAAATAGGTGAACAGGATCGATTTAGGAAAAGGGGTGACCTTATTAGGGATCTTGTACTATAATAATTTATTAGTCCATCATTTGACTGAACTATATTTTGGTAAGAGCTTTTTTTTGAGCAATTTGGTAAATATACGAGATTATGTGAAAAAATAAATACAATTTATGATAAAATTTATGTTTTATTAATTTAAAATAATTATTTACAATTAGGACATTGTTATAAAAATAAAACCACCTTTATATTAAACAATACAAACTAAATTTATATTAGAACTAATTAAATTGGGAATCATGTTTAAGGAATGTATGCTATGTATTGATATAATACATGAATTGGGAATCATGTATTCATAGCAATCACAACAACTCGAGAAGATGAAACAAAAGTTATTATGGGAAACTTGTATATTGGATATTACCTCATTTCTTGATAAATTATCCCTAAATTGGTAAACGTGGCGAGAACGGGTGCGGAAAATCATGTATTTTTTGAACACAACGCTTTATACTATTCGTGTGCATGCGTATTCTGGTTTGTTCTGTGTTTTGGGTTTATCATACATAACTGCTATAAATGCTATTTTTGTTATACAAGATTATTACATTTATACATAATGTGATGTCACATTGTATAGCTCAATTTAAAGGTTTTTATGCAACAATATTTTTGAGGGCCATCGTAAGCAGCCAGTGATTTCTTGGGGATTCACTAGGTGAGAACAACGATCACCTAGTGAATATCCAAATATCATATCCCAATCTAAAATATTTTCATTAGCGCGATACAGGTTTCAGTATTGCGATGCGACATCTATCGACACAATGTGCCGCCACAGGATATGTTAATGTTATGGGTATTACCTACCTTGGAATAGTAATAAACTAAATTAGGGGTAATTAAAGCACACAATGTAAAGATAAATTTTATTGTACAAATATCTCAGTATCATGAATATTAATTGCCTTATTAGGTGTCTTAAAAAAAGATTTAAGAAGATGAAAGTAGTGTATTTATAAACAAAGTATAATATAAAATAATTACTGATAATTCATTAACAATCAATAACAATTAACAACAATTTGAAATAAGAAAAATCGTGGTATTTATTGTTTACTGTAGGTACCCACCCTTGGCCCTCCCTCGTCTTTTCGGAAAATATTATAAATTTGTCACTGGCATTTTTTTTCCCAATGTAGAGGTAATACCCTTAATTTCGTCATTGATGGCCGTTTATACATTGATGTTAATTACAATTTTCATTCTTACAAATAATTAAAGACACATATTGGCACTTAATAATACTGTCTACATTAGGGAGCTATCACAGGTTGTATTTTGCATTCTATGCATTGGGGCATGTTACTGATTGATCAGTAAATTATTTTTTTTAGGATAAAATCGCAACTGCATTACCAATTCCATGACCTTACAATGATTAACTTAATAGCTAGGTATCCCTTAGTTTCCATTATTATTTTATTTTATTTAATCACAGGTATAAACCGAGAGAGTATAACATACCTAATTATTTCTATACAAGTACAGGAATTGGGTTGTAGGTAGAGATGTGCAAGTCCGACTTTTTTGTGGTACTGGATCCAAGATATATCTTTTGGATACGGTACATGCCTGGCTGGAAATATATTTTCCGGGATAAAAACAAACTAGATTTAGAAAGAAAGTCGATACCGTTGGAGAGGAATTAAATTCTAACCCCTTAACCCAACCCTTCACTAGGGAAAAGAATTATAGGAAGACCCACGACAAGATGGGAAGATTGGTACATGGCCGGGATCCGGAATCATAAAACATTTGATAACTAATTAAAAAAGTTATAAGTACACACAGTGAACTAAGTCTAAATTAATACTAAATACAATATATTAGCAAACTCTTTTTATAACTATTTAGTTGGTCCCTTATTATTATTATTCAGAATAATTCTGATTGTTTACAGATATTTTAAGAATTTACCGAAAATACAAACAACTGGTTGCCTTTCATTTTGTAAAGGAACATTAAGCTTCATCAGTGAAAGAGAAACAGTTTCTCAAACTGAGTCCGAGGAGGATAATGACAAGTATTGCCTTATCTTTAACAACAAACGAAAAATTACTATAATATAAATCTATACTAATATTATAAAGAGGTAAAGTTTGGATGTAGGGGGTCTCTCAAATTACTGAACCGATTCTAAAAATTCTTTCACGAATAGAAAGCTAGGCTATATTTTATTTTTTTCGAAAATATCCACGGGCAATGCTCTGGATTCAAATTAGCGCCCTCGCCATAAAAATGTTATTTTGCTCCCTTATGATACAATCTATTATTTCTGTTCTGAGATTGAACTATGCATGAAAATGATGCTAGACCAAAACGCTGCGCAAGATCCTGGGCAATAGCTATGATTATGCCAAAAGAAGATAATCCCTCTTGACCGTGGACATAAACCATATAAGCTAGGTATTTTAGATAAGTGTTGCTTTCCACTCAATTGTGTAATTTAGAAAAGCACTGAATTGGCCTGCACGGTGTAAAACTTATACAGAAATGCAACAGAACCAGAAAGGCACTCATTCATTTAGGAATTAATGCAAGACCTCGTCATCTCATGGCCTCTCTCACCTCATTTTCACTTCTAATCTTGCCTGGCTAGCAAGACGGGTTAGAGAAATATCTCTCTGCGCATTTGGTCTACTCTTAGAGTAGACAATAAATTGACATGTACAAACTTGTAACCGCGACGCGACACTTTGTCCTGCTTTGTTTCTGTGGGACATCATCTCTTTCTCCTTCTAACGGTATAAACATTTTGTCCTATCTCGAATTCTCGCGGTACACAAAGGTGACAATATCGCGCGCGTCATGCTAGGGCAGCGGGATATAGGGCATTATGGAGTGATTCAGTTTGTTAAAAGCAATAAAAATATTTAAATTAATAATATAGAGAGAAATACATGTTATAAAAATACAAGATGGCCGCCCGAATCTGTTCCGGCCAATGGAAATTCTTATTTATCTACTTGCGATATTTTAAATTCGTTGGTATAGGAATGGACACAAGAGTTTAGGTCATTAGTAAAATACGTAACTACATTTATAAAAATTATATGTACTTAAAAAAAATAGTAATTTGATTTTTCTGATTTAAACACAGCCTAAACTCTCGTGTTACCTACAAATTACAAAGAGATCCATAATAAAATACTAATTATTGTATTGGAATTAATGGAGGAGGCCCAGCCTGGAGCATATCTTCTCCCATCCTTGATATATTCTGCTCAGCTTCACGATAATCCTGCCCGTGTGCCAGTGGGTGTTAAAGCAGTTACTAAAGGTTATACCAAAATAAAATAAACGCTTACTGTGCTATAACGGTTTCGCGACGTCCGACATGACGGCGTTGAAATTAGTTTGAATTTTATTAATGTGGTCTGCAACCTGAAAGTGGAATTTTATTTAGTTATGTATGTAATTTGTACAATATAAAAAACAATTAAAATTTGTCAATTACACAAATGCTCTTCAAATTCTATAGTTTCAGTCAAGACAGTTTTTTATAGATAGCACCACATGTGACTCGCCATCTACTTGGTGGAAAGTGGCTATGGGAGTCCACGAATGAACAAACAAGACTTCATATAGTCCTATGATTGTCATCTCCACTATTGATAACAGTGGTTATGCACGAGCCAAGGCAAGTGAACTATGTTTGGTGAGTACAGATGTTTGACTCGGTTTTATAGATAAGACGATGTGTGTTTGACCTTGTCACCGCCTAGTCTTAATAAAAGTGTAGGAAAATTTGAACTATCTGCCGTGCGAGCTTGACCGTGTAGAGATAATTTCCGAACGTAGACAAATCTGTGTTAGAAAGAGAACGATATAGTGTACCATAGAGATGAAGCAAGACAAAAAGAGCCGCTACTTTTGTCCTGCTCTGTCACTACGGGAAATTATATCTTTCTCTTTCTTAACTGAGATTTTGTCTACGTAGAGAGACTCTTACTACACTTGCTAAATCTCTCCGACTCTTCTTGGGATAAAAGGCGTGATGATAGCTAGATAACTTAATAAACAATCTAAAGGAAGTTATTCAGAACTTGCGAACCATTCAATTTAGCCGGGTTATACTTATAGGTAATCAGAAATGTATTGTAACGATGACTGAAGCTGAATGTCATGTTCTTTGTTACGTTCTATATTGAAAATAAAAAATGGCCTCCGTCCACTGAAAGCTGTGAAAAATGTTTTCTTAGCGTTTACTTTAGTAATATCTAAGAGCCACCCACCTCACTCTGGTGTCGTTTATTGACAAGTTGTGTAATTCTATTTTGTAGGTCATTCACAACCTCCTTGTAATGAGACGTGATCCTCTGCAATTCATTTTCAACGTGCTCGTCTTTCTTGCTCGCGTATTCCTGTAAATAGAAGACACATGCATATGAACAGACGCTTTCGAATAAATCCACCTTATTAGCTACTAGCTTTCCTCGCCTGGCTTCGAATAAATTAAAATATAGCCTATAGCACTCACAGAGATACTAGTTACAGTGTCCACTTTTAGCCAATTGTCCATATAGAACAGTACAGGTGGCAAGCCTGTTGCTGCACTTAATAGACCTAGATGTGTCACTTCTTTAACAGACGTAAATACAGCACTCGGGGAATAAAGAAATAAATAAATAAATAAATAATGTAGCTTCCTATTAATGAAAGAATTTTTAGAATCAGATCAGAAGTTTCAGAGATTACCTCCTACATCCACTTTACCTCTTTATAATATTAGTATAGTTAGCAGGAAGTGGGAGAAATATGTAAATGTGATGTGAAAGTCTCATTATTATGGAATTTTTTAAAACCCACTTTATGCCTTGCCCACCAAATTAGAATTTCAACAAGCAACGATATAAATACTTTGTAAAGGAGATCAATATATTCCCATACATAGTTGGGCTAGTGTCGGGCAATGTCTGGCACCAACCGAGTGCCGACATGAAATATATATATATTAATAAAGGTTACAAATGGGCGAACCAAAATAAATTAATCTTATATTTTTAGCGGCCTTATTTTACACGTATTTTTACTTATAATGTTTTAAACACTAGCAACACCAATATAAAATGTTTACGCTTCGGAACGTATCTACAAGTCAGCCGTCGTCAGCCAGTTCAGTCAGGCTGTCAGTTCGCTAGCTAGCTTCTGTTTTTGTTATTTCTTATGTTATTCAATACAAATAGATAAAATATAATTAATAAAACGACCTAGTAAAAAAGGTAAACAAAACAATCAGTCAAACAATGTCAGTCAAGTTGAAAGTGACAGCTAAATAATTATTGCCAGCAACAAATAATGTTGAAATAGGTGTTCAAAATCAAAATCTGAAAACTATTAATTCTAGAGCTAAAAATACTGGACCACGATTTTTGAGTTCTATATCTTATATCTAACAACTGTTAGATATAACAAATTATCGGTTCTGTTCGCGAAGATAAAAAAATGGCCCAAATGTAGGGATCTCCTTTTAAGAGTACAATTTTGAGAAAGAAATAAAAAGAGTCCTTTTAAAAATAAAAAAAAACCAAACTCTACCTTATAAGTGAAAACAGTTCTCTTAACATTCTTGTATTTTTCCCTAAGCGTCTCATATTGCGCCTCAATTTCCGCAATTTTCACATCTGCAGATTTAATTTTTTGCATAAACTCATTCCTGCTGTGTGCAGACTTATCTCTCTCGTTACACAGCTCCAAGTTTTTCCTTTCATACTCAGTTTTAATTTTAGATATTTTAGCTTGAGCCTTTTGCAAGCTATTCTTCAGTTCATTAGCTTTTTCGCACAGAGCCTGATACTCCTCTTGTAGCGAATTATTCTCCTTTATTAATATAGAAACTTCGTTTTCTTTTGCGTCTAATATTTCCGTAATTTTAGTTCTTTCCGTAATTATGAATTTAGTTAAAGTTTCCACTTCGTTGGCCTTCCTCTCGAGTATCATTTTAAGTTTGTTTACGTTGGCAATGTACTCGTTCTCCATTTCCTTGAGACGCTTGGCGCAGTTCATTTCGACCGTCTTGAATTCGAGGGAAAACTTCTCAGCCATGTGCTCTCTCATTTCTGATTCTTTCATTATTAAACTTCTCTGTGGGAATAATTATGATATTATATAATAAATTAAATACGTTACAAACATATATGGTACAAGAACCATGAAATAAGTTAAATGCAGTGGAAATGCGGTTTTGACCGCATCCGGAACGATGTCATTAGAGAAGAACGCGGAGTGAAAGATGATGTTGTGACTAAAATGAAGAGAAGTAGTTTACGCTGGTTTGGACACGTTGAAAGAATGAAGGATGAAAGATTAACTAAAAAGGTTAATATGGTTGAAGTGAAAGGAAATGCTGGCAGAGGACGACCTAGGTGTACTTTTATTGAACATATAAATAAATTTATTGATCGTTGGAAATATTACATATCGCCGAGCAAGTATGAAAGATATGATGAATATAAAAGAAGCGAAAGAGGTGTCAGGATCGTAACAAATGGCATTCGATTGTCTCTGCCTACCCCTCATGGGATAAAAGGCGTGATGATGGATAGATAGATAGATACAAACATATACTCATATCTCATAGGCTTTTATATTTTGCAGTGTGACCAGTAACAATTTTAATAATTTTTTTTGCCAGTTTCCCCATTAAACAGAAAAGGTGGCCTGTTGCTGCATTAAATAGACCTAGATTTGTTTATCACTTTCTTAACAGTTAATACCTGTTATTTGTAGAAATAGCACGGACTGCTAAGTGGTGCCCTCCAAAGCACTAAGTCAATTAAAGCACACATTCTTAAAGAAAATTGGTGTTTAGCATTTTTTGTACAAGTGAGAAGGCTCAATGTGTGACGAGTAGACAAAACTAAGTATAGTGTACCAGTGGTATCCATATTAATTTAAAGGATTTTACGTTGTAGGATCTAAAAAAACTTACTCCGGCAGCTACAGTATCCTCACGATCCTCTTCATCATCATGTAATCCATTGACTCCATTAACAGACGCGGGTAGCTCTTTCGAGTCCTGGGTTTGATTCCCGGGAAAGCAATCAGTGTTCGTGGCGACACTGGCGACCTGTTTCTGCGACTGTAGTCTTTGATAATTATCCAATATGTAATTGTTGAAGAAGGCGGCCTTGCTTTTTAGTTCTTCGAATAACTTCTCGTTACTGTCTTGGGTATCTAAAAGAAAATATATTAAGTAGGTACAAGTTTCCTGTCCCGGTTTATTTAATTTTTGAAACCCACGGTTGCTTTACAGCTCCCGAAACCGTGTTACGGTTCCAGGGTACCCAGCGGAAGACCTAGTCTCTCTCGTTTAGCCGATGGTATTTGTGAGGCTATATCTAACGAGTGGCTAGTTCTGTTGAGATATATTTAGATGGAAAAGCCTCTAAGTGTGGTTTGTCGGATTATGTACATAAGTTTTTAATTAAAAAACCCATTGGTACATGGCCGGGATCCGGGATCGAACTCGGGGTCTGTCTAGTAAATACTTTGTTTTACATAAAATGTAGTGATAAATAGATTACATCCCCTATCAATCCATAAATTACGTCACACGAATTTCATGACTTTGGACCCCCCCCCCCCCCCATGTCACAGATAATACATACAAGAAATAGTTGTTTTGTATGACATGTCACACTTTGTTGGACCCCCCCCCCCCCTAAACCTGTGACGTAATTTATGGATGGCCCCTAGTTAGTGTACAAAAGTAAAACTTCTACTGTACCGAGATATAGGCGACATTCGGAAAGTTTCTCTTCAAGCTGACGTATATGTTTCAAATGCTTCTCACACTGCGTGCATATTTCCAATTCTTTATGGGCAGCCTTCCTTTCCTCTGTAATAAATTGAAAATGTTTAGTATTCTTAAACTTCACGAGTGAGAAATAAGGGAGGAAACGAAATTGAAAAAGATCCGTGGGGTTAGCATACATTTTGACAGCGACACTTTCGTTTCGGTCGAATGGCCTTGAACAGGCCAAAACGTTCATGTCCAACAAGGACCGGCCAGAGATAGCCCGGGGCCGAGAGGTCCGGCCCAACAATGTGCGGGAAAATTCTGTGTACTTGTCTTTGTCCGGCCAAGCAAATTGCTCGGCATTCTTATGCAGGGCATGCCCGGTCCGGGCTATCTCTGGCCGGTCCTTGTTGGACATGAACGTTTTGGCCTGTTCAAGGCCATTCGACCGAAACGAAAGTGTCGCTGTCAAAATGTATGCTAACTCGGCTGTATCCGTATCATAGCGGATATTAAACGGTAGATCCGTTTATATTAATTACTAGCATTATTTTTTTTATAGAGAAGACGACATGTGACCTTGCCACCGCCTGATTGTTAAGCATAGGTGGCTGGTCCATGAATGCGCAGTCGTATCAAATCGTAATACAGTCCGCCAGTCGCGCCCACTATATGATGATGTAGAGATGCTTTTTCACGCTTCGCTTAAAGAACCCAAGGTTGTAGAAAGGAGGAAAGACCGACGCCGGAAGTTCATTCCACTTTTTGGCTGTACGACACAGGAACGAGTCACTGAATTTTTTCGTTCGTATAGAGAACGTATGAAAACTGTATCCTGTGCGAGCAGTGCGGGTGCGAAAAGGGGATGGAGGGACGAGGATGTATAAGGAATACAACGTTTACATCCCATTTCATCCCCTTAGGGTAGTAGCGTAATGCAGCCTATAACCTACCCCAAGAATTGGGCTATTGGGGCGCCATCTACAAAACCACCATAAACATAGAATATATACAAATGTTGTACATAAATACCTTCAATGTAATTATTCAGTTTATCCGTGAACTCTTTCTGCTTGCGCGTAAAATCTTTTTGTAATTCGGAAATTCTGCCGTTGGCTCTCTCCAGCTCCTCCTTTGCTGCGACGAGGTCGACCATGAGCTTTTGCACTGAAATCTTCTGTTTCTCTAACTCTTTTTGATACTCTATCTCCTTGAATATAGCGTTCTCTTTCTCCCTTTCTAGCGATTTTAACTTGTATTCGATTTCCTTTATCTCCCGATTTTTCGTATCGCGTTCGCTAGATACCTGAGTGCGGAAATAAATATCTTAAAATTAAACTTCTTGATACATTGTTGTAATCTAAACGGCCATTTTGGCATGCGGTGAAACGCCGATAACAATGAAGACATTTAGCAAGAAATGCCAACACGGTTATATGCCCTCCGAATCCATCTAATACTCACCTATATAATCATGATCTCTTTACCTTGCGGCATGGCCAGAGGCAACGGTAGCAATGTCCAAATGAAACAAGACAGATCAATATGAAACTAGTACGTGCCCTTAGAATGCGTCTGATATGAAATAAGAACGATTTTTAAGGGATGTACAGAATTTTCGGCACTTAGATGGCACAGGGGACGGAAAATAAATGGTACTAAAATATAGGTACCGGGACGATTCTTGAGCGGTGGTCGTTAGATGCGCAGAACACATTTTTTGGGTCTTGACCTCATGGTATTAATTTTAATTTTACCAACAGTAAAAAGCAATTGTAAAAACAAACACCAATAAATCAATTATACAAGTTATATTGCACTCGAATTACATATGCTTTTTCGTCGAGCGCTCAAGAACCGTCCCGGTACCTGTACTTGTTATATTTTCTACTTTTTTATTAAAGCAAATCAAACAGTCTTACACCCATATTCAAGAACAACGCTTATCAAAGTGTGATCATTCTCATAGCAAAATGTCTGATTTCACACAGTAGCTACTAAACTGACGGACATAGGAAGACATTGAATTGGACAATTGGCTTGGCCTAAGTTAAGTATTCTCACAATATCCACCGACACTCAAGTAACCTTGTCTACTGTGCGTTCGCTAAGTGTTATTCTTGAATACGAATGTTAAACAATCTCAAATTGTTAATTAACCAGTACTTGTTAAGGGGATCTATTGATCGAATAGTCGGCGACTAGTCGGCCACTTTTATAATCGGCGACTACTTGGAAAATAGTCAGTAATTTTGGGACCGATTAGTCGGCCAAATCCAGATCACTAATTTTTAACAATTACTTACAGATTTATAATCATTCTCCAGTTCACTGATTCGCGACTCGAGATGAATGTTTTGCTGTCTATACGTGTCTAATGCGTCTGTATCGGTGTTGCAACCAGAAAGTTTACTCTGCAGTACCGCTACCTTCGTGGTGAGCTGCAATTCGGTCGCTTTCTTGTCTTCTAATTGTGAGCGCAACTCCGATTCGCGTTTGGCATATTGTTCTATTTTCTTATCTCTGAAAAGCAGTTTACGTTATAAATTTGGGTGACCCGGTAGCCGGTACCGAGAGATAAGTTTGGTGCGTCGTTCTTATGTCAAATCATTGAAAAATTAAGCTGCTTAAGAGGGTCGTTTACCGCCCCCGTTTCCATACAAACGGAGAAAACGTTTTACTACCCCTAAATATTATCTAACGTCAACGAAATTTTAGTATGTTATATCTTTAAAACCGACGATATGGTTTCTGTAGAACATATTTCTATATCTCTTATAGTAACACATCTCAATGTTATATAAATATACTAGCTTTTTCCCACGGTGTCACCCGCGTGGAAATAGAATATACCGTAACGCCTGAGAGAGAAAACAAAAAGTTGGTCTCAACAATAAAAGCCCTTTTATTAATATAGCCTATGTTCACCTTGAAGGTCCATTCTATATATTGGTAAAAGATTTTAAATCGGATAAGTAATTTCGGAGATTAATTTCTATATCCAAACTTACAAACATTACCTCTTTATAATATTAGTATAGATTAAAAATTTTAAGACAAAAATACGCATTATTTATCCTATTACCTTTTAGACAGTTCATCTTGAAGTATGGAATGATTATTAGCTTTGACTTTGAAATTGGCAAGGATATCCTTCAACGGCGCCAACTGAGCTGGAGAAGATAGTTCACCTAAAACAAGTAATGTTGCTTATGTTCATATTCATTAGTTGGTAAGGCCGCGAACACAAACTACGTTGGTAGCTTGCTTGCAGCTTAAGAAGATAGCCCTAATATTCACTTAAGTTTAATGTATGGAACTTATGCCATTATGTTGGCACAAATACAGACATTAAATTGTGCCGTTTTTTTAACCAATATTATAAATGCGAAAGTGGTATTTGTTTGTCCTTTTGTCACGTCAAAACTGAGCAACGGCTCGACCTCATTTTTTGGCTACTTTTTATCCTGGAAATCCTTTGGGATACATGTTTTTTTTACTTTTTCTTCACGGGTTGCCTTACAGCTGCCGAAATCGTGTTACGGTCTCAGGGTACCTAAGTCTACCTACCTAACGAGTGGCCAGCCCACATTTTAAAATGCCCACGGGCGAAGACGTGCCGGAATGCTAGTTTTAGAAATAAACACGAACACGGCCTGTCTCAGTCGTTTTGAATGCCAATTAATCAATTTAAATTTTGGTAAGAAATAAAAAAAATAAATCAAGTTTTACATAACACTTACTTATATACGACGAATCTGGCAATATTTCTCTCACAATTTTTTGTATAGCCGTCCGCCAATCGTCGACTTCCTTCTGATAATTTCCCGCCTGTTTCTTATATTCAAGCATATCGACTGTGGTCGTTTCTAGTTTGGCCTGCAACATGAAAAATATTACTTTAATTGAGAATTACTACAATGAAAACAGCATCCGAATCCGTACAGCGCTTCTCGACATTAGCGCATGCGCTGAGAGTTTCTTATATATAGTTATCTTATTAAATGTCCACGAGAACAGTGGAAAGATAAATACAATAATTAATACAGGATTATTTATTGCACTGAGTAGATTCTTAAGGCGAGGTGACGTGCCATTCTGGTGGACGATAATACTAGTAAATTGTTATTTTTGACGGTTATTTATTTACAGAAAACGGTGACTTTAATAAAAAATTATAAGTGTTTAATACAATAATAGACATATTCATATTCACAAAAAAAATATGTCACGAAAAAAAAACTTATAAGGCATACCTACTTATCTTTTAGATTTTAATATTTTTTTTTTCAAAATAAACATATACTTTTAAATTCTGTTCGATACAGTCAAAGTATACCTAGACTGCATTTTTTAGACATGTCTTATTTAGTAAACAAACATTGTAAAATTTTAAAATAACAGTAATATAGGTCAAAAATGTTAATTGTGATGTAAAATAGTTAAGAATTTTAAATGACAACTTATTTAAAAAAGTCTTGCAAAGTTTGCTAATCAAATAAGACAAGGCTAGAAACATGCATGAAAAAAGTTTTTATATGTAGATTCAAATCAAATTCAAAATACATACACCAAGCTGTTTTATTTGTTGCTTATAGGTCTTCCCTCCAGTGATCAATTGACTTTGAGCTGCCTCTAATTCCTGGGCCAACTTGTTTATCGTTGTAGACTTTTCAACTAACATTTCATCATTGTCCCTTTTTTTCTCTCTGTACATCTTCTCCAGGCGTTTAATTTCACTATCCTGCATTTGAAATTATATTATAGTCACAGAGTATTTAAGTATACAGAAGTAAGACAGCGCCCTCTAGGTAGAACAATGGTTACCAGGGGAGCGGTAATGTTCAGCACGTCGATTCTGAACTAGCGAAGTAGATATCGTCCGTGATAAAATGCAACTCGATCAAGATTAGTATGGCGCCGCATACTACGCAGAAGACATTTTATTTATTATGATTTTATAATAATACATATCATCACGGCCATTGAATTCGGTATGTAAAGTAAAGGAAGGTACGATTTTTATTTCAAAGATTAAGCTATTTTAAGAAACCAATTTGAATATTTTTGTTTTCTATACAGTAGTTTTTTTATAATAAATTATCAAAGTTTTGGCACTGATGACGTCACTATGTCGGCTGAATAGTTCAATAACTTTGAGATGTTGGTACAGAAAAAAGAACATCTATGTTCTTTGACTTTGACATTTAACAAACAATAGTGTTGCCTTTCTCAAATATAGTTTTTTCCTACAAAATGGACCAAAACCTACCACTCCTTTAAAAAATATATTAAAACAACAACAAATAAATACATCTTTACGGCTTTTATACCGTAGTCTGCATAGTTGTTGTAATACAAAATATATACAAAGGTCAAAGAATATCCTACCATAAAAATGCTTGAACATTCTTCCTAAATAATAAACTAGATTAGTTATAAAAACTACTGAAATTGTAGTATAGCTACCAACAGGGTAACATTGGTTGACAAGTAAATATTTTGCTTTAATTTAGCCGATATAATGACGTCACTCATAGGTGAAATTAAGGTTAAGTAAATTATTTGTTTTTGAGAAAATAAAGACAATCTCACGATTTTAAGAGTTATAAACTGAAAAATACGAAATATCTCGGAAACGGTTTTGGATTAAGCATACCTTAACTTTTACTTTACATAAAATGTGAAAGTTTGTTTGTCCTTCCTTTACGTGAAAACAGAGCAACGGATCGGCGTGATTTTTTTCCACATGCGACAAGTCAGTAGCTAAGTACATAGTAAATAAATAAAAATATTTTTCATTATACAAATAAGCGTAATAATTCCTTTACTTGACATAATAAATATTTAACCATATCGATATTGGTTCCGGATTCAACATAATACAATACATAAAAAATATACTAACATTATCTTCCAGTCTCTCCTTGGCCTTCCTTAGGTCTTCTGATAAACTCTCAATTTGATTTTCATACCTGGAAAAAAGTAGACCAAATAATCAATACACAAACCAAATCCTTCTAAACTAAGGGACTTGCTTTTGGTAGGATCATATACATATAACCAACACCAAACAACATTAAAAATAATATTAGTATAGCCGGGAACTTAATACAAAGTGTACCATTAGTCAGTATATTTAAAAAATACGGAAGTTGACTAAAAATAGGAATAATGAGGTTTAACTTTGCTAAGCCATATTTAAAAAGTAATAACATGTTTTTTCACATATCTTTGTTTGGCAGATTGTCATTTTTATTGTCATGCTGACCAGGGTTGGCCAAAGCACCACATTAAATAAAAAATAAACCTATAAAATGTGTCTCTATTTTTTAATTAGAACCTAATTGTGTTCAAATAAAGTTCAGATTTGTCGCACAACAATACAATTTTTAACTATATTCAGCGCATTTAAAAATCATTATCATTTGTCCACCAAATCCACCATAAAATTTACCAACCTGTCTTTCTGTTCCCTAAAAAGAGCGTCTTTGTTATACGTTTGTTGGACCTGTAACAAATTGAACATACAAATGTTATTTATAAAAAAGAATAATATTATTACTAAAATTAAAAAGCATTACAGCGTCTCCCAGGCTTTTTCTGAAATACTTCATAAACATATTTTAATATTTTTTTTAAAAACATAGAAAATAACACTTTCAGTTTCTCCCGAACTTTTCCATCCAGGCAACTTTTCCAGTTTTTCTTTCTTTAAAAACTTTACTCAGCCATACGGTCCAGTCGTTCTCCAGTGATGCTATTAACAACGAAAGATAGATAATTATATGCTACCGCGGACTTTTCTGTCGATAATTTTATTCTACACGATTCTTTCTTACGTTATTTTGTTATATCTCCGACGGATTAGACCGACTTGATTCACTAATACTGTTTAGGCTCAGCTCCTAAACATGACAGGTCCGTGTTTAAGGCTTTTAAACCTTCCTCGTCAATCAAACTAGCTACCTAATCGGGACACCGCAACAAAATCCGTTCAGTAGTATTGGCGTGAAAAGGGCACAGACAGACGGCGGGGAACTTTGTTTTCGTTCAAACGTTCAGTCTGCCCCAGAAGGAAATTCTTCTATGTTCTGTACTGAACATAATCCAAATGGTTATTATCAAATAGGTCCGCCCATCTTATAGGGAACCGTCCGCGTGCCCAAGTGCCTACAACCTTGCCCTGAACCAAACCTCGCGACACGTAACCAAAGAAAGTGAGAATGCGGGCCTGTATGACAGAGGATAGTCGCTGCTTTATGTCGAGTTCTTGGAGTATAGAGTCGTTGGTACGGAATTCCGTCCACGATATCCCAAGCATCCTTCTCCAGCACCACATTTAGAGAATGTCTAGTGTCTTCCTCTCGCCTTCACGCAGGAGCCATTTCTCAGCGGCGTAGATATTGGGGCTGCTCCATACTTTTTTAAGCTTGTTCATAGCAAACCTGGCAATCGCCACACGTCGTTTTATATCGTCTAGTCAATAGTAACATTACCTGCATAGATTGAAGTCTCTGTTGTGTTTCTTGCAGGGTGGTATTCATTGAGCACAATTCCAGTTTATAATTTTCCTTCTCTTGGGTCAAAGTCGTCAACCTCTGATTGAGCATATTGACTTCTTGTTCCAAATCCAATATTCTATGTTTTCTTTTACCTGAAACACATAGGTACACTAAATTGGACAACAATTTTAAGAGCGAACATTATTGCCTAGCCTCCAAAAGATGGCGATAATGTCGTATTTATTGACATTAAAATATAAATATAAAAAAAATGTGTGTCGGTGGCCAAGTGGTTAAGACGTCTAATAACCCGTGAAAAAAAAAACATATAGACAAGAAATATATAGGTATATGTTATTAATTAATTAACGAATTAAAGAAATAACGAAAACAATATCGTACATTACATTATAATTAAAAATCGCCTGCGCTTGGTAAATATTTCCTTTGATTTGATTCATTAAATTACGCGTAAAAACAATGAATGCGAAACTAACGCGCCCACTGCTAACGCCATCTTTAGGGAGTTAGTGTATGAGACCCCTTTAAAGAATGGATATCTTTTTTCTTTTATAGGTTTCCATTAAATTTTGTCCTATCAGCAGAACTACATAAAATATATGCAGTGCAAAGTGTGTTGTTTATTTGTCCTACCTTCACGTCAAAACAAAAAAAGCAACGGATCGACATAGACTATATTTTATCCTGGAAAAATATCTTTCTCCCGGGAAAATGGAATTATTTATAAACATAATATTATAAATGCGAAAGTGAATGAACAAACTCATTCTTTCACGTCAAAACAGAGCAACGGTTCTACGTGATTTCTCGCACAGAATCAGTTGAATGGCCAGAGACTGACCCCGGAAAATATCTTATCTATATCTCAAAGAAGGTTTACTAATAGGGAAATAAATCAGAAGACTCTTAACTGAGAATGCAAACAAGCTGATTATAACCTACTTCTAATTGGAGTATTAGATTAATTCGACAATACAATAATTTTGTACCATCGAGCTGATCTGATCATAAGGCAAGGAGATGGATAGTAGAACTCTTCAATGGCTACTAGTAAACCCATAGATATTTGTATTTTTAGTTTTGTGTGTGTAGTGACTAGTGATTGCTCTTCAATTTAGTGTAATGTAACAAAATTACCAAGTTCAAGAAGTTGCTTTTCGAAATTCTGTCTGTCTCGATCTTGATCCGCCATGCATTTATTAAGCTGCTGATCTAACTGCTGGCATGTCTTCACATTTGTCTAAATTAAAAAACAACTTATTATAAAATCTTATATCAAAATACATGAGAAGAAACTCACGTAATAAACAAGGATGGATAAACTTATGTTGATTTAGAATCATGCTGGCCCGAAAACGTTCGTCAAGTACACGAAATGACATATTATGTATATCTATCTATCGAGCTATCATCACGCCTTTTATCCCAAGAGGGGTAGGCAGAGACAATCAAATGCCATTTGCTACGAGCCTGACAGGTATCTTTCGCTTCATTTATGTTCATGATACCTTTCATACATGCTCGCCGATTGTGTGTACTTTTAATATTGCCTTCGGTTGTTCAATAAGCGGTCAATATGCTTTATAGCACACATTCTACGTAAAGACCGCATTTCTACTAGGTTTATAATTTATGTACTCAACATCTACAGAGCAATATAAAGACTGGTCCAAAAAATAGTGCAATTCAACAATTTCCATAAACTCTCATTTAGCAAACACTAAAAATATATGTACAGTAAAGTCTTGCAACTTTGCATGTTGTCAGGAGCGCACCGACCATTGCCAGCACCTGTGTGCAATGCCTATGAAGCGCCTCTTCATGGGTCGTTGTCATGCTGATATATATACCACATCGCACATAGGAACGGCGCGCCACTGCATATTGTGTTGCAATATAAGATTTGTAATCCTAGTGAATGTGTTAAAAAAAAAGTGTGTGTGCTTATTGACCACAAGATAGAAGTGAAAACTTATATGATTTTCTAATTAAAAAATATATGTATATAATTTAAGCAGAGTATACGCGATTCAGCGTCAATAACCCAAGCGGTTCAGTTTCGTTCACTGTTCAGAACGGCAAGGTAGAGCGCATAAAGAAAACCTCTGACAAAAAAATTTAATCCTCACCAATGAACGTCTCTTTGGTAATTAGTTCTGGCATAAAGGAATAAAACAATAAATAAATTGAAATCTCACCTCATAAAGTGATTTTAATTTTTCAAAATTAATTTGTAATACTCTGTCCTCATAATTGTTGACGCCATTCATGTGTCCTGTAACAAAAAGTTTCAATCAAAGAAAGTTTAGTTTTTTATGGACTTTACACATATTTTTTTTATTACCTATTATAAGAATCTTATTGTGTATTTATGAGAAATATTGAATATTTCAGGATGATTTAAAAAAATGTGTAATTAAGTAATGTATATCTTGGATATTTAGGCAAAAAAACGAAAAGTAAAGCCACAGTGTACAATAAGTATTCAGTGTTAAATTCAGTGTAATTACATATTAAGAGCAAGAATTTTCGAATAATTCTGTGATTCAAGTTTATAGAAACGTTTCTGTCTGGACAAAATATGTGAAAGGGCTTTAAGATTCAGAAGATATAAAAAAAGTTCTAGACTATAAGTATGAACTTTTCAACTTTTTTTTACATATTTAACTTGTTTTAAACTTTTCGTAATCTATAATAATTATGTGCAATAAACTAAAATAGTGAAAAAGTTTTAAGAACTTTAAAAAATGCATAATTAATTTTTCATGCCAAATTAGAATTTTTGTTAGAAATTCTCATTGGCAAGAAATCCATGCTGGGGGATCTAAAGGTATTTTAAGACTTCATAGTAAAACTAATGTTCATTGTTTATAATTTCATCCTGTCTGTCTGTTGTATGTGGCTGATAAGAAATGATTTAAGTTTAAAAAAGTGATTATAACATTTTATCACATTATGATTATTGAGAAGTAATTTAACAAATTAGCTGTCATACCTTGCATATAATAATTATTTTGTCCATCACCAGCTCCATATTTAGGTGTGTCTTCTTGGTGCATATTACTGCAGTACTGTTTAGGTGTCTCATATGCATTTTGATTTAAATTGTTTAGAACATTACTTGGCAAGACATGGTGGTCACCTGAAATGTCAGTGTTAAGGAGTTTCACTGTTTGAAGATAAAATGCAATACTTTATATAAATAACTAGTCCTAGGATTCTACGTCATGTCATGGCGACATTAATTAATTAATCCCGTCCGCGCTGTGATTAGTAGAACATATCCCAGTCGGCCGGAACATCTTCGCTACCGATTAATTGGCTTATTGATACTTTAACATAAAAAATAGAATAGAACTAGTCCTAGACTTGCCCCTGGATTAGGAAAATTATAAATATATTTATTAGAGATTTTTGAGATACATGATTTTGTTAACTTGATTAACCTATAATGTTAATACTCAGCTCCTGAATATTATACTCATGAACCTTCTTTGTGAATCAGTCTTATCTAAAACTGAAATATCAAAAGTGATATGTTAAGATCACAGCAAATGGAAATTCGTCGTCTCTGCCTACCCCTCTGGGAAACAGACAGGACTTTTATGTATACATGTGTATGAATAGGCAATATGTGTAGGTATACATAATAAAACAATGTAACACCAAAATAATTACCTGCGCTATCATGATGTCTTGATGTATGGGTGATATTAGTTGTGCTGTTGACCGAACTGTCATCATTGTCATGGATCAAGTCTTCAAACCCATTCTCCAGATCATATTGTAACTGAAATTATTTATTTGACTGGTGTTTAGCAAAAATCTACCAATATCACAATTCAAAAAGACAGTAGGGTGTGCTTGTGGGTTGGGGATTTCACATAATGTCTAACCTAACATACGTAAACTCTCTCCCTTTCTTAATTGACAGGGTAAATTAGAATTAGAGTTTCCTTAGATTTAGTGAAGTACAATATAAAAAAAATACATTTTGCAAATGATATGACTTAAAATTTACTTATTTGGTACAATAAAATGGGCATAAAATGTAATTTTACCTCAGATTGAAGTCTCTTTTTGTCTTCTTCTTGTTCTATTTCCTCAAGTCTTTCTTGAGCACTGTTGTTCATATGAAGGCTCATAGCGCCATGAAACAAACTTGCGCCGGGTCCTTCCATGTCATAATAATTTAATACTAAACGTTAACGAACCGTCTTAACATAGAAAATAATAAAAGTTTTAAAGATAAGATGCTTGTAAAAGTTTTGTAATATTATCAAACATTATTTTTATAATCAAAGTAACAGAGTACTTTTTTATAGATAGATAGATAGAGGAAAATAACATAAAGTTACTCTATGGTTGATTATATCCTCTTTGTTTTATTTTATTTTATCACGCGAGTACATATCGTACGGAAAATACTGTGGAATAATAAGAATATGTAATAAATAATAATGTGTAAAATAAAATAATGCGGGAAAATTCGGAATATGTAAAAATAACAATTTGGAAAAATAAGAATGTGGAGTAATAAGAACATGGACAATTTAGAATTCGGACCCTAATTCCGACGACGTCTGTCCGACACCTGATATAAAAGGTAATTATTTAAAATTATCCTAAGATCAATTCTTCCTCCTAGGGATTATCAAAGAGATCAGTGAGTGTTGCCAGTTGGACAGAGTGTATGTAGTCTGTGATAGTATATTCCTTGGATTACATCGTCTTTGGTTGTCAAGGCAAAGGCAAGGTCAACGGTCAACAACAAACACACCGCCCGGGAAACTTAATTAATTTTGAAAAAGTTTAAATAACATTGTAATATTATTGTTATTACTACTTTTGTATTACTGTATAATATTAACTTTTTGCTACGATAATACTACATCAACCTACTAACAAGGAAATAATAACCTTTTTTTATATATTTAATAACCTAAAGTAATCATGTCTTTATACAAACCTGTAACTCATGTACTTTTTGATATGGATGGTTTAATTCTAAGTAAGTAAAAATATAACAAAATCTGTATCTATTTAATAATAGGTGCCTATGTATTTTCGTATTAATATTTTTTTAAATTTGTTAACAGACACTGAAGATTTGTACACTGTTGCTTTTCAAAATATATTAACTCCATTAGGCCACGAGTATACTTTTGACTTCAAGTTACAACTTATGGGATTACATGCAAGTGAAACAGCAGATAGGATTATAGCAAACTTTAATTTACCATACACACGGGAAGAGTTTATGAAGGAAACTGAAAAACAATTCAATGTCTTGTTTCCTGATGCTAAAGTATTGCCAGGTAAAATCTATATTATATAAGTAATCTACTTATGTTTTACCAGCAACCAGTTCCAGCTTTACATGGGTAAAAATGTTGTTTATCAATTTTCCCGGGGAACTAGTATCCTTCTCATTTAATTAATGATATAAAACATTATTTTTTCAGGTGCCAAAAAATTGATAGAGCATTTCCACAAACATAATGTGCCATTTGGATTAGCAACAAGCTCCAGTATAGAAAGTTATGAGTTAAAAACAAATAAACACCACAAGGAGTTGTTCTCATTGTTTCCTCATAAAACCTTTGGTTCTTCAGAGCCAGAAGTAAAAAGAGGGAAGCCTCACCCTGACATATTTATAGTAGCTGCATCAAAGTTCCCGGATAAACCTAAGTTCGAACAGGTAGGTCCTTGAAACATTTTCTTTCAGATAGACGTATTAAAAATTGATAATTTTGTTTGATGACAATATCAGTCACAATTTTGTTAGTCTTTTTTTCTATTTTTTTTTGTGATGACTATCAGGGTATTGATGATTCTGCCAATGTCAAGGTTTATATCTGTTATAGTATAAATATGGCGATTAATCAGTAGCTAAGATGATATCGCCGACTGCAATATGTCTTATTAATCACCAACTGATCACAACTATCACAGCATCGGCGGGATTAAACCGGATTCCCATCATGTCACGACGGACCATGAGCGTCGATCGCCATGACATGATGTAGACTCTTATTGCATTTGTATTAGTTAGCTAATCAATCTTGATATACCTATACATACCTTTTTTGCTTGCTAAAAGTAATATTTGCTTTTTCGGCACTTGGGCAACAAACCATCTTTAGCATTCTGTCTCAACTTATGAATATCAAATTTTGTGCATATTGTTTTAGAAGAACTAGCAACAAATTAAGTTACAGTATTTTAGCAAGTTCTATTTTTTTCTTCACAGATTGCCTTATGGCTCCCAGAACCATATTACTGGACCCAGGGTACCCGGTCAGACAGTCTTCCTCTTTTAGCCCATGGAATTTGCGAGGATACCTAACGAGTGACCAAGCTCTGTTGAGGTATATTTAGATGGATAAGCTCTTGGTCTATATTGTTACGAGCTGTAACTCAATCCAAACCTGTAATTACTTAGAACTTTATTTATTTTTAGTGTCTCGTATTTGAAGATGCTGTAAACGGTGTGAAAGCTGCCAAAGCAGCAGACATGCAAGTTGTGATGGTACCAGATGAGCGTGTAGACTCATCACTAACTGCTGATGCTACTCTGGTGCTGAAAAGTTTAGAGGATTTCAAACCTGAACTATTTGGTTTACCTCCTTTTGAAAACTAGTACAATTTTTTTTTTAATTCCTTTTTGGAATTATATTTTTAATAATTATTATTTAAATTGTTGAAATTATTATTTACATATCTTTGAGGTGCTATGGCTTAGCAAAGCTAAACCAATTTTGTTCTAATATTAATAAAATTCTGTATATTTAAAATATGTAGCTCGAAAATTTATTATATAACTTTTGTAGCACATAATCTAGTAGGTAATGTTGTCCATTGTGATAGGACAAAAAATATGCTCAAAATGTTATTTAATTAACTATTAAATTTCTGTTAAATATGTACTTATTAAATTTATATGATTAAAATGGTTTATTTAATTCAAATACAGTTACCATTTACATTATATTTTATTTAACATGGTTCTCAGATCAGTAAAAATAACATGGAAGCCCGCCAGTAGCTATAATATATATATTAATATGCTGTACTATAATATATATTAAAGTGGATTCTACGTCATGTCATGGCGACCAACGCACGCGTTCCGTCGTGACATGATGGGGAATCCGGTTTAATCCTATAACGTCTATAATACTTGACATTGGCGGAATCATCAAAACCCTGATGGAGCCATAACACAAAAAATAGAATCTATATATTATAAAACACAAAAAATGTTTCTACCTAATAGACTTTGTAACCATCCAACCGATGTGCCCCATACAAATATTTTCAACCTCATAAATAAATTATGAAGTATGTATATAATTGTTACCCCGGGCGAAGTCGGGGCAAGCCGCAAGTAGATATATACATATATAATAGAAAACTAGCAAACCCGACGGACGTTGTCCTACTTGAAATAAAATGAAAAAAATCCTGGAACCCGATTGCAGCGCCACCTACTTCCATTGCCAATCTAAAGCACCTAGCCAGGGACCCACTCAGACACAAAATTTCATCAAAATCGGTCGAGTCGTTAGAAGTTGACATACACACATACAGAAGAATTATATATATAAACTTATAAAGATACTTATAATATGTCTTACTATAATATATTGTACCTACATCTGTGACGGGCGGGCTTAACATTATTAATGGAAAAAATACCATGTGGCATCATGACATAACCTTGCTAGATAAGAATTGAGTCATTAATTTCATCACATAGATATATCTTGACTCAATCTTGTTCCATACACTTGGCTACACGGTTGTCTAAACAGATGTTTAAAATATATTGCAAATGAGATAATATTTGTCATTGAACCAATAATTATAGTTTCTTTTGGATTTTTTTGCTAAATAGATACCTAATTATTTAATTTAATTGATTAAAATGAGTTATAAACCAGTTACACATATTTTATTTGACATGGATGGCCTATTGCTGAGTAAGTGCATTTCATTTTCAACCTATACTTACTTATCAATAATAAAGCTGAGTTTGTTTGTTTGTTAATATAAAATACGCGATAATATCTGGAACCAATCGGAGTTGAAAAAATCTTTTTGCATTTGATAGCCCAATTTTTAAGGAAGGTCTTGGCTACTATCACGCTATCTACCCTAGAGGGTGAAATGGGGTGTAAACGTTGTACCTATTCTATTCCTAATACTACAACGCGTACGAAGTCTTAGGCAACTGCTAGTTTATAATATAATATAGGATAATTATCTAAATTTTTATTTAGCATTGAACTCTAATGAAACAAACAAACATACCTACATAAGTTAGTATATGAATGCCTGTAGTGTTATGGTCGCCATGGTAATGTCGTAGGTGTGCGAAGTTGGCCCCACATTTTTCGATTTTTCAAAATCAAATTGTTGGAATCGTTTGACCATTTATTGACCATGTTTGACCACCAATTAGTTTTTTTGACCACCTAATAAAAAAAAAGTTTTAGCCAAAAAACATTTCCGGGGGCCAACTTCACTCTAGCCCCCGCATTTCATAATTTTTTACTTTAATAGCTTAAAACGTTAATAAAGCGGTAGTGAACGATTGACCATATCATAAAATTTATTGGTGGTCAATCAAGCTTAGCAAATGGTCAAACGAACCGAGTAATAAAATTTTTAAATTGTTGAACTGTTCAAGAAATATTGAACAAAAACTGTAACTTTGTTTCTAAGGGTGGTAGAAGAAAACTAATTGGTGGTCAATCAAGCTTAGCAAATGGTCAAACGAACCGAGTAATAAATTTTTTAAATTGTTGAACTGTTCAAGAAATATTGAACAAAAACTGTAACTTTGTTTCTAAGGGTGGTAGAAGAAAACTAATTGGTGGTCAATCAAGCTTAGCAAATGGTCAAACGAACCGAGTAATAAATTTTTTAAATTGTTGAACTGTTCAAGAAATATTGAACAAAAACTGTAACTTTGTTTCTAAGGGTGGTAGAAGAAAACTAATTGGTGGTCAATCAAGCTTAGCAAATGGTCAAACGAACCGAGTAATAAAATTTTAAAATAACTGAAAACTTTACGAAATATTGAACAATAACTGTAACTTTGTTTCTAAGGGTGGTAGAAGAAAACTAATTGGTGGTCAATCAATGTTAACAAATGGTCAAGCGATTCTGTCTATTTAATTGCCATTTTTTTATTTAGACAGAAAGTTTGTGAAAGGGGAAGTCAGGGTAACTTAATACACAGAAATGAGATTTTTGTTATAACTCTTTTAATAGAAATGGTCAAACGAAACTAATTGGTGGTCAATCAAGCTTAGCAAATGGTCAAACGAACCGAGTAATAAAATTTTAAAATAACTGAAAATTTTACGAAATATTGAACAATAACTGTAACTTTGTTTCTAAGGGTGGTAGAAGAAAACTAATTGGTGGTCAATCAATGTTAACAAATGGTCAAACGATTCTGTCTATTTAATTGCCATTTTTTTATTTAGACAGAAAGTTTGTGAAAGGGGAAGTCAGGGTAACTTAATACACAGAAATGAGATTTTTGTTATAACTCTTTTAATAGAAATGGTCAAACGAAACTAATTGGTGGTCAATCAAGCTGAGCTAATGGTCAAACGAACTAAGTAATAAAATTTTTAAATTGTTGAAAATTTCAAGAAATATTGAACATAAACTGTAACTTTGTTTCTAAGGGTGGTAGAAGAAAACTAATTTGTGGTCAATCAAGCTTAGCAAATGGTCAAACGAACCGAGTAATAAAATTTTTAAATTGTTGAACTGTTCAAGAAATATTGAACAAAAACTGTAACTTTGTTTCTAAGGGTGGTAGAAGAAAACTAATTGGTGGTCAATCAAGCTTAGCAAATGGTCAAACGAACCGAGTAATAAAATTTTTAAATTGTTGAACTGTTCAAGAAATATTGAACAAAAACTGTAACTTTGTTTCTAAGGGTGGTAGAAGAAAACTAATTGGTGGTCAATCAAGCTTAGCAAATGGTCAAACGAACCGAGTAATAAAATTTTTAAATTGTTGAACTGTTCAAGAAATATTGAACAAAAACTGTAACTTTGTTTCTAAGGGTGGTAGAAGAAAACTAATTGGTGGTCAATCAAGCTTAGCAAATGGTCAAACGAACCGAGTAATAAAATTTTAAAATAACTGAAAACTTTACGAAATATTGAACAATAACTGTAACTTTGTTTCTAAGGGTGGTAGAAGAAAACTAATTGGTGGTCAATCAATGTTAACAAATGGTCAAACGATTCTGTCTATTTAATTGCCATTTTTTTTATTTAGACAGAAAGTTTGTGAAAGGGGAAGTCAGGGTAACTTAATACACAGAAATGAGATTTTTGTTATAACTCTTTTAATAGAAATGGTCAAACGAAACTAATTGGTGGTCAATCAAGCTGAGCTAATGGTCAAACGAACTAAGTAATAAAATTTTTAAATTGTTGAAAATTTCAAGAAATATTGAACAAAAACTGTAACTTTTTTTCTAAGGGTGGTCAATAAATTTTATGATATGGTCAATCGTTCACTACCGCTTTATTAACGTTTTAAGCTATTAAAGTAAAAAATTATGAAATGCGGGGGCTAGAGTGAAGTTGGCCCCCGGAAATGTTTTTTGGCTAAAACTTTTTTTATTAGGTGGTCAAAAAAACTAATTGGTGGTCAAACATGGTCAATAAATGGTCAAACGATTCCAACAATTTGATTTTGAAAAATCGAAAAATGTGGGGCCAACTTCGCACACCTTAATGTCGTGCGTGGGCAACGTGTGCTTGGTTTCACAATTTTCACAAAAAAAACCGCCTTCAAAACCAAAATGTGCTTTCCGAAAGCAAATGCACAAGTCACTATAAAAAAATACCCGAATCGCTTCAATTGTGCCTATAAAATTTGAAGAGTTCTTGATTTCTCCAGGATGTCATTATCATATCCTGACTTAATGACCATGGTGGTCCCCTTCAAGTATACCCTTTCAAACCAAAAATAATTCCAAATCGGTCCAGGCGTCTTCAAGTAATCGGGGAACATACATAAGAAAAAAAAGATTCCGACGAATTGTAAATCTCCTTTTTTGAAGTTCGGTTAAATTTGTTTTTTTTTTTGTATTTAAAACAGCACCTTTAATACAATTTTGAATGTGACAATTTTATTTACAGATACAGAGGAGTTGTATACTTTAGGTTTTCAAAAGTTAGTATCAAAATATGATAAAGAATTTACATATAATTTAAAATGTAAAATTATGGGCAAACAGAGCAGAGAGTTTTCACAGACAATCATAGATGAACTAGAACTTCCAGTTGATGTTGATGAATTCATGAACGAGAGCAAGTTATTATTTCAAGATTTATTTCCTAATTCAGAATTGATGCCAGGTTAGTAACCGCTTACCTATTCTAAAAAAAAGTCGTGGTAATCAAGCATTGAAACCCTGACCACATGGGCTCAACATGACTTTTTGGCGATATTGAATAAACTCACTATCATAGGTATACCACCTATCACTCTTGTGTTCGTCTGTCTGTCACAGCTTATTTTATCAGAATATACTGGTTGTAAAAAGTTAAAACTTGATACATTACATATAGGCATAATAGAGTTTGATAACCCAATCACTTATAGCGTAAAAAATCGATTTTGGGGGAAAAATATACTTAACAAATAATTTTTTTTTTCAAGTAAGTAGGTACCTAAGTACATCATGAAATTCATGAATCATGTGACATCAAATGAAAATAATATATTTTTTTATAATTTTAAAATGCATAGTTTAAATTAAGTACTTGTAAAGAGACGATGATGGATTGAATAAAATTAACGTCTTTACTAATTACTGTCTTTAATTTCCACTTTGGACACAATTAAACAATTAAACAGAATTAAAATATTACACAGTTAAAACAAAGCGACCATTTCATTTGCTGGCCAACGCACCACTCTTTCTGCCACCTGGCGGGCAAAAGACGTAACTACTAATCAATTGACTGTCTTCTTACATACTCCCCCTTTTGACCAAATATAGGACCACCAGTTTGGTCAAACAAACACAAAAGTAACACAAAGAGAAAGTCAGTAAGAACAATTAACAATAACAAAAAACAATTAGAACAAGGAACTTAAACATAATCTAATAGTTTAAGAGGTCGACCGCGTTTCCGTTTTGGGTTGACGGGTCGTGGCTTGGACTGATCACCCTCACACTCACGTGCATGGTAGCGAGTAAGATCGGACACGTGATACTTACCGATCGATTCATCAGGAGCTTCACGATGCGAAATTAAGTAAGTGGTGGGACTCACCTTCATTTTTATACAGTAGGGCCCATCTCTTCTTGGGACGAGTTTCGAGGTTATACCCTTACCGGCATTACTCAAAACATGGCTACGTAGAAGGATTAGGTCACCAGGTGAATAGTCTTCCCCCACACGACGGGTCTCGTCTTTAGTAGTCTTAGGAAAATGGTTACCTGTATCGATGGTATGCTCGGCGAAAGGTGTCGCTCCTCCCCCTTCACCAAAGATGTCCTCGTACTCGTGAACTAAGGTTGACAATGCAGTTCGCTCCATTGACGACAGCATCGCCCCCTCATCAGGTCGAATCACGTCTGCAGCTGCACAACTCACCTTGACGCTTGACTTCTCGCCTTGCAAAGGATACACAGCCTGCGGGTGATCAGTCATAAACCATGAGTTCGCGTGTAAGTTAAGAACAATACGAGCACTACATAAAAAATCGATACCAAAAAGTGTTTCATTATTTACGGCGTTAGGTAAAACTATGAAGGTAGTTGGTACAACCTTACCCTCAAGTTTAACGTCGACGTCAACAAGTTTGACATTCATATCGCGCACAATCCCGTCTGCAAATTTTACACGAAAATTACTTTTACGAAACGGGTGACCTTGATCGCGTAGCAACGTATACAAACTATAACCAGCTATACATCGTTTGGCCGCTGTGTCCACTAAACCGGTACCACGAACCCCATTAATCTCGACATTGAGAATAGGTCGGTTACTGGTACCGTTACTGTTGGAGTCAGACGCAAAGGCAACCTTCATTAATGGTAGCTTGTTACAATTTTGAATAGGCGACTTGCCTCTGAGAGGCAAACTCCCATTAGGTACAAAAGTGTTAGTACACAACTCGGTGATCTTTGACAGATGACCTTGCTTAATCTTTGACAAATTTGTATTAAACGAAAACGGACTCTTCTTTGGGCTACGATTGCTACGATTTACAGACATATTGTTACAACATGTACAACTACGATCGTTACTACGATTTATAAAATTAGGTTCATGACTAAGATCTGTAAATGGGTAGGTATCATCGCTCAAAGACTTGTCCAAAGAATGAAAATTACAAGAATAAAATGTATTACTAGTGTCTTTAGGCTTACTGTCCCCAGCATTACAATTAGCACACTTAGAACGAATGATGCCCTTAGCACCACAACCATAACACTTGATTTCACTATCACTTTTAATTTTAAGTCGCGGACACTCAGAGCGAGCGTGACCACTTTTACGACAATAAACACAATAACTTTTGTTACCTTGAAGAGGTTGAATTACTTGGTTACACTGTGTCGCCCGAGAAACTTCACACGTCGAAGACCGAAGCGGAGTCTCGACCGAGTTACGAGCAGTCGTTGACCCGTGAAACACAGGTGACCGGAGTGAGGTGCTCGGCGCAGGCGCCGCCGTAGAGCGCGGCTCATGCCGGCCGGCACGAAGCTCCCGTTGTCCCTGAACAGGCACCGACGCTGCTTCGTCGAACTCGTCCTCCACCTGTCTGGCGCGCTCGATGAGCTCGTCGACACTATTAACCAGGTCTCGAGGTATTCGCTTTCGAATATTGATGTTTAGCAAGCCGTAAAGAAGGTCTAGTATAATTCGTTCATCAAGAACATACGGTAGACTCGCGAGTTCCGCGCGTTGACGGTTGATATAAATATCGGCGCGCTCGTGTCCTTGATCTGCACTGAACACGCCACGAAATATTTTGTAGGGAGGTTTCGGCGCACCATACATGGATCGCAAACGTTGTATTGCCTCTGTCCACGAACAAATGGAGCCCTTTACTCCCTTGTACCAAACAGCAGCATCTGCCTCTAGTAATATTGGCAGGCCGCGGAGCGCATGCTCGTCACTTATATTTGTACACTCTTTGTATACTATGATTGTATCAATAAAAGCATCCACGACACGTGGATCTTGATGAGCTCTCCCGCTGAAACGCGCTGTACAGTTAGCGAAGTTTCCCATAAGCGCGGAGGGCGGTGCGATGTGTGATGTCGGAGACAGGCTTGGAGCGCCGCTGTCACTGTTGGAATCCTTGGAAGCTAGGATAGCTGATATTAACTCTCTGTTAGACTCAGCTTGAGCCCTAGCAAAGGACGCGAACATCGCTGACATGCGCGACTCCACCTCGAAGTCCGCCTCGTGGCTACTTTGCGCACTTTTTCTTCTTGGCATTTTCACTTTCACTTAACACCTCGAAGATTGAGACAGTCACACATAAAATCAGCAAGATGCTTGTTGAAAACTGAATATATTTTAGAAACAAAATTTAAGAGTTCGTAAAAATTCGTTATTTTGGTTCGAAACTTTTATTGGCCACTAGTTGGGCTGCCACTTGTAAAGAGACGATGATGGATTGAATAAAATTAACGTCTTTACTAATTACTGTCTTTAATTTCCACTTTGGACACAATTAAACAATTAAACAGAATTAAAATATTACACAGTTAAAACAAAGCGACCATTTCATTTGCTGGCCAACGCACCACTCTTTCTGCCACCTGGCGGGCAAAAGACGTAACTACTAATCAATTGACTGTCTTCTTACATACTTATATTAAAAAAAATATACGAAAATTAAGCGTCCATCCCCTTATCTCCAAAACAACTGAGTCTACAATTTTGAAAAAAAATATGGAATAGATATATGAAAAGCTAACCGAAACTCCTGGCTTAAAGTTCTGACCGAAAAAAATCCGATGTACGAAACCCTCAGCGCGCGAGTCGTACTCGCAAACTTTGTCAATTATTTTTCTTGGGATGCATTGACTTTGAATGCGACTGCCACAACATGAAATGCTCTGCCAATTGTACGTAAACTTATTTTGTCTACCGCCCACTTTGAAAATCAATTATTTTTCTTGGGATACATTGACTTTGAATGCGACTGCCACAACATGAAATGCTCTGCCAATTGTACGCAAACTTATTTTGTCTACCGCCCACTTTGAAAATCTATTATTTTTCAGCGCCCCCCAATTTTTTTAAAAATTACTACTTCTTAAAAATCACAAAGACATTCATTAGGTACTTTAATTGAATTATAGCGTGCTTAAACGAGACTTTTTTTTACCCGTGAGAGCAATTAAAACAAACAATCAATTTTAATTTTAAAACTATAATCTAATGTGAAGGATGAATCTGATGATTATTTTTTAACAATTATTTTTGACAAACCGATAATAAAGCACTAAGTACCTCCACTGGTTCGCGTTGTGAGGCGTGCAATATTAAATAGATTAAATTACAAATCAGCCATCGCTCCCCTAAACCACTTCAACACCCCCCAATGTTTTCTGGTCCCCTTACCGCCCCCCTCTAGACCTGCAGATCGCCCACTTTGAGAAAGACTGCTCTAGACCTAACGAATCCAATGACGACCGCAGCTGCGCAACACTAGTTATACTAATACTTCCTCTTTATTTTGTGCTACCGGTTTGATACATTTCATCGGAATCAAACGTATCTTTTTGGATATTTTTCTGTCATTCGGTACCTACACCGGATTTTTTTTTGGGTAATTTCGAGATTTTCGAGTCATTTCACTTTGTTGCTAGATTTTTACGCCTGTTGTGAGAAAGCTTGCACAGATACCTACCTATATGTAAAACTTACCTAAATGTTTTAGGGGTTCAAAGACTGATTGATCATTTGGTAAAAAATAATATACCAATTGGACTGGCAACAAGCAGTAGCAAAGAAAGCTATGATCTGAAAACTGAGAAGCATCAAGAACTTTTCGATATGTTCCCATATAAAACATGGGGCTCTTCTGACCCTGAAGTTAAAAGGGGTAAACCTCACCCTGATGTATTTCGGGTTGCGTTGGATAAGTTTCCTGGCAATCCTGAACCAGTTAAGGTAAGATTGTATTTAATAAATAAACTACAATTTAATACAGTTTTAATAATTATAGATCACTTGACACCTGATACGATGTAGGATGTAGGTAATACTCTGAAGTTCCGGGTGTCATACAAAGTGATAAAGGAGGAGGGGTTTTAGCTAAAGTGCACGCCACGAGGACGAGGACAAGGAATTTTGTACAGCGTCACGAAGGTCAATGTACGAAATTCCTTCTGTTCGTGGCGCGTACTTTAGTACCTCCTACTAAAGTACTAGTAGTGCCACAGGAGTAAATAATCAGAAGTAGTACTTACTAGGGGTGATCGATTGGCGGGTTGATCCGTAAAACCTAATTTAACTATCTAAATATCATCACGCCTTTTATTCCACGAGTGGTAGGCAGAGACAATCGAATGCCATTTGCTACGGTCCTTTGCTTCTCGCTCTTTTGCTTCTTTTATTTATTCATCATACCTTTCATACATTCTCGGCGATTGTGTGTACTTTTAATATTTCCATCGATCAATACATTTTTATAATTATGTTCAATAAAAGTAGGTACATCTAGGTCGTCCTCTGCCAGCATTTCCTTTTACTTCAGTCATATAAACCTTTTCAGTCAATCTTTCATTATTTGGTTTGGACGCCAGGGTAAACTACTTGTCTTCATTTTAGTTACAACATCATCTTTCACTCCGCATTCTTCTCTAATGACATCGTTCCGGATGCTGTCAATACGCTTTATATCACATATTTCTACGTAATGACGTACATAATTTTAATTTTCTTAACTTAATTTATGACTATTTATATGGATTTCACATCCGGTCATGGCGACATACGCACGCGTTTTCATCGTGGCGTGATGTGGAATCCTTTAATCCTGTTCGCGCTGTGATGGTTGTGATTAATCAGTGATTAATAAGACATATCACGGTCGGCGGGATTATCTTAAATACCGATTTATCGGCTATAAACACTATAAAGGCTATAATACTTGACATTGGCAAATCACCGATGAACATTGGTGGAGCCATAATAAAAAAGAAGAAGAAGAAGACTATTTCTATAATATGTCTGTCTGATTGTTAGAACGAAACGGCTGAATGAATTTTCATGTAAATTTTGTAATGTGTCGCTAATACTAAACGTGTACTGTCGGGTCTTTATTTTATCTTGATATCTTATTGTTTTATCTTGATATCTTATTGTTTTATCTTGATAGCGAAGTCGGAAACCATTCAGAAGCAAAGATTTTTGGTCCGAGTAGGTAAAATAATATAAATTTTCCTATGTGTGATGTAACATTTTATATTTTAACAAATAAATGATGGTGTAGGTAATTTACCATTGATAGGATGGAATCATGTGAACTTCAATAATTAAGGTTATCAATGTACACACAAATGTCCATATTTTTTATTATATACCTACCTACCTATATAAAATAAACCATCACAACACGCGTCAGACAACTGTGTCCTTGAATTAAATTAGTAACAGACAATATATTATAAGATGACCCGTGCGAATACTTCGCACCGTTTGTGTTGTCAATATACCTAGTTGTTTTAGTTAAACTTATCTCCAATCTTTTACAATATAAATAAATTAGTCTAATTTTAAAAGAAACATTTACTTACCTAAATTAGAGCGAAAAATAATCTTCAAAATGGCGTATCAAACAATATTAATTTTGAAGCAGTATTTGATCTGTGATTTTGAAATAACCCTTATCTTATATCTGCCTTTTCTGGTTATTAGCACGTTTCCAAATTAAAAAAATGTTGACTGTTTGTCCGGGCTAATCTTCGAAATGATCACTGAACAGATTTGGCGGTATATGCTGGCAGGTAGAAAACTTTTCAATGAGTGCAGACCTAGGTTACTTTTTATCCCGGAAACATTTAGGGTTCCTGTGTAGGTATACAAATAAATATTATATAAATATAATATAAAAGCCTTTTATTTCCAAATCCCTATTTACATTGCGAATTTGTTAGTAGATTTTTGTTAGTATTTACTTATTAATAACTATGTTAGTTAGGTTACATTATCTTGGGTGAAGGCCTCCTCCATCCTCTTCCATGTACTTCTTTCTCTGCCCAGAGTTAGCCAGTCTTTCCCTGCTCTTTCTATTAAATTATCAGCCCACCGTTTATTTGGCCTACCTATTTTCCTTTTTCCAGTCGGTCCTTTCCATTTAGTAGAAAAAAAATATACAAATAAATATTAGTAAGATAATATTAGCTAGTAGTAGCTATATTATTTGGAGGAAATACTCTTACTAATATTTGAGTGTAGACTCTACCGAGATTTCATCTGTGCGGAGTAAGTTTTCATCAACTTTTAAGTAAGTACCTTGGATTAGACTTTACAGACTTCCGAAGCACGAGACTTAGACTAAATCACTAAAGGACCAGGGGGGTAAGCGGACCCGGTAGACGTTGTTCTGCCCAAACGTCGACTTGTCTGCACTACCCCTACTAAGTTTGGATATTGATCATACAAAAATACTAAAATCACGATTAAAAATGGGGGGTGGGGGTACGAGGGTATTTTACGACCTATTCTAACACAGAGCAAGCCGTTTAGGAGTTTGGTTACAAACACTGTGACACGAGAATTTTATATATGTATATAGATTGTGTTTAAATAAGTAACCAACTAAAAAACGCACATATCCGAGCGAAAGAAATAAATAGAGAAAGAAAATTTCCAAATAAAATCGGTAGGTACAATAAAATTAACAAAACGGACTTCAGCAATTCAAGTATTGTACAAAAAATACTGGAAGTAAGTTCTATGTGAAATTATTTTTACTCGATATGTAAAAAAATATAGGTACATTAGTAAATAAGAGTCGCAGTCGGTTGAAAATATGCGTGAAATTAATGACTTTCAGAGTTTCAGAGCTTCATGAAACCTAAGTGTAGCTAATATTTTTTACATATTGAGTATAGATAATAAGGATACATTAAATAGAACTTGCTATTTTTAATAAGTTTTGTACAATACTTGAATTGCTGAAGTCCGTTTTTGTATGGGACAAAAGTTATGAGGCGTCTCCTTAAGTACATTATCATTGTTGTTGCCGTCAGAACCGAATTAAATTCATGTTATAATTTTTGTATTTTCAGTGCCTAGTTTTTGAAGATTCAGTGAACGGAGTCCGTGCAGCTCGCGCGGCCGCCATGCAAGTTATTATGGTACCAGATCCACAGTTAGATCGTTCTCTCACTATGGACGCCACGCTCGTGTTGGACTCCTTGATGGATTTCCAGCCAGAGTTGTTTGGGTTGCCACCTTTTGAAGATTAATTACACACACTCTGCCCCCGTATTACGCATCTCAGTTACTAACAAAAAGCGAAGGTTACCACAGATTAGTAAATATTCTTGGTATTGTAACTCGCCCTCTTCTGTTTATCGTACATTTACTAATCTGTGGACGGTAACCTTCGCTTTTTGTTAGTAACTGAGATACGTAACGGGGGCAGATTCTATTACGTATACCTATCTTTGTTGCTAACGGAAGGTAATCGCCATTTGGCGTACTAAACTGTCGAACATGGGTGTAGACGCCCAGTAGGTACTAACCCTACGGGGGGGGGGGGGGGGGGGGGTGTTAACCCTTAATTTTTTCTGTCTTTTCATTGTAGCAACGGCTTTTACTTTATATGGAGATTATGCTAAAATATAAACATAATGATAGGAGACATTATGTTGCCGCACTTATGTCCTAGATCGCCTTTCACATTTAAAAACAACACAACTAACTATTCTGGAGCTCTGTCTCGCGATACATGATACCAACGAAACCTAAGGTAACTATTATAGTAGGTATCCTAATGGACAATCTTACCAATCGACATACGTAATAGAGGAGGGAGGGTTCATTAAATGAAGGTATTATGACTGATAACAAATATTGTCATTCTTACTAAAACGGTTAGCCCATTGGGAGAAAAAATCCCTGTGGTACAACCATGTTGTACACACGGGCACCACATGAATATTTTCAATAAATGTGGTGAATACTATACTTTAGTTTTTCTTTTTAGTTGTTTTTTCCGGTCTGCATTTGAACTGTACCTAATCTAGCTGCAAACTTGCAGTTTGCTTGCGGTCGAACTATATTCGATACAGTTATGTTAAGTGCAATCTTGCAGCTAGATTGCAATTCATATGCATACCGTCTGAATAGACCCGTACCTAAGCAAGACAAAGACAATGTTACTTTGTATTGAATTTTAATTTACATACAATTTTTAAAATGTATAATGCCACCTGTTTATGATTAGTGCTAGTAGAAACAGGGAATGAAACAAAATAAAATTTTTAGCACATAAAACAAATATATATTTTGTGAGTTACTTACATTAAAAATTAATAAGTAGGTAATAATCTATAGGTATATTTGACTAGTTGACTGTTATCTTATTTTAAAGCTAAGGTCATGTAAGGTACATCATGTAAGAAATGGACCTGTGTAATTTCATAAGTAGGTAGGTACTAAAAATATTCAGGCAGGAGTTCAATAGGATATGTGTAGGATAATAAAGCTAACGAGTTTGTTTGTTTGAACGAATCTCTGGAACTATCCGTCGGATTTGAAAAGTTTTTGTATTTGATAGCCCAATTCTTGAGGAAGGCTATATAACATCACGCTACGACCCAAAGGAAGGAAGGAAGGAAGGAAGCAGTAACCATAAACGCGGGTGCAACCGCAAGGCACAGCTAGTATAATTATTTATTATGTAGGCAACTACAGTTACAGATTAATAAATTGCCTTAATCTTAATAGAAAAGAAAAAAAAA
Source organism: Nemapogon koenigi (assembly GCA_963924495.1). Taxonomy (NCBI): domain Eukaryota; kingdom Metazoa; phylum Arthropoda; class Insecta; order Lepidoptera; family Tineidae; genus Nemapogon; species Nemapogon koenigi. Next base: position 7,151,655 of record OZ004649.1, on the reverse strand, counting down.
TCTTCTCCCGAATGTAAATATTGTAAAAAAAAGAAAGAAGAGAGCTCAATTCGGATGTATGGTGTTTTTTATGTACTATCAGATGCAGAATTGCAAGGACCACTAGAAAAAAATTTCGCTTGACACTTTAAAATTACATGAAAACTATGTCAGTTGTGATTTGATCTGATTGGTTAATATCTATTTGAACGTCATTGAGCTTTAATGTTGGTTGACATTAGAAATAATCAAAATTCAATGTGTAAGCGAATATAGCCTTTATGGGGATCTACCAACGTCCAACGCTGCTCCTGAATGGTACCTATGTTCACGCATACTTCATATTATTTAATGTTAAGTACTAATTTACGAATAAAACAATAATGTATATTACATTACCATTATAAATTGTCTGAACTTGGTAAGCAATATTTCGATTTTGACTAAAAAAAACAAATGCGAAACTAGCGCCATCTACAGCGCCTTTTTTTTCACGGGTTACCTTACGGCTCTCGAAACCGTGTTATCGGTCCCAGGGTACCCAGCGGAAGACCATGTCTCCCTCTTTTAGCCGATGGTATTTGTGAGGCTATACCTAACTTTATATTATCTCTTTCTTACATTACACATATGTAACAAACTCTTTTATGGTCAATAGAAATAAAAACCATAATTATTAACATAATTCAATTCACGTATATTAATTGATAAGATTATCATAAATTCAACAAGTGTCCAAACCAAATCCAAAGGAAAATCGACTGAACCAAGATTGAAGACATTAGATTCTATAGTCTATTATTCCATTCCAGATAACGATTTACTAAGTGAAATCGTCCGTGTGCGCCTATTGGCAAAATATGTGTGACGTCATAATTAAGTAACAAGCCGCAGTCTAGTACCTACGCAATTAGCAACTACGGCGAATTTAACAATAGGTAATTGCTGTCACAACCAACGCTAGCGGAATTAAAAATGACATAAATAAATACATCTGTTTTGACAACATTGACTCGTACTAGAAATGTCAACTTCACCACAATCTTAAAAATATTTATGTTAATTAACAAATTCAATTATTTAATCAAGCATTTTGGTGTCCCTATCACCATGTGCGAATATAAACGGCATTATTTTGTTAGCAAGAGACAAATTATAGAACATATAAAATCACATTATTTATTGAACCAAGTTGTAAGCCCAATTTTTATTCAGATCCAATTTACGTTATTGTTATAAACAGAAGTAAAATACACTAAAAAATATAAGGAACTAAGAGGGTAAATAAGGAACCGTCAAACCCGGGCAACTTTGCTAAACCTTATTCTACGTGTGAACGAACCTTTATGAAAAAAAATGTAATTAAAATGGCAACATTACATAACAGTTGGCAACCTAGATCATTCCGAGATTAATGAGGATGACCACTGCCATTTTCTCCCACCAGATGGCGTTTCGTCGACACGGCCATTGAAAACTGACAGTTTCATACGTTTTCTAACCTTTATTACAGACAATTTATTATTTCTCCAAGAATGCCTCTGTGTTCAGTTCCCGGGTGTTCCAACAACGGTGCACATTTATTTCCCAAAGATTTAAAATTAAAAAAAGGTGGGAAAACGTTTTTTTAAAAGTGTACCGAAAATATTTCGTCGTAGAATTTGAAGACGGTTGGTGCCAAATGACGTATATATTATTATATGACATAAAGAATTATCTGTCGATTAAAAAATAAATCATCAAAATCGGTTCATAAACGACGAAGTTATCCGCAAACACACAATAATACAGTGATAATATACAAACTAAAACAACAAAATTCTCAGATCGTTTGACAGCGACCGTGTCGCCATCTACAATTAGCTTTGCGCGTGGAACCTCATTTATGACATTTTACGCGTGACTCCATAAACAGTCACTGATAAACACAGAGCAAGTTTTTATGCCATACATAAATGGCAAAGTTGCCAGGTTTGACAGTATCTAACTGGATATATAAGCCATAGATTTTTATGCTATCTGCGCTTCATCTCAATAGACAAAAAGCTAAACAGGGCTACAGTGTGTGCAGCAGCAATCAAACTCTTAATTAACTTTTAATTAGTGTTTGATTGCTGCTGCACACATAGTAGTCTGTGAGCCCATCCCCAATCTGATGGCCACTAGGACCACAAAACTTGCATACTTATAAAATACTTTTTACTTATAACATATAACTACTTATAAATGTAAACAAATAATATTAAAATAATTCGTGAGCAATTAAATTATTGTTTATGAGGTTAAAGATTCAGGGTTGGATGATTTCTGTTACAGTACATTACAAGTACATTAAAATAATATCAAAATTAGTGCGAATAATTAGCATGATTGTCAATAGATGGCGCTTTTAAAATCCAGTTTTTATAAGTCGAATTTAAAAAAACATTTGTTCAAACTTATAGCTCAATAATTGGTTTTAATGTATGTACCTACCTCCTGACAAAAAACACCCTTTAGAAATATAGATGTGTCCAAATAAATACCTCCTAAAATGAGTTTGTCCTTCTTTCACGCCAGAACTGAGCAAAGGATCCACGTGATTTTTTGCACAGAGATAGTTGGGAGGGATTGGTAACAACTCTAAATGTTTACCCCGGAATTATTTCAATTTCATTATCAATGTACAGCGAAATTTTTAGATTATTTCATTACTTACATGATTATATTATAAATAGAACTGAAGTACAAATATTTTTTGTGCTCCTACCACATTCATCACAGAGGCAACTTTTAAATTGCCATTCAATTTCTAGTAAGCATTTCCAATTACTTTTTAGATCCTCATATCCTATTATAAGTCAAACTAGTCATAAGCAGGTAGTCCAAATAACTCAGGTTTAAAATCACTGAGAGAGTTAAGGACAAGTGTAGCATCCTTTAATTGGTCAGGTTCAACCCTCGGGTCTGGTACTGCTACAACTTGCATGTTGGCTGCCCTGGCTGCTTTTATACCATTCACTGCATCCTCAAATACAAGACACTAGAAAATATAGAAAATTAAATTAATTAGAATTTTTTATATACAAAAGAATAGAGATTGAATGAACATCCCCTTAACAAACACCTATAAATATTTTTTTCTATTTCTAAATCCCTTACCCCACATACTCCGTCCTAATGGCGGCTTACAATGTTTTCATCCTAACTAATATTATAAATATATAAAAACGAGAGATCAATGTTTTTGCACTGAGATAGTTGGAGAGCCGGAGACATAGGTTACTTAATCCCAGAAATCCATCAGGATAAATTCATGTGAAATTTAAAAAAAAACCAGGGGTAAAGCCCGGGTTGAAAGGTAGTAAAAATTACATAATCTGCAACTCAAATGTAAGCACAAATTTTCTTTAATTTGAAATTGAAGCACTTCAATCAACTTCTCATGCTTCTGAGGGCATATAAAGCCGGTGTCTGCACATAGTAACCCAATTCTGAGAAGTGACACATTTGACAAGATGGACAACTTGCAAGGTAGTATAAATGTATGTTTGATTGTTTGTATTACCTTAGTTGGGTCGGGTTTGTCAGGAAATCTTGATGCACATACTAGGAATATACATGGGTCTGGCTTTCCTTTGGTTACTTCAGGGTCTGATGATCCCATTGTTTTATGGTGAAATAGGTTGAGGAACTCCTTGTGGTTTCTCATCTTCATTTCTACACTTTCTTGACTGGAACTAGTGGCGAGGGCTATTGGAACACCTTTCTTCTGCAAATGCTCGACAAGCTGTTTTGCACCTGTGTAGGTTTTTTCATATTTAATGTAGCAGGACAGAAATGTAATATGTGCCAAAGTGTGAATTGGTTTCAGTGATGAGTTGTGGTAGTGCTCATAGAGAAGAATATATACCCGAGTTGACTAATATCTTCAAATGACAAGTATGTATGAATTTCAAGTGATGTTGACTATATGAAATCATATGGTATATATATTTTAATGGTTCTCCAACAAGGTTATATTTAAAAAAATGTTTAGGCATTTAGTCACATTGAATTGGGATGCTAACATGCACATTTCATATAGATTACCTGGCATAAGTTCAACTGAAGGGAATAGTACCTCATATTCCTTCATAGCATGAGCCATAAATTCCTCTCGTGTGATGGGCAGGTCAAGGTATTGTATAATTTTATCAGCACACTCATGACCTTGAAACCCTAAAAGGGTGGCCTTCAGTTCCCAAGTAAATGATTTTCCATATTTAGCACAGACAGTTGTGAAAGCTTGTGTGTACAATTTTTCAGAGTCTGAAATTACGAGAAGGAATACCTATATATTTTATTTTATAATAGAAAACTTGCACAATATTTAAATTGTAAAGAATCTCACCTAATAATAAACCGTCCAAGTCAAAAAGAACGTGTGTAACTTTGTTATGAATCATATTATTAGTAATTACTGAAAATTCGTTTTAGGTTTTTGTTATGTTCATACAACCGCGCCTTTTGAAGGAAAATCTTGCGAAAATTCGATAACCAACCCTTCTCCCACGATCATCTGAAAAAACTGAAAGAAAATGAACGAATGAATCAGTCACCGACCGAATGAAATAGATAGGAAACGGAAATATTTTCTTTCTTGACATATTATTTTTTAAAGTGAAATGTAGATCGGCAAAGGTGTACTTATACATCCAAAACAAAAAAATATACTTTTTCTTCCCACATCATCATAGAAAACCCAAATAAGTTTAATGATTTATTGCTTTCACATAAACTTTATCATTACCATATACATCGAACATAAAACTCATATCAGACAGACCAATATAAAACATGATAAAAATTTATGGTTTTAGCTGAGATAATCATAATATAACTAGCTGATTGCCCGCTACTTAGTACGCGTTGATTAGGAAATGTACCTATTCCCTATAGAGTAACTTATTAGTATTCCCACCCTCTTGAGTGGATAGCGTGATGTTAAATAGCTTATAACCTTCCTCAAGAATTTTAATTTTTTTTTCGAATCATTCCAGTAGTTTTTGAGTCTATTGAATACATTGAATATGATCAAATAAATATTAAATTTAATAATCAGATCTATATTCTCATCTTTGAGGAATAATTAATTATATATGCAATTATGGAATTAAAAGTGCATGCCCATGAATGAAAAATATATAATTAGTATATTTTGGTACATTTAGATTTGGAATAATGAAGACATTTATTTATAATACATATTTTAATATATTTTTTGAATACTACTAATAATACTTATACTTAATAAATGAATACAGGATGATTATACCTACTTATACTTAATTATGACCTAGTATTAGTAATTACTTGTTTAAAATTAATTAGTCATAAGCAGGTAGTCCGAATAACTCAGGTTTAAAATCACTGAGAGAGTTAAGGACAAGTGTAGCATCCTTCAATTGGTCAGGTTCAACCCTCGGGTCTGGTACTGCTACAACTTGCATGTTGGCTGCCCTGGCTGCTTTTATACCATTGACAGCATCCTCAAATACAAGACACTGGAAAGTGAAGATAACAAAAACAAAGAAAAAACTTAAAGAAGTTTTTTTTATTTGTAAATTATGAAACAACAAAATACAAATTAAAATAGGTATAGATAAGATAAGTTATTTAAGTACCTACTTAGACTTTTTTAATAATTTTATTAACAATATTGCAAAGAGTTTATTAAATACCTTAGATGGGTCAGGTTTGTCAGGAAATTTTGATGCACATACTAAGAATATACATGGGTCCGGCTTGCCCTTAGTCACATCAGGATCAGAATAGCCCATTGTTTTGTGATGAAAAAGATTCAGAAACTCTTTGTGATTTTGCATTTTTATATCTACACTTTCCTGGCTGGAACTTGTGGCTAGGGCTATCGGAACTCCTTTCTTTGACAAATGTTCCACAAGATGTTTTGCACCTAAATAAAATAATGTATTAATTTTAATTCAATACAGAATTTAAGGTTTCTTAATGAAAATCATCAAAACCAAATATTATAATTCAAAATTTGGAAGTAAACTTCAGTCTTTGAATGATATACCTAATAATAATATACGTATTATTTTTAAAATAAAAAACTGTTTACCTGGCATAAAATCTACAGAGGGAAATACTATATCATATGCCGCCATAGTTTGTGCCATTAATTCTTCTCTAGTTATAGGTAGACCAAGGGTTTGCACAATTATATCAGCACACTCATGAGCTTGGACACCAAGAATCATGGTTTTCACCTCCCAATTAAAGGTTTTACCATATTTGGCACAAATCTTAGTAAATACTTCTGTGTACAACCTTTCAGAGTCTGAAACGTGGAAAAGTTTACTTGAAACTCTTGCATAATATTTTGTTACATTGCATAATAATAATTTAATAATATGTACCTATTATATAAAATATTATATACTAACCCAGTAGTAAACCATCCATGTCAAAAAGGACGTGAGTTACTTTGTTGAAAATCATATTGAAAACCTTTGATATCTATACAAAACAGAAATTATATTTTTAATACTTGATATATCGATGACCGCCACACGAACAATGTTCGTATTTCAAATCGACCGCCGCGTGCCGACTATATAAATAGTCTATGGTCATAAGTGAAAACGGATGTGGTAGATTTTTTCAAAAGCAAAGACAACACCATTCTTACAGCCTTTATTACCACCATTATTTTTTTAAGTAATTTGCCTCTGTTAACAGCTGAAAATTAAATATTGACACGAAGTTGTCAATTTTCATACGGTCTAGCGGTTAAGCATATGGGGTGCAGCGCGAGATGCACATGGTTCAAATCTCATCCACAGCGGCATTTTTTTATATTTTTCCATCAATTTTTTTTATTTGCTTTATTATTTGTCCCTCAGGGCAAGGAAAAATAAACATTTAAATTAAAGTGTACATACCGACTTCAAAAATTGTGAACTGGAAAGCATATAATCAAAATTTTCATCAAAAAACCCTACAGGGCTCTGTCGAGATGATGGAGGATACCATGCATGGAGCCGCGGTAAGGCACTCGCTTGGGATGCTACACTACTTGCGACACCTTGGCACAGTGTCATCTCCCAGCATATTCTAGGGTCGCCGGTGCTGCCGCACTGAGTGCTGAGAATCTTAAAAAAGGTAAATATTCAGGACTCCTTGACTCAGGATTCAGGACAATTGGAGTTTATGGCCTTTGATGTTGAGACTATGGGTGTGACCTGGACTGGACGCAAATATATTTGCCGAAAACATTGGAAAACTTTTAATCGATGCATTTTGTGATCGCAGGTCTTGGCCTTCTTTATAAGACGCGTTGCGCTAGAAATAAGAAATTCAAAGAGGTAACGCAATTAGTGTTCTCGGCAGTCTAGGCCAGCCGTCGGAGTTCCTAGAACAAGTATTTTATTTATAAATAATTTTAGTGTGTGTTGGTGGGTTGTTGGTAGGTTTTAATTATTATTTATTTATTTTTATGTAGATATTATCTAATATTATATAAGTTTTAATTTAATGTAAGTATAGTTTAGATTTCATCATCATCTACGATGATCAGTACAAACATAGGTAATATTTAACGGATCTTTATCTTCTTAGATCTTTTGTATCATGATTTGGCACCAACCGTCTTCAAATTCTGCGACGAAATATTAATTACTTCTTACTTTTCAGTTCACAATTTTTGAAGTCTGTATTTTTTTTAAAGCTTTATTCGATAATTATTGTGAATTTGTGCCAAAAATGCCAAATCCTATTTGGCACTAACAGCCAACTTCTATACATAACGAATTACTTGCTTTCCAGAGCACATGTTTTGGATTCGGTTTTAATTCGTTTAAAGTTTCTTAAATACTGCTGTGGCCCCAATGCCCTAAATTAATGAGAGGACGAACGGGGACTGCACGCCACCATGCCACAGATGCAACATAGTTACAATATCCGCGATATTAAATGGTGCATATAGAGCGTGAATACAAGCGTTCAGGCAAAACAAAACTCAGTATATAGGGGAGACTTCGAGACGGTAGTTGCGTAGACGCAAAGCTCAGTCGCGCGTAATCACTCGTGCTGCCATCCTGTGTCATGTTGGGAGAAGGCCGAATGTGGATTATTGTATTTAATTAAAATATCTTTTATGAATAAACTGAGGTGAATAAGTGGTTTTTGTGCTTCAAGAATGTCTATTCCGGGGGTTTTTATTTTTTCACATTATGTTGAAAATTTTTGGGTGAGTTTTATATTTAAATATTACAAAAAAATAATTAAATATATTGTTAAAAATAATGAGATAATATTTATTGAAAAAAAAAATGATAGTTTGTTTATGTCTACCCCACAAAAACATTGCGTGCAGAATTATTATTTTGATCTATGTATTTCAAAAATATATTAACCTTTATACTTTAAAATTAAGATTATTTATCATGGCGATAGTTTGATCGATTTCCTAAAAGTCTAGCTTTTTTTAAGATTACGTTGATTTTTTTCACCTGTATTGATATAGGCACCTACCTACCTTCAGTGTTTAGCTATCTACGGTTTTTAAACAATATCAAATTGTTTTCGTGTTATCTTCCATTTGTTACAAAAGGAAAAGAAGTCATAGGTGCTAATTTTGTGAAAATTGTTCGATGATAATGCTGGTTGCAAATATCTACCAATGTTTAACACATCTTTTCCAATTTTCCAGGCAACTTTTCCGATTCTTTTTTCCGAAAAAACCTGTCTATCATCACGTCTTTTATCCCAAGAGCGGTAGGCAGAGACAATCGAATGCCAATGCTACGATCCTGACATACCTCTTTCGTTTCTTTTTATTCATCATACCTTTCATAGAAGCTCGGCGATTGTGTGTACTTTTAATATTGCCTTCAATCAATAAATCAAAAAAACCTTATTGAGATGTTTATGAACATTTGCCAAATCGGTCCAATCGTTCCAAGTGCTGCCATTATCAACGCACAGCATCAGATTCCATTTTTTTTGTGATGGCGCCATCAGGGTTTTGAAGATTTATATCCGTTATAGTATAAATATGGCGATTAAGCGGTAGCCAAGATGATCCCACCCTATTACAGCGCGGGCGGGATTAAACCGGATTCCCCATCATGTCACGTCACAACGGAACGAATGACATGACGTAGAATCCTTATATATATACATAATTAAGAAAAGATAAATAAATGACGAAATTTTAAGGGGGTTGGCTTGATTATATAAATCTAGAGGAAATTTGGGATATTATGTAAATTTTTAATAGTTAATAGTAAAATCCTAATTTTAAACATCAATAAAATATTACGCAAGGAAGTGTGCAAGGTTCGTGTGATTGCTGGCCAATTTGAAGAATTCAGTAAAGTTAATTATTCAGCCGTGACTTCAGACTCGCTCGACCACCTTGTATCATTTCCTTTAAATTTATACACGTTGCTAAATTTACCTAAGCACTACTGAAATAAAATTATTTTGTAGTAAGATTAAAAAAAACACATCTTCACGGCCTTTATATCTTGCGATGTGGCCAGAGACACCAGTAACAGTGTCCACATTTTTCAAGTTGTCCATATTAAGCAGAACAGTTGCACATTTAATGGACGTGTCACATATTATCTGTTATTTTTAGAAGAAGCGCTTTACACACCCTCCGAAGCACGAGAAGTCGATTAAAGCAGAAAATTGGTGCTTTTCATTTTTGGCAATAGGTAAGAATTGAACCCGGGACCTCCCAATTAGGAGATTCTACACTCAATAAAAAAAATAAAAAAAATTGTTATCAGAAAAATGAGGATATTACATTACTAAAGTCTACTAACATCATTGACTAACATGGCTGTAAATATCTATGCTTATTTCATAGATTCAATGTCACTATGGGGTGCTTGACGCACGTCTTCAAACACGAGACATGCAATCCATATTGTTTGTAATTTGGTACGTAATAATATTCATCATCTATACTTGATATTTGATGGATTGTTTTGTATTTTTGTTTGTAATGAATAAACTCAAAAACTACTGAACCGATTCTAAAAGCTACGATATCCCTAAGTGACATAGGCTATATTTTATATTGTTCAAATATATCCACGGGCGAAGCCTGGGGCGGAAAGTCTAGTTAATTAATAATTAACTTAAAAGTATGTAGGTATTATTTAAAAGTATGTAGGTAAGGTAGTCGATAGCCTAATTGGTAGGACGGTGGACTTGAAACCGGAGGTCACGGGTTCGAATCCTACCCTGCCAACGAGTCGACTCCTCGTGCTCCAGAGGGCACGTAAAGCCGGTCACCAACCCGCCTGCAAAGCGTGGTGACTGTGGCAATTCCTCTCAATGAGCACCACTAAAAATGGTGCACCTAGAGGGAGACCATGATCCAGCAGTGGATGATGTTGATGATGATGATGAGGTATTATTTACTGACTTATCCTCTTTCACTTGACATTGACATCCATCACATTTCTATGTATGGAGGCCATTAGAATAAATTCTCGACCTCAGACTACCATCGGAACTTTCGATGTTATAAAATTTAACTCAATTAATTAATACCTATTATAAAACAAAGTCCGTGTCTGTCTGTCTGTCTGTGTCACACAAAACTTACTTATGAACGGATTTTCTTGCGGTTTTCATTATTAGGTTGATTCACCGGGAAGGTTTTAGGAGCCTGAGCATTAAACTGGTAAGTGAATCAAGTCGGTAAAAATTTTTGCCCCAGTGAGTTTTGTCATATGCTGTCTAATCCGACAGAGATATAAAAAATAGCTTAGGAAAGAATTGTGCAGAACAAAATGATCTAAAAAAAGTACGCAGCAGCATATATCATGTCATGGCGACCGACGCACGCGTTTTATCGTGACATGATGGGGAATCCGGTTTAATCTCGCCCGCGCTGTGATAGTTGTGATTAATAAGACATATCACAGTCGACGAGATCATCTTAGATACCGATTAATCGGCATATTGATACTCAGGGCCGGATTTACTCTTAGTGCCGCCCTGGGGCACCATAAAAAATTACTTAAATCCTAAATTTTTTTTTAAATAAATAAAATGAATCGTTTATTATTTTATTTATGTTCTCAATACAATCACACTTTTTAAAACATTTTCGATAACGCGAAAAAATAGTTTTTTCTCCGAATTTTGCCGCCCCTGTAAATTTGCCGCCCTGGGCCCTGGCCCCTGTGGCCCCTAGTGTAAATCCATACTATAACTAGGGTTGCCAACTCTGTGGATCAAAAATCTTCTTTTTTACACGCGAGCAAGTCTTTTAATTGGAAACGATAAAAAATGAACCCAACGCAAGTCTACGTACGCTCTTTGTTTTACTTGCAACAACTTCATGAACTTCTTGTCGCCATACAATTTATTCTCATTTATTTGCACGTTTAACAAAAAACACTAAGATCTTTTAATTCATTCCAATCAATTTCTTCTTGAAATATCAAAACGCTCATTTTCTTGTAAATAGAGTCTGATGACGCGTCCGATAATATGTTTTCGGCTTGACTCGCTGCGTGCGGGCTGGCCGGCTATGTGTAGAAAAAATCCGGGAGATTTTAAAAACGAACTGCCTTTTTCCGGGAGAATCCCGGAATTCCGGGAGAGTTGGCAACCCTAACTATAACGGCTTGGCTTGACATTGGCAAATCATCGATTAACATTTGAGGAGCCACAGTGATCGTACACGAAGCAAAAGCGAAGTCCTGGGTTTGAATCTTAGGTGAAGTAAAATATATACCTATTAAACAAATGCATGTGTAATTTTTATTCAGGTCCCCATATCACAGGTTATCCATGGGGCCTAAGCTGTAAAAAAAAATCCAAAAACCTTGAGTAATAATTAACCCAAGGCAATAAGCTATGGCTAACTTATATAATTTCAATACAACGATTAGCACTGTAGCAGTTATTGTTATCTCCTTGTGAACTGTCTTATTATTGTTTTAATTAAAAATATAATATATCTAGCAGATAAAAATAAATATACGGATATGAACTATAGAGGAGGCATTCACTTAATTATCTTGAAGTTAGTACCTACTTTAATTTATAAATTGTTAAACAATTTATTAGTTTATCCACCTCAAAAAAATCCTCCTCCACGTCCGTCCTTTATTACTGAGGATCGTGACTCCGACTCATCAGCTTCGTCTCAATTACCTTCCTCCATTCCTCCATTGGCTGCGGTCATCTGCTGACATCTGTGTATGTACCATCACCACAAGCTTTTCCAGCTTAGTGCCCTCTCTTCGTGCAATATGTTCGAAATACTGCAGGACTCGTCTCATGCACACAGTTTTGAGCCCTGATGTTCAGCTCTGACAGTATGGACACAGTGCGATGTGTGATCCAAGGTGTATGCAGCATACGATGCCAACACCACCAGCTCTAAGGGTCCACAATAATGTTATTTATGTGCTATAATTACTTAATTAAAAACTAAATTAACAAATTCAATAAGATACACATATATATATAAGTAATAAACTTATCTTAAATACTAAATTACAAATATAAAACAAAATTATAAATAAAAAAAAATATATCACATTACCAACGGGCTGGCTCTTGCTTCGTTTAAAGAATAAGCATTACCTTCCAACGAGGTAATGCAGCCAGTCTGTTGGGTACTCTGCCAGTAGATAGCGATTCATACTAATATTATAAATGCGAACTTTCGCAACCAATTTTCTGGAACCAATTTTGATGAAATTTGATACGGAGACGGCTTGAACACCACCCTCCCCCAAGCAGGTATAATAGGGTATAAAAGGAGTATGGGGGCCCCATTAAAATTAATAAAACTAAAACATATTCTTATTTTGTAATTGATACTGTATAAAATAACGCGAAATCTAAAAAAAAAGTATTTAAAACTTCAATAATATGGACGAAGTTGATTCGTGAGACCAATTGACCGTAACTTTAAATACATATTCACGCCCCATGTATCAATATTCAAGCCATCGCAACGCCAGTCTGTGATTCAAAGGTTTTTTGTTGCCGGTTTATATAGAAATATAAAAATTGATATATAAACTTAGGTGTATAAAAAAACTTTGAGTTGTCTATTACACATTGATGATAACGGCTGACACGATTTGGATCGCCGTCTTTGAAAATTTAATTTTCATTTTCATAGGTTTTTTAATTAGAAACTAATGTACATAATCCGACATACCACACTTAGAGACTTTTCCATCTAAATTTACCTCAACAGAACTAGCCACTCGTTAGGTATAGCCTCACAAATACCATCGGCTAAACGAGGCGGATTTGGTCTTCCGCTGGGTACCCTGTAAGAGCTGTAAGGCAACCCGTGAAGAAAGAAAAAAAAAATATCATAACCATTTTTTGGAATATTTATTTAAGACGCTGAATAGAGCCAATGACCTTGAGAGATGGCACCGCCCCCACGCGGGTACACATACACACCAAACGACGTGGCTGCCACTAATAATATAGCATCAGGCTGCAGCCGGTACTGTCGGTACACGAGCGCTTACGCACACACGCGTGCAGTGCGTACATAAAATCTCGAAAATGAGAATAAAGGAACTTGCTGAAAATTTGATTAAAAAATAGAACATTATTACGATAGTATATTGCTAGATAAAAAATCTGTCAAAAAATCAGAATTATTGCATGCATTTTAGTACTGTTTCTAGACAGTATAATATTTTTTTAGAGGTACATTCGTGATTTTTTTCTTTCGAATCAATATTTTGAACACAGTATCTTAATAACGCACAACCTCAAGAATATCATATATTTTTTTGATTATGGTCACTGCAGTGGATTATGTACTTTTACGCATTCTAAATCTCGCATTTAGCTCTATACATCCTCTTAAAAATAGCTTCGCCCGTGAAGCCCATATTAACTTTGGGTTGGGTTTATACAAAAATCCCATAGAAAAATGCAATTACAGTTTTTCCCCAATTTTCCATTTTCCTGGCAGAAAGACCTCTAAAAGTCTTATATACATAATACCTAACATTTAAAAATAGTCCAGCCGTTCTCAAGACAGCACAAAGATTATACGGGTTGCTTTACGGGTCGGAACCATCGATGTGTCGGAATCGTGTTTACCAGTATGGGTACCTGACTGAGTAGAAGACAAGGCCGTCATTTAGCCCATTGGTATTTGTGAGGATATACTGAACTGAGGTATTAAAAACCAATTGGTACATTTACACCGTGAATTACATGCAAACTAATAAAATTTTGTTAAGTTAGATAAAACCACCTTAAGTTAGATACGAAGCAAGTTTCGCTAAATTTCGTGATATCAAATTATGGATCGAAGGCGGAAATTACCAAATCATTCTTGTTTTCTTCAATCAAAATAATCACGTCTAGCATCCGAATTGCGTGAAATGAACTGACCGACCGTGTATGTGGGAGTTAAAATAACCCTATTTATATGTTAATAGTTGTCCAAACAGGGTCATAAACCTTCATGGCGATGTGGCCAAGCGCACCATGAACTTAATTCAAGGTTACATACTTTTAATTTTAGGGTTTCTTTGCCAAAAATGGTAAAATTATAAAAAAAAACGAAACTTATAATGAACTTAGAAAATAGTAAGTGGGTGTGTTCCCGCGTAACCACATTTTATGCGCAGCGTATCGTATATGATTTTCGCTCATCATCAGAACTGCGCCCCTGAATAATTTTATTAAATTTTTACTTCACGGGACCAAGTCTCCCTCTTTTAGCCGTTGGTATTTGTGAGGCTATAATACCTGAGGCTATATATTTGTGGTCAGTTCTGTTGAGATATATTTAGATGGAAAAGCCTCTATTTATCTGTTTATCGGATTATGTACATACGTTTTCAATTATAAAAAACCCATTGGTACATCCGGGATCAAACCTGTGCAATGCCTAGTTAATACCAGATGTCTTAACCACTCGGCCACCAACGCACATAAATACAATGCAAAAATTATAACCACACAAATAATTTGTCTAAAGATAGAATGATATACCTTCTTTAACTATACTAGTTTTTCACAACATTGTCTTTAGAGAACAAAAATTTGGGTTTTTTATATATTATTATAGGTTATCATGCTACTTCTACTCTTCTTTATAATGTTCTGTGGTCGAAACTTAAAACGTTTATAAATAGAAGACGTAAATATTACGAAATCGTTCGATATTTGAATTTATAATAGCTGGGTACGTTCAATATTAGAATTTTTCATACATTTAATTTTGTTGACGCCAATTCTTGTTAACCGACCTATCCATCTCGAGCCGCACCCGTTGATGTGATATGTGACATGAATTACGTTAATTACTCGTTAATTACACCTTTTTGGATGTGTTGTTTTTTCTTTAATTTACAAACAAAGCCTTGAAATATTATTGGGTTGGAATAAAATGTAAGGAGGTAAGGTCTTTTTTTAGACTTGTCTTTTTTAGTAAACGTTCGTTGCATGTCTTTTACCGAACTTCAAAACAGAAGGAGGAGGTTCTCAATTCGTCGGAATCTTTTTTTTTTTTTATGTATGTTCCCCGATTACTTGAAGACGCCTGGACCGATTTGGAAATATTTTTTTTGTTTGAAAGTGTATACTTCACTGGTGTGGTCCCATTTTTTAAAGTGAAAATTGCTTCAGTAGTTTTTTAGAAATTTTGAAAAAACTGACTTTATAAGTACATTTTTTTCTTAATATCTCGATAAATATGTACCCATTTTGACGACAATGTTTTTTAAGAATATAGTAATTTTTCGACATTATTTTACAGACATAATGACGAAAATCGGTTCAGTAGTTTTTCAGAAATTCAGCAATTTGTCTCTGTTTACGGCTGAAAATTATGTATCAGAGAAAAGCTTGCTATTTGTAAATTTTTGTATCGACGGTGATCTAACGGCTAAAGGTATGGTATGGTCAGGATGCAAATGGTTCAAATCCCATCCACAGCAGTATTTTTTTTTATTTTTCCATAATTTTTTTTTATTTGCGTTATTATTTGTCTCTCAGGGCAGCAAAAGCACTTAAAAGGAAAAAATAGTACGGTACACTTTTTTTTTAAAGTTAATTTATTAAATAAGTTGTCATTTAAAATTCGTAAAAACGTTTTACACGTTAATTATTATTTTTAATCTATTTAACATTTGCATAATCAATAATCTTATTTTTTAAAAAATATTCAAATTATTCAAAATGGACATGCAAAGTTTGTTTACCAAATACTGTACCTACCTACTCGTCTGCACAGAAAAACTGCTTCGTAATGTAATTTTGATTTTAAATATCTTGATACTCAGAATACAGAACTATTTTTTTTCTTCACGCTAAACTGTGTTACGGTCCCAGGGTAACCAACGGAAGACCAAGGTCTCCCTTTTTTAGCCGATGGTATTTGTGAGGCTGTACCTAACGAGTGTGGTTTGTCGGTACATAAGTTTTAAATTATAAAAAAACCCATTGGCCGGGTATTTTTTTTAAATTTATTCTGAGTATTAAAACATATAAAAATGATTGCTTTATACTGTTTTAAATATTAATAATAATATTAAAATCAATTATGAACTCGTGAACTAGATTTATAATGCATTGCGACAATATAAGTAAAATGTATTCTATAAACGCGAGACATTTTATCCTTGTCCTATAAAAAAAAAGATCTCTAAATAAAAATGAAAATGTTACTAGCTAAATGCAGACATTGTTATTACGCGTCTCTGACCTCACTACGAGGTGATAAAGGCCGTGATGCTGAGTTTTGTGTGTGTTTGCAAAATTAAAAAAATAAGATTTCAATTTGGAACAAAACTGCCATCACTACATAAAACAAGTCCCCCGCCGCGTCTGTCTGTGCCCTTTACACGCCAAATCTACCAAACGGATCTTGTTGCGTTTTTCACTATTAGAATGGACTTATTATGTTTAGGAGCTCAAGTCGAGGAAAAGTTAACTCTTGCGTGTTTTTATAATGTCTAATCCGTCAGAGATATAACAAAATGATGTAGAAAAGAATTATGTAGAATAAAATGATCTACAAAAAAGTCTTCGGTAGCATATACCTTTCTCTAATAGATAAGTAGTAATAAGCATATATGTGTTAGGTATTCAAATTCTTTGTAGCTGTGCTTTCATAAATAAAGGCAAAGAAATACAATATACTAAATAAAGAACTTGATTCCGAGATAAAAGGTGCCTTTCCTGAGTTGTAGACATATTTACATAACAATGTTCTGAATTTAACCCTTGCTCGGGACGCATTAATTTCAAGAATTACAGGTTTAAAAAAATTCAGTTGAAAATTTTGATTCCTTTGATCGCAATAAAAGATGAATAATTAAGAACCTTTTGTGGCGGTTTTATAATTTTGATTGAATTTTGTTTTTGTGTTCATACAAAAGGGCTTTATATCATCTTTCAAGTCTTATTTTAATGCAAAGGATAAAAAGTCGCTGTGATATAATATCTTCTTGGATATAAAATGACCCAGATTTGAAATGCGGATTTGATCTTACGGAACCCTAACCCCAACTAGCAAAAACAAGTATTATAATTTATAACTATCTCAAGACTATCTTTTTCTGCACTTATAGTACGCTTGTAATTGACTATAAGCCTGGATTTGGGCGCACATTATAAGATCGTTTGCTCTTGTATCAATCTTGTAGTTGTCTGAAGAAATGCTACTTTAGTCTTATAACCCTATTGTTGCAGCATTATAAAATTAATATTGCTCTTGTAACTATCTGACACCAGCCATTTATAGCTCGCTTTTACTTATAACTCGCTTGTAACGCACTTCGTGCACTATAATGTTTACAGTTTGTCAACAGCTGTTTAATTTTATTTTTATGTTCGCGCTAACTGTGATATATAAAAACATAAGTACAAATTTATAATAGCATTTCTAGATAAAACTATAACTATTTTGCGCTTAGTTTTTACGTTTTTTACTGAAGATATATCTTGGGAAGTCAGTTTCATTGTAATATTGTACCATGATTTAAGTTAATTTTTAACGCCCTTCCGTAAAATTAGCGTTACGGGTTATTATTAAAAATTATTATTTTGATACATATGCGAGATCTCCGCCATTTTTTACAGCAATTCTTATAAAGATTTTGGTGATGATGTTATAAGTACAATATTGCTTATAACAGAAAGTATGAAAACGAATTTAACGACATGTTTAATAAAATTAGGGTTCTTCATTGAAAATTTAAACCATAACCAAAGTACCATGCTTATTAGAATTTACTCTTGTTTTAGGCGTCTGCTTACGAAATTAGAAATGGTTTTATTTCTCGATATCTAAGACACATTTTTAACCAAAAATTACTTCCATTTACTAAAGAATTGTAAATGGCTATGGGAAATAACACATTTTGTATTGAGTGAATGTTGCCACGGGTGTTGTTTTCAAGGTTTCCAGTAATAATAAAAATAAGCCTGTGCACTTGATATGCTCTGAAGACAATATAATATATATATTATATCAAAACTTTTTCTGGTGCCAAAACTGCTCCATATACACAATTAATAACCATTATTTAAAGGGTGAATGCGAAATTTGTCTTTAACTGTTACAATAAAACCCATGGAATAATATTTGGTAAGTATATAATATGTTGATCAGTCGGTAAATATGGAGATAGTATCGGGTGTGGAAAATTGAAGCCTAAGCCTTAACACAACAAAGACCAAATTTCTTTAATTTTAAACTTTGGAGATACTGAATCCTAATAAAAAGAGGGTAGATGTGAGTTCCTTAAAATAACGATTTTATTTTTAATAAAAGTAAAGTAAATTTTTTATCTTTTATTTCCTGCACTAACCATTCACAATGTATGTAATAAAGGTATATAGAATACCTCGGTTTCATATGAAATACTAACTAGTTTACATTTGATATTTGTAACTTTATATACAACCTCCGACTTTCTAAGATTATCATAATCACATTTATAAATATTTAAAAATGATAATTTTAATGGTTCAACAAAAGCATTCTGGATATTTTCGATACGATATCCATTTATTTCTATTCTATTTATTCATAGTCAATGAAATCGTTTATATAACCACAATATGCTTCTGCATGATCACTGTCACTGTCCATTGGTGTTAAATTATTATCCAGCACGGAACCCTTATTTTCTATTTTTTATACACTTGAACTTTTTCCTGACAATATGGAACCGGACTGTTTGAATTCTTGATATCTGTTATTAACCTTTCTTATGTAGCCACCACTTCTTTTAAACTGTTTCCATTTATTTATATCCATTTTATACTGTATATTAACAATAATTCCGATCGTAAATGGAAATCACGGTACGTACACCCAAAATGACAATATATTTATCGATACTTATAGCAACATTGTTCTAGACAGTTAAAAGAAATTTCCATCTTGTAACGATCTTGTCTAGTGCTGCTAGTCTTGTAAGAGTCTTGAATAAGACTATACATACTGGGGTTTTATAATATTCTAGTGCATGCTTCTATAAGACTTTCAGTTTTCTAATAGCAATAGATAAGTGTGTTACAAATTCAAATACTCTTGTGAAATGCTAATATAGGATCAGTGGTTTTCCTCAGACTATTTAGTCTTGTAACTTGCACTTATAGAACACATGACCTATAACTGTCATATAAATTAGTCTTATAACAATTTACAAGACTAAATTACAATACTAAACGTTTTTGTAGTCTAATTGGGCTTGTAACTTACTATTATAAGTATAACGGCATTTTCAATTCTTCTATAGGAGTTTCATAAGTATTAAATACTTATAAATTTTTCGTTATAGGATTACTTTGCTAGTTGGGACTTTATTTTAAAATCTAAGTAATAATGTAGCTTCATGACAGAGAAGTCAATCTATGTTACTATTATATTTAGGTACTTAAAGAGGTAATCTTTCAAACTGCTGAACCGATTCTAAAAATTATTTCACGAATAGATAGATAGTAAGATATCCCTGAGTAACATAGACTATATTTTATTTTGTTCCAAAATATTCAAAGGCGAAAATGGGGGAAAATATAAATTTTTCGTTATAGGATTACTTTGCTAGTTGGGACTTTATTTTAAAATCTAAGTAATAATGTAGCTTCATGACAGAGAAGTCAATCTATGTTACTATTATATTTAGGTACTTAAAGAGGTAATCTTTCAAACTGCTGAACCGATTCTAAAAATTATTTCACGAATAGATAGATAGTAAGATATCCCTGAGTAACATAGACTATATTTTATTTTGTTCCAAAATATTCAAAGGCGAAAATGGGGGCGGGTAGGTCTAGTAAACTATGTAATTACATTCTATGGTGCATTGGACATATGCATGCATATGCCTTTAATTGACTTTTTGTACTTCGGAGGGCACGTAAAGCCTGTACTTCTTCTAAAAACTTTCATTAATTGTAGCTACAGCAAGTCTGTTTTAATATGGACAACTGGTAAAAAGTGCAGGACACTGTTATTGGTGGCTCTGGTCACACCGCAAGGTATAAAGACCGTGAACATGTGTGTTAGTTTGACAGTGGTAGGACAGGACAAGCAACCACTGTGTCGTGGGGTCAAAAAGTACAGAAATATATCCGTTTTTGACCTTAAATAAGTATAAATATCTGCTAGACTAGAATATCATGATCAGGTATAAAATCTAACGCCCCAAGGGTAGATAAATTAAGTTTTTATTTATTTTAATTCCAATGACCAAGGTCTTTAGGGTAAGCGGATTCGCTACGCTTCCCGAAGGTCGCCCGGTCGTCCAGACCACCTTGGATTGGAAATGTGTCAATATAGCAACTAATAAAATGTATATTGTACAACAAATTACTGGGATTAACATTGTTTTGCTTATTATAAATGTGGATAATCCATTCAGGATTTGAATTAAATATGGAATCTTGAATTAAAACGGTAAGGGGATGGGCTACAATTTTTTACAGACTGAAATTCGCCTTTGTCTAAAAGGGCTCCAAACTCTGTTACGGCAAAATTCTATTTCAGCGATACAATAGCAGTAGACATAGATGATTTATCGAAAAGTATGGTGATCACCGAGCTAAGAGATTTTTTATTCGCCGCATAAGTTTGGAGATAAAAGGGGTAATGCAGCTAGTGATATTGGCACGGTTGGACTTTCTTCAGAGCTGGAGGAGTATTCTTTTTAGTTTTTAAGGTATTTAAGGTTTTTTTAGATTAAATTTACTGTTCAGTAGTATTTTAATAAGAATTAAAAATATTAGTATAAAAAAGGGCAATTTAAAAGTGGCCATGAAACGTGTAAAATCGATAGAACATTTTAAATACGTACATCAGAGTCTTGTAATAATTAAGCGTAAAAGGAATCGTTGAATATTTATACATATATCATCACCAATCATCTCCGAAGGCGCTTCATAATAAATTGTACTTTCAATGTAACCACTGGACACAGAGGTCGCGGTAATGTGAATTGAGTGCAATATGCAATTTGAGAGATGAATTTCCGCATTCATTGAGGCCCAATTGAAAATCTATACAAGATAACTAGCTACTCGCCCCGGCTTCGCACGGTTATCATTTACAATATCGGTATGCGTGCATTATCTAAATACTCGCAAAAAGATGGGTGTATCTGTGTGTCTGTGATATCGTAGCTTTGAACCGATTTTGATTGTTTTTCGTTTGAGTTTCAAGAAAATCTGTTCAACCGTTTGAAGATCATCAGCTATTTTAAGGGGCAGATAACACCTATATACGATTATTTAAAGAATGTTTTAGCAAAAACAAGACAATTTCCAAGATTGAAAAAAATATATATTATTGTACAGGATATAATTGATATAATTGTCATTCTGAAAACGCGATTACACAATTTTCGCTCGATAGAAAATAATCCCAAAATGTGGTCTCTGAAAGTTTTCAAAAAAAGAAAACGACGGTACTAGTGATTTTAGTACTATGACATTTAATTTGTTTTTGTAATATTCAATTACCCATATAATTGTCATTTGCATATTCAAATAAATTGTATAGTTATTTAAAAAATAATGATTATGTCAAATGGCGCTTACGATTTCTACTCTGAGCGGAAACGCTTTAGCTCTTCTTTATTCACACTCGCCTTGTCGGCAGTGACGGCTGAATCGTGATGCTAGACGGTCGCGGCCACTCGATCGCTCAGAAGTTTTTGTATTATTTGTGTATTTTTAACCGACTTCCAAAAAAAGAAGGAGAAGGTTCTCAATTCGGACCGTATTTTTTTTTTTTTTTTTTTTTTTTTTTTTTATGTATGTATGTACGTCGATAACTCCGCCAATTGTGAACCGATTTTGATGGTTTCTTTTTTAATCGTCAGATAATTCTTCCGGATTGGTCCCATTTTTATCTCATAAAAATTGGTTCATTAGTTTTTCAGAAATTTTGAAAAAACTGACTTTATAAGTACATTTTTCTTGATATCTCGATAAAATATGTACCGATTTTGACCACTTATTTTTTTCAAGATATAATGATTTCTCGACATTATCTCACAGACATATGACGAAAATCGGTTCAGTAGTTTTTCAGGAATTCAGTAATTAATTTCTGTTTACGGCTGAAAATTATGTATCAGAAAAAGCCTTAGCAACGGTTGCTATTGACACGAAGTTGTCAATTTTCGTGACGATGGTCTAGCGGTTAAATGTGCATAGGATGCACAAGCACATTACATGGTTCAAATCACATCCACAGGGGTATTTTTTTTTAAATTTCCATAAAATTTTTTTAGTTGCGTTATTATTTGTCTCTCAAGGCAGCAAAATCACTTAAAAGGGTAAAATAAACCTTTTAAAAAAAAGTGCACCGACTTCAAAAATTTGCACTGAAAAGTAAGAAATAATAAATATTTCGTCGTAGAATTTGAAGACGGTTGGTGCCAAATTAGAAACAACTTAGTTCCCAAATTCACTAATATAGACAATTCATTAGGAACCTACGATCATTAGTAGGTACATACAAACATAGATAATATTTAACAGATCTTTATCTTCTTAGATATTTACTTAGTTTTGTATCCTAATTTGGCACCAACCGTCTTCAAATTCTACGACGAAATATTTATTATTTCTTACTTTTCAGTGCAAATTTTTGAAGTCGGTGCACTTTTTTTTAAAAGGTTTATTTGGCTCAAATTTAATTTATTAATGGTAAACTTTATTCATAAATGACATTACCGTAGCGATTAGGCAATATTTTCATAAGGAAGTTGCTATTTGTATACTTTAGTCTAGGAGTCAGCGTTTATTAACTCCAGTATTGGAAATAAGTTAATAAACAGCAAAGTAGGTAGGTAGGTATTACATAGAAAATGCGTACGGGAAACATATTGCAGAAGTCATTGCAAGGCAAATAAAATTATGATATACTAGCTTTTGCCCCGTAGAAAAATTTAAAATGTGCCAGCCCCAAGGACTTCCGAAATATAAATTAGCTCATGTCATTATCTCTGTGCAAATATCACGTCAATCCGTTGCTCCCATGTTGCTCCGTATTGATTTGAATAAAAAGGACAAACAAACACTCTTTCGCGTTTGTAATATTTTATCCACGCACGCTTGATGGAAAACTTATGATAGACTAGCTTTTCGCCCCGGCTTCGCGCGTGGAAGTATTTTAAAAGTGACAAGATATGTCATTAAAATCAAGTCAATCCGTAGATTAATTAAAAAAAGGACAAATAAACACTATTTTGCATTTGAAACATTACCTAGTAAGGAAGTTAAAATACCTACCCTTTATCCAAGCTTGATGATAAAATTACGATAAACAATGTTACATACGTATTGGTTTTACATAATAGACCCTCCTACTAGCTATTCGCCCCGGCTTCGCCGTGGAAATATTTAAAGAGTGGCAAGCCCGAAGAATTTTTGGGATATAAAGTAGCCCATGTCATTATTTATATCTCCAACTATCTCTGTGCAAAAAATCAAGTCAATCCGTTGCTCCGTATTGATTTGAAAAAACAAACAAACACTCTTTCGCATTTGTAATATTAGTAAGGAAGTTACAATACCTACCTATTATCCAAGCTTGATGATAAAATTACGATATACTAGCTATTCGCCCCGGCTTCGTCGTGGAAATATTTAAAGAGTGACAAGCCCGAAGAATTTTTGGGATATAAAGTAGCCTATGTCATTATCTATATCTCCAACTATCTCTGTGCAAAAAATCACGTCAATCCCTTGTTCCACAAAACGTGAAAAAAGTAAAAGAAGTAGAATTATAGAACCTCTTCTACATGGTTGGACAACGCCGCAACGCCGCTGGTCAGCCAAAATTTTTAATTCGACATTATACTAGATTTCGACTAATTTTAGGGTTCTGAATTCGAATTTGATATCGATTTCAAAATTCAATATCACGACATCTGTCAATTTCTTAAAATTCGACATATACTAGATTTCGACTAATTTTAGGGTTCTGAGTTCGAATTTGATATTGATTTCAAAATTCAATATGACGACATCTGTCAATTTCTTAAAATTCGACATTATACTAGATTTCGACTAATTTTAGGGTTCTGAATTCGAATTTGATATCGATTTCAAAATTCAATATGACGATATCTGTCAATTTCTTAAAATTCGACATTATACTAGATTTCGACTAATTTTAGGGTTCTAAATTCGAATTTGATATCGATTTCAAAATTCGATATGACGACATCTGTCAATTTCTTAAAATTCGACATTATACTAGATTTCGACTAGTTTTAGGGTTCTGAATTAGAATTTGATATCGATTTCAAAATTCAATATCACGACATCTGTCAATTTCTTAAAATTCGACATTATACTAGATTTCGACAAATTTTAGGGTTCTAAATTCGAATTTGATATCGATTTCAAAATTCAATATGACGACATCTGTCAATTTCTTAAAATTCGACATTATACTAGATTTCGCCTAATTTTAAGGTTCTGAATTCGAATTTGATATCGATTTCAAAATTCAATATGACGACATCTGTCAATTTCTTAAAATTCGACATTATACTAGATTTGGACTAATTTTAGGGTTCTGAATTCGCATTTGACATCGATTTCAAAATTCAATATCACGACATCTGTCAATTTCTTAAAATTCGACATTATACTAGATTTCGACAAATTTTAGGGTTCTAAATTCGAATTTGATATCGATTTCAAAATTCAATATGACGACATCTGTCAATTTCTTAAAATTCGACATTATACTAGATTTCGCCTAATTTTAAGGTTCTGAATTCGAATTTGATATCGATTTCAAAATTCAATATGACGACATCTGTCATTTTCTTAAAATTCGACATTATACTAGATTTCGACAAATTTTAGAGTTCTAGAAAGTGTATGTGATTAAACATTTTTTTATTATATCAGGAAGAAATAACAGTTAGCAGAAACTCAAGAAAATGTTACCCTTCTTTCTAAATCTACCGATGACGTTCCTGACCTTGACGTTAATAATGTAATGTAATTTAATGTATTGTAATTTAAGGTAATGTAGATCCTAGATTCACCAGAAAGCTTCAAATAAGAGAACCGATTGGAGATAAAAATATAGTATTGCAACAGCAAGACCTGAATGTAATTGCAAGACCGACAGTTGACAAAGATTTTCCCTCCAATCAACCTACATGTTCACGATATTTAAGTTTTAACAATTTCTAAATTTGTACATATTTTTATTTTGTTCATCATTTATGTTTGGATTAAAGTACTATTTGAATATTATGTTATGGGTTAAAAATGTGAATACTAACATGTCTATGCAATGTCAAATTTCGACTAAACAAGTTCAAGCCGAAGTGGCTAGGTGGGAGGCACCGCGCTGCTAAACGCTGAGGTCGCCGATTCGAATCCCATACGTTGCGAATTTTATTTTGTTTTGATTTATATTTTTACGATTTGAATAAAATGCAGGTAATTTAAAATATTCATTCACTATGGAATTTTGATGTGAGCAGCACATATTTATATGGAAATTATTGTTATTATAAAGAAAGTCACTATTTTGTGCAATATTAATGTGTTATGAATGTTAGAGGAAACCTTAAAATTCGTCGAAATTTAGTATAATGTCGAATTTAAAAAAATTACAGATGTCTTTTGTAATTAACGTCAAATTTTAAGAAGTTGACAGATGTCGTCATATTGAATTGTGAAATCGATATCAAATTCGAATTCAGAACCCTAAAACTAGTCGAAATCTAATATAACGTCTAATTTAAAGAAATTTACAGATGTCGTTATATTTAATTGTAAAATCGATATCAAATTCGAATTCAGAACCCTAAAATTAGTTGAAATCTAGTATAATGTCGAATTTTACGAAATTGACAGATGTCGTCATATTTAATTTTGAATTCGATATCAAATTCAAATTCGAATTCAGAACCCTAAAATTTGTCGAAATGTGTGTGTCGAATTTTAAGAAGTTGTCAGATGTCGTCATATTGAATTGTGAAATCGATATCAAATTCGAATTTAGAACCCTAAAACTAGTCGAAATCTAGTATCATGTCGAATTTAAAGAAAATGACAGATGTCATATTTAATTGTGAAATCGATATCATATTCGAATTCAGAACCCTAAAAATAGTCGAAATCTAGTATAATGTTGAATTTAAAGAAATTGACAGATGTCGTCATATTTAATTGTGAAGTCGATATCAAATTCGAATTCAGAACCCTAAAACTAGTCGAGATCTAGTACAATGTCGAATTTAAAGAAATTTACAGATGTCGTTACATTTAATTGTAAAATCGATATCAAATTCGAATTCAGAACCCTAAAATTAGTCGAAATGTAGTATAATGTCGAATTTAAAGAAATTGACAGATGTCGTCATATTCGATTTTGAAATCGATGTCAAATTCGAATTCACAACCCTAAAATTAGTCGAAATCTGGTATAATGTCGAATTTTACGAAATTGACAGATGTCGTCATATTGAATTGCGAAATCGATATCAAATTCGAATTCAGAGTCCTAAAATTAGTCGAAATCTAGTATAATGTTGAATTTTAATAAAATATCAGAGCTCGCTTGTCACATTTCAAACATTTCCACGAGCAAAGCCGGGGCAAAAAGCATCATTTTATCATCAAGCGTGTAAATAGGTAGTTATTCCTACTTCCTTACTAATATTACAAACGTGAAAGAGTGATTGTTTGTTTGTTGATTTGTCCTTTTTAACGTCAATACGGAGCAACATCTTATAAAATATTTTTTGACAGATTACTAAACGACAACTAATCCCATACAGTATGTATGGTATTAGGAGACAAATAATCACATGCAGTCCTGTGTCAGACGACAATTACTGATCACATACAGTCTAGTATTAGACGCCAGACGGCAACTAAAAGCGTGGTCTCTCTAACTATGATAGTCTCTCGCAGGCTAGGTCGGAAAAAGGGCGTGACTTAAAACATCAAATCGTCAAGGACGCTGACGATTATCAGCCCCTTAATGGTCTGATCTATTCGAAATTTAGTATCTGTGACTTCAATGATATTACAATAACATGATAATAACCTTGACCTGACGCTGCGCATCATCTGGAAGCAGTTAGATACCCAACTCCTCACCAACTTCGGGGGTTTTTATATGCTACGCGGATTTTTTTTGCACAAAATTTTATTCCATACAATTCTTGTACATACCTAGTGGTTGCATTTTATGACTTAGCCATAGAATTATTTTCAGATTTACTTCTTCTTTAACCTCCTGGACTGCTGCCTTCTTCTTCTAAACATCTCGCCCCTCGCTCTTCACAATATCGTCACTCCATCTAGCTGGTGGTCTGCCGATACTTCTGTGGCCCATTCTAAGGTCTCCATGCGCTCAGTAACCCTTGACGTCCATCTTCCATCGTATCTTCAAGCTACGTGTCCTGCCCTTCTCCACTTCAGTGTTGACCCTATTATAGTTATTGGAACTAGACCCATCATTCCTTTTTAATTACACAGGGAAAAACTAACAAGGTGCCAATACTGATTCGCACGGTATATTCCAAAATTTCTAGATAAGTACTACTTACGAAATATGTTAGAAAATTTTATGTGACTGAAAAATTGGTCTTGAAATTTTCACCAAATCATTACGACCTCAAAAATAGCCAGAGTTTAATTGATTTTGACGCAGATCTATTTGCTTTGAAGAAATCTAGATACTTGCGCAATTTTTTAATTTATTTTCACCTCCTGAAAAATCTTTGCAAATCGAATAATAGGTGTTAAATTTTCATCAATTCATTGCGGCCTCAGAAACAATCCGATTTTCGTTTTATTTACCACAGGAGCTGACCCAGTTTTAGTAAAAATTTTTATTAATTCTGCTTGTACCTACAGTGTAGGTACACAAACTTCTACCTCGTAAAAATAACTTTTTGGTCAGATTTACCTATTTTAAACTATGCAATAAATTACACACAGTACATTTTAAAAAATACGGATGTAACCGTGAACAGAAAGCTACTAGGTATATATATATTACTGACATACTACTCATTGAGGTTGTCAATATCGAAATCTTAATTTTCTCGAATCGTTAGCTTTTTTCAAGGTATTCATGATTGTTTTCAGTTGATAACTAATTTTATCGCTAGTGTTTACCTAGATTTTGCAAGAGCACCTGTTAGTCTTGTATCTAACCTGAAAATAAAGTTATATTTTTTATCCAATGTCAAGCAGAATGTTGAAATATTGAAGGTTTTATTATTATGTAGTAGGTATATTATATTACTAGCGACCCGCCCCGGTTTCGCACGGGTAGCAGAGCTAATTATGCCTACCTTGCTAAAAATGGTTATTGTGGGTTATCCCTAAGAGATAGACATATACCATCGCGGACTTTTTTATAGACCTTTTTAAGTTGTACAATACTGTAGTACATAATTTTGATTTATCTCGTAGGGATCAGCCAACGTTTTCAATGTAAGCGCAAAAAAATGTGTTTATTTACGACATCACATTAAAACCTCTAAAATTATCAGTGTTTCTCTACTATATTATGCATGTTATATACATATAAATAAACATTCCTCTTGAATCACTCTATCTATTAAAAAACCTGTTGCGTAGTTTTAAAGATCTAAGCATACATAGAGACAGATCGACAGACGGGAAGCGACTTTGTTTTATACTATGTAGTGATAAAATGAATTATCTTGAAACAAAAAGTAGATTTTTTTATCACTTTTTTAAGTTGTTTCCTCATGTCAGTTTCGCGAGTAATTTCTGGACAAACATCATAAATTAATGTAAATTTATATCACTCAGATATTGGTAAGTATTAATTTTATAATCACAGACACTTAATTAATTTTGTACAGATTGTTTGTAACGATTTATTTATGCAAATGGGTGTAAATTGAATGGGAAAAGCCCTAAATATTTTCGATCACGGATGCAGTTTTAAAATATTCTAATTAATGATACAAGAATAAAAACTTAGATAAACAAGACGTAGCTACGAAGACCAGATTTTACGAGGTTTTTGACCTAGGTAAAAACGTTAAATAAATGAAATGTATAGATAAAAATGTACATTAAAGATTACACGAGCCACTATTAGTATTGGCATGATAACCTTTAGACCATAACATGTTTGGTAATTTATGAAAAGTACTTCCAACTTTCTTGAATATTCATTTCTATAAATAACAATGATTGAGATGCGTCGCATTTCTTTACAAATAGGTCTGTTTTCCTTTCTCTAACAGATAATGAAAGGAGACAAACAAAAATATTTTCTTCAGTGATATCAAATCTTAATAACTTACATTGTAATATCTACCCTGTTATGTTTTTCTTATATCTTATTATTCATAAAATAAATTTACTTTAAAAAAAAAGTGTACCGACTTCAAAAAGCACTGAAAAGTAAGAAATAATAAATATTTCGTCGTAGAATTTGAAGACGGTTGGTGCCAAATGAGAAATAACTTAGTTCCCAAATTCACTAATCTTGACCTTTCAAACAAAAAAAAAAAATTTCCAAATCGGTCCAGGCGTCTTCAAGTAAACCTCCTTCTTCTGTTTTGAAGTTCGGTTAATAAAAGGAAATTCTGAAATAGTAGGTATTAAAATAATCTTTGAATAATTTATTCAAAATTATAATAATATAAAGTCATAATTTTAAGTACCTATAAGGCAGTAATTTAAGTTTTTTACAAACCCCCTTTTTTGGTCCGGGTGCTCAGCGGAAGAGCCTCGTCTCCCTCGTTTAGCCGATGGTATTTGTGAGGCTATACCTAACGAGTGGCCAGTTCTGTTGAGGTATATTTAGATGGAAAAGCCTCTCTAAGTGTGATTTGTTGGATTATGTACATAAGTTTTTAATTAAAAACCTATTGGTACATCGCCGGGATCCGAGATCGAACGCGTGGTCTGCCAGACGTCCTCTCCGTCGTCTCTATTTGTGAATTTCAAGTTCCTATATCGCATTTCGTTTAGAAGCGACAGACAGACAGACAGTTGGCACAACAATACGGTTCGTTTTTTAGCGGAACCCTAAAATGAACCCGAAACAACATCTATATTTTCACTACCTTTTGTTGCGGAGCTTTATAATCAAATCAAGTAATCTAATAAATCAACAGCGTTTATGAAATAATATATGGCAAATGAATTTGTATTGTTTGGTAAGGTAAGAACCTGAGTTATTGCAGTTGTGAACGGTCAACCCGATTACAACCTACTCATTGTGTTTTTTTTTAATTTATATAAAATGCAAAGGTATACGGTCTTTATTGTTTAGTTGATGTTATGCATAAATCTAATATAAGCCAAAATGTTGGCGATTTTTCCCCTGATGATCATCTTCTAGATAGAAAGTAGGTAATTGTGTACAACATTTCCGGGCACGCGTTTTAAAAAAAATGCAGGATAAAAGGTTTAATAAAAATATATCGGCTATACTAATTTTATAAATGCGAAAGTCTGTTACGCTTTCACGGCTAAACCACTAAACCGATTTTGATTTAATTTGATATATAGAGAAAGCTTGAACCCTAGGGAAGGCAGGCTACTTTTTTTTTAAATCCACGTCCCTAAGGGGATATAATAGAGGATAAAAGTTGGTAAGAAGTACGCTTCTGCTGGCAGCATAAAAAAAGAAATATTTAAAATATTTTACGTAATATTCCGTTATTGTTATAAAATAGGATGTTGATTCCACGTCATGTCATGGCGATCAACACACACGTCGTAACGTGATTGGGAATCCAGTTTAATCCCGTCCGCGCTGTGATAGTTGTGATTAGTCAGTGAATAATAGGGCATATATCACGGTCAGCGGGTTCATCACTATAAAGAGCAACATTGGTGCAGCCATAATAAAAGAAGAAGAAAAAGAAGAAATAGGATGTTAAAATATTCATATTATAATTTGTGAAATTACTTCTACATTATAGTCGAGATATAGTCTGATATAGATATATCCAGTTGTATGGATTATTAATATATAGCACGATTATTGCTATGACTTGGTGGCAGTTGTCCTTGAATTCCATTATCTTGTTCCCCTACACGTCTCCCTCCTTTTTTACTTTCGGCTCACTTAAGTTATTTTATTTATGTTTGTTTGTACGATACTGTGGAACGAGCTTTAACTACAATGTATATATATTTTTAAATGCTTGACATAAATATCTTTTATGTCCAGAAAATCTAGATTAAAATATATAGGTATAATAATAAAGATATATTATAAAAATAATCACTTCCTGTGGCATGGTTCCCAAAACACTGGCTGCGTTACCTCGCTTTGAGGGAGGTAAAGCTAGCTCGACCCGATAATCTCCGGGCAGGAATTCGTATACGTATGCCTGTGTCGAGCATTTTTGGCTGCGCATTTCTGGCCGGCAATCAACAAAGATTTTTTTTATTAAACCGCGCGCTAGATGGGCGTTATTTTGTAGTGAAAACTTTATTCATAGTTTTAGATTTCCCCATTTTTTCGATTTTTCAGTGTTAATAGTGGTTTTGACAATATCTCTAAAATTTTTTTTCCAATTTTTCATATTCTGTTCTCATCAATTGAAAATAAAAAATTCTAAAGTTTTTTACGTACCTACATTTGGAAATTGAATGAAAAAGTTAATATATGTACATTGTACAGTACACAGGTTGTATAATGAAAGTTTCTCTTAATTTCTTATCTGAAACGAATTATAAATTACTGTAGGTATGTATGTATTTTTATTAAAATTGCAGTAAATCATCATTTAGTTAGATGAACAAAAATAATAAAAATGCACTCATAATTAATAAACGATAACTGCTCTGCCAATTCGATAAATTAATCTTAATTGGTAGTTAGTTCTTATAATTCTATATTATGTCTTAAATTAAAATAAATTAACTTTCTATATAAGATAAAGGCGAATAATAACTTGTTTTTATATTTTTTTCTTTTTTTTTTCCTTCACGGGTTGACTTACGGCTCCCGAAACCTCCTTTTTAGCCGATGGTATTTTTAAATGCTTGACATAAATATCTTTTATGTCCAGAAAAATCTAGATTAAAATATATAGGTACAATAATTAATAAATAATAAACATACATTATTATAAAAATAATCACTTCCTGTGGCATGGTTCGCAAAACACTGGCTGCGTTACCTCGCTGATTGAGGGAGGTAAAGCTAGCCTTTAGGTTACCTGAGGCGTGGACTAGTCGTGTACCTAAATCTTACATGTTTTTTTTTAATTTCGGCAGATCCAAAATTTATAGAAATTGTGAAAACTTTTTTAGGCGCGTTGAGCGATTTTTGGTAGGGGGAAATCTTATGCATTCGCAACAAGACCATGGATTGTCAGGCGCGAGTATGCTCGACCCGATAATCTCCAGGCAGGAATTCGTATACTGCCTTCCACGTATGCCTGTGTCGAGCATTTTTGGCTGCGCATTTCTGGCCGGCAATAATAGATGGGCGTTATTTTGAAGTGAAAACTTTATTCATAGTTTTAGGTTTTCTTAATTTTAGTCACAATATCTTCTTTTACTCCGCATTCTTCTCTAATTTTATTTGCTTCCAATTATAAATTGGCCAAGTTGCGCAGGTTGAATCCGTGCAGCTCCGCGTAACAACAACAATGAAACAGAGCAAGCAAACCGATAATTATATTTTAAGCTAATCCAAAAATAAATGTTATGAATTTGTCAATGTCAAGTAAAAGAGATAATAATCAATTAATTATGAAAAAACAAGACTCAACTCATCCAAAACAACAATGACCAACTCTGGTGAGGTGACAAGACTATAGAGCTATTCTTGCCATTATTTCACGCGGACCTGTTATTTAGGATAAGTATATCCCAATGAATATTAATTTAAGGGTCCTATACTGGGATTTTTTCTGGGATAAACTATTCCCAATTTCTCTGTAAATAATCCACCTGTATCACTATAATTTAGCATATAGTTACGTATTGAATAATATATAAGTGAAATAGCTCTTATTTTTTCAATGGGTCTTATTGAATAGGAAATATGGGTGGCTTAACTTTGCCCCTGCTGTCTCTTTCATAATCTATCACAAAACTATTTTTTTTAAAAGCGCTGTTATACCATTACCCTTCAATTATATATATCGAATTATTTGGTAGCTTATTGAAAATTTAAAAAAAAAATTATTTTATTATTTTTGCCAAATTAAAAAATCATATTTTTATTTTTATTTTTAATAAGCTACCAAAAAATTCGATATATATAATTGAAGGGTAATGGTATAACAGCGCTTTTAAAAAAAAATAGTTTTGTGATAGATTATGAAAGAGACAGCAGGGGCAAAGTTAAGCCACCCATATTTCCTATTCAATAAGACGCATTGAAAAAATAAGAGCTATTTCACTTATATATTATTCAATACGTAACTATATGCTAAATTATAGTGACACAGGTGGATTATTTACAGAGAAATTGGGAATAGTAATATCTTATTATATATATAAATATACAAATTATGGATATAGGGCCCTTAAGAAAAAAAAAATTATGTATTGCCTTTACAGTTCCCGGGAACCGTTAAATTGCCTTCCTCACTTAGCCGAAGATTTTTTTTGAGGCTATACCTAACGAGTGTCCAGCTCTGTTGAGGTAAGTAGATGGAAAAGTCTTTTTGTACGGTTTGTCGGATAATGGACATAGATTTTTTTAGTATAAAAACCCATTGTTACATGGTCGGATGTGGGGATCGAATCCGAGACTTCTCAGTTGTGAGCAGACGTTTTACCCACTCGACCACCGACGCCTCAACAACTTTCCAAAATAAAAAAAATACTTTGGGTGGCAACACACTTATTTAGAAGCCATGTGTGGTTGTCCGATAAAAATAATAATTTGATAATTTTTTTTATCTTATCTAACTATATTCCCATTTCCCATCCAGGGACGACTAAAGGAACAAGTCGCCCTTCAACAGTTCAACCCTTTTCTGACCAACTGGTTTTTATGACCCCATTGAAAATTATCCCATTATAATATAAATAATAAAGGTATGACCTAAATATATTTCTTTCTGCCCGAGTTTTTGGTTACTTAGTATAGTTGACTTGTTGTCGTCTTTGCTTGCAGACACGTTAATCACAGTACAAAGCTAATACAGTAGGACGAGGACGATGCTTGAGTAGCGTCGCTGAAACCGGTCCTTTTTGTCTTGCTTTTTCTTTATAATATCTTACTAGCGGCTTGCCCCGACTTCCTTTTGATGAGATTGAAAAATTTTGTATGGGTAAAGTGTTTTTTTTAGTTTTAGTTTTCTTTTTTTTCTGAAATCATCTTCGCATTATTGCCTTTCAAATTTTTCATTTTCATTTGGGGCACATCGGTTGGATGGTTTCAAAGTCTATAACGGACATAAGTAGAAACATTTTTCGTGTTTCAATATATGATTGATGTCTTGTGATTCAGTCTTCTCAATGAGATTATTTCTTCGGCGGTCATGCTCGCGGAGCTGGGATCATAGTATCGAACGTAGTGATTATATCCTCTTTGATAGTATCTTAAAGGTTTCCAAAGATATGAGTGTGTTAATGGGATCGGGTAAACTAGCAGTAATATAACAATCTCCACGGGCGAAGTGGTAATAAACAAAATAAGTAAATTTTAGGTAATTTCTTCTTTTTCTTCTTAGTAGTGGTGCTCTTGACAGAGCAGCCGTGGTCAATCATGGCGGTCTACAGCGCGACACACCTTGTACTTACTCGCCATGGTTAAATTTATTGGGAAGAATAGTGCAGTGGTTTCCCCTTGCCTTCTGCACCAGACATTTTGAGACTATTTAGGTCTTCAGACTCGCTGTAGCCTCTTCCAGCCAGTTGCCTAGCTAGATGTATCGGTTATACCGCCATTGCTCGGTCGCCAGAGCCTCGTTTGTTGTCTAGTAGAGGGTACCAAGGATGACATTTGGGGTCTGATAGATCTTATTCCGTTCTCCCCCTTGCCCTCCTAATTACCCTAGTTTAATTCTCTTCAATTCCTATCAATCCTTCAATTTGTAAATATTAGTAGTTTTTGGTCGTTTATAGTCCGTTTCTATTAATATTGATTATATTAGCTACAACATTTTCTACGAATACCGGACCTTTTTGGTCAAAAATTAAATGTCATAAAAGTTTACGAAAAATTTCTTAGTTAGATTTGGATGTCTGTAGATCGCAAGAAATTGTGAGGGTCATACTAATTTTAAATAGGTACCTACTTTGTTTTCGAATTTTACACGGGATTTTAGGTTTTCTAGTAAATTATAAACGAGGCCCTATATTTCCTATTTTTTCATAATTTTACACTCAGTAGTTTCAGATATAAGGGAGGAGGAAACGCTAAATTTTCGCATATTTTAAAATTATAAAAAAATATATTTGTATTTCTTATAACGAGCCCTTTCATTTGAATATCATATAATGCACGTGAAAAAAATTTTTTTTTTACATTATAATTTGTCCCCAATTTTAACCCCAAAATCTAAATTCGAAACTCTATATATGAACCAAATTTCAATCTTTTTCTGTGACAGACGGACAGACAGACCCAAGAGTGAAGGGTTCCGTTTTTCATCGGATGTGTGAAACCCTAAAAAGCTAAAAAGGCTAAAAATCTAATACAACAGAGTAAAATACGCTATAGACAGCAAAAACTCCATGAAATAAATGAGCATAATGAAACATTATATGATATTTAAGACTTGGCCACTTAAGTTACTTTGTTTCATGAATCTATTACGTTTTATAATCTATTGTACAATCCACAATATAAACTTTCACTTGCATGCACATTATTATTAGCAAAAACTCGATCGCGGTCGCCTATTAATTTACAAAATCAAGCTTTATAACACAAGATATAAAGTTGAAATCTAATTAATATTTACAGACGTATGAAGCCAGTGCCAAGCGAGCCCCCTTTAATATTGTAGACCGCTCTTGATTTCAAATGCAAGACTTTTTTTCCGCAACTAGGTCACGCTCTGCGAAGAATTCTATACTAAATATGAGTGGAAAAACTTTAAGAACGAGTCTCAATTAAAAACAATTACCTATTAAGTTTTATAACACTAGATATTTCTTAAGGCTTCAGTGTCTTAAACCTTATACTGCCGTGTCAGGCGCGCGCGTAATTTTCCGTAGTGCAAAGAATAATAAAAAAAAATCAAAATTTTTATATTAGATTTTTTTTATTTAGCTATTGGCGTACGCAGGTAAGTCCTGGAATTTTTATTTTTATGGGTTGCCGTGTTACGGTTCCGAGATACCCGTTTAGACGATGGTATTTGTGAGGCTATACCTAACGAGTGGCTAATTATGTTGAGGTATATTTAGATAGAAAAGCCCCAAGTGTGGTTTGTCGGACTATGTACATTAGTAGTAATATCTGGATCTTGGAGTAAAACCTAAAATTATCTTTTCAAGTGTCAGAAATCAAAAGTCGTCTATTAACTGAGGACTTTCTTTGTGGACTTCAGCTCTGTTTGTCTGAAACTAAATTTGACATAGGTACTTGTTCTTTGGTGAAGTGCGTACTTTCTTAAAAATTGTATTTTGAAAAATATTCCGCATTACGGCCATATACTGATGGGTTTTTTATAATTAAAAACTTATGTACATAATTTGACAAACCACACTAACACTCTTATTAATAAACTCGAAGTAGCGACGTAGTAACTAAACTGTATTTCGTCTCCGTCTAAGCCTAACAAATCTGCAATTCATTATGATAGACGGAGACGAAACACAGTTTAGTTACTACGTTGCTACTTCGAGTTTATTAATAAGAATGTTAGAGACTTTTCCATTTAAATATACCTCAACAGAACTGGCCACTCGTTAGGTTATGGCCTCACAAATACCATCGGCTAAACGAGGGAGACTTGGTCAAGGTTTCGGGAGCTGTAAGCCTAGCCTGTAAGGCAACCTGTCAAGAAAGAAAAAAATATATTAATTGGTCCAGTTTCATATGAGCTTCAATTTGAATTTTTAAGAAAAGTATTCACTTGACAAAAAAGCAAAATATGGCAATTTTAATTTCAGACAAAAAGAGCTGAAAGTCCACAAATAAGTCCTTAGTTAAGGCGACGCATCACAGCTCAACGAACTCAGTTTTACGCGCGGCTTATTTTGTACATATCTCTTTAGAAATATGTGAGCGAGATGGACTACTATTAAAATCGATAAGGTAACCAAGGATAAGATAAGTTATCGCGTAAAACATGGACAAACGAAACATCTGATTTGTATGGCATAAAAATCAAGAGGCGTCTCCTTAAAAAAAGACTGTATAATTTATGTGAACTTAGGTATATCACAACAAAATGCTGTGTACGACCCTTATTTACTCAACTTCTCTCGATCTATAGGTACTACTTCTCTTGCATTATCATCAAATTTCATATGCATCGATTTCCTAGTAGATATTAATCACCTTTTAAAAAAGATTCAATAGGTTCAGCCTTAGCCCTATATTATCATCGCATAACACATGCACCCAATTTTCGCTTGTTATTAGGGTTTCGTACCCAAAGAGTGGCAACGGAAACCTTATTACTAAGGCTGCGCTGTCCGTCTGTGCGTCCGTCTGTCACAAGTCTGTATCTTTTGAACCGTAATAGGTAGAGATTTGAAATTTTCACAGAGTGTGTATTACTATGGCCGCTATATTGAGTGTAACTCTTCTGAATCGCACTTGGCCGGTTTTTTTTGAAACCAGACAAAGTTTTTGAAACCAGAGCAAATTGGGATCGCAGGTTGCTCGCATCTCACATAGGGGCGTTTTGAGGATTAACACTATTATTATTTTGATAATATAAAATTATATAAAATATAAGGGTGATACGGAACCCTTCCTGTGCGAATCCGACTCGTACTTGACCGGTTTTTGATTTTCCTTTTTTTCTTCCTTTAACTTTTTTCCTGGTAGTGTAATTATTGATTGACAGTTTACGACTCTAAGCTCTTTTACAGCCAACCGATGACAGCTTAGTTTTACCACGCTAAGCTTTCTACTACCGCAATCCGCATCGTAACAATATATTACGCAATATCAAATTATTTAAAGAATTACTTGTTATGTAATTGCGTCAATGCCAAGAGCATTGCACGCCATCAATGTGGGGTCACGGCATTCCTTGGAGCCAAAACGGCACTTCTTAATACGGTCGATGACCGCGATAAACTCACGAATTTTAAACAATAATCGTTGGGATTTACTTAACTTATACGCAAGTTGAATCTTTAAACTTGGAAAAATCATTGTAAGCAAGCTATCAATGTTGACCCTCAAAATGCCCAATGTGAGATGCAAGCAACCTGCAATCCCAATTTGCTGTTTTCAAAAACTTTGTCTGGTTTAAAAAAAACATACCAGGCTTTGGCAATAACATATCCGGCTTCACACGGGTACAATTCTACACAATTATTTCCTACATCATTTTGTTATGAATGAAT
The DNA here is from genome assembly GCA_963924495.1 of Nemapogon koenigi. Taxonomy (NCBI): domain Eukaryota; kingdom Metazoa; phylum Arthropoda; class Insecta; order Lepidoptera; family Tineidae; genus Nemapogon; species Nemapogon koenigi. Next base: position 7,112,706 of record OZ004649.1, on the reverse strand, counting down.
GAAGGATGAAAGATTGACTAAAAGGTTTATATGGCTAAAGTGAAAGGAAGCATTTTCTTTCACGACCTATGTGTACTTTTATTAAACATATAAAAAAATTATTGATAGAAGGCAATATTAAAAGTAGGTACACACAATCGCCGAGCATGTATGAAAGGTATGATGAGAAATTAAAAAAATTAAAGAAGCGAAAGAGGTATGTCAGGATCGTAGCAAATGACATTCGATTGTCACTGCCTACCCCTCTTGGGACAAAAGGCGTGATGATAGATAGATAATTTTTATATTATATCATTATATCTTTATCGGATTAAACAGCATACGCTATGAAAGTTCGCTGGGCTAACTTTTTCCCCGACTTGATTCACGCAGGGTCTTTGGAAAAATTACTACGAAAATTCGAGAAAAACTGACCGTGTACCTACCAATGGGTTTTTTATAATAAAAAATCTATGACAAACCGTACAAAGAGGCTTTTCCATCTCAACAGAGCTGGCCACTCGTTAGGTATAGCCTCAAAACAATCTTCGGCTAAGTGAGGAAAACTTTGTCTTCCGCTGGGTACATTTTACATGTCACTGACACGAGCGTACCTACTCTATAAATATATACACGAGAAAACAACTTTTTTTAACTAGACAATATAAGATATTTTAATCAGCATATTGACAAAAAAGCAATTCTAAGAAAAGATAGAACTAATATCATTTATTACTCACGTGTTATTTTTATTGATGTTAATAATATCGTTTTTCCATTGCTGTAGGTAATGTAGTATTACCATCTGTCTATTTTGGGACTTCAGTTTCCGCGGAGTGAAAGAATGCGGAGTGAAAGATGATGTTGTGACTAAAATGAAGAAAAGTAGTTTGTATGGTTTGGACACGTTGAAAGAATTAAGGATGACAGATTGACTAAAAAGGTTTATAAGGATGAAGTGAAAGGAAATGCTGGCAAAGGACGACCTAGGTGTACTTTTATGAACATTTGTCGAGCATGTATGAAAGGTATGTGAATATAAAAGAAGCGAAAAAGGGATGTCAGGATCGTAACAAATGGCATTAGATTGTCTCTGCCTACCCCTCTTGGGATAAAAGCAATATTTCATCCGTAATTCTTTCAACTATCCTATCCATTTGTGAAATCCGTTCCTAATATTATATAGTGATAATTATTATATTTTTTTGTTTCAGATTGCACCCCGTCCTCTCCTGGATTGGTCCGGAGTACCCACGGTATTGTTGGTCCTCATCACGATCCTGTTAATAGCTACGGCGATATTCTCCAGCCCATCTGATGGAAAGAAACCACAACGACTCCCGGGTCCTCCCGCGTTGCCCTTCCTTGGTACACGCTGGTTATTTTGGAGTCGATACAAGATGAATAAGTTGCATGAGGCGTATGAAGGTTTGTTTCAATATTTAATTTTACAAGTCAAAATTCATTCAAGTTCCAATGGGTTTTTTATAATTAAAAACTTATGTAGGTACATAATCTGACAAACCTTCCATCTAAATATACCTCAACAGAACTGACCACTTGTTAGGTTTAGCCTCACAAATACCATCGGCTAAAAGAGGAAGACTTGATCTTCCGCTGGGTACTCTGGGACTGATAACACAGTTTCGGGAGCTAAGGTAAATTGTGAAAAGAGAAAAAAGTACTTTATATTCTAGACAAACATCCAGACAGCAGATATGAGTATCTAGCAAAAATAGTGTTTATCGGTAGTCTTACTTTAAGTACCTAGTCTTCTTTTAAATAATCAATACCTACTAATATTATAAAGAGGTAAAGTTTGTGAGGTTGTAGGGGGTAATCTCTGGATCTACTGAACCGATTTTGAAATTCTTTTACCAATAGAAAAGCTACGATATCCCTGAGTGACATAGGCTATATTTTATTTTGTTCGAAAATACCCACGGGGGCGGAAGGCTATAGTAGGTAAAGATATTAAAATCCACTCGTTAGATATAGCCTCACAAATACCATCGGCTAAACGAGGGAGACTAGGTCTTCCGCTGGGTACCCTGGAACCGTAACACGGTTTCGGAAGCTGTAAAAGCAACCCGTGTAGAAAAAAAAAAAAAGAAAAGATATTAAAATCATATTTTGACGTGATAGAAGGACAAACAAAGACACTTTAGCATTATGAAATATTTTGTTAATTTTCATTCAGATATGTTCAGACGGTACGGTCCAGTATTCATGGAGGTGACACCAGGAGGTGCAGTCATCGTTTCTGTCTCCGAACGAGCAGCTCTAGAAGCAGTACTGAGGACACCAGCTAGAAGACCATATAGACCGCCAACAGAAATTGTTCAATTATATAGACGGAGTCGCCCTGATAGATATGCTTCGACAGGATTGGTTAACGAGTGAGTTTTCATTATTTTATTAATTCGCCCGTGGAAATGTTTGATTGGTTGACATGTATGGTTACTGCTTTGCTCCTTTTGGTCGAAGCGTAATGTTATCTAAAATTAGAGCGGTCAAATATGCAAACTATGCTTTTATTTAAATTAGTTAGTACTCCTTTGGGTCGTAACGTGATGAATGCAAAAATATTATTATATATTAGCTCGTTCAAACAATTATGAAACAAACAAACTTTTCAGTATTTATTAGTATTATTAGTTTACAATCTATACTAATATTATAAAGAGGTAAAGTGTGGGATGTAGGGGGTAAAACTACTCTCAAACTACCGAACCGATTCTAACATTTATTTCACTAATAGAAAGCTACGGTGTCCGTAATGTGACATAGACTATATTTTATTTTATTCGAAAATATCCACAGGCGAATCTAAAGCCGAAAAGTTAGTGATGCGGTAATTATTTCATTACCACAATATTTTACTGAAAATTGGGGGCCATCCATAAATTACGTCACACGAATTTCATGACTTTGGACACCTCCCTCCCCTTGTCATACTATAAATAGTTGTTTTGTATGACATGTCACACTTTGTTGGACCCCCCTCCCCCTCCCCCTCCCCCTCCCCCTAAACCTGTGACGTAATTTATGGATAGCCCCTTGTTTGGAATTTTTGGGTTGGGCACGATTTATTTTTTTCTTTATTCACGGGTTGCCTTACACCTCCCGAAACCGTGATACAGTTCCAGGGTACCCAACGGAAGACCAAGTCTCCCTCGTTTAGCCGATGGTATTTGTGAGGCTATACGTAACGAGTGGCCAGTTCTGTTACCAGTTACGGTATATTTAGGTTAAAAAACCATTGGTACATGGCCGGGATCCGGGATCGAACCCGGGGTCTGCCTAGTTAGTACCAGACGTCTTAACCACACGGCTACGTTTAAATGAAGTTACGTTAATATTTATATCATTTTAATAAAATCTTAAAAGAGACACGTAATCGGTGAAAAAGTTGTTAGTCATTAATTTATACAAACGTGAAGTCTGGAAAGTTTGGCTATTATCTATTCTGTGGTTTAGGTATGATTCCATTTTCCTAGTATTTTTTCAAGGCAAATACAGGTCCGGTAACAATGTTCATATTTGGCCAGTAACTAATAAAATAAAATACAATACCTTTTCACGAGAACTCGATTAAAATTTAAATCAAAAGAAAATTGATTATTGCTTTTTGTGGACCGTTGCTCTCAGTCATCATCTGTCAAAAATATGGCAAATCTAAGTTACCTCACTCTCGCCATATTTTTGACAGTTATGAGAAGACCTTGACCACCGTATTTATATGAAAAAAAAAATCATCACGAGTTGGAAACTCCCGGGAACCGTTGCCGGCCCCAGGGTACCCAGTCTTTCTCACTCAGCCGAAGATTTTTTTTAAATGAAACATCTTCAATATTATTTCGTTCTGTGTGGTCTACACTAACAGTGTCTACTTTTTGCCAGTCGTCAATTTTAAACTAAACAGGTGGTTAAAGTTACACTTCTTTAACAAACTGTATCTCATATTTTTTTAGATTCTTGTACCGGCTTTACGTGCGCTTCGAATCTAAATAAACAACTTATCTGTAAAAAAAATACGAAACAGAATAGATAGTTCAACCACCTAGTCTAGACGTCTGTCTAGCGCAAGTCTGGTTGGTGACCAATTATTTTTTTACATTCATGCATACAAAAGATTTTAAATTTGTGCATTTAAAAATTAGTTTTATTAAACTTTATATTGTATTGTACCACGAATTAATAGATAAGAATTTAATCAAATACTTCAGTGGTTCACAAACTGTTTGATCATTATAAAAAAATGTGAAATAGTTTAAGTTGAATTCAATTTTGTGCCTAGCCAATACCCACGACATTGCTAGATACTTAATTGATAAAGTTATTTGAATAATTTTTGTGTTATGGCTCCATCAGGGTTGTGATGATTCCGCCAATGTCAAGTATCGGTAGCTAAGATGTTCCCGCCGACTGTGATATGTCTTATTAATCACAACTATCACAGCCCCATCATGTCACGACGGAATGCGTGCCATGACATGACGTAGAATCCCAACTAAATTAATTCAGCCGTTTCGGATCCTCCAGAAAAAAGAAAACAGACAAAAATCATAAATATCGTGTAAAAAGCATAATCCTAGTATTTAGTCGGTGGCCGAGTGGTTAAGACGTCTGGTATTAACGGTCCGATCCCGGTCATGTACCAATGGGTTTTTTTACAAATAATAACTTGAATATGTCCATAATCCGACAACCCGCACTTGGCTTTTCCATCTATATATTACTAACCAGGCGTTAGGTAATAGCCTCATAAATACCATCGGATAAAAGAGGGAGACGTGGTCTTCTGCTGGTACCCTGAAGCCTTGTGGCTTCGGGAGCTGTAAGGCAACCCATGACGAAAAAAGTATTTAGATTGTTTGTATTTTTTCTCAATCCAAAATTTGAGAAACGCTGTATGAAATTGTTTTATTTAAAGTGTGTCTAAAAGTTTAACAAAAAAACCTGACAAGAGTCGTAAAGAGTTTTTTGTCAATTAGTACACGTTTTTGAGCATTTCCGCGTTTAGTTCAAGGGCAGTGAGCTTATAAAATAAATTTTATTGCGAAACCTTTTTCTCTATGGCCTAGTGGAGGTCCAGGGTTCGAGTCTTATTATAATTACATAAGCTTTCCGTATCGGCTTCGTCCGTGGAATTTTGTGTAACATCTTTCTTGTACACAACAGGATGGTACCAACCCATTTTCCCAGAGGTTGGTACTGTCAGCCAACAGTGTGTGCTGTCAGATGTTACACCTCGTGGTGATAGATAGATAGAAAAACTAGATTAAGAAATCTGTATAAGAGACACAAATTGGTAGAGTAGGTATCTAAGTTACCTATAGGTATTTTTTCAGCAAGTTATTTAATCACTGAGTCATGTTACATAACGAGTTTTTTAGTTATCCCAACTTCCTGTCTACATAGGAATTTTTATTCTAATGATGTGCAGAACACAAAGAACCATTACCTATGTTAGCGAGATAAGGTACAGTCGAATAAACAAATCTTCCAAGCATAGGTATTAAAGGATTTGCCACGTAATTTATTTAGAAATAGACTAAAACGATGGCTTGTTGAAAATTGATTTTATTCAATATAAGAATATGACGTTGTGTGTAAGTTTTGTTTTTTCATTGAATATTTGTGGTGCGTACTTATATAAATTTAATTGTTTTTTTTAATTATTGTTGAATTGTTAAATATTATATCATTGTGATATAGGATAAAATTTTAATATTGTACGCCTTGTGAGGCTACGTAAAACAATAAATAAAAAATTGTATTTGAATTCTACAAAAATATTTGCAATTAAAATAATGTAGGTACATACCTTGGTACATCTTAAATTAAAAAAAACCGCTAAAAACTAGAAACAAAAAATACTTAAAACTTAAAACAAAAACATTTTCACGGTCTTTATACCTTGAGGTGTGACCAGAGACACCAGTAACAGTGTCCACTTTTTGCCAGTTGTCCATATTGAACAGAACAGGTGACAAGACTGTTGCTGCACTTCATGGACTTAGATGTGTGTGTGTGTGTGTTTTTTTATTTATATTTTTTTTATTGTAGATAAATACTGGTAAAATGGCTTTGTCTACATTTAGCGAATTTCCAATAATTAAATCTATTAATTAGATAGGTATCTTAGTTCGTTAAATTCTACAAAATTAATTGTCTTAGGAAATTACTGTCTTCATATTTTAGATGCGCCAATTTGTTTTCCGCTTGCATTCTTATAGCATAATATAATTTTCGTTCCTATATCTTGTTTACACATTTTGACCCTAAACTAGCGCTATACTACACAAACTGCATATATAAACCCACTATAAGTCTATAATAATATTATAATGAGAGAATGCGGCGAATTTTGTGTGTGAACCACTGATCCAATTCTGAAAATTATTTCACTAATAGGAAGCCGAGTGCTTTAGGCTATATTTATTTTGTTCGAAAATATCCATGAGCGAAGCCGGGGCGGAAATATATAGGTAATACAATATTATGCGTTTCTGCACTCTAATCTCCACAACGGTTAAACCAATTTGGATGTAGTTTTCAGTGATGTATTGAGATAAGCTTGGACTTTTTCGTGTATAAAGCGCCTACTACTCGTAAATATAGCAATCCAAATTTTGTTATATTTTCCTTCAGGCGTTGCACAGCAGCATATTATATATTTATTAGGTCACATCAGGAATATTATTTCACGTGTTTTTTCTTGCTTCTCCCTTAATACCACCAAAACCAACAATTTTGACAATTGGTACCTTCACTGTTAATGGCAAAAAATAAACAAATCATATTTTTTAAATTCGACTTAAACAGTAGTCGCATATGATGTGTAACATCTGACATCTCACCTTGGTTATAAGCAACATTAACACTTTATACACAACACTGTAGGTTAAGTGCACCACCGCGCGCGTATATTGGTTAAATCAAATGGCGCGCGCTTCCCCGGCTTCCTGTTACACACTTCCGTTCCTTTACACGAAAGCGAGAGGAAAGATGTTACGCATCAAAAACCGCGATAAAACGCCATCTATTGACAACCATGCGAATAATTCGCACGAGCCAACTAGTCATAATATCTTGTTATGGCAGTGAAGATCACCTGTCGACCACCCCAGATAATCGAGGTTAAAAATGTAATTTTGTTATTCAATAACAATAACTGCACTTTGACTGATTCCTACGGACAGTAGGTATTTACACATATGTTGTTATTATTAAATTTCTGCGTCATTATCTAGACCTATATTACTGACCTAGGTCTTATTAACAAGAGTGTATTATCTAAATATGTATATAAAACTGTCGTGTCGCTGGCTGACTGACCGACAATCAACATACAGTCTAAACCAACTTTAAATATTTAACGATAAGTATGTTTTTTACGGAAAAAGGTGCTAGAGTTTTGCACCTTAGAATCTTTTTTATCAGCTTTGAAATCCGTATATAAATCAATATAAATGGTCCGTAGATATCGGTGCGGGGCAGTGGTCCAACTGATTATACTTAATTGATTGAAAAATATATTGGAGTTCTGTAACCAAAATGGCAAAATTATTCATTTCTTTCCGCGCCCGTGGGAGAATATGGGCTATATTTACTTTCATCCCCTAATTCTTGAGTCCACCATAGTCTTGAGTTCATACAAAAATCTAATAGAAACAATTTCAGTTTTTCCCGAATTTTCCAATACTCCGGTCAACTTTTCCAATTTTTGTTTTCCTAATTAGTATCCTTAATGGAATGAGCATTTTCGATAGAATACTTACTTACTATCCTCGTTTATTGACGGACTAAAATGCTTGAAAAAATTATGTCGTAATTATCATTTCTTGTACAACAATTTGTAAAAAAGATTTTTTTGTAAGAGCAAAACTTCATTATTTAAAATAATAATAATGGATTGGTGTTTTTGGCTTTAATTCCTAAAAATAAATAACACGTACTTTAAACACAACAAGGTATATCTAAATCAATTAACATTTTCGTTTATATAATATCGAAATATGTCAATTTCGAAGATGTTACGGGGACAGCGCTCGGTGACCGTTTGTATGGTCAAGGTCATTGGCGACACTAAGCGCCTTAAGGGGCGGTGGTCAAGGGTCATCTTATAACTGAGATTTGTTATATTTTTGACAGATACAAGATGACTGAGAGCAACGTTCCTTAAGGGTCATTGGCATGATCATGGTCATGGCAATGAGATTTGCCATATTTTTGACAGCAGTAAGATGGCCAACGAACAGCATTTAATTGTTATTTATATAGATTTCATTGCATTTTTAGCTTATTTACTTGACTCTTCAGGACACAGCTTAGGTCTTCATCAAGATAATTATCGTATTAGGCACTCATAATAGTCTATGAGTAATTACTCGCGTAGATAATAGTGCGTGGTCCAAACTAGGACACCCACAAAATATTAATCGATTACTTCATACTTAGAATATTTAATATAACCATTCAAGAAGAAAAATACCTCATTGAAATCGGTTCAGCATTCTTGGAACTATGCCAGAGACACACAGACAAACACATTTTGCATTCGGGGTTAAAATATCACAAAGTAATTTTTATAGCCAGACTAGTTTTCCGCTTTGCCCGTGAATATTTTTATTAATTGACGTTTATGCTTACTGGTCAGATTCTTTGAGTTGTAGCATGATGCTATAATTATAGCCTCAGCTATTGAATTAAAAAAATTAGGTAGAATAGAAAGATAATATAGATAACAATTATTTTTTTGCAGGCAAGGAGAAAACTGGTACCATCTCCGTAAGAACCTGACTGCGGATTTAACAAGCCCGCAAACTATGCAGGGGTTTGTCCCAGATCTGAACAACATTTGTGATGATTTCCTGGAGTTGTTGCAAAGCTGCAGAAAGCCTGACAACACGGTCACTGGATTCGAGCATCTCACAAATCGTATGGGACTTGAATGTAAGTAAACCCAGTTAAAATCAATCATCACGCCTTTTATCCAATGAGGAGTAGGCAGGAACAATCGAATGTCATTTGCTAGGATCCAGATATATCTCCCTTATTTATATTCATTATACCTTTCTTCTTTCACACATGCTAGGCTATTGTGTGTAAGTACTTTTAACATTTCTTTTGATCACAATTTTTTATACACCTAGGACCTAGGTAGTCCCCTGCCAATTTCCTTTCGTTATACCAATTTTTGCTGATGACTTTTTCAGAACGGGCCTTTTTGTAGTTGTATTTTATTTAAATTTAACAACTAGCTAGATAATACAAAAAACTAAAATACACTGACGAGCAATATAAAAAAGCCACTTGCAACTTGCAAAGTGCCTACATTTTTTATAATTTAAATATTTTGTTTCCATTGGGTGTTTTTTGCTTTTTCCTTCAAAAAGCTATCTGCCGTGGTTTTGGAAATATTTCATGTTAAGTTAGTGTATTATACATTTATAGACAAAAAACCTTCCGATCACAGGTTTTTCAGAAAATAATGCTGGCTGCATTGGATGGATGCTAATTCTATGAACAAAATACGAGCCAGCCTTTTGGCTATTTCCTTAAAATGTAAAAGGCAACCCACTGACATAAAAATAGCGACCCAGACATATCTCTCACCACCCTGACACTAATTACAATGCACATTCTAGAACTAACGAGTCCAGTCATTACGTTAGCTTGAACCTCCATAGATAACAGACAATTTGGGTCAGATAACTCAGGAATGAGAGTTAGGTTGCAATTTGTTGCAATATTATGTTGCTGTCATTAACTAACATGATTTATTTCATATGATAACCGTGGAACTATTTTATAACGATCAACGATCATCGTTATTGATAGATTGGTATTATTTGGTATGATATATGAGTTAAACTTTCGCATAGTTTCTCAAACTTTTTAGTTTCGGGACCCTCCAAAGGTTTAAAAAAGGATTTTTAAATTGCACGTTATAGAAGTGAAGTTCCTTAAAAAATAAACGTCATTATTGATAAATGTACAAGAGGCTTTAGATTCCACATCCGGTCATGGACGCGTTTTCGTCATGGCGTGATGTGGAATCCGGTTTAATCTCGGCCGCGCTGTGATAGTTGTGATTAGTCAGTGATTAATAAGACATATCACAGTCGGCGGGATAATCTTAGCTACCGATTTATCGGCTTACTATTGCACAAGATTAAACACTGGAGACTGGCAGAAATTGCGACGAAAGTTAGCACTGTTGCCATATATCAAAAGAAGAAGAAGAAGAGGCTTTAGATATATAGATATATATCTTTCTCCTCCTCGTTACGTTATATCTTTCTTCTCTCTCGTGTAACGAAATGTGCCTAAACGTGACGCGTCCTTGAAATTTCACTCTCAAATTCTCGTCCAAAAATTGTCGAATCATATAAGTACACCATCAAAAGGGCTCTTGCGTCAATAGAAATATAGAAGTCCCTGATCTTTTGACCGTTGGAAAGAGGAATTGAGGGCTGGCTTCTTCCTCGCTCAACGAATCAGCATCGCGATTCATAGGGGAAATGCAGCCAGTATTTAGCCAGTTTACTTAGTTATATTTAATTTTAAGTTTAAATCTATATATATAAAAGAAAGTCAGTTAGTTACACTATTTATAACTAAAGAACGGCTGTACCGATTGGCTAACAATTGGTGGGGAGGTAGCTTAGAGCCAGGAGACGGACACAGGATAGTGGTAGGGGTTGGAGTAGGGGTAGCTAAAATTATAAATTTTAATTGTGAATATGTGGCGTCATCTTGAGTTTTACATGTGTCCTAAAATGTATTTGCAAACGTCAATAGATGGCGCTGTATTATACTTTTCTTATCTCTATATATATAAAAGAAAGTCGTGTTAGTTACACCATTTATAACTAAAGAACGGATTTGGCTGAAAATTGGTGGGGAGGTAGCTTAGAGCCAGGAGACGGACATAGGATAGTAGCGGTAGTGGTAGGGGTTGGAGTAGGGGTAGCGGTAGTGGTAGGGGATGGAGTAGGGGTAGTGGCAGTGGTTGGAGTAGTGGTAGCCGGTAGGGGTAGTGGTAGTGGTAGGAGTAGGAGTAGAGATAGGTGTAGTGGTAGTGGTAGGAGTAGGGGTAGTGGTAGTGGTTGGAGTAGTGGTAGCCGGTAGGGGTAGTGGTAGTGGTAGGAGTAGAGATAGGTGTAGTGGTAGTGGTAATTGTTTTCCACGGACGAAAAAAAGTAAATAGCAGGCAAGCCAACGTTTGGGCAGGACAACGTCTGCCGGGCCCGCTAGTAATTTATATATTATAAGTCATGACAGCGTATTAGTATTTTTAAAATTCGAAAATAACTGACTTCTCGATTTTATCGCACTACTGATCCATGTTTCTTTGTGCGATAACCATGTCCAGAAAAACAAGTTCTTATAAACCTAATGTTAGCAATAGTCAGACAACAGAATAAACCAGAAATCTCATAAATTATTCAAACTGAGGTTAAAAATAGTACACTAAAATGGAGTACCTGCTTGTTATATTTTTTGATAAAAAATACAATATACGAAAATAGAATAGCTGTGTTATTTTTTATGAATATTATCATATATATATTTGGGATAATAAGAAATTATCCCAAAATTGGTAAATCGTGTCGACAAGTATGCTTTTACTAGTCTGTAGGTATATTTGTTCTGTATTCTGAGACTTTCACTTTTTTTTCCAGCGGTTTGCGGTCTGATGTTGGGATCCAGATTAGGTTTTTTAGAGAAATCTATGTCAGGGCGGGCGGCGACCCTGGCGGCAGCTGTTAAGGCCCACTTCAGAGCCCAGAGAGACTCTTATTACGGAGCACCGTTGTGGAAATTTGCACCCACCAGTCTCTATAGAACATTTGCTAAAAGTGAAGAGACAATTCACACGTGAGTTGATTTATGTGTTCCTCATAGGTTTTATAGGTTTACAACAATTTCAATATTAGAGATAGATATAATATGCTTTACGCAGACTTTTTTTTAGATCATTTTATTCTATTCTTTCCTACATCATTTTGTTATACCTATATCTGACGGTTTAGTTAGCAAACACCATGAAAACATGCTAGGGCTGACTTTTTCTCCGACTTGATTCACTTATACCGTTAATGCTCAGCTCCTAAACATGATATGTTTATTACTATAATAGTGAAAATCGCAACAATTACCGTTCAGTAGTTTTTGCGTGAAAAGGGGCACAGACAGACAGACGAGGCGGGGGACTTTGTTTTATATTAGATATGTAATGATGATAGTGTCAGGTAAACCAGATTTTGTTAAATGAATGTCATTTAAAAACTTACTTCAAAAATTGTAGCCAATTTGGGAAAATTGCAAACTTCCTGCAAACCTCAATTTTCTAGCGGAAAGAAATCGATAAACAATGACAGTCATCTATGTGAATAAAAATTTAAAAATCAAACTAGACTATTTAGAAAACAGGGGCATATACTTAGGACCGCGACATCTTTTGTTTTGAACCGAAGGCCAATAACGACGGGTCTGCACCAATGGACAGCCAAGGTCGAATTCCCGGCTCGAGAATGTCAGAACGAAAGATGTTGCGGTTCTAAATATGCGCTAACCCCACTGGGGCGGGTCCAGGATTTGTTTGATGGGAGGGATTTGATTACCTTCATACTTTAAAAGCCATTTTAAATTTATTATTTCCCTTTAGGTTATGTATTTTTTCTCAGGTTGAGCAAAATAAATAATTATGGTCGTTACAAAAGTAGGTATAGTATATCCATCATCACGCCTTTTATCTTAAGAGGGGTAGGCCGAGACAATCGTATAGCATAGACAGATAAACCAAAAAACCTGAACACAACGACAATGACGAGTAGTGGTTTGTTTCAGCATAGTGTCAGAGCTGATGGAAGAAGCGCGAGCGAAGAACGAAGCATCCGCTCAAGATGACCCCATGCAACAGATCTTTCTCAAAATTCTGGCCAACCCTGCTCTGGATATGAGGGATAAGAAAGCTGCTGTGATTGATTTTATTACTGCTGGCATTGAAACGGTAAGAATTTTTATTTTTCTTCATCGTCACGTGCATGGCCAGAGACATTAATAACAGTTTTCCATTTTTTGCTAATTGTCCATATTAGACAGAACAGCTGGCAAGTCTGTTGCTGCACTAAATGGGCCTAGATGTGTTATTTCTTTATCAGAGGTAGGTAAGTATCTGGTATTTTGAGAAGAGCGGACGCCTGCTTTACGAGCCCTACGAGGAAGTTCCCAGTGGAAGGCGATCCTTATGCATCTACCTTTTTTGGACATGATCTCCCAGAATCCTTCACACACCCCAGCAAATAAAATCGAGTTATTCAATGTCACCAAGGAAGAGACTAAAAATATCGATTCAAATTCTAAACTCTTTACTTCCGGTAAAGCACTTCCGTTCTATTTAATATTACACAATTCCGTCCCATTTCACAAATATGCCAGCCACATAATCTTTGCCCTATCTTGCCCTAAAGATGTCGCCGCGGTCCTAGTATGCTGACCCCACTGGTGCCTTTGTGATTGCACCATAAGATAAGACTAACGACTTCCTTTAATTGATTGTTCCAGTTAGCAAACAGCCTGGTATTCCTATTATACCTTCTAAGTAGCAGACGAGATTGGCAACATCAGATCAGATCAGAGCTGCCCGCAAGTGGAGAGCTAAGAGTGGAACAGTTAGCTGCTGCACCAGCTTTAAAAGCAGCTATAAATGAATCGTTTAGATTGTTGCCGATAGCTCCGTTCCTAGCAAGACTCCTGGACACCCCAATGACGATAGGAGGGCAAAAGTTGCAACCAGGGGTGAGAAATATTATTACCCGTGTAAAAAATAATTGGATTCACGCCTGTTTTTCTTAGGGGTAGGTAGGTGGGATGGAGAATAACTTCTTCCCATACAAACTTTTAAATATCTTGTTAGTTTAGACTACCTTAGACTACCTATACGCCATCTGTTGCTGAGTAGTTGAAATTATTTATATGTAAAGAAAAGAAGACTCTGTTTTCTGGACTGGAAACGTCTAAATATTTATATTTGTAAATATTGTATTAAAAATTCCAATTGAAAACACTAAGAACTAAATATATTTGAAACTGGCTTTCCGCCCCAACTTCGCCTGTAGAGCCCATTTTAACATAATTATGGTCCAAATCGCATTATCATTAAAAAGTGTACCGCTTCAAGTGTGCTTATAAAATTTGAAGAGTTCTCGATTTCTCCAGCGTCCCCTCATCAGATCCTGACCTGACGACCATGGGACCACCTGGAAAGTATACCTTTTCAAACAAAAAAACATTTTCCATATCGGTCCAGGCGTCTTCAAGTAATCGGGTAACATACATAAAAAAAATAAAAGATGCCGACGAATTGAGAACCTTTTTTTGAAGTCGGTTAAAAAGCGCTTTCAGTTTTTCCCGATTTTTGCAATTTTTATTTCCCTAAAAACCTGATTCGTACTATTACGAACATTAAAAATAACCAAATCGGTCCAGCCGTTATCAAGTGATGCGCTTACCATCGAACATCATTTTCATTTTTATTTATAAGATTCTGTGACACACTTATATAAACTAAGTCTTTTATATATTTTTCTTTCTAGACATTTGTATTAGCACATACGGGTGCCGCGTGCCGTAGCGAAGAAAACTTTTGGCGCGCAACGGAATATTTACCAGAAAGATGGACACAACCAAGGGAACCTCATTCACCGGCCTTAGTGGCTCCGTTTGGTCGCGGACGTCGCATGTGCCCTGGGAAGCGGGTAGTTGAACTGGAGTTGCAATTGTTACTTGCTAAGGTTGGTTTGGTACTCAAGACTATTTTTGCAGAAGGTTAGGTAGGTACAGTAAATAAGTAAATTCTCATAAATTCTTCAAACTGAGGCTAAAAAATAGTACACTAAAATAGAGTACATAGAATAGGTGTTATTTTTATTAATATTATCTTATCACTTGATAATAATTAAGAAATTATACCCAAAAATGGTAAATCGTGACAAAAGTATGTATTTTTTTATTTCATGACGCTTTTATACTATTCAGTTTTGGTTTGTTCTGTATTCCGAGGTTGAGGCAGAATGAAGCTCATACAAAAATAGTGCAGTCAAATCAAGTGATACTTTTTGGCTCCACTTATTTGATGAGACACTTATTTTATTGGTACTCGTATAGTAGGTATTTTTCGATGACAATAACTGGTAGCTAAGGCTAATTGAACCTACTAAAATTGTAAATGTGAACAAAACAGAGCAACGGATCGACGTGATTTTTTGCCCAGAAATAGTTGATGACATAGGAAATCCTTCGGGGTAAATTCTTATTGACACATTTCAAAAATTTCACGGAATATATGAAATTTAGGTTTTCAATAATGATGAAAATTAAAACTTTGTAAACGTGAATTATTATGTCGTATATATTCCACATCATTTCAGTTAAGACTCCCTCTAAGTTTAGTGTTTGTGGTCAAATTCAATGATTCGAAATTGAAGTATTTTTAGGGATATACCGACTTAAAAAACATTTCATTTCGGCAAACGGTATGATAAATGGCAAACTAATTGGTATTGAAACGACAGTGTTTTAATGTCGGCAAAATCGGTCATTTTGGGGCCAATAAGTCGTTAGTCGGCCAAATCCATAGTCGGTAGATAACTAATATTTTTTACTTTTTCAGATAGTGCAGCGGTGGAGAGTGGAGTTTGAAGGGGAATTAAATATACAATTTGACTTCCTCTTATCACCAAAGTCTCCCGTATCGTTAAAACTAGTCGACTGGTAGATTACCTTTTTTTAAAAGTTTAAATAAAATACAAGCAATGGGTTATTGAAAGGTATTTTAGAGAAAAAATAAAGTTTCGATGTGGAATATGTTAATTTAACATTGATGATTTTTATGATTTTAATCACAAGATAAGTGTTTGCGTATTTTATTTTTACAATATAATTGTACCTACATTTAATTTTTTAAAGGACGAGTATTGAAAGAGTTTTCATACTTATGCTGCATCTCTTGCTTCTAATCGTCCCATAAATATTGCCAGTGATATTAGGTGGATTGATTGATATCTCCAAGCACTATAATTTTATATCCAAACTTTATTATAAGAAAAAGGTACATAAATACCTTGCCTTTTACCCTAAACAGACATATTATGTACTGCAGTCGTTTGTATCGTTACAGAAATGAACCTTATAAAGGTTTTTATGTTTTGATATGGTCATGTTTCTCACGCCCATTGTATGTCACTTTCCTTCATGCATATACAGTTATATGTTGGAAAGAGAGGTAAATAGACGTGTATACTATATTTTACATATGGAGATGCATTCGTGATTCTCTTTTCACAGTCGATTAAAACACTATGAAACTTATCTATATAAGCATGTCCTATTCAGAAATATAATACTTACAGGAAACTTCTTGTGGCAGTTTTTTCAGTCGGAACTGAACGGGGCTGGGGTGTCGTGCCAAATTCAGCTAAAAAAAGCTGAAAAATCATAAAGTATTTACTGAAATTATTTCTTAGAAGTCTTTGTTTTGTACCTCTTATTTTATTATATGTTTTTGTATGTTATTTAAGTATATAAATGAGGAACACATGTTGACTTTTAAATGTAGAGTTTCATGAAATTTAAACATAGTTTTGTAACTAGAATTATGTTTTCTAATTAATATGAAACAAACAATCAAGTCAACCAGGATTTTCTAATGATGTTGTCCTCAATTATTATTTATATGTTGCCATGACATTGTTTTAATAAATCGACCATATTTCGTGTAATTTAAATAATAATTTTCATGCATTGGTTAGCGTAAATCTGTTGGTAAATAATTGCTCAAAAATTTTTTTCTATAATATTTTGTTATGTTATGTGTATGTATTCAAATTATGAATGTTAGGGTGTTTTTCCACGACGCACGACACGATACGACTTACGGTTGCAAAACAACGGCACCCGGCCTGTCGTTTGTTCGTTTTTATACTACCGACGTTTCCAGCAACGACACCGCAGTGTAGTATCGTTTTTGTCGTATCGTGGAAAAACTGTCCATATAAATGTATGGCGCTCTGAATCGTTACTGTATTTTATCGTGTCGTGTCGCGCGTAGTGTAAAAACGGCCTTATTGTATGTACCAATTTTCTGAAAATAGTCCCCAAGTGTGTTTACTAACAGTCTTGAGGATTATTTTACTTTGCAAATATGGCTGTGTTTAAATCAAAAGACATAGTTGTAAAAATACCAATATTACCTCTTATTTATTAAGACTGGACACTATCGCATTTTTATCAGCATTTATAACTAGATCTAACCATTAATAATAAGTAATTTTAGTTTAATTTTAATTCAATATTAATTAATTTTATATCAGCAGATAATAAATAACTCGAATACAAAATTTAATTAAAATACAAAATATATTGAAAAATGTATCTTATAATACCTATCAATGTGTTGTTTTATAATTGGTGAAATGATTATTATCTTTTATAATGGTTTTTAATGTGTTTTTATTATCTATTATGCAATTTAATAAAATTGTAGTGATATTCATTATTTAGTTTTTATTTTTTAACAACCTTTAACAATTTGCGCCATCTGCTTTTTAAAATATTCTATTCTATTTTCTGCCATAGTTATCGTTTTTTCTTCTTCACGGGTTGCCTTACAGCCCCCGAAACCGTGTTACGGTTCCAGGGTACCCAGCGGAGGAAGACCGTACTCCCTCGTTTAGCTTATGGTATTTGTGAGGCTATACCTAACGAGTGGCCAGTTCTGTTGAGGTATATTTGGATGGAAAAGCCTGGTGTGGTTTGTCGGATTAAGTAGGTACATAAGTTTTTAATTAAAAAACCCATTCGTACATGGTCGGGTCGAACCCGTGGTCTGCCTAGTTAATACCAGACGTCTTAACCACTCGGCCAAATAATGTTTTTTTTTGTCATACTCTAAAAAGCTTCTTTATATTTAAGCTGTTTCTTTAGGGATATTTTAATAAGTAGGTAAAATTTCATATTTTTACGCCACCCTCCTCTTCTCTGCTTATCGTAATGGTATATACCTAAAGCCTATGGTTTCAATCTGAAAAAATACGAATCATTTCGTTAAACTTTAACACTCTTATTAATAAACTCGAATTAGCGACGTATTAACTAAACTGTATTTCGTCTCCGTCTAACAAATCTGCAATTCATTAATTCGAGTTTATTAATAAGAGTGTATGAGTCAAAGAAAGACATGCTCTATCACTCCCTATATGGAATGCGGCGTGGCCAGGGACAACGACCCACTTCATATAAAACAGAACAGATAGCAAAAATATAGTTGCACTAAAAACTTATCTCTTCTTAAAATATAAGTAGGCTACTATCTCAACTGTAACGGAGCTGTAAGGCAACCCAAGGAAGAAGAAGACCTATCTCAAGTGTCTATTTTACCGTTTGATATAACCGGTTTTACGTGACCTCAAAAGCACGATAGAGTATTGAACCTGAGACCCTTTGAAGTTTGTTTTGTAGACTACATTAAAATGTTATTTTAGTTGAAAAATATAAATGAGAAAACCGAACATAGCTATCAATCGAAAAAAAGTATCAACCGATAATCATGTCTTTGTTTTCATTCATTAAGCACATCACTATCTATTGTTTTATACTTTTGACATATTGATATTATTGTTCAAATTTATAAAGAAATTGAACAAAATATCTATTATTTCAGTATATAAATATTTTAAAAGAGATTTCTCTTTGTTATCTACTAATAAACACTTAAAACAAGCCATACTATCAAAAACAACTTGAAAGATAACAATACAGATAACACAAAATAAATAACTAAAACAATTCCAAACCAAAGCAAGTAAATGAGAAAGATGAAGTTCTGTGCTAATCTATCTTTTATGTTCACAGAGAACTCCTCTATATTAGAACGGTATAGTTTAGCTAAGGAAGCTGGATTCCGAGCTGTTGAAAGTGGATTTCCATTCGGTTATAGCTTGGATCAAGTGTGTGCTGCGAAAAACAATCCTGGAGTAGAACAAGTGCTGATCAATTTGTGTACAGGTAACATTGACCTAGATTTTTAGATTAGATTTGTAGAGTTAGTATTGAAACCAAAGGATCCAAGTTAAATTTTCTTTAGGAATATGTGCTTTATGGTAAAGCCGGTGTCTGCATTTCTTTTAAAAATAATAATAATAGATTAAGAAGTAAGGTAGTCGATAGCCTAATTGGTAGGGCGGTAGACTTGAAACCGGAGGTCCCGGGTTCGAGTCCTACTAGCTGCTAATATGCTAAGCACCAATTTTCTTTAAGAATATGTGCTTAAATCGACTCCTCGTGCTTCGAAGGGCACGTAAAGTCGGCGTCCGGTCACCAACCCGCCTGCCAAGAGTGGTGGCAAGTCCTCTCATTGAGCACCACTACTAATATGGTGCGCTAGAGGGAGTCCAATGATCCAGCAGTGGATCAACTGTTCTGTTTAATATGGGCAACTGTTACCATAGACACCCTATGGCCACACCATAAAGTTGTGATGATGTGTGTTTAATTACATAAATACATAATAATATAAATATATGATAGAAAATTTAAGCATTATTTGTGTTGTCAAAACAATTTTTTTTTCAATACATATAATTCTTTTTAAATTTCATATATAGCTTTTTAAGTAGATATATATGCAAATTGTCTTTTTGTAATGAATATTTTTGGCATTAAAAAACAAATAACTTTTAGGCGACCTAACTAAAGGAGAGTTGGGCGTCACAGCAGTCCCAGGGAAAGAAGACGAATTTAAGAACAGTCTAAATAAAACAATAGAGTACGCTAAGGGGGTAAATGCAAGAAAAGTACACATAATGGCAGGAAAACTTGAGAATGTGTCTGAGAAAAATTGGCAGACATATGAAAATAATTTAAAGCATGCATCCAATGTATTGAAAAATCACAACTTGGTTGGAGTGATTGAACCAATTAATCAACATTCTGTGCCGAAGTATTTTTTGAGTGACTACAATAAAGGTCAGTATGTAAATTTAGTTTTTATTACTCAATAAAAAGAAAAACAGGGTGAACAAAATGTGGAGTGACTGATACTTTTGTATATAAAATTATAGGTAGATGTAAAATATTAAAATACAAACTTTGGATTTATGCAGTTCAATATCTCAAAAATTCGTTTTTGTTACCTGTCACGCATACCATCTAATGTTGAACAGAGTATATTTACAAACTCAGATCACCAATGAGTAATTAGAATACCAGTTTGTTATTAACTACTTAATAACTTTTGTCCCATACAAAAACGGACATCAGCAAATCAAGTATTGTACAAAACTTATTAAAAATAGCAAGTTCTAGTTAATGTACCCTTAAACTTCAAAGTATGTGAAATTATCTATACTCTAAATGTAAAAAATATGTCAATATCAACTACATCTAGGTTTTATGAAGCCCTGAAAGTCATAAATTTCACGCATATTTTGAAGACTCGAGTGTATATTTTTTAACATTTAATTAGAATGAAGATAATATCACATACTTCAAGGATCTAATAACCAGAACTTGCTGTTTCTAATATTTTTTGTACAATACTTGATTTGCTGAAGTACGCTTTGTGTATTTTATTGTAGCGATTTTGTTTTGTTTCTTTCTCTATTTACGAATAGCCTAGTATAGGTGCGAATGGTGAGAGATGCAAATTTATCGATGACTTATTGTTTCGGTACCTATACACTAGCGCAGTGGGTGGAAGGGTAATCGTTAATTACCCGTCCACCCACCAGTGGGAAAGTCCAGTGGGTGGACTGGTCGGGATCGAAATTTTCGAATAAGTGCGTTTTTTAGTTGGTTACGCGACCAAGATAATCACGCGCGACTCGAAGTGCGATTCCCATACCATCTTGAGTGGCTGCTTTTCAACAAATTTGGTAGTGTAACTTTAATTACTAACCCGTTCCGTCACTTTTTATTAGTGGACTAAAAGCATTTCAGCAAGATAAGAAATGGGTTAATTATTAAAAAAACATCCTTTTCAGCTGTGGACATAATAAAACGTATAGACAGCCCTCACATAAAGTTACAACTGGACGTGTTCCATCTACAGCACATTTGTGGTGATCTCTCATACAATATTAAGAACTTGATGCCTCATGTTGGACATATTCAGGTAACTACAGTCCATTAATTGATACTGACTGATAAATTATAAATGAAGTTAATTCATAGTAGTTATAAATCTAAATGATTTAGGTACTTATAGTTGTCATAAATAAATATTGAAATAAAAGAACTTTTGATTTGTGCCATTAATTTTGGCCATAAGTCAAATAGGTGTTATTATGTTTGTGTGTTGTTTAATATGCAAACATTTTTTTTATAATTGACATAACCCTGGCTAAACCAATCAGTGCGCAGTTCTAGAACCGCATACCGCTGGGCGTTTATGGGTCATACACAAAAATATGAAATGGGAAATTAAAATAAAAAAGTTTTTAGTATTTTCATGAAACTTAGAATTTATTTTAAGTAAACTATTCTTATCTTAAAATAATTAATAAATGAGATCAGTTATTAATATTTTTTGAAATAAATCATATTTAATAATTTCTTGGTCTACAGAAGATAACAATTTGTCTACAGAAAAGCACAAATAACATTATTATGTATATTCTTAATACTAATTACGAGATGTAATTTGTTTTAAGATACAATTAATATTATGTCTTTAAATATTATTTAAAAAAAACTTAAGAAAAACTTCGCAGAAAAATAAAAAAATAAAAAATAAAAATGTACACAGGAGGGGACTTCTCGTCCTGTGGACATAATATCATTATAATTAAAACATGTTTTCATCATCTGAGTCCAGAATCCGCCGCTTAATATTCTCTGAAAGATCCAAGGAACTATCAGAGTCGTAGAAATAGATGCGACGCCTTTTTAAGGGTCTAAGGTTTTGACTATTACGTTCTGTCAATATATCAGGTGTTTTACAAGGGCTTGGTGTATTGGGTACAGTTGAAGCATCTGGAGTAGCTGGATTCCCTGGAGAATCAACTACCGCTAAATCGTGTAGTTGCATATCTGGTGTTTCTAGTCTGGAAGAGCAAGACGATGTTGATGGCGAGTTATGTATTTTAAATTTAATGTTAATTTCACCTAATTTATAATGTCGACAATATGAATGAGCCGCGCATATTAGGCAACTCAAACGCCTGGCATGGATAGTAGTTGGATTCATTGCACTCCATGTCAATTGATGAACCTTAAACGTACCTTTAAACGGTTTTGTCATACTCTCATCTACGATATTTTGTATTTTTAGAACTACAGATTCGTCTACTCCATATACTTCAATTCCATGGCAATTTTTTTTCACACAGGACATTAATTCATCGTAACTAGACACATCATTACCTCTTGCAACTGAAGCATCACAAACTCGTTTAATGCATCCACCCACACCATCAGGAGCGCCTTTTCCATGTCCTTTCTCACTATAATGCCAAGTAATTGTATCAACATTAAACTCATTACTTAAGTATGTCGCCATTAGATGGAACATGGTTTTATTTCTGTATTGCGTTGACGGACCGTCACTTAATATATGTAAATGTTTTAAATTAGGAGATAACTCTCTAACTCTTTGAATCACAGGTTGTAAGTGGGCGCATATGAAAACAGGATCATGTCGTAAATTTTCCGATATAGTGCAAATTGAGGTAACTTTTATATAATTTTCTGGTGGTTCTGATTCAGTACTATAATATACACATGTATGCAATGATAATTGGGGTTTCGACGAGCCGAAGTGAGCAGATTGAATTTCCTGTCCATATTTACAATTATAATTTTCCGAAAAATCTATGTGAAGTAGTCCATCTGAGGGAGATAATTGTTGTTTTAGACTTTGTATGGTTTGAAGCTGGTTTATATTATTAGCAACATGCTGAAAAAACTCTGGTAACTTAGATTGAAACAAATCTAAAACAGTCCTTTTAGTAGAATGCACTGTTTCTTTAATGGTCTTCTTACAAATTTTATTTTGACCTTTAATTACAACTGCTACATTTTTTGTAACCCATCTCTCATACGATATGTTATCATCCTTATTATATTCATTACATTCAAGCTTCTTATTGTCGCAATTTTGGCATCTGCGTTCCAAACAAGCGACCTCAAGTGAACTGTTGGAGTTGCAGCACAGTGACTTTATAACATCAGTGGCCGATCGAAAATTTATAATTTTCGCTTTGTGAAGAGCTTCAGCAAGATAATTGATGTTAGTATGCGTTATACATAAACAAGTATTTCTATAAGCAACCTTTGGAATGATGACATAAAAGGGACGAAATCTACGAAATGTTTCATAAGAAATTTGAATGCCCGTTTTATTCACAAATACCTTATGCAGGTTTATTAGTGATTCATTTAATAATCTTATTTGTTTCTTAACTTTTCTTCGTGTAATTGTTTCCTTTTTTCCTGCGGTAAGGCTGCTATTCTCATCTCGCAAAAGGAACTCCTGTACAGCCCTTTGTGTCTCTAAATTACACTTGGTTTTCATTTCTTTGATAGGCGATTTTACAAATTTCTGCATTTTCTTGGCAATTCTGACATATCTCATTCTATTCTTAGCTAATCTAGTTTCTAAACCTTTTATTCTATTTTTCAAATAGATATTTTCGGCATTAATTCGCCGTCTGTTACGAGCTGCTACTGCTTTGCCAACACTTACTCGAGAAAACGAGGGACTCGACGGTGGAGTGTTTTCATCAAGTAATGCTTGAGCATTTTTCTTGGTTTTTTCTTTATCGCGCTTTGTCCTTGCCTTTTCTCTCCATATTTTTCTCATTTGTCTTTGTTGTCTAGGCGTGTAATCTTCAATTGTTTTAATTAGGCCTCTCTCCTTTTTCTTTTGATATCTTTCTCTATCTTTTCTTCTTCTTTCTTCGATGGCTTCTTCGCTCATTTTAGCACGAGCACGACGAATACTATTCTTTTTCTGTTCGAGACGACGTTTCTTTTTTTCTTCGTCAGAAAGTTGTATCCTGGATCTACTTGCGCGCGGCATGGTAACTAAAACAAAAACGTCATGCTTAACCAATGTCTGTAAATCCCGGGTTCAAATCTCACTCAAGCCAAAAATGCTAAGCAGTAAGCACACTTTTCTTTGAGACTCAGGTAATGCAGGTGTCCGTACTTCTTCTTCCTTCAAGCAACAGGCTTACCAAATAAACCGTCCAATATGGACAACTAGCAAAAGGTAGAAACTATTACTGTTGTCTCTGGTCACACCGCAAGGTATAAAAGTCGTGAAAAAGATGTGTGCAACCAATGAAGCAATAGTCAAACTTTACCTCTCACCAATAAAGTGTCACTCCTGTAGACATTGTCTCTTCTGTAGACATAGTTTCTACAGAAAAGATGTCTACAGAAGAGACATGCCATTAGTAAATCACGAATTCCGAGCTCAATTTTGAGGTTAGGTTAAAAGCGAACTAGTTTATGTAAATGGCTCCCAATCTATATAAATGGCGTCTTAATTAATATGTATTACACTAGATACTTACCAATGTACACTTTGAACAGAAAAGAGCCACTGACCTCTGACAAAAACTCTTAAAAATTAAAATAATACGTTAGTGTTATCACTGCGGAAGTCATCATAATCGCAATTGACAGACGACTGACAAAAATAAAAAACAGTATTGCCAACTGGAAATAAAATAAGAATATATAAATTTGATGGTAAAATTTATGTCAGATTTTATTGTCTACAGAAAAGACGTAGAAACTGTTAACATCATGTGTATTAATTGTCTTTCACAGAAAAATCTAGCATATTTCTTGTAACATCGTGTACGTATACCAGGCTATACTCTATCTTAGATAAAAAATAATTGGAAGCTGTGAAGTGTCTTAGAGTATTTTTTATCATTACTTAAACTAGAGCTACTCGTTTCTGAACAGTCTACAGAAAGAGACTTTCTTTTGTTTCGTAGAAGATATGTTTTTAATAGATTTGAAGTAAATATTTACATATATATCCCTTTATTTTTTGGCGCTTTGAGTTTGCTGCGCAAATAAACTGCTCATCTTTCGTAACTAACTTCACAACGGCAACTATTAGTTCCACAGTAGCGTATTTATTTTTTATCATTATTAATAAAAATATCATATTAACGTTATAATACTATATTACTAAATTAAAAGTACATACATACATACAACATTAAATTAAAGCACAAAACAAACATTTTAAATCGGTCGCTTTTTACAGATAGCCCAAGTCCCCGGCAGAAACGAGCCGGATACAGATGGAGAAATTAATTATAAATATATACTAAAATTGATTCAAGATAATGGTTACAACGATTGGATTGGTTTAGAATATAAACCCAAGAATGACACTAAAAGTGGATTAAAATGGATACAACATTATGGATACAGTCTTTAAATTAAATATAAGTAGCTAATTTTTAGGTGTAATCAAATGTTATTTTATTATTAATAAGCGGGTTGTAATTTATTTTAATCATAATTAAAAATGATTTTATTATTGAATTAAATATAAATAATAATAAATTTGATTGTGAACTAAGGGGTGATCCATTAGAGTCGCACCCCTCTTAAAGAATCGGATTGAAAATGGTGGCTTCTATGTGTGCCTCTCACTTAGCAATATAGTAAGTGAGCGAGAGGCAAATAAAAAATCTGCCAGTTTTAATTTATTTTTTCTATGAATCAAGTTTAGTAAATTTTATAAGATCAATATATGATAATGACAATCGCAGTATAAAACCGAATATTTATGAAACATTTAAGGAATAAAAGAGAAGCATGCTATTTTGTGTCCCGTCGCTGTAACACCGCCCAGCGTACCTTAAAATTTAGCATTAAGAATTTGTATCTTACCTTATATACAATTGTTATTAAAAATTAATATTTTTATACAGAATTGTTATTAAATTAGTTAAACCGCAACACGTTTCTTTTTTAATTGTTCTTGTATCCAAGGATGCTCCTTCACCCCTCCTAACGGCAGTCTTTCCTTGCCTGAAGTTTTGAGAAGCTAAAATAAAAAAGAAAATCTATACTAATATTATAAAAGTTTGTAAGTTTGGATGTAGGGGGTAATATCTCAAACTACTGAACCAATTCTAAAAATTCTTTCACAAATAGAAAGCTACGATATCGCTGAGTAATATCCTGATCATTGAAATTTGTGATGAGATATATTATAATGAGGTAACTTAGAGGGGGGTAAGGGGCAGAATGGAATAAGTTCTATTCGACCCCAAATGTCATCCTCACCTGCACACTTGGTACCCTCTACTAGACAACAAAGAGCAATGGCGGTATAACCATACACCTAGCTAGGCAACTGGCTGGAAGAGGCTACAGCGAGCCTGAAGACCTAAATAGTCTCAAAATGTCTGGTGCAGAAGGCAAGGGGAAACCACTGCACTATTCTTCCCAAGAAAGTTAACCATGGCGAGTCAATACAAAGTGTGTCGCGCTGTGCTGTGGCCCGTTATGAGTGAACACGACTGAGAAGAACACAAGCTTTGTGGATAAACTCAAAAACTACTGTGCCGATTTCAAAAATTCTTTCACCATTAGAAAGCTACATTCACCCTGAGTGACATAGGCTATATTCTATTTTCAAAAAAATTAGGGATCCTTACTAAAACTCCAATAATGTAACCCAAGGTGTAAAAAAATGACCTAAGAAATTCCTTACATCGCGTGCGCTGCGAAAACTATTGATGGTAGGGGTAGGGATAAGGGTAGGTATAGGGTATATTTTATTTTGCTCGTAAATATCCACGGGCGAAGCCGGGGGCGGAATGCTAGTTAATAATAAAATTGGAATCTCACCTTTCTTATAAGGTCCCTTGCCCCCTCAGAGACATGCCCCGGAAACTCCATGTCCAGCGCCAAGATCCTCTGATAGGTTCTGTCTTGACCCTCGCTCTCAAACGGCGGCTTACCCACCAGGAACTCGTACAGCAATATTCCGATACACCAATGGTCCACGGATACGTCGTAAACTTCACGACGGATCATCTCCGGTGGCAGGTAGTCTAGTGTGCCGCACATAGTTTTGCGTCTGAAAGAGTAAAAATTAGTTAATATTCTTGAGGAAGGCTATAGGCTATATAACATCACGCTACGACCTAAAGTGGCGGAGCAGTAACTATTAACACAGGTGCAACCACAAGGCACAGCTAGTATAATGTAATTTTAAAATATAATATATTTTCATGACTCACCTTTCAGACGGAGCATGCACAGACCAGCCAAAATCAGCCAGTTTCAAATCTCCATTAATATCGACCAGTATATTCTCTGGCTTTATGTCTCTGTGTATGACGTGGTGCTGGTGACAGTACTCCACAGCATCTGCAACCTGATTAAAGCAAATATTTTATGTATATTCCATTTCCACGGCATGTGTCGGCGCTTGACGGATTTCTACAGGGCAGGGTGCTGCGGAATCGAGGTTTATCTGCACTATTGTAGTTAATGTTTATATTTGAGATCATTTTAGTTACCAATAAATGGGCAACTTTCACTTAACATGGCGAAATAATTTGGTTTGTTTGAATGGACGTAATTAGTATAGAAAGATATTCTTCTAGGAATATAAAATGTGAAAGTTTAAAAGCTAAAAGCAGGATTAAAACATAGGGACATTGGATATCGAAAAACGGGACCGGGGAAGGGCTCGTAAATATATTACAGTAATGAGCCACAGAAAATATATTGGGGTCTTATCATTTTTAAACCAAAGACCTTCTGCATTATGTGTAAGTTCAGAAGAGTGTTGAAGTAAATTATCTTTACACATGGCCCGTATCTACAGGGTTGGAAAATAAAAAAATTCGTTAGACGTTAGTCTATATAAATTTACAAATTCCTAAAGGGAAGCCGAAAGGAATCGGGTTGTATGGGCTCCTCGCCGCTGCTGGATACAGCCTTGTCTAGGTATACATATAATAATACTAAAGACGCCGCATTTTTCTGATATACCGTCTATCTGTATAGGCTACACTTAGAAAGTACTGTAAGGATTTTAATACAGTTTTCAGTTATTTGACGAGTTGTAATGAATAAAACTCCATGGGAGAGGCCAGGACAGGTCGCTAGTTACCTGATAAATATACTTAGCAGCTACGTTTTCCGGAAAGCATCCACCTTTAGAGTTTGTGAGATGTTTATAAAGTTCACCATTAGCAGCAAATTCAACCACAAGATATATCCTGCGCTCATCATGGAACCATGTTAATAATCTTAAAATGTTCGGATGTCTGTAAATGACAATACAAATATTTATTTTGGTAGACATGTCAAATAACTATATTATTAGAAATTGTAAATCATGTACCATGGGCTTTTTATGATTTTAAAAACTTATGTACATAATCAGACACTTAGGCTTTTCCATCTGGCCACTCCTTAGGTATAGAATCACAAATACCATCCGCTAAAAGAGGGAGACTTGGTCTTCCGCTGGGTAGCCTGGGACCATTACATGGTTTCGGGAGCTGTAAGGCAACCCGTGAATATAAAAAAAACAAACTACGTATATCAACAAAATGTTAGTTTCAGGCAGCGTGATGAGTTATTGAAAAAATCTTTTAAGTGCAGCAACAGGCTTGCCACCAATAAATAACTTCCCTAAAGTGGATATTGCTTCTATCCATCTTTGGTTAAGTGGCATATGGGATTGAGATATACTAGGGGCTAGGTTAGAGAATTTGGTGTGTCCACTGACACTTAGATATTTGTAAAATTGGTGTAAAATCAGACAGCAAAGTAAAGTTGTTAAGTTAAAAAAAATCCTATTTCTACCAGCTGAACCAACCTTGTACAAATAGAAAGAGGTCCAGGGGAGACAATTTAGAAGATAAGAAAAAAGCATTTTCCATCTAAATATACCTCAACAGAACTGGCCACATTAGGTATAGCCTCATAAATACCATTAGCTAAAGGAGGGAGCAATCCTATATATGAGATGATATTAAAACTATTAAAAAAAACTAAAGGACATTTACTTCAAGTGTGATTGAATTTCAATTTCTCTCAATACTTGTCGTTCACATTTGGAGTTGGTTATTTGAGATTTGAATAAAGTTTTGATGGCCACAAAGAATCCTGTTTGCTTTTCCCTTGCAACATTAACATGACCAAATTTGCCCTGGCCAAGTGCAGCTCCCAACTCAAAATCCCTTGGAGACCATTTGTAACTGTAAAATGAAAGATTACACTCATTAGGTATGTATGTATTATGTATCATCAGATGTGGCCAACTACAGAGCAGAGCATCTAGGATCCCCGAGAACAATATTAGAGGCCTGCAACAAGCTGCAAGGACTGCTAGACTTCCTGGGGGAGCTGGGATGGCAGGAGTGATGTCCATCATTACAATGTTTCATTTCAAACTGGATATTGCCAGATGTATGTATATAGATCTTTTTCAGATCAGCTAAATTCTGGCAATGTATTATTTGAAAGGACATATATTGAAGTGTTTGTATAAAAATATAATAGAATAAGTAGTATATTTAACTCTATATAGGCAAGAATGCTCAATGAAGAGCATTCTATCTAAACATCCATCAAGCCCCAACATACACATAGCTTTGTTGAATGATTTTGGTATACATACTGAAATGATAATTTAAGCAACCAATTACGAATATGAACCTAGATAAGAAGTTTTTTGTAAATTAATGAAAAATGAAACACAAATTTAAAAAACAGCTCTTTAGCACATGAGACATGTTTTTGAAATAAATAAAAGTAGTTTGTTGATGATAACAATAATTTGGTTTACTCACGGGTTTCCATAGGCCTCATGATTAATTATTTTGCCTTCAAGCTCTAACACCTCAGTCGTCATTTTATTGTATAATTTATATTACAAAAGTTTATCAGTTTTATTATTTTCACAATCAAAAATCGACTCTCCGCAACCGTTAAATATTTGACATTTAAATGAACAGTGTTGCCGAACAAACAACAAAATACAACTAACCACAGAGCAAGAATACAAGAGTACTC
Source organism: Nemapogon koenigi (assembly GCA_963924495.1). NCBI lineage: Eukaryota > Metazoa > Arthropoda > Insecta > Lepidoptera > Tineidae > Nemapogon > Nemapogon koenigi. Next base: position 7,082,634 of record OZ004649.1, on the reverse strand, counting down.
TTTGAATACAACTATCAAAACAATTTTATTCGCCAGTCACTATGTTAAAAGAAAGGATTGATACGAAAAAGTCAATGCGAGACAAGGACAGGGAAATACAGATTGACCACAGATTACTGTGAGCTTGACTTGTTCCTTTTCAGTGTTGTCAGGTGAAAATACCAAAAAAAATACCAAAATTCTGCAGTGTCTCAAATATACTAATTATCTATCTATCTATCATCACGCCTTTCATCCCAAGAGGGGTAGGCAGAGACAATCGAATGCCATTTGTTACGATCCTGACATATCTCTTTTGCTTCTTTTATATTCATCTTACCTTTCATACATGCTCGGCGATTGTGTGTACTTTTAATATTTCCTTCGATCAACATATTTTTTATATGTTCAATAAAAGTACATCTAGGTCGTCCTCTGCTAGCATTTCCTTTCACTTCAGCCATATAAACCTTTTTAGTCAATCTATCATCCTTCATTCTTTCAACGTGTCCAAACCAGCGTAAACTACTTTTCTTCATTTTTGTCACAACATCATCTTTTACTCCGCATTCTTCTCTAATGACATCGTTCCGGATACGGTCAATACGCTTTATATCACACATTCTACGTAAAGACCGCATTTCCACTGCATTTATTTTACTTTCATGCCTCTTATTCCATACCCAAGTCTCGCTTCCATAAGTAAGTGATGGAACTAAAACAGCATTATGTATGTTCATTTTACTTTTAGTTGTAAGTTGTGTATTTCTGCATACATTGTTTAGTCCACCAAATACCTTGCTTCCCGCTTTCACTCTCCTTTCAATTTCTTTGTCTATCTTTCCACTTCTTGTAACCATACTACCTAAATAAACAAATTCATTCACTTGCTCTAACTTACATCCTTTCACACAAATCTTACACTCCGTCCTTTCATCTTCCTTTTCAAATACTAATACTTTTGATTTCGAAATATTAATTTTCATGAATTTCTTCTCACATTCCTCATTCAAAATTGCAACTAGGTTTTGCAGCTCTTGCTCCGAAGATGCAATTAATACCGCATCATCGGCATATAAAAGACAGCAAAGTCTAGTAGGACCCATTTCTATCCCTAAGGAACATTGTTGTAATTTGGTCAAACAACTATCGAAATACAGATTGAATAGACAAGGTGACATTACACAGCCCTGTTTAACACCACAATGTATATTAAACGGGGTTGAGCACTGTCCACCCACTCTAACAACGGCAGTACAGCCATCATATAATGATTGTACTGCCCTTATTAGTTTTTTATTCACTCCGTATCTCGCTAGTGTTGACCATAATTCCGTTCTGCATAGGTTGTCATATGCTTTTTCTAGATCAATGAAAACACTGTAAACTTTTTGATTTTTTGCCAAATATTTTTCAACAATGTTTCTTAAGGTAAAAATTTGGTCAACACAACTCTTACCTTTCATAAATCCCGCTTGAGCATCCCACATCTTATTTTCTGTCACCTTTTGCACCTTTTCAATTATTATTCTTCCATACATTTTTCCAACCAAGCTGATAAGGCTGATGGCGCGATAATTATTGCAATCAAGCTGTGAACCCTTTCCTTTAAACACTGGAACTATTATGGCTTGACACCAGTCTCCTGGTACTCGTCCGTCGCTCCAGCATTTATTGAAGAGAGCACACAGTGTGTTACATATTATCGCTCCTCCATGTTTTATCATCTCGGAGGAAATCCTGTCTTTCCCTGCCGCTTTTCCGTTCTTCAATCTTCTGATGGCTGACACAACATCATCCTCCGTGATAATGTCATCGATAATTTCCGAGTCCTCATAGTCCTCACTATCAGCATCCGAAGGATGTGTTTGTTGTCCATCAGAGTTTCCATATAATCTTTCATAAAACTCTTTCATTCTTTCTAATACTTCTCCATTCAATGTCATTAACCGTCCATCCTCTGCTTTAATCATTTGTACATTAGAAGTCCTCAATACTCCTCGAGATTTTCTCACTAAATTCCAAAAAAATTTGACGTTCTCTTGGAAAAATCTTGAGAACTTCTTCTCTTCATTCATCTTTTCTTTCATCTTACTTTCTTTAATTATCTCTTTTACTCTCTTCTTGCATTCTCTATATTTATTCTTCATTCTCTCTTCAAGTTCTGTATTCTTTCCCGTTACTGCCAAAATATCTAAATATGCATTCTTCTTCATTTGTACAGCCACCCTTACTTCATTATTCCACCACGGATCCCCTCTCATACCACCAACCTTCACAACTCCACAAGTAGTTTGTGCTGCTTTGACAATTCCATGCTTAATCTTCTTTCACATTTCATCTATACTGTCATCCTGCTCAATGGCATCTAGTTTCTCTTGTACTTTCCTTACATATTGTCCTCTAACATCTTCCTCTTCCAACTTTTCTACTTTTATTCTTTCGGCTTTTGGAGGCGAAACAGGGGTACGTTGGCGCCAGCCTTGAAACAGACCCTTAAATGAGGTCATTACCATATAATGGTCCGTTTCAATACCGGTACCTCTGTACACCCTCGTGATTTTTGTCGCACTCTTTAGCCTATCGTCAATCAAAAACAAATCTATTATGCTTCTTTCAATTCCTCGATGCCATGTATAGAGATGAATATCCTTGAGATCAAACATAGTATTCGAGACAAACATATTCATCTCTAAACATAGATCAAGGATCTCTAGTCCACTACTATTCATTCTCGGGTCCCCAAATTTTCCTAGAGTGGACTCAAGCCCGTCTCTTCGGGTCCCCACCCATCCATTCAAGTCACCTATCATCATTAATCTTTCATTTAGTTGCCTCTGAGCTAGGATGTTTCTTACATCAACCCAGAAGTCCTTTATTTCTCTCAGTTTGTTGGTGGCACAAACTGGAGCATATCCAATAACTATTAAAATTCTTGTTAGTCCCACCTTCAAACGGAGAGAGAGTAATCTTGGGTTGATCCTTTCATATCCATACATACATTCTACCATACGTTGTGATAATAAGACTCCAACACCACGGTTTGCTCTTTCTCTATCTTTAACGCCGGACCATATTCCGGTGAAGCCGCAATGTTGTGTTCTGTCATTACCACGACGCATGGTCTCTGTCAGGCATAACACATCTATCCACTTTTCTTCCATCATATCTAAAATCTCATTCATTTTTCCATTCATTCCGCCTTGTACATTTAACGTAGCGAAATGGCATTCGCCCGTCCTCGTGTAGCCCCTTTTGTGTATCAGGCGTGATGGTTGGCAAAACCTATCGCCACCTGTGGTGTCAGAAGACATTTAAATGTCTTTTGACACCACTACCACTAATATAATTATAAATAAAATTATTAATAATAAACTATATATAAATAAATAATATAAACAAATGTTCCGCTTCACTTCACTTCATTTCTTTTAATGTATTTATTTCTTCTGACTTTTTCTCCTGGTCCTTGGTAGAGTTATCATTCGTTTTATCATCATTAATTTCCAGTTCATTTCTGATTTTTCCTGTTTTGTGACGAAAAGCATATACGCCTCCTTCACAGCCAAATTCAAGCCGAGATTTATTATTGTTGTTAGCGTCTTGTACATCCCAGGGATTCCAAAACCTGAGGATGTAAGTCTGTAAGAAATTGTGCCATAAATATAATAATACAGGCACAATGAAGAACTTCACGCACACCATGTTGCATTTTTTAATTTCTTTTCGTTGTGAGTCATATCAATAAAACTGATTATGATTAATTTATTTAGAATATAATATTATGTTAAGAAAATTATTGTATATTGATGTAAATTTTAATTAAATATACTAATTTAGTACTGAAAATACCAAAAACGGTCACACCATACGGTCAGCAAACGTTTCAATACACGCATCAACGGTACTTGCGCGTACAGGTATCCATACCCATACGACGAAAAATGCGAGTAACGAAATGCATTTGTGTGTAACGTTTCGTTACTCGGTTACTACATGGCGCACCCGTTACTCAGTACCAGCGTGACCGGTACATACTATAAAGTAAGTACGGTTTTCCGTACTATTTGTCACCCGACCGTACCTCGGCCGTACCTTACCTTACCCTAACCGTACCATTTCCGATGGTAGACCTTTTATCCAACTCTTTAGTTTCATTGCAAATTAATTTTTAAATTTAATATAACATTATGTTTATTTTGACTTCTATTTTAATTAATTAATTAATAAATCAATAAAAATGGAAGCCAAGATAACGAAGATTTTTTTTATGTGACATCAAATTCATAGACAATTTTTTCTTTCCTTTCGTTTTATTTTTTACCACTTTCGTTCGACCGAAAACGAAAGTGTCGCTGTCAAAATTTGTGCTCACCCCGACGTACCGACAGTACCGACTTTAGTATTCATCTCGGATCTTGTCAACAAAAACCAGAAAGAACGTATCGTATTGCATTGTCATTGTCAGAATTGAAAGTTTCTTGTGTCAAATTCACAGATATATACTAAAATCTTTGATTATATACACTCTAGATAGAGCAAAAGCGGCGCGACCGCGTCGGAAAAAATGTAGTGTAAATGTTACCTGACTTGAACTTTACCACCGCTCAGTACCGATTGAGTAATCGTGTCTGACAGTTGTGCTAAGTGTTAAAATTTTGTGTCTCAAAATGGCGTCTTGCGTTATAAAAGTGAGCCGAAATTATAGAGGACTTTTGAAAACAACTACTTCAATCATCTACCATCGGTAAGTAAGTCATATAATATTATATTTCTCAAAAATAACACGTGTACTAAAAAATAATATTTAAGTCTTAAAATCAGCCACTTTGAACGATGTTGCAAGCTTTTGAAATTAAAATTCCCAAATGAACGTCAAATTAATTTACCTATATTGTAAATAAAAAATTAAGTTCCCTCACGTCTGTAATACCATATATAGGGGTAGGCAGAGACGTATACCACCAGCTGCCACTGTGTGGTATAAGACCGGTTTTATCAATACGGATGTCGTACATTGTCGCCCCCCTTCATACAAAATCAGGAAAAACATTGCTATAATGCTAAGATTTTTTTTTCTCAAAAATTATCGACACTAGTCTAGTGCAGTGTTTCCCAATTAGTGGTACGCGTTCGATTGTACGCAAACAGCAATCGCCGTAATATATTTTGAGTCAATCAATTTAATTAAGATTTTAAATTTATTAAATGACAAATAACTAATTTAATTTATTAGTTATCACCTTGGCTACAGGTACGCGAGTTTGGGTCCTTTCTCGAAGGGGTACTCAGAAAAATCTAATTGGGAACCACTGGTCTAGTGTAATTGTGCGTAGACATTATTATACATTATTTGATTTATATGAAAAGTATTATAATGATTTAAATTTATATTATCCTTTTTAGAACATTTTGCATTTTTTAATCCTGGAGGGGGGGGGGAGGGTACCTTTATAGAGACTTTCGTACCTTTTTACGAACGCATGCGTACTTTATAGAACTTGTGAGTACTCGATTAATATTTTGTAACATTGACAACATCGTTAATTCGTGGTTAATTCATACAGACATTAGACGAGGCTTGATGCTTTCTTTAATAATATAATAATATAGTTATTTATTGTTGGACAACATTTCATTTTTTTAATCACACATTTTTATTACTTTAATTAAAAATATATTAAAAAATAAGTTACACGTATTTTTCTATTTTATTTTTGGTTGAGTTTTTATATTTTTAATTTAATTATGAATTTTTATAAATTCTGAGGACTTATAAACTAAAAACCATAGCTAGGACTAAAATTAAGAAATATAAACTGTCACCCAAAGAAAGTGACAGATAGTGTCAGTCAAGCCACAGAGTATACGTTATAGAAATGCAAAGAGTATAATATACCGTGTTCCAAATAGGTGTTGCCGTAGCCGGAACTCAAATCGCCTACAACATTATTCATAATGTATATAATAATACTAGCTTTTGTCCGCGGTTTTACTCGTAAATATATTTCCTGTGATAGCCCATTCGAAACTAGCAAAACTTCCAAAAAAATATTATGTAAAAGAAGTATTTTTATAATTATATTTAAAGAATAATTATTAATTTAGCTTTAAATGGAATAGAAATGGGTAAAATTAATAGAGGGCAACACCTGAGTTCAATAACTAACAACTCTGCCAACAGACATTAGTATTTTTAAATTAGAGGGTTAGCACAGATTAGGGCACCTATTAATCCTTAATTTTCAATATTTCAGTATTTTTAAAATAACTCGAAAATTAAAGGATATAAAAAATAAAAAAAATGAAAAATAAGCTTTCTAGCATGTAATCTCCAAACGGTTTTCGAATTTTGGTACCTTACGAAAAATGAAATGTTGTCCAAAAAAAAAGCAGATTAGATTCATAATAGGTAATGCTTTATTAACAGCTCCTTGTTAAACTTTAAAAAAAAAATCTTTGTGAGTAGCACCACCCAAGAAAAGCAATTTGACCAAATGTTTGCTGGTAAGCCTGTTGCGGTTTTTAGTCATAATTGCCCCTGCTTTAGAAAATAAACGTTCGCAAGGAACGGAAGTGGCAACTACAATAATTATAGCAGATGTTGGCCCGACCGAGTGGATTGCGGGCGACAGACAATTGAGACAAAGCGATTGTGACTTTGTTGTGTACTTGTTTGCGTGAGTAAAGTGAGTATTGCGTGCGAGTGAGCGACGGCCCGCCACGGCCACGTGGTATTCAATAATAGTATTTTCATTCGATACCAGTACTTAGTAGTACTAGTATTGAATGAGAAGTATCGATACCATATGAGTACTTACTAGTATCGAATCATCCCTACCCTTTGAGTATCTACCAAAGGAGACGTGAAGGGTGTAAATCACCTAACAATTTTTTCTGCCACTTTTGGCGGGAGGGAAGGTAAACGCCTAGTACTAGCCCCTGTACCACTGTATTTTTCTGTCGTTTTATTGTCGCAACGGATTTTACGTTATATGATGATTATGTTAAATTACAAACATAATAATTATAATTAATGATTGAAAACACCAAGTTTGACGCCCTAGATCGCCTTTCTAGTTTAAAACATCACAATTAACTATTTTCCTAGAGCTCTGTTTCGCGACACAAAACGATACCAACGAAATCTATGGTAACTTGTTACTGCGCACCTGGTCAGTTTAACTGGTCAAAGGCAATGACGTACTATAAGTAGACACGTTATACCCATACTAAGTGCAGATAATAAACAGCTTGAACAATACTATAGCTACCTATTAATTACTTACGTTTATATATTCAAGCGATGAAAGGGATAGAGAAACACAGCTCAATACCGAAATCCATTTGTTAAAAAGAGATAAATATATGTTTTAAGTTGCGACACGTCATCGACGCGTGACCTTCTCCGGAGGAATAGGGGAAGATTGTCTAAATGGAACACTCAATATTTTACTTAGAAATATTTTTGGAATAATAAAATATACAATATGTAATTAAAAAACTTTTATTTTACTAATAAATATAATGTAATAATGTAAAAATAATTGTAATAATGTCTTTCAATCACGCTCAGAACGCTGAACAGTTCTAAATGAAATTTAGCATAGAGGTAGATTATGGCTTGGTATAGGACATTAGTATGCTACTTATTTATGTATTATGTAGTATAATTTAAAATTAAGTCTTTAAATTTTTTTTTATTTCTTTTATTCTGGACAACAAACAACTATACAACAAACATTACTACAACATAGATACATTTAAAAAAAATAACTGTCATATAGTCAGTGACGTTTGTTTATACAGACGTATTGTTTATACATACATTCAAAACAGGATATTTTTATGCAAATTCCAAAAATATAGAAATAACAAATAATACAAAAAAAAGTTTACTACAATGGACAACATTTCATTTTTTTAATCACCCATTTTTATTACTTTAATTAAAAATATATTAAAAAATAAGTTACACGTATTTTTGTATTTTATTTTTGGTTTAGTTTTTATATTTTTAATTTAATTATGAATTTTTATAAATTCTGAGGACTTATAAACTAAAAACCTTAGCTAGGACTAAAATTAAGAAATATAAACTGTCACCCAAAGAAAGTGACTGATAGTGTCAGTCAAGCCACAGAGTAAACGTTATAGAAATGCAAAGAGTATAATATACCGTGTTCCAAATAGGTGTTGCCGTAGCCGGAACTCAAATCGCCTACAACATTATTCATAATGTATATAATAATACTAGCTTTTGTCCGCGGTTTCACTCGTAAATATATTTCCTGTGATAGCCCATTCGAAACTAGCAAAACTTCCAAAAAATATTAAATAAAAGAAGTATTTTTATAATATTATTTAAAGAATAATTATTAATTTAGCTTCAAATGGAATAAAAATGGGTAAACTTAATAGAAGGCAACACCTGAGTTCAATAACTAACAACTCTGCCAACAGACATTAGTATTTTTAAATTAGAGGGTTAGCACAGATTAGGGCACCTATTAATCCTCATTTTTCAATATTTCAGTATTTTTAAAATAACTCGAAAATTAAAGGATATAAAAATAAAAAAAAATGAAAAATAAGCTTTCTAGCATGTAATCTCCAAACGGTTTTCGAATTTTGGTACCTTACGAAAAATGAAATGTTGTCCATTAACTACTATTTAGAATGTTACAGATATTTTTCCTAAATATATACAAAGAATGTGAAAATATGTCCACTTCGCAAAACTGCTGGTTGTATCGTTGCACCATACGTCTAAATCTTAGAGTAAAAACTTGGCAACCAATCATATTCTCGTCTTTGGGTTCTGATTATCTCTATCCATTTTTCTCTTATTAATCCGCTTCTAGGGAGACTAAAAGATAAATAAATACAATAAGATCATGATACTATACATACAACAATAATATAATATATAAATTTATAATAATGTAAATATAATTATGTATATACATTTTCCGTACATTTAATAAAATATATATTTTTTTTAAATAGGTTCATGTAATTTATTGACAGGTCCGATATTGCCAACCATCCCCATAATCAGTCGCTTAGTCTGTCGCGGCCATTTCGTTTTGTCTTCTCTATCACTCTCATACAAAATGCATCGTTCGTCTCGCTCAGGCAAGCGGCGAACTGGCAACAGCGCATTATTATTAATAAAATATTGTTATGTCCATAATTATAAAATTTCTGTACTTACCAATGAAATGAGATATCATTTCTATCCTTTACAGTTGCAGTATAATTTCTGCAAAAGCGGAACACACAAGATGTCATTTTTCTTGATGTTTTTGCGGATTATTCTACTCAAGAGAGACATGTACACTAGTCGTAGGACTGTGCGTGACTGTGCGCGACCAAATTTATAGTGGGACACCTACCTCTCATTTGCCTTGCTATAGCTTGAGCGTCAATCACGCATCTACCTCAGTTTATATAGTATATCATTGGTCAAAGGGGAAAAAATTGGCGAAAGGGGGAGCCCGTCTATGGCCTCTCCATAGGCTTAGTACTCTATGTCCCTACCAGTCTGTCTTGTGATCAGCGTGACCGGAACGTACTAAAAAGTACGGTTTTCCGTACTATTTGTCACCCGACCGCACCTCGGCCGTACCTTAGCCCTAACCGTACCATTTCCGTACCGACAGTACCGACTTTAGTATTGATCTTTGTCAACAAAAACCTGAACAGAATCTTGCCTAAACACTAATTTAAAAAAAACTACAATTTTTGTATCTGTCAATCTGACACAAGAAACTTTCAAGTCTCTGACAATGACAATGCAAATTCCAAATTTCAACAAACGTATTTTACTTGCTCTGTGAAAAACGTATGACCAATGACGTACTATAAGTAGACACGTTATACCCATACTAAATGCAGATAATAAACAGCTTGAACAATACTATAGCTACCTATTAATTACTTACGTTTATATATTCAAGCGATGAAAGGGATAGAGAAACACAGCTCAATACCGAAATCCATTTGTTAAAAAGAGATAAATATATGTTTTAAGTTGCGACACGTCATCGACGCGTGACCTTCTCCGGAGGAACTAGGGGAAGATTGTCTAAATGGAACACTCAATATTTTACTTAGAAATATTTTTGGAATAATAAAATATACAATATGTAATTAAAAAACTTTTATTTTACTAATAAATATAATGTAATAATCAATGACTTTACAACAAATAGACCATTTGTCTTTCAATCACGCTCAAACGGCTGAACAGTTCTAAATGAAATTTAGCATAGAGGTAGATTATGGCTTGGTATAGGATATTAGTATGCTACTTATTTATGTATTATGTAGTGTAATTTAAAATTAAGTTTTTAAATTTTATTTTTTTTATTCTGGACAACAAACAACTATACAACAAAGATTACTACAACATAGATACATATTAAAAAAATAACTGTCATATAGTCAGTGACGTTTGTTTATACAAACGTATTGTTTATACATACATTTGAAACAGGATATTTTTATGCAAATTCCAAAAAATATAGAAATAACAAATAATACAAAAAAAAGTTTACTACAATTAACTACTATTTAGAATGTTACAGATATTTTTCCTAAATATAATATACAAAGAATGTGAAAATATGTCCACTTCGCAAAACTGCTGGTTGTGTCGTTGCACCATACGTCTAAATCTTAGAGTAAAAACTTGGCAACCAATCATATTCTCGTCTTTGGGTTCTGATTATCTCTATCCATTTTTCTCTTATTAATCCGCTTCTAGGGAGACTAAAAGATAAATAAATACAATAAGATCATAATACTATACATACAACAATAATATAATATATAAATTTATAATAATGTAAATATAATTATGTATATACATTTTCCGTATATTTAATAAAATATATAAAATAATAAATATTAATTTTAAATAGGTTCATGTAATTTATTGACAGGTTCGATATTACCAACCATCCCCATAATCAGTCGCTGAGTCTGTCGCGGCCATTTCGTTTTGTCTTCTCTATCACTCTCATACAAAATGCATCGTTCGTCTCGCTCAGGCAAGCGGCGAACTGGCAACAGCGCATTATTATTAATAAAATATTGTTATGTCCATAATTATAAAATTTCTGTACTTACCAATGAAATGAGTTATCATTTCTATCCTTTACAGTTGCAGTATAATTTCTGCAAAAGCGGAACACACAAGATGTCATTTTTCTTGATGTTTTTGCGGATTATTCTACTCAAGAGAGACATGTACACTAGTCGTAGGATTGTGCGTGACTGTGCGCGACCAAATTTATAGTGGGACACTTACCTCTCATTTGCCTTGCTATAGCTTGAGCGTCAATCACGCATCTACCTCAGTTTATATAGTATATCATTGCGTATGACCTATGTTTTAATATTATTGTGCGTAGAGAAGACAACATTTGATTTATATGAAAACCTTTTTAAAAAAAGTGTCTAAAATTTGCACTGAAAAGTAAGAAATAATAAATATTTCGTCGTAGAATTTGAAAACGGTTAGTGCCAAATTAGGATACAAAATTAAGTAAACATCTAAGAAGATAAAGATCTGTTTAATATTATCTATGTTTGTGCTGATGATCGTAGGTTCCTACCTAATGAATTGTCTAGATTAGTGAATTTGGGTTCTAAGTTATTTCTAATTTGGAACCAACCGTCTTCAAATTCCACGACGAAATATTTATTATTTCTTACTTTTCAGTGCAAATTTAACTTTTTTTTAAAAGGTTTATTTTTCCCTTTAAGTGATTTATTATTTCTGAAAAAATAATAAACCAGTTTTTATGAGATAAAAATAGGACCAATCCGGAAGAATTATCTGTTGACTAAAAAAGAAATCATAAAAATCGGTTCACAACTGGCGGAGTAATCGATGTCCATACATTAAAAGGTCCCAATTGAGAGAGTTATAAAATTCGCCCAGTAGAAAGAACCGTACCTTTATAGAGACTTTCGTACCTTTTTAGGAACGCATGCGTACTTTATACAATGATATACTATATAAACTGAGGTAGATGCGTGATTGACGCTCAAGCTATAGCAAGGCAAATGAGAGGTAAGTGTCCCACTATAAATTTGGTCGCGCACAGTCACGCACAATCCTACGACTAGTGTACATGTCTCTCTTGAGTAGAATAATCCGCAAAAACATCAAGAAAAATTACATTTTGTGTGTTCCGCTTTTGCAGAAATTATACTGCAACTGTAAAGGATAGAAATGATATCTCATTTCATTGGTAAGTACAGAAATTTTATAATTATGGACATAACAATATTTTATTAATAATAATGCGCTGTTGCCAGTTCGCCGCTTGCCTGAGCGAGACGAACGATGCATTTTGTATGAGAGTGATAGAGAAGACAAAACGAAATGGCCGCGACAGACTCAGCGACTGATTATGGGGATGGTTGGTAATATCGGACCTGTCAATAAATTACATGAACCTATTTAAAAAAAAAAAATTTTATTAAATGTACGGAAAATGTATATACATAATTATATTTACATTATTATAAATTTATATATTATATTATTGTTGTATGTATAGTATTATGATCTTATATATTAATACCTACATATTTATTTTATCTCTTAGTCTCCCTAGAAGCGGATTAATAAGAGAAAAATGGATAGAGATAATCAGAACCCAAAGACGAGAATATGATTGGTTGCCAAGTTTTTACTCTAAGATTTAGACGTATGGTGCAACGATACAACCAGCAGTTTTGCGAAGTGGACATATTTTCACATTCTTTGTATATATTTAGGAAAAATATCTGTAACATTCTAAATAGTAGTTAATTGTAGTAAACTTTTTTTTGTATTATTTGTTATTTCTATATTTTTTGGAATTTGCATAAAAATATCCTGTTTTGAATGTATGTATAAACAATACGTTTGTATAAACAAACGTCACTGACTATATGACAGTTATTTTTTTAATATGTATCTATGTTGTAGTAATCTTTGTTGTATAGTTGTTTGTTGTCCAGAATAAAAAAAAAATAAAAAAAAATTTAAAGACTTATTTTAAATTACACTACATAATACATAAATAAGTAGCATACTAATATCCTATACCAAGCCATAATCTACCTCTATGCTAAATTTCATTTAGAACTGTTCAGCCGTTTGAGCGTGATTGAAAGACAAATGGTCTATTTGTTGTAAAGTCATTGATTATTACATTATATTTATTAGTAAAAGTTTTTTAATTACATATTGTATATTTTATTATTCCAAAAATATTTCTAAGTAAAATATTGAGTGTTCCATTTAGACAATCTTCCCCTAGTTCCTCCGGAGAAGGTCACGCGTCGATGACGTGTCGCAACTTAAAACATATATTTATCTCTTTTTAACAAATGGATTTCGGTATTGAGCTGTGTTTCTCTATCCCTTTCATCGCTTGAATATATAAACGTAAGTAATTAATAGGTAGCTATAGTATTGTTCAAGCTGTTTATTATCTGCATTTAGTATGGGTATAACGTGTCTACTTATAGTACGTCATTGACTTTATAGAACATTGTTACCGGCAACGCTGCTTGTGATCTTGTCTGTGAAGATGATTGTTAACATTTATTAATTGCGTTTTTATTAGTGGAAATATACCTGCCAGCTGGAAGATTCAAAAGGTAGTTCCGATACTGAAGCCATTTAAAAATCCATAGGATATTTGCTCATATCGTCCTATTGCAATGTCATCTTGTTTGGCAAAAATTACTGAACATTTAGTCAAAAATCGTTTAGAATGGTTCATTGAGTTTCATAATATTTTATCACCTTTCCAATTTGGTTTTAGGAAAGGTAGAAGTGTGATGGATAATTTAGCAATATTCACTACTGATATAAGACTTTCTTTTAGTAGAGAAGAGTCTACTGTGGCAGCATTTTTGGATATAACCGCTGCATATGACAATGTCTTAATTCCTTTATTAGATAACAAAATGAGAACTCTTAAGGTTCCTGAAAAATTAGTCACATTTGTTATCAACATGTTATTAGAAAGAACAATTCAAATTAATTTACAAGATGATGTTTATTATTCTAGAAAAATATATAAAGGTTTACCTCAAGGGTCGGTACTAAGTCCTTTATTATTTAATATTTATACATATGATTTACACTATTCTGTTATACCTCACTGTAGAATACTTCAGTATGCAGATGACATATTAATTTATTCTGCTAACAAGGTAGTGTCTAGTTCTGCTGATAGTATTCAAAAAGCCTTATTGTCCCTTAACCAATGGCTAATATTACATGGTTTGGGTATTTCCCCAGCTAAAAGTGTTTTATTAATATTTTCTAGAAAACGAAATATTCCTTTAATTAATATTTCTATTGATGATGTTTTAATTCCTATTGTCAATGAACATAAATTTTTAGGTCTAATATTGGACAGTAAATTGTCAGGTACCTCTCACATAGATTATATTGTTAATAAATGTGAACGTAATATTAATATTTTAAAAACATTATGTGGGGTCTGGTGGGGTGGTCATCCTTATTATTTAAAAATTTTATATAACGCTATTATTCGGAGCCATTTGGATTATGGTTCTTTTCTTTTAATTCCTGCCAATAAAAATTCACTTAAGAAATTAGATCTTATTCAATCCAAGTCTCTTAGAATAATTCTTGGGGCAATGAAAAGCAGCCCAGTTAATGCTCTACAACTAGAATCTGTCGACCCTCCCCTTGCTTTACGCAGGCAATATTTATCTGACAGATTTCTATTTCGTATTGCCATATTTAAGAAGCATGCTATTTTTCCTAAACTTTCACTATTAACAAGATATTGTGGTTCAAATAGTTATTGGACAAATAAAACGATTCCTTCCTTGGTTAAAAGTTATCAATATTTTAAAAATATTAAATATCCTATAGTTAGATTAAATAATCTCCCTTTATACACACATTCTTTTGATACATGCATTTTTGTTCCAAGTGTAATTTGTAATATAGGAATAACAAAATCTACTTTAGAAGCTAATAAAGAATTTTGTTCAATTATTGATTCAAATTGGCCCAACTATCATTATATTTTCACAGACGCCTCAAAACTTACTGAAAAAGGTTGTGTTGGTATTGGAATTTTCCATAAGAATTGGAATATTGTCCAAAAAATCAAATATCCTCCAGAAACAACAGTATATACAGGAGAATGTTTGGGTATCCTTGAAGCTATTAAATATATTTTATTATTTAAATTAAAATCTACAGTAATTTTCTCAGATTCACTAAGTTCTATTCAATCAGTATGTAAATCCCCGTTTTATTCAAAAGATCATAATATCATATTATATAATATTAAGTCGGCTTTACAAAATTGTATTGATAAAAATTTAAATGTAATTATTGTTTGGACCAGGAGGTCATGCTAATATTTATGGAAATGAAAAGGCTGATAAATTAGCCAAAGAGGCAGTATCATGTGGAGATGTTTTTCCTTTTCAAAATTTTTGTCATGATCTTATTAATTTACCTAGATTATCTCTGTTTGAAAATTGGAATAAATCATGGAGAATTTCTTCTAAGACTAAGGGTACATTTTATAGAAAGATTGTTGAGCAAGTTCCTGCTAAACCCTGGTTTTTTAAAATTCATTATTCTAGAAGTATAACATCTTCAATTAGTAGATTACGCTTGGGTCATACCTGTCTTCCTGTTCATCTCAATAAAATTCACATCAAAGATTCATCAATTTGTGAATGTGGGCTGGATATTGGAGATGCTAACCATCTTTTTTTTTCATGTGAATTATATAATCGGGATAATTTTATGAAATCTTTATTAAGTAACAATATTCAGTTTCCCATCAACATAGTGAGTCTTCTACATATTATGATGAATTCTAATATTTTCATAATATCATGCATATCTAAATTTTTATCGGATAATAACATAAAAATATAAGTCTATCTATATTTTAAATAAAGCTTTATGTTTATTTATTATCATTCTTATTAAATAATTTGTTAGTTTCAGTTATGTATCAATTTCATTGTTCCTATCTTAAGTTGTATTTAGTCATGAATTATTTAATTTAAATATTATTTTAATGTTGAATAATTTTTTTTTGTGTATGTAAATAGTTTTAATTAATTTAGTTGTAAATATAGAAGTAGTATTGTATTATTTATTTCAGATTCCTGAAAGTTTCGATACTAAATTTCGACAGATAAATGTAACTGAATAACGACGTGACACTGGCAGAAATGTACTTATCTTAGTACAATTGCCATCCAATAAAAAAAAAAAAAAAAAAAAAAAAAGGTGTGTTTGTCAATGGAGGAATTTTCGAAATTTTATATTTTCAATGTTTCATTTTCATAATAATAATTTCCAATCAAGTTTATTTTTATATATTTATTATTCATAATATACTTAATTAATTTATACTTAAAAGTAATAATAATGATTGATGATTATCACCATATAAACAGTGAGCTGATATACACACAAGACAATATTCCTGGCCCTGCGTCAGGTATTGGAAGTGGACAAATAATAGAATATTTTGATTCCCAATTGATTTCACATTGTACATGCCAAGGTATATTATGTACTGCAAACACTTGCTTTTGTATCCGTAACTCCGGAAAAACAAATTACTTTAAAAGTGGATCCAAAATCATATTAAACATTGAAAAAACACAGGAAATACAATCATACCCTTTTTATGAATGTAATAACTCATGTAAATGTAATGTTGATTGTGGTAACCGTTTAGTTCAACATGGGCCTCGGAGAGGACTTGAGATCAAAAGTTGTGAAGATAGTAAAGGATATGGATTATTTAGTACAGAAACTATACCAAAAGGTAATTTTATCTGTACATATTCAGGAGAAGTTATAACCAGAAATGAAGCAAAGCGTCGCCATCGCATAAATCAGTCATCCAATGCTATGAATTACATATTTTGTTTAATGGAGCACAGTAATGGAAATATTACAGAAACAGTTATTGATCCAACTGTGTTTGGTAATATAGGTAGGTACATTAATCATAGCTGTGAACCAAATTGCCTAGTTGTACCAGTTCGGGTAGATAATCCTATTCCAAAACTTGCAATATTTGCATGTTTAGATATTGAAGTTGGAAATGAAATAACATTTGATTATGGGTCTCACGGTCTGACTTCTACAAACAGTAATAGAAAGAAATGCTTGTGTGGTACGAAGTTATGTAGACAGTGGCTGCCTTTTGATGTTTATTAAAAGAGAACATTTAATTATTCATGTTTTTTATTTTTAAATGTAAACTCATCCTAGTCATACTTCCCTCCATTGTAATTTAGTTGATAATGCTAACTTTCCCAGGATAATATTTGACATTCCTGTGTATGAAATTATACATTTTACAGCTATTGTATTTCATAAGGTAAGACTGCCTTCCTTTACAAGTTGACGCCAGGGTACCCACTGGTAGACAGTTATCTACCTGATTTAACTGATGCAATTTTCGAGGCTACCTAAAAAGTTGCCAGTTTTGATGATGCATTTTGAGATGAAAAAGCCTCTTAGCTTTGTTTGCCAGATAATGTATACCTACTTAACTTAGAGGCTTTTCCATCTAAATATACCTCCACAGAACTGGCCACTCATTAGGTGTAGCCTCACAAATACCATCGGTTAAAAGAGGGACACTTGATCATCTCCTGGGTACCCTGGGAACATAACATGGTTTCGGGACCTGTAATGCAACCTGCGAAGAAAAAAAAAAAAAAAAGTAAAGAAATAATAGTTGGTGTGGTATTATATTCAAATATATAATTGGTTGTGGTCTGGACTCTGGGGCATATTGCACAAGTATAAGAAAGTATTCTTATTTGTCTGAGTCAAATTAGTCCAAACCTATCATTTAAAATCTACGCCATTTGTTGTCATTAGGCCAAGATGAAATGAAGAGCTTCTTTATTATTTGAAATAATCAGCAGCATATGGATATGCAGAATATTTTAAAACTTTCTATAAATAAGTAATCGAATTTAAAGCAAAAGCAATTTCTAAGTGTAATAAGTGTGTTTCTAAATAAATGCCCTCAATGATACTTAGTTTCATCAACATTCATTGAGCCTTTTCGGAGACTATATTCTGGACATACATTGGGAAAGACAGACAATAATTCTAAAAACCGTCGTTTATTCTTCAAGTATCGCATCGTGTTTTTTTTTAATTAGACTAATTTATGTATTTTGTGAAAGACGCCGTCTGTTGGAGATTAGTTGAACTATGACAACAACATCACTAACGGTGCAAAGTAGTATATGACGCACGGGTCACCTAGTCTTTTAAAAATGATATATTTATTTAAACAACTGGCAAAAAGTGGACACTATTACTGTTATGTCTGGCCATACCGTAAGGTATAAAGTCCGTGTTTGTAATGGTGAAAGTAATTATAAAAATTGTGAGTCGGGAAAGAGGAAACTACTAAAGCACTGTTTATGAAAACAAGTTCTTGAGACACCGTGCGTGGACCCTTATGTTCTCTCACTAACCAACCCCAACACAGTTTTGTCTACCGTAATAACAGAGGGTGCGTTTGGATATCACTTCCGGGAGGAGTCGTTATTAAATATACCCTCGGAGAAACCCCTTATCCACGCGCGTTGGGTTTTAAAAAACCTCATGGGTGGCTCTGCATGCTCATTTGATGATAATTGGGTGATTTCTGATTCCTGAGTGGGTGCTCTGTAATGACTATTTCTCATGGGTGCTGGAGCCCCCGAGCCAATGCGAGTCGGACTCGCGCACGAAGGGTTCCGTATATATAAAAACGTTTGTTGTATGGGAGCCCCCTTAAATATTTATTTTATTCTGTTTTTTAGTATTTGTTGTTATAGCGGCAACAGAAATACATCATCTGTGAAAATTTCAACTGTCTAACTATCACGGTTCATGAGATACAGCCTGGTGACAGACAGACAGACAGACGGACGGACAGCGGAGTCTTAGTAATAGTGTTTCCGTTTTTACCCTTTGGGTACGGAACCCTAAAAACGCCAATTAGTTTTGTGTAATGATGTTTTTGAAGTAAATCTTCTTTAAGCGCGTCGAGCGATTTTTGGTAGGTGGAAATCTTATGGATTCGAGATATATGTTCGCGAGATGTTTTCGGCACAAGACCATGGATTGTCCGACCCGAGTATGTTTGACCCGAGAATGTCCTGGCAGGAATTTGTGTACCTACTGGCTTTTAAATTTTCACTACTGTCGGTAGTCCCCTATCAGCGGCGAGGAGTCTATACAACCCGGTTCCTTTCGCTTTCCCTTTACGAATTTGTCTATCTATATAGACAAACGTATTTTATCAATCCTATAACTATCTAAGTATTTTTTCCTAAACTCCTATCGATATCCATTAACAGCATAAGAACAAGCTGATACAATACCGGCTTGCTCGGCCAACATCACACTAAGCAACTGTCTCTTTCATTTATATTGAAATCCGAGCACGTTCCCTTTCGCTTTAGCACGTGCAAACATACCCACAAATAAGCAGATGAATTGCGGCTTCTCTTCTCTTCCGAAAATATTCACAAAGGGTAAAAACGGAAACGCTATTACTAAGACTCCGCTGTCCGTCCGTCTGTCTGTCTGCCTGCATGTCCGTCTGTCACCAGGCTGTATCTCATGAACCGTGATACTTAGACTGTTGAAATTTTCACAGATTATTTCTGTTGCCGCTATAACAACAAATACTAAAAAACAGAATAAAATAAATATTTAAGGGGGCTCCCATACAACAAACGTGATAATATTTTTTGCCGTTTTTATAGATAGATAATGGTACGGAACCCTTCATTCGCGAGTCCGTTTCGCACTTGGCCGGATTTTTTTAAATCGGGCCACTCATCCTAACTAATATTGTAAAGGCGAAAGTGTGTTTGTTTGTTTGTTCTCGTCAAAACAGAGCAACGTATTGACGTGATTCTTTTTTGTAGGTATATAGATATAGAGTTACCTAGAGGCAAAAAAATTTTAAAGGCGAAATATAAAACATACATGATTCTTTCATACATACTTTCTCAAAGTGTTTATTTAATTTTAAAATGTATTTTTTGGACGTCCTCTAATGCAGCTATCTATCAGTATCATGTCCATATTGAGCGAATTTATATCTATTCTATCTTTCTATTTCCAATTTAAGACACAACATCATCATTTCACATCTTGTTCTAATCTATTTTTCTACAATCCAGAATCCTACGATCATCGATAAATATAGGTAGGTACGTGACATTTCATCCATCATTCAGACACCACAACACCTACAACAGAAATTATTAATTAATAGACAATTTGGAAATTGAGTTTAAATAATTAATGTTATCTAACCACAGTTAAATCCAAACACACCCCTTGTGGAGGAAAATCGAGAAAACGCGCGCATAGGGTGGTTCATACCCCCAGTCTTCAGCCAGACGCGCGTTGTATCGCGGGTCGAATCGATAAAACCCGCTTTTCCGACCATTTCCTCATAAAATACTATTAAATATTTAATACTAAGCCTCTATAATATCATTATGTAATCAAATTCTTAGTCTAAATTTAGCGACTAAGCCGTTTTTAGTTATTTTAAGAAGAACACCCATAGTACTACGTAGTAAAATCTACGGTAAGTGGCACCTAATTATTGGCATGTTACGTATGGAATGACCTAGTAAGTTTAAGCTTGGTTCCTTTTAAAATATTATTTATGAAAAGTTAAAATTAAATTCATATAAATAGGTATTACAGTTATTTTTGTAAATAATTTCGGTACAATATTATTGGATTTTATTGTAGGTATATTATGTTTATAAACACAGAGGTTATGACCTTAGTTAACACTTGTAGGTTAATATAATAATCGATTTAAGGAATAATAGGAAGAATTTTCTTATGTTGAGCGATTTTTGGTAGGGGGAAATCTTATGGATTCGCGACATGTTTTCGGCACCAGACCATGGATTGCGCGGCCCGCCTATGCTCGACCCAAGGTTGGCCGGGCAGGAATTCGTGTACTGGCTTCCACGTATGCCTGGGTCGGGCATTTTTAGCTATAAGGGACACTAATAAACTTTCATTCTAAGTTCTAATATTACAAATTCGAAAGTGTGTTTGTTTGTTTGTCCTTTTACGTAAATACAAAGCAACGGATCGACATGATTGTTTGCACAGAGATAGTTTTAAGACCGAAGAGTGTTTTAAGAGAAGTGTTACCGATAACGTCTTCCTCATATAGCCAGTTTTCTTAAGGTTGTTTTTGTAGTTAGGTAAACCTAGATATTTTCAGACCCAAAAGCCACGTAGATACAAATGTGGTTTAGCTACTTAGCTGTGGTTATCGATTTCATGTTATTTATAAAGAGAATATTTCCCGGCGCTAGCGAGGAAGGAGCCAGTCTTCCTGTCGCTAGAGGATTGGAAATTAGGTTAGAGGAGACTGCATATTGAACACATGGACCTAGAGTTCTATATCAAATGTAATCCAGAATTGGTCTGGGGGGAAAAAAGGGCTTGCTACTTGAAAACTTAATTCATCTAAGAATGGTAGTCTAAGAATTTGAGGCCAAATACTGCCAAATATTAAAATGCACGGCACCTGAAGATTACTGTATTATTTATCTCCTACCCATAAAAAGAAAATATGTTAAATCACCTACAATTATTAAATACACAAATATTTCTGGTATTAACTAGACAGACCACGGGTTTGATCCCGGATCTCGGCCTACATGGCATGGGTTTTTTAAATAAAAACTTATGTAGGATAATCCGACAAACCACACTTAGAGGCTTACATCTAAATATACCTTAATGTATAGCCTAACAAATACCATCGGCTATACGAAGTCTCCCGCTGGGTACCCTGGAGCCGTAACGCCGTGAAGTAAGAAAAAAAACGTTGCGCAAGCAACAGTATAGGGATCTAAACTAGGTAATAAAGTATTGCCAAAACTGCTTTCATAGGTTGAAACGTCAAGATTTTTATTTTCTGAGCATTTAAAAATAAAAAAAAAGATTATTTTTAACTCTAAACTCCCCTGAACTTATACAAGGCCTGACAATAAGATAAAACAATTCTCTTTTAACAAAAACAGAACTCTGAAAACAAACTCAAGTTTAAATTTACTATATTAAATTTTATTGATTGCTACAAAAGGCATTATTTTCGCCTTGACAGTTAAGGAATTACGATAATCCCGGAATATCTGCACCCTATATGGGGGGAGAAATTGAGGGTGAGGGAATATGGAGCCACCCTTCACGGGCAACGACCTAAACAGTCAAATTTGCCAATACACATTGTTTCCGTAAATTCCTGCTGTTTTCATGTATTTGCAATTTCAATTGGAAATTCCATTATATGAAATCGAAAGTGTAGTTTTACTTTCTCTGTTTTATCATCACGGTTTTCATACCCTAAAATCACAAGGTGTGACCAGATACACTTGTAGCAATGTCTACATTTAGCTAGTTATTGGTCTCGCTAGGAGCCCGGGTTCAAATCTCACTCGTGTTATTTTCTTTATCGACTTCTCGTTCTTCGGTGGTCACTTAAAGCACCTATACGCCTTAAAAAAATACTTAAATACCAACGTCTGTTAAAGAAGTAAAAAAGGTAAAGGTGCGTCGGTGGCCAAGTGGTTAAGACCTAGGCAGACCACGGGTTCGATCCCGGATCTTGGCCATGTACCAATGGGGTTTTAATTAATTATGTACATAATCCGACAAACCACACTTTTAAGGGTTTTCCATCTAAACAGAACTGGCCACTCGTTAGGTATACAGGCTCTGTTTAATATGGCCAACTAGCAAAAAGTGGACATTGTTACACTGGAGTCTCTGGTCACACCGCAAGGTATAAAGGCCGTGAAGGTGTGTTTGTTTTGTTTGCACATGAATACTCTAAATATGATTGTACAAAATTTAAATTAATTTATGAATGAATCTCATTCCACTTACAGTATTGAATACTTACAATTTCCGTTCACTTTTAATGAAATCGAAGTAAAAACAATGTCAATGAAAACAAAGTTTGGAAAGTTATAATGAAAGCAGATACCTACGAATAATAATAAAACAAATAAACAATTCACCATTATTATGTGTTTGTTTACTCTTTCGTTTATTGACTTGTTCTACATTAGGATGTTGGAATATCTGATATTAATTGACTCAAAAACAACTGAACCGATTTTGATACGGTTTTCACTAATAGATAGATTTACGAGGAAACGTTCAACGTCGATTCAAAAATGACCGGCCATGAGCAGGCCCCCACTACAATTATGCCTACAGGCCGCCAATCATGTTGCGGGGTGAGCATATATTTGATGTAACATCTTTCGTGTCGACCGAAAGGCCAAAACGTTTATGTCCGTACAGGACCAGCCAAAGAATGCCCGGTCCGAGAATGTCCAACCCTACAATCTGTGTACTTGTCTTTGCCCGGCTCAGCAAATTTGCTCGGCATTCTAGTGCCAACACTAGAATGTCCAAACATTCTCGGACCTGCCCGGTCATTCCTTGGCTGGTCCTGTACCGACATAAACTTTTTGGTCTTACGATTCTAAGACAATCCGGTCTTGTAAAACATCGAGCACATACCAATAATGTCAATATTCCTTAGTCGACAAATTGTGGTCATACTGCAGTGATACTAAAATAACACGGGCGAAGCCGGGGCGGGTCGCTAGTATTAAATATACCTATTTCTTTGTGCTCAAAATCTTACATTTTCTTACTTAATTATATTTAGTTACCAACATAACAACAACAAACCCTGTCTGTTCGGTTGCCTTTGCCCGCAGCTCCGCCTATTTAAAATAGATAAAAATGTATCTAAACAAAAATTATCAATTTTACGTCATTTCATGGTGGACAACGCACGCGCCCCGCCGTGACATTAAGGAGAATGCGCTGTGTTGGTATTATTCGCCGCGGCGGCAACATCTAGTCTTCTTCTTCTTTTGATATATGGAAACAGTGCTGACTTATCGTCGCAATTCTGCCAATGTCCAGTGTTTAATCTTGTGCAAATAAATCAGTAACTAAGATTATCCCGCCGACTGTGATATGTCTTATTAATCACTGACTAATCACAACCATCACGGCGCGGACGGGCTTAAAGCGGATTCTCCATCACGTCTCCGCGGGCGCGTGCGATATACACCAAGGCGTGACGTGGAATCCTGGCTATTGTTACTGTGACGTCTATAATACTTGACATTGGCGAAATCATCAAAACACTGATAGAGCCATTACACAAAAGATAGAATAGAATAGAAATGATCCCTTTTTATGACGGCCGACATCATGATTGATTAAAAACATTAAAACTTTCGCATTTCGCTTATAAAGCTTTGCCAGTGATTTTAACTTTTAGAAACAAATTAAAGCGACATACCTAGTACCTACACACAGATTTTTATATTTATGTCTTACAAATTAATTAACGCGAGTCTGGTATTTACTATTTGGTATGCATTATAATTATACTAGGTTAGATGTTTGATGTATTGCCATTTTAAAATACGTTTCTTGCATGAGGACCTCCTTTAATTTTTAACTTGATTTTATTTTTATCGTTTATTGTTATAGCGGCCATAGTAATCACACTCTGTGAAAATTTCAAGTGTCTACCTATTACAAATCATACAGCTCTGTGACAGACGGACGGACGGACAGCGGAGCTTTAATACAGCTGTTTGAGATAGCTAGCGTGATATCTATACTAGATAGTATTATAAAGAGGTAAAGTGAGATTGTAGACGGTAATCTCTGAATCTACTGAACCGATTTTGAAAATTCTTTCACTAATAAGAAGCTATATACGATATCCCCGAGTGACATAGGTTATATTTTAGTTTGATCGAAAATATCCACGAGCGAAGCCCGGGGCGGAAAGCTAGTTAAGGGGAGGAACGAATAATTTTGGTTGATTGCTAAACTGAAATTACCGAACTTTACGAATGCTATGAACATACAATTTGGGTATCGAAAACTAGAGGATTTTATCTAGTATTGTGTAGGATGAAAACATGTTTGATGAAAAATTTCTCGATAACTTAAATTTTTGAAATCACCTCTTCAAAAACACCTTTTTAGTCATACGACCATACTCTAAAGGGATTTACGTTTAAATTTTATACGAATCTGTAGGTAATTTCAGTAGCTAGTATTGATTAAGAAGATTTTTCCCTGCATGTGATAGTTTTTTAATAAATTATTTATTTGTAATGTGCCGCTTACGTCATTTATTCCGAGAAGCGACACTTTATGCCCTTCTCACTTCTGCAGCAAGAACGGACAAAGCGCCGTCGTTTTCTTGCATGACGTGATCGTTGCGCTCGAACCACTCATGCGCCCGAACCACAAGTTTAGGGCGTGGCTTACGATTAAAAAATTCTGAGTCGTTCCTCGTCTTAAGAATAACTAATGGTTACGAGTTGTGGCACTGTAGTACCAACTAAAGTACCGCTAGTAGGGCAGTACATTTCCACTTTCACTCGACTTGCTTTGACAGGCGACGATGTGATATCTCGCAGAAACAACCACGCCCGGACCTCTGATATCAGATCATAGGCCCCATTCTTTACTGCCATGTCAAAAGCCGAAACATAAAATCTATATTAATACTTAAGCAGAAGAGTTTGGATGGAAAAAAAATTGCATTTGATATAGCCCAATTCTTGACGAAGGTTATAGCGTCACGCTACGACCCAATGGACGGGTGCAACCGCAAGGCACAACTAGTTCAGGTATATTTGCGACTAACAACCAGCCGTGCGACGGCATTTGCCGGCAATTCTTTCGCAAATTGCAAAATTCTAGTTATGCAAAGTGTCAAGTCATCTAAAATTATTTTATTGTAATTTTTTTATTCCTTATTTATTCGGTATAAAGGGGCCCTAGCATCGGTTGTGAAATTAGTTACGGTTTAACAGGAAGTGTTATCCAATTCGTCGCAGTTGCCAATCTAACCGATAGTCTTCTAAGATTCCTTAATAGCAGGGGCCCATTAAGATTTTTGTCACCCTTGGGACAATCCAGTCGCCCTCTGAGAGATTTTCCACCCCTGTGGGGTTAGCGTACTTACAATTGCGACCCGATATTGCCCAATACTAAAATGCCTTGCAAATTGCTGGGTCGGGCAAAGATATTATACAGATTTGTCCTGACATTCTAGGGTTGAACATTCTCGAAAAGCCTTCGAGTCGACACCCCACAGGTATACTAATAAATATTCCATCCATTTCCTCGCTTTTCCTGATTTCTTTTTTGGTCGCCGTTTACGAAGGTAATGCCACCCTGTAAATATGCCCCTGCACCCCAAGTCCATACGGTGGAAGAAAAACAATTAAATGGGTACAGTAGGCCACGCATTTTTCCGGCATCGCACCGAAAATGTCCCATTGGTTCGCCATCCCTGATCTAGGCGAACCATTTGTTACAAGAATTTGTCTGTGCTCGATTTCGGTGGACCGTACGGCGGCGCGCCGGCGATTGGACGAATAAATCTTGAGTTATTTGTCTCTTATTGTACTCAATTTAAATAAATTTGTCACTGTTGTCGTCGTCGCAACGAAATTAAATGCAGGATTTTAGGATTTCAATTTGAAATAAGTCAAGAGTAAGCCACCTGATAGGTTTTAAATTGGAATAATCTTTTTTTAAAACGTGATACTAAGTATTTATCTAATTAATTTTAATTATTTTTTTTACTTTAACATTTTATTTTAATTATTAACATTGTCATTATTTACAAAATTTGTGAGTTATACTTATTACTATATATATAATTTTACTTATTTGACATGGATAAAACAATTTTTGACTAATTTTTCAGAAACTAGGGTCGTGAATCAAGCTCCTGGACCGAATATTGTCTTCCTACATTAATTGTGTAGGTACCTTTGTTTCTTTGAAAACATACCTTTAATATAGGTCCGTATACTGACTAATACTTAGAACCAAGTGTGATTTATGAATTCAAAATATATCGGCATAAGATGGTGGATTCCCAATTTATTAAGAGCGTTTATATGGCTGAAGTGAAAGGAAATGCTGGCAGAGGACGACCTAGGTGTACTTTTATTGAACATATAAAAAATGTATTGATCGATGGAAATATTGAAAGTACACACAATTGGAGAATGTATGAAAGGTATGATGAATATAAAAGATGCGAAAGAGGTACCTATGTCAGGATCGTAACAAATGGCATTTGATTGTTCTGCCTACCCCTCTTGGGATAAAAGGCGTGATGATTAATAGATAGATGGGTAAAGTCGATAGAAGAGATCTAAGATACCTGAATAGATTAAAAAGTTCTTAAAATAAACTATATTTTATGTACGAAATAAAATAAATGATTCGTAGGACAAGCACTTCTTCTAAAAAATAACAGATATTTACGTCTGTTAAAGAAATTTGAATTGTTAAAGAAGTGACACATCTAGGTTAATTATATGCAGCAACAGGCTTGCCACATGTTCTGTTCAATATGGACAACTGGCAAAAAGTGGACGCTGTTACGTGTGTCTCTGGCCACACCGGCAATAAAGGCCGTGAAGGTGTGATCATAATTACATTGCTTGGGTGGGCTCTAAACATCTCAAATTACCATAGGTATATAACCATAAAATATTTCGCTCGAACTAAGGACTGGCTACAACGTGGACATAACTACCTAACCACTAAGCATTTTCATACCATAACAATTATTGCCTTCTTGGGTCCAAGGTACCCAGTTCAAGACAAATCCAACCAATCAAAAATGTTTTATATAAATATGTCAGACAGTTATCCAATAATTATGGCCAATCGTGTCAGAGCGACCGCAAATATTTCCATCCTGGTGCCTTGACGTGGAACTGTGGTCTCAGAAACCGTTACTTTAAATTAGTGCTGTTATCATGCACCATTTAATTAAATAATACAGTTCAGGGGACCTATAATAGATGGCTAAGGAAAGCAAATTATGGCGGTCTGTTTGCTTTTTTTGTATAGTAGACTATATTTATATTAATTCTGTCTAGTCTACTATACAAAAAAAGCAAACAGACCGCCATAATTTCATTTCCTTAGCCATGTAGGTATTATATTAATAAACATTTGGCCAAAAAAGCATCTATTTTTGCATTGATCTCAGATTTTAAAATCTTTTATTTATTAGGCTATGAAAGAAAGGAAGTTAGGGCAAAGTTTAGGGCTTCGTAAATGTTATTTCTTCACATTACAAACATATCCACGGGTCAAGACGAGGTGGAATAAAACAAATCCATACTAATATTATAAATGCTAAAGTAACTCTGTCTGTCTTCTACCCTTTCACGGATAAACCACTGAACCTATTTTGATGAAATTTGCTATGGAGAAAGCTTGAACCCTATGGAAAGACATCGGCTTCTTTTTTACAAAACCCCCCCCCCCCCCCTAAGGGGCGAAAGTTTGGGGCGAACAGCTAGTAAGAAAATTCTTGAACTATGTATTGATTATTTCTCCGAACATTACGGTATCAAACGGTGAGGTTTAAAATTAGAACACCTTTTTTAAAGCATAACGCCAAGATTATTATCACTTTCATCCCGCGTCAATTCTGCAACGGCTCAATCACGTCTCATCACTAATTGGCATTTTTCTCTCTTTTCAGAGATTTCCACGAATCAAAATTTCATCATACAATGCTAGGCTTAACTTCATTTAATAATCATATAAGTGTTATTATTGTAATGGCAAAATAAAGAGTTAAAAGTGAAATAAAAAAGAAAATGGCGGCTCCCACTGCAGCTTCGTGTATGAATACTGAAAATGGCTGCGTCATGTTTGATTGTCTGGTACATCTGTGGGAATGGTAAGTTTTATACTAATTATGTTTACAATCGACATGCATGTATGAAACCACAGAACTTCTATACTAATTTATAGATGTAAAGTGTATGAACCGAGGAAAGATGCACTTCTTATTGTCTTTATCTAAATCTGTGTTAGCTCTAGCGCGTTTTCGTGACGTATGCTGTCTAATCCGTCAGAGATATAACAATAAAATAAAGTAATTGTGTGGAATAAAATATTCTACAAAAAAGTGCGCAGTAGCATATTATCTCTAATAGATAAGTAGTTATAAACGTATAGGCATATTCAAATAA
Organism: Nemapogon koenigi; assembly: GCA_963924495.1. NCBI lineage: Eukaryota > Metazoa > Arthropoda > Insecta > Lepidoptera > Tineidae > Nemapogon > Nemapogon koenigi. The sequence goes on along the minus strand of OZ004649.1, from coordinate 7,053,474 downwards.
AATTGTTGTAAGCCGAAATTGTACCCGTGCGAAGCCGGAGGCGGGGTCGCTAGTGATAAATAAATCTAGGATTTCTGTGCTAAATTTTATCTAAATTGGCTCAGCCGAGAGTCTGAAATGCCAACTTTTTGGAGAAAAATTAACCAAAAATGAAAAATTAAGAGATACTGGTGTATAAATTTTTTATTTATAATATTTCGCATTGTATGTTTATAACAAATTCAAACTCAAATGAACCAGTTTCTGAAAAAGGTAAATTTTCACCTGACTTCTTTCATCTCCTCTGTGGTCATCACTTATTAAGGCTTTAACATCTGTCAATAACCTTGACGATTTGACCTCTATATTTTGTATAGAAAAACGCTCGGGATTATAGGGCGACGGAGCCGGCACGCTTCTTCAATTTAGGTGAAAAAATAAAATTCACGAGTAAAATGCGGACTAAAAACAAAACTCTCAATATTTTTAAGACCTTTTTTTGTGTGTAAAACTAACTAAAGAGCTTGTGCTGTTTTGGAGATTTTTTTCATATCATAACGACAATAGATACCTACACATTGGGATTTTTTTTGTCTTAAAAGGGTATGTCAAAATTTCATTTATTTTATATTAAAATAATTTATTAGATCGTTATGTATCTATACGTACCTATTCTTTTTATCACACATTGATTTAATTGTTCTTTGTATATTTTGACTTAAACATCTAATTTTAGAGATTTTACCGCTGTTAAAGCCTTAAAAAATACCTATCTTCCATTATTAAAAAGTTCTGATAATATTCCAAGAACAGGAAGTACAGGGTTTTCATACAAAAGCTGAAAAGCTATACCTACCCTATTGTGAAACGTGCTATCTGCGTTATTCATGATGTCGCCGGCGGCTTAACGGGCTGTTTACACAATGCCTTCTGTGAACGGTTCCTGTAGAAAACTCATCAAACATTGTTCCTTTTAAACGTTGACTTTATCTGAAAATATGTAGTCTGTGTTTATACGTTCCATAAGGCAATGTTAAAAGTAGGTACACACAATCACCGAGCATGTATGAAAGGTATGATGCATATAAAAGAAGCGAAAGAGGTATATTCAGGTTCGTAGCAAATGGCATTCGTTTGCCTCTGCCTACTCCTCTTGAGATAAAAGGCGTGATGATAGATAGATAGGTATTCCATATAATCATTCAGGCAACTGACTACCTAATAACAAACTATAGCTATTTCGCCTGGTAGTCAGGCAACTAATAATTCAAAAATATACTTATATACCCATTTTGCTCGACCCTGAAGTTTAACCCCATGGATACCATGGTAACGACATCATAGACAAATAACATTTGTGAATACCCATTGACCTTAAACCAAAGATTTTAATCTTTGCCTTATAACACGCTTATAATACTTATGCTTATATGTAGATAATATCAAATATTCAGACACTTTAAATTGAATGTAGATAATTAACTAGGCTTCGCGCGTGGAGGCCATATAAATTTTCATCCCCATTATGGTCTTGAGTTCGTACAACAATCCTATAGAAAAAAGCACGTTCAGTTTTTCCAGAATTTTCCAATTTTCCATGCAACTTTTCCAATTTTTCTCTCCTTACAAACTTTATTCAGACTAACTAGCTGTGCCTTGCGGTTGCACCTTCCTCTTTAGGTCGTACGCGATGTTATATCATATAACCTTCCTAAAGAATTGGCCTATCATGCAAAAATTTTTTTTTTTAAATTCGACTGGTAGTTCCAGAAGTTAGCCCGTTCAAACAAACAAACTCTTCATCTTTATTATTATATAGATGTCAACACCTGCATTCGAAGTTGGTACACCTTGGTTTTTTGCACATTTAAAAAATGTTAGCCCGTTCTATTGTTTTTATCCTGTTTTATTATAATATATCTTACAGAATAATAAACAAAATATAGACAAACATATTTTAATTTTATAACAATTAAGTCGGTCCAGTAGTTTTTGACTTTACTTCTTTCTTCTCTTTATCTACTCTTATATCGTAAAATTTCTATTACAAAATCGAATAATACTTCATAATGATATTATTATGTTTTACATACACGCGTCTCTAATATGTCAAACTTCGATACTATAATGTATTATAGTACCGAAGTTTTCATACAAAAACGATATCGTAATATATTTTTTTAAATGCAGAAAGAGCAAAGGACATGTGTTATGCAGCCACATTAAACTCTATGAAAATATCGACACGTGAGAGTCACTTGACAGTTAACGCGCATGCGCAGAAAGTAGGTAACCGCGGTTTGCCGCCAATTTGTCGATTAAGAAAAATATCTTGGTTCAATTTGTTTTGTACTATTGCATGGGATTAGATAAAGTAGTGTATGAACGGGCACATAACTTGGAATTAAAACACTAGTGTTTTAATTACCCCTTATTATGATCCCGTATCATAAATTACTATTATAATATTGATACTTATTCAATAAAAATCAAAAGCAAAAGCGTGGGCGGTCAATAAAGTACAAAAAAAATGGTTAGAATTCCAATCAAGTAGGTAATAAAGATCAGATTCGAAAAAGGTTTTTAATCAAATTCGAAACAAAGGATCGTATTAAAGCCATTACAGTCATCGATGTCCCGGATAAAGGACATATGTGTCAATTACTATTCTACGTACAAACAGATCTACTTACCAATTCAGTAGGGTTGCCAGGACTAAAATTCAAAATAAAGTTTTTTAATAGTAATCCAGTTATAATCATTAAGGACGCGTTTACGAAATGACGCTCTTCCATACTAGATATGAGGCAACTACTAAAAGAACATAGCTTACAGACACAACTGAGAAAATTATCAAAGTAATTTAAACCTTATTTCATAATAATATATTTTTACTAAGCGTTACGTATAACTTAGAGAAATTTACGTGACAAATGTAATGAAAATGGTACAAAATTATTGAAAAAGATTACAAGACTTGTTGTGAATATTTTATCAAGAACATAAAATATTGAATATATTTACTGTATCCTGTTATTTTTATCATTGATGAAAGTTGTGTACTTATAGAGATATTTGTACAGAAACTCACCAAATTATTTTTTTGTAGGAACTAGAGCCACCTGTTGCTCATACAATCAATTAAAATCTTCAAAACTTACTTATCGACGTAAAACAACAAAAGCAAACTTTAAAAGCTAAAAACGGAAATTTAAGTGTTTTTCGATGTCTAGAATCAGAATTCATGCATTAGAACAGAAACAAACATAAAAAATTTTTGTCGACCTGTGTCATTTATTATATAATGTATATTAAAAAAATCGTTTAATACTTTCTATAGGTAAATAGTGTAAAAAATTCTAAAGATTTATCGTAAAATGTACCTCAAAACTCAACATTTTAACAGTTTCCGTAAATACATACCACGCGAGTCGCACGGATCCTATCTATAAGTTACTATATGCGAGTAGCGCTGGGAATGCCTTAAGACGAGGAACGATTCAGACATTTCTAACCGTAAGCCACGCCCTAAACTCGTGGTTCGGGCGCATGATTGATTCGGGCGCAACGATCACGTCATGCAAGACAACGACGGCGCTTTGTCCGTTCTTGCTGCAGAAGTGAGAAGGGCGGTATCCTCTCAAATGCTCTAAAATAAAATATATAATTTCAGAAGCTATAATTTTAGTTGCTATAAATATTCATTTTCTATAAATTTAGATCCTGTAATTTTCAAAATCTATAAATTTGTTTGATATTTTTTTTTAAATCTATAATATTAATTCATATAACGTATTGTTTTCTATAATTGCAGTTGCCATAATTTTCAAAATCTATAATTTCAAGTCCTATAATTTTTATAATGTCTATTTTCAATTGCACTAATGGCTACTTTTCTATAATTGCTGATACTATAATTTTGAAAATATATAATCTCAAGTCTTATAATTTTTATAATCTCTAATTTCAGTTGCACTAATGGTTACTTTTCTATAATTGCAGTTATTATAATTTTCTAAATATATAAATTCATTTTCTATAAATTTATTAATCTATAATATCATTTGCTCTAATGGATTGTTAAAATAAGTGTACTCACTATATTTTTAAACGTATAACTTCATTCTATTTACATTTACAAATATATAATCATAAAAAATATTTTTCTATAATGTTATCAATTTAAATAAGTACTATTATTAAAATTTACAGTAGATTTTGTTAATGTCTGTTGCAGTAATTTTCGATTCCTATTCCCCTAATTTGTAAATAAAAATAGGTTAGCGAGGAGCGAAGCGACGAGCGTGGTTCGAATAGTGCTAAAACAGAAAACATGCCAGAAACTCATAACTACCTAAACAACCATCACTTGTTGATAACGGATATGATAACTATATATATATTATTTATAATAAGAAAGGAAGATTTTTATATATTAATAAATATTTTGCAAATAAACTGGAAAAAATATAGCAAATTAATCATTAGATTATTAAATGTTGTACTTTTTAATAATTTAGACATCTTGAAAATTATAGAAAACAATTTTAGATAAAACGAAAATTATAGCAAATTATAAATTAGATCATTTAATGTTATATATTTTGATAATAGTGATTTTGAAAATTACAGATATCGATTTTAGACAAAAGAAAAATTATAGCAAATAAATAATTATTGAATGTAATTTTATATATTTTGATAATAGTGATTTTGAAAATTACAGAAATCTATTTTAGGGTAAAAAAAAATTATAGCAAATGAATAATTATAGAATTTAATTTTATATATTTTGATAATAGTGATTTTGAATATTACAGAAATCGATTTTAGGTTTAAAAAAAATTATAGCAAATGAATAATTATAGAATGTAATTTTATATCTTATGTACCTATATATTCTAAAATTATATCAAAACATTTTAGAGATAATGTAGGAGACCCGAGAAGGGCATTATGTATGGCCTCTCGGAATAAATGACGTAAGCGGCCCATTACAAATAAATAATTTATTAAAAAACGATCGCATGCAGGGAAACATCTTCTTAATCAATACTAGGTAAGTACTGAAATTACCTACAGATTCGTATAAAATTTAAACGTTAATCCCTTCATAATATGGTCGTATGACTAAAAAGGTGTTTTTGAAGAGGTGATTTCAAAAAATTAAGTTATCGAGAAAATTTTCACCAATCATGTTTTCATCCTACACAATCTAGATAAACCCCTCTAGTTTTCGATGCCCAAATTGTATGTTCATAGCATTCGTAAAATTCGGGAACTTCAGTTCAGCAATCAACCGAAATTATTCGTTCCTCCCCTTAACAAAAACCGGACGATCGTCTTTGTCCGGACAAGCGTTCGAAAACCCTAACCATGTCCTGCTTTATCCGGACGTCTGGCAACCCTACTCAGAGGCAATGTTAATGTGATTCCATGCACGGTGTCACATCTGGTGAAAATTGATGCCTACGACAAATAACACCAATGTATTTTGGACCTTATATAGTATTTAAATAGCGTTCTTATTTTAATGAAATATATAAAAGGGAATGTTTAACTTTTGCTGCCGCGTAGTCGAGAAATCTTTTAAAGTGGGACGTCGGTGCTATGACAAATATTTTTCCTTTTCCACTACTTTGCGTAAAGTCTTGGCGTTTTTATATACCTACGTTGTTACCTACGCCCGGTTTCAGCAGTGGGCATTTTTGGAATGTGATTTAAGTAATAATTTTATTCCGAAGCATGTCATCCTCCAGCTACCTCTGTCCAAAAAAATCATGTCATCAATCAATTATCTGTTGCTCTGATTTGACGTCTAATAAGTAACAAACAAAGACAAACAAACATACTTTCGCATTTATTATAAAAAAAATAAAATATTAGTTATGATCTGAAGTATAAGGAGTAACTCTTCTAATCCTAATTCTAATCCTAAAATCCCAAGATTAATATCGTTGCGATGGCAACAGTAGATACAATTTTATTGAAATTGAATTGTGATTAAATAAGTTGTCTCTTATGCCACTTTAATTTAATAATAACTTAAATTAAATTCAGGATTTGAGAATTTAAATTTGAAATATAAATCAAGAGTAAGCTACATGTTCTGAAAGAGACTGGATGAACGTCTACTTCCTCCTTCTAGTATTTTATATGTTCTGTGTCACTTAGACTTGTATATTATGTTTGAATCCATTTATCCCAAGAAGGGTAGGTAGGAGACAATCGAATGCTGACATATTATCAGTTATCTCTTTCGCTTCTTTTATATTCATCATACCTTTTATACCGGACCAATGTGTGGCCTAAAAAAGGTGGTTCGTTTTCCATACAAAAATGTAATTAAGATAAACTAATTAACTAAACAGTAAAAATGTCTAAATATGTGCTTACTTAACTATTTTCGGCTTTTATTTTGCGCGAAATCAATAAAAATAACTTTTTTATAATAGAAATCATTAATATTAAACATATTTTTTTAGAAAAAATATGCATGTGTGTGTATCTTGATAGTGTAAACTTGTTCTATTATAAAAAAGTTATTTTTTATTGATTTCGCACAATATAAAAGCCGAAAATAGTTAAGTAAGCACATATTTAGACATTTTTACTGTTTAGTTAATTATTGTATGGAAAACGAACCACCTTAAATTTTTAAACTTTAAATATACCATTTCGCTACGTTAAAAAAAGGTTTAAATATGAAAGAGGGCGACCTAGGTGTACTTTTATTGAACATAAAAAAAATCAAATGAATTCTTAAATCTAACTTATTATGTAATGCTGTAGTTTCATTGATGAAGGGCCCTGAAAATAGTTATTTGAAGTATAATGCTAATTAGAGAACAGAAACAAAAAGCTTATGTGTTGAAATTAGTGAAAATTGGTGAAGAGTTTGGTGTAATTTGTTAGGTAAACACGGCCCTCGAACAGTGATGAGGGAGGCTAACTATAAGTTTGTTTTCATTGTACTTCATGGATTCATTTTAAATTAAAATAAAATGTATTTTGTATGGTCACGTGGTGTCACCAAAGATCTTATGTAATTTATGGGAAAAAATTCAATAAAAACGATGTCAATGTCTCTCCAACTATCTCTGTGTAAAAAAACACGACGATGCGTTGCTCCGTTTTCACGTGAAAGAAGGACAAAAAACAAACAAACACACTTACAATTAATTTAATATGGATGAAACAACCCAAAATTATATGAAAATTCCTTCTGATGAATGCCTTCACACATTTCCCTCGAACCATAAGTATCTCTTTTCAGGATAGAAAACAAACCAGAATAGTATACAATTAAAAACTGCCTTCAAAACCAAAATGTGCTTTCCGAAAGCAAATGCACAAGTCATTATAAAAAAAATATACCCAAATCGCTTCAAGTGTGACTATAAAATTTGAAGAGTTCTCGATTTCTCCAGGATCCCATCATCAGATCCTGACCTGATGACCATGAGACCACCTGGAAAGTATACCCTTTCAAACAAAAATAAAATTCCAAATCGGTCCAGGCGTCTTCAAGTAATCGAGGAATATACATAAAAACACATAAAATATTCCGACGAATTGAGAACCTCCTCCTTCTTTTGAAGTTCCGTTAAAAAGCGTCATGTGTTTAAAAAACGCGATTCTATTATCAAAAGATAGAATAATATTAATAAAAAATAATCTATTCTACGGTTTTATTATGTAGTTCATTCAAAGTTTAATTTAATTATATATATAAAAAAACTATTCTGATGATTTTTTCTTATATTGTCTTTTTATCATACAACAACCGGGTGCTATATTTTAGTGTACTATTTTTAGCCTCAGTTTGAGCTTTCGTATTTATAATATTAGCTATAACAGATATGGTCTAGTCTGATCTGACTGGATATTACTCTGTCGGCCATCTTGTATCTGTCAAAAATATCTCAATGAATCCTAGAAAAATGAGTTTATTTAGGTACACAACATTTTCAACTCAAATTGTAAGATAGTTATTATTTTAAATTGGATTAAGCCAGAGTTCTAAATAGCCATCGTTTTTAGAACGCAATAGCAATGTTTGTTTTAAAAACGACTTGACTTAAAAACCCTAAATAATAAAAATATGACTTAATTTAATCCCATTTAAAATAATAACTGTCAGCAATTTGATTTGAAAATATTATTCAAATATACTCATTTTTCTAGGATTAATTGAGATTTGCCATATTTTTGACAGATACAAGATGGCCGACAGCCAAGAACCCTTGAAGAACTCGCACTTGACCGCATTTCTACATAAAATAAGTTTGTCATTCGTGATGTCTAATAATGGAAACACAGAAATCAACAGCGAATGTAGGTCGATCGCGAATAGATTTTCACTTCATTTCGGAAACAAAGACTGCTGTGTCGGTGTTTATTGAAGCGGGCAGAGTGGCTAATTGGTAAAAGTGGAAGTCTTTGTGAGAAGCGCAAATAAGAGGAAATACATTCGCTAACACTTGTTCGAGACGTGAATAATAATTGATTTTGAGACTTAAAGCGATGGAGGAAGGTTCTATTTGTGTTTATTAAATATTTGGTTCAATACTAGATGAATTGACTGATCTATTGTGTTATTATTATTTGATTATACTAATTAAAAGTATTGGTAAAAGGCTTTGAAGTAAAAATTGTAGAAAGTGAAGACGCGCTGAGTGCTTATTTAGGGATAATGAAAGGCAATTTTTAAAATGAACTTTATTTAGGTTATAATTATAAACTTATCATACATATTTTAAAAGTACTGAACGTATTGTTGTGGTTTTCACGATTAGATAGGTTAATTCGTGAGAAAGGTTTTTGAGTATTAAACATGGACCTTTGATGTTTAGGAGCTGAGCATTACTGAGTGAATCAAGTCGGCGAAAAATTTCGCTCCAGCGTGTTTTCATTGCATATGCTGTCTAATCCGTCAGACATATAATAAAATGATGTGGGAAAGAATTGTGAAGATTAAAATAATCTACTAAAAAGTCCTTGGTAGCATATATCTATCTCAACTAGATAAGTAGTTAATAATCGTATTTATATAGATATTTAAATTGTTGTAAATTCATATTGTACCGTGCGAAGCTGGGGCGAGTCGCTAGTTTCTATATTATTAGTCAAGCGGTTTTGAATCCTGCATGTCGGTTTGTAAAATTATTTTCTAAAATTTGTAAGAAAGTCTTCAGTAAACTTCAATTAACTGATTATATAGGTCTTGTAGTTTCAAAAATATTACAATTTTTTGAATGGATTTCGATACGGGAATAGCCAGATTAAACCTTGCTCGGTGGTTATGCGACCCCGCCTCAACAACGGTACAATATGGGTTTACAACAACTTAATACGCTAATAACTACTTATTTATTTAATATAGATATATGCTACTGTAAACATTTTTGTAGATCATTTTATTTTACACAATTCTTTCCTACATCATTTTGTTATATCTCTGTCGGATAAGACAGCATACGCCATGAAAACTCGCTTGGGCTAACTTTTTCACCGATTTGATACTGTTATTGCTCAGCTCCTAAATAGGATAGGTCCATGTTTAATACTAGTATACCTTCCTCTTGAATCAACCTATTTAATCGTGGTAACAGCATTAAAATCCGTTCAGTAGTTTTGGCGTGAAAAGGACACAGACAGACAAACGCGGCGGGAGACTTTGTTTTTAATTTATGTACTAATAGCAATGATGATTTCTTCTATTTTCACAGAAGAATGAAATATCTTCAGACGAAATATCGTTAAATTATTTTATTATAATTTTTTTTTATAATAATAAGTTTTAATATTATTATTTCTGTCGCTAATGCTATTCATTGTGTTTAACAAATTAGTCATTTCCCTAAACACGGCATTTTAAAGACACTGCAGACAATGGGAAAGACCGTTAAACCACAACTAAGTATTCAAAATTATTTACATTTAAATTTTTTACTACTAGCGTAAGATAAAGCCTTTGAACTGAACCTTTTCCATCTTTGTCTCACTTCAGGAATTCAAATTAAGCGGCTGGTGGACAGGTAAAACCGGTATTAACCGACTAAATTACATAAAACTTAAACCCTACAGTTAACTATGTCGTATAATGAATTTTTCATATAATAGTGTTGTATACGTGTCCGAGGCAAGGTATTATTTTGTATCGTTCACTCCTATGTAATTTGATATTTTTATCTCTGTCATTGACTCCTACAAATCTTGCCGCAAGCGTCGGTCGCTATTTTACCTACCAGTTTCAGATCGTTCGCCTCTTTGTTCAGTTGTATATAATTTTGTAATAAAACCAAATTTTAAATCAAATATTGTTATTAACATGATATAAATTAATAAAATATATTTCACTGTTTTTTTAGGGCGTTAAATTAGTTAAGAGTTAATTAATAACAGTTTTTTTAAATATGAAATTCGTGTTGTGTTTTTATAGTATGTGGTTAAAAAGTGTTAGTTAAAATTTTAACTGAAATTAAATGGATTTAAACTGTATAATGTTTGGAAGTTATGGTTGAAAGAAATTAACAACTAAAGGTAAGGTTAACCGGATTTGTTACTTTGTCCGACTAGTTTTTAAACGTGATTAGGTTTCTAAGAAAAACATTTTTTCATTTAGAAAAAAGTCCTTCGAATTCCTATGTGTGGTTTTATCTTTACTAATACTACTACATTTTTTCCCGCGTCCTAATTGTAAATCGACAGGTGTTTTCCGTTGGCGTTACCATTTATTTTTCAAAGTTGTTGATACACTTGAAAATACTAATTAGAAGTGGGATAGATCGACTTCCGGTTAAAAGTAAAAAATCCACCCTATTGCTCAGGGACAAAAAGGACTATCTGTAGGTAATTCAAATCCGCTCAACTCATCATGGTTGAGTATTAAACAGAACAGGTGGCAATCCTGCGGCTGCATTTTAATCTATATATCTATCTATCATGACGCCTTTCATCCCAAGAGGGGTAGACAGAGACAATCGAATGCTATTTGTTACGATCCTGAGATACCTCTTTCGCTTCTTTTATATTACTTAATTATACTTTTCCATACATGCTCGGCGATTGTGTGTACTTTTAATTATTTTTTTCAGAAATAATGGGCTATTTTATCGTAATAATTTTATTATAATGACCATAGCAGACAAAGGAAACATAAGAAAATGACTGGTTTTGTTAACAAAAGTTATGAATTCAAATCTATTCTATTGAGACTGTCAAAAACTACTGTGCATTGTTTGTTCTGTAATCATGAGTCAGAACTAAGATACTTATTAATTCATAAAAAAATACTTAAGAGCGTCACATTCGGCATCTCAAAATATGGCAAGGTGTGTCATCAACTTTTTTACTTCGATGGGGCCTTTGTAGCGCACAGGTAGTTGAATGGACCCAGCAAAGGTCTTTTTTTTCATAAATCTTTTGTAAAGAAAGGCGCCGCCATATAAAATTCCTTTCTATAAGAAAATATTTGATATTTACCTAATTCAGATTTAAGACTATTTGCCAGCAACTTCGTTTGTATGGTTTAGTAGGTTTATTATATAAAAGTTTCGATATTATGAGTAAGATACCTTAAACCATGGCCATATCTGATTTGTTTAAGTTAAGCCCCCCCCCCCATGAAGTAAATTACTGGATACGGTTTTCTCGTGAATCAATCTATCTAATTGTGAAAACAGAAACAAAATCGGTTCATCAGTTACGGAGAAGCGCATAAATAGACAGACAGAAAGCTTCCAAATTAGTTTTATTGATATTCTTGTGCTTGGGAATGCGTAAAATTGACATCCCACTTCTGAAAAAGGACATTGGTACCTATATAAATGGCGTGATGGTGCGCTATGCCTAATTCCTTAGTCTGTAGCATCGAAATTTCTACCTACCCCAATAGAATTAACTTTAAGCGTGAGCATATGTGTATATTTTTCAACCTAACATGAGGGCGCGTAACATTATACATTTTATGTAAATATCCGGTGTTTTTTTTACCACCATAGAAACAAGTCGCACAGATTTTAGCCATGAGTGTTTTTTTATAAGATCCCCGGGGTGAGTGGCCTGATCTTGGACCATATGAAACTCATATCCTTGTAAAACTTGTTTGGGATAGGATAGATAATATTATTATAGTAAAATATTTTTATTTTTATCGGTGCGTCGGTGGCCATGGTTAAGACGTCTGTATGTACATAATCCTCAACAGAACTGGCCACTTGTTAGTTATAACCTCAAAAATACCATCGGCTAAACAAGGGAGACTGGTCTTCCGGGTTTCGATAACACGGCTTCGGGAGCTGTAAGGTAACCCGTGAAGCAAAAATAAAGATGAAAATAAATAAATAGCCTTCATTGTTATCGAGCACGCTTGACCAGGTATACTTGCAATATCTCTAATTAAATAATGTGACACTCCGTATTACATTAGGTATGAACTTTTTTAAGAACAAAAACAAATAAAGTTGAAATCACCTAATTAGTTCCGATTTCAAAGGTTTTTTATTTGACTTAAACCTTGTTAATTTTTGTAATTAAAAAAAAAGATAAAAATAGTTTTTTTAATATCCTTGGGAGACAAACGATTTAGCAATGCAGATTTCTCTACTCAACACAAAAGGAAAAATCAAACTAAGACATTCATTGATAACAATTAAACTATTTAGAGGTTAAACCTTACATTTTTTTATTTAGGTGAATATTTCGCAGTTTCCTCCCCTCTATTTATCAGAATAAAAATCTGAAAAAAATTACAAGGCTCTTCTATGGTTCAAAACATATCTACATATTTTGAATTTTCGTCATCGTATTCGCAACCCGGCACGAAAATTTTGACGCAGATTTGTGTGCCCCCTTGAATTTTAGGGGTGCGATATTTTTATCAATTACTAGCTGATTGCCAGCTACTTCGTACGCGAAATATAATTCACCCCCTTGGATAGGTAGCAGCCAGGATGTTAAATAACCTTCCTCAAGAATTGGGCTATCAAATACAAAAATAACTTTACAAATAGGTCCAGTAGTTTAAATACGAACAAACAAATATACATTTTTATATAATAGATATCGCTTGTTATCGATTTTTCTAAAACCATCCTGACCAAGGACCCTTCGTGCTGGACATTAATCCAGATTACAAACACCCGGAGACAAGTGTTTAGCTAAACTAAGTTTTGTCACTCTCTTACAATTCTGTCATTTAATATGAAGACAGAACTATGTTTATACCAAATACGGTTTTTTGGTAAGGGGGATAAAATGTATAATACTCAATAAACACAAAAAATGCGTATTTTCGTGACTTTAAAACAGATGTAATTGTTGATTTTGTATCAAAATAACCTCCATGACATTTAAACCTTAGGAATTGAGATTGTAGGTCCGCAAGTGAATCGAGAAAGGAAGGTTGGAATGTGACTTTACTTCAATACGAAACAGATTACAACATTTTGTATCACGAAAAGTGCAAATTACTAACTTCTTCTATAAGCTATATTATCGTGAAAAATAATCGTATTGGTTTCATTACGATATATGTCTGTCATCAGAATACCTACTGTAATAAAATTTATATGTTGCTTGTTGCTTGTGAAGTCAAAATATACAAAATTTAATTTTTCTTTTCATGTATAGCCTTTGTATGAATTCAAGATATGTAGGTAGGTATATATGAAGGATGAAAGATTGACAAAAATGCTTATATGGATGAAGGGAAAGGAAATGCTGGCAGATGACGACTTAGGTGTACTTTTATTGAACATATAAAAATGTATTTATCGATGGCAATATTAAAAGAAGGTACACACAATCGCCGAGCATGTATAAAAGGTATGATGAATATAAAAGAAGCGAAAGAGGTATGTCAGGATCATAACAAATGACATTCGATTGTCTCTGCCTACCCCTCTTGGGATAAAAGGCGTGATGATAGATATATAGATGAGAAATTTAGTTATATTAAAATCCATAATTTTGTTTTGTCCAAAAACCAGACAGACGAACAAAAATACTAAATTTTTCCAAATATTTTATATCAAGTTTTGATATTAATTTTAAAACCGAAGTGAAAAAAATGCAATATAAGCACGTATTATTACCTAACATCTGCCAAGTAGTTCTGCACTTTATCTCCAAGTCGGTGCCTTTACCGTCCAACAAATATGTTCTATACAAACAATAAGTTTGTTTGCTGACACATTTTCTGTTTAACCATCCGGTTTTGTACACAAAAGAAAGTTGCACAAATGGGGTCAGCTAGATTCCTTCTAGAAATTCCGACTTGATTTTTTTTTACCTTACAGCTCCCGAAACCGTGTTACGGTTTCAGGGTACTCAGCAGAAGACAAGTCTCCCTCTTTTAGCCGATGGTATTGGAATAATATAAAATAATTAAATCAACAGTAGTTACATTCACCTTAGACTCAAGGTTTTAGTTCAAGCTGGCAAAGACTGTGTTCATACGGGGTCACCAATTTCATATAGGATTTAAAAGGCAATCAAATAAATGATGTACTTAAAAAGGTTAAAAATTATTAGGAAATAAGAAAAAATAAAAATGTTTGCACTTGTTCTGTTTCATATGAGCAACTTGCTAAATGTATAAGTTATTACAAATATACCAGTGTATCTAGCCACGTCACAAGGTATTGTAAAATCCTGAATTATCTACAATAAAATTTCTTTACTCTATTTCAAAATAATTTGCTAAACAATGGCTCACGTATTCTTACAAGATTAAAACAGTTTCATATGTATTTTTTAATATAAAATAATTACGACATTATGCTGAATTAGTAGTCTATGATATTATTGCGGGGATTCTACGTCATGTCATGGCGATCTACGCACGCGATCCGTCGTGACATGATGGGGAATCCAGTTTAATCCCGTCCGCGCTGTGATAGTTGTGCTTAATAATAAGACATATCGCAGTCGGCCACAATAAAAGAAGAAGAAGATATTATTGCAAAAGTTAAAGCGAGAATATGATAATTTTTTGAGGCGACTTTATTGTTCAGGACTGAGGATTTTGAGATCAAATAGCCTCTTAGTAAAGAATGTCAGATATAATATATGTTTGTATTTAAAAAAGCAATTCGTACAAGGTGTCAAAATATATATACTACATACTGGTCTGCAAGTCAATGACCTTTTCATAAACAATTTGGGTTGTGTTGATAAAGTTTTCCAATGACTGTCATGTATGTAGGTGGTAAGGTTATCATATTATTTAGAGAGACAGTTTTGTATAATTTATTTTTCAGCTTATGTTTGATATCCGTTTGAACTGTTACTGGACAGTAATGTAAGCAAGTATTATCTAATTATTCAGAAATAATACTATATTTTCATCCCCAATAATATCCTCTTAAGGGGGGTGGATTTAAAAAAAAATAGCCTATGGCCTTCCCTAGAGTTCAATCTTTCTCCATATCAAATTTCATCAAAATCGGTTCTGTAGTTTAACCGTGAGAGAGTAACAGACTGATAGACAAACAGACAGAGTTACTCGCATTTATAATATTAGTATGGATTAGGTAATTGTTAGAATTATGTTTTTCCTTAAATATCCCTAAAATACCAATAAAACTTCTATTTATATTTATAAAAAAATAAATAAAATTAATACAATTGTTTAGCTTGCAACATATTTTTATATTATTTTCACTGTTTTACTTTTTCAAAATAAAACATATTTTACAGTAGTGTTATTACGTAAATTATTACATAAAATTTCGAAACGTGTCAAACATAAGAAAAAATATTGCATGCTCTATCGAAATTGATTAGTTCAGTTTTGACATTGTAGTAATTAAATAAAATGGGTCAAGTGCGTGTCGGATCATCCCTACATGGTTCCGTAATATTTTAACTGTTGTATTTTGGTTAAAGATTTTACATATTAAGATAGGATATTATTATGTAACTTAAAAAACCTTTCCAAATATATTTCATAAACAAATACATTTTTTCTTCTTCATGGCTTCCGGAACCCCATCGGCCCCAGCCCAGAGTAGGTACCCAGCGGAAGACCAAGTCTTCCTCTTTTAGCCGATGGTATTTGTGAGGTTATACCTAACGAGTTCTATTGTGGTATATTTAGATGGAAAAAGCATAGATATAAACAAAAGATGCGTTACCGTAGTCAAAAAACAATTGCAAAAACGGGCCTCGACATGATGACATATCAACAGCGATGTACAGTCAACCGTCTGTATTGTCACTCTACTTGGAATTATTAAATTAAAATATGTAGTTAAAAAAAAATGTTTATCCTTTGGGTGTGAAATAAAATTTCATAATGTAGTGATACAACTATTACATATTATCGTAAAGAAAATTAAGTATTCGCCGATTCGATTTCAGCTGTTCGGCACGAAACTTAAACTGGATTACCCATGACGTCCTGGTGGGCGCGTGCGTTATTCACAAAGGCGTCACGTGAAATCGAACTCACTTATTAAGGGCTCTCATTGACAAATATTGTGACGTAAGAATTCATTATCTGCATAAAAATAATCCCAGTATATCAATGGTTTTAAAAAGGCAAAAACTTAATAAACTATCTTTGTTTGAAGGACAATAATTAAGAATAAAATGTCTATATATTATATAAATATACTATTATTTAATATAAATGTGCTAATGTCTCCGTAGAGGACCGTAGTAAATTGAACTCAGTGGTATCTGCCTACCCCAGTGGGAAACAGGCGTGAGCTTAAGTTTTGTGTGTATGTAAAGAAGCATTTAATTTCAATTTTTAAAACTGTAACACTGTTAATCCCGCCATATATCAAAAGAAGAAGAAGAAGAAGTTTGTGAATATGTTGAAGTTTATAAACGATTTTATTACGCTTATTTTCAATTTTATTATTTTACTTTTGACAACAAAATATTGAGATTCTAAACTAAATAATTTAATTGTAGATTCCGTTTTTAGACAATTTTTATATAAGTCATAACTCGTTTCATTTGTCACGAGTTCAGTAACACATACCTCACAATTGTTTTAAACAACGCCCGAGCTACCCAACGCGATATATATCCTACTATTAGATCTGCATTAATTGATAAATGATCGCTTAATATTAGTACATTTGTTTCTGCTATATTGTCACTAATATTACTTTTAAAATATACATTTATCTTTAATGTGTTTAACATTTTTATACGAATTATAATACGTTAGTTTATGCTTTTTAAACGTATTTTCTTCGTAAACATGAGGTAAATTTTCTTCATCGAATAAATTTCGTTCAAGAGTAGTAGGTAGATATGGTTAATAGTGTCTACGGCTGATGAACGTGTAAGAATGGGAAAGTTATCCAGCGGTATACAGTTTTCTGACAGAGATGACTGCAATTCTAAATGCCTAAGTGCCTTTTTATAAATTTCTTGAAATTGCCGAAAATTCGGATTATTATTATATCAAAACCCAGCGCAGCAGCTAGTTTCTAATAAAATAATAATAATAACGAAGTCATGGACTACTTAGATTGATATACCACTTTATAAAATAAATAGATGAAAAAATAATCTAAACAGAAATTTCATTTCAAATCAACGTTACATAAGTAGAGCATACTTTCGACCAAACCGATTGTACAGGTGAGATAAAGCGGCCATGTTAAATTATTAATTAATTTATATATTATATTAATTTTTAAAATATAAAAAATTAAATCTATTCGCTAACGAACTTAAAGGAGTGAAAAGTGATTCCATAATTTTTGTTTTTGTAGGTAGTAGAGTTATTGGTACACCCTTTGAATGCGCAAGAAGGCATATTTGCTAAAAAACTTAAATTTTTTGTAGCACACCATACTAACAACAACGCGACGCAAGGACTGACACGTGTAAATGTCAAAGTGTGGTGGCCACCACACTTTTGGCGGACCACGCGTAGAGGCGCTATAACGCATCTTCCTATTTGCTTATATCTATGGGAAAAAGCCTCTAACTCCGACTCGTACTTGGCAGGTATTTTTCGGATACGGAAATATCCCTTCGAGAGTTAAGAGGTGGATAAATGAAGATGTTGCGAATTGTAGATGCATCATCAGAGACGGATTTACCCTTACTGCCGCCCTGGGGCACCTTGAAAAATTACTTAAATAAAAAAATAATAATAAATAAAATTAATCATTTATTCATTTATTATAAATGGGATAAATAAATGTTATTTAAATGTGCAAATGTTCTTAATGCAATCATACTTTTTAAAGCATTTTCGATAAAGCGAAAAAAAAATTTTCTCTCTCTCCGAATTTTGCCGCCCCCTGGAAATTTGCCGCCCTGGGCACTGGCCCCTGTGGCCCCTAGTGTAAATCCAGGCCTGTGCATCATTAAACTCTGTTCAAGATATAAAGGATGGACAGTGGCAGTATGATATGTTTTGATATATTACGATATAAATTCAAGAAAATGTATATGAAATGACTCAGTGATTGCAAACAGATGCTGTAGTCATTCAGGTTACGTTGTGTTGAGTGTTGCAGACGTGATCATAATATACATTCAAGTCACGAGTCACGATTACCTTTCGTGTACAATCGATACCGACAACTAATAACTATGTTCTGCTTACCACTTTCGGTAGAAGGCGTTATTGTAACGAAAACTTGTTTAAAAAATGCCAATGTGTTTGTTAGTTTGTTTGTCTTCACGCAATAGAGTTATTTTTTGCATTGGAGGACCGAAGATTGACAGGCTAGTTAACCCTTGTTAATGGTTACTGATTACCTTTGGGTCGTAGCGTGATGTTATTTAGCCTATCTTTATCAAGTTCCAGAGATTAGCGCGTTCAAACAAACAAAAAAACTCTCCAGCTTTATTATTAGTATATAATTACATATTTAGCAAGTAGTTTATTCAAACATTTGCTAATCACAGCAAGTAGAAATCGACCCAGTAGATAATAGATAAAAGCTAAATGTAAATATGAATACGTAAATTCTAATACTTAGTGTGACTTAGGTATATCGGACAATCTATCAAAGAATTTTCCTGAACAAAATAAATATCTTCCGGTATAGAATGTAACCTCGCTCACACATTGGTCCTGCATCGCACCGAAAATTTCCCATTGACCGTCCGTTTCGGTGGACCGTTGGCGACGCGCCGGGGATAGGACGAATGTGTGGCCACCTTTAAACAAATGGCCTATTTACATATCAGGTCCACCAAATTTCTTTGTAGCTGACATGCCCAGCAAATCAAAATTGACTCCAATCGACCCATGACAGTATATGAGCAAAAGCATTAAATAATTGTAAAAGGTCACCGTCTTATCAGTTTTAGTTTGTGGCAACTTCAAAGCGTGAAATATTTTAACGCAATACCATAGATTAAATAATAAGCAATACTAAACAAACCTTTGTAATAGACCTCAGAATAATAATACTACTAGAAACCACGCTAAATACGCAATAGAAAACATTAGATTGCTCTGTACTATCTTACGGCATTCATAATGCGTTAGAAAAAGAAGTATATAAGAAAAATGTTCTTCTTCTTCTTTTATTGTGGCTCCACCAATGTTAATCGATGATTTGCCAATGATATGATAGCCTTTATAGTTTCAATATGCCGAATAATCGGTATCTAAGATTACCCCGCCGACTGTGATATATCACAACTATCACAGCTCGGGCGGGATTAAACCTGATTCCCAATTATGTTACGACGGAACGCGTGCGTCGGCCGCCATGACATGATGTAGAATCAAGAAAAACTACTATTTAAGTTCAATTTCTATATGGTTATAATTTACATATATTTGTGACAACCTGCAAAAAAAAAAAAATCAAGCACTCCTTTCTGTTTCTTTCTCCCTTATGTAGCATGCTATTACAAATTCCGAACAAGGTATAGGTTGCAATCTAGTTAGAGAGGCCTGTTCGAATACAATTTCTTTGGTATAGTATAGACTATAGATGTAGTATGCTGACGATCTACTAGATTGGTAATGTCGCGAATAGAACGAGACCAATAATACGTAAATGCGTAATTCTGTGGATTTTTCATCTTAGATGACTTACATCCAGGCACTGCACCATGTACTTCATTAACCATAATTAATATTATACTTTAAAACAGAATATTTTACAAAAATAAGCGAAATTACTACTGACGCCAGGCTGTTACAGTATTAAAAACCGGTCTCGTCTATCTGTCTCGTTTTAACATACGCGTATCTATGCGCTTTCTCTTTTGTATTGCCAATCTAGTAGAGCGCCCGAGCGACTATACTAAATCTATGGTTTAGAGTTTAGACATTGCTCTTTATGTCAATCAATTTGACAGGTTTTGTAATAAAAACAGAACGTGCGTCCAGTTAACTAATACCTATTTGGATATGAATTTTTAGTTGTTGAATTACAATTCTTACATAGATACAACGCTATAAATACATCAGTCAAATATTGTGTTATATACCGCGCCCATTTCCATACAAACGGAGTAAACGTTTTACTACCTACCAAATATTATCTAATTTGAATGAAATATGAGAATGTTATTGACATAGTGAACAACTATATATCTTTGCCTTTTTTCAAAATGAGGTGCGTAACACAAATTAGATCCCCAAAATGATGTGTAATATCTTTCCTCTCCTAAAGCTCCTGCAATATGTGGAAGTGATGTCGTGAAAAGGGACGGAAGAGTGTAACAGGAACTCGAGCGAAGCTAGGTTCGTAACCTAAGCTAAATGCTTTGCGTTGTCTGATGTGATGAACGAAAAAATTTTTGCTGTTTTTATGTTTCAATAGGTACCCACTTATAATATGATAAATATGTTTCAAATGCGAAATTTGATTTACGAAAATTGTAAGTACATAAATAAATGGTATTAAATTCCGTGCTATTTGACTACTTTGTTTATGTTTATCAATAATTACAATTTAAATATTTATGAGTTACAATCACAGAAATTAAATATCTAGATTATTTCAATAAGTTTTAATTTTTAGCCCTTAAAAACGCAACTCTTGACTCTTGAACTCTTTTAAACTACAGGGGAGTTAGCACAGATTTTGACAGCGACACTTTCGTTTCGGTCGAATGGCCTTGAACAGGCCAAAACGTTCATGTCCAACAAGGACCGGCCAGAGATAGCCCGGGGCCGAGAGGTCCGGCCCAACAATGTGCGGGCAAATTCCGTGTACTTGTCTTTGTCCGGCCAAGCAAATTGCTCGGCATTCTTGTGCAGGACATACCCGGTCCGAGAATGTCCGGCCCAACAATGTGCGGGCAAATTCTGTGTACTTGTCTTTGCCCGGCATAGCAAATTTGCACGCACATTGTTGGGCCGGACCTCTCGGACCCGGGCTATCTCTGGCCGGTCCTTGTTGGACATGAACGTTTTGGCCTGTTCAAGGCCATTCGACCGAAACGAAAGTGTCGCTGTCAAAATGTATGCTAACTCGGCAGAGCTTAGTTTGTCGATATCTCTTTAAAAACATGTTAGATAGATATACTACAAAAAGAATCGATAAAGTAACCAAGGATAAGATAAGATAGGCCAAGATTCACGTCCCAGAAACATGAGAAAGAACGATTTCGCAAAAAAATCGTTGTTGCGAAAATACACAAAACAGACATAATACTTTTCCAGTATTATACAAAAACTATAGAAATAGAAGTAGTTAATGTTCTTATAAAATATGTGAAATTATCTATACTATAGATAGATTTTTTTTTTATAGATTCTATAGCATAAATACGGGAAAATGTTACATTAGTTAAAAATACGCGTCAAATTGATGACTTTCAGGACTTCATAAAACTTTTTTTTCATTCATACTGTGTCTTTCGAGAGCTAATTAAATTTAATAGCTATAGCGTAATTTAAGAAGTCGTGAAGTTACATGTTGTATGGGACAAAAGTTATGAGGCGTCTCCTTAACCTCTGTTCTTCTAGAATTCTAACTTTACAAGGTTTTTCTGACATCATCGGATACAAAGGGATTTGCCTCGTTCAGCCACACGTCTAGAACATTAAACAATGAACTATAAAACATGTTTAACAAGTATCACCTAATCGCAGTCCTTATCCGGTGGCGAACTTGATAATCGCCTCGTCCTCTTTAGAAACACGTTCAGCATACAAATTAATACTAACCGTATGTATGTGCACGAACCCTACATAACAAATTTTAATCAAACTAATGTATGCTATTTAAAAGGTATTTATACATAAATAATTAACTGTTTTTAAAAATGTTGACTGTTTTTTCTGACCAGAATAACCTTCGAATGAGTATACAAAAGAAAATAGTTTTTCTTTATTTCACGGGTTGCCACAGCTCCCAAAACAGTGTTAAGGTCCCAGCCATCTTTTAGTCGATGGTATTTGTGAGGCTATACCTAACGAGTGGCCAGTTCGGTTGAGGTATATTTAGATGGAAAAACCTCTTAGTTGTCGGATTATGTACTTAGGTTTTTAATTATAAAAAAAACCCATTGGCCGGGATCCGCCGCGTCAGTCTGTGCCTTTTTTTTCACGCAAATACCTACTACTGAACGGATTTTACTGCGGTTTTCAGTATTAGATAAGGTTTACGAGTATTAATCTTGAACCTATCATATTTAGGAGCAGAGTATTAGCAGTATCAGTGAATCAAGCCAGGGAAAAAATTAGCTCCAGCGCGTTTTCATGACGTATGCTGTCTAATCCGTCGGAGGTTTATCTATCAAAACGGCAAAAAAAAACACATTTGTTGTTTTTAGTATTTGTTGTTATAGCGGCAACAGAAATACATCATCTGTGAAAATTTCAACTGTCTAACTATCACGGTTCATGAGATACAGCCTGGTGACAGACGGACAGACAGACAGACCAGACGGACGGACAGCGGAGTCTTAGTAATGGGTTTCCGTTTTTACGCTTTGGGTACGGAACCCTAAAAATTACTTGGTAGTATATATCTATCTCTAATCGATAAGTAGTTATAAGCATATCTAAGTAGGTATTAAAATTGTTGTACCCGTGCGAATCCGGGGGTGGGGTCGGTAGTTTAATATAACATTGACAAACGATTTATTCTTGTTGTTTATCCCAAGAGGGGTAGACAGAGCCCATCGAATGCCATTTGCATCCTGACATACCTCTTTCGTCTCCTACATTATCACACCCAGTTATGAGTAGGTATATGAGTAGGTAGATATATTATGTTGATGTTTTTCTACTCCAATGGAATTCAGGCGTGAGTATGTGGTGATAAATTTGTCATAAAATTCGGAAAATATTTCTAATAGAGAAAATAATGAAATGACGAGAGCATATGGCAAGAGAGATATTTCAGCAATTATTGAAAATGATTTATCTCTGAAATGCCATTTGTTACGATCCTTAAATACCTCTTTCGCTTCTTTTATATTTATCATATCTTTCATACAATCATACTCGGCGACTTTTAATATTTCCATCGGTTAATAAATTACTTAATATGTTAATAACTTCAGCCATAAACCTTTTTAGTCAATCTTTCATCCTTCATCATCTTTATTTTTTGTATTTATGTTTGTAATATGCTCTCTTTCATCGTAGGCATCTTTCTCAAATATATTTTACATGAATCTAACAATAGAAATTACAATTAAGTTGGCCATTGCGTCATTTTGAAAGTTCACCTCAGAATATTATAGTATGTTTTTTTCACCTGTTGTTAGATAATGACTCACTATTGTTGACACCTTAAGCGTTTTCTATTTTTTATGCAACTTTATATATTCACACCTGTATCCCAATAGGGTAGACAGATACTAAGGAAGGATGCATATCGTCCTTTAAATTGATACAGGTGAATATATTATCAATGTATTTGAATGCAGAGAGACTCACACTTTGTCGGGTTTTATTATTTGTTGCTTTACTTAAAAGTGTGCATTATATTTATAAGTTAGACGTTTGTATGTATTGCCATTATTATCGATAAAAAAACGCCGAAATAAACACGTTTCTTGTATGGGGACCCCTTTAATTTTAAACTTTATATTATTTTTATTATTTGTTGTTATAGTGGCCATAGTAATACACACTCTGAGAACATTTTAAGTGACTACCTATTACGGTTTAAAATATACAGCCCTGTGACAGACGGACGGACGGTCAGACAGCGAAGAAGTAATAGGGTTTCCGTTGGCACCCTTAGGGTACAACTTTGATATTGGTATTTTCGAAATTACAGACAGACACATATTAATAGAGGGCACGCAATATTAAAAGTGAAATTTAGAGGTCTATTGCCACCTGTTCTGTTCAATATGGACAACTGGTAAAAAGTGGACAATGTTACTGCAATGGTGTCTCTGGCCACACCGCAAGTTTATACGGCTGTGTATGTGGAAGCTTTTTGATATTTCTGAAATGTTGATTACGCATATACCAGTCTACTTACGTCTTATTTTTGTATAGCTGCCAAATTTCAGAATATGTTTAATCTTCCATTGCGTTCAATTTGTAGATAAGCACTAAGCTATATTATTTTATTCGATTGATATAGAAATTCCATATTTCAAAATTTATTTGTTACATTGAAAAAATTGCCATAAAAATATCAACTTTCATCCCCTCTTATTCAGTTCATACTAAAATCCCATAGAACAAAACACATTTAGTTTTTCCCGAATTTTCCAATATTCCGTGCAATTTTACGATTTTTTCTCTTCCTAAAACTTTAATTTTGATCCAGTCGTTCTCAAGTGATGCGCTTACCAACGCATAGATATTAAAATGTCTAAAACTAATGGAATACGAAGTCAGGGAAGATCGTTATAATAATAGTATCAATTAAAAATACAGCAAAGATTTACAAGCAAAGTTATTTTAGAATTGGTAATGTTTACCGATTTTTTGGTACAAGTGGTATTTTAGTGATTATTAATAGATACATTTAAAGAACTAAAACTTGTTAGTAAGTTCCCAGAAATAGAACTATGCGCATCGATTTAATTTGATAATAGGTAATTAGAGGCTTTTCCATATAAATATATCTCAACAGAACTGGCCACTCATTATGTATAGTATAGCTTCACAAATACCATCGGCTAAATGATGGAGACTTGGTCTTGGTACCCTGGGACTGAAAAAAAGTAAATAAATAAATAAAATAAAGCTGTATAGTTTCGTTATGTAAAAGGATTTTATAAACATAAAATGTACATAAACTCGACATTTCAATATGTTCAATATTCAGACAAACTAAGGCCTTTATTCATAAACGTTTATTAGCAACGTTTTTGTTAAAATATGTTTTGTCACTCTCTAACAAACCTGTCTTTACTAATAATAGAAAGAAACAAAACACATTTTAACAAAAACGTTGCTAATAAACGTTTATGAATAAGGGGGTTAGGCTTTAACATCTGTCAATAACCTTGACGATTTGACCTCTATATTTTGTATAGAAAACGCTCGGGATTATAGGGCGACGGAGCCGGCACGCTCGCGCGGATAATCTTCAATTTAGGTGAAAAACGAGTAAAAACAAAACTCTCAATTAAGAATATCAATATTTTTAAGATCATTTTTGTGTGTAAAAACTAACTAAAGAGTCTCGGTAGAGTAGTATAGGTACCGGCAATTAACTTGAACATCTGTCACTTACTGCGCAGTACAAAATCTTAAAAAAAATGGGTATTTGTACTGCGCAGTAGATGACATATATTCAAGTTAATTGCCGGGAATTACATATTCCTTGCTAAAAAGCTTGTGACGTTTTGGGGAAATTTTGCAAATCATGACGACAATAGGTAGTACCATATTGGGGTTTTTTTGTCTTAAAAGGGTATAAAATTTATTTATTTTCAATTAAAATAATATACTGGATCGATGTAAATACTTATACATATTTTTTAACACAGATAGATGTAATAGTTCTTTGGATATTTTGACTTAAATATCGAATAATTTAGGGATTTTACCGCTGTTAAAGCCTTAAATGATTTCACAATGTCAAGTGAAAGATATAAACTTCCCTGAGACAGACAGAGCACCGCAACACTAGTATTTCTAAATTATCAATATTTTCGAATAGTGAAAATTCAGAATACAGAACAAAACAGAATACGCTGCACACTAAATAAGTATAAAAGCGTCATGTATAAAAAAATACGCGATTTGCCGTCGTACTTTTCGCCACGTTTTACCAATTTACAGATAATTACTTATCAAGAGATAGATAGGTAGTCTCTGTTCTTATTCATTTTTCTTCTGGTTTATTCTGTATTCTGATATTAAAAAGAAAATTTTCAGAAAAGTCAAAACAGATCCTCCAGACATTTTTGATGATATATTTTCACTTATAGACTCGCCAGAATTGCTTAATATCAGGCGGTGGTGATTATTTTCTCATGAAATTCAAAACTCTGGTAATTCCACACCGCAGTATTATTATACTGGACAATAATGTTTTGCCAACAAAAAGATAGAGTTATTGTAAACTTTGAAACTTGTCATGCTCTGTCGACTGCGTCAGGATGGGTAATGTCAATGCCAATTCAAGGATGCATGATAAAGTAATAATTTAGTTTAAATGCAGAACAGTCCATTAAACAAAGTAGCTTTCAAAGTAGTGTAGAATTAGGATTATAATTATAAACTTATGTAAGTACATAATCCGACAAACCACACTTAGAGGCTTTTCCATCTAAATATACCTCAACAGAACTGGCTACTCGTTAGGTATAACCTCACAAATACCATCGGCTAAAACAAAAGGACTTCGTCTTGCACCCAGTGATCGATAATACGGTTTCGAGAGCCGGAAGGTAAACCGTAAAGAAAAAGAAACTTAATAAATCCAAGTTATATGGGGATTTTTTTTGAAGCATGATTTTATCTTGTCTGACCAGATCTAAAACTGGCTAAGGCAACTTAGATGAGAAAGAATCGCCGGACGCAAAAGGCTAGTTGCTTAGAAAGGAACGGGTGATGAAGGTGCAAGGACGACTTCCACGGTTGTTAACCTCATAAGGAATGCCGCGGGAACTTGCGGTTTTCGATCGAACTCAATACACGAGGGAAACATGCAACCAGTAACATTAAATTGCTTGCCAATCAACCAATTTATTGCTACTAAAATTGCTGGAGGTTTCTGTTATATAGGCGTGATAAGAGAAACATTTGGCGTTAATTATGATGTTGTGTCCTAAAAAGAGATGGGAATCAGCGATATGAATGAATTATGAATGTAATTTAGCCCATCACAATGCATTTTAGAATATTATTTTCTGGCTTTACGTGGCTTGTTTCAGGTAGGTATTAACATTTCGCACGAGTACAAATGGGTTTACATCAATTTGAATACCTACTTAAATATGCTTATAACTATTTTATCTATTAGAGATAGATATATGCTACCATGGACTTTTTTGTAGATAATTTTATTCCACACATTTCTTTCTAACATCATTTTGTTATATATCTGACGGATTAGACAGTATTCGCCATGAAAAAGCGTTGGAGCTAACTTTTTTTCGATTTGTTTCACTAATACTATTATTATTGCTCAACTCTAACCTTCCTCGTGAACAACTTATCTAATTGTAAAAATATCAAAATCCGTTCAATTTGTTATACTACTCAGATTTAAAGTCGCCGTAATGATATATTGCGGTATACAAAATTATTTTGTTTTTTTTAACAAAAATATCATATGACTTTACAGTATCAACTTACGCGCCAGAATAATTTATTCCCACAAAATGCACACATTTTTTACAAGAAAAGCCGATATTTTTAGAAATATATCACCCCTCAAAAATGTGTTTTTAATTTGACAATATTTATAGCATTCTAAAAGGCAATAAAACTGGACTTGAAACCTAATGTTGCGGGTTCAATTCTCACTCAAGCCTCTATTTCATCCAAAACCGTTAAAATTTTACAATATTTGAATATTTGACGAAAGGTTTAGTGAACTTAGGTATTCAAACATACAAACTCTTGAGCTTTATATAATTATATTAGTATAAAATATATGAGATTAGAAGATATAAATGCCGTTGGCCGATTGTAGAAATTGTACTTCTTCTGGCATTCGAACCAGGGACATTCTGCTAGTCCACTAGGCCTCAACTACTAATTCAATTATCTACCGTCAAAGTCGTGATGAACCATAAAACCTATAGCAGCTTTCTGAAATGAGGTCTCTATATATATTTATATGCATGTATGTTTGTGTCGATCAGGAATGCGGTTCGGCTGGTTTGTTTGTCTGCATTCATTTTGTCCGAATATCGAATCAGTGTTAATATTCCCAAAATGGATCCAATCGGAATTTGTTGGATCAGAATATTTATTAGATTACAACTTTTTATAGCGGTTTTCCTTTAAACTTACTTAGGTTAGCTCGCGGCTTCGCATGTATTGAGTTCAGTATTTATTAGCATTTCCACAGTTTTGTTTAGCGAGTTGTCATCATATACATCTTTACGGCCTTAGTGCCTTACGGTGTGGACAGAGACACCAGTAACAATGTCCACTTTATGCCAGTTGTACATTCTAAACAGCCTCTTGTTGATCTTTATTAGGTACTTGATGTTAAAATTAAGGGTAGGTATATCTACTTTCATCCGTCTTGTCAATTTTTGTTGTACTACGTTTTTTATTCTTCCAACTTTGCCAAATTACACAGTTTGTTTATTTTTATTTTTTGATGGAATTTTCCGATTTTTTATGTTTCTTTAGGAGTTGCCTTCCAGCTCCCGAAACCGTGTTACGGTTCTAGGGTACCCAGCGGAAGACCAAGTCTACCTCGTTTAGCTGATGGTATATGTGAGGCTATACCTAACGAGTGGCTAGTGCTGTTGAGGTATATTTAGATGGAATAGCCTCTAAGTGTGGTTTGTCGGATTATGTACATAAGTTTTTTATTAAAAAACCCATTGGTAAATGGCCGGGATCCGAGATCAAACCCGTGGTCTGCCTAATACCAGACGTCTTAACCACGCCGATATATTTCCTCCTAGTAATCTAAAACGTTGGTAAGAAAGAAGGATGTACCTGTGGGATGTATCTGGTCTCCATTCCTCAAGCAAAAATGTTATTTTTCGAATAAATGGAAATGATTTCAGTCTTTTCTAGTTAGTTTTTTTTGTAGTGGCCCCCAAATGGGTCAAAAATAAGGATTCCTTTTTACACCAGTTTAGTTTTGATGTTGGTCGAGTGGGTAAAACGTCGGCTCACAACTGAGAAGTCGCGGGTGCGATCCCCACATCTGACCAATGACCATGTACCAATGGGTTTTTATAATAAAAAAATCTATGTACATTATCCGAAACACAGTAACAAGGGGCTTTTCCATCTACATACCTCAATAGAGCTGGCCACTCGTTAGGTATAGCCTCAAAAAATCTTCGGCTAAGTGAGGAAGACTTTGTCTTCTGCTGGGTACCCTGGAGCCGGCAACGGTTCCCGGGAGCTGTAAGGCAAGGCAACCCGTAAAGAAAGTAGAGATTTTATATTTTGTAGATTGTGTAGGAGCACTATGCACTAGTGTAAAATCAAATTAACAACTCCAAAGAAAGTAATTCTGGTAATACATATTTGAGGAAAGTAGCGCTAGGCGCATAATCAAATGCTCGTTTAAAATGAATCAAGTGCGTAGATTTTGTAGGACGATTTCTTGTGAAATGTCGCTTAATGACTATATTATTGTGATACATCATACATGTGATTTCCTTTAAGGTAGGCAGGTACCAAATATTTCCAATCGCTACGACTTGGCATATCTATTTTATTAACCAACTTCAAAAAAGGAGGAGGAGGTTCTCAATTCGTCGGAGTCTTTTATGTTTTTTTATGTATGTTCCCCGATTACTTTAAGACGCCTGGACCGATTTAGATTTTTTTTTGTTTGAAAGGGTATACTTACCAGGTGGTCCCATAGTCATCAGGTCAGGATGTGATGATGGGATACTGGAGAAATCAAGAACTCTTCAAATTTTATAGGCACACTTAAAGCGATTTGGGATTTTTTTTATAGTGATTTGTGATGAATATGATATAATATGATATATCAAAATGATATAGAAGGTTAAGAGAACTTGAGTTACCAAGTATTATGGTTTAAAAAAAAATTAATATATAGAATAAATCTAAAGTGGATAGAACGCAAGTAAAAGTAGTTTAAAATAAAATACAGGGTAAACGTGTGTAAAAAACCTCACAAACAAAAATTTGCACAAAGCTTGCAACACTAACGGAGTTTGCATTTTAATCAGAGTCTGACGACCGCCCCTTTGCCTGATGAATGACTCACAGATGGCATTTTTAAAGAATTTTAGTACCGGTTTCTCTAACAAAATACCCATGACTAAGTGTTTGTGCGATTTCTTGATGCAAATAATCTATACAAACAAACACATTTTTTTTCATTCTTAACGAATTGCCTTACAGCTCCCGAAATGGTGTTACAATTCCAGGGTACCCAGCCAGGCCCGCCGCTAACTGTTTCAGCGCCCGCGTGCAAATACCCGATTACACCCCCCCCCCCAGCGGTGTCAGGCAAAATATTTGAATGTAGATGTCAAATTAGTATACAACAATATTATTATAATTAAAGAAATACACGACCAGACGCGTAGGCCAAAACCAAGCGTCTCCGAAGTGTGAGACGCTCGGTCTTGCCTCATGCCAACGCGTTATCCCAGCGCGTATGCCAAAACCAAGCGTCTCTGAAGTGTGAGACGCTTTGTTTTGCCTCATGACAACGCGTTATCCCCTCTACCTCTACAGCGGTAGGCGCAGACGGCGTAGGTCAAAACCAAGCGTCTTCTGAATTTTCTTTTCTTGGTTTTACTCTAGTTATTGTTTCACATCAATAAACTGACCAATAGATGTCGTTATTATGACATGATAAAAATTTTAAGACATAAAATTATGAGAATTTTTCGTTTCGATATCTGTTTTTGCCGCCCCCTTGAAAATGCCGCCCTTGTGCGGTGCACGCCCTGCACGCCCGTACGCGGCGGGCCTGTACCCAGCGGAAGACCAAGTCTCTCTCGTTTAGCCGATGGTATTTGTGAGGTGGACAGTTTTGTTGAGGTATAATATTTATATGGAAAAAGCCTCTAAGTGTGGTTTGTCGGATTATGTACATAGTTTTTAATTAAAAAACCCATTGGTACATTGCCTTTATACCTTGAGGTGTGGCCAGAATACACCAGAAACAGCAGTAACAGTGTCCAATTTTTGGCAGTTCTGTTGTACAGTTGTCCTCCGAATACGAAAAGTCGATTACAGCTCATTATTGTGAGGTTTGAACCTTCCAAAATGTCCTTTGTTTAATTTCAGACTTATTTAACATTAGATTGCTTGTTGTACATATTATAAAATGATTTATTTCTGTAATAATTAAGATAAATACATCTTTTGAGCAAATCTAATTGTAATTTCATGAAGGCGAGAAAGCAAAACGATCTTGTGAACGAGTGTATCTGGGACATGTCGTCATTCCGCGCGACCTATTTGAGGAGCTGTAAAATTGTCACTCATGTTGAGAATATAGCGGTTCTAAATTACCTATAAAATGTCTTTAAAGTTGGTAGGATTTGTGATAGGGTGTAATTAGAAACAGTCAAAGAAAGATAGCTGAGCTTCAAAGATAAAAGAAGTTTCAATTGGCCATGGAGGGGATCAATTCGGTCCTACTTTTAACTAATCTATCTATCATCTATCATCACGCCTTTTATCCCAAGAGGGGTAGGCAGAGACAATCGAATGCCATTTGCTACGATCCTAACATCTTTAGCTTCTTTTACATTCATCATACCTTTCATACATGTCATGCTCGGCGATTGTTTATACTTTTAATATTGCCTTCGACAAATTTTTTTATATGTTGAATATATACTTATCAAATAGTATAATAGTAATGAAAACAATGATGCATTCAGAGATAGGTCCCGATGGGTGCTAGCCACAACACTTTAGATATAACACTCTAAAGGGCCTCTACGTGTTGGACCTATGTCCCCATGCAAGCCTTACAAAGGACCGGCCATTGAAAATGAACAATTTTACAAAATAACTGCCCAGTTTCCACCTGCAAATTTTTCTTAATCATCAGTCCAGCGATCCTTGGGTTTGCCTCTTGTCTTTTATCTTCTGGGCTTTTCCACATTCTGACCTATTTTGTCCATCTTTCTTCTTTTGTGCGTATCACATGGCTTGCCCACTTTCATTTTAAGCGCTGTGCATGTTTTCCCGAATCTATCTGTTAACTGGGCTTCTTGGCTCAACTTATTTGGTGAGAGTAATATGATTAGACTTTGAATTCTCCCACTTCTGAATTTTATGTTCTTCAGAATCTTATCATTTTGATCAATTAACTAAAGCGGTTACTGATATTTAAAAATTTTATACACTGAACGCATTCGTGCCAGCTCTATTTAACCGGCCTACACTAACTCGTAGAGTGAATACAGGTTGATGATGACATTGGATTCCAAGTGATATAGATATACATTATAGTTGTTGAGACGATTTCATTGTCTGGCTGTCAGCCAAGTAGGCCACCTCTTGTACTCACGCTCTAGTGCCCAAAACCGCAATGCACTAACTTTAATCTAACACTAAATTTAATTTTAATCACGATCTGAACTAAAATAGTAATTTTGTTCTAGTTAGTTGGTTTAAAGTAGTTTAAATTGGGATATAAATAAATAAGCGCAGTGGAAATATTCTAATCTGGTGTATCTGACCACACCGCAAGAAATAAAGATCGTGAAGATGTGAATGATGTAACTAATCAATCTAATAATTGTAATAAACTTTTGGGCTTTGGTCGAAATAAATTAACATAAAAAATGCATACCAAGTCTTTACAAATATAGTTTTTGATTAAAACAATATCACCCGAATCCGTTCAGTCCTTTTAAGGCACGATTGAATAACAAATATACAAACATGAAAACAAACAGTTCTATCGTTATTGATGCAATAAATATATTCTTGTGCCTGATACAGTCTGCAAATAACATCATCCTATTACGCATTATTTATTGTCGAATGGGTTACCACAGCAGATCTTTAGGGGGTATCTCGACTAACCCGCCCATAAATTCTCATTATAATTACGTCCAAATTACATACTTTAACAGTAATTTTGCTAAATAAATGAGCCGTTAAGCAAATAGACCATTTGAAATAAGACCAAGTAGGTAATTAAAAATTCATTAGCAACATTTCACAAAAACTCGCAGTTGGAGATTATTTTGTTCACTTTTTAGGGCGGAAGTTCGCAGACCTGGTTTAGGCCGGAGTGACAGGTGACAACCGGGGCGAGCTTATGCTAGCTTCCGTTTATTAAAGACTGACACTTCCTTTGATGATAGATATTAAGTAGATTTTCTAGAAGCTCTTGATTTGTTTGTATATTCCGACATATAACTTAAAATTCGTTAGTTTTAATAAATATTTATATTCCACTGGGCCTGGAACATTGAAGAAAATAAAGAGAAGCTTTTAAAATATGAAATAACAATGACAGGGTTTAATCTGCTGAAGAACCACAGCGTAAGTGTTAAATAAGACTTTAGTAAAAATCATAGAATATCAAAGATATACAGCAGAACTGAGCAGCAGAGTATGATGTGTTCTGAACTCTGACTGCTCTGAGACTACCTGACAGAAAGAATATAACAAGACGTCATTATATCTGAAATATTATTCGTAAGTATTTGAAGAAGAAAAGCTTTCAGACTCTTTCATTTCAAGCTCAATATGAGATAATATATAACTTTGCAGAAATAAGAGTAGGTATGAGTACCTAAAATAAATTATCGCTGGTTTCTAAACGTGGGAAATAAAAGTGATCATTTCCTTGATCAAAGTATTAAAACCGAGACGCTAATTCGACACCAATCTGTGGGAAACTTTATTTATATTAAAGCACGCGTCATTACAAATATCTAAATCTGAGATCGGAGAGAAAATGTGCAACAATTTTATGGCGGATTTAATGATGAATTAATTAATGTACACTTTCCTATTATATTAGTGATATCGCTTTAATAGCTTACTAACAACTTACTCGTAGTTACTAACTCATATTGAGGTTGGTCTTGAAAATAGAGGCCTTGGGTTCAATAAACTTCTTGTTCTTCGTTGGACACGTGACATGTAATTTGGCTTTTACAATTTTCTACCATACTATACTGGGCGTTTTATCGTAAGGGCATTTATTTTATTTTATCTCATAAAACTTTATCTGAAGTTGGTTGTTAAATTATTTTTGCTCCAAAGCTTTTTTTATGAATGACTAAAGCATTCGATTTGTCTAGTTTTTTACTATCAAGATTGTTTTACATTTACTTTTGAAACAGTTAGTATAATTTCATTAAAATTAGCGTGATATACGGAAAGATGCAAATTTTTAAATTAATTTTCCTCAATTACCTACACTCTTCTTGCAATCTGCGTGCCTTGTGGAGAAAATCTAAAGATGTCCGGTTTAAGCTTGTTACTAGCTTGGGCTTTTTAAAACAGGTTTCTGGCAATTAAAACGCTTTCCATGGCACAGGTGTACGTAAGCCTTTCATAATGTGACACGCGTGAGTTTCTATTGTACAAACACCATGTTTTGAGGCCGACAAGCCCCATAGTTCTATTGTGTGTTTTGAAAGAATAACATTTCTATACCTTTACCTCCTCATGTACGCTAAGCTAAACTAGGTACTAAAATATGTACAATAAATAGATAGATATATATTTCTTCTTCATACATAAATGTGAATGAAAAGGTAAAAATTACAGATAAAACAGTTCTTTCTTTTGCACCGAATATAAGAAATGATATGGTAATATTTCAACAAATTTGTATTTAGTTTAAATACGGTTTATTTTCATCATATTGATTGCCTACCGGAACGAACAAACTAAACACCGATAACTTTACTTACGTCGTTCAAGAAAAGCTATTTATAATTTCTATGAATAAACATGAAGGAATGCAGTGTTTTTATTTGCAACTTAACACCTTTGTAATTATTATGTGTAGCAAAACAAAAACTACTATGCATAACAACTATTCCCACGGTGTATTTATTTGGCACGCTGGCCCCTCCATGTGGGAAATTTATTAGAGCATATCGATTTGTTAAGAAAAATATTGTCTACGACCTCTTATAATAACGACATTATTGACCTAGATTATTAAATTTTAATGAAAACTATAAAAAATATTTATCTGTTCTTTTGATTGATAGTTGATTATTTATTACTTGTAGCAATGTTTTTTACACTACGCTGGATTATTATCGAATCTACTTTATAAAACGCGATAAGAATAGATTAATAAACTTCTTAAAGATAAGAGTGCGAACTCTAGATCGATATGCATTTTTCTACAATAATATATTTTCGTTGTTATAGGATTGATCCACCGATGCCACAAAATCACAACACAATGGATAATAAGAAGAACTTGCCAGCTACTCAACAACCAATGACGCAGCAACATGTCATGACGCATCATGGACATCCCACCGAGCAGATTTATTCACATCAACATCATCAGATCACAACACAACTCACATCTCCTCAGCCCCAGATTCAACCAAACGGAGTCATGCACCAACTATTACAGAGTCAATACCAATCAAACATGAATCCAAGATCACCGCTTCTAGAAAACAGACACGAACTTTATGGAACAAGTCATAACGCTGAATATGCAAGACATTATGGTACTAATGATAACTACAATTATCCACAATCTCCACAACGTACAGAGATATATCCCGACCAGAACGTTAACCACGAATTACAAAATATCCCTAAAGGTTATAACGCTGAGGTCTACCAAGATTATTTAAAACGTAACCCACCGAAAGATACCAATCAAATATATCAAAATCATCAACCGATGTACAGGCCTAATGCCAACCAATATGGTAGTAAACCTTACTTACCATATTCAAATAGAATAGGTCCCCAAAGTAATACGGAATTGTTAAGAAGGCAGTACAACGAAATTCAACAAATGAAACTGCAACAACAGATACATTATCAGAATCAAGCTCAAATGCAACAACAACAAACTTTTGCTGAGAGACAACTACTTCTTCAACAAATGCATGGCATACAGCCTCCGTCGAATCTACAAAATAGTATATATTCCGATGGATCGTACAGAGACTTGGATCGTTATGGTAGCAGAAACGACTTCAAAGATCAACTAAGCAGTCCCGATATTCAAAAAGAAGTAGACAGATTTATTAAAAATAACGAATTGAAAGAGATTGAAAAGCAAAATCGTCAATATCTCGAATCTCACTATCAAACAAACCAATTAGATTATCGGGATTACGATCACTATCGAGGGAATCTGATGGAAAGTGAGAAAAGTCCTTCAAGTCCACCAGAATTTGCTAATTACCAAGTTCAAAAGAGCAATGTTGGGGTAGTGTCACCAATAAAATCAAGTGAATCGAGTAGTCCAAGTGTTAAATCGCCTTCTTCAGATAGTAGACGAAGTAGTGGGGGTCAACAGGCTCTTCGATCGCCAATTGCGCAGCGCGCACCATCTGCCCCTGTGACTATATCTGGGATATTGTATAAACAAGGTTCTGACGGTTTGAAGGTCTGGAGGAAGAGATGGTTCGTTTTGTCTGAATATTGTCTGTTCTATTATAAAAGTGAGTTATCTCCATATATATATATTCCTTTAAGTTTAGTTTTTTTCTACAGTATACAGTGCGTTTAGATTTGTTAGTTTTGATCAATTATGATATTAGTATATCCTTGTTAAAATTAAAGCTATAGTTCAGTTGAATATTTATTACAAGTTTCAATATCTAATATCTTCATTGTTAAGTCAGTACTTTCTCTATGATATTACAAAGTCAATAAATTTTCAGGTCAAGAGGAGGAGAAACTTTTGGGATCGGTTCTGTTGCCTTCATATAAAGTTTCCGCTTGTACGGCCGAAGACAAAGTTATGCGCAAGTTTGCTTTCAAACTAGAGCATACCAATATGCGGACGTATATACTTGCTGCACCAGAACAAGAAGCCATGTTAAAGTGGGTAAAGGCTCTGACTATGGCTGCTCTCATGCAAAACTATAAGTAAGTGAAAGTTATATAATTTTATCTGGTACCATGATATTAACCAAAGATATTGAATTCGAGCGCGAGTTGAGGTGTTAGTTAAATAAAATGATAAAATGTTTACTATGCATAATGCTATTACTAAATAATTTGACTTTACATAGAAGATGGTAAATGTAATTGTATTCAGAGTTTTATTAAATTTTGAGTTCTGTTCAGAATGTTCTATAAATAAATAATACATCGCTCGGGGATTACTATCAAAACATTTAACAGCCATAATAATATTTTTTCTTGTTTTGCAGCGACGGACATCAAAAGACTGACCGTGCAGCTGTCAAAGTGGAGGTTAGTACATACTTAACTCTCGTTTAGTTTTGCGGCTGAGACACGTAGTAACAGCACTTGATCGACAATCAACTCACCAGAGCGGTAAACGTCAAGGACAGCAATTATATCATTATAACTGCAAAATAATATATAGATGCGCCAGAAAATTGCAGTGCAATTTGATATGTCCACCTATAAGTTGTTTTAGTCTGGGGCAAAGTAACTGCATCTGATACTAGGTACAAGAAAATCTAGTTTTACATGTTTGCAAAATATGTCATTATAAACTATACCTTGGGACCGTAACACGGATTCGAGAGCTGAAAGGCAACCCGTGAAGAAAAAAAACTATACAGCGAGTTACTTCATTAAACATTTTTATTAAGTAAACCATTGAAATGCGTGTGATTTTGTATTTTCAGGAAGATGACGAGGTTCCAGGTCCAACATATGCCAACGCTCCACCGAAGCCTAGGCGCTCTAACGAAGGCTACAGCTCACCTAGTCCAGAAATGTACGTTATTTACCTAATATTTTTGTGTTATTTTGACCTACTACTAATATGGGTTAAAAGGGTTCTAAAACATACGTATGTGCTCACAATTTCAGGTATGATCCTAATTATGATGTCAAAAAACCAACATCACACGTAAATCATGGCACTAGTCACATGCGACACTCCGATCACAACACTTATCCGAGCAGCCCAAACGACAATGTGTACACCCGAAACCCACAATCACCACCATATCAGCAGCAATATCAACCGAAACGACCATACGACACGCACAATCTTTCTTTGCCTTTGACAAACACAATTTCAGACAGGCTAGAGAACTCACCAGGTGATCCTATGATATATAAAACTAACCCCCAGTCACCATATTTTGATAATAGGAACCGACCGCAGCAACAATCGAAAATTCCACAAGATAAAATATACGAGAGGCACAATACGCAACGTAATACGCTTTCGCCAGAGACATTGCCAGTTACAGACATTTCCCCGAGAGACGTTAACTTACAAAATAGAAATGTAAAAAATGTTGCCATTGAACAAGAACTCTCCAATTTACAAATAAATCAAATGAAGAAGCCAGCTCTAAATACTGATATTAGCGTAGATGGTAATTACAACAATAGAGATACTTATGGGGAATTAAATATGCGACAACTACGATCAAGCAATACATCGGTTAATGAAAGATTATTGGCTGAAAGACGAACTCCTGATGCATATGGAAGATCAATCGCTAGTCAGGATAGAACTAAAGTTGGAGATTATGAAGATGTATACTCTTCTTATTTAAAAGAAAATCAATACGGACGTCCGTACTCAAAGCCTACAAGCCCACCTCAAGTACAAGATATTACTCATGTAAGTATTTTTAGTTTATTATATTTTTTTTAATAAAAAGAGTGTCGATGGAATTTAGCGTATGGAATCTCTTCCACAAGCCGAAACAACAAGTTTATTTCATAAGTCACTTTTACAAAACCAGCTACTCTAGATTTCCGATCATGCTTTGTCTACGCATGATTAAAATACTAATCATGAACAATATTATTTTCTTACAGAATCAAATTCAGAGCTTTAGTGGTCCTGCAATACTGAGAAGAAAAAAGATGCAATCAAGTGGTATACAACCGCCTTTGCCAAGACCTCATAGTGCTGATTTCTTAGAATACGAATCTAGAAATGAGTTGTTAAACAAATCATTGGCTGCACGTACCACACAAGATACCTCGAGGCAACCACAGAGACCAAAGTCTAGCTTGGATATAAACTCTTATTACGATCCCAGTTCAGATAGGTATTATTCTGAAGAAAGCTATGCAGCGAAGATGAGACAATCCGCTCAATATTTACAACATGAAAAATTTGGTCAAAAAAATATACAAATACCACTGGCTAAATATGCCAGTGGTTTAGCAGAGAAACAATTACATTCACCTTACGCACAAAATACAAACAATAATTATGAAACTGAGTTCGGTTTAAGTAGAAGAAATAGAGATAACATCAGTTATAACTCAAAACATAGCGAGAACGACAGCATGAGCTCTAATTGGATGTTGAAGGAAAAAGAAAATAAGAAAGAATATTTGAATCGGAGCGGAAGTGTAATGAGTGACAGTTCTACCACAAATGGTTTTGTAAAAGATGCATCTAGATATGAACCAGCAACTAATGATGGATTTATAAGATCTGCAAGTGCGCGTTTGCCATCAAATGTCGTTGAAAAGGAGGGGGAAAAGAAAGTTCAGCAGGTAGCATTTTATTGCATTTTTTTATCGTTTTGTATTAAAATTTATTTTTTTAAGTGATAAGTAATGTCACCATAAAAATTAAAATGTATTTTACAAATTGTATATTTTTTACAGAGAGAAGAATCTATGAAACGATTATTAGAATGGAAACAAAGGATGTTGCATTCTCCGCTTACAAGAAAAAGTACACATGCAGGTATATATTTGGCCACATCCTCAAATCAGAAACTTAATGGTGTAGACCAGCATAGGAACAAAAATTACTCTAATGCATCGTATAACACATATTCATCTGATGATGAAGGTATTTCCCTATTTTCTTTTCATACTCATAAACCAATCATTACTATTAAATGCTCTCTCTTATCGTTAATTTTATATTTGATACAGATGATATAATATTTTTTTCTTACCTGGACTACATTTAAACATTTCACCAATAGAGTTTTGAGCAATATTGAAACGTTTTATATTTACCAATTTTCAACATTATTGTACTATGTAGGTATTTTAGCATGTGTGTGTGTGAATAATTACAAAGACTTTTCAATTGCATGAATAAAACATGAATGCAATAACTTTGAATAAACTTATTCTAATTTACTTTATTTAGCTTGAATTTTATATATTTTGTTGAATTTGAAATATTTATTTTATCTTATTATTTATATCGATTATTGAACATTTAAGATGTGTTATTTATTATATGTAGTGTAATTAAGAAGTATATAAAGAAACTATAATGACTTCGCTTTGCGGA
The DNA here is from genome assembly GCA_963924495.1 of Nemapogon koenigi. Lineage (NCBI taxonomy): Eukaryota > Metazoa > Arthropoda > Insecta > Lepidoptera > Tineidae > Nemapogon > Nemapogon koenigi. Next base: position 7,013,074 of record OZ004649.1, on the reverse strand, counting down.
GAGGTACCTTCCTGCCTGCTGGGTTCCTGTGCCACTAACAACAATTACGTATTATTGTTATTTTAATAATGGTTCAGTGGTATTGGTGGCGGGTTTCAATTTAAATATATTTTTGTCTATTTAACATTACACATTTTAACCCTTCGAAATAAATTTTAAATAATTACTAACCTTAACAATGTTGATAAAAATGAGTACGTAAATATAAAATAACTTATGTGTGATCACTAAAAGAGAAATTGTAACAATCAATTTCTTTGCATGCCAGATCAAGATACGGGCAATGATCTGCACAATACGAGAACAAAGCAGGCAGGAAGGTCTGAAAGTGAAAACTTGCCCAGCCCTAAATTTTTACAAGCTGATATCTCGCATAAACTCCCTCTTCCTTTAGATAAAATAGACGGAATCACTAAAGACAAAGTAACTGATGACATTAAAATTATTGAAAACCCACAAACAGATGAAAATCTATATGAAAACATGGAATCTTGTGCCTTAGAAAATAGTGTTATTGAAAAAACTGTGCAAGATAAGAGTGAAAATTTGTCAGATTCAGCGCTGACTTTAAATAAGGTTACATTAGATGAAAATTATTGTGATGATGAGAGTGAAGATAGTGAAGCAGAATCAGAAAAAGTAATTGAATATACGGATGATGATTTAGATGAAGTTTTATTAGATTCTGAAGAGGAAACAAAAAATGATATGGCATCTAATTCTTCAAAGACATTGTGCACAGAAAAAGAGTCAAATTCAGAACCTAATTCTAAATCAGAAACTCCACCTATTAAATCATCAGAAGATCATTATTTACCCATGAGTCCTAGAAAAATATCTAAAAGTGAGCCAGCCCATCAAACTATAATAAAAAATTTAGATACCCTCGAATTATCCTTGATACATTACAGTGAAGACAATCCATATGTGGAAATGAATTTAGGAAATGAAGATGACGACATGAGGAACTACGAAATTGTGTGTGTAAATAACGGCAAAGTGGAGCCTGTATATATGGAGCTAAGCAATGTGTCTAGTACGAGTATGTCTACAAATGAGAAAGGAAATGCTAAAAATAAATCGTTGACGGACACAGCATCACATTTTGCTGATACTAAAGAACACACATTGAAACGTGCGTCTAAAAATAGAAAATCACACAAAAAAGAATATTGTAATGAATCCAAACAAACAGCTCGAAAATCATCTTCAAATGTATCCAATTCAGATTGTTCTGACGCTGATGATGAAGAATCCAAAGATATATCTTTAGATACACCATTTAATAGGTTTAGTATATCAGATAATTTCCGCCCCGCTTCATACTATTTAATCGGCAGTAGAAGTACTTCAGATATACAAGACAGCTCTGATAGTGAAATTATGTGTACTGCACATGCATCCAGTTCTAGTCCGCCTGAACTTTCCAACGAAGCTTTGTCTAAATACGTTTTAGAAAAACTGGATAAATCTAACTTAGCACAAGACAACTCTATTCTGAAAATGTTAACAAATGAAACACAAAGCACAGCTAAAAGAAAAACGACATCGTTAATGATTCACGGAAGTAAAACATCATTACATGATACATTAACTAGAGGCGAAAAGATTCGTAACAATAGAGCTTGTCTCTCTAGTAATTCTAACATCGCGGACTTACAAACAACTTTAGCCTCAACTTCCCTGTTAGAACATTACAACTCAAATCGTAGCATAGAGACTGATTCTTTATTGAGTTACAACGCTGATAGAGGATCGTCCAGATTGTCTTTGGAATCAGATATTAGTAGTAATAAATTTGAAATGGCTCAATCCAATATTTCTTCCGACGTTGCCAGTTTAAACGAAAGTGATACCGCTATAGAATTAAGACGTCCGATTGATTGTCGCAACTTAGAGATGATAATGAAAAGACGGCCACTATCTGATGACTCTTTCTTTGAGCTGGAGGAATCAGGTGAAGCTAAAACAAGTAACTTCGATCAGTGCAATAATGTTAATTTGGACAATTATCTCAACACACTGGAACAAGAACCGTTGCCACCTAGGAAAATAGACGATACCCATTACATCGGGCAGCTTTGTACTGTCCACAGCACAAATAGCAGTAGTAATGTAAAGGATAATGTAGTAAGAGCCGCTAATTTGCAATCCTCCACACATGTACGATGTTCTAGTACACCTGCATCGAAAACATCTGATTTACCTATAGAAGGCCGTTTTAAATCCATGGAACGGAGACCTAAAACAATTTATGATCAAAACTCTGGTTATACAGGCTCACAAAGTTCTTGCAGTTCAGTTGGCACTTCAAAACCTTCAATATCATACTACAGTAAAGGTTATGAACAAAAATCTCCTAATAAAAATATTAATAATGTTGTATTATCAGACAAAATTAGGGAGTTTGAAGGTGAAAAAAATACTTCTGGCAGTGGCAATGATGCAAATGCTTCGTGTAGCACAACCGGGTTTCATAGTCGAGAAAGTTCTAATGAGCACAGTGCACCTTACTATTATTCAGATTTATCCTCTCAAGAACACCTTAACTTGCTACCGACTTCTCACTACCTAAAAAATACTAACCTACACCGCAAATTAAATAATCAACGACGAAGAGGCCCTCTCAATAAAAAAAATGAAATTTCACACATTCATAATCCCATTCGTAGCAGCTCCAGTTTGTTATTAAATGATGCAGAACTTTCTGCAGCTGCAAGAAGCGTTTCTGTAGAGTTTTTATGCGCGGCTGACAAAGATCCTGAAATAGATATGAAAAATATTTATGAGTCGACTATTATGAAGGAATCAAAAATACCAGAATCCATGTCAAGTTTAATGTCCACATTTGGGTGTAAAAATAATAGTCACAATAACTTTACAGAAGAGTTAGCGAGTAACGACAAGAGTTCACTTAACTTATTACGGCGTAGTGATCCTATTCCACAGCCACAAGTAGTAGTTGATAAGGCTTGCCCGCAATCCGACGGCTCTAACAGTAAATTCCATTTCGAAGATCCCAGAGATGCGAGAGCATACGAAAATGTATTGTGTCAAGGAGATAAAGTATGGGACGAAGATTCTCTGTGGAGAGATAATTTACGCCGTGCTTCACATAGACATGCACGGTCAATGGATGATTTAGATGTTTTACCTAATGATATTCCTACGACAAGCATAACTGTCTGCGGCATGAATAGTTTGAAGCATAACAAAAAGCAGGCTAGTAAGAAAATCACTCGCAATGTTACATATGTTAATACTGACTTTCAAAATCAAATTGTAAACAGGTTTACAAATGAAACTATCTCTGTCTCACAAGATCGTGTTGCTATTGATGAAAAAATCGAAAACGATGTGTACGTCAGTCTAGCTAAAAATGCTGATCCTTTACAAGAACAATCTGATGAAGGAGTGTACGAACAACTAGCTTTGGAAAATTCTGAACGGAAATCTTTGGAGAAAAAAACAGAAAACCAAGGAGATTATCTAAAGAAGAACAAGAAAAAGTTCGAGATTGATAGAGAAAAGTTACGGCAATGGGATTTAATGTCTAGTGGTCTCATGAAAGGTGGAGCGGTGTTATTGCGAGGTGGAGGCGCGGGGTTGGGCGAGCTTTTCTGTAGCACGGACAGCGGGGCAGACAGTGCAAGCAATGAAGGTATCTTCTAACATTCTAAGGTCCTGTAAGGTACACTATGTAAGTTTCATTTCAATTACAATTTTTAATGCAAAGCAAAGTCATTATTTTGTAAATTTCTTCATAAAACAACAATAAAAGTAAATAGAAAAACATGCCGCTGATACTGCTGTTATTTATGTAGGGATGTAAAATAGTTATTAGCATTCAATTTATGCTTTTTATTATTCGTAAATGTACATACCTATGCATATGAAACCTATGAACGTACTAATTTGGAGCACTTTATTATTTAATATTTTATTTATGTATAGTAAATAGGACTAGAACTAAATGTTCGATTGTCAATGTACTTTTTAAATAAATAATTATCTTAATTAATTGTGAAATAATTTTAATTGCAGCTTCTTTGACAATGTCGGGAACACATCTAGAATTCAATTCACTCAATTCACCAAGTACAAGTCAACATACATTGCCAAAGAAATCTTTTCTCGGTAGTAATACATCGATTGGAAGGGCCAATAGAGATAGAGATACCAATATACCAGTTAGAGCAGTGAGCCCAAGAGTTCGTTGGGTGGAAGATAAGACATCTAATGAACATTTTGGATCACAACAGATTACAGCGTCCCAACAAAATGTAAGTAAATATTATAAATATTAGTAAATTAAATTCAACAATAGAATAGAATTTAAATAAAATTGTTATGAATTTAGTAGGTTAAGCCATTTAGATGCCTCTAGATACATATAATTTTACAGCTAAATGCTTTGTCAACGACAGAAGACTCTTGGGCAACGATAAGATCACCATCAAGAGCTTCCCAGCAACCTATTAGGGCAGTTAGTCCACGAGTCAGAAGAAATAGTGAAACTGACGAAATGGTAATCCAACTAAGCTTGTTTCACTTTGTTAAAATTATATTTGTTTCTATACTAGTTTAGGTTTATTTACTTTTGTTTTTTTATGTTTGCATGTTTACTTTTTTTTTATTATTTTGCATTTTTTGTTTCGTTTGGAAAGATTGGACATAACAGCGGCTCACAGATTAGCAGACAACGGCTGGATATTTCTGGAGAAATACCAACTGCGGGCGAGCTATTGGGACGAACACATGAAGAATTAGTTTTACTGCTTATTCAGTTACGAAGAAGACATGCAGCCACAAGTCGCGCTATAGACCAATGCTGTACACAAATTAGTAGTATAGAGGTAGTGAAAGGAACTTTATGAAAGTTTTAACCACGTATTTATTTTATTTTCTTCGCATTGACATTTTTAAATTTCAATAATTATTTCAGGACTGCATGAGTTCACTAAAATCAATTGAGAGAGAAGAGAGCTTGCAACGTTTAGAACAACTGAAGATGCAACTAATGGAGTTAGAACATCAATATCAAAAGAGCAGACCTCTAGTACAATTGGTTGATAATATGGTGAAGTTAGGATCATTATATAACAGACCAGGATCTAGTGTCGAAAGATTGGAACGTAATCAAAGGTTGAGAGAGAAAGTTTTAGCTGAGCATGCAATTGAACAACAGAGGTAATATTGATTTAATGTTTTTGCAGGAACTTCATATAAAGTCTGATATTTTAATAGAAAACACATCATATTACATAATCTAATATTTCACAAAAGGAACAACAATTAATCAGGATGATGTTTCAAGGTCTTCTTAAACACTTATTACAATTTCAATCACAATATTTTATATTTACCTTACTTTATATTTCACACTTCTTTGATTGCACTCACATTCCAAACACAACGCACAATTTGTGTCCCCCTACCTCTAAATAACATGAATAACGATACTAACTTCTTTAGAATTTACAAAGTCATTGAGAAAATTGTACTTATAAGAATACATGATATCATTTTGAAATCAGCATTTCATTGGTAATAACTATTACATCATATATCAATTGTCCCTCGTTTCTAGAACTTGTAAAATATATCTGTTAATTCTTGACATTATTCTATTTTTCTCTCAAGATGGTTGGAGAGTGCAGCGGCAGGGAAGTCATTAGAAACAGAAGCGGCGCGGTCTCGAGTTGCTGAACTTTGGGCTCTCGAACAGGAGTTGGCTGACGAAGCTGCCATACTACAAGGCATGAAGACAGACAAAGATGCCATCGAATCCTTGCTTACTGGTAAATTTTAAGACATAATTACCTAAATAATGGGAAACCGAATAGCTTGTTAAGATCACAAACCTTTATTTATGGAAATTGCTATAGCCAAATTGGTACCTATACCTAAATAAACTCTTTTTTCACAGGTGTTCGGTCAAAATTCGGCAGCATGCAAGTCGAGACAGCTAGTCGTGGTGAACAAGATCTTGAAGCGGAGTTAGCGAGGGTTCATGCGATGTTGGCGCTCAATTCAAAGGTTTATAAGGTTTTTATGTCTACATGCACTTTATTTTGTTTTGACTAACAAGCACTTTTGTAGAATAATACATAAAAATAATTATGTATTGATTCTGCTGATCAAGAAGACACCTAATGCAACTCTCTGTCAAATTACCACAGACTTTACTCAGTTCTGACTACATCAAAAATTTATTGATAAAATTGTTTACCTTCTCGTTAAAAATAATAAGTATTAGGTGTCTTTTGGTTGGCTTAGAACTTAGATGTTGGTTGGTGCGTTCCACATATTTTTATACCCTCCCAGAAATCGTGTTACCGACGCCAGGGTGATCAGTCCAAGACAAGTTAGTTTATAACGATAGAAGCGTTTATAGTCTTTTGGAATAGTTGGGAATGGTAGTTAGTTTTTGCTCTAACATAAATCTAATGCTTTTATGTTTGCTAATACGTAATTGAGGATAGCAGGAAATTTTATTTTTATGGGGAATGGTTAAAGGTTTGCTAAATTGTAATATTTGTTTGATTTTTTTTACGGTTTGCTTTACGGTTCCCGAAACTGAATCAACGGCGTCAGGGTACCCAGTGGAAGATAAGACTTTCTCATTTAATCTATGACATTTTTGAGGCTGCGCCTAACGAGTGGTCAGATTAGGGTCAGATTGAGATCGTAATATCTATCTTGTCTATCTAGGTGTTTTTGACTTTAGTACATAAAATTTAGTCGCTTTGGTCTAGGAAAAACTGCCGTGGTCGTCGCTTTAGCATTTAATTTTAATATAAATATAAGAAATAAAATTATTTGTCAGAAATTGGAACAAACAGTAGCGGATAATTCACGCTTGGAGCGAGAGTTGACGCAGCTACGTCGTGCGTTACATACACAACGACAATCACCAGCGCCTACACATGCACCTTCAGCGGCTACTGCCTTACTTGAAGACGGTTAGTTGATATTGTTTTTCAACAGTCATAACACATCAGAAACATCTAAGTACAGAAATAATTGCCGCGATCCGGAATCAAATCCGGGCCGTCATGGCCCGCCATGCACAGCAGTCATACACTACCAATTAGGCTACGTCGACGTCTAAACGATATGGTGTATAATGATAAACGATGGATTTATATGGTGATATTGTCTCAATACTGTATCGTGTTATTGATACAATATAAATTAACTTTAAAAAAAAGTGTACCGACTTCAAAAATTTGCACTGAAAAGTAAGAAATAATAAATATTTCGTCGTAGAATTTGAAGACGGTTGGTGCCAAATTAGAAACAACTACATATTTCATCGAGATATTAAGAAAAATGTACCTTAAGTAGGTAAAGTCAGTTTTTTCAAAATTTCTAAAAAACTATTAAACCAATTTTCACTAAAAAAAATGGGACCACCTGTGAAGTATACCCTTTAAAACAAAAAAAAAATTCCAAATTGGTCCAGGCGCCTTCAAGTAATCGGGGAACATACATAAAAAAAAAATAAAGATTCCGACGAATTGAGAACCTCCTCCTTCTGTTTTGAAGTTCGGTTAAAAATAGAGATACTATGACAAGTGGCTGTTTTCCTGATTCGCAGTCAACTATAGGAAGAGGCCAGCCCACTTTTCATCAGAGGAGGCCATCAGGCATGCTTGGCTTTGGAATGCCATGAATCTAAGGTTTTGTTGTCTCAACGTAACAAATCGTTTAAAAAAAACCTAATGATTTAAGTAATTTTAAATTTACAGAGGTATCCAGAGTTCAGCACTTAGTGTCGGCATTGCAGAGACAACGGCAGGAGTTAAGTCGTGCGGTACGTCATCTCACGCAGCAGTCCCGGGCCTTGCAGATCTCCCAGCATTCTTTACCCGGTAATACTAGCAAATTCACAAAATGTATAAAAAAATATGTAATTGAGGTTTATCGTATCACGTGAGCCTAATCTACGTATAGATATAATAAAATTAAAGTGCCTTTTCAAAATGCAAAATTTCTGATTAAAAAATCTTTTGCGTGTTTGTCCAGAATATGAATTATTGTAAAATGTTCAATGATTCTTAGATCAACTGTGATGTAATTTTATTTCGACCCAGCTTCCTTTGGTCAGAGCATTCAAACTTTCGCAGTTAGTATCATTTAGAAAACATATTTTTAATTTACAGGTGCAAACAAAAAACGTTTACCATTATCATCTTGGCAAGAAACCAATCTTGATACTGGTCATACCACAGACCACGGCCATTCCGATTATGACTACGAAATGCCAACACCAATGCAGTCTGGACATTATGATCATTCACAGTTGAATACACCGCTGTACGTTGAAACTCATGAATCAGGAGTTGCTGATATGACTGTTACATCACCTCTTAGCGATGATATGCAGAGCTCTGGAATTGGTACGATTTTTTTTATTTTACCATCACCTGTGCTTTACTGATCACAGGAGCCATGTTAACTGCCCCAGGGTATAAATAAAGTCTTCAAGTAGTAGTAGTAGTAAATATAGAATAATAAAAATAAAGTAGCTGATGATATTTTTCAATGTTGTCCTGCATGATTTTGCTAATCCAATTCGCAATGAAGCCCAAATTGGTGACGTTTGAGCATATTTATTTTATGAAAAGTGTATAGCCTCTATGACTTTATTTACGTAATACTTAACCTATATACCTAAAACCAACAAATCTCATTTAATTTCCATTTCATTTCCAGGTAACTTGTCCAACGTAGAAAAGCAAGAAATCAAAACTGTCCGAATTGTAAAACGTGAAAGTGAGCGAAGACAGCGCGATAGAGAGCGCTCCTTACAACCAATGTCCGATTGGCCAAGCAGTAATCCATCCATGAACTTTGATCAATTTTTAGAAGAAGAACTAATCACACCTACCAACAATTACTCCCGTTCTACATCTATTCCAAGAACAGACTTCAGTAAATTCGAGGAGTATTACTCCAAACCTCTCGCAAATGAAACAAACTATGCAATGGTTACAAGTAACATGTCATCTTCAATGGAGATCAGTCCCAAATATCCGTCAAGTCCATCACTATCGAATTATGATTTCTCAAAAGAAATTTCTTCCCTAAGCAGCAGCTACAATAGGTCTTATGATCGCTCAGGATATGATAGCAGGACTATGTCGTATTCAAATCAATATTTGAACAGCCCTGATAGCTCTAGGACATTGACTAATGATCCACTTTCCAAAACCAGCAGCATAACAAGCTTGACAAGATCTCATGCGGAATTATCTCCGATATTCAAAAGTGAAGCAGCGAAACAAATAATAACTGAAATGTCAGGTGATAATTTGAAAAATGGATCATTACATAGACGACAAGTGCCCAAAGAGAAACGTAGACACTATACAGCTCCACATCACTTGAGTGCGAAGACTTTAAATGAACTGCCGAATGATTCGTTCACCCAAGATGTAAGTATTACTACTTTATTATTTATTATAACTTTGACTGTAGGTTGTTGTTCGACCAGCACATCGACAGTATATGCAGTAAGGCGTGCCAAATGTTAGGCTTTGTGTTGCGGTCAACTAAGCATTTTAGGTGTCCTGACTCATATATATTACTGTACACTAGTCTTGTTAGATCACATCTTGAGTATGCTTCGGTGGTATGGAATCCATACTATAAAGTATATCGAGATAAAATTGAGTTGACACAAAAAAAGTTTCTGCGCTCAATGCACTACAGAGTGGCCAACTCAAAGCTACATTATACCGAACTACTCGAAATGTATAACATGTGCTCACTGGCTGACAGACGCTCCTTGCTGGATGCATGTGCACTGTACAACATTTGTAACAGCGTGTACAATTGCCCGGACCTGCTGGAATGTATTCAGTTTAGAGTTCCTGGCTATGCGTCGCGACTACAACAATTATTTGCGACCAGAAAGACACGCACCAACGCTGGCCTGCGTGCTCCGCTCACCAGGATTTGTGACAATCACAACAAGAGCTACCTCTCGGTCGACATTTTTTGTAGTAGTAAGAGTCTTTTTAAAACACATGTAAAAAATATATTAATGGCTAAACTAGATTAATTTGTTTGTACCTACTTATTGTTTACTGTTTTTCTTTATCTTTTTGTTGTTTTTGGGACTAATAATGTACCTATAACTTTGAGAGAATGTAGAGGTGGTGGGCAGAACTAATTTTTTTTTAAACTACTTTATGTACCTATATAATGTATGTCTGTCTACTGCTGTTATTTCTCCTTAATAAATAAATAAATAAATAAATAAACCACTCGCAGCCGTTTTTACCATCACGTCACCGTCACGTCAAGCGGACAGTGGTAGATATATCGTCCTAATTTAGCCTATAGCATTTTTTGAGGCTATCTAATGAGTGTCCGTCCGGCACAGGGAGAGGTATTTGAGATCGAATGTTTGATATATTTTGCCTATTTTTTTTAGAAACTAGGCCGATCTCTGGATGATACTGACATGGAAAGGGCATTACGTGCACCCCCGGACGTAGTACGGTCGGCAATCGCTCCGCAAAGATACGCCGAGAACACCATAGATCAGCTATTGGCTGCTCCTCAGAAGATTGTTATACCTGAACGTTATATTCCTGAAAAGGTGGGTAAAACACTTATCCAGTCATGAAATATAAGTAAATGAACATCTATATTCTACAAGATAAGTGCTAATGAGCTAGTAAATAATAGATACAATTATTATTATGATTTGAATTTTATTGAAGACTGTCGTGGGTAGGGTAGCCAGGATGGGTAGATGAGTAGGTATAGCAGGAAAACTCGTAGTAAACTTTCACCATTCGTTTATTGGTCGAATTAACAAGGAAGGAACAAGGAACTGGAAGGAGCAGGAAGGAGAAGGAGCAGGAAGGAGCGCACTGTAATAAAAATGAACTACACATTACTACAGGGCGTTAAGCTATTGAAGTAACACAATACAAAGTATGATAAAAATACTTACAATACTTATTTGCGCTCCTTTTATATAAACATAGATGTTAGTTCTTAAATACTGATTCAATACATTTTATTTAGTTGTTTACTTAGTTGATAAAATAGAAATATAATAAATTTTACAATTGGCAGAGTGACTGCCTAAGTCAACAGTTTGTGAAGGAATGAGTAAAATTTTAATTTAGGTTCCACACATCGAATATTTGAAAATAAAATACAATGTTCTATTGAATTAAAATGAACAATATCGTGTTCTAAAATTAAAATAAATGCTATTTATGATGGCCAGCTTATAAGCGGCCAGGAAAATAAGGTCGTATCATCACAAGACATGATTCGTAACATTTTCGCTCGCAGTTTTGTGTTTTATAAATAAAATGACAATAGAAAAATTTGCAAAGTACAGAAGGAAAAAATAATGGACGACCTAGTCACCAACGCTTTCATTGCAGACAACAAGGAGTCTTATAACCTTTTACAAAAAAGCTATGAGGCATGAACATAACCTTGCGCCGTTTTTATGTCTTTGTCAAATAAAATATGTTATAAAACTTACTTGCTTTTGCAGTCACCAGAACTGTCTCCAGAGGAACAACAGAAACGCCAAGAGAAAGTTGAATCAATAAAGAAAATGCTATCAAGTTCGTCTGCTGACCCGAGCAAGGTAGTTGTACCTTTTTAACAGTTTTATACATTAAACAGCATGTTAATTTGCTTTTCATGTGCTTTTTTAATTCACATCTTCATTATTACGTAGTGTTATGTGCAATCTTTAAGTGTTATAATGTTGGAAATTACATATTCATTGTAGTTTAATAAAATCAAATCAATTGCAATTTCATTTATATTGACAAATTAAAAATCACTAATTCATCTTGACTTTCTTCTATTGTTATGGCTCCATCAGTGTTCATATGATGAGCCAATCTTAGTTCACTTATTTTGTCTTGTGCATAACCATCGTGTTATCAATAAACCGGCCATAGTGAAGGTGACAAACAGAGTTATTTTGTACTCTTGTTTGTCACCTCAATTCATGGACTCTCATAGCCACTTTCCATCAATGAGACGTATAAAGAAGTACCTATTCTATGATTTTAAGTAATCTACATAATAAATGGGATTATAATGGATTCTGCGTCACGCTGCTTGACAACGACGTACTAACTAAGAAAAGGACTAATTCTAGACAAACTTTTTCTATCAAGATATCAGTCAAATAGGTGTAATTTGTCTGTTGTAAAATTTTATGATATAACATCTCCTCGCACCGTAGACTTGACCGCGAATACAAATCAGGTTGACTGCTTTCGGTTAGCCAGCGCGATTTAGCCATACCACTTTTAATAAATATAAAAAAAACTTGTGAAAACGAGACTTGGGTATGGAATAAGAAGCATGAAAGTAACATAAATTCTCTTTTAACATTCTAACAAAAAGTCTTTACGTATGTGATGTGATATAAAGCGTATTGACCGCATCCTGAACGATGTCATTAGAGAATAATTATAAGGTGAGTGAAAGATGATGTTGTGACTAAAATGAAGAAAAGTAGTTTACGCTGGTTTGGACACGTTGAAAGAATGAAGAAAGAGAGATTGACTAAAATGGCTGAAGTGAAAGGAAATGCTGGCAGAGGACGACCTAGCGGACCTACTGGTATTTTTATTGAACATATACATACAAATGTATTGATCGATGGAAATATTAAAAGTACACACAATCGCCGAGCATGTATAAAAGGTATGATGAATATAAAAGAAGCGAAAGAGGTAGGTATTTCAAGATCATAACCAACCCCTCTTGGGATAAAAGGCGTGATGATAGATAGCAAGTAGTTCCTTCGTGTTCGCATACTTTGGACAGAAAATGACATAATTATTTACTTGTAAAACAAGAAGGTTGTTGCCTGCAGACCAGTGCCGTAGAATCCCAACATTCAATATTCCATTTTATTATTTTAAACATTGTAAAAACACTCCGCTGTATTATAGACTAATGTGCTGTTTTATGCCATGTCATGAATAGCAGTCACAAAGCTTTTGAATGTTGGCTGTATATAAAACCTAGCACTACAATATATGTTGTTGCTTTAATTAGAGTCCGGATGGCGAAGACAAGAGGCAGCGAGAGCATCTGTTGCAAATGAATCAAATTTTGGCAAAGCAAGTTATGGAGATGAGCAAAATTGTAGCTGGTAAGCGAAAAAGCTGAATAGTTTTTATTTTATTCAATGTTGTGCTTCGTTGTTACTTATTATTATGTAGTTTATATGACATTGTTAAGAAAGTGCTGTCTGATTTACGAAACAGATAGATCCAGGCGTGTATACAGCTTAACTTTTTAAAGAGGTAGTTTCGAAGATAAGGAGAGGGGGGCGACAGTAATTTTTTGTATATTTTCCTTAATATAAATTAAACTATGTATTTTAAAATTATAAAAAAATACATTTGTTTATTTTAATAATATCCTTTAATTTTCCCTCAAAATCGAAATTCGATTATTTACGCCAGTGTTTCCCAATTAGTGGTACGCGTACCCCCAGGGGTACGCGAGCTTGCTTGAGCCCCCTCGCGCGGCAATCTCAGGTTTCTTAGGTACTAATTTCAGGCGCAAACATATCCCTTCCACTGGCAGCCGGAGCTGTTTTTACGCTAGATTGTACGCAAACGGCAATCGCCGCGATATATTTTGAGTCAATCAATTTGATTAAGATTTTAAATTTATTAAATGACTAAAAACCAATTTAATTTATTAGTTATCACCTTGGCTACAGGGAGTACGCGATTTTGGGCCCTTTCTTGAAGGGGTACTCAGGAAAATCTAATTGGGAACCACTGATTTACGCTATACGTCCGTGATTGGGTCATCAAATTCTATAATATAGATAATTACATTACTTGGTACATATAATCTATAAAGTTTTAACTTTTTTCGTCCAGTAGATTCGGAGAAAATAAGCTGTGACAGACGGACAGACAGACAGACATACAGACACAAGAGTTGATTTCACATTTCATTTACAGAATACCTACAAAGGTTAGATTTTTTCCGAATCTCGTCTTCTGTCCAGATTTATAGTAGGTAATTATAGTGTAGATACCATGACCCCTCTTTTGTATATGCGCCTAGAAATATCTCTATTATTCAATAATTCTTAGCAATTTTATAGAACTGTTCGATTGATAAGTACAAAAACAGTTTCGTTATTTGATCTTATCAGTCAAGCATTATTGTTTTTTTTGTGTTACACTTTTTAATAGAAGTAACAAACAAATTATTGTCAGATATTGAACTGGAGTATATTTTATGGTCCTTCGGAGGGTATGTCAATATTATTCCAAAAAAATTACTGATTTCGCAAAGACCCATCAATATCTGTCAATTTACCCTTTATGTTCACAATGACAATTCCTTGTAGAATAACGTAGATTAAGTTGTCTGCATGCAGTAACATTGCAATGCTTAATTTGTATGTTTGTGTGTCTGATTTTCTGCAGGAACCAACCCCGAGTGTCAAGGATCAACCACCGCACAGAGCTAAACTCAAATAACTCCACTAGCACATTGCCATTATCACCTAATGACAATTTCGTATCCATGTATCCAGTATTAATAATCCCACCTTTTTTGTAATAAGATTGTTAGTTTAAGTTAAGTTTGGCGTGTGTGAGATCCTAGGACGCGTCATCGATTTTGTGGCAGCATGGTTGCGTTTTTGCATTTTGTTGTGAGTAGTTTTTTTTTACTTTTTGTCTAAGTAGAAATTGCTAGATCAGAACAGATAATTAGAGTAGAATGCTTTGCATAAAGTCTGGAATTCGTTATCTTAAAAAAAACTTGAGACTTGTCGCATGATGCACCACAATGTATCTAGATACTTCTAGTCTGTCTATCTGTTCTGAGATTACTAGTTTTATATTAGTTATTATGCCCAGGTTTTAAAATAATAAGCTATTAATAATTACTTTATAATTATTTTAATAAAAAACACCGAGCAAATGATATAAGTACCTATTGTAATTATGGATCGCTTCATCAAAATTAGTTCAGTCGTTTCGGAACCAATTCTGGACCAATGTTCAGACAAAACTCTAAAAACAATTTTTATGCTTAAATACATGTAAATAGCATAATCCCACCTAGATTTAGATATACAGTTAGAAATCACGGACCATTAGTTTTATTTTATTTCTATCTTGCACTAAGTTCTATTGCAATAAATAGGATATGGTTGATATTTTTCAAAAATTATCACAACGGAGAGATGTGTAGGTATAATTAGTATTAGAATTTTTATTTTACACTAGCCCGCGACTTCGTACGCGTTGTATTAGGAATTTCACCCTCTTAGGGGTTGATTTTTTAGTGCTCCTAAGGAATAAATATACTTTCCAATTTTCATATTTACATCTTCAGTGGTTTAGGCTGTACCATAGATTAAATTGGCTGTACGTTCCATGATATTTTTCTCATTATAATATTTTTCTACAGTTAAAGCCTTAGAAGAGCTGCCGTATGAGAGGAACAGTGACATCGACCTGGATGACAGATCACCTGATGTCGAGTTACCTATATACCAACAAAGAGATAATTTTTTCACTTGAAAAATGTGCACAGAATAACTAAATAAGTTATATGGTAGAATTTACCTCTAGTTTAGGAAAGGTATGTCAAAGTTAATTAGAATCTCTAATTTAGAGATAAATTATACAACAACTGTCAAAATGTATCTCTATTTTTACGTATGTCAAACCTTCCCAAAACTAGAGGTAATTAATGTCAATATATACGAATTGCAAAAAATTTAGATTTATAACCGCACTGATAAACATTGTTGAATTGTATTGGGAGTTATATAATGTTTTGTCTCTTCCTAACAATTTATAATATGTCATTCAATAAAGGGAGACAACATTTTTATAGATATACTCTGTTCATTATACGATGGTATGACTAATACATGACCATGAGTACAAAACCAATACAGACAAACCTAATTAGATTATAGATGTAATAAATCAATACTGAAATAAAAAAACTTTCGGTTTGTGCTGTTAAATATCTCAAAAGTTAATTTTGGTACCTGTCAACTATACCATAGTATGTTGAACAGAGTATAAATATTTGTTCAATAATTATCAATAATGCTTTAAACACTGTATTAAGTATAGTTAGCTATATTTTTGGTTTGTCTGTATTAAGGGAGACAAATATACTAAGTATACAAGAAGATCAAGCTTTAGCACAATGAATAAGCTTCCTTTAGGAGGGTAAAGGAAAATTGTATTACGGTCATGCCTACATACATTTAGTTCACTTTGGAACTGAGTGAAGTTAGGCGTATTTATGTGTCTTGTAGATCGTTGACATAGAAATATTGATTTGTGAGTGTTATGGAAGGCCTTAGATATCGCTTTATTACTAATGTAGAGAAAATCTTAAAAAACAACTTATATATGTATGAAAATGGCTTGCATTTGCTATTATAGCTTGCTACATATCTACTAAAGATATCAATATATACCTTGCTTAGAGTTTAGGACGTTTTTACGAGAATTCTGCGAATTCTAGACTAACTTCTTTTAAATGCTAATAATTTGTCAAAAATAACTAAAAAATTGATAATAAAGTTATTTTTGACGATTTATTTATCTTTTGTAGAGAGAATTATAGCAGTAATTTTATATTAGGACTGAATCTTCATATAGTGGTTATATCATATTTCTATAGTATGCTCAATATTTAACTACATGGCATTCCTAACGACAACCCTTACCATAAAACCGTGTTTAGTTAAATAAAACATGGTTCTGTCTTTGTCTTTCATATTAAATTACAGAGTTGTATGAGAGTGATAAATCACAGTTTAGCTAAAACACTTGTTAAACACCGTTTTGTGGTAAGGAATATTTTGTATCATACTTGTATAGTACTCTAAGTTTACAAAAAACCTTTTCTGTCTGCTTAAAGATGGGGATTGAAAAAGGCACACATCTGTACGGTCTTTATACTTTGCAGTGTGGTCAGACGCCATTAACAGTGTTCACCTTTGCTAGTTGTCTAATGAACAGAACATTTCTATTTGACTTTTGTTCATCGACTCTACTGTAATCGAACGACTTGCTATAATTCTTTATATTCTGGACATGTCAAGTTTAATTTCTATGGCCAGTATTTATTTTTAACAAATTTTTTAAAGAGTTCCGAATGCCCATAGGTGTTAAGTTAGTTTTAATATTTAATTTACCAAAAGTACGTAATACGAAAATTAAATTATTGCTTTTGTATTATGCTGCTTACCTATTATTGTGTTAAAATATAAGAATAACTAATTAAAGGCCTTATATGTTGACATACATATATCTTGTAGTTTAGCTTAGAATATATATATATATAGGAATGTTACGAAGATGCCATAATTATATTAAATACCTAATTTGTGTTAGTTTTAGTATAGCACATAATAAATTTTAGTTTCATTTGTAATTATTTCTGTATTTATTCTGTAAATTTTGATTTAGTTTTAAAACTACACAAACTAGCTTTAAATGCACATGTAGCTTGTCAATTGTACCTACCTAGATTTCTCTTAAATATGTTTTTAGGGTCAAGTAATTTCATGAAATAAAATTTTCTATTGATTTTGAATAAACCTTATTTATATTTTTTATATTTTCTTATTACGCTTTCGTACATATTATAAAATATAGCGACCTGCCCCCGGTTCCCCCGGATACAATATGACTTTATAACAATTCGAATACCTACATCAATACCCTTATCTATTAGAGATAGATCTATGTTACATCGAACTTTTTTGTAGATTATTTTAATCTACACAATTCTTTCCTACATCAATTTGTTATATCTCTGACGGATTAGACAGCATACGCCACGAAAACGGGCTGGAGCTAACTTTTCCCTGACTTGATTCACACTGTTAATGCTCAGCTCCTAAACATGAGAGGTCCATTGTGAATCAACCGCAACAATATGTAATAAGGGTACAGACAGACAGACAAACCGACGCGGTGGGAGACTTTGTTTTATATATTATGTATTGATGAATTATCAATCTGATAGGTACTAATATTTAAAGTAGAAAAATATATTATAGTGTGTATTAATCTCATATCGTTGTATTTAAATGAATTTATCTATCGACCTACCTACCCTAAAATGTATTAGTATCTTTAGAGACTGAATTGATTTTGCCTTGTAACTTTTAGATATTGATTTATTGTCAATTATACCTATAGTTACTTGTATAGTATGTACGCGGAAATGTTTCTGGGCTCTTGGCTTCTGCACAGAACTTAATTACCTATTGCTCAGACTTGTGGCGGGGCTCAGAAAGATTTTCGTGAATTATACTTCTATATTTTACACTTTCCTATTGACTTTGATCCTCTTAAGTAGAAAACTAACATTATAAACGTTTTTAGAATATTTTTGACAATATGTGTACCAAAGCACTGTTTGAGCCAGATACTTTAAAAAAAAAATCACTTTCGAGTAAATAAAATTGGCCATAAGATCATGATTTCAATGGACCCGTCTTTTTGCTTCTTAGTGATGTTACCGCCTAAACATTTAAAAAGTATCTATAAAATTTTAAAATATATGAAATTATAATCGAAATATCCTATAACAATGCAATCTTATTGCCTATTGTCTTAAAATTAGCTTAAAAACAGTGCAAGTACCTACCGTTCAGGGTTACATAATAAAAATTATATTAGGTCCCCATAATATGTAATTCTGTAACTATTGCTTGTATGTTAATTGATGATGAAATATAAAAACAACATCTAAAGAGTCTTGAGTTTTATTTATTAATTATTAAGTAATATTATAGATATAATTCCTATAGCCTAGTGGTAAGAGATCCACAGGCAGGTAGTTCCGGGTTCGATTCCCGGATTGAGAAGTAATTGGAAAAGTAACACATAATAAGTAGGTCATATCGGCTGTACAATTTCAAAACCTAGCAACTGTAATTTTTCGAAAAATAGGTATTTTTGTATATTTTGACTTGCTAGGTGTTTGCCCATACTTTTTGCTTGTCAAAACATGTAAAAATCATTCGAAAACGAAGTTATGGGAATCATAAAACCTAGCAACTACACAAAAAATTCCAAACACACAATATAAACTAATTCATAACATAGCATCTCGCACCGACCAGTTAATAATCCTAGTAAGTGACAGCAGTTACTAGGTTAAGAAATTGTTCGTGTGAGTTGCTAATATTTTGAAATAGTAACGTTCGCTTTAAAAGTCCCGGGCGTTCCTAGTAAACGACGAGCGGCTCTCGAGCAACTGCGTTTTTTCGTTTCGGTACCAAATATTTTTAATTTAAAATGAATAACAGACTATTTTATAGATCTAATTTAATCATGAGTGCTTTGAAGGCTCAAGACAAAGATTTGTAAGTATATTTTTACTAAGTTTTATAGCAATAACTTTTAAAATAGTAGGTACATAACCTTAAATTACCCATGGTTGTAGTCTGTGTTTACTAACGAAGATTTTTGCATTGTATTGTTTTTAAATTAATTTTAATGTCATTTGAATATGTGGCTATGTGATGAGAGCACAGCTTTTTTGTTTTAAAGAGTATTTTGTACTTTCACTCACACATACACACTTGTCACTCTATTTATTATAATAATGCCTAAGTGGATAAGGGTCTTGTATGCACTAGAAAACCTATTAAATAGATGACCCTGTTTCTACAAATAATTTAATTTTCTTTATTGTTGTTTTGGTGTGCTTGGAATAAAAATATTTTTTGCGAGACTATAAATGTCTCTATCAACTATTCTTGAAAGTATTCTTGGTGGCGTGTCTGCTTTGCTTGAAACTTACTTTTTATTTCAGATCCAATAAAAAAAAACCTCATTGATAACAAAAACATCACAAAATAGTAACTGTTATAGCCACCCAGAGCCATCAATAGCTACAACTGTTCACGAACGAACACCCGAACACGAACCATCAGTTTACATAGAAATGCCTACCGTTACACTTTACGAAAATCCAACACCAGGACGTTCTTCTAAACAACCTGATCAAAACTTACCTGATTATGACCATGACGATAATATGTCTGATATATCTTTGTTTGATAGTGATGATTCTGTGGCCGACCCAGACTTTACTATGACAGATATATACAAAGATAATTTTCCATGCTACATATCCGAATCAAGCGTTAACTCCGATGAAGACAATAATTTCAACCAAGACACACTAATTTCTAATAGTACGCCTACTCTACAACCCATTTTACCACCAAACTCAGTTTATATTGCGACCTATCCGAGTTCGCTTATATTTGTGGATCACCAACAAGCAGCATCCTATATAGACCCAAACTACAATAGCGAAGGTACAGTTAATAATACAGCTATAACTCCCAACAATTACTTTCAGACACATTCTGAAAATAACGGTCATAGAAACGATGAAGAATTTGCAGAACGAGCATTAATAAATGATATTCTTACGCCTATTGATAAAATAGAAAAAAATAAAAGTAAATATCCGTTTATTGCAAATGATTGTAGTGGAAAATGCAAAAGAAAATGTATGTCATTTACAATGGATGAACGAAAAACTATCTGGAACTTATATTGGAATATGAAATATGAATTGCGGCGAAATTTTTTGAATAAATGTTTAAAAATAGATAAAATAAAAAGAAGAACAGTAACAGAAGTGAATGCTAATGCAAAATATAATAAAAAAGAAAGCAGATTTTTCTACCTTCCAAAAAATGATGAACATGTAAATGTATGCCGGTTATTTTTTTTAAATACTTTAGGTCATAAAAATGATGCAGTTATAACAGAATTGAGTAGGGCGATAAAGCGTAAAGCATTATATGGAGATGTCAAAGAGAACAGAGGAGGCAAAAAGCCAAAGATAGATAGAAATCCAATTGAAACACATATTTTAAGTTATAATCCTGCAATAAGTCATTACAGACGAAGTAATGCGCCCCTTGTCAAATAATTACCGAGAACATTGACCGTAAATATCATGTTCAATGACTTTAAGATGAAATATCCCAATCATAAATGTTCCAAAGAGTTATATCGGCAAACTATTAAGAGAATGAATATTTCATTTAAATTTCCAAAAGGAGACAAGTGCGTTGATTGTGGGACTTATGAAGAGAAAACCAAAGTTAGTAATGGTGATGTTCCAGAAGATGTAACAACTGCATACGAGACTCACAAAATGAAAGCTAGTAAGGCGATACGAAAGTATCAAGAAGATGCATCGCAAGAAAATACAGCACACGTGAGATACTATTCAATGGACCTACAAAAAGTGATGCTGTTGCCCGACATGCCTAAAGTTAAAGATTCCTTTTTTCTAAGTAGACTGATAGCATTTAACTTAACATTTGCACCAATAAAGAAAAAAAGCAATTTTAACAGTACTTGTGTTGTATGGCATGAGGCTTATGCTGGTAGAGATGCTAATAACATCGTGGATGCAGTTGCAACATTAATTGAGAAAGAAAGGGATGTTCATCACCTAGTACTTTGGTGTGATAATTGCACCAGTCAAAACAAGAACTGGATACTTTATACAGCACTTGTCACCATAGTAAATTGTGGGTTGTCAAATTTGGATAGCCTAACTATTAAATACCTAACCAAAGGACATACTCACATGTCTGCTGATGGAGTCCATGGTAACATAGAGTTACATATAAAAAAGCAAGATGCCGTTTACGACTTTGAGGATTATAAGAACATTATATCAGGTTGCAGATCAAATATCGATGTCGTCGAAGTCAAAAAGTCATATCAGTGGGTAAAAAAGAAACGTGCGCCACGACGCAATGAAGAGAGTGACGTCTTGCGTAATTTTTTTCTAAATCCCCTAGTTGAAGTTAAATTTATGAATGGAAGCCACAATATGTTTTTTTAAAATGAATTTGATCAAACATACATGGAACTTGATTTTTTAATGAAAAAATTTAATCCTCGATTATTGCCTGTAATGAGTAACTCAGCGAGAGGTATCAAAGGAAGTAAAAAAGACGGTATTGTTTCCAAATTACTTCCACTTATGCCCATGAACAGAAGAGAATTTTGGGAACTTCTACCTACTGACAATAATTCCTTGGATCTAGTTACTGATGGACAAATTGTGTTTGATTAAAAGTTTCTTATAATAATATACATTGATAATTTGAAAGTTTGTTTTATTTAAAATAAATTATAACCAAGTTTGTAAAATGTTATTTGGGCTATTTAGTAGCATTTTGACTAGAAAAAAACCTAGCAACAGACGTTACTAGGATTTGAAATTGCTATATTAACATAAATTGATATCAAAAAACAATTTATTCTTAAGTAACTGCTGTCCTACTCACATTATGAGTATAAACATAATATGAATACTGTTTTTTTATAGCAAACTATTGACTTCAAATTTTGGTGTTACTCCTAGTACGCTAAGATATATAGTTTATAAATGGCATACTATTAAAGATGGAAAGTAATTTTTTGCTCTCATGTAAAATTTGTTTTAATACACTTGCTAGGTTTTGATATTTCACAGCCGATATGATAACATACGATGTCCGATAGCTTGGACAGAACTATGAATAATTAAAGCTCGGTGGCGTCATTAAGATTTTTCTACCCCTAAGAGGGTGAAAAAGGGGTTATTAAATTCTGTATGGATCATATGTAAATACTAATCTAATAACTTGAGACATAGAGTATAAAAATGTAAATATTATGTTTTTATGATATACTTTCCGGCCCGGCTTCTCCCGTAGTAATTTTTCAAATGTCACGTAAGAATTGATAGGTACCGAAGGATTTACAAGATAAAAGTTGTCTATGACACTGTCAGGTCCTTTAACTATCTCTGTGCAAAAAATCACGTCGATCCATTTATCTGTTTTGACGTAAAAGAAGGACAAACAAAGAAACAAACTTTCACATTTATAATATTAGTTTGGACTGGAAATTAATGACGAAGTTGTAAGAATGATTGAGACTCCAACTCATCAATTCCTTCAACGGCTGCGGTCCTCTGCGTGATGAAGGGCTATGGTAATCCAGGTTTTCGGATGGTCACTAGACTGGCTTAGACCTGATGTTCAGCTCATGAAAGTATCGAGTAGTAAAGCAAAATAAATAAAATTAAGTTTAGATTTATTATTTACATCTTTTGTATTTGTTCATGCAGGTGCCACAGTTTATATTTGCCTTGCCTAATTAGGTACTCAGAATCCACATAAAATTAGTACACTGAAATAGTGTACCCGGTGGATGATAAAAAGACAATATAGGAACGATGGCATTAGAGAAGAAAGCGGAGTAAAATAATATTATGATGTTGTGACTAAAATGAAAAAGTAGTTTACGCTGGTTTGGACACGTTGAAAGAATGAAAGATTGATTAAAAAGGTTTATATGGCTGAAGTGAAAGGAAATGCTTGCAGAGGACGACCTAGGTGTACTTTTATTGAACATATAAAAAATATATTGATCGATGGCAATTTTAAAAGTACACACAATTGCCGAGCATGTATGAAAGGTATGATTAATATAAAAGAAGCGAAAGAGGTATATCAGGATAGTAGCAAATGACATTCGATTGTCTCTGCCTACCCCTCTTGGGATAAAAGGCGTGATGATAGATAGATAATAGCTTCTATAATACTCTCTAAGTTTTCCACGCATATGTCCCAGGAGATTACGTTTCGTAGGTTTAATATCGATTATTCCAATTTATACGCGATGATAGTGATTAACCCAATTGTAAGTGACGGTGATTATTTCTTAGCGGTCCATATTCAGGTCGTCTCGCGACCTCAAGCTCTTTGTTTCCATTGTGAAACGATACGAGATTTAAAATGATTTAAACTAATTGTCATGTCATGGAGTATGGAGAAAATAGAAATATATATTTTTTATAATTTTAAAATACCGTCCCCCCACCCGTTATCTTAGTAGAGTCTAAAATTAAAAAAGGAATATAGGGGCTTAATTTATAGTTTAGGAAAACCTAAACGAAAACCAGAATAGGTACCTACAGAATAAACCAAAACCCCCATATATATGTTCTTCTTAGTAAGAAATTATCTCAAAGTATGACGGGTGCTGAAAATCGAGTATTTTTGATCACATGACGATTTTACACTGTTCAGTGCGCATGCGTATTCTGGTGTGTTCTGTATTCTGAGGCAGAGGCCAAAGACTGATATCCACTTGCCACAAGCCTGGTATACCTACCTGTTTCACCCCAGTCAAATACATACATCTAATCATATGCCTTTTATATGCTACTACCAAGTGATTCGCCGTTGAACTTAATACAAAATAAAATATACCCTACCCCTACCCCTACCCTACCCCTACATGAACATATCGACGAGGATGTATGAAACGTATGATGAATATAAAAGAAGGAAAGAGACAAAACAAATGGCATTCGATTGTCTCTGCCTACCCCTCTTGGGATGAAAGGCGTGATGATAGATAGATAGATAAAAACATTTAAAAGTCAATATATTAGTTGTATCTCTAAAAGTGTTTGTCCGTGGAGCCCATATTAACTTTCATCCCTTTTATGGTCTTGGGTTTATAAAAAAAATCTATAGAAAAAAGCACTATCAATTTTTCCCGAATTTTCTAATTTTTCGTTCCCTTTAATTCCATAAAAACCTTATTCAGACTATTACGAACATTTAAAGCCGTTGCGATTTTCGAGGCTAGCTAACTAAGTCGCCAGTTCTGTTGAGCTGTTTTGAGATCGAAAGATAATTGTTCAATAATGAAAAAACCGGCCAAGTGCAAGTCGGACTCGCGCACGAAGGGTTTCGTACCATTATCTATAAAAACAGCAAAAAATAACGTTCGTTGTATGGGAGCCCCCCTTAAATATTTATTTTATTCTGTTTATTAGTATTTGTTGTTGTAGCGGCAACAGAAATACATCATCTGTGAAAATTTCAACTGTCTAACTATTACGGTTCATGACATACAGCCTGGTGACAGACAGCGGAGTCTTAGTAATAGGGTTTCCGTTTTTATCCCTTGGGGTAAAAAAAATATATTTTCTGACGTGCGACTATGAAAACGCTGCCATAATTTCGCCGATCGTTAGACGTGTTATCTGCCGTTCAGTTTAGAAGGAAGCGCGTCTCACTCCATGATGTGATCTGCTAATGGGCATAAAATCGACGTCCCGAGATGCCTTATTGAATGTAGGCGTACCTGATTGATTGAGACATGACTTGGTGGTGATTGGCTTTTAGAAATTATTTTGTGCCATGAAAAATAGGTAGAGAGATGGCGACAGAAAGCACTTGCCGGCAGAAAACATCTTTTTCGTGTAGTCTGAGCCCCCTCTACAAACTTGCAGACGAGTAGGGGTCCAGCGCTTGTCGGTACGCTGCTGAGCCGATTTAGAAGAAGTACCGAAAGAAGAAGTCGTCCAAAGCGTTTGTACCTAAATGAAACGCATATATGTATGCAAAATAAATAATATTCGAGGTGTGTTTTCTTCTTTCTTATAACACTAGCGAACTGGGCTTGGCTTGGCACGGGTACAACAATTTGAATACCTACCTACATAATTACGCTTATTAGAGATAGATATATGCTACCGCAGACTTTTTTGTAGATAATTTTATTCTACACATTTCTTTCCTACATCATTTTGTTATATCCCCGACGGATTAGATAGTATACGCCATGGGACTGGGCTGACTTTTTCCCCGATTTGATTCACTTATTTACTTTTAATGTTCAGCTCCTAAACATGATAGGTCCATGTTTAATACCTACCTGGTGAATCAACCTATCTAATAGTGAAACCGCAATAAAATCCGTTTAGTAGTTTTTGCGTGAAATGGGCACAGACAGACAGACAAACACTGGCTTGGAAGACTTTGTTTTATATTATATAGTTATAAAAATGTTGCCCGACTGGCGAATACTAGACTGTATGATTTATAAGGATATAAGGAAGCAATGAAGGCCTACTAAGTAAAATTCCAATGTGCTAGTACAAATGCTTACTTGGCGAAGTCTAGAATAGAAAGGTGTAAATTTTATATAAACACTAGCGGATTCGACCCGGCAGACGTTGTCCTGCCCAAACGTTGGATTGCCTGCACCACCCATAAATACCATAATGGGCTCCTCGGACGAAGCCAGAGACAATGTTCATATTTAGCCAGTTCTCATACTCTAAAATAATTAAAAAATATCTAACTAACAGTAACATATTGAACTGTCATACACAATGAGAATGTGTGATGCATGCATTGAGCATTGTTGCTTCGTATTTAATTATTCATTTGGAGCAAAATTTGTATACAATATGTAAAGGAATCATCAACATTGCTTTTTAGAACTTCTGTATTTCTAATCTTCCAAAAACCTTATTGCCTGCCTCACACAAATTCAAATTCAAAAGACATTTTATTTCGTAGGTACAATATTGGTATACGTGAAATAGTAAAAAAATACAATTAATTAATATATTTCTTATATTTCATTTTTATACGCTTTTGAATTTTTTACAAAATAGAAAATAAAACAAACAATTCATGTCCAAAATAATAAAAATTAAATAGTACAAAAAATGTGAAATTTATGTCTAAATACAATAAATACAATATTATATAAAAATATATAATATCTGTCTGATAAAATAAAAATAAAGCCGATACTTGTAAATAAAAAAAAAAATGTCACAGAAGTAGGTATGTACAATGGAGGCAATTTCACATAATATAATAATTTTACATCCATGCCGCAGGGTACCCCGGAAGACAATAATTAAGTGTGTCATGTGGATAGTTCTGGGGGCCTAGGCAATGAACAAGCGTTTTTTGACTCATCGAATAGAACAGAAAACATAAAAATGTATTGGACTGACTGAAAATAAAGTTGCTGGCAGGTAAGAACTAAAGATGGGCGACCTAAGTGGGCGACGCGCGGCGCCGGCTGAATTAAAAAACCCTTTTATTTATTTTTCTCATAGAAGGAGATAAAGAGTAGAGTGTGTCACTCGGCCGCAAAGTTATTTTTTCCTCGGACGGCGTCCTTTGAATCCCTCGCTCTGCTTAGGATTTTAATTTATCCTTCAAACCTTTATTCAAAGAAGCGCCCTCGCCGTAAAATTATGATTTTGCTCCCTTGTGATACAATGTACTATTATATTATATACTGTATTAGGATTGTCCTATGGCTCCAGGAACCGTGTTACCGGTCTTCCGGTGCCGCGGAAGGCCAAGTCTTCTCCTTTAGCTAGCCGATTTATTATTTTGTGAGGCTATTTCTAACGAGAGCTTTAGATGGAAAATCCTCTTACCTTTCTTTTATAAAGTAGGCCATACATTGGTCTGGCATCGCACCGAAAATTTCCCATTCCGGCCGCCATAAGATCTAGGCGGGCCATTTGTTATAGGAATTAGACGAATCTGTGGTCAATTTCGGCGCGCCGGTGATTGGATACGAATGGGTGGGCACCTTTAGAAATAAACCAGAATTGCATATCTAAAAGTGCGTCCACACTAGGCGAGCTGAAGTCTACGGTGTCACGAACTTCCAACGAGCACACCGCGAGCACGCGATTAATCTGCCCGTTGTCGGTTTTTTGTCGAAAAGACATTTGCGGTGGACTCTTAATTCTAATCAAAAAGATACCTACCTACTTCGCGAGGTAATGTATTTCCGATATTCTCTAAGTAGACATAAGGATAACGATTTCATTCATTCTGTATTCAGCTCGTCTCACGGAAGGAAGTTTTGTTTACCTTTTGACTGAAGTCATTTCGTACGTGATGGTTACAAGGAAACACCTGTTGGGAGTTTGATAAAGTTGAAAATTTCGTTACAAATAGGTCGTTGTCGTCGACAGAGCGTTGGTCTTGTATTTGGGGATGCTGGATTCAATACTCAATCGAGGCACTTTTTAGTAAAAAAGGAGGGTTATGTTTTTGATAGTCTATGTATGTATGTTTCGTATGTATGTATGTTTCGTATGTATGTATGTGTGTATGTTCACCTGTTCCCTCGAATCTCCTAAACCACTTATCCAATTTTGACAAAAGTGCTATCTTTGGATTCGTGCCATTTTAAAAAATCAACATGGACTTTATAGTTGAAGACTTTATTTGGGATCAAAAGTTAAAAAAACTACGAAATCCATGGCACCAATGCAAATACACTACAATTGTCAAATCGGTTAAGTGGTTTAGGATACATACAAACATACATATATATTATATAGACTGTAAAAAACATAACCTTCCTTTATCCGTAGTTGGGTAAAAATATGACAAATAAGAAAAGTTACTAAGTAGATATGTCTACTAAATATTTTAGTAGGCGTTTTATTTATCTGGAGTTAAAACTCTTCCCTTGTCCTGTTTTCCAGGATAAATAGTAGACTTTGGGCTGTTTTTCCACTACACACGACACGATACGATAAAATACGGTGACGATTCAGCGCGTCATACATTTATTTATATGGACCGTTTTTCCACGTAACGACACCACACCGCACGACACTGTTTTACAAACTATAATTTGGCTATTATTGTCGCTCCGTTTTTTTGCATTGACGATATAGTGACGTACTAAATCTATGGCTCCACGACACGACATTTAACTCTCTTCACTACGGTGTCGTTGCTTTAATCGTCGAACGGCAGTCATGTTGAAAATGTCCAAGAAAGTTTCATCCGATTCCGTTCAGCCGTTGGTAGCGTGATTCAGCAACAAACAAAAATAGAATTGTAAAAATTCTTCCTCGAATAGAAAACTACGATATCCCTGATATAATATAGGCTATAGGTATTTTATTTTGTTCGAAAATATCCACGGGCGAAACCGGGGGCGGAAAGCTAGCAAATTAAATTCATGTAAATATTTATGAAGACATCAAATTTCATTTTGCCAATTCATGTATTTTTTTTCTTTCTTCACGGGTTGTCTACAGCTCAGCTTAGATGGAAAAGCCTCAAGTGAAGTTTGTCGGATTGTGAACATAAGTTTTTAATTAAAAAACAACCCATTGGTACATGGCCGGAATCCGGGATCCAACTCGTGGTCTGCCTAGTTATTACCAGACGCCTTAACCACTCAGCCACTTAAATTTATTGTTGTTTGTAAATAATTACGTGTTTTTTTGTAAATTCATAATAAGTTTTTATGAAAATCAGACAAACGTTTCAATTAATTTGGATGAAATTTGAATACTTTGAATTAGGACGGAACCGAAAAAGGGGAAACGAAAAATCTAATATTCAGCCCTGAAAAGTCTTTTTTGTTTAACATTCTTAGCATTTAATACCTGTTTAGGCAGGGAAGCAAACACAGATTGAAAAGAAGATTCAAATGTTTTTTTTAAGTAGGACTTTATATCTAGTAGGTATCCAAAGACACCAGTAACAATGTCCACTTTTACCCGTTGTCCATATTGGAAATAACAGGTGGCAAGCCTTTTGCTGTCACTTCTTTAACATATGTAAATATCTGTTATTTTTAGAAGAAGTGTAGACGCCAGTTTTACGTGCCCTCCGAAGTACGAGGATTCGATTAAAAAATCCTAATCTTTTGTGGGTTATATGCATATAATACTATTTTTTGTTCGTTCAGTTATCTCTCTACCTTAAACCTGTTTTTTTCTAAATTAAATACGAATAAGCTTATTTGCTCGAAAATTTCAAAAATTTTGTGTCGCCAGTATTAGCTTGTTAGTCCGTGGGGTTCAAATGCCAAAAAGTGTGTTAAAGATTATATCCCCACGAATGATCATCTCTTCTGGTGACAAGAGGGCTGGCTCCTTCCTCGCTCAACGAATCAGCATCGCGATTCAGCGGGGAAATGCAGCCAGTATTCTGGAATAGTCCACTCGGACCTGGTTTATTTAGTTACTTTTAATTTTTAGATTAATTTTAAGGTAATATAAAATAGTTATTTAATAAAAAAATAAATAATAACAATAAAAAAGCTTGTTAGTGTTGTGATGTACATACCTTTAAATTGATAATAGATAGCCTACTTTTAAAATATGGAGTAGGCGTCGATATATTGGTCGATATTACCTTTCCTTTCTTATACAGGTTTGGGTGACCGTTGTTCGACCTGAGTAAGTATGTAGTGATATTGTTGTTTGATACATTGCACTTTGGAGACAGATCGATGCTGTTATACAGTATGATTATTATTTAATGGTTATTTTGAAGTTCTGAGTTAAGAAGCCACACATTGGTCCGGCATCGCACCGAAAATTTCCCGTTCCGGCCGCCGGATGATCTAGGCGGAGGACCGTTCGTTACAAAAATTGGACGAGTCTGTGGTCGGTTTCGGCCACCTTTTATATTAGCGAAACGTTTACATCAATTTGAATACCTACATAAATACACTTGTACCTAACTACTTATCTATTAAATATAGATATATGCTACCGCGGACTTTATTGTAGATCATTTTATTCTACATAATTCGTTTCTACATCATTTTGTTATATATCTGACGAATTGGACAGTTATCAAAACTCGCTAGGTCATTCATTCTCCTTGACTTGATTCTCTTATAATGTTAATGCTCTGCTCCTAAACATGATAGGTCCATGTTTAATACTCGGAAACCTTCCCGGTGAATCATCCTATCTAATAGTAAAAACCGCATCAAAATCCGTTCAGTATTTTTCTATGAAAAGGTTACAGACAGACAGACAAACAGACGCGGCGGGGGACTTAAAGTTTTAATTTTAAATTTTATAAATTTGGTCACCTAAATATTGTCTGTTGGACAATGGTTTTAGAATGCTAAAGTACCTACACATTATTTTGTTATTTATTTGATTTTCAAAAAATAATTACAAATTAATAATGAATCAGTATATTTATTTCAATCTAAATACAGAAAGCCTAATGATAAATCAATGATCTTCTGCATAAAGAAACTATCTCCGTAACAATAACAGCTGCTGCTTAGCTTAGCATAATAATTTTAGCATCAAAGGATATTGCTTATCATCACAAGATAAATTATGTAATACTTTATGAAGTAGTTTATCTTATTCGTGGGGATTTAGAAGCTCGTGAATTACTAAAATTAAACTAAAATTTCAAGTTCAGAAAATTTTACAAGTTGCTAGAAAGTAAGTTTATAAGCGACATGAATAACTGAATAAACAGCTAATTTCTGTCTGTGATAGATTTAACCTAGATATTTAACCTAATGGTCATAGCAAGGAAACGGACAGTCCCAGGTTCGTATCTCAAGTCGAATAATAACTTTAGTTATTACAATTAGTTAGTACCTACTTTAAGAGTCCCCATAATTTGTATGAGGATAACTGTTCCCAATTTCTCTGTAAATAATCCACCTGTGTCACTGTAATGTTATTTTTCAATTGGTTTTATTGTATAGGAAATGTGGGTGGTAAAATAAAGGATTATTTTGCCCCTGTTTTCTCTTTCATAATCTATCACAAAGCTCTATATAAATTTTTTAAAGCGCTGTTATACCATTACCCTTCAATTATATACATAGAGTTTTTTGTAGGTTATTGGAAATTCAAAATAATAATTATTTTATTTTTAATTGGTCAAAAAAACGCGATGTTACTTGTTACCCACAAGCGCTATAAAAAAATTTAAGAGCTTTGTGATAGATAGATTATGAAAGAGAAAACGGGGGTAAATTTTAACCACCCATATTTCCTATTCAATATACCCATTGAAAAAATAACAGCTTTTTCACTTAAATATATTGAATAAGTAACTATATGCTAAATTACAGTGACACAGGTGGATTCATTTACAGAGAAATTGGGAATACCTAGTTTATTCCAGAAAAAATATGGATATAGGAGCTTTAAATCAAAAGTACTAACTAGTGTTTGAAAAGGATGATGAAAGGACGGAGTGTAACATCTGTGTGAAAGGATGTAAATTAAAACAAGTGAATGATTTTTTTTTATTTAGGTGGTATGTTTACTAGAAGTGGAAATATAGACAAGGAAATTAAAAGGAGAGTGAAAGCGGGAAGGAAGATGGACTAAACAATGTATGCAGAAATACACAACTTACAACTAAAAGTAAAATTAATATACATAATGCTGTTTTAGTTTCATCACTTACTTTAATTATGGAAGCGAAACTTGGGTAAATGGGTATGGACAAAGAAGCATGAAAGTAAGATAAATGCAGTTATTGAACATATAAAAAATGGTATCCTCTCAAATGCTCTAAAATAAAATATATAATTTCAGAAGCTATAATTTTAGTTGCTATAAATATTCATTTTCTATAAATTTAGATCCTGTAATTTTAAAAATCTATAAATGTGTTAGATATAATTTTTTAAATCTCTAATATTAATTCCTATAACGTATTGTTTTCTATAATTGCAGTTCCCATAATTTTCAAAATCTATAATTTCAAGTCCTATAATTTTTATAATGTCTATTTTCAATTGCACTAATGGCTACTTTTCTATAATTGCTGTTACTATAATTTTGAAAATATATAATCTCAAGTCTTATATTTTTTATAATCTAAAAAAAAAAAAAATAGAAAAGTAGCCATTAGTGCAATTGAAATTAGAGATTATTATTAAAATAATTATACTCACTATATTTTTAAAAGTTACATTTACAAATATTAAAATTTACAGTAGTTTTTGTTAATCTTAACCTGTTGCAGTAATTTTCGATTCCTATTCCCCTAATTTGTAAAGAAAAATAGGTTAGCGAGGAGCGAAGCGACGAGCGTGGTTCGAATAGTGCTAAAACAGAGCGCGAGCCGAGCGAGCGAAGCGAGCGAAGCGAGCGTTCCGCGGGAGCGGACGGCGAAGCGCCAGAAACTCAAAAACAATCATCACTTGTTGATAACGGATATGATACCTCTTTGGAAAAAGCTTATGTTAACACTCAGACTATATCTGTGCAAAAAAAACAGTTGCTCTGTTTTGACTTGAAAGAAGGACATACAGACACACTTTCGCATTTATAATAAAGAAGGAAGATTTTATATAAGTAATAATATTTCGCAAATAAATTGGAAAAAAATTAAAGCAAATTAATCAAAAGATAATATTAAATGTTGTACCTTTTGATATTTTAGATATCTTCAAAATTATAGAAAACAATTTTAGATAAAACGAAAATTATAGCAAATTAATTATTAGATCATTTAATGTTATATATTTTGATAATAGTGATTTTGAAATTACGGATATCGATTTTAGACAAAAGAAAAATTATAGCAAATAAATAATTAAAGAATGTAATTTTATATATTTTGATAATAGTGATTTTGAAAATTACAGAAATCGATTTTAGGGTAAAAAAAATTATAGCAAATGAATAATTATAGAATTTAATTTTATATATTTTGATAATAGTGATTTTGAAAATTACAGAAATCGATTTTAGGTTTAAAAAAAATTATAGCAAATGAATAATTATAGAACGTAATTTTATATCTTATATACCTATATATTCTAAAATTATATCAAAACATTTTAGAGATAATGTAGGAGACCCATAAAAAATGTATTGATCGAAATATTAAAAGTACACACAATCGCCGAGCATGTATGAAAGGTATGATGAATATAAAAGAAACGAAAGAGGTATGTCAGGATCGTAGCAAATGGCAATCGATTGTCGCCGCCTACCTCTCTTGGGATAAAAGGCGTGATGATAGATACATATACTGAGGTTGACAAAAGAGAGTAGAATAATAATTTTATAAATACCTTAAAAATAAACTCAAACATTATCACCTTGGTTGGTACTTATCTATATATGTTAAAACTGTGTATGCAGAAACTGTAGTTTTATAGTGAATAGGGGCGTTAGAATACAAATATGTTTTACACTTTGTTGTTATCTGCACCTACACTGCATATATAAAGTTATTCTACAACCGGGATTTATCTTATTATGTGATTTTGTACGCGTACTGTTTCTTTCAAGTTTCTTTTTACTTCTGATGAAAAAAAAGCACTTTCTAAAGAAGTGGCTTAGTTTGCAAGCTATATTATACCTTAAACTACTGCACATAGAAAATACTTTTTTGTTTTTTTTAAATAGTTTAGATATGTTAAATATATTATTAAAATATATTACTGTCTTTTAAGAATTTTAAATAACAAATTATTAAAAAAGGTATGTAAATATTGTTTACTAAAGACTAAATAAGAGAAATATAGATAAATTAACTTTTAAAAAAAAGTGTACCGCCTTCAAAATTTGCACTGAAAAGTGAGAAATACTAAATATTTCGTCGTAGAATTTGAAGACGGTTGGTGCCAAATTATGATACAAAATTAAGTAAACATCTAAGAAGATAAATATCTGTTCAATATTATATATGTTTGTACTGATGATCGTAGGTTCCTAATGAATTGTCTAGATTAGTGAATTTGGGAAGTAAGTTGTTTTTAATTTGGCACCAACCGTCTTTAAATTCTACGACGAAATATTTATTATTTCTCACTTTTCAGTGCAAATTTTGAAGGCGGTACACTTTTTTTTAAAAGTTAATTTATTTTTCCCTTTTAAGTGATTTTGCTGCCCTGAGAGACAAATAATAAGGCAAATAAAAAAATTAATAGAAAAATAAAAAATAAAAACTGCTGTGGATGGGATTTGAACCATTTGCATCCTGAACTGCACCATACCATACCATACCTTTAGCCGTTAGACCACCGTCGATACAAAAATTGACAACTTCGTGTC
This sequence comes from Nemapogon koenigi, assembly GCA_963924495.1. NCBI lineage: Eukaryota > Metazoa > Arthropoda > Insecta > Lepidoptera > Tineidae > Nemapogon > Nemapogon koenigi. The sequence goes on along the minus strand of OZ004649.1, from coordinate 6,978,346 downwards.
AATAGCAACCGTTGCTAAGGCTTTTCTCTGATACATAATTTTCAGCCGTAAACAGAGACAAATTACTGAATTTCTGAAAAACTACTGAACCGATTTTCGTTATATGTCTGTGAGATAATGTCGAGAAATTATTATATCCTTAAAAAAATAAGTCGTTAAAATCGGTACATATTTCATCGAGATACTGATAATTGACTTAAAAGACGACTTAGAATTCCAGGCATGCATATGTATATGTTTCTATGTAATTTCTTTGCGATGTCGTTACATTGATACTTTTATGTATTTATACTTAGAATTAAAAACGAGCCTTACATATGATGTGTAACATCTGACATCTCACCTTGGTAATAAGCAACATTAACATTATATCCTGACAACATTAACTTTATACACATCACTGTAGGGCGCACAGCTGATACGTTCTCCTTCTCTGTTTCCTTTTCACTTTTACGTCACACACACTGTTGGCTGACAGTACCAACCTCTCGGAAAATAAGTTGGTACCATCTGACGGCCAACTCTTCCACCGCGCGCTTCTTCGGCTTCCTGTTATACACACTAACGTCTCTTTTCACGAAATCACTCCCACAGATTGCAGGAAATTAAGAGGAAAGATGTTACACATCAAAAACCCTTTTGTAATTACGTATGTACTCAGCAGCACATACAAAAATATTCTGAAATAGTATTTAAGTTTACCATTTTATGGGTAAGTAAGTTATTAATATTCCAAAAAGCTTTACCTAGTTTATATGAGCTGAATTACTTTTTGATTTGTACACTAATGCATTCTCAATGGAATACTCGAAGCGTGACTGGGCTTCTATCCATTTATATTAAGATTTTCTTTCATTTGAAAGGTAAGTTGGGGAATAATAATACCATACTTGATGGGGTATACCAAAAAAACATTTTTAACTCCCTAGTTTAAAAGAAAAAGCCTTCCAGTGGTGAATGGCTGTACAGACTTGGCCGGCCAGTGTTATTGAACATTTCTATCTATAAAGGTGCCCACTCATTCTAAATCATCATCACTATAAAGGTCCACCGAAATCGACCACAGACTTTTTTTTATGATACTCGTGTCAATTTTTAATCCAACTTTGAACAGCCTGTAGATGCTCGCGATGCTGCGTATGCGCATATAATGCGATGCAGCGAACATGAAGACGCATTCACACGCACGACGCGGGGACGTCTTACCGCAACTGTAAGTCCGTTACTTTTACTTGTGTAAACAAACCATAATATATTTTAAAATAACGCATTGTAAATAAAATTAAGTGATTTTGGTGTAGGTGATTAAAAATATGAATCGCAATTAGTGAAAACTGTTTTTTTGTCATAAAAACAAACAAAAATATAATCGTGTCTATCTGTGATATCTAAGTGGGATATGATATTTAATAATAAATACTTAACTGCTTTTAGATTTTTGTCTGTCTGTCTGTCTGTCTGTCCGAATGTTAGTTCAGAATAGGCGGTTTATTGAATTATGAAGAAATTTTCAGCTATATCCTTTTTGTTTCATCTAATTTTCAAAAGGACACTTAAATATTATTCTGTAGTATTTATTAAATACTACAGGCGAAGCCGTGGGCATAATCTATTGAATAATAAAAACTATAATTTTAATTGATTTAATAAATATTTAATTTAAATTCCTTTTCAGCAATAAGAAGTTATTACTAATTACATACATAACTATGAGGCTGAAGTTTGCCGACCGATTTGCCGATAATATTTCAATAGATCACTACGGCCCCAAAAATGATTCGATACTTCATGCCCGTTTCTATAGGGGTGGGCAGAGAAGATTGAGGACTATCTTTATTTACTTAGTTCATGAACAACTAAAAATAATAATAATACCAATTAATTTGAAGTTTATGGTTTAACAATTAAACTAATTTTGCCTTACGCAATTTGGGAAGGCAGATTTCAAACCAATTAATTAAAAAGTGAAACCTTAGATTTTATTACTAAAATTAACATTTGATTCTTTTGTTAGGCCTAGTGGTCATTTCACTATTATATTAAATGTACCCAAAGTTCGAATCTCAAGCAAGCTAGCTTTCTTCCCCGGCTTAGCACTTGAAATTTATTAAAATGTAACATAAGAATTTATCCCGAAGGATTTCTGAGTTATAAAGTAGCTTCGGCCCCCAAACTATGTCTGTGCATTAAAATTACGTCGATCCGTTGCTCTGTTTTGATGTGATAAAAAAACCGCCTTCAAAAACAAAATGTGCTTTCCAAAAAAATACCCACATCGCGTCAAGTAGGTATGCCTATAAAATTTGAAGAGTTCTCGATTTCTCCAGGATCCCATCATCAGACCCTGACCTGATGACCATGGGACCACCTGGAGAGTATACCCTTTCAAACAAAAAAAAATCCAAATCGGTCCAGGCGTCTTCAAGTAATCGGTGAAACATACATAAACAAAAGTGATTCCGACGAATTGAGGACCTCCTCCTTTTTTTTTGAAGTTAGGTTAAAAAGGACAAACCAACAAACGTTCACAATTATATTTTTTTTCACGGGTTCTCTTAGTCCCCTTGAAACCGTGTTACGGGTCCAGGGTATCCAGCGGAAGACCAAGTCTCTTTCCTTTAGACGACGAATTTGTGAGGCTATACCTAACGAGTGGCCAGTTCTATGAGGTATATTAAGATGGAAAAGCCTTTAAAGTAGGCCACACATTGGTCCGGCATCGCACCGAAAATTTCCCATTCCGGCCGCCATACGATCTAGGCGGACCATTTGTTATAAGAATTGGACGAATCTGTGGTCAGTTTCGGTAAACCGTACGGCGCCGCGCCGGTGATTGGACGAATGGGGTCTTTTCGGATTATGTACCTACATAAGTTTTTAATTTAAAACCTATTGGTACATGGCCGGGATAATTTGGATATTATAATTAGTGAAGCCATGTTTACCGCTGGGTACCCTGGGGCTAGTTTCGGGACTTTATTTCATAATCTGATTATTAATTTGATTTTCAAAGACAAATATTCCATCATTTCTATTTCATTAATTTATTACAATAAAATAATAGTTAAACTCTAAATATAGTTTTGAAATTCATTTATTAAAATTTTATTTGCAAAATTCAAGTTTGACAACTTTCGCGCGAGTGCGCCGGCGCATATTCCATGTTTATCCTAATTATATATGTGTTTACAAACAGTGTTACTAGGGAAAGTGGAATTCATAATAATAATTATTATGAATCAAGGTTAATTTTAGCTTCTGCTTTGGTGACTTCACATTTTTAAGGAAATAATTAAAGAGCTTACGCCAGACGTCATATAGATACAGAAAGAATTCAGAACAAATAGGTCATCACGCCTTTTATTCCAAGAGGTGTAAGCAGAGACATTCGAATGCTATTTGTTACGATCCTGCCATACCTCTTTCGCTTCCTCTATATTCATTATACTTTTCATACACGTGTGCTTATTTTACGTTGAAAGAATTAAGAATGAAAGATTGACTAAAAAGGTTTATACCTATGGCTAAATTGAAAGAAAATGCTGGCAGAGGATGACCTAGATGTACTTTTAATGAACATATAAAAATGTATTGATCGATTGAAGTACTTTATATATTTTCCGATATAGCAGGTTCGAACCATTTATAAATAAAACTTATGTAAAAAATTGTATTTGATCTTAATATTCCACAAAAATGACATCGACAATTACATGTGGACGACTTGTCTTCTGCTGGGTACCCTGGGGTTCGTACATGTTCAGATAAAAAAAAATTGCTGAAGGAAATTATGACACCCAGCCGGCTGTAGAGCTAGAATCCTGAATAACAGATGTGCATGTATGAAACGATGTATGAATGGATGTGTCTATAGAGAAGTATGGAAAGATCAAAAGAAGGGCGCTCCAGACTCTCTGCATATCCCTTTGGAAAACAGGCGTGAAGGCGTATGTAAGACCTGAATAAGTAATTTTTCATGCCTAAATCAAGACTCAGATTTTTTTTCGGTAATGAAAGATAAAACTGTCATGAGATCTAAGTAATAAACAAACGGACGGACATCTTGAGCATAGGACAAACTTGACCTACATTAGTTAAAACCTTTTTGTACTTCAGATAAAAAAATCTTAACTAATAATTTAGTAAATAAGATTGATAACGAAACTAAAATTAGTCAAGCGCAAAACAAATTCGCTTACCAAGTTTATCGTAGAATTATAATTTAATAATTAAGAAACACCGGACGTAAATTTTTTTCCTTTTTTTTTCTTTACGGTCCCAGGGTACCCAGCGGAAGACCAAGTCTAACTCTTTTAGCCGATGGTATTTGTGAGTCTATACCTAACGAGCGGCCAGTTCTATTGAGGTATATTTAGATGTAAAAGCGTGTGGTTTGTCAGATTATGTAGGTACATAAATTTTTAATTATAAATACCATTAAAATAGATCAAATAATTTATATTCACTGGGTAATAAACAATCATAAAAGCTTCTGAGACCGCTGATATCTAAGAACCTAAACCTATTCAAAATCGGACCAGCCCCTTTGGAGAAAAATGGTAACAGCCATACAAACACCGTATTACTTTGAGCAAAAAACGCCGATAAAATAAAATAAAACATGTTTCTTGTATGGGAATTTAAGTTTTTATCTTTATTTTATTTTTATTATTTATTGTTATAGCAGCTTAATAAATACTGTGAAAATGTCAAGTGTCTACCTATTACGGTTCAAAAGATACAGCCCTGTGACAGGCGGACGGACGGACGAACGGACAGCGGAGCCTTAGTAACAGGGTTTTCGTTTGCACCCTTTGGGTACGGACGATAAAAAAATACTAATCCAATTTGAATGGAGTTTTGAGATATTTTGTCTTTTACAATCAATTTTACTTATTCAGAAGATATACATACGATTTTAGTGCAAAATATAATGTTATTTGTCACTAGTTTCTCAATATCTATCAAGGAATTTATAACGTTAAATAAATAACTACAACTTAATGTTGGTAAAGTACCCACAAAACCTGAGTGGTAAAAGTTAAACGAGGGAAAATAGTTTCAATATTTGCTATTATGTTTTTAGTACAAAAACCGGCGACTTCTTTTAAAAATAACAGATACTACGCCTGTTAAAGGAGTAACACATGTTTAATATGCACAATTAGTGGCAAAATGTGGACATTGTAACTGATGTTTTTCGCCACATTGCATTGCGTCACAACCAGAAAAGTTTTAGAAATAAGTTTGTTTGTTGGTTCATACCAAGTCAGGAACAAAGAGTTTTCGGACGGTGACCTCCTCAATGGAATATCCACAGAACAGATAATAAATATCTAATACTTGAAGTGTAATTTTAGTTCGTGTGCATTAAGTTAGGATTTTTTAATATACAAAAGAATAGAGTTCGCTGTGATAATGGGTACCATTTAGTAAAAGCTCATGCAAAAATAGCACTTATATAAGAGACAAGTTATTACTTCAAAATAGAACGGTATAATATGTTCATTGAATAACTAAAATCATAAATTGAATTTAAAAATATCCAATTTAAAGTAGAAGTGGATAGAGTAATTGGTACGGCATTCGATTTGAAACCGGGAGCAGCCAAAAATGCTAAGAATCAATTTTGTTTGTTATTTTCGTTACAAATTCGTTATGTGCTTCAAAGGACTTCTCATACGTCAGCATTTCTTCTAAAAATAACAGCTAATTACGTCCGTTAAAGAAATGACACATCTAGATTCATTAAGTGCAGCAACAGACATGCCACCTGTTCTGTATAGTATGGACAACTGGCAAAAAGTGAACACTGTTACTTGTTACTTTTGACCACACCGCTAGGCATAAAGACCGTGATGATGTGTTTGTTTGTAGTTTGTTTAGATATAATGTATCTTCTTTTCAAATTGTGTTAATTTCGCTGCTAACAATGGTAAACAAAATAGATTTTGTGCAGTGCAGCAACAAACTTACTACCTGTTCTATATAATATGAACAATTGGCAAAAAGTGGACACTGTTACTGGTACTTCTGGTCATACCAAGGTCGTGAAGATTGTTTGTTTGTTATCTGTTCTGAAGGAGTAACGACATGAACCTGACTTTCGTACGCAATATTTAAAATTCAAGCAACGTACAAATGATATGCGGTGTCATAGGAATTCCATACACGTTTCCTTACATATCATACAACGCTGCCTGGCAATGAAAGGATTTTGTTGTATTCTGATTAAAAAGGGTAATGGGATGTAAATTATTTGTCACCGATTTTTGACTTTTCTTTATGATTTGACCTTTTTTAACAGACTTCCAAAAAAAGAAGGAGAAGGTTCTCAATTCGGACCGTATTTTTATGTATGTATGTACATCGATTACTCCGCCAGTTGTGAACCGATTTTGATGGTTTCTTTTTTAATCGACAGATAATTCTTCCGGATTGGTCCCATTTTTATCTCATAAAAATTGGTTCTTTAGTTTTTCAGAAATTTTGAAAAAACTGACCTTTTAAGTCAATTTTTCGTAATATCTCGATGAAATATGTACCGATTTTGACGACTTATTTTTTTAAGGATATAATAATTTCTTGACATTATCTCACAGTCATATGACGAAAATCGGTTCAGTAATTTTTCAGAAATTCAGTAATTTGTCTCTGTTTACTGCTGAAAATTATATCAGAGAAAAGCCTTAGCAACGGTTGCTATTGACACGAAGTTGTCAATTTTCGTATCGACGGTGGTCTAGCGGCTAAAGGTATGGGATGCACCGTAGGATGCACATTGCTCGAGGTTCAAATCCCATCCACCGCAGTATTTTTTAAAATTTTCCATAATTTTTTTTAGTTGCGTTATTATTTATTTCTCAGGGCAACAAAATCACTTAAAAGGGAAAAATAAACCTTTTAAAAAAAAGTGTACCGACTTCAAAAATTTGCACTGAAAAGTAAGAAATAATAAAAATAGCGTCGTAGAATTTGAAGACGGTTGGTGCCAAATTAGAAATAATTTAGTACCCAAATTCACTAATCTAGATAATTCATTAGGAACCTACGATCATCAGTAGAAACACAGATAATATTGAACAGATCTTTATGTCCCTAGATGTTTACTTAATTTTGTATCCTAATTTGGCACCAACCGTCTTCAAATTCTACGACGCTATTTTTATTATTTCTTACTTTTCAGTGCAAATTTTTGAAGTCGGTACACTTTTTTTTAAAAGGTTTATGACGAGTACCAACAAATTATTACCTCTTTGTAATATTAGTACAGATGGATTTTGGACATCCTTAGTCTCTGTCAACACTCATTATTCTTCGCTTGGGAGTAGGATTGCCTGAATAACGGTAAAATCTTTGAAATTATTTGCACTGAATTCATAAAAATAGGATACTGGTATTTACATTTTGAAAAATTTACGTTAAAATGGTGAAAATTTACTTCAAATTCAACAACAAAGTGTCCACTTTTTGCCAGTTGTCCATATTAAACAGAACAGGTGGTAAGCTCGTTGCGACACTCAATAGACTTAATGTGTCAGTTCTTTAAGGGCCCTATCCCCATAATTTGTATGGGGATATTACTATTCCTAATTTCTCTGTAAATAATTATTTGATATTATTAAATAATTTCTCTGTGTCACTGTAATTTAGCATATAGTTGCTTATTCAATATATTTAAGTGAAATAGTCGTTATTTTTTCAATTGGTTATATTTTTGTTGTCGTTAACTAAAAAGTGACCAAAGCCATATAATTCTATTGTACGTGATGTGCTACCATATGGATATGTTATGTTATGAATTATAATATTTATTACTGATAAGATTTTATATCAATAGATAAGTTTACCTGCAGTGCAGTCTTATGCAAGTGCTTTCATCACAGTAGATCGTGATATGAATAATGCAATTTGATTTATGGTGACCATGACGTACTTATCTATAACCAGCAGTTGCCTGCTATTTCGTACGCGTTATATTTGGAATACAACATTTACACCCTGTTTCACCCACTTAGGGTAGGAGCTTAGTATAGATTATGAAACAAATCGTTTAAATTTTCATCTATAGGTACTTACTGCCGTGTGCGGGTCATAATTTTTAAATGAAAAATTGCAATAAGAACTTTACCCAGGAAATAAATACTTGTGGCCAGATACTCTCTGGCCCTCTATATATCTCTGTGCAAAAAATAACGTCGATTCGTTGCTCTGTTCTGACATGAAAGAAGGTCAAACAAAACAAGTACACTTTCGTATTTAGGAAATAAAGAGATAATGTGGGTTTGATTATCTGTAGGGAGCGAACTCGAAAACTACTACGGGAAAGATTTGAAAAATTTTCATTGTTGTAAAACATTATTTGTAACAGAAAAAACTGTAAACGAGGAATTGTATTTTTCGCATTTCAAAAATAAAAATATCCACTGCCCAGCCGAGGCCGAAAACTAGTTGTATATAAAATATTATGTTAGGTACTTAGATATATATATCCGAATATATAAGGCCGAAAACTAGTTGTATATAAAATATTATGTTAGGTACTTAGATATATATATCTAAGTACCTAACATAATATTTTATATACAACTAGTTTTCGGCCTCGGCTGGGCAGTGGATATTTTTATTTTTGAAATGCGAAAAATACAATTCCTCGTTTACAGTTTTTTCTGTTACAAATAATGTTTTACAACAATGAAAATTTTTCAAATCTTTCCCGTAGTAGTTTTCGAGTTCGCTCCCTACAGATAATCAAACCCACATTATCTCTTTATTTCCTAAATACTAAATATCTAAGTACCTAACATAATATTTTATATATTACTTCTCGTAATATTACATTCATAATCATAACTAATATTATTAATGAGAATATTTTTGTTTGTTTGTCCTTCTTTCACGCCACACAACAGAGCACCGTCGACGTGATTTTTTGCACAGTTATTACTGGATAGTGACATAGGCTACTTTAAATCCCGGATATCCTTCGAGATAAATTCTTATGTCACATTTCCACGGACGATTTCAAAAACTTCCACTGACAAAGCCGGGGCGAAAAGCTAGACTCACTAGTCTATAGATAGATACGTCACTTGAGAACACCTGAACAGATTTGGCATTTTTTTTAAATGCTCGTACCTAATAGTCTGAATAGGTTTTTAGGGAAAACAATTGGTAAAGTTACACTGAAAATGGGAAAATTCGAGACACACAGTGCCTTTTACTATGGGATTATTGTATGATCTTAAGACCCTAACAGGGCATGAAACATGGACGTAAAAAAGGAGAGGACGGATCGCCGCTAAGACAAAAGTGAAGCAACCAAGTTATGCCAGTTTCATTGTAAATACGAGCCTCACGCACATATTCTCATTCGGTTATGCTGATCAGCCGCCAATAAGATAAACCTTTTAAAAAAAGTGTATCGACTTCAAAAATTTGCACTGAAAAGTAAGAAATAATAAAAATAGCGTCGTAGAATTTGAAGACGGTTGGTGCCAAATTAGGATACAAAATTAAGTAAACATCTAGGGACATAAAGATCTGTTCAATATTATCTGTGTTTCTACTGATGATCGTAGGTTCCTAATGAATTATCTAGATTAGTGAATTTGGGTACTAAATTATTTCTAATTTGGCACCAACCGTCTTCAAATTCTACGACGCTATTTTTATTATTTCTTACTTTTCAGTGCAAATTTTTGAAGTCGGTACACTTTTTTTTAAAAGGTTTATTTTTCCCTTTTAAGTGATTTTGTTGCCCTGAGAAATAAATAATAACGCAACTAAAAAAAATTATGGAAAATTAAAAAAAAATACTGCGGTAGATGGGATTTGAACCTCGAGCAATGTGCATCCTACGCTGCATCCCATACCTTTAGCCGCTAGACCACCGTCGATACGAAAATTGACAACTTCGTGTCAGTAGCAACCGTTGCTAAGGCTTTTCTCTGATATAATTTTCAGCAGTAAACAGAGACAAATTACTGAATTTCTGAAAAATTACTGAACCGATTTTCGTCATATGACTGTGAGATAATGTCAAGAAATTATTATATCCTTAAAAAAATAAGTCCTCAAAATCGGTACATATTTCATCGAGATATTACGAAAAATTGACTTAAAAGGTCAGTTTTTTCAAAATTTCTGAAAAACTAAAGAACCAATTTTTATGAGATAAAAATGGGACCAATCAGGAAGAATTATCTGTCGATTAAAAAAGAAACCATCAAAATCGGTTCACAACTGGCGGAGTAATCGATGTACATACATACATAAAAATACGGTCCGAATTGAGAACCTTCTCCTTCTTTTTTTGGAAGTCGGTTAAAAATAAAAAACAATGCCGTCTTGTGTAGTAAAATTATGCAAAAACAACTCCATTACTCATAAAAAATCTCAAGGAATCACATTTCATAGGTAAGTTAGTAATTTACAACTTATTCTACAATTTAACCTTCAAGCGGTCGCGCGGCGTCGAATCGACCGCGCTCGATACATTTTCGTTCATAACGAAGAATAACGACAGTTATTTCTTGTCGCATGCATTTCTCATTCCTAGTAGCCTGTCATTGTTTCACTATGCACAATATAAACAGTTTACCTCCTCTCCCCGCGCTCCTCGGGACCTGTGGGTCACATTTGTTTTAGTCACGTCGCAAGCGTCAAAAGGACGTCGCGCGCCTGTCGTCGAAAAGATTACGTGCGACCTTAAAACTGCTAACTGAGAAGGAAGTACTTGAGATATTGCAACCAGAAGATGAATAGAGTGAATCGGAGCTCAGTGACCAAGGTTCCGAAGCTTCCGACCACCTTCTTGTTCCAGAGGAAACTCAATCTACTGAAGAATCAAACAGCTCGTATTCAGATGAGGAGGATGTGCCTCTTTCAGATATAATCACATGTATTACTGTAATAAAGTGCCAAAAATCTAACAATAACTGAGTAAGACGCCAAATTCAAAATATAGGGGTGACAACGTTTGTGCAAGCCTGGAATTTATTAATGACTGAGGATATTATTGAAAAAATTGTCATAAACACACCAATGAATTTATACAAAAAAGGCGCTATCGTATGACAGACCCCGTGACTGTAAAAAGACTGATGCATTAGAAATTCGAGCACTATTCGAAACTGATTCTTATGAAAACTAGACCTCATGATATTTGATTTTATAATTTTCTTTTTATCTTACTTTAATATTCTTTTTTTCGAGAAATTGTGTCTGAATACAAAAAAATAAATGATTAATAATTAATTAGTGTTTTAAATCCCTGAAATATCCCATACGTCTTTTAGGTTACGCGCGACCGCTGCCGTTACAAACGACCGCGCGCCCGCTTGAAGGTTAAAGATATATTAGAGATAAATAAAATCGGTAGCACACATGCACGCTTGGTGCTTCACTTTTGTCTTAGCGGCAATCCGTCCTCTACTTTTTTACGTCCATGGCATGAAAGTTAATATGGGCGAAGTCTGGGCGGGGTCGCTAGTTCAAAATAAAGTCAATAACCGCAGTTAGCAATAAAACCAACCGGGCCTTCCTATGTTGAATACCAACTCATTGACAACCGTATACTGAAGTCCCATTTCTTTATGGCACATATAAAGTATGACCATTCGCTTTATCTTGAACTGAATAAAGTCTACATAAATATTTGTACGTGATTTGTTAGGAAAATAGATAGGAAGGAAATATTTCTAACTAGACGGACTGCGGTTCGATTCCGGCCATGTACCAATCGGTTTTTATAATTAAAAACTTATGTACATAATCCGACAAACCACACTCAGAGGCTATTCCATCTAAATATACCTCAACAGAACTAGCCACTCTTTAGGTATAGCCTAACAAATACCATCGGCTAAAAGAGGGAGACTTTGTCTTCAGCTGGGACCTATAACACGGTTTCGGGAGCTGTAAGTAAAAATGTACATAAGCTTTTATTTTAAAAAAAACCTATTGGTACAGTAATTTTTATGTATTTTTAATGGCAATCTTAGGCCGTCTTAGGTACTTTCTCACCATAACCCCGTGCTCAGTGGACCAGGTATCAGTATGCCAGACCTTGCTCCAATTAAAATTCTCGTTTGCGATGACAATAAAAGAATGTATTTCAAAGTAGGTCATTAAAGACAATGTTATTCGGTCTCTGCAATGTAACGGTTCGTGTAGATCTAGTATAGGATTATTGAGGACATCGTTTGTCAACTAGCAATATGTAGATAACTGTCACTGATTGAACATTTAGATGCATTTGGATCATTATTGCTTCCGGTACTTAATGATCCCGTTTCCGACCAGGATATACTAACTAGCGACCCCGCCCCCGGCTTAGCACGGTAACAAAATATATATATTAGTTAAGATTATGTTCTTACATTTTATATATCTAGGTAACATAATATTTTATATACCTACTTTTAGGATATTTTTATTTTTGAAATACGAAAAATACAAACCCTCGTGTACCAATATTTAGTTACGAATAATGTAGTTTTATAACAGTAAAAATTTTACAAATCAGTGCAACGAATCGACGTTATTTTTTGAACAGAAATATATTGAAGGCCGGAGAGTAACATAGGCTACAAGTATTTATATCCAAAATATATGTCATTTCCTAAGGAAAATTCTTATTAAAAAGATTTGTTTCGTAAATATTTTTATATAATGTCAGTCGGGACATTGCCTTTTAACCGACTTCAAAAAAATCTTTCTCAATTCGTCGAAATCTTTTTTTAATTTGTTTTAATTATGTTCCCCGATTACTTGAAGACGCCTGGAATGTGTTGGAAATTTTTTTGTTTGAAAGGATATACTTTCCAGGATGTCCCATGGTCATCAGGTCAATTCTTCAAATTTTATAGGCGCACTTGAAGCGATTTGGGTATTTTTTTTTGTATAGTGACTTGTGCATTTGCTTTCGCGGCGGAAAGCACACTTTTCAGTGCATAATTTTTGATGTCGGTACAGTTTTCTTTAAAGGCAATTATATAACTCAAAATTATGTGTATAGTTATTAGCCACCAATCTCTGTATGTTCCTTAATACCGAAGACTAAGTAGCACTTAAAGAGATATGCACGACACTCATACCTAAGTCGGTGGTATTATGTCTGATCTTGGTATTACGGAACGTGAAGGTGGATTAATGTTCCACAACTTATTCACAAAGTTTCGATGGAAGTGTCTTTGGAAAGAGGGTCTTATATTTCTTCTATATGTTTGACTAGCGACCCCGCCCCTGGCTTAGCATGTACATTATGCATATAATACGCTATAATTACTTATCTATTAGAGATATATATGATTATTTTTCCCTCTAATGAAGAAAAATAAACAAACAAATAAAAATTTAATGCTTCTTTTAAAACTAGATTAATCTATTTATTTTGTAAAAGACGCCATCTATTGGAGATCAGTTGAACTATGACAACAATATTGACACCACTAACGGTGCGAAGTATTCGCACGGATCATCTAGTATTATTTATTTGTAGACTAGATACATTCTATTTGGAAAAGTAGAGTTCCGTGCTCATTATTTCTACTACTCTTGGTCCGTGGGGTACAAATGCCAAAAAAAAAATTAAGAAATATCCCCACGACTCTGGTGACAAGAGGGCTGGCTCCTTCTTCGTTCAACGAATCAGCATCGCGATTCAGCAGGGAAATGCTCCAGTATTTTTAAAACTATTCTACGCGGACCTGGTATATTTAGTTATATTTAAATAATTGAATTATTAAAATATTATCTAATGAAAAGTACTGCTTGATTCACGGAATGACGTGCGTCGATCGTATACAAAAAGTTTCCTAGCATGCACTTAGTTTCATGAAGCATAATTAGATGTTTTAATTAGGAAGCATAATTTTAAAACAGCGGGACACCATATTTTTAGGAAATAGTAAAAAAAATATCAAGGATTCAGAGTTGTTTTCAATTATGTATAAAATTGTTTCAGGTACAAAATGAAGGCACTACAAGCGACGTTGGCCGTCATGGGGGTTCTTCTATCAACCGTAGAAAGTAAATAATACATATTTTTAAATTATTACTTATTTTGAACTACTTTAAACTTTACAATTTCAATTCTTAGAAAATTAGAAAACAAAAAAGAAAACATATATTCTAGGTTTTGATGACTCCGCCAATGTCTAGTTTTATAGAAGGCCAACTAGAATAAGTCTTATTAATCACAGACTAATCACACTATCACAGCGCGGACGGGATTAAACCGGATTCCCCATCATGTCATCGTGCGTCGATCGCCATGACATGACATAGAATCAATTTACAACTTGACTGTGATACATATATAATTCTGACACATCATCACCATTATAGCCACTGATAACAATATACAGATTTTGTGAATTGTCCATGCTAATTAAACAGAACAGCTGATGGTATAAGGTGTTCGCTGCACTCCTCAGATTATCCAGTCATTTGATAAAATACAAATATGTGATGACGTCAGCTTCACATAATATATCCCTCTATAGAAGTACTTATTCTTTGCTTTTTAGGATCGAATGAGGATAGAACGAAATGATTGGCGCCAGTTTCTCTGGGCGGATGTTGGGCAAGTGCTTTTATGTAATCCTGAGGGTAGGCCAGAAGAATTCTGGGGTGGCTGGCACTGTCTCCTTTTCTACGAGTTTAATCTAGATTTTAAATTTATAGGTGACAGCAGAGCGCGCGTGGTATGCTACTTTAGCAACTGGGCGGTGTACCGACCTGATATAGGAAGATACGGTATTGAAGATATCCCCGTGGACATGTGTACACATATTATATACTCCTTTATAGGAGTTACAGAAAACTCGCACGAAGTTCTAGTCATAGATCCGGAGGTAAGATTTTTCATTCACGACTGATTTCAATAGGGCAGAGCAGGAACCATATCATATTTAGGATGAAAAAATCATTGATGTGTAGTTGGGTTGTTTAATAGGAGCTTTGTGCAGAGAGAGTCCGTTTTATATAATATTTTTCATGTCATCGACTGCCTTCCGCTGTACCTTGGGGCCGGTACACGGTTCCGAGAGCCGTAAGGGTGGCCACACATTCGTCAAATCCCCGGCGCGTCGCCGTACGGTCCAATTCTTGTAACGAACGGTCCGCCTAGATCATCTGGCGGCCGGAATGGGAAATTTTTGGTGCGATGCCGGACCAATATGTAGCATACTTTAGGCAGAAATTCGATGCACGATTCCGAAAAATGGGTCAAATATTACGCGATTCAAAACTCATTCAGTCCCACATACTAAATAACAAGTTAGCTCAAAATTTGCCCTCTTTAAGGCCTATCGCCATGTAATGGTTGGGCACAGGTTAAGGTGCGACGGGAGATACCTACATTATTGTCAACTAGGTACCTATTTCTTTTAATCATGTTGCGCGTCACGGAGGAGTATGAGATTTTTCATAGTTAAAGTTTATATGGAGAAGGTATGCATTTATTAAAATATTTTTTCCAGCTGGACGTAGACCAAAGCGGCTTTAAGAACTTCACTTCTTTAAGGTCTTCTCATCCAGATGTAAAGTTTATGGTAGCAGTAGGAGGCTGGGCTGAAGGTGGTAACAAATATTCCAGGATGGTGGCTACTAAATCTGGTCGGACGGCATTCGTCAATAGTGTTGTTGGTAAGTTTAAATAATATTATGTTATACGGAATACAGACTGTGTTGGAATTGAATTCGCGCGATCCAGGTTCAATCAATTCAGTCAAGCTGTAAGACTGATTGAATGATCATCGTTCAGCTCAAATCGCTAATTTGAAGAGGATGTTAATCTTGAATTCAACCCCCAAGTGAAGATACTTTTCTGGTCACTTGACACTTTGAATTTATGGTATTCCATATAATTAATTAGCGAACTCGCCCCGGCTTTGCACGGGTACAAAAATTTTGATTACCTACATAGATATGCATATAACTACTATAATTTATTAGATATTAGACCAGTTGGATGCTGTAAAAGCTCAGTGTAAACTGGATGCACCTGACGTAACGCTAAAAAAATTTTTTTTGGATTCTTTGTACGATCAAGAATATATATCCGTGGGTTGCGCCCCCTCGAAGGTACAAATCAATTGTTCAAATCAACAAAATATGATTTTTATATGAAAAATGCGTATTTTTTTATTACGTTTGCACGAATAACTTGGAATGTGAGGGTTTTAGGCCAAAATCTCATTAGACAAAAGTTGTTCGCAATAAAAAAATACACAAGATATGTGGGTTTTAATACCCCGTTTTTTCAATTAACCATGTTGAAATAGGGTGAATGTAGCTTTCCAATGGTAAAAGAATTTTTGAAATCGGCACAGTAGTTTTTGAGTTTATTCATTACAAACATACACACACACACTCAAAATACAAATCTTTCATCTTTATAATATTAGTATAGATGTAGTGATAATAATGATGATTTACACTAATATTATAAACGCCAAAGTTTGTATGGATGTATGTATGTTTGTTACACGGATCTGGATGAAATTTGGCACAGAGATAGATTATAGTCTGGAATAGCACATAGGCGAGTGTAAGCATGACGAAATTATATGGGTTCCAATTTTAACATTTTTATCACTGAACCCTAACAGAAAAGATATTTTACTTGAGAGTAACAAGTAGAAACTCTACAGTTTTAAATAATAAATTCAACGTTGCACTTTGTCGTCAGGAATTTTTAAAATGCGGAAGGAAGGTTTTGTAGACCAAGTATTCACTGCTTGTTAGACATAATTGAACGGAATATTTGTGGCACTAGAGTGGAATTGCACATCCTAAAGTCCTTTTTTATGTACTTTTCTTATTTGGTAAACAAACTTTGCATGTCTTTTTTAAATAACAGTTTTTAGGTTACTTTTAAAAATACATTGTTTAAATCTAAATTTATAAAACCATCGTGTCGCTGACTGACTGACAATCAACGCACAGCCTAAATCACTGAAGATAACACACACCTTTGTCCACTTTTTGTCAGTGGTCCATATTGAACAGAACAGGTGTCAAGCCTATTGCTGCACTTAATGGACCTAGATATGAATATGAAAATTAGAGGGTATATTCCTTAGGTGCACTAAGAAAGGATTTTTCGAAGGGTCAAATTCAAGTCTGAAATAAAAAAAAAATATACAATTCTGTCCGAAATAGTAAATAACATGTGAAATGGGGTTGTTTATAAAAAAAAAAATATTCCGGGGGAATTAAATATTTTTCCGGGATAAAAAAACCCTATGTCACTTATATATGTATATGTCATTTATAATAATAAAAAATATTTAAATAATATTTATAAAAAAATAAATTTTAATAATACCTATATATTGAAAATGATAACAAACTTATTTTCTGTATTTGATCCAATAACTAACATTTTTAATTTTTCATTAAATTGAATAAGAACATTATTATTTATAATTTTCATACCATATATTTACTGATTTTCAATTAACCGTTATAATTATTTATGATATTCAATTATATACAAATTAAACTTAGAATTTAAAACATTACTAAATGATAAAAAAAATGGAATAACTTTTATTTTTATTTCACTATTTATATTTATTATATTTAATAATGTTTTAGGGTTATTCCCATATATTTTCACAAGAACTAGACATTTAACTTTAACATTATCAATCTCATTACCACTATGATTAAGATTTATATTATATGGATGAATTAATAATATAAATCATATATTTTACCATATAATTCCTCAAGGAACTCCATCAATTCTTATACCATTTATAGTTTTAATTGAGACTATCAGAAACTTAATTCGACCTGGAACTTTAGCTCCGGACACTCCGCTATCTCTGTGCAAATATCATGTCGATTGTCGATCCTTTAGATTAAAAAAAAATGCTCAGTTTTGGTGTGAAATAGAGACACAAATATACACACTTTCGCAATGTACTTGGTTTTTTACCGTGTTATCGGTTCCAGGGTACCCAGCGAAAGTCTCCGTCTTTTAGCCGAGGGTATTTGTGACGCTATACCTAACGGTTAGATCTGTTGAGTTATAATTTAGATGGAAAAGCCTCTAAATGTGGTTTGTCGGATTATGTACATAGGTTTTTAACCGACTTCCAAAAAAAGAAGGAGAAGGTTCTCAATTCTGACCGTATTTTTTTTTATGTATGTATGTACATCGATAATTCCGCCAATTGTGAACCGATTTTCATGGTTTCTTTTTTAATCGACAGATAATTCTTCCGGATTGGTCCCATTTTTCTCTCATAAAAATTGGTTCATTAGTTTTTCAGAAAAAACTGACTTTAAAAGTACATTTTTATTGATATCTCGATAAAATAAGTACCGATTTTGACAACTTATTTTTTTTAAGACATTATAATTTCTCGACATTATCTCACAGACATATGACGAAAATCGGTTCAGTAGTTTTTCAGAAATTCAGTAATTAATTTCTGTTTACGGCTGAAAATTATATATCAGAAAAAGTCTTAGCAACGGTTGCTATTGACACAAAGTTGTCAATTTTCGTGACGATAGTCTAGCGGTTAATAATGGGGAGTCATAGGATGCACAAGCACATGGTTCAAATCACATCCACAGTGTTTATTTTTTTTAATTTTTCATCAATATTTTTTTAGTTGCGTTATTATTTGTCTCTCAAGGCAGCAAAATCACTTAAAAGGGTAAAATAAACATTTTAAAAAAAAGTGCACCGACTTCAAAAATTTGCACTGAAAAGTAAGAAATAATAAAAATTTCGTCGTAGAATTTGAAGACGGTTGGTGCCAAATTAGAAATAATTTAGTTCCCAAATTCACTAATCTAGACAATTCATTAGGAACCTACGATCATCAGTACATACAAACATAGACAATATTGAACAGATCTTTTTTTTTATATTTACTTAGTTTTGTATCCTAATTTGGCACCAACCGTCTTCAAATTCTACGAAGAAATTTTTATTATTTCTTACTTTTCAGTGCAAATTTTTGAAGTCGGTGCACTTTTTTTTAAAATGTTTATTAATTTTAAAAAGCCCATTGGTACCGTGGATCGAACCGTGATCCATCTAGTTAATACCAGACGTCTTATCCACTCAGCTACCGACGCACCTTGGAAGCCTTCTATATAATTTTCATGAGTTAAACAATATCACAACATGTCATGTCTCGACAAAGTAAAAAATCTATTTTCTCTCCGGACCATTGCCAAAAATATACCTGGCATCGAGCCCAAAGGTTTATTGAGCGTGAAAACACCTGGAAAAGCTTGTATGGGTACCAGTGGCGAAGGGTGAATATTTTTCTTTTATAATCCAAAATGCACCAATGTCCATAAATAGATAATAGTAATTTATCGTAAAGGGATTTAAATTACCTAAACTCTTTTTTATTTAAGTTGTCTTTTGTAAAAGTATAATTCCAAAATAAAACAAACACGCAAGTAAACAGGCAAATAACAAACCTCGCTGTTTAGCAGACACCTTCGAATCTCATAACCTGCAATTTTTCTTATTTTAGGGTCTATTGGCGCGTGCTAAAATGAGAGGGAACGTATTTCAATACAAATGAAAGAGACGGTTGCTTAGTATAAAGTATAAGGTAGTACCCTAAGATTTTATACGTCGTCTTGCAAAATCTTAGGTAGTACCTATAGACGAGCAAGCCGGTATTGTATCGGCTTATGCCCAGAAGTTCCTAATTGATATCGGTAGGCGTTTAGAAAAAAATACTTAAAGAGTATGTTTAGATTGATAAAATACGTTTGTAATTATTTTACAAAATGTCGTTAGTCCATATAGATAGACTAACCAATTCCTAAAGGGGAGCCGAAAGCAATCGGGTTGTATGAACTTGGGACTCTTGGGACAAAATTGTAGATTGACTTTTTGTCTGATTGTTGCAACGTAGTCGTAAATTATTTCGTAAACTACTGTGGGGTTAAATATTTAAAATTTAAATTTAAATTAGTTAAATATTTTTTGACTCGAAGGAATGCCCGGCCCGAGAATGTCCAACTTTACAATGTCTGGGCAAATCCGTGTACTGTTACAGTTTGCCCGACCCAGCAATTTGCTCGGCATTCTAGTATTGGACATTCTCGGACATGGCATTCCTAGGCTGGGATTTAAAAAACACTGTTATAAAGCTTACATTAGTAGCAATATTATAGTAGTTTATGAAACTGGTTCATAATAGGGGTAATTAAAACACAAGTGGAATTTTTCAATAGCATCCACGAGTGTTTTAATTCCAAGTTATGTGCCCGTTCATAGACTACTTTATCTAATCCCATGCAACAGGTATTAATAATTGACCAATCTTAAAAGAGCAAAAATTATAAAAGATTATTTGACACTGTTGTTGCGACCAGGTGGCGTCAAATTAATTTCAATATCGCTTACAGACATTTTTAATAACTTTTGAATTACAAAACAAATTGAACCAAGATATTTTTCTTAATCGACAAATTGGCGGCAAACCGCGGTTACCTACCGCGCATGCGCGTTAACTGTCAAGTGACTCGCACATGCGCGTGTCGATATTTTCATAGACTTTAATGTGGCTGTATAAGACATATCCTCTACCCTTTCTGTATTTAAAAAAAACAAAACATTACGATATCGTTTTGTATGAAAACTTCGGTACTGTAATACATTACAGTATCGAAGTTTGACATATTGCAGACGCGTGTATATAAAACATATCATTATGAAGTATAATTCGATTTTGTAATAGAGACTTTACGATATAAGAGTAGATAAATTATTATAATTAGTGCTACGTAGAGCAAAAACTGCGTCGACAGCGTAATGGGTTCACTACATTAATTCCTGTGAAATAGGGCTTGCTTGACGACCAGACAAGACTGTCAGAAAGACGGACATTTTTTATATAGAAAAGACGACATGTGACCCTGCCTGTTCTTAAAGGTGGCCACACATTCAATCCCCGCCGCGTCGCCGTACCGTCCACCGAAATCGACCACAAACTCGGACGATTCTTGTATCGAACGGTCTGCCTAGATCATCCGGCGGCCGGAATAGGAAATTTTCGGTGCGATGCCGGACCAACGTGCGGCCTACTTAAGCGAAGGTGGTTGGTTCATGAATATAATCCGCCAGACGTGGCCCATAGAGATTAGAGATGCTTTTTCACTCTTTCCTACTTGTTGCCAAGTTAAAGACATTTCACTGAGAGTTCAACGTATCGTTAGCGGGAAACAAAGATTGGAATTTTCAAGTCAATATTCAATAAGAAAAATAACAATTGTCAACGAAGGTTACTTAGTTTCCTTGAATTCCTCCTGACGTATTTGCTTGGTGGATTTCTTGCTTATTCGTGTGCCAACCACGTATGTCCACCCACTGACTGTGCGAATAGGAACGCCATTGAAATTATCTTAGGCTGATTTCACACAATTTATCATTTTATTTAATGAAATGTCTAAATTAATCTGTTTTCATCTTCACGGGCCTTTATTAAAAAACTATGTACCAATGAGTTTTTATAATGATTTTTATAATAAAAAATCTATGTACATTATCTGACAAACCGTACAAAGAGGTTTTTCCATCTACATACCTCAACAGAGCTGGCCACTTGTTAGGTATAGCTTCAAAAATAAATCTTCGGCTAAGTGAGGAAGACTGTGTCTTCCACTGAGTACCCTGGGGCCGGCAACAGTTCCCGGGAGCTGTAAGGCAGCCCGTTTAATTAAAAATCCATTGGTACATGGCCGGGATCGAACCGTGGTCCGTCTAGTTAATACCAGAGATAATAACCGTATAAATAGGTAATATAAAGCATGTAATAAAAATAAAAAACCTAACTAAAAATAAACTGAAAAGTAAAACACTTGCTAAAAGTACAGCGGGCGAGACAAAGAAACAAAATAAATTATGCTGTTAGTTTTGTTTGTCCCGCCTGCTATAACTTTTATCATTCTAGTTATATTTAAATAGAGCCGTAAAGAAAAAACCTTTTAACTTGGTTCTACATAGGTATTAAAATTATCTTAAATAGGTAGGTACTAAATTACAAAAATAAAATAAAATTACAAATAAAAAAAATCATGTAAATCGCTATCTACTGGGAGAGTACCCAACAGACTGGCTGCAATGCTTATTCTTTGACCGAAATAAGAGCCAGCCCATTAGTCATATAAACAGACTGTGTGCACTAGGTCCCCACGGTTCTTGCATTACTTTTTTTTTATTTCTTCACGGGTTACCTTACAGCTCCCGGAAACCGTTGCCGGCCCCAGGGTACCCAGCGGAAGACAAATCCGATGTTTTTTTTGAGACTATACCTACCTAACGAGTGGCCAGCTCTGTTGAGGTATGTAGATGGAACAGCCTCTTTGTACGGTTTGTCGGATAATATACATATATTTTTTATTATAAAAACCCATTGGTAGAATGGTACTTTATTTTGTTTTTAAATTTACAAGTAGTAAATAAAAAAAAGTATAAAACAGCGTGTGTATATCCACCCTAATAGTGTAGATTGACATGACTCCTCGCGTAATCCTCTCATGCATTATATTGTATTTTCTATTAGTTCCTTATTTATTCTTTTTGTTTCCGATATAGCTTTTATAAATAAATGAATTGTGTCATGTAGGGATTTTTTTTAGCTTTTCGTCCAGGTTTCGCCCGTGACAATTTTTTATTGGTTTTGTTTGTAATATGGGACCGAATAATTGTCGACCAGAAATAAGCAGCCCGACCTAGGCATACGTGGAAGTACACGAACTCCTGCCCGGACATTCTCGGGTCAGGCAATCCATGGTCTTGTGCCGAAAACATGTCGCGAACACAGGTCGCGAATTCATAGCATTTCCCCCTACCAAAAATCGCTCAACGCGCCAAGAAGTTTTTTTTCTATAGGATTTTGTATGAACTCAAGACGGATATGAATGTTAAAATAGGCGAAGCCAGGTGGAAAGCTTGTTAAAAATGAATATTTGCATTAGCACGTTATCCAATATGGTAGGCAATGTTGGTTTATCCAATTAGAAAATGTATCAGTACATTTTAAAAACACCGGAAAAGTCCGATGGGAAATCTGTGATAATGTTGGGAATACGGGATTCAAAATTAAATAAAAACGCATTTTAGCAGCCTGTTTAATGCGTAATAGGGTGGAACGCTGTTAATTGTATGTATTAATTTTATTTTGGAATTTCGCTAAATATTAATTAGAATAACTCTGCCACAAAGCCATTAAAATTTTGAAAAAAATATTTAAATGGAATAAATACTAAAATATTAACTTATTTAATATTTTTCTTTAATCAAAGGTGCGTCGGTGGCGGAGTGGTTAAAACGCCAATGGGTTTTTTTATAATTAAAAACTTATGTACATAATCCGACAAGCCAGACTTAAAGGGTTTTCCCTCAAAATAAATACCTCAACAGAACTAGCCACTCGTTAGGTATAGCCTCACAAATATCATCGGCTAAAAGAGGGAGACTTGGTCTTCCGCTGGGTACCCTGGGACCGTAACACCCGTAAGGTAACCCGTGATAAAAAAATAGAAGTGAAAGTATCACGTGATAGAATATTTCTTCGTATCTATGTTATCAATCCAAGTTCTGTATTTCTAACCTTTAGATTAGATTTGGACAGCTTTTGACCGGAAACTAAACAGGAAATTAATGCAATCCTATTAATTGGTTCAATGAATTAATGAATGAATTAATTAATCTCGTGCACCTGAAAACAGAAAAGTTTATTGTAAATTCTATAAAATACTAGCATTCCGCCGTAATGTCGCCCGTGTATATATATATTAGGAATCGTATTATTATATACTAACTGCTTAGGCTCCCAACAGACGTATCGTGAACAGCTAACCTTCATAGTGAATTGACATAGGCGCAAACAGTATCAAAATCGGTTTAGTAGTGTTTGAGTTTATACCTATACAAATTTACAAACTTGAGAATTTATAATATTAGTAGATTCCACGTTTTTAGATTTGTCTTATTTGGTAAACTAACTTTGCATGCCTTTTAATACTTCAAATTTTAAATAATACTTTAAAAAATATGATTATTAGCTCTTCAAATGTAAAACAGGTTAAAATTGCTAAAATTTTGACAAATTAATTTAAAAAAAGACTAAAAGACGGACATTAGGTACCTACGAAATGCTAGCAATTCTTTGTTTTTTTACTATGCCAACTAAAATTTTATAAAACATTTCAGCATTTATGAAAAAATACAACTTCGATGGCTTGGATTTGGACTGGGAATACCCAGGTGCGGCTGACAGAGGTGGTTCATTTTCCGACAAAGATAAGTTCCTGTATTTTGTGCAAGAATTGAAGAGAGCCTTCATCCGTGCCGGTCTGGGATGGGAATTAACAGCGGCAGTGCCACTTGCTAACTTCAGACTTATGGAAGGATATCATGTGCCAGAATTGTGCCAGTAAGTGATTTTTTTAAGCCATGTTCGGTTCATGGCGGTCGGGCGAAATGGTTCTTAAATTAAAAATAATGTAACTCACAGTCCGGTTTGGTGAAAGAGGCCTTTCCCTAATGGCATGGGCAATGGGCACGGTGCCTAGAATGCTAGCTGCAATTAGGAGCAATTAAAAAATTACCAGGGACGAATTTTTTTTACACCTACTCACGACTTCTGCCCAGCTAGATACCTATTTTATTATTTCCTTATGATTTTGAGTGAACTTTTAACTCTTAACCCACAACCCCTAGAACTCCATCCCCTTCAATACGCGCCTGAGCGAATTTATCGACCTCTATCAATATGTTTTTAACGCATCGTTTGAAAGTTTGCTGCAACAATAGTCTCGAACAAAGAGATTTAATGTCTTGAAGAAGTCTTTATTTAAAAATATGATACAGTGGTTAGACGGAGTTAGAATCGGAGGTCTTGGATTTATTTCTAAACCGTTCTAATATTGTTGAAAAATTCTAATGTTTTAATATACTTCCCCTGTAAGTGACTTCACATTTCTATTAGGTACTATTCAACATAATAATGTCAACTCGATTGTTACAAGTGTCTTTGAACGTACCTCAGTATATTATTCAATGTGTAAACTTGGCACAAATGCCGACCATGGATTGCCTGCCCCTATATTAATGTCAGGGCAGGAATTCGTGTACTGGCTTGCACGTATCGGGTCGGGCATATTTGGCTGCGCATTTCTGGCCGGCAATTTTCGGTCCGGATGGCGTTATTATACGTTATATACTTATAAATTAAAAACCACTGTGATTCATAGTTTTAGTTTTCTGTTGGCAGTCCCCATGACTGCCTATTTTTGTTTTTTTATTGATATTATAAAAAATATATCTAGATTTCCACCCCCACTTAGCCCGTGCAAATTGTTTAATGTTTGTCGTTTATGGTGTCTGCTTCGCTCCTTTGGGTCACAGCGTGATGTTATCCTATGCCTATACCCATCTTCAACAAACGAGTATTTTTTTCAAATCGGACAGAGATAGTATATTACTAGCTGTGCCTTGCGGTTGCACCCGGTAGCGTGATGTTATAGCCTATAACCTTTCTCAAGGGCTATCAAATTCAAACCTTTTTTTCAAATCCGACTGGTATAGTTTCAGCGTTCAAACAAACAAACAAATTCTTCAGCTTTATTATTCATATAGAAGTATTGATCGAGGTGAATATTCCTTCTTTAGTTTTATTTTGACAGCTACAAATTTTAATCATACTTATGCTGGGTATAAAATTTAAAATATGCAAATTTCGCAGAGATTTGGATGCCATCCACGTCATGTCGTACGATTTGAGAGGAAATTGGGCCGGCTTCGCGGATGTTCACTCGCCGCTTTATAAACGACCTCATGACCAATGGTCTTATGACAAACTAAATGTGGTAAGAAAATTGTTATTATATTTTTCTATTATTTAGCATTTAAAATTGGTAAAATTAATTTAAAAACATGATTTTATAAATGAAAATACAATTTTCTAATTATTTTAGTAGGTATAATAAATCTTGCAGCTATAATTTAAAAGTATTTCCAAAAAAAATTCAACACAGCGATATAAATTATGTTCCAGAATGACGGTTTGAATTTGTGGGAAGAAAAAGGATGTCCCTCAAATAAATTGGTAGTCGGTATACCGTTCTATGGCAGGTCCTTCACTCTAGCATCTGGCAATAATAACTACAATCTGGGAACTTACATTAACAAGGAAGCTGGAGGTGGCGATCCTGCACCATACACTAATGCAACTGGATTTTGGTCATATTATGAGGTAAGGAAGAAAATGTTAACTTTTAACACCTATTATGGTTTTGAGTTCATACAAAAATCCAATAGCACATTCAGTTTTTTCCGAATTTTTCCAGGCAACTTTTTCAATCCCTACTAAAACCTTATTCAGACTATTACAAACATCAAAAAAATTGCCAAATCAGTCCAGCCCTTAGAGTATTATACTCTAAGGTCCAGCCTTTCTCAATGCGCTTACCAACGAACAATATTTAATATTTATTAAATATAGATAAAATTTATACTATAACACTAATATCAAAATAATTACTATTATGTTACTATAAGTTCGCAAAATGCCCGGTCCTTTGGCGACATAGGTCCAAGTGTTGTCGCTAGCACCCGTCGGAACCTATCTCTGAATGCATCAGAGACAATGCGCTAACAAACAGGCTCTGTTAGGTGACTGAAATATTGCAGAGATAAAATTAAATTAAAATTTGGCTATACTTTTAAGGTGTTCATCAAGTCTATTATTATTAGAATTTTTGTCTGGCTGTTTGTATATTTTTTGCCCAAAATAGCTTTTCATACAGCTTATAATATCTGAAAACCAATAATTTAAACTAAATCTTAAAATTTTAATATCTTTTCCAAAGCGCAGATTAATTTTTTGATTGTATTATTACAGATTTGCACTGAAGTTGATAAAGAAGGATCAGAATGGACAAAAAAATGGGACGACCATGGTAAATGTCCATACGCTTACAAAGGTACACAATGGGTAGGTTACGAAGATTCTAAAAGCGTAGAGATTAAAATGGACTGGATTAAACAAAAAGGTTATTTAGGAGCCATGACATGGGCAATTGATATGGACGATTTTAGAGGTCTGTGCGGAGAAAAAAATCCATTAATAAAACTGCTACATAAACACATGAGTGCATACACTGTGCCGACCCCTAGGGAAGGGGTTGCGACGCCGACGGTAAGTTCTGTTTGGTATTTTAGTAATATTTAAAACTGTTGGGTCGTCGGTGGTCGAGTGTCACATACGACCATGTACCAATGGGTTTTTATAATAAAAAATCTATGTATATTATTCGACAAACCGAACAAAGAGGCTTTTCCATCTACATACCTCAACAGAGCTGGCCACTTGTTAGGTATAGCCTCAAAACATCTTCGGCTAAATCTTCAGACTGCTGGGTATCCTGGGGCCGGCAACGGTTCCCGGGAGCTGTAAGGAAACCTATGAAGATTTGAAGAGTTTTTTTAATAATTTTTAATAAAAAAAATGTCACAAAAAAGTTATCCCAAAGAATTTCTGGGATATAAAGTTCACCGATGTCTGCACTCTCCGGCCCTACAACTATCTCTGTGCAAAAACACCGTGTTCCGCTCGTGGAAATGTTTGAAAAGTGACAGAATAATTTATCCCAAAGGATTTCCGGTATAAAAGTAGCATAATTATGTCACTTTCCAGCCTTTCCTCAGTTCTGGTGTGACAGAAGGACAAACAAACAAACATAGTTTTAGGATTAGGATGTATATTTTGAGATTGATTATCTATCTATCATCACGCCTTTTATCCTAAGAGGGGTAGGCAGAGACAATCGATTGCCATTTCTAACGATCCTGACATACCTTCTTTCGCTTCTTTTATATTCATTATACCTTTCATACATGGTCGGCGACTGATACCTATTTTACCGAGGATGTGGAAATTATTGCATACTAACTAACCTAACTAATATCATAAATGTGTTTCCTTCCAACTACGCTGTAACTTCCTCATTACTTGTCAATATATTGATCAGATACTTTACTGCTCTAGAACAATAAGTTACTTACTATGAAAATCCATAACATTCTGCTCTTGTTTTAATTTTAAATTAGGTATTTGTTCTGTAGAAGATAATTATAAACAGAAGTAATTTTTCTATATGGCGCCGTACTTGTTGATACTGGTTTTTTAACAACTTTCACGCTGAAAGAAACTGTTCTTGTTACACTTGTGTTTTAGAGCTAGGTACCTAACATTCGGAAAAAACACAGACTGTATGGCTAGCCCCTTTCCCTTCCGTCAAAATGGAGAAGTATAACAATTAATTTATCTAAAATCTAAATAAAGAAAATTTTGTTTAATTTATTTTAATTTTATTGTAGTTGAAAGAAATCTATTACGAACCTCCCTTAGAGTGACTTCTTGTTGCACTTGTGTTTTTAGAGCCGGCCTTCAAACTAACTTTAATCTTTAATTCTTTTAATCTTCCTAAAATAAACATGAAAACTGTGCAATTATTTATTACATTTAAATTTTCAGCCGGAATGGGCCCGACCACCATCCACACCATCCGACCCATCTGAAGGTGACATCATAACAACAACAACTACAATGAAACCAACAACCATTCCTGCTCCCCTTTCTACAAGTTCCACAACCACTTCTACAACTACTATGCAACCTGAAATAACAACTCAAAAACCAGCAGCTACATCACAAAAACCAACGACAGTGGATTCGCCTCCAGCTGTAAGTTTACCAATACCTATATCAGACCATTGCAAGAGATTTTTTTCTAATAAAATGTACCTAGCCTATAGGTTAGGTATAGCCTCACAAATACTATCGGCTAAATGAAGCATACTTCGTGTACCGCTGGGTACCCTGGGACCAGTAACACGAATGCGGGAGCCAAAAAAAGTATCCTATGTCATTAGAAAGCGCGCTCGACTACAATTTCTTTGTCTAAGCTTTTAAACTATTTTTGTGCAAGAGAATTTCGAACATTTTTGCATTCGGTCAAATTCTTAATGCATTAGGATAAATAAGAAATATTGAGGTCAGTTTCGCTGAAAGTTTAATGAAAAATCATTCAGCCGTTTCGCAGTCAATCCTGAACAAACATGCGGTATAACTCGAGCTGGGTAAACCTGGCTCAACTTATTAATAGCAATTATTCCATTAATTTTTAAATGGCAGACACTAAAATTTTATTTATTACTATAATATACAAGGCAAGAATATCCTTAGAGGTAAATTATTTGGCTTACAACTTTCTATAGGATTACAATTTTGAAACGAACAGCAAGCTATATAAAGTAGCTTATCGCTCGAGCTGACGATCCTGGCGTTGCAAATTTCATTAAAAACGGATTAGGAGCTGTCTAAACTCTTGTGTTATGGTTGAATAGGCTGATTTTTTTACGTGAACTGGCATAAGATTCCGTAATATTAGATCAAATTTTAAACAAAGAAGCAGTGACTTAGGACTTTCTTATAATAATATACAAAAGAATAGAGTTTGCACTAACATTAATTAATATTCTTCTCTAATATTATCTATCTATCATCACGCCTTTTATCACAAGAGGGGTAGGCAGAGACAATCGAATGCCATTTGTTACGATCCTGACATACCTCTTTCGCTTCTTTTATATTCATCATACCTTTCTTACATGCTCGGCGATTGTGTGTACTTTTAATATTTCCATCGATGAATACATTTTTATTTAACAAAAGTACACCTAGGTCGTCTTCTGCCAGAATTTCCTTTCACTTCAGCTATATAAACCTTTTTAGTAAATTTTTCATCCTTCATTCTTTTAACGTGTCCAAACCAGCATAAACTACTTTTCTTCATTTTAGTCATAAAATCATTTTTCACTCCGCATTCTTCTTTTAAAATCTGTTTCATAATTTCTGGTTAATTAATTTTTCAGGAAAATGAAATAGATAACGTGGATGTGTGCACAGCTGAACAGGACTACGTACCAGATAAGAAGTGCGATAAGGTAATTTATTGATCATTTGTATTTAAGACAATATAGTCCGGCCGACATAGTCTGATACAGCAGAGTCTTAATAGATTGCGAATTTAATGTAATTTTACAATATTTTGTATTTACCCTCATTTTTTAACCGAACTTAAAAAAAGAAGGAGGAGGTTCTCAATTCGGCGGAATGTTTATTTTTTTATATGTATGTTCCCCGATTACTTGAAGACGCCTGGACCGATTTGGAAATTTTTTTTTGTTTGAAAGGGTATACTTTACAGGTGGTCCCATTTTTTTTACTGAAAATTGGTTCAGTAGTTTTTTTGAAATTTTGAAAAAACTGACTTTATAATTAAATTTTTCTTAACATCTCGATGAAATAATTTTGACGACTTATTTTTTTAAGGATATAATAATTTCTTGATATTAAGTATCTCACAGACATATGACGAAAATCGGTTCAGTAGTTTTTCAGAAATTCAGTAATTTGTCTCTGTTTACGGCTGAAAATTATGTATCAGAGAAAAGCTTTAGCAACGGTTGTTAATTGACACGAAGTTGTCAATTTATGTACTTATCGACGGTGGTCTAACGGCTAAAGGACTTCAAAAATTTGCACTGACAAGTAAGAAATAATAAATATTTCGTCGTAGAATTTGAAGACGGTTGGTGCCAAATTAGGATACAAAATTAAGTAAACATCTAAGAAGATAAAGATCTGTTCAATATTAGGTATCTATGTTTGTATGTACTGAACTCGTAGGTCCTAACGAATTGTCTTTATAAGTTGTTTCTAATTTGGCACCAACCGTCTTCAAATTCTACGACGAAATATTTATTATTTCTTACTTTTCAGTGCAAATTTTTGAAGTCGGTACACTTTTTTTTAACTTATTTTATTTACATTTCAAAAAGATCGGGAAAACGGCCATTATCTCGAAAGACAGCCTATGACACTCTTCGGCCCTCCAACTATCCCTGCACGAAAAATGTAGGGATCGAACCCAAACCAAGTAGGTACCTGCACTGAGTTTTGATATTTTTTATTTTTTTTTCAGTATTGGAGATGTGTCAATGGCGAAGGCATACAATTTACTTGTCAACCGGGCACAGTGTTTAATGTGAAAATAAATGTTTGCGATTGGCCCGAGAATGCTAAGAGAAACGACTGTTCTTAAAAATTATTGATTATTTTATAAAACCTTAATTTATAGATGACCATCCGCGACTCCGTTGACAGTAGTAAAACATCCAATATTTATACAAAAATACATATCAGTAAAATAAATTAAGAATTTGTAGGAGTAAATTGTAAGAAATTTAGATATAGAAATAACTAGAGGCATATTTGTAATAAAATGTTCGTTAGGCGTTCGACGGTCGTCGTCAGGTCATCGTTACGCGAAATAGTAGATAGATAAAAAATTAATAAAAAATACATTTGAATTTATGACGAGTAATGCAAGCTTTTCTAATATCTAGAATTAATTAGATTTTAATATAGATACCTAAATCAGAGATTAAAGTTATGTTTAAAAGTCAGTTATTTATAAACGTAGTTTAACTAAATTTACGACTGTTAAAACACATTTAATACAAGTTTATTAATAAGACCTGTTATTTTTTACAGAAGTTTTTATTGTCTTGTTTTTATTTCTTTACGGGTTGCCTTGAGTAGGCCACACATTGGTCCGGCATCGTACCGAAAATTTCTCTTTCCGGCCGCCGGATGATCTTTGGACGAGTCTGTGGTCGTTTTGGGTGGACGGTACGGCGACGCGCCTGAGATTGGACGAATGTGTGGCCTTTACAGCTCCCGAAACCGTGTTACGGTCCCAAGGTAGTCTTGTATGTGCATTTGTTGTGATTAATTTATAAGTTTGGCTAATAAACCGCCTTATGAAATTTTATTTTAGATATCGTTATGAAATATAGAGCAGATTGCAATTTTAAATATCCACTATGAATGTTGAAATATTCATTAATATTCATTGAGACATTATGATGCCTTTTTTGCATAAACAAACCGTAGAATACAAAATAACCTAGATTCCGCATACATTTTTCAAACTGAGACTTGTTGTATTTCTTGAAAATAGAACATAGAATAGGTGTTACTTTAGTTGTTCCGTTGGGAATTCGGTATGTAAAGTAAAAGCTAAGGTACGATTTTTATATTTTTATTTTAAAGATTAAGCTTTTTTAAGAAACTAATTTGAATATTTTTGATTTCTATACAGTAGTTTTTTTATAATAAATTATCAAAGTTTTAGCACTGATGATATCATTTTGTCGGCTGAATACTTCAATACCTTTGATATGTTGGTACAGAAAAATGAACATCTGTGTTCTTTGACTTTGACATTTAACAAACAATAGTGTTGCCGTCTCTAAATCCTACAAAATCTACCAAAACCTACCACTTCTACATAAAACATATTAAAACAACAACAAAGGAACACATCTTTACGGCTTTTATATCGTAGTCTGCATAGTTGTTGTGATACAAAATATATACAAAGGTCAAAGAATATCCTACCATAAAAAATGCTTAAACATTCTTCCTAAATAATAAACTAGATTAATTATAAAAACTACTGAAATAGTACTATATCTAGTAACAGGGTAACATTGGTTGACAAGTTGACAAGTAAATATTTTGCTTTTATTTAGCCGATATAATGACGTCATTCATAGGTGAAATGTAGGTTAAGTAAAATATTTGTTTTTGAAAAAATAAAGACAATCTCACGATTTTAAGAGTTATAAATTGAAGAATACGGATTATTAAACCAATATCTCGAAACGGTTTTGGATTCAGCATACCTTAACTTTTACTTTACCTACCGAATTGTAAAGAAATGCAAATATATGGTAAACTCAAATAGTTGATCAGATAGGAGAAAGCTGCATACGGGTATCAATCGGCACAACTAGTTTATCAGTTCAGTTGATCGGAATGGAATAAGGGGTTATTTTTTATTAATATTATCCTATATATTATGTCTTGATAATAAGAAATTATCTCAAAATTGGTAAATCGTGGCATGAAGTATGACTGACGGGTGCGGAAAATCGTATATTTTTTGACAAATTATGACGGTTTTATTTAATGCGCATGTACTATATTCTGGTTTGTTCTGTTGAAAACACAGACAGATACTATAATTTAGTTTATATATAGATTTTACTACAAAGCTTTCTGAAATTACATGAAATTCATGTATAATTACTCTATGGAACTAATAATATGCTAGTGGTATTTTACCTAGTCGAAGAGTACCCCTTTAACAACCCTTAATTATTAAATTAAGACGGTCTTTATTATTACAGTTAAATTTTGACAAATAATTTGTTTCGAGTAATCAATTAGATACGCTTGTCTCGAAATGGTGCTCAAAGTTTGTCGTTTATTTTGTAGATTTAGAAATAAATGTAAATTTATTTATTGAAATGTGTGTTTGTTTTCAATTCCTATTTATATTTATGACCAGAATGCCCAGGTTTAAGGCAGGGATCAACCTCAATAAAAAATACTATTTGCACTCCGGTGGGCGGATGCTTATGTAGGACAATATAAGGTTGAATATTGCTTGGCATATTTTACGTGGTCATGCAGCTACACTTGAAATTTCACTTATTTTGTAGCTTTTTCTTAAAATTTGTTAAAGAAAAACAATTAAACAGTGAAAGTAATCGGTTAACGTTTTAAAAGATTATTCAAGCTATTTGATTCCTAAAAAAAAAGTATATAGTTGTCGCGCAAAATATTGTAAATTTACGCTCAAAAGTTTTTTTACAGAGGTATTTTGCATAATTTTTTTTCAATAGACCAAAACACTTATGAAAAATCTATGCGGTTAAAGTTTTATGTAGTATTATTTGCTATCCACTATATTTTTTTGAGATTGAGATTGATTCCTGACACTTCAAAGTAAGCGTTCAAAAATGCCACTTTCGTGTTTGCACCCTGCCTTAATGCTCACCAAAATTTATTTTTTGCTAAGAAGAGCATGAAAAAATTAATGATACACATTATAGAGATGGGTACAGAAGGATTCTGCCATTCTTTGGAATTCTTCTGGAGCCGCCACTGTATTTTTTGTATAGTAAGCAAAATAAAATCGCAAGTTCGAATTTCGAGCCAAAAGAGAGCGAATCTATTGTTTATGCCAGTGTCGTCTTTTGAAAAAGTAGTGACATTTTTTTGGTTGGTTTCGAGATTTAAGGCCGATTGACACAAACTATTCTTTGGTTGGTTTCGCGATTTAAGGCCGACTTACACAATACGAATTTATCTCAAAGCTGTGCACAACAGATTCAACGCGGGCGGAGCCGCGGGCGGTCGCTAGTTAGCAATATAAGTGAATCAAGTCGGGAAAAAGTTAGCCCCAGGGAGTTTTCATGGCGATTGCTGTCTAATCCGTCAGAGATATAACAAAATTATGTAGGAACGAATTATGTAGAATAAGATTACAAAAAAGTCTACACTAGCATTATCTATCTCTAATAGATAAGTACCTAGTTATAAACGTATTTATGTAGGTATTCAATTGGTTGTAAACCAATGTACCCGGGGTGGGGTCGCTTTTCTTTTGAGGACGCTGATTGTGATTATAATAGAGTTGCCGAACCCCCAAACTGAAGAAATTACAAATTTTACAGTTAAGTAGGTACCTACTTTTTTTTACGGGTTGCCTTACAGCTCCCAAAACTGTATCTCTGAGACCGATAACACAGTTTCGGGAGCTGTAAGGCAACCCGTAAAGGAAGAAATAATCTTCACGTCTTCTAGGCATACCTCCACCGTAACGGAATATATTTGATGTAGCTACAAATTGCCTTAGTACTGGCTTTTTCACGGGCACAGGTTAGTTTTTAATATAATAAGGTGCTATAGGATTTAATTATACTTTTTCGTGATTTGTCTGGCTGGGCGGACAGCGATTCATTATTTACAGGCAGAGACGACACAAGACAGGTCCGTGCGGTAACAGTGGGTTAAATAAAACCCACCAAATCATAATTTTGTTTAGTTAAATTTAAACCTTATGCCTCTTTAATAAAACTCATATTTGTATACTAAAAGCTTTGTAAGTTGTAACATTAACAGTGTTGCATGTACATCAAGATAGGCCACCCGTTGTAACACGTCCCAGGCCATTTATCAACAAAAATACATTCGTACTTACATAATGGAAGCGTTTTGTTCCAATTTTCAACTAAATGTTTCTAAATACGCAATATTTGGTATGTAATTGATTTATGAGTGCTTTGGTTTTTCTTTGTATCTCGTAACAGAGATCGGAAATTAGCAGAACCGTGCCATCGTTCGTTCTACTCGTGGGTCAAAAACGACGGGTCCAGGCCACTCACCCGAGGAATGCCCGACTTAAGAAGATCCAACCCTAGAAATGGTTCTGAAATATGCTAAACCCCACTAAGTTATATTCGATCTCTGTGGAGCTGAAAAAAATGTTTGCATAACTTTCGTTGAAGATTTTCGCGCTAGTAGAGTTCGGAATTTCAGATAAATAAATAAAATAAAATAATTTGTTAAGAAACTTCATTATTTTTAGGTTCGAGCCGTGCTTCATAGTTTTTTCTTTCTTCTACAAAACTACATCATTGTGTGAGCGTATCTATCCATTTGACAAGTGGATTAGAGTGGAAGAACCAATGAAACATAGTCTCAATATGATGATATCATAAAAATTTACTCAGCCAGCAATGAGCCTATTGAAGAAAAACATTCAGACAGACAACTATAAAAACAATTATTTTTAATTATCAATTTTATTTATATCTTGAAGAAGAGGAAGTAGAAGAAGAAAGCACAAGTCCCTAATAGTGTGATCTTCAATAGAACAATAATCTTTGTGTTTTGTGTCGTTTGGTGTAGAAAGTCTAGGTCTGTGGGGTTCAAATGCCAAAAGGTTTATTTATGTTTAGATTAGATTTAAGGTTTTATATTATTTATAAACTATTTAAAAAAAAATCAAAGGACTCTTCAGTTCCCGATCTCAACTCGCTCTTGTCCAATTTTTTTTTTACCAATTTTAGCATAAATAATTTTATCGAAAATTGGAGAGTGACAATTCAAAAGCTTTATAAAAAGGTTTTAAAATTAAATATCAAAAAATTGGGCTCGTCCGGGATTTGAACCCGGGACCTCTCGCACCCTAAGCGAAAATCATACCCCTAGACCAACGAGCCAGATGTACGTACAGCTAAAATGAAGCAATGTATTCGAATTTATGGTAATAAAAACAAGTGAAAGTTAAAGTTTTGTATCTCTGTCCCACACAACTTGAAAAACAGTGATGGAAATATTATTATTAATTGAGTAATTTATATTGGCTTAATATTATTGCACGTATTATAAAGATTAAGTACGTTTTTATTTTGTTATCATTATCTCTTTCTTTTTAGAACTAATCATGCCAAGGAACGAATTCGTTTGCTTACGAGAGTCGACACCGATAACACATTTATTTTTTGCATATTTAATTACATATATGATATTTTGTTTTTCTAATTAATTTAGTGGTATCTTTCCTTAATATTATAAATGAGTGTGTTTGTTTATTTATTTGTTTGTCTTTATTTTACGACAAAACAAATCCGTGTCACAGAGATAATTGAGGGGATTGAGAGTGAAATAGGCTCCCGGAAATCTTTCAGGATATAATCACGTCACATTAAAAAAAAATAAAAAATATTTATTATTAATTATAATATTGCCTATTTACAATCGAAGAAGTGCCTATACTTAGGTATATCCTTCAGGCTTGTCTCAAGGGGAAATAGGCAAATACCAGCTTGATCGATTCATATTATTATCTTCATGCGGAATAAATATCATCTAAACTTTAACAGCCGTTACGTCGTGATTAAAACTTAGTAATAATTACTGTTTCAGGGTTCCGTCACAGACGGTTTTTTCAGAAACATGTGATGTAGAAACTTGAATCGTTTATTATTTTACTAGCACGTGCACAATATGAGTTTACAGAGTTTTTTGTAGATAATTTTATTCTACACAATTAATTCCTACATCATTTTGTTATATCTCTGACGGATTATACAGCATACGACATGAAAACTCTCCGGGGCTAACTTTTTCCCGACTTGATTCATTTATACTGTCAATTTTCAGCTCCTAAACATGATAGGTCCATTTTTAATACTCGTAAACCTTCCCGATGAATCAACTTATCACAACACAAACAACTCCTCACGGCCTTTATACCTTGCGGTGTGGCAGTAGCACCAGTAACAGTGTCTACTTTTTCCCAGTTGTCCATATTGACCATATCAACCTATCTAATAGTGAAAACCGCAATAAAAGTGATTTCCAGTCAACTGCAATGCAATCCATTTATCCATCATTA
Organism: Nemapogon koenigi; assembly: GCA_963924495.1. Taxonomy (NCBI): domain Eukaryota; kingdom Metazoa; phylum Arthropoda; class Insecta; order Lepidoptera; family Tineidae; genus Nemapogon; species Nemapogon koenigi. Next base: position 6,940,954 of record OZ004649.1, on the reverse strand, counting down.
TTCATCAATATCTCCCGCTATTTTGAAGATAATATCTATCTCTAATGACGAAAACTAATCAAACAAATAAAAAAATAGACTAATTTATTTCTTTTCTAAAAGACGCCATCTATTGGAGATCAGTTGAACTATGACAACAACACTACTAATGGTGCGAAGTATTATCACGGAACCCTGTCTGTGAAGTAATATTATAAAATAAACTTGGTATGAACGAATGGGGCCTCCCATATTTCTCGAAGCCTGTTATCGTGAACTCCATTGGGTTTTCGTCTTATTCCGCCGCGATCAGCCGCGAAACAGAGCGACGGGGCGTGTAATCTCGTGTAAACGGTTCAATAATTATCAACCTTTAATTTAGAAATTCTCTTAGTAAGAATATATTGTCTATAAAAATCAATAAAATTGAAATGTCTGTTTTTTAATCGAACTTCAAAAGAAGGGGGAGGTTTTCAATTCGTCGGAACCATTTCTTTTATGTATGTTCCGCGATTTAGATTTTTTTTTGTTTGAAAGGGTATACTTCACAGGTGGTCCCATGGTCATCAAGTTCTGATGAAGTGATCCTGGACAAATCGAGAACTCTTCAAATTTTATAGGCACACTTTGAAGCGATTTAGTTTTAGTTTGTTTTATAGTGACTTGTGCATTTGCTTTCGGAATTAAAGCACACTTTTCAGTGCATCATTTTGAAGTCTGTAGGTATACCAAAGGTATACACATTTTTTTAAAAGGCAAATTATTGAAGTGAAACCTTTTCAAGGTATGTGAGAATTGTAGCAAAATAGGAATTCGAATGTCACTGGCTACCCCTCTTGGTATAAAAGGCGTGATGTTAGATATTTAAATATGAATAATATAATGTAATTTACATATTATGACAAATAGCTATTTATTTTATTATTTCTTGTTTCAAAATGTCAATCTGTTTAAATATTTACTCTACATATCAATTGTGATCATTCAGTCAATCAAATTAACGTCAAGCAAACGTCAGTCAAGGTCGACTAACCTAAAAATTACTCTTGTTTATATACTCGTGTTTATATTTATTTAAATTGAATAGTTTTTTACAATGGCAAGTAAATAGTGTTTCATTCCGTCATGTCCTAATAACAAAGAAAATAATTACACGTAAAATATAATTTATAAAGATGTCATTCAAAGATTGACGATTGCCCTTTTTTGTAGGCAAAGGTATCATTTTTTCATACTGCTTAAGATGACGTCATACATCGGTCAAATTAAGGTTATTGTTTGTTATTGAATATCTTAAAAAGTATAGACTTAATTTAAAATCTGATAAATAGAAATTGTACTGAAAGCTTATATCTCGAAACGGTTTCGAGATCTTCGTTTCTGTTCAAAAAGTTAGCATGGCCAATTGCATGTCTCTTTTCTTAAAATTTATAAATAACACTTTAAAAAATATGATTATTTAGTTCTGCAAATGCAAAATTATCAGACGTGGGAAATTTTTTTACCAAATAAGACTAGAAAAACCCGGCCAAGTGCGAGTCGGACTCGCGCACAAAGGGTTCAGTACCATTATCTATGAAAACGGCAAAACATCACGTTTGTTGTATGGGAGCCCCCCTTAAATATTAATTTTAATTTAATTATTTATTTTTAAAGTGAATATATAACTAAATATTTCAAGCGTCTACCTGTTGCCTTTATCATCATCGAGCAAAAAAATCACGTTTGTTTTATGGGAGCCCCCTTAAATATTTATTTTATTCTGTTATTTAGTATTTGTTGTTATAGCGGCAACAGAAATACATCAACTGTGAAAATTTCAACTGTCTAACTATCACGGTTCACGAGATACGGCCTGGTGACAGACGGACGGACGGACGGAGCCTTAGTAATAGGGTTTCCGTTTTTACCCTTTGGGTACGGAACCCTAAAAACGTGAGTGCAGCAACAGGCTTACCACCTGTTCTGTTCAATATGAACAACTGATAAAAAGTGAACACTGTTACTGGTGTCTCTGCCCACACCTAAAGACCGTGAAGATGTGTTTGTGTAGTTTTTGTTCTATTCAAGCTACGGATCAGACGTTAAAGTTTTCATTTGTCTTTCTAACTTGATTGACCCTATCACGGCTTTAACTTAATTATCACTAGGACGGTTTTCAAGGTTTCAATTTAAGTTTTAAGGCGACGCATCACAGCGCAACGAACTCAGTTTTACGCGCGACTTATTTTGTCCATATCTCTTTTTTCATTTCTATTTTGTCCATAGAACTACGTGAGCAAGATGGACTACTATTAAAATCGATAAGATGACCAAGGATAAGATAAGATAGACCAAGATTCACGTACCAGAATCATAGACAGTACGATTTCCCAACAAAATCTGTCTTGCGATAATACATAAAACGAACTTCAGAAATTCAAGTATTGTACAATAGTAGTTTATGATACGGGATCATAATAGGGGTAATAAAAACAAAAGTGGAATTTTTTAATAGCATCCAAGAGTGTTTTAATTCCAAGTTATGTGCCCGTTCATACACTACTTTATCTAATCCCATGCAATAGTACAAAACAAATTGAACCAAGATATTTTTCTTAATCGACAAATTGGCGGAAAATCGCGGTTACCTACTTTCTGCGCATGCGCGTTAACTGTCAAGTGACTCCCAAATTGGAGTGTCGATATTTTCATAGAGTTTAATGTGGCTGCATAACACATATCCTTTGCCCTTTCTGCATTTAAAAAAACAACATTACGATATCGTTTTTGTATGAAAACTTCGGTACTATAACACATTATAGTATCGAAGTTTGACATATTAGAGACGCGTGTATGTAAAACATATCATTATGAAGTATAATTCGATTTTGTAATAGAAATTTTACGATATAAGAGTAGATAAAAAATATTAGAAATAGCAAGTTCTAGTTAATGGATCCATAAAGTATGTGAAATAATTTTTCACGATATTTGTAAAAAAAATACATATTATACAAAACATGCGTGAAATTAATAACTTTCAATGCTTCATGAAACCTAGCTAATATTGACATATTTTTTACATATTGAGTATAGATAATTTCATATACTTTAAGGATCCATTAAGTAGAACTTGCTATTTTTAATAAGTTTTGTACAATACTTGAATTGCTGAAGTTCGTTTTTGTATGGGACAAAAGTTATGAGGCGTCTCCTTAAATAAATTACTCCATTAATTTTACAGAGATCTGCAGTAAATATATACTGATACTTGCACCATGGAAGAAGAAGATGGGATTCTACATGATGTAGATACTCTCGCACCGTCCCATCTTCCATATACAGCGTTAAAAGCTGACAATGTGGCCTACAATGCTGAAATGTCAAACGTCGCAAAGTGCATCTCTTCTAAAATTATACATATTTGTGGCGCAAACGCCAAAGTGTGGAAACGATGGGACCGTGGGGACCTGGAGCACATAGTCTGTTCCAAGATATTAGTAAAGGACTAATAGAAAGTTCACATGACCAATGGGCTGGCTCTTATTTCTGTCAAAGAAAAAGCATTGCCATCCAACGAGTCTGTTGGGTACTCTCCCAGTACATATTATGATTTACATTAAATTTTTTATTTGTGATTTAATTTTATATTTGTATTTATTTTATCTATCTATCATCACGCAATTTATCTCAAGAGGGGTGGCGGAGACAATCGAATGACATTTGTTACGATCCTGACATACCACTTTCGCTTCTTTTATATTCATCATACCTGTCATAAATGTCGGAATGATGTCATTAGAGAAGAATGCGGAGTGAAAGTTGCAGTGACTAATATAAAGAAAATTAGTTTACGCTGATGCACGTTAAAAGAATGAAATATTGACTAAGTAAGTTTTTAAAAATAAACTACTTACCTACCCATATAAATATATTTCTTGATTTCAGTTTTCTTTAATTTTTCTAATATTAATTGTACTAAAAATTGCTAAAAATAGTTGTCATAGTAAATCCTAATAGATATGATAGAGTGGTAGCACTGTCCACATTTAGCTACTTGTCTAAGAGCCGTATTCAAGAACAACACTTAGTGAATGCATAGTCTACAAAGACCCACAGTAGATACGATTTCGTTTCACAAACGTTACTTGTGCAATCCAATGTCGTTCTATATCCGACAATGCAGTAGTTACTGTGTGATATTTTTTGCTATCAGAGTGATTCTTCTTCTTCCTGTTTTATTGTGGCACCACCAATGTTAATCGATGATTTGCCAATGTCAAGTATGCCTTTATAGTTTCAATATACCGATTAATCGGTATCTAAAGGTGCCCACTACCGTCCATCGAAATCGACCACTGACTCGTCCAATACTTAACGGGCGGCCCACCGTCCGTTTTCAAATCGTTGTATTTGTGGTTGATTTCGATGACCGGAACGATCTGTCATACATACCCACATCCACACGCCTTTGTTTAATCGAATCTTGTGTGTCTGTGTGGGTGAGTGAATTGCATGTGATATAGATCGTATGATACATTGCTAATGTGTGGCCTGTATTCAATCTTGATCATACGGCGGCTGGAACGAAAATGGTGGATTTCGGTGGACCGTACGGCGACCGGCCGGGGATTGGGCGAATGTGTGGCCACCTCTAATGGCGTATGCTGTCTAATCCGTCAGAGATATAACAAAATGATGTAGGAAAAAAATCATCATTCGTTATCTCTGTTCAAAACACGTTCTGTTTTGACGTGGAAGAATGACAAACAAACAAACACACTTTGCATTTATAATACTAATTTAGGACAAGTTTGGATAGGATAGCTGTCCTGCTAAAAAGGTGCAATAAATACCTTAGCAGCACAGATATTTGATAAAGTGACGTTCACAAAACACACCCATTAAGGATAAGTAAATTGGACGAATCAGAGTTATTGCTGGTCTGCACGCAACCATTTTTAGGGTTCCTTTCTTATTTCGGGTATTCCTTTCTGACTGTATGTCAGAAATGTTGCTATTGATTTGCAGGTAGAACCTACCGCAGTCAAATTGATCTTGATTTTACATGACTGCTTAAATTCACATTTTTTTTACGGAAAAATCAAATTATATTAATTTAATTTAATAATAAATCTCCTAGCATCCTAATTCATCACTACATCTATACTAATATTATAAACCTTTTAAAAAAAAGTGCACCGACTTCAAAAATTTGCACTGAAAAGTAAGAAATAATAAAAATTTCGTCGTAGAATTTGAAGACCGTTGGTGCCAAATTAGGATACAAAATTAAGTAAACATCTAAGAACATAAATATCTGTTCAATATTATATATTATGTTTGTACTGATGACCGTAGGTTCCTAATAAATTATCTAGATTAGTGAATTTGGGTACCTACTAAATTATTTCTAATTTGGCACCAACCGTCTTCAAATTCTACGACGAAATTTTTATGATTTCTTACTTTTCAGTGCAAATTTTTGAAGTCGGTGCACTTTTTTTTAAAAGGTTTATTTTACCCTTTTAAGTGATTTTGCTGCCTAGAGAGACAAATAATAACGCAACTAAAAAAATATTGATGGAAAATTAAAAAAAAATACCCCCGTGGAAGTGATTTGAACCATGTAATGTGCTTGTGCATCCTATGCACCCCATTACATTTAAACGCTAGACCATAGTCACGAAAATTGACAACTTCGTGTCAATAGCAACCGTTGCTAAGGCTTTTTCTGATACATAATTTCAGCCGTAAACAGAAATTAATTACTGAATTTCTGAAAAACTACTGAACCGATTTTCGTCATATGTCTGTGAGATAATGTCGAGAAATTATTATGTCTTGAAAAAAATAAGTTGTCAAAAATGGTACATATTTTATCGAGATATCAAGAAAAATGTACTTATAAAGTCAGTTTTTTCAAAATTTCTGAAAAACTAATGAACCAATTTTAATGAGATAAAAATGGGACCAATCCGGAAGAATTATCTGTTATTTAAAAAAGAAACCATCAAAATCGGTTCACAATTGGCGGAGTTATCGATGTACATACATACATAAAAAAAAAAAAATACGGTCCGAATTGAGAACCTTCTCCTTCTTTTTTTGGAAGTCGGTTAATAAAGAGGAAAGATTTGTATTTTTGTATGTTTGTAACGAATAAACTCAAAAACTACTGGACGGATTTTGATCATTCTTTCACTATTAGAATATGCTACATTATCCCTGAGTAACATAGGCTATATACACAACAGGGTAGGGGTAGGGGTAGGGGTAGGGGTAGGGGTAGGGGTAGGGGTATGGTAGGGGTAGGGGTAGGGGTAGGGGTAGGGGTATGGTAGGGGTAGGGGTAGGGTATATTTTATTTTGTTCGTAAATATCCACGGGCGAAGCCGGGGGCGGAATGCTAGTATTATTATAAAACAAAGTCCCCCGCTACGTATGTCTGTCTGTGCCCTTTTCACGTTAAAACTGCTGAACGAATTTTCTTGCGGTTTTCACTATTAGATAGTTTGATTCTCCGAAGGTTTTTGAGTATTAAACATGGACATATCATGTTTAGGAGCTGAGAATTAGCAGTAAGTGAATCAAGTCGGGAAAAAAGTTAGCTCCAGCAAGTTTTCATGACGTGTGTTGTCTAATCCGTCAGAGATATAACAAAATGATGCAGGAACGAATTGTGTGGATTAAAATGGTCTACAATATAGTATTTGGTATTATATATCTATCTCTAATAGACAAGTAGTTATAAGCATATATATGTAGGTACTAAAATTGTTGTATACTTATATTGTAACCGTGCAAAGTCGGTAGCTAAAATTTGGTCTTCCGCTGGAACAAGAAATCACAATGGGCGATAGGATCGTGTGAATATAAAATAATGACAGAAAAATAATATGTTTTTATACTTACAGGTGATAGGTGCTCCATCCTTCTTATAATTCTTTATTACATTAATTATTATTATTATTTGTGCAAATCATAAATGCACAATTTGGCATTTTAAAGAAAAAACAAGAGCACGTTTCTCTATATAAAATCAAACACGACTGCGAGGCATTTTTTCAGTGTTTCTGTTTTGAGCATATCGTGGCGACAAGCGTCTCGCCCACTTGCCATATCTCCCTTTAGTATAAAGGATCTGTGCACAGAACCCTCTGTGCGCATGTCTGAATCGCACTTGACCGTTTAATTTTATTAACGAGACCACTGAATTTGAAACAATAAATAAAATAATCGAATTATGTTTATTACTATTTTATTTTTATCTATACTCGTAAAATGTAGATCAGTAACCTGGGTTTATAAGGTCGTTATCATTTTAAACCTACGACATGAGACGAGAGGTGCCCCCGGCTTTGCATGGCTACAATAACTGTTACAACATGTGGCGGCAAATCGCGTCGATAGATGTCGCATCGTTACCGTCTCAATTTATTTAAATTGAATCCTGTATCGTGCCATTGAAAATATTTAATAGATTGGCATTATATACAACATTTTAGCAACACGCTTTGGGGAGTATTCTTTTTACTCACGTCGTTGGATTGTTGTACGTATTGCCATTTCTATAAACAATTTGAATACGTATACATTTTTTTTTTAATTTCGGGAACTGTAAGGCAACCCGTGAAGAAAAAATAATACAAAATTTAAATTATAACTAATACGCTTATCTAATAAATATCTAGATGACCCGTGGTAATACTTCGCACCGTTAGTTCAACCGATCATCAACAGACGGCGTCTTTTTCAAAATAAATAAATTAGTCCAATTTTAAAATAAACATTTAATTTTTGTTTATTTTTCGTAATTAGAGGGAAAATAATCATCAAAATGGTGTATCAAACATTAACTTTGATACAGTATTAAGGGTGATAATTGATACCGACCTTTGAGAAATTATATAATTATAGAGATATGTTTATCTATCATATATAACAAAGTCCCCGCCACCGCGGTGCGGTTTTCACGATTATTATTAGATATATTGATTCACATTTATGGGTACGTTTTAATCTAGTCTGTCCGGGGGAAAGTTAGAGCCAGCGCACGTTCATAGCGGACTGTGTTTAATCTGTCAGAGATATAACAACATCATGAAGGAAAAAAAAATGATCGACAAAAAAGTCCGTGCCGCTTTAATATTAAAGCGTATTTATATTGTACTAGCGTTCCGCCCCCGGCTTCGCCCGTGGAAATTTACGAACAAAATAAAATATACCCTACCCCTACCCTTACCCCTACCCCTAACCCACCCCTACCCCTACCCCTACCCCTACCCCTAACCCACCCCTACCCCTACCCCTACCCCTACCCCTACCCCTACCCCTACCCCTACCCCTAGGATAGATAGGATTCCATTTCACACAAAATATCACTTAGACCCCCTATTCCGTATATCTAGTGCTAATAAAAACGTATCCACAGATTAGTAATGTACTATAGACCGAAAAGTACAAGCGTCCTGTCTTATTTACTAATCTGTGGACGGTTACCAACACGTTTTTCTTATCAACAGAGATACGTAATAGGAGGGCTGGATGGTAATTTTAAACTATGTCATAGTGAATGTGTTAAGAAAGCTAAACTAAACTAACTACATCGATTCCCAAAGGCCACAACAGAGTCTTTTCTATATTATATTTGTAAACTGCTTCAGAATCGATACAGTTTTGAAATACATATTGTAAACAAAATCAAATATAAACCTTTTAAAAAAAAGTGTATCGACTTCAAAAATTTGCACTGAAAAGTAAGAAATAATAAAAATTTCGTCGTAGAATTTGAAGACGGTTGGTGCCAAATTAGGATACAAAATTAAGTAAACATCTAGGGACATAAAGATCTGTTCAATATTATCTGTGTTTGTACTGATGATCGTAGGTTCCTAATGAATTGTCTAGATTAGTGAATTTAGGAAGTAAGTTGTTTTTAATTTGGCACCAACCGTCTTCAAATTCTACGACGAAATTTTTATTATTTCTTACTTTTCAGTGCAAATTTTTGAAGTCGGTACACTTTTTTTTAAAAGGTTTATTTTTCCCTTTTAAGTGATTTTGTTGCCGTGAGAAATAAATAATAAAGCAGCTAAAAAAAAATGATGAAAAATTAAAAAAAATACTGCGGTGGATGGGATTTGAACCTCGAGCAATGTGCACCCTGCGCTGCATCCCATACCTTTAGCCGCTAGACCACCGTCGATACGAAAATTGACAACTTCGTGTCAATAGCAACCGTTGCTAAGGCTTTTCTCTGATATAATTTTCAGCAGTAAACAGAGACAAATTACTGAATTTCTGAAAAATTACTGAACCGATTTTCGTCATATGACTGTGAGATAATGTCAAGAAATTATTATATCCTTAAAAAAATAAGTCGTCAAAATCGGTACATATTTCATCGAGATATTACGAAAAATTGACTTATAAGGTCAGTTTTTTCAAAATTTCTGAAAAACTAAAGAACCAATTTTTATGAGATAAAAATGGGACCAATCCGGAAGAATTATCTGTCGATTTAAAAAGAAACCATCAAAATCGGTTCACAATTGGCGGAGTAATCGATGTACATACATACAAAAAAAAAAATACGGTCCGAATTGAGAACCTTCTCCTTCTTTTTTTTTTCGAAGTCGGTTAAAAATTGAAGTGACTTACTGTGATTTCAAAATTAATACCAACTCGTAAACTTTCCTTGGAAATTAACCTATCTAGGACGACCTAGGTGTACTTTTATTGAACATATAAAAAAATATTGATTGATGGAAATGTTAAAAGTACACACAATGATAGATAGATCAAACTATATAATTGTGAAAGTGGTTTTCACACAAGCGTGAAAAAGACACAGACAGACAGACAGACGCGACTTTGTTTATAATATGTATGTAATTTGTTCTATAATTTTATAGTATTATAGTTATAGTTATACTTAAAGAATCTAGAATTTCCATGAAACTCCTGAAAATTATGAAGGTTTTTTTATTTAATTCTTTCATAGTTATAATTAATATAACTTTAATTTAAGATATTTAAATAAATAATTAAACTTTTTGCATGAAATTGCCGCGCATGGTAACGCGCATCACTTGCTGAAGCTTGGCGCTGAAAATGTAAGCTTTTCCACATTTTCAGTTGGAATTACAGTCCGAAGCAGCTAGTCGCCTCTTCATAGAATTTCCTCGAAAGCCTTCGGTTTTCCCGCGCAAAAGTTTAAGTGACGCTTTAGATATTATTCCATATTCGAAGTGTTGATGTGAAATATTAGTTTGAATTAGTGCTATTTTGAAGAAAAATATATGGGTTGATATTTTTTTAAATTTGATGTGATACAGTTAATTTTAACGGAATTTTTAAATTCAAAGTTCTATTATAAACTGTTTTTGTAAAAAAATATTATACCTAGTGTGTATGTGAATGTATTGTAACTAAAAAAGTGAAGTGGAAAATAATACTTTAGTGATTGCAACGATTTTAAGGTATTTAAGAGGTTTTTTTTCTAGTCTATTTTAAAACTCATTATTTTTAAGGGGTTACTTATGTTGTTTATAATTGAGTTTAGATTTTTTAAAGTAGGTAATAGGAAAAGGAATTGTTTTCTTTTAAATACTGCCAAATAGAAACACGATTTCCTCCATGACACATTTTACCTACTATTATTATTTCGTCCATACATTTTCAGAGCTTTTTTATTATTTAAAAAAAAGTCAAACTTTAGGTACCTACTATGGCGCAAGAAGCAAATGGCGCCAATGAAGCTTCTAAAATATTTTTTAGAAAAAATTTCATCCTTCTCCATGAGAAACTGTTTTAAATATTAAGTATTTATCTTTTATCCAAAACTTAACAGCTAAACTAATGAAATAAAACTGATCTTCCTTACTTTCAAGCGGAACAAGGAAAATATATATCTACATTGTATATTGTGCGACCCTCGTAATTATTGCAACAGCTATTGCTGTTGCTTTCACTCATAGACAAAACCAGGCGAAGATGGTAGAGTTATTTGTTAATAACTCACAACATAATAACAATTTTTGCAATTGTTTTTTTTTACTTGATTGTGTTTACTCGAAAAGTTACTGTAAAATTTATTTTCTTCACGGGTTGCCTTACAGCTCCTGAAACCATGGCATCGCTCCCAGGGTACCCAGTGGAAGACAATGTCTCCCTCTTTTACCCGATGGTATATGCGAGACTATACCTAACTATAGGCCAGTTCTGTTGATATTTAGATGAAAAGCCTCTAAGTGTGATTTGTCTGATTATATACATGAGTTTTAAATTTAAAAAAACCGATTGGTACATGGCCGGGATCGAACTGCCTACTGTTTCTAAGAAAAAGGAAATCAACGGCTGCTTAGAATAGAAAATTATATTAAAATTTATATTTTGTCACTATCTATATAAATAAAAATTAAATACTGTCGGTAATTTTGCTTTTTTTAGTGTTCGTAATAGTCTAAATAAGGTTTTTAGGGAAAGAGATTTTAAAAAACATTCTAAGGGATCTTTGTATGAACTCAAGGAATAGGGGATAAAAGTTAGCTGCGAAGCTGAGGCGGAAATGTTGTTATAATAATAATAATATTATGTATTTATGCTCGGGGGTGGAAGTGTCTAAAGGCGGGGAAGCTATAAGTGAAACCGGTGTCACACCTCTCGACACCCCCAGCAGCTTACACCAATGTTGCCTGTCATACTGCCGGCAGAAATGCTTAAAAATGTGTTGTTTTTAGAAGGCGCATTTAGTAAACGGCGGGTCACCACCTGCCAATTTTACGTTTCATGAGATGAATGATACCGGCAAGTGACCGTAGTCTCAACCAATAATTTTATCTCAGCAATAGTCCAGGCACCTGACGGGGCCTGTCTGTGAGCGCATTGTATTTGATGCATTAAGAGATAGGTCCCGACGGGTGCTAGTCACAACGCTTTAGATTAAACACTCTTAAGGGCCTCTACGTGTTGGACCTATGTCCCCATACAAGCCTTACAAAGGACCGGGTATTATGCCCGTGAATTAAGAGTAACATAATAATAATATTTGTGTAGTAAGATTTGAAACTAAAACCGAAGAAGAACTAACAGACTGGATGAAATAAAGGATTTCACAATTAAAAAATTTGGAAATCCAGTAAAGACCTAAGGGATTTTAAACAGCTCTTTCACGTTCACATAGCATTTTTTTTTGTTCCTGAATTGTAGTAGGTAAATGGATTGATGAATTTTGATGTAGCATGTATAAAACCTTTCATTGTCATACAGATTGTGTGTACTTTTAATATTTCCATCTATCAATACATTTTTTATATGTTCAATAAAAGAACACTTAGATCGGCCTCTGCAAGCATTTCCTTACACTTCAGCCATATAAACCTTTTTAGCCAATCTTACATTCTTCATTCTTTCAATGTGTCCAAACCAACTACTTTCTGTTACGTCTTCATGTTAGTCACAACATCATCTTTCACTCCGCATTCTTCTCTAATGACATTGTTCCGGATGCGGTCAATACGGTTTATATCAATTAGTTTATATAAAAATTCGTAATATTTTGTTACTTATTTTAATAGTTAAAACTTCGACTTTTTATCGTATGATCCGACACTACTCATTGATGTTGACTAATCTAGATTTCCGTTATCAAAATTGTTTCGACATTACACTAATAGAAAGTCAGTCGATAGTCGATAAAAATATTAAATGATTATGTCCTTCGTAGATATTATCATAAATAAACTGGTCGATGTTAAGCTTTACGTTTCTATAAAATTGTTAGTTTTCTACCTGTGAGAAGGTACATATTTACACTATCGCGATCTTCTGTTGTAGGTTTATTCCTCTTTAGTATTAAATAATCTGTAATTGATTTAATCTTTTTTTTTCTTTTTTCACGGGTTGCCTTACAGCTTCCGAAACCGCGTTACGGTTCCAGGGTACCCAGCGGAAGACCAAGTCTCCCTCGTTTAGCCGATGATATTTGTGAGGCTATACCTAACGAGTGGCCAGTTCTGTTGAGGTTATATTTTGAGGGAAAAACCTTTAAGTCTGGCTTGTCGGATTATGTACGTAAGTTTTTAATTGTAAAAAACCATATTGGCGTTACGAATAATAATTGGCCGTTAAGAGGATGTATAGAGCTAAATGCGAGTTTTATGATGCGTAAAAGTACATGATCCACTGCAATGACTTAATCAAAAAATATATGATATTCTTGAGGTTATGCGTTATTAAGATACTGTTTTCAAAACATAATACAACTATATTGATTCGATAAAAAAAAATCACGAATGTACCTCTAAAAAAATATTTTACTGTCTAGAAACATTACTAAAATGCATGCAATGATTCTGATTTTTTGACAGAATTTTTATCTAGCAATATACTATCGTGATACTGTTCTATTTTTTAATCAAATTTCCAGCAAGTATCCTTTATTCTCGTTTTCGAGATTTTATGTACGCACTGCACGCGTACCGACAGTACCGGCTGCAGCCTGATGCTATATTACTAGTGGCAGCCACGTCGTTTGGTGGGTATGTGTACCCGCGTGGGGGCGGTGCCATCTCTCAAGGTCTTTGGCTCAATCCAGCGTCTTAACCACTCCGCCACCGACGCACCTTTGATAGGAAATGATATTTTTTACTCGTTAATATAATTTTTTTCCTATTAAAGAAAAATATTTAATAAGTTAATATTTTAGTATTTATTCCACTTAAAGCGCTAATCTTGGAACTACCAGTCGCAATTGGATTTTTTTTTTTACATTTGATAGACTAATCCTTGAGGAAGGCTATAGGATATATAACATCACGCTACGAGCCAAAGGAGCGGACCAGTAACCATAAACGCGGGTGCAACAGCAAGTCACAGATTGTAATACATATAATTTGAATAGGTATATAATTAACTGGCAGTGTTTCTCATCATAGCGCCGCATCATAGGATGCATATAACCTAAGTATAATCTAGCAACTGAGTTTTGAAGTGATCTCTAATTGCTCAAAATAACTTTTAATAGCGATATCTAACACCCAATTTCTGAAAGTCTAGTCAAAGTTAAGTTTAGATATTAAAGTTAAGATATTTAGCTGACTAACATTTGTGAAAATCATACGATCAATGGATTAACTCTTGATGATGTATGATTTTAATTCTATTATGTTTATAATAACTATATATAATACGCACGATATAATAATAAAAAAAAACTAGTATAAAAAAAAATATTAAAATTACACACAATGTATGAAAGGTATGATGAATACAAAAGAAGCGAAAGAGGTATGTCAGGATCGTAACAAATGGCATTCGATTGACTCTGCTTACTCCTCTAGGGATAAAAGGCGTGATATTAGAGAGATAGATATATAGACTAATCTAATTACCTTTGACTTTCAGAAATTAGGTGTTAGAGATTGCTATAAAAACTCATACAGTTGTTTATATGCCGCCAGGATCAGCATTTTATACTAAATTGACATTATAAAATAACAACTAGTATTTAATTGCAATGTAACGAATTTATCTCTGGTGTGGACACGCAATCGAATCGGGATCGGTGTCTTGGGCTGGAAGTGACCACACGAAGTAGAAATTCGTTATTTTATTGTATTATATTTAAACTGTGTAAATAAGTAGGCTGTATGATGGAAGTTTCCCTTTGCCAACACTCGAGGTTGTAAAATAAGTAGGAAACGTCAAATAAGAACCATAACCTCGAGTGATGGACAAAGGCCATAAAACTAATCGTTTTTGGCAAGTTTCTGCATAGCAGGCAGTCTTGTATTGGACACGGAGACAGAGGGTCTGAATTGGAAGACTGAGGCTGACACGTCGGGCTGAGGGGCTGTGCGATGCTGGCCGCCGACAGCCCGGAGAGATGCAAGCGGTGCAGCGTGCTGCACGAGGACTGTTTCCTCGGGCAGTGAGAGTGGCAGACCACGACGGCTTCGGGAGTGCCATGCCGCCTGCCAGCAGCTTCGGAGGTGCTCAAGAGGATTGCTTCCTCGGGCAGCAATGGTGATACAACTACGATGACATCGGGTGCGCCAGGCCGGCCGCCCACCGCTTCAGATATATCAAAGATGGGAGCAACAATACTCGAGTCCTTAACAGAAGTCGCGCCACAGACGTGTGGCTCGACCGTTAATATATATAAAGAAGAAAGAAGACGGTAGGGTTAATAAGCATAACAACCTCGAGTGGAACTCTAATGTGTGTAAATATAGTGATAAAACATGTAAGTGTCTTTTAACTGTTTACTCCTGGCAGGCACCCGTGAGACCTTGTAGTGTAGACCGCCGAACCACCCCTGAAGTAATGTAGGTACATGAGCTAGCTGGGAAACATCTATCTCCTCCTGTCTCTTCATCTACTTTCTCTCACTTTCCTCTTCTTGTGATGTCTAGGAGCCCTAGGTTTCCTAGACGTTACAGCAAATAAAAAAAAAAGCCTATTTCCATCAAAATATTATTATCGTATTGCACTACCCCTACGTGAGGGTGGGTTTATATGCGCGTTTAAAAAAACTACTAGATTTTAGTTGGATTGGGACAAATTTTCCAAGTGTGTGTAACTTAGAAATAAAATAAAATACGTGACGACGTTTGCTGTAGACAGTTTGGACGGACTTTCACCCCAAATCACCCTTAAGACGAAAAAAGGGTGAAATAGAAAAAATAATCTTTTGCTAGGATTTAGCCGATAAGCATACATCCTTTTTTTTCTTTCTTCACGGGTTTCTTTACAGCTTCCGAAACCGTGTTACAGTTCCAGGGTATCCAGCAGAAGACCAAGTCTTCCTCATTTAGGAGATGGATATTGTGAGGACGAGTGGCCAGTTCTGTTGTGGTATATTTAGATGGAAAAGCCTCTAAGTGTGGTTTGTCGGATTATGTACATACATTTTCAATTAAAAAAACCCATTGGTAGATGGCCGGGGTCCGGGATCGAACCCGTGGTCTGCCTAGTTAATACCAGACGTCTTAACCACTTATGTATATAGCATGCATTCTCTACAACACACAAAAATTAGTTATTAACCTCACCCAAAATTCAACGAAGATAATTAATGTGAAAATACTTTCGCCTCGCTTAGCGGCCGCGGGAGGTAATTTGGATTTTGACAACGTGCTGTTGACATTTTTCTTTTATTTTTTTTTGGTTCTGTACTTAAATTCCTTTTTTTTGTAGTCTTCTTTCCAAGGAAAAACCATGGTCTATTTAGAAAAGGCAAAAGCAAACCATACAGCCAAATCTTCAATATTAGTATTAACTAATAAAATAAAATAAATTATTAATACCACGACGGATGTAAACGTTGTAATCGAAGAATTAAACAGAATCGATCAGATCACACCCCTTCAACAACTAGAAAAGAGCTGATGATCTTCAAACGGCCGAACAGATTTTCAGTTAAGAACACTCTCGATCACCTTTCAAACAAAAAACTAAATGAAAATTGGTTCATCCGTTCAGGAAATACAAAGACTTATAAACTTATAAGACCCATAGTTTTGCGTCGGGGGTTAAAAATGAAGCACATGTTGCTTTGTTGAAACTGTAAATTTCTTGTAATTGCTTCCAGAGTAATATATAAAATATTATACTAGGTATCATGGACGTAAAAAATGAGAGGACGGATCGCCGCAAGACAAAAGTGAAGCAACCAAGTTATGCCAGTTTCATTGTAAATACGAGCCTCACGCACACATTCTCATTCGGTTATGCTGATCAGCCGCCATTAAGAAAATAAAAAACAATGCCGTCTTGTGTAGTAAAATTATGCAAAAACAACTCCATTACTCATAAAAATCTTAAGGAATCACATTTCACAGGTAAGTTAGTAATTTCTAAAATTTAAAGATATATTAGAGATAAATAAAACTTGGTGCTTCACTTTTGTCTTAGCGGCGATCCGTCCTCTACTTTTTTACGTCTGGCCACATTGATGATGCGACGAAGACATGGGTAACATTGTATATTTATAATTTATTTTACCCCAAGAATCCACTCAGTTTGAATCGCCTTGAGTGTAAAAGATTGCAATCAAGGTATAACATAATAGGCTATTAAAGTTGGCCCAAACTCCGCGAACTTTGTCTTTAAATCCATTAGAACGCAATAATTCAACACGTCGAGTCCTCCTACTCAACACTAGAGGTTGACTTAAATACTTGATACATTTTCTCATTTATAAATTATATAGCTTTCCGCCCCCGGCTTCGACCGTGGATATTTTCGAACAAAATAAAATATAGCACTCAGGGATAATTTAGCTTCCTATTAGTAAAATAATTTTCAGAATCGGTTTAGTACATTCAGAGATCTGGAAATGACAAAACAGAAAAGGTTTAGTTCAATGTTAAAATACCTCAACAGGACTGGCCTCAAAAAGGTGACATTGTTTTCAACTGGGTACCCTGGGGTCGTAGTTCTTTAGTTCATATTAAAGGGTGACAAAACGATTTCTCCGTTTGTATGGAAACGGGTACCAAAATATAAGGAACGAGTTATTCTTTAACTTTATTGATCAAATTATTTCATACTAGCCCTCCGCCCCCGGCTTCGCCCGTGGATATTTTCGAACAAATTAAAATATTATCCTATGTCACTCGGGGATATCGTAGCTTTCTATTGGTAAGAGAATTTTCAAAATCGGTTCAGTAGATCCAGAGATTACCCCCTACAACCTCACAAACTCACTTTACCTCTTTATAATATTAGTACTTTTTTTTAATAAAAAGTTTTTCATAAAAAAACCATTGGTACATGGCCGAACCAGTGGTCTGCCTAGTTAATACCAGACGTCTTAACCACTCGGCCACCGAATTGAAAAGAGCGAACTTCTAGACTCTTCTAGAAACATATGGCTTTTAAGATAAAGATGAATTCCCCCACTTAATTAAATATGTTCCTGACAATCGGAATCTCGATTTGATAACAGTCACTTTTGGATTCAGCGGAGTCGAAATAGCTGAAACAAGCAATACCTACTTAGATTTGCTTATAAACAAAGAGAACCCATTCGGGCTATAAATGAATTCTATTTTAAGTGTAATTCACTAGAAATTGTATTACCGGTCACATTTTTCAAGAACTCCGTATTTATAATTCAAAAGTTAAACCGCAGGTACCCATATTTCAGTAAACTGCATCCACATAAATGTATTTGTTCTGTGAAAGTTTGAGCGTTTGCATGTTTGTTATTAACTTTAGAAAACTTTAGAAGATTATATTCTGGTTTTGTGATAATTTTCAGACTAAAAAAACGGGGCTGAGGGTGGGTTCGACATATACAATAAGTAGACTTTAAAGCTATTGAAGTTATAGGAAATAAAATTTGAAAAAGCTCATCCCTAGTCGACAATTAAGCATCACCCGCTGCTTAAGGCTCCTATATCCATATTTTTTATAGGATAAACTATTCCCAATTAATCTGTAAATAATCCACCTGTGTCACTGTAATTTAGCATATAGTTACTTATTCAATATATCTAAGTGAAATAGCTGTTATTTTTTCAATGGATTTTATTGAATAGGAAATATGGGTCGTTAAAATTTGCCCCCGTTTTCTCTCATAATCTATCATAAAGCTATTAAATTTCAATTATATTCATCGCTTTTTTTTAGCTTATTGAAAATCTCGTAATTGAAGGGAAATAAAAATAACAAGGCTTTAAAAAAAATTTGAAATGCTCTATAAAAATCTTTTTTGACATAATTTCAACCTGGATACCGTTTTTGGTTGGTCTCCTGGGCTCCCCTGAATCCGCCCATGGAGGGGTAAGCAGTCATAAGTCCGCTCGACTCCAATTTGTTTGGGTAAAACCAAGTACCTATTTAATACTATAATCAAAATCTTAGATATTAATACAAAATCTATGAAAGATTGTTACCTACGGATAAATGTGTTTTTTTTCTGGTCACGCCGTAAAGTTTAAAAGCCGTGATGATGTGTTGTGAAAAGAAAAATTCCATACCATTTCGTATTACAAATTTATGTCTGTACCGTGTCCATTATCCATTAATTATCTTGTTATTAATTCATAAATGTTAACACAAATCCGCTGTGAGGATGATTTTGTAAAAAGCTCGCCCACAGTTTTCACTCCAAAATTCTTTTAGTAGCCTTAAAAAGAGCGCCTATAGCGCATTTGACAGAGCGTTTGCTTTTCCGGGTTCGATTTCTACTTGAGCTACCTAGTTCCATTTTTATCTTGAAAGCACATTTTAGGTATCTATTCTTATTTGACGTTATATATAACATAACACGGTTTCAGGAGCTGTAAGGCAAACCGTGAAGAAAAAAGGCAAAGGCGGACTGCCAACAGAAGTGAAATCTGTAGGTATATAACGCCATCTAGCGAGCATTTCACATATAAATTTATCTGTCATTGATAGTAGGGTCCAGCCCAGTCCAATTCAGCGGGCTTTGTTCTAAGATACCATAGAATAAGATACCATAGCATGTCGGTGACGCGGTGACGCGAATCCATGAGATTTTCCCTTCATCGCTTCATTAGATATTAAATAACACAACTATATAAAAAATCTTAAAGTTAAATCTATAAATTAAATATAACTAAATAAATCTACCTCTCTTGGGATAAAAGGCATGATCATAGACAGATAAAAATAAGTCAGTGTGGAATAGTAGCAAGAATACTCGCTGTATTTCCCCGCTGAATCTCGATGCTGATTCGAAGGAGCCAGCCAATGATCAGCCGTGGGGATATATCTTTAATAAACTCTTTGGCATTTGAACCCCACGGACCTAGAGTTTCTACACCAAACGGCACAAAGTAGTCTTCTATAATTGAACTATATTTGCGCCGTTTGTTAGACTTTGCGATTAGACGCAGCTACCTTCCTAACTAATATTATATCCAAGCTTTGGTCCGCGGTTTCAGCCGCGTGGTAATAGATCTAAAAAGATAATCCCGTGGCTAAAATTTGCCCCTCTTCCGCCCGCTTTCGCGGTATAAAAATTGTATATGTCATTCTCTGGCCCCAAAACTACCACTATGAAAAAAATCATATCGATCCCGTGAAAAACAAAAACAAATCTATTCCATGGGAACTATAAATTGTTCCGGGATAAAAAGTAGCCTATGTGCTATTCCAGACTATAATATAATCTATCTCTGTGACAAATTTCATCCAGATCCGAACAGCCGTTCTGGCGTGATTGAGTAACAAACATACATACATCCATACAAACTTTCGCGTTTATAATGGGATTCGAAAGTGTGTTTGTTTGTTTGTCCTTCTTTCACGTCGAAACAGAGCAACGGATCGACGTGATTTTTTGCACAGGGACAGTTGGAGGGCCGCAGGGTGAAATAGGCTACAAATTTGTATGCCTCATTTCCATAATTTCCATGGGCGACGCCGGGCGTAAAGCTAGTATCTAAATAAAAGCGCCTCATTCAGCTCCGCCCACTCACTTATCTATATTCTGTGTCATCTGAACCATGAAATGTAAAAATAAATCGTTTGCAATTTTAAAATGGCATGACCTTAGCCTAGCTCAGCCCTGCATTTAATTTATAGAGAAAAGCTCCCACGCGCCATTTTGGAGGACGAATAAATGGCGTCTTTTTGTTATTTACAGAAAACTGTTATATTTGTCTAATTCACTATTATACAAATATTTGTCTATAATGTTAATTAATTTTTAAATTAAACAATTTATAGTTTGTGTAAAGTTTTTTTTCAAGTTCACCACTTTAGAAGAAGTATCATTGTTTGACGTTAAAGTAGTACCTGAAACATGTATTTCGGCTTCATCATAATCATCAACATCAACCTTTCAAGATCCACTGCTGGATCATGGCCTCCCTCTAGCGCACCATTTTTAGTGGTGCTCATTGAGAGAATTGCCATAGTCACCACGCTTGGCAGGCGGTTGGTGACCGGACGCCGGCTTTACGTGCCCTCCGAAGCACGAGGAGCCGATTTAAGCACATATTCTTAAAGAAAATTGGTGCTTAGCATTTTGGCAGCGAGTAGGAATCGAACCCTGGAACTCCGGTTTCAAGTCTACCGTCCTACCAATTAGGCTATCGACTACCTACTATCGACTACAATCTTTTTAGGAATATATAATTGTATACTGAACGAATTTTGTTGCGGTTGTTGATTTACCGCTAAGCATTAAACGTACCTAAGTGAAAAGTTAGATCAAAGTTAGCCCCAGTGAGTTTTCATAGCGTATGCTGTCTAAATTGTCAGAGATATAACAAAGTAATGTAGGAAATAATTGTGTAGATTAAAATGATCTACAAAAAAATTCGCGGTAGCATATATCCATCTCTAATAGATAAGTAGTTATAAGCGTATTTATGTAGGTATTCAAATTGTTTTGAACTGATATTGAAGCCGTGCAAAGCCCCCGGCATGGTTCCCGCTGAATTAGGTATGTCAAGTAAAAATTAAGGTATTTTTTTATATGTTTATTAGTTTCTTTTATAATAAATTTTGCCGACAGACGACATAGTGACGTCATCATTTAGGTAAAGTAGCGTTTCTAGCCCGTGGTACTACTCACTTGTGATAAAAGTAATACCACTGAGCTTAATATGTCCCGTGGTACTACTAGTTAAACAAATGGAGCAGAATGGTTCTTTTACCAAAATTATGACGTCACTTTATCGTAAAAAACTACTGCATAGAAAAAAAAATGGATTCCACGTCCTGTCATGGCGACAAACGCACGCGTTTTCGATATCCCGTCCTGTGATAGTTGTGATTAGTCGTTGATTAATAAGACATATCAGAGTCGGCGGGAACATCCTAGCTACCGATTTATTGGCTATTGTTACTGTGACGTCCATAATTCTTAACATTGGCAAATCATCGATTAACATTGATGGAGCCATTATAAAAAATGTTAAATAGGTACAGAATTGGTATGCAAGCGTGAACATATTTTGACGCCTAAATTCATTAACAATTTTCTTCATATAGGATGACTACGGATTCACAGTTCGTGGTTAAACTGATACAAAATAAAATATATCGTTATCCAGTTTGCAATAACAAATCAATCTATTCACAAACGGCACTTTATTTATGTGTTACGAAGGGCAAACAATTTTGCGAAAAACTCTGGCTTTTTGCCAAAATTCGTCTTCCTTTATCGGCAATTGTAAATCAGGCTTTTAGGTTAATACCTAGTCCGATCAACAAGGTTATTTTTTGTAGAAATAATAGGGCCTTTCTCATAGTTTAAAGTTCTGACCGAAAAACTTGGCCAATTATTTAATAATAATATATATTTCTACATATTTTTTTAACAAGAACCATCGTTAATACGAACTTTATTACAAGGTTAACCAAATTAAGTCAATTAAAATTCTTAGAACATCAAATTAACGATTATGTATTTTCAATTTACACGTATAATAATAACTATGATATTTATTTGCGACATGACATTTAATAATAAAATCGATTCCGTGGCGCCTTCTAGTCTAAGTGGATACCTAGAAATCTAGAATTAGTTAATAGTTACCATTGAAAGCGGTATCTAATGGACATAGGGGTCAGGAGTATAATTCGGTATGTAAAGTAAAGACTAAGGTACGTTTTCATAATTTAATTTAAATGATTAAGCTATTTTAAGAAAATATTTATTCATTCTTGGCTTCAAATTCATAATTGGCTGTTTTTTTAGATAACTTTGGAACCTGACCACCTTCCAGTCTGATTTTTTTATGGAGCATGCTCTTGACCATATCTATCGTTCGAATACAACAATTAATTAAATAATTAATTTAATTTTAATTAAAAATACTTTTGATAGGCAACTCGGCAGAAACATATTCCTCTATTTATAATTATTTATCAAAATTACGCAGTCGCATCTTAGACTAATAGGTGTTATGGTGCCCACTCATTTGGCAATCGCCGGCGCGCCGCCATACGGTCCACTGAAATCGACCACAGACTCGTCCAATTCTTGTAAAGAACGGTCCGCCATCCGTTTTCAAATTGTTGTATTTGTGGTTGATTGCGATGGCCGCAACGATCTGTCACACACACACATCCACACGCCTTTGTTTAATCGAATCTTGTGTGTCTGTGTGAGTGAGTGAATTACATGTGTTCAATCTCGATCATACGGCAGCCGGACCGAAAACTTTCGGTGAGATACCGGACCAGTGCGTGGGCTACTTTAGTATTGCCAACGTCTGTATCTATTTAGGATTAGGGGTAGGTAGAGATTGATTTTTATAACGATCTGTTTATGTTAAGTATGTACTAGTTTTCTTCCCCAATTTCGCCCGTGGATTCTTTTAAAATGACTCATAAGAATGTATTCCGAAAGATTAATGTCACTCTATGGCCCTCCAGCTATGCCTGTGCAATAAATTGCGTCGGTCCGTTGCTCTGTTGTGACGTGAAAGAAGGACAAACAAACAAACAAATACTCGTATTACCAACGTAAGACTTAAAAAAATATGAACGTGTCGCGGGACACCCGTTTGGAAAGAGTCCTTTTTATTACATTAACACAATAGCTAAAATTCGTTTCAAAACTTCGTTCCAATAATTAGAAATACAATATAGATATTTACTTACTAAGTCGTAAAATCGGTAGGAGCTTTTCGTTATATCTATATAAAAATTTGTCACATCACAGTCATTACATACAAATTACGATGAACTTAAGAGGCTACCTTCATATTAAATCATATTTTTCAAATCGTTTACAAAAACCTAAAGCTCTTACAAATACAGAAAAAAATTACATGTTATAATTAATCATATTTCATATTAATCTGTTAATCATATAACATATTTTAACCCTAGAAAGATAACCTTATTCTGACATACAGAAAAGATAACCATACGCTTCGGAGGCGCATGATATATTAATGTTTTTTTTTTATTTAAATACCTACCTATTGTATTTATTTACCTAATTATTTTAATGTCTGGTTAATAAACTAATAATAAAAAACATTTTTCAGTGAAATTATTTATATATTTCAAATTTTAAACTTAAATCAGTAAACCTCTAGAAAAACTCAACAAAATTAACAGTCTTCTGTTTACATGAAAATATTATCACAAAAAAATAAAAATAAAATCTTACAAATGAATAAAATATTTTTTTTAACTAATCAACTATAAAATAAAATCAGTCGAAACTATAATTATTTGGCAAAATTTGGTTTAGAGGCATTCATAGCAAACATCATTTTTGTGTTCTCCGCAAATTGTTTTTTTGCATTTGGCGCAAGTCATCTTTGACATTCTTTTTTTTTTACTTGTGCAAAAGGTGCAATACCGTCTTTTCTTGGCTGGAGGTTCTTCTTCATCATCTGTAGAGTTTTGCATAGCCGGTTTTGGAAGAATATTCTCGATATTGTCTCGCACACGCGTTGGCAAAGTAGGAGCTTTGAGTCTTTCCCTCATCCACGGTTCAGATAACTGGGTGCTTAACTTTTTCATGTATTCCCTTCTATTTATAGGCTTTTCATTTTTCGAAAGAACGTTGTGACAATATATGACATAGGAATTGACGAAAGCCATGTTCAGTATGCCATAAAGCATAGTCATTGGCCATCTATTGGTTTTCCTTGAACATGTCATGGAGGAACACATTTGATCAAAAGTGTCCACCCCGCCTTTAGTTTGATTATAATACATAATCATTTCAGGTTTACCGGTTGTTGGATTGATGACACCTTCTTCACCACACGATGATAGCAGGTAAACCATCTTAGAGGGCTTTGGCTTGTATGAGACTAGTGTCAAACATCCATCATAGCAAAACATTGACGTGCCTACGGATCGAGACCGGGTGTTTTTCAATTCATCGGGGATCTCCCGTTTATTGGATCTTATAGTGCCAACGAGGGTCAGCTTGTACGGTTCCTGAAGTAGAGATTTTGCGAGAGGAACCGAAGTGAACCAGTTGTCACAAGTTATATTCCGGTTTGTGCCATGCAAGGGCCGAGACAACTCCTTTATATAATATTCACCTTGTGGCAACCCATTAGTGTTCGTGGCTCTCCCAATATACGGCATTGCATTTAGCATGTATTTCGTTCCGTTGTCGCACATCATAGGGATTTTAATCCCATATTTACTGGGTTTGTTGGGGATGTACATGCGGAATCGGCACCGTCCTCGAAACGCCAATAGTTGCTCATCGATTGTGACGTGCTCTCCCGGTGTATAATTCAGTTTACATTGAATTATAAACAATTCCCATATTTTTCTAATGGGGATGAATGGATCTTCATGACGTAAAGAGGCCCGTATAGACTTGTCATCAAATCTGAGACACCTAATCAGGAAATCAAAACGATCCCTACTCATCACTGTCACGTACCTTGTTCCCGAAAATGTACTATCGAACAGCTCTTCGGTAGA
The DNA here is from genome assembly GCA_963924495.1 of Nemapogon koenigi. NCBI lineage: Eukaryota > Metazoa > Arthropoda > Insecta > Lepidoptera > Tineidae > Nemapogon > Nemapogon koenigi. Next base: position 6,915,592 of record OZ004649.1, on the reverse strand, counting down.
TAAGTGATTGTCTTTCATTGCTGCACTCAAGGTCAATATCCCAAACAAAGCTCGGACTTCTGTCACTGACGTATCTCTGAAAGTGGCTTTGGTCATGTTATCTCGACGTTTTACAGATATTTCAACATTCGTCCAACGGACGATCTCATCCATTATTTCGTCGGTAATAAACAAATTAAAACATAATACTGGGTCACATATATTTCGACACATACGCGTTGGACCTCTGCTTGTGCGAATTATATTTATGGCAGATATTCTCCCGCGACTTTGTCCTTTAGTAGTAGACCAGCAATGTTGGTTCTTACCCCTAATCACACGGCGATCTGGAACAATTATACGGCGGTTACGACGTAATGTTTCCGAAGTTCCAGTGGGCTCTGAAGATACAGGCGGAGTTATATCGTCTTCATTTTGTGAATCATTCGTGTTTTCTGGCACCTCATCATCGATAAATTCGTCTTCGAAGTCACTCTGTATATCATCTTTACTTAGATGATCTTCTGTCTCACTGTCACTTTCCTGATATTCATCATGCTCGTTCTCTTCCTCTTCAGCCAGGAATGCTAATATTTCGTCATCAGTTAATATTTTTCGGCTCGTCATGATAAAGGCGCAAAGATTTCAAGCTAAAACCAATAAAAAAACATATTATAAACATTTTATATAAGTATACACAAATTTTTACTTTTACTAAAAGTCACACAAAAGATAACCATGCGCCTCCAGAGCGCATCAGCTGGTTATAACTGCTAAAATATGGTACTTACCTCGTAAAAACGGCCGTCCCTCGACGCTGTGCACCGACGACTGAGCTAACAAAAAAGGACAACTAGATACGCGCGTTCATTAGAAAGAGACAGCTATTTCAAACTGGCGCGGGCGCCTCTGAGGCGTAGGTTATCTTTCTAGGGTTAAGAAACTTTGCTCGATAGAAAAAAAATGAAGTATTGTTTATTAAATTAAGTACAAATTTGTATCATATATTACTAAAGTAAGATGTTAATTTAGATTTTCAATAAAGCTACTCCTTTAATTTAAATAAATTATTTTTGATTTGTCACTTAGGACGTTTGTTCCAAGCACCTTCCGTGCGCCTCTTCTCTTTTGTTTCTATTCAATGCGACAGAGAGAGATTCAGCGGATAGACCAATCGATCACGTAGCGCTAGGGTAGCGCTAGAGTATCGTATGCAGCTAGGCCACGCCCCTCAAACTATGATTTTATTTGAATGTATCGTCTTAAATGAAAATAGATAAGACCTACATGACGTGATGATAATTACAATAAAGCAACTTTATTATAAAAATAGGTAAGTATACATGTGTGTCACATGCACGCACACACGCATAATTAGTTCACCAATAAATCCCTTGGCGGCGCTAGCGTTCATATGGTTTAATTTTGACAGGGGAATTGGCTCTTTTTCCCCCCTATATTATTATACTCTTTGTCTCTTTCTTGTTTGTTTCATTTTTCCTCGGCTGGGTCCCCGTTCCAAAAATTAGACTAGGTATTTCGAGAAGGTGGGTCCAAAATAAATCTTATGAATTATTTTTTTGTCACGACATGTTAGTGATTATATATTATGCTAGAAACCCTTTTGACACGAATAATTTCTTCTATGAAGTCTTCATACTACTGGACCCTAAAAAGCATGTAACGAAAGGAAAGCTCACTAACCCCCAGTTTCTGAAAGCATTGTCAAAGTTAACCAAAGATTAGTTAATTAACAACTGTCAAAGTCCATACATTTTCACGTATTTGACAACTGTCATGTTTACTAATCGCAGATTAACTGTTGATCGACCTTTCAGAAACTGGGGGTTAATGTGTGCCATTAAATAGCTGTTTGCAGTTTCCTCCTTTTCTTTGTGAGTCGTTCGTGATGCGTCGTTGGTTCGTGTCTGTTAATGGACATCCGTGTATTATAATAATTATATTGTTCTGTCACTTGAGTTCTGTCAGAATTTTTGTATAAAAGAATATAGTTATTATTATCTCTAATTATTTCTCAAAGGTGTTTTTTTGTCGGTATCAAATCGTTAATGTTTCATAGGACATTTTGAAGATTATTTTTCCCTCCAAAGACGAAAAATATGAAACAAATGAAAATTAAATGTTTCTTTTAAAATTAGTCTATTTTTTTTGTAAAAGAGGCCATTCTCTAATATATTATTTTTCAAAGGTGTTTTTTGTCGGTATCAAATATATCCCATAATACTGTATCAAAGTTAATGTTTGATACGCCATTTTGATGATTATTTACCCCTTTAATGATGAAAAATAAAGAAACATTTTTTTTTATTTTGTGAAAGACGCCATCTATTGGAGATCAGTTGAATTATGACACAAATATTGACACCACTGGAATTCGCACGGGTCAAACGAATTATCTAAAAATTATAAACTTTGCCTTCACATTGCCAGGGTATCCAGCGGAAGACAAATCTTCATCATTTAGCTGATTAACAAGTGAGGTGTTTTGAGTTTGACCGTCTTTTTTGGACATATTGGAGATATTGGCTACTTCTTATTCCTAGAAAATTTAATTTTTCATAAACTTATGCGTGTAAAGCCGGTCGGGACGCATGTTTGAAAATAAATATACTACATAAAGTAAATAGGTACTGTATATATGTACTTATTGTATAACCGCTTAAAAATGCGGCTCTGGTTTAAAAGTCATTTTACGCAAGACCGGTCTTCGGTAAGTTACGACATTTCTCAAAAATAATTCTTCAGCAAAATGGGAATTAAAATTTCTAAGTTAGACGATAATTTGTTTCAAATCGAAGCAACTTAGGGTCATAATTCATTAGAAATAAATTACGAAAAGTATGGCCTAGAGGTTGTGATTATATTGTAGTAGACGATCCTAGGTTCGAATTCCAGGTGAAGCAAAATAGTAGGTACGTTTGCCCGCGGTTTCAGCAGCAATGTATGAGAAACAAAATGACAATGTCATAAGGCAGGGATGGCGAACCAATGGCACGCGTGCCGTTAATGGCACGCGACACAATATTTTGGGCACGTCACTGCCTGCAGATCAAGTCACACTAATTTTACTTTAATTTAAATTACGCATATAATTGAAACATTGCAAAATGTTCCTATTTTTTGTAGTAATTAAATAGTTTACTTAGTATTTATTATTATTATTTTTCTAATAATCACAAAGTCAAAATTATTTCATGGCACGTCTATGACCTCAATAAACATTTCTTTAAAAAAATGGCACGTTGGTACGTAAAGGTTCGCCATCCCTGTCATAAGGTATAGCATAATATGTCCACCATGAAGGTCCATTCTAAATATTGGTGAAATATTTTTTGAAATCGGATGATTACTTACCTCCTACATCCAAACTTATGTCTTTATAATATATTTATTATTAGTTACATGATTTTCCCGGGAAAATTTAAATTTTGACACATTTTCTACCCGTGCGAATTAGGGGCGGGTCGCAATAATTTTTAATCCAAAGTATTTTTAAATCCAGTTCTCTATTTCCGAGATGTATTTTGAGCGCTTCGTAGTATATACCCCGGAGCTATTATTGCCCATAAATCGCAAATGGAAATCTGCTGCGAATGGCAGTTAACTCTTAATTCAGAAATATTTTATTGAATATCCTTGAACTTCTGAAAGACTCAAATGTCAAAACAGATAAATTTAATGAGATTTTAAAAGTTATAATATGTGCTGTTGAAATAGTACCTACACAAAAACAACCATTGACGTATCCAACCATTGACGACGGTTAAAATAGTAAAATAGTAAATAATAGTGCACAATATTTGAAATCGGTACAGATTTTCACGGGCTGCCCTAAAAGCTCCCGGGAACCGTTGCCGGCCCCAGGGTACCCAGCGGAAGACAAAGTCTTCCTTATTTAGCCGAAGCTTTTTGAGGCTATACCTAACTTTTTTTTCAAAGGTTTTCTTTTAATATAATCTTAGTTAAAAAAAATATATGTAACATTTTTTAAAGTTTAAATTTCCCCCCAAAAATTCGTTTATAATACGCTATATGTACGTCCGTGATTGGGTCACCAAACTCTATATATGTACAGTACTCGGCGTTTGATATGGCACATCGAGTACAAGAGTGAGATGTTTGGCTAAGATCGGATTTGTAGAGCATTGTCTCTGTCACACAATGCACCTGACTGCGATAGACAAAGATAACGCTATACAAAACCGAAATGAACCGAATATCTCGCTCTTGTCCCCGACGTGCCATATCAAACGCCGAGTACTGTACAAAGTATCAACTATTGTCTTTTAGTAGATTCGGAGAAAATAATCTGTGACAGACAGACAGACACAAGAGTGGTCCTATAAGGGTTTCCGTTTTTTCATCGGAGATGTTTGGAACCATAATTATAACATATTTTTCGAAATTATATCAAATGTTTATTTGCCTACGAAACCTTATTTTCTCATTTTGGTCGCTTCAAAATTAATTAAAATCCAAACTAAAATAATAAATGTGAAAGTTGGTTTGTATGCCTTTTTTTCACGTCAGAACAGAGCATTGCATCGACATGATTTTTTGCACAGAGATAGTTGGATATTTTATCCCGCAAGTAATTCGGGCGAAGCGGGACGGAACGCTAATAAATTTATACTTCATTCCAACAAAAAACATAAATTCAAAAAGATTATAGCAGATATAGAGTCAAATAAAAATATAGCCTTGTATGATAAACAAAAAGTTTTGTATCAGACATGCCATTTAGGCATTATACAAATATTACGTGAACTTACATCCGCTGTTATTTTGAGTATACTGTAAACTTTGTTTCTTACTAGCATTCCGCCCGGCTTCGCCCGTGGAAATTTCTGAAATGTTACATAAGAATTTATCCTGAAGGATGGTTCCTATGTCACACTACTATCTCTGAACAAATCACGACCATCCGTTGCTCTGTGTTGACGTGGAAGGACAAACAAACAAATACACTATTGTGCCTGAGATTTAACGTAAACAGGTACCTTAGTTTTTCAATTTTATATATTTATTTATTTACATTGGTATTAAAATTATCTTAATTACAAAAAAGGGGCCTCGGTGGTCGAGTGGGCAAGACGTCGGCTCGTAACTGATAAGTCGCGGGTTCGATTTCTACATCCGACCATGTACCAAGTGGTTTTTTTTATAATAAAAATCTATGTACATTATCCGACAAACCGTACAAAGAGGCTTTTCCATCTATATATATATATATATATATACTATTTTTATCCCGGAATATTTCTTAATTTATATAATTTCAGCTGGCCAAACCGGGAGCGTTTGATAAATAAAATGTTATGGGTTTTTAATTTTGGGACCAAAACAGTCTATCTCTGACACAATAATAATAACAATATTAGGTATGTTATACATAGTTATCTATATCCACTTTATTATCTAACTAAACTGATAAATATGTGTTATCGTCGGCTTTATAGAAGAATTTTCCATAATAATATGACGTGTGTTGAATTTGAAATGGGAGGACCCGAGTTCAATCCTTATACCTAATCCTAATCCTCATTTTAGGGGTACCTCTCCTCCTTACATAGGTATGGAGGTCATGAAGAACCGGGATATTTTTTTTACATCCCATCATGTGGGATATTGTTGTATATGCCATTGGTATTATTTAAAAACATTCTTAAATGACTTTTTAATTAGCTTAATATTTCACCAGGAAGTCTTTAAAAGTGGCCACACATTCGTCCAATCCCCGGTGCGTGGCCTTACGGTCCACCGAAACCGACCACAGACTCGTCCAATTCTTGTAACGAACGGTCTGCCTAGATCCGGCCGGAATGGGAAATTTTCGGCAAGAAAGGTGTCGCCTCTCTAACTTTCAACCACGTGATTGAACAGTATAAAAAATCTGGACAATGGATCAATATTTACAAAAAGAAATATTTTTAGCTAGACCAAGAATTTAAGACATCCAATAGTAAAAATAAAAATAAAATCTATGAATTTTCTAGTTATATTTGAAAAATACGAAATTGACCGAAATAGGAATAATGCAGTTTTATTAAAAGTAAATAACATGTTATTTGCAGAGAGAGAGCGCGCTTGAATATTTATTCTATGGGGTTATTTCTCAGGGTTATTTGCTCGTTATTTGTCATTTTTTGGCAGATTGTTTTGTTTATTGGCACAGGTTTGGCCAAGGCAACACAGTATTTCGAATGATATAAAATTTAATTAAAAATTAATACCAATTTTAATAATAATTAAATGACATTAAAAACCCTCGGTCTGTATGGATTGATATATCTATACTTTGTACTGACCCCAATTTTTTTAGATCTCAAGCACACTTTTCCCTTTGTTTGTTTGCCCTTCTTTCACGCCACAACAGAATGTTAATCGATGATTTGCCAATGTCAAGTAGTTTATAGTTTCAATATGCCTATTAATCGGTATCTAAGATGATTCCGTCGACTGTGATATGTCTTATTAATCACAGACTAATCATCACTATCACAGCGTGGACGGGATTAAACCGCATAATGAAATGTTGTCCATTATATCCTTTAATTTTCGAGTTATTTTAAAAATACTGAAATATTGAAAATTAAGGATTAATAGGTGCCCTAATCTGTGCTAACCCTCTAATTTAAAAATACTAATGTCTGTTGGCAGAGTTGTTAGCTATTGAACTCAGGTGTTGCCCTTTATTAATTTTACCCATTTTTATTCCATTTAAAGCTAAATTAATAATTATTCTTTAAATATAATTATAAAAATACTTCTTTTATATAATATTTTTTTGGAAGTTTTGCTAGTTTCGAATGGGCTATCACAGGAAATATATTTACGAGTGAAACCGCGGACAAAAGCTAGTATTATTATATACATTATGAATAATGTTGTAGGCGATTTGAGTTCCGGCTACGGCAACACCTATTTGGAACACGGTATATTATACTCTTTGCATTTCTATAAAGTATACTCTGTGGCTTGACTGACACTATCTGTCACTTTCTTTGGGTGACAGTTTATATTTCTTAATTTTAGTCCTAGCTATGGTTTTTAGTTTATAAGTCCTCAGAATTTATAAAAATTCATAATTAAATTAAAAATATAAAAACTCAACCAAAAATAAAATAGAAAAATACGTGTAACTTATTTTTTAATATATTTTTAATTAAAGTAATAAAAATGGGTGATAAAAAAAATGAAATGTTGTCTATTAAATACTTCTGTTACTTTCCAAAAAAGTCCACGAGGGCCAAAAACTAGTAATTTATAATTTCGGAACAAAATCGTTTCATGAATCTGTAATTAATGTCGTCCACAAACGTGAGTGATTGACGGTTAATACAGCCAAACTGCGATCGATGCGAAAACTTTTGACAACGAATTTAAACTAACTTAACATCTAACTCAGGCTGAAAATTTTCATTTTTTTTTTCAGTTTCGTAAATTGATGGTTTTCTGAAAAAAATGATAAAAAATTGGAATTTATCGACTACTTCCTCTTAAATCTCTTCTGCTCTACCTCTATAGAAACCAGTCGTCATAGTGTGCAAGCAAAGTTTACAAACCCTATACAAGATGTTTGCATATCATAATGAAAGTAACATCAGGAAATGCAGCCGCTCTTCAAACTTACACGTTGAGTTCCTTCTTGGAAATCAAATAACAACTCGGTTCCCCGTGACAGTAGACGATTAAAAGTTGGTGTAGCTCGCCAAATAAGCTCCATGTAAAGTTACCTTCGGGAATTCTGATGACAACCGAAGGAAATTAACGTTGTTATCGAGTTCATACTTCGGGGATGGTTGCTTTGTATTGTAAGGGGAAAGTTATAAGAATACTAACAATATGGGTTTACAACATTTTGAATACCTGCACAAATACGCTTATAACTACTTATCTATTAGAGATAGATATATGCTACTAAGGACTTTTTTGTAGATAATTTTATTCTACACAATTCTTTTTTACATCATTTTGTTATATATCTGACGGATTAGACAACATACGCCATGAAAACTCGCTGGGACCAACTTTATTATTATGGCTGAAGTGAAAGGAAATGCTGGCAGAGGACGACCTAGGTGTACTTTTATTGAACATATAAAAAAATTATTAATCGATGGAAATATCAAAAGTAGGTACACACAATCGCTGCGCATGTATGAAAGGTATGATGAATATAAAAGAAGCGAAAGAGGTATGTCAGGATCGTATCAAATGGCAATTGATTGTCTCTGCCTACCCCTCTTGGAATGAAAGGTGTAACACAATTGTAAAACACATTGATTATGCTAAAATATTATGTAGATAAATATCATATCCCACTTATGAGGTATTCCTTTAGAAATCACAGCTAAAACATTGTTATTTCTAATTTAAATTACTATTATTTCGGTACACATAAGACCAAAACATACATGATATTTGAGATTGGGGCATTTATTTACTTAGGACTATGAAGTGTTTAAATAAGCAATCTATGAAAATCGAGTTTAATATAGGTAAATCGACCTCAGACTCGTCCAATTCTTGTAAGCGCGGCCCACCATCCGTTTTCAAATCGTTGTATTTGTGGTTGATTTCGATGGCCGGAACGATCTGTCACACACACACACGCCTTTGTTTAATCGAATCTTGTGTGTCTGTGCATGGGATCTATGTCGTATGATTTACATTGCTAATGTGTGGCCTGTGTTCTATCTCGATCATACGGCGGCCGGATCGAACATTTTCTGTGAGATACCGGACTAGTGCGTGGGCTACTTAAGGTGGAATGTATCGATCCTGCGGCCCATATCTATGGTTTTATTGTGGTTATCGACTCGATGCGGTTATCGAGTCGACAATTGCTTGTTTTAGCATTCATTAAGCCTCTGTCAAAATGTCTATGCCGTTTTTACTATGGTTTTCTGTTTGACACGAGAGGTGGTTTCAATGAAGAACGACATTCCATCGGATTCCACGTCACGCCTTGGTGAATAGCGCACGCGCCCGCGGAGACGTGATGGGGAATCCAGTTTTATCCCGTCCGCGCTGTGATAGTTGTGATTAGTCAGTGATTAATAGGACATATCATTATCGGCTAATTGTTACTGTGACGGCTATAATAATTGACATTGGCGGAATCATCAAAACCCTGGTGGAGCCATTTTGAAAAAAAATTAAATAGAATAGACATGTCATAGATAGAGAATAGCGCCAGTGTGCGAATTTATTGTTTTTTTTGACTAAAATCGTTTTTTTACCATAAAAATGTTTTATTCGATAGTAACATAATATATATTTCTTGTATGATGTCCACATGTTTATTATTTTGCATATTTTTAATGTTACTAACTAATTTTCGAATAAAGTCCCACAGTCCCTCGCCGTGTCTGTCTGTGACTTTTTCCACGATTTTGATGTTGTTTCGTTGTTTCACCAGGAAGGTTTACGGGTATTAAACATTGACCTATCATGTTTAGGAGCTGAACATTAACAGTATGAGTGAATCAAGCCGGGGAAAAGTTAGCCACAACTAATATCCGTGTTGTGTAAGCGTATTTATGTAGGTATTCAAATTGTTGGTATATACCCATATTGTACACATGAAGATTTCCAAGATAAATCTATGTATCTATCATCACGCCTTTTATCCCAAGAGGGGTAGGCAGAGACAATCGAATGCCATTTGTAACGATCCTGACATACCTCTTTCGCTTCTTTTATATTCATCATACCTTTTATACATGCTCGGGGATTGTGTGTACTTCGATCAATATTTTTTTATAATCTGTCAGCATTTCATTTCACTTTTCCCATATAAACCTTTTTAGTCAATCTTTCATCCTTCATTCTTCTTGTATGCTGGAATTCAAATCATCAATCCTATCATGTCTGCTTATTAAGAAACCTGTCATCAGATTTATATAGGTTATATAGGCTGGATTTAAAAAAAAAGCTTCATTAGGTAGCTACTCAGCCCAAGGCGTATTAAGAGCTCTTCAAGATAAACTGAAGCATAACTGAAAACTATGTTATTTGATTGATTATAGGGATTATAGGATATATTCGGGCGAAGCGGGACGGAACGCTAATAAATTTATACTTCATTCCAACAAAAAACATAAATTCAAAAAGATTATAGCAGATATAGAGTCAAATAAAAATATAGCCTTGTATGATAAACAAAAAGTTTTGTATCAGACATGCCATTTAGGCATTATACAAATATTACGTGAACTTACATCCGCTGTTATTTTGAGTATACTGTAAACTTTGTTTCTTACTAGCATTCCGCCCGGCTTCGCCCGTGGAAATTTCTGAAATGTTACATAAGAATTTATCCTGAAGGATGGTTCCTATGTCACACTACTATCTCTGAACAAATCACGACCATCCGTTGCTCTGTGTTGACGTGGAAGGACAAACAAACAAATACACTATTGTGCCTGAGATTTAACGTAAACAGGTACCTTAGTTTTTCAATTTTATATATTTATTTATTTACATTGGTATTAAAATTATCTTAATTACAAAAAAGGGGCCTCGGTGGTCGAGTGGGCAAGACGTCGGCTCGTAACTGATAAGTCGCGGGTTCGATTTCTACATCCGACCATGTACCAAGTGGTTTTTTTTATAATAAAAATCTATGTACATTATCCGACAAACCGTACAAAGAGGCTTTTCCATCTATATATATATATATATATATACTATTTTTATCCCGGAATATTTCTTAATTTATATAATTTCAGCTGGCCAAACCGGGAGCGTTTGATAAATAAAATGTTATGGGTTTTTAATTTTGGGACCAAAACAGTCTATCTCTGACACAATAATAATAACAATATTAGGTATGTTATACATAGTTATCTATATCCACTTTATTATCTAACTAAACTGATAAATATGTGTTATCGTCGGCTTTATAGAAGAATTTTCCATAATAATATGACGTGTGTTGAATTTGAAATGGGAGGACCCGAGTTCAATCCTTATACCTAATCCTAATCCTCATTTTAGGGGTAGCTCTCCTCCTTACATAGGTATGGAGGTCATGAAGAACCGGGATATTTTTTTTACATCCCATCATGTGGGATATTGTTGTATATGCCATTGGTATTATTTAAAAACATTCTTAAATGACTTTTTAATTAGCTTAATATTTCACCAGGAAGTCTTTAAAAGTGGCCACACATTCGTCCAATCCCCGGTGCGTGGCCTTACGGTCCACCGAAACCGACCACAGACTCGTCCAATTCTTGTAACGAACGGTCTGCCTAGATCCGGCCGGAATGGGAAATTTTCGGCAAGAAAGGTGTCGCCTCTCTAACTTTCAACCACGTGATTGAACAGTATAAAAAATCTGGACAATGGATCAATATTTACAAAAAGAAATATTTTTAGCTAGACCAAGAATTTAAGACATCCAATAGTAAAAATAAAAATAAAATCTATGAATTTTCTAGTTATATTTGAAAAATACGAAATTGACCGAAATAGGAATAATGCAGTTTTATTAAAAGTAAATAACATGTTATTTGCAGAGAGAGAGCGCGCTTGAATATTTATTCTATGGGGTTATTTCTCAGGGTTATTTGCTCGTTATTTGTCATTTTTTGGCAGATTGTTTTGTTTATTGGCACAGGTTTGGCCAAGGCAACACAGTATTTCGAATGATATAAAATTTAATTAAAAATTAATACCAATTTTAATAATAATTAAATGACATTAAAAACCCTCGGTCTGTATGGATTGATATATCTATACTTTGTACTGACCCCAATTTTTTTAGATCTCAAGCACACTTTTCCCTTTGTTTGTTTGCCCTTCTTTCACGCCACAACAGAATGTTAATCGATGATTTGCCAATGTCAAGTAGTTTATAGTTTCAATATGCCTATTAATCGGTATCTAAGATGATTCCGTCGACTGTGATATGTCTTATTAATCACAGACTAATCATCACTATCACAGCGTGGACGGGATTAAACCGCATAATGAAATGTTGTCCATTATATCCTTTAATTTTCGAGTTATTTTAAAAATACTGAAATATTGAAAATTAAGGATTAATAGGTGCCCTAATCTGTGCTAACCCTCTAATTTAAAAATACTAATGTCTGTTGGCAGAGTTGTTAGCTATTGAACTCAGGTGTTGCCCTTTATTAATTTTACCCATTTTTATTCCATTTAAAGCTAAATTAATAATTATTCTTTAAATATAATTATAAAAATACTTCTTTTATATAATATTTTTTTGGAAGTTTTGCTAGTTTCGAATGGGCTATCACAGGAAATATATTTACGAGTGAAACCGCGGACAAAAGCTAGTATTATTATATACATTATGAATAATGTTGTAGGCGATTTGAGTTCCGGCTACGGCAACACCTATTTGGAACACGGTATATTATACTCTTTGCATTTCTATAAAGTATACTCTGTGGCTTGACTGACACTATCTGTCACTTTCTTTGGGTGACAGTTTATATTTCTTAATTTTAGTCCTAGCTATGGTTTTTAGTTTATAAGTCCTCAGAATTTATAAAAATTCATAATTAAATTAAAAATATAAAAACTCAACCAAAAATAAAATAGAAAAATACGTGTAACTTATTTTTTAATATATTTTTAATTAAAGTAATAAAAATGGGTGATAAAAAAAATGAAATGTTGTCTATTAAATACTTCTGTTACTTTCCAAAAAAGTCCACGAGGGCCAAAAACTAGTAATTTATAATTTCGGAACAAAATCGTTTCATGAATCTGTAATTAATGTCGTCCACAAACGTGAGTGATTGACGGTTAATACAGCCAAACTGCGATCGATGCGAAAACTTTTGACAACGAATTTAAACTAACTTAACATCTAACTCAGGCTGAAAATTTTCATTTTTTTTTTCAGTTTCGTAAATTGATGGTTTTCTGAAAAAAATGATAAAAAATTGGAATTTATCGACTACTTCCTCTTAAATCTCTTCTGCTCTACCTCTATAGAAACCAGTCGTCATAGTGTGCAAGCAAAGTTTACAAACCCTATACAAGATGTTTGCATATCATAATGAAAGTAACATCAGGAAATGCAGCCGCTCTTCAAACTTACACGTTGAGTTCCTTCTTGGAAATCAAATAACAACTCGGTTCCCCGTGACAGTAGACGATTAAAAGTTGGTGTAGCTCGCCAAATAAGCTCCATGTAAAGTTACCTTCGGGAATTCTGATGACAACCGAAGGAAATTAACGTTGTTATCGAGTTCATACTTCGGGGATGGTTGCTTTGTATTGTAAGGGGAAAGTTATAAGAATACTAACAATATGGGTTTACAACATTTTGAATACCTGCACAAATACGCTTATAACTACTTATCTATTAGAGATAGATATATGCTACTAAGGACTTTTTTGTAGATAATTTTATTCTACACAATTCTTTTTTACATCATTTTGTTATATATCTGACGGATTAGACAACATACGCCATGAAAACTCGCTGGGACCAACTTTATTATTATGGCTGAAGTGAAAGGAAATGCTGGCAGAGGACGACCTAGGTGTACTTTTATTGAACATATAAAAAAATTATTAATCGATGGAAATATCAAAAGTAGGTACACACAATCGCTGCGCATGTATGAAAGGTATGATGAATATAAAAGAAGCGAAAGAGGTATGTCAGGATCGTATCAAATGGCAATTGATTGTCTCTGCCTACCCCTCTTGGAATGAAAGGTGTAACACAATTGTAAAACACATTGATTATGCTAAAATATTATGTAGATAAATATCATATCCCACTTATGAGGTATTCCTTTAGAAATCACAGCTAAAACATTGTTATTTCTAATTTAAATTACTATTATTTCGGTACACATAAGACCAAAACATACATGATATTTGAGATTGGGGCATTTATTTACTTAGGACTATGAAGTGTTTAAATAAGCAATCTATGAAAATCGAGTTTAATATAGGTAAATCGACCTCAGACTCGTCCAATTCTTGTAAGCGCGGCCCACCATCCGTTTTCAAATCGTTGTATTTGTGGTTGATTTCGATGGCCGGAACGATCTGTCACACACACACACGCCTTTGTTTAATCGAATCTTGTGTGTCTGTGCATGGGATCTATGTCGTATGATTTACATTGCTAATGTGTGGCCTGTGTTCTATCTCGATCATACGGCGGCCGGATCGAACATTTTCTGTGAGATACCGGACTAGTGCGTGGGCTACTTAAGGTGGAATGTATCGATCCTGCGGCCCATATCTATGGTTTTATTGTGGTTATCGACTCGATGCGGTTATCGAGTCGACAATTGCTTGTTTTAGCATTCATTAAGCCTCTGTCAAAATGTCTATGCCGTTTTTACTATGGTTTTCTGTTTGACACGAGAGGTGGTTTCAATGAAGAACGACATTCCATCGGATTCCACGTCACGCCTTGGTGAATAGCGCACGCGCCCGCGGAGACGTGATGGGGAATCCAGTTTTATCCCGTCCGCGCTGTGATAGTTGTGATTAGTCAGTGATTAATAGGACATATCATTATCGGCTAATTGTTACTGTGACGGCTATAATAATTGACATTGGCGGAATCATCAAAACCCTGGTGGAGCCATTTTGAAAAAAAATTAAATAGAATAGACATGTCATAGATAGAGAATAGCGCCAGTGTGCGAATTTATTGTTTTTTTTGACTAAAATCGTTTTTTTACCATAAAAATGTTTTATTCGATAGTAACATAATATATATTTCTTGTATGATGTCCACATGTTTATTATTTTGCATATTTTTAATGTTACTAACTAATTTTCGAATAAAGTCCCACAGTCCCTCGCCGTGTCTGTCTGTGACTTTTTCCACGATTTTGATGTTGTTTCGTTGTTTCACCAGGAAGGTTTACGGGTATTAAACATTGACCTATCATGTTTAGGAGCTGAACATTAACAGTATGAGTGAATCAAGCCGGGGAAAAGTTAGCCACAACTAATATCCGTGTTGTGTAAGCGTATTTATGTAGGTATTCAAATTGTTGGTATATACCCATATTGTACACATGAAGATTTCCAAGATAAATCTATGTATCTATCATCACGCCTTTTATCCCAAGAGGGGTAGGCAGAGACAATCGAATGCCATTTGTAACGATCCTGACATACCTCTTTCGCTTCTTTTATATTCATCATACCTTTTATACATGCTCGGGGATTGTGTGTACTTCGATCAATATTTTTTTATAATCTGTCAGCATTTCATTTCACTTTTCCCATATAAACCTTTTTAGTCAATCTTTCATCCTTCATTCTTCTTGTATGCTGGAATTCAAATCATCAATCCTATCATGTCTGCTTATTAAGAAACCTGTCATCAGATTTATATAGGTTATATAGGCTGGATTTAAAAAAAAAGCTTCATTAGGTAGCTACTCAGCCCAAGGCGTATTAAGAGCTCTTCAAGATAAACTGAAGCATAACTGAAAACTATGTAAAACATTTTCCTTACAGCTTACATAATATTGCCCATGTAAAATTATTTTAAGGGTATAATGAACAAAGGAATGCCTTTATGCTTAGAGATTTTAGAGAGTCCAAGATTCAATCTTTACTTGAGATGAAACGGCTGAACACAAATTTTATTTAAAAACTTGCTGTTGCCCGCGACTTCGTCTCTAGACGATAGTTTTTTCCATAAGAACTTTAATACCCCCTTTTACCTCCTCAGGCTTAAAATTTTGAAAAATACTTATTATTTAGGGGATGAAACGCTTCTTGGACATAAATTCCAAGTATCAAAGGAATAAAACTTTTAAAAAATGCAGAAGTTTTTGCGTGATCGATTTAGCTCTATCATTTTATTTATATGACTAGCTGTGCACGGCGGTTGCACTCCCTCTTTGCCTCGAGCGAGATGTTATATATATATAACCTTCAAAATTGGGCTATCAAACGAAAAAATATTTTTTTAAATCTGCCTGGTAGTTCCTGACAAACTCTTTAGCACAGTTTTATTATCACTGCACTGTGGTACAGAAACATAGGCTACTTTTTATACGTACGTCTGTTAAAAAAAGTGACACATCTAGGTCCATTAAGTGCAGCAACGGGCTTGCCACCTCTTCTATTCAATATGGACACCTGGCAAAAAGTGGACACTGTTACCGGTGACTTTGACCACACCGCAAGGTATAAATGCCGTGAAGGTGTGTGAAGAGCATATCGGTTTGTGTCCGGTTTTCTTCGAAGTGTCTGAATTGAAATGGGTTTTTTTTTTCTTTCTTCACGGGTTGCCTTACAGCTCCCGAAACCGTGTTTTACGGTTCCAGGGTACCCAGCGGAAGACCAAGTCTCCCTCGTTTAGCCGATGGTATTTGTGAGGCTATACCTAACGAGTTTTTTTTTCATTTTCACAATTACTATATAATCGTCGATTTATATAATACTAATATAAAATAAAAATTAATTAAAAGTGGTTACCTACCTACACCTACACACAATATTTGTTCTAGGAACTCCGACGACTGGCCTAGAGTGCCGAGAACACTTATTGGGTTACCCCTTTGTATTTCTAGCGCAACGCGTCTTATAAAAAAGGCCTTAGATCTGCGATCACCAGATGCATCGATTAAAAGTTTTCCAATCTTTTCGGCAAATATCTTTGCGTCTGCCCCCACAGCAAAGGCTAAGAACTCAAATTGGTCGAGGAGGCCTGAATATTTACTTTTTTTTTAATTCTCAGCACTCAGTGCAGCAGCGCCGGCGACCCTAGAACATGCTGAGAGATGACATTGTGCGAAGGTGTCGCAACATGTAGCATCCCAAGCGAGTGCTTTTCCGCGGCTCCATGATAGCATTGTAATGCCATCCGGCCTGATGCCATCATTTCGACAAAGTCCTGAAGGTTCGAGCTTGCTCGGTATATCTTCCGTAGCAAGAGCTCTTTTAATGACATTATTTAGGGCTCTGTGTCTTGAAATTCGACCGGCACTTTTCTGGCATGAAAAGCCATGATGGCCAAAAGAATTGACTTCTCGCCCACATATACATGTATGTCGTTGACAGACCTTCGCACCTATACGCAGCGAGGTAGCAATCCTCAGTGTAGTGGGGTCTAGTAAAGTGTCTAGATGAGGCGAGGGGTAAGCTTCAAGCCAAGCTCCTGACTCAGGTTCTGAAGCGGCTAAAAGACTAGCTTTAACCACCTGAGAACCGGTTTCTTGGAGATTTTTTAATGCTTTATTAATTAAAGGTTCGTCCCAACGATTTTGTGAAGTTAGGGGTATTGGAAGATTTTCGTCACTTAGATATCGCCATCGTTGAATTGCATCCGTCATATAGCTGATCTCGAAATCCGAGGATGTGGAAAGTATTCTACCCACGAGATCAAAACTAGTATGAGTAGATGAAAGGAATGCTGGGAGAGCGACATCTGAAGCGCGTCTTATACCAATACCCCCAAATTTAACTGGGAGAGAGGCCTGTTGCCAAGAAGCTGAACATATTGGAACATTTAATGTTAATTCGATACTGGTTTTTATTGCAGTATCCATATCGTTTAAAATTTCTGGATAGTCGATTAGATAGATT
This sequence comes from Nemapogon koenigi, assembly GCA_963924495.1. NCBI lineage: Eukaryota > Metazoa > Arthropoda > Insecta > Lepidoptera > Tineidae > Nemapogon > Nemapogon koenigi. The sequence goes on along the minus strand of OZ004649.1, from coordinate 6,898,024 downwards.
GCTGTGCCTTGCGGTTGCAACCACGTTTATAGTTACTGCTTCGCTCCTTTGAGCGTTATATAGCCTATAACCTTTCTTAAGAATTAAGCTGTCAAATGCAGAAAAAAACCGACTTGTAGTTCCAGAGATTAGCGCGTTCAAACAAACAAACCAACTCTTCAGATTTATTATTAGTATATATTAACTAATTGTCAACGCGCCTTATCGTCGCGGCCGATGGTGACCAGAGGGCAGGAGCGTTCCTCGCACAACGGATCAGTATGGCAATACAGTGAGGAAATGCAGCCAGCGTTCTGGGCACGCTTCCGTACGGCAGCAGTATGGAAAAATGTTTAAATTATATTAAATATTTTAATGTTTAGATTAGATTTAAGGTTTTTGGAAAATTAAATAGTATAGATTATAAATATCCTTTATAGAGTATTCTCTTCTAAAAAGAGTAGTAAAAAACTTGCATAGGTCTTTCAAATTAGTTCCCTTCTCCCCAAAACTTCAGCTGGATATATATGCCCAAATTTTGCATACCTCCAAAATCTTTTAAACCCCATATTTTTTATAGTCTCACAAAACACGCTCTTTTTATTTGTTAAAAAAAACGAGCAATATAAACATCTGGATTCCCCTCAAGTAGGCATAAAATAATTTTACATCCGCGCTACATTGGTCTTACAAATGATGCCATAAAATAATATTAGGAGAATGTAAAGGCGATTTACCTTGCGCGGTTTTACAACACATATTCCGGGAGGATAATTTTACAAAAGCTTTTACTTCGCAGATGCCTAAATTCTTAAACGTAGACAAATGTTCAAACTCAGAAAGGTGTTAAATGATGCGGAATTTAGCACAAAGAGACACTGAACTAAGATAGCACAAAGAGACACTGAACTTCAACAGGACAAGTGGCAAGGCTGGTCCAGAATATCAATGATTTATATTATATTTTTTGTAGATACTATTTTTAACCTCAGTTTGAAGAATTTATGAGGATTTTATTCTGTATAGCGAGATTTCAGATTTCGAAATGAAATAAAGAGCAAGTATCAAATATAAACAACTAGATGACCCGTGCGAATACTTCGCATCGTTAGTACTGTCAATATTGTTGTCATAGTTCAACTGATCTCCAATAGATAGTGTCTTTTACAAAATAAATAAATTACTCTAATTTTGATTTGTTTGTTTATGTTTCGTCTTTTAAGGGAAAAGTAATATTTAAAATGGCGTATCAAGAATTCACTTTTAGGCATATAGCCTTTATTTTATTCCTTGCGACAGAAACACCAGTAACAAGTTCCACAATTGTTGCTCCCTTTAAACAGTATAATACACTTTTTTCTAATTGTGCTTAGCCCTTTGACGTGTGAATTGAATCCAGGATCTCCCAGTTGCAATGCTCAAACTAACCACTGCTCTATCGACTCTAATTAAATAATAATTACTAAGAAGGGTTTATCCCAAGGCCCATCGACAGTATGGGCACTCAATTATAAGTAAGCACACAAACAGAGCGATAAATCTAAAGCCAAGAGACAGAATTGTTATATTGTCCACATATAAATTGAGACACAGTAGTTTATGTAATAAATGGCTTAGTGGTTGCTACTTCAGTTATGAACTAATGAAGGAATGAATCGAAAACAACCACGATCTAATGAGACTATTATTTCAGAATTTGAATATACCTGCGTATAGTGTACAGTCAGCAAAATTACCGTGTTTCAATCGACATTAAGGTGTCCTTATAAAATTTGATTTCAATATTTTTTATGACGTCATCATTTAGGTAAAACATTGAAAAATTATAAAATTATCAAAACCGGCCAAGTGCGAGTCGGACTCGCGCACGAAGGGTCCCGTACCATTATCTATAAAAACCGCAAAAAAACCACGTTTGTTGTATGGGAGCCCCCTCAAATATTTATTTTATTCTGTTTTTTAGTATTTGTTGAAATATCGGAAATACATCATCTGTGAAAATTTCAACTGTCTAACTATCCCGGTTCATGAGATACAGAGCCTGGTGACAGACAGACAGACAGACGGACGGACATCGGAATCTTAGTAATAGGGTTTCCGTTTTTGGGTACGGAAACCTAAAAGCGACTGAATAGAAAAAAATAAATTTCTAATAAGTAAAAAATAATTGGCCAAGTTGCGAGTACGACTCGCGCGCTGAGGGTTACGTTTAATTTTTTCGGTTACAATTTGAAGACATGATTTTCGATTAGGTTTTCCAGTATTCCATATTTTTTTTTCAAAATTTTAGACTCAGTAGTTTCGGAGCTAAGGGGGCCGCTATGCATTTTAAAATTATAAAAAAAATCCTTATGACGAGCCCTTTAATTTGATGTCACATGATTCCGTGATTGAGTCATCAAACTCTATATATGTACCAAGTTGTTTATCGTCCAGCAGACTCGGAGAAAATAAGCTGTACAGACGGACAGACCTGAGTGATCCAAACAAGGGTTTCCGTTTTTCATCGGATGTGTCCGGAATCCTAAAACTAGTAAATAGATCCGTTAGATTAAAAACATCCAACGTTTATGAAATTAGTAAAAAAAAGTCGTTGTAAGAGGAGGTTTTGAAAAGAAGTTTGAAATGGAACCTCTTTTAAATAAAATTTGTAAAAGAAGGTTCTATTATGAGGCTTTTAAGACTCCTTTATTTTTTCTGTTCCATTTTAAATTTAACCCGCTAATCCTTTTTCAATGCCCGCTTCCAACCCGCATTCAATTCTAAGTAATATTTTTCGTAAAATTTTATATCATTTTATTATTTTAAACTAGACTCTGCCTACGGTTTCGATGGTAGGTCTTATTATTAAATACTATCTTTAAAATCTATAAGTTGTTTGTTCGAATACGCTAATCTGTCGAACTACCAGTCAGATTTGATTTGTAAGACTTTCTAAACAATGGAGTTTAAAAGATTTTGGAGGTATGCAAAATTTGGGCATATCTAGCTGAAGTTTTGGGGAAAAAATAAAATAGTCTTATATTTAGATACTTGCTGAAAAATCGCCATGACACACCGTGACTTAAGTAGGCCACACATTGGTCCGCCATCGCACCGAACATTTCCCATTCCGGCCGCCGTATGATCAAGAGTACATATCTATCGTTTCCCAAAGTGATCTATATGGACCCCATCGGTCGATTTCTACTGCTGCGAGGGGTCCATGTCAGCAAGGAAAAAGTGCTATGGGGGTGTACAGAAAACAAAAAATCTAGGAAAGGGGTGGCTTAAAACGTTTGGGAACGTCTGATCTAGACGGACCGTTCGTTGCAAGAATCGGATTCGATGGACCGTGTGTGGCCACCTTTAGTTTCGTACGGAATCCTAATAAAAGAGTAGTATAAGGAGCTCTAAAAAGGTGATTGCAGTATAATATGTAATAGTTTATGTAACTTGGCTTTATTTTCCAACTTACACCAGTATTATGTGTTATAGCAAAATATCCACCATTTTCTTGTACTCCCTGCGGCTTTATCTACAGGGACACAGAAGTTATTTTCTTTTGTACCTATTAACCTTGATTCGAAGGATGGCTCAAGACTCATTCACCAAGTGATGTGGGGAAAGCTGCAAAACTGTCCACTGGGGTATTGGGATTATCCTGTAAGTGTTTTATCCCTGAACTACGTGTCCCTTTTAGGATTTTTTAAATAAAAGGTTCAATGGAAATGTCGTTTTTGTAATATAACATAATATTTCTTTTATTATTCATCTATTCTATACATAGAGTACTAAGCCTATGGCCCCATAGACGGGCTCCCCCTTTCGCCAATTTTTTCCCCTTTGACCAGTTAAACTGACCAGGTGCGCAGTAATAAGTTACCTTAGATTTCGTTGGTATCGTTTTGTGTCGCGAGACAGAGCTCTAGGAAAATAGTTAATTGTGATGTTTTAAACGGGAAAGGCGATCTAGGGCGTCAAATGATTGATTTGCACGCTTCACGTCTCCTTTGGTATATACTCAAAGATTCTATTTTAATAATAGAGAAGAATGCGGTGTGAAAGATGATGTTCTGACTGAAATGAAGAAAAGTAGTTTACGCTGGTTTGGATACGTAGAAAGAATGAAAGATTGACTAAAAAGGTTTATAATGGCTGAAGTGAAAGGAAATGCTGGCAAAGGACGACCTAGTTGTAATATTTGTGACCAAAATTATTAGGCCTATTTTTATAAACTTAAATGTCAAAAAGATAAAAGAAGGTATTATTTGTTGTTTAGAAAAACATTGACATGAATTATTTAAAGACTCGTGGGCGTATCCTTTATCTTCTGTAATAACAACTCTCAAACAGAAGTATTTAAATGGATTCCAATTATTTAAAGATGTAGTGTGAGATTTTATTATTAATTCCATTATTTTTATGTCTTATCGTTCAACTAATTGTTTCGCCCGTGAAATATTTTGAAATGTTACGTAAGAATTTATCCTGAAGTAGTAGTATTAATAGTTTATCCCAAGCGTATTGACCGTCATTAGAGAATAATGCGGAATGAAAGATGATTTTGTGACTAAAATGAAGAAAAGTAGTTTACGCTGTTTGGACACGTAGAAACAATGAAGGATGAAAGATTTGCTAAAAAGGTTTATATGGCTGAAGTGAAAGGAAATGCTGGCAGAGGACGACCTAGGTGTACTTTTATTGAACTTATAAAAAATGTATTGATCGATGGCAATATTAAAAGTATACACAATCCCCGAGCATGTATGAAAGGTATCATGAATATAAAAGAAGCGACAGAGGTATGTCAGGATCGTATCGTAGCAAGTGGAATTCGATTGTCTCTGCCTACCGATCTTGGGATAAAAGGCGTGATGAGAGATGTATAGAAAGATAGAAGATGTTTTATCACTTTCTGACAAATTTATTATTCAATTTGATAGAGAGAGACAACCATATTTCGTTTATGTATTACGTTCTGTTTAATAAAAAGTGCCACGGTTTGTCTTACATCTCCCGAAACAGTGTAATCGGTCCCAGAGTACTCAGCGGAAGACCAAGTCTCCCTCTTATAGCCGATGGTGTTTGTGAGGCTATACCTAACGAGTGGCCAGTTCTGTTGAGGTATAGCATATTTAGATGGAACAGCCTTTTTTTTATGAATTTCACGAATCAGTATTTTTCTTATGTTGACATAGATCAGAATTTCAGCCTTAATATCCAAAGCTACTTCCCGTAAAGTTTTTTTTATTTTATCCTCAAGTATTTTCGCTCGGCAACAAACCCGAATAATGACAAAAGCCTAAACCCTTTTAACCATCACGTTTTAAGAGCAATTTTCGTTGACAAACTTTTCAGAATAAAAATACAATGGTAGGCGACAGCAATCAATGACAATTTGACTAAAACGTACTTACAGTTATCTGTGAACTGAAGGGCGGCGCTCTGTTCGCTTCGGTGTTGCCATTCTATTATTTATTTATTTATTATGAGAAATAATAATTATCTAATCTAACATGCCACGTGTTTAATATCAGGTTCAACTTACATATATTATATATAGCATTTAAAAATTATTTATAAAATATTTATAAATATTTTTTCAACACACTTGCTCGTAACGTGAGTCTTATTTCCTCATTTGTAGACTCACAATCTCATATATTAAACATGCGTGCTTTTTCTTTATATTACAGCACAAGAGTTATAATATAACCCAATGAAGTTAAATTCGTAAAAGATTGTAAATTATATGTGTGTCCACAAAGCATTCTTAATTTAACCGCATAATACAGTTTTTATTTTTTAATGACGACTTTGTGGCTGTTTGGCGAAGTTATCCGTGCCTTATCTGTCACGCGGGAAAAAACAAAACATTTCCATAAAAAATTGTTAACATTTTCGCCGTGTTGTGGTTAATTATTAAAAATGTCGACTTCAAGTGGCGAAGAATACGTAAAATTGACTCCATGAAGTTTATTTTTTTCCTCGCAAGTGTGTTGAAAAACGTCGTATGAAACGCGTGTGCATTGGTCATTATATACTCAGCTTTCTTATAGCGCTCGCCTAGTGGCTCGCGCTGAAAATACCGCCTCGTACGTAATGACCAACATAATAGCACCCTTGTATCACAATGTACTATTATAGTCTCTCAGACAGCCTGTAGGTAATGACTATCAGATTATATTACATTTAAAAAAACGAAACAAAATTAGTAATTCTTAATTTTTTATCATACAGATATTATCTATTGTTTAAATTTAATAATGAAAATAATTAAGAATATTAAACAAGAAGTTTCATGAGCAAAATTTATGAGATACGACTTATAACAAGTTTATATATTTTGACGTTTACAACGTGGCGCCTGCGTAGTTGCCTTTTTCACCACTTCACAGATAGGTTGGTAAGTCTATATACATGGATATTGATTATTTTTTTTAAATTTTCTTTTATTATGATAATTGTGTGTGGAATTATGTACTTAAGTACAGTATAGTATATCCACCAAAAACATAAATGTGAAAACGGGAGCCAAGTTCAATAATAAATATGGTGTGCTTGTCGGCTTCACCGACAAAAGATTTGAGATCTAAATGGGTAACACAATACACAATACTGAAATTTATTTATAAGAACGTAAGTATAACATAGATAGAAATATGAAATACAATTTCTTGTTTTTTTTCTGCTACAACAATGTTTGCCATTTAAAAATTTTGAATAGTCGAATTATTTACACAAAGCAAATAACTTATGATCTATTTCCATGTAATAGCATTTAGTTAAAGAATCGCTTCCATCGTTTCTGTCTACCTCTATGGAAATCAGGCGTGAAGCTAAGTATTATATAAGATATGTGTAATGGCTTTAGATAGATCCTTTGAGATTATCTCTTTATATTGTTTCCATTAGTATTATTATTTCTAGTAATGTTTGATATGCCATTTCGAAGATTATTTTTCACTCTTATGACGATAAAGAAACAGACAAATCAAAATTAAATGTTTCTTTTAAAATAAGACTAGTTTATTAATTTTGTAAAAGACGCCATCTGCTGGAGATCAGTTGAATTAACGGCGTGAAGTATTTGCACTAGTCTTGTATTAGTCTATACTAATATTATAAAGAGGTTAAGTTTGGATGTAGAATTGTGGAGGGTAATCTCTGAAACTACTGAACCGGTTCGGAAAATTCTTTCACGAATACAAAGCTCGATATCCTTCAGTAATGTAGGCTTTATATTATTTTGTTAGAAAATATCCACAGGCGAAGTCTGGGGCGGAAAGCAAGTTACCTATATTTATAAAATGCGCCAAAATGGCTAGCTCACTGAATAGTAAGTTAAATCTTCATTTTCTAGAACCAAGGACGACGCAGACTTGTATTTGTCCAAGAAAATGCTTGCAAGGTCATTCTGTATTCACTTTTGTGCTTTCATTTCAAATAATCAAACGAGAATATGTAGGAACTAGGAAATATGCCAAATAATATGCAGAAGTTTATTCAACCAAATCAGAATTTATACCATAGAAAAATGCCATCGCTTTGGTGGTGAGAAATTTTTGAAATATGACATTTGAATTTATTCCGAAGGATTTCCAGGATAAAAATTAGCTCACAAATTTATCTATGTGCAAAAAATCATGTCGATTCGTTGCTCGGTTTTGGTGTGAATGAAGGATAAACAAGCAAGCACACTATCGCATTTATAATTTAGGTAGGTTTTTTTATACTTTTCTCCAATTTTCAGAGAGAAATATTCTTCAGGGTTATCAGGCCTTTACGCAAATGCTATTAATCCATACTAATATTATAAATGTGAAAGTAACTCTGTCTATCTGTTTGTTATGCTTTCATGGCTAAACCACTGAACTACTTTTAATTAAATTTGAAATGGAGAAAGGAGGAAAGGACATAGACATTTTTTTTAAATCCACCCCGCTTAAGGTGCCCATGTAACTGTCCACCGAAACTGATCACAGATTCGTCCAATTCTTATAACAAATGGTTAAGGCCTAATTAAGCTTAAAAAATAGTAGATGGAAGTTAGTATGGGTTAGGATAGGATAGCAAATAACATACGATTCTACCTACCTCTATACTGAAATAAAAGGCGTGATTTTATATACTAGCTTTCCGCTCCCCGGCTTCGCCCGTGGATATTTTAGAACTCAATAAAATATAGCCTATTCGATATTACTCAGGGATTTCAGCTTTCTACTCGTGAAATATTTTTTAGAATCCGTTTTGTAGTTTGAGAGATTATTCCTTACATCCAAACTAAAGGTGACCACTCATTCGTCCAATCCCCGGCGCGCCGCCATACGGTCCACCGAAATCGACCACAGACTCGTCTCGAATTGTAGTACGCGCGGTCCACCATCCGTTTTCAAATCGTTGTATTTGTGGTTGATTTCGATGGCCGGAACGATCTGTAACGCACACACACATCCACACGCCTTTATTTAATCGAATCTTGTGTGTCTGTGGAGTGAGTGAATTGTATGTGATCTAGATCGTAGGTATGATTTACATCGCTATAGTGTGGCTTTTGTTCACTCTCGATCATAAGGCGGCCGGACCAAACATTTTATAATATTAGTATAAATATAGATGGACTGTATTTCACTGTATAATAAGAGATATAACGTGTTCTTGACATGGGAAAACCTATTTCGAAGTTTGAAAACTTTCTGCGGTAGTCCTGGGAGAGATGTAAACAGAAACGAGTTTTCTAACATCATATTTGAGGGATAGAAATTCATTATTTACTTGTATTAATTTAAATAATTACATATCTTCATGACTGTTACTATAGAGGTAGGAACAGAGCAGGGTTGCCACCTTTAGGAAAATATAAATCGGGACAATCGGTTGGTCATTGGAGTGAGTTTGGACCTATCCAGACCATCTGACTGACTAAAGGAAATAATAAAAGAGCTTTTTGATTTTATGTATTTATTAATTTTGCTTATTTTTCCATAGATATTTTTATTACTTCGGGTCGCTCTCATTAATTCCGCGTCACTTTTATATTTACTTATGAATTCCGAACAAGACCTACAGTTCTGCGTTCATTAAATCGACAGAGCAACGATGGAAAAAACTCGCATTTAATGGAGCGCGAGAAACAACACAAAATAACGCATTTAACTTATAGTCCTTTAAGCTTTTAAATACAAACACTTTGATAAAAATTGATAAAAAATTGGGACAAAACTGATAGGTTATCGGAATGCGAAACAATATAATCGAAATCGGGACTTTCCCGGCAAAATCGGGAGGGGTGGTAACTCTGGAATAGAGGACCAAACCTACTCAATTTAATTTTATAGTAGGGGCACGATATCTAACCTGTTATTATTCATTAGTCAAGAATCTTTCATATAATAATTATTATCATCACTACTAAGTTATTCTGATCTCAAAGTGTCTTGAAAATTTATTTATTAGGTTAACTCAAAAATATCATAGACTTGTCCTTCGCTGGGTACCCTGGGCCCGGTAACACCTTATTTAAATTTTTCTTCGTTGAAGCCAACAGACTTTTGGATCGCTAAACCGTAACGTCAGAATTAAATACCAATGCTAACTAATATTATAGGGATTCTACGTCATGTCATGGCGACCAACGCACGCGTCCCATCGTGATATGATGGGGAATCCAGTTTAATCCCGACCGCGCTGTGATATTTGTGATTAGTCTACCATTTAATTTAATTAATAGGAGATATCATCTTAGATACCGATTAATCGGTAATACACTATAAAGGCATTGGCAAATCATCGATTAACATTGATGGAGCCACAATGAAAAAAGAACAAATTCTTCTTTTTTTTATTCTTCACGGGTTATCTTACAGCTCCCGGGAACCGTTGCCGGCCCCAGGGTACCCAGCAGTGGCGAAGGGTGAATATTTTCAGAAGGAAAGCCGTAAAATAGCTCAACGAATTCTAAAAGATCCAAAAAAAAACATTTTATATTCTATAATGCACCAATGACCAATGATAATAGTAATTTACCGAAAAGGGATTTAAATTACCTAAACTCTTTTTTAATTACATAGTCCCTGGTATTCAAAACTATAATTCCAAAATAAAACAAACCATACACCTACCTGTTTACATTCGACTCTCATAAAACGAAAGGGAACGTGCGCGGATTTCAATACAAATGAAAGAGACAGTTGCTTAGTATGAAGTAAGTTAGTATGGGCGAACAAGCCGTTATTGTATATGCTTAATGGATATCGGCAGGCGTTTAGAAAAATTTAGACTACGTTTGGATTGATAAAATACGTTTGTATTGATATTATTTTATGAAATGTCGTTAGTCTATATAGATTGACAAATTCCTGAAGGGAAGCCGAAAGGAATCGGGGTTGTATAGACTCCTCGCCGCTGGTACCCAGTGATACCATTTAACCAATGATTTATCGAGGCTATACCTAACGAGTGGCCAGCTCTGTTGAGGTATATAGATGGAAAAACCTCTTTGTACGGTTTGACGGATAATATACATAGATTTTTTTATTATAAAAAACCCATTGGTACATGGTCGGATGAAGGAATTGAACCCGCTACTTTTCGGTTGCGAGCCGACGTCTTACCCACTCGACCACCGACGCCAAGAACTAATATTGTAAATGCCAAAGCGTGTTTATTTGTCCTTCTGTCACGCCACAACAGAAAAACGGATGACGTGATTTTTTGCACAGAGATAGCTGGTCACCTATAACTACCTTATACCCTAGAAATCCTTCTGGGTACATTCTTATGACACATTTAATAAACCAAAGGCGAAGTCGGGGCGGAAAGTTAGTATTATAACATTTTCCTATCCAAGTTTTCAAGGAAACCCCCGATTCAATGTTCAGAATATATTCAATCTGAATTTATGGAGAATTTCTAAGGGATTTTCTCAGAACGGAATTCCTTAGAAGGGTTTCTTTGGATTATATTTTCGACTTATAAAATATTTTAGTATGGCTTTGTGATTTTAGGGTTCCGTAATGGCAAAAAACCGGATCTCTTATATTTTCTTCGTGTCCGTCCGTCACGTTTTTAACTCCGCCATGATAAAAATTGACGACAGGTAAGTACTGTAAAATTACGAAAATAATTAAAACAAATGCGACGCGTCTGTTTGTATATTTGTAGGTTTTTGGTGCGGTTTTGACGATTAGATAGGTTAATTCACGAGGAAAATTTTCGAGTATTAAACATGTTTTTTTTTACTTTTTATATTTCCCCCCAAAATAAACCTCCGAAATCGAAATTCAAACCTAAATATGTACCAAATTTAAATCTTTTTCGTCCAGTAGATTCGGAGATAATAAGCTGTGACAGACGGACAGACAGACACAACAGTTCCGTTTTTTCATAGGATATATAAAACCCTAATAATTGTGAAAGATAAAACATTGAATAAGTTTATACAACGCTTATAATAAGGCGTTTAAAGTATGGTAGAGTCATTGTTTTTTAAATAAATGCCTAATAAAATATGCTTGTATGGGATAATCTCCAGATTTTGTTGGAATTTTTTGGAGAAGATTTATGTGAAGTACTTTCAATTTATGACAGAAACATGGGTCGGAAATCCGTCTATCATTGTGCTTTGATATGAAAACATTTTAAGATTCCCTCGGGATATTACTAGCAATACATAAAGATTTTTCCAATAGGAACAAAATGCAAAGATTAAGTACCTAATTTTTTTCCCCACGGGTTGCCTTATGGCTATCGAAACCGTGTTTTCGGTCCCAAGGTACCCATCGGCAGACAAAGTCTTCCTCCTTTAGCCGATGGTATTTGTGAGGCTATACCTAACGAGTGGCCAGTTCTGTTGAGGTATATTAAGTTGGAAAATCCTCTAAGTATGGTTTGTCGGATTATGTACAAACCTATTGGCCGGGATTAAACCGAGGTCTGCGCAGGTTATACCTGTCATCTTAATCACTCGGTCACTGACACACTAAAAAACTTTGTTATTTTTTGGGAAAATAATTTTGATTAAGTTTTTTTTTCAAAATGTGCAAGTTCGTTTCCCGAGTATTGTATCTTTGTTAGTTTCTTTTAAAAATATATGAATGTAGTTTTTTATATATTTTACAACCTGTATATTTGTTAATTGAACAAGGTGTTTCGACGAAAACATTTTACGCTGTCCAAATGAGTTAACACAATCGTTATAAATACTTTTTTTTGGAACATAATCTGCTTCGTGCAGCAACGAGCTTGCCAATTGTTTTCTGTTCAACTGGACAACTGGCAAAAAGTGGACACTGTTACCGGTCTCTGGCCACTCCGCAAGGTATAAAGGCCGTGTAGGTTTGTTTTTTTGTTTTAAAACTGAAAATGTGACAAATTTTCATAATCTCTGCGAACAAAATAAGTATAAGATAGATCGCTTAAGCAAGCCATTTTCCCCAATCGTTTATTCCCAGTATTCGGGGTCCATTTTGTCGATTCCCGGTGGATTATAGGAAGGCAATTCGGTACAAAGTTTTAATCCTATAAGTCGATGTCGCGTCGTAAGAATGTAATATTCAGAAATACAAGACAAATCCTATATTTAAATTTTTAAAATATATCTTACTAATATTTGTATAAGTTTCTTTCACGCAAAAACTACAGAACGGATTTTAATAAAACTTTACAATAATATAGCTCATACAACAGAATAACATATAGGCTATAATTTATAAAGCTATTGAGTAAATTGGCCAAAATATAACAATAAGTGTCAAGTAAATCGCAAAAAAATCTCTCATCTGCGAGCCATTCTTGTGTGCGCTGCAAAAACCGTAAAAGTTACACGAATATAATGTACAGTGGAAATGTATTTATTAAATACTTCTACAAAAAAGTCCGCGACAGCATATATCTATCTTTTATGTGTAAGCTGTAATATAATAATTTCTTCGGCAGTATAAAAGTTTGAATGTAGCGAGTAATCTTTCAAACTACAAAACCGATTGACAGATAATCTAAAGCAAATATTTAGTATATTAAAACAAATAAGACAGAAGCAATATTATTGAAGCCTACAAAAGATTGGTAATTAGAAAACACAAAGGAAATGTGTCCTTTTTGTAATATTTGTGAAAATATATATCATATTCATTGAAGAAATAATTATCTTTTATACACCTTTTAAGGTGACCCTCATTAATTTTGTAGGTAGGTTGTAGGTACCAACTGAGATTGTAAATTTCACACACCTACATGGCCTTTATTACTTGCGGTGTGGCCATCAGTAACATTGTCCACTTTTTGCCAGTTGTCCATATTGAACAGAACTTGCAAGCCTGTTACTGCACTTAATGGACATTTTAAAAACAATTTCCTTTTTCTAGAAAAAATGTATCCATACTGACACAGCTGAACATTGAGTGCATGAGAGTTCTGCAGTATTTCGGCCATATTCCCGAAGAGAGGACAACAACTTGGAAAAGCTTGTGATGATAGGTAGGGTGGAGGGAAAGAGACCTTGAGGACGAAGCACTACATGTTAGTCCAATCAAGTGTATGAAAACCTGGACGTCTCTATTACCACAGCCCTTCATCTGACAGAGGATCGCAGTCGATGGAGGGAGATAATTGAGGAAAAGAGGACCGATTGTAAAGGATAATAAATTATCGTTTGTTTATGCACATTATTATATCCACTTCTTCATCTTAGTCGCACACTTTTCTCAGTTGGGTAATGATTATTCATTTATTCATTTAAACGTACGGAAAAAAATACAGCTCCTATTTACACATAATAATTAAAATAAGAACACAAATGTCAAAAGTAAGAAATTACAACCGCCTTCAAAATTTGCACTGAAAAGTAAGAAATAATAAATATTTCGTCGTAGAATTTGAAGACGGTTGGTGCCAAATTAGGATATAAAATGAAGTAAACATCTAAGAAGATAAATATCTGTTCAATATTATATATGTTTGTACTGATGATCGTAGGTTCCTAATGAATTGTCTAGATTAGTGAATTTGGGAAGTAAGTTGTTTTTAATTTGGCACCAACCGTCTTTAAATTCTACGACTAAATATTTATTATTTCTTACTTTTCAGTGCAAATTTTGAAGGCGGTACACTTTTTTTTAAAAGTTAATTTATTTTTCCCTTTTAAGTGATTTTGCTGCCCTGAGAGACAAATAATAACGCAAATAAAAAATTAATGGAAAAATAAAAACTGCTGTGGATGGGAACCATTTGCATCCTGAGCTGCACCATACCATACCATACCTTTAGCCGTTAGACCACCGTCGATACAAACATTGACAACTTCATGTCAATAGCAACCGTTGCTAAGGCTTTTCTCTGATACACAATTTTCAGCCGTAAACAGAGACACTGAATTTCTGAAAAACTACTGAACCGATTTTCGTTATATGTCTATGAGATAATGTCGAGAAATTATTTTATCCTTAAAAACATAAGTCGTCAAAATCGGTACATTTTTCATCGAGATACTGATAATTGACTTAAAAGTCAGTTTTTTCAAAATTACTGAAAAACTAATGAACCAATTTTTATGACATAAAAATGGGACCAATCTGAAAGAATTATCTGTCGATTAAAAAAGAAATCATCAAAATCAGTTCATAAAAGACGAAGTTATCCGCGAACACACATAAAAAATAAATAAATATATACGGTCGAATTGAGTAACGTCTTTTTTTTTGAAGTCGTTAAAAAGGATGTTGCTCTTGCGATTTCTCTCCACCAGTTATGATGGAGCACTATTTAATGGAACAATACATCTAATCTAATCTTATCAAAGCTACTATAATTGTTCTCAAATACTTTATCTACTAAGTATGTATTTTATCCATATGCAACGATGCCAAAGTAACCACATATCATTTGGGGACCGTTGTATGCTTAATTATATCCAAAATTTGATACCTTGAAATAGTATCATTGTAATCAGGAGAAAAGCAGGAAAAATATTAATAAACAAAAAGGAATTGCTGCGTAAAAATGAAGTAAGCGTTTCTCGTAAAAGTAAATAAACTTCATACAGTTGAAGAGACTGCATCGTCGGCATGTTTATTTTTATCGTTCCTCGAATCCGCGATGGCTCCGTCAATATTTTTTAACGAAATGGGGGAATAATATGAACTGACTTGGATTATATTATTAATTTTGAAAGGCTTTTTTAGGATTTCGTATTCAATTGGATAAACGGAACACTCATATTTCGTCATACTCTATCATCCATACTCTTTCCATCTGCTCTGATGAAGTTCCATTATGTCTACCGCCATAGAACCTACTTGTTCACTGAAAAGCAATAAATAATTAAATATTTTGTTTCACCGTTTAATTTGAAGTCGATTGGTGCCAAATTACTAAAATAGATTCTAAAGAAGATCTGTTCAATGTTGTAATTAATTGCCTAAATAAGTAAAATTTTGAGCTAGGTAGTTTCTAATAATATTTAATTATTTCTTGTTTTTCAGTGAACAATGTTAGAAATCGGTATACAAAAACAAATCAGTTTTTCAAAATTTTTACCAAGTCACAAATGGGATCAATGTGAAATCCTTTAAAATAAAAAAGAATCTGTTTATTAATGATGGAGTTCTGAGGTAACAAACATTACAAAAAAATACAACCGAATTGAGAAAAATCTTTTTATTGAAGTCGGTTTTTGCATATTGTTGTCATCAACTGTACATAGGTACACAATGAACACGGACTAGCAATCAATCGTTTGTTAGAACGGTAGACCAATGTTCGTAGTTTATGCGAGTGTTACTCTAATTTCACTCTTTCAGTCTGATGTAAACATGGATATTTTCAGATGATATTACTTTATTGAAATTGTTCGTGTTTGTCTATCAGAAAAATCAGAGAATATAACCTTACCTCGGCATTTCATCATGTTACGACAAAAATTTACTTTCGCCAAAACAAAAATGGGATCAATCTGGAAGTACTTACCTACCTATATTCTATCTAATGATCATTACGCCTTTTATCCCCTGAGGGATAGACAGAGGCAATCAAATGCCATTTGCTATGTACGATCCCGACATGCCTTTTTGTTTCCTTGGAGTAGTTAAAAAATTATGGAATTGGTACTTTCTGCGCGCTAACCTTTTTCTTGCTGACTGTACTCTTTTTTTAATATCTGTAAAATGAAACACAAGGACAATTTCTTAAGAAAGTTTTCCTGCAGCTAAGACTATTAGCAGTTTTTCTTTTTGTCTCAAGATTTCTTCCACTCTGTATACAAAATTCTTATAATTTCATATACCTACCTACTCCAAAGTGCGCATCAGAACGACTGGACTAATTTGGCTATTTTTTTAAATGTTAGTAATAATCTGAATAAGAATTTCAGGGAAAGAAAAATTGGAAAATTTGCCCGCAAAAATGGAAAGTTTGGGAAAACTGAAAGTGCTTTTTCTATGGGATTTTTTATATTTATAAGATCATAATAAGGGATGAAAGTTAACATGGGCTCCACGGGCGAAACCAGGGCGGAAAGCTTGTTCTTGGAATAAAACGTAGTATTTATATAAAAACACTGGTGTTGAATCGGATGTCCAGGGTTCAATCTTTATAATAACAATCTTTATTTGATGAATATGGTAAAAAAAATACATATACTACCGCATTGCAGTGTTCAAATCTTAATTATAAATAGGTATTAATGCATCTCAAATTAAAAAAATACAATATAAAACAATTTATTAACTGAGGTCTACTCGACAGTTAATAAATTGGTGTTTAGCAATTTTTTCACAAGTGACTTATGAATCCGAGTCACTTCGGTTTAAAGTTCAACGCTCTACCAACTACGCCATTGCCAGGTGACGCCTATTACTAACCCCTGTATTTTTCAGTCGTTTTATTGTCGCGACGGCTTTTACGTTATATGAAAAGTATGCTAAAATACAAACATAATAATTATAAATAATGATTGGAAACACTATGTTCCCGCAAATTAGACGGCCTTTCCCTTTTAAAACATCACAATTAACTATTTTTCTAGAGCTCTGTCTCGCGACACAAGCGATACCAACGAAACCTAAGGTAACTTTTTACTGCTCTCTTGGTCAGCTTTATTGGTCAAAGAGCACAAAATTGGCCTACTGAGACTTAGTACTCTATGTACCCATGTTGTACCCGTTCGAAGCCGAGGGGTGGGGGCTGTTAGTTATTAATAAAATTGTGCTATAAATCACGCTAGTTCCTCCGTATTTGCATACGATTATGTGAACGCCTACATTTTCAGTGTCCCAAAGCGCAATATGTTTTGCTCTTTATTTACTGCTCGCAATAAATTTTGTTTTATGGCTATCTTATTTTCACAGAGATGGCGAAACTGTCTGTTACTGCATGTTACGGAATTTTCCTTTTTTATTTTTGTACATTTGTCTCCGTCAATAAACAATTTTATTGGCGTTTTGCTTTGGGCTGGGGTGATGGCCTGGCGAAAGGAGGACAATTAGAAGTGGGATTTGATTAAAGACCGGTGCAAGAAGTGTATAAGAGACAATTAGGAAGGAAATTAAGGAATTTCATTATTAAAATAGGTAAAAAAAATGTCTCAGAATACAGAATAAAGCAGAATCTGCATACATTCTTCAAACTGAGGCTCTACACTAAAATATAGTACTGTGAAAATTTCAAGCTACCTATTTAATTACGGTTCAAAAGATACCGCTCTGTGACAGACAGACGGACGTACGGACGGATAGCGGAGCCTTATTAATTAGTAATTAGGTCTTGAGAATTCTAGAAATTAATTTACGCAACTTTTTATTCCTTCATTTTTGATAAAAAAACTATTTGCCGTCAACTGCAAAGCCTTCTTGAGAAGTATTTTATTTTTTGTGGAATAATTTATGTATTTTTTTATCGTAGACACAAAGAAACCATCCTTTGGGAGATCAATCAAAACATTGAATTCATTTGCATTTTATAAATAAATTTGAATTAGATACATAAGATGATTGTAATTAGCATTTATCACCATCTGTTTATCATCACGCCTTTTATCCCAAGAGTGGTAGGCGGCCATTGGCTACGATCCTGACATACCTCTTTCGCCTCTTTTATATTCATCATACCTTTTGTGATTGTGATATATGGAGTATACCTAGGTTGCCCTCTGTCTGCATTTCTTCTTATTTTTTAATCAATCTTTCATCCTTTATTTCTTTAACGTTTACCTACAAAATCAGCGTAAACTACTTTTATAATTATGTATACATATCTATTATTGCGCAGTAGGCACTTGTCAGTTAGACAACAGATATCTACCAGGCCATCGAAATATTGAATACATTTACATTTTATTGAAATAATAATATATACGCTTTACATAACAGAGATCTCGGATTTCATAAACAATAAACAATATTTTATACTTACTTACTAATTTTGTGAAGTAAATTCAAAAATATTTTTTTTGTGTAACATCTTTCCTCTCGCTTTCCTGCAATCTGTGTGAGTGATTTCGTGAAAAGGAACGGAAGTGTGTAACAGGAAGCCGGGGAGCGCGCGCTATTTGATTTGGCCAATGAGCGTGCGCGAAGGTTGGTACTGTCAGTACTGTCTGTGCGTGTGTGTGTATAATGTTATCGCGGCCTTTTTTTGTCTATTTTAGCATAATATGCTATTCTGGTGTATAAACTGTAACATTGTAAAGTTTCGTCCAAATCCGTCCAGTAGGTTTTGCGTGAAGGAGTAACAAACATCCATCCATCCTCACAAACTTTCGCGTTTATAATATTAGTAGGATACAATATTAGATATTTTTGTGTGAAACATTAAGGTTTATGCCGGATATACAATGAGTACACAGGAAAAAGCCGGAAGCTGTCTCGAGTTACTCCATTCAGAAAGTTTGTGGTTAACGGTTTGTGACAGGGATGTGTTTATATACTAGCAAATAGACCTGACTTGGTATTTTTTCTTCCTTATTTAAGGCGCTCAGTGTCGCCAATTACATTGACCCGCCTTGACCATACAAACGGTAACCGTGCGCTGTCCCCGAAACACCTTCGAAATTGACATATTTAAATATTATTTAAAGGAAAATGTTAAATGATTTAGATATACTTTGTTGTGTTTAAAGAACAACGTGTTATTTATTTTTAGGCATGTAAATATTTCCAAACGGACACCATAAATTGAAGAAAAAAATTTTTTTAGGATTTGTTGTACTAGAATTGATAATTACTACATAATTTTTTCAAACATTTTAGTCTATCAGTAAACGAGGAGTAGTCTGTCGAAAATGCTCATTCCAGCGGATTTGAGGATACTAATCACCTTAAGGCTTTAACAGCGGTAAAATCCATAAATTATTCGATATTTAAGTCAAATTATCCAAAGAACTATTAAATCAATCTGTGATAAACAATACGTATACATACATAACGATCCAATAGATTATTTTAATTGAAAATAAATGAATTTTTGACATAGGTACCCTTTTTAGACAAAAAATCCCCAATGTGTACCTATTGTCGTCATGATTTGCAAAATTCCTCCAAAACGTCATAAGCTCTTTAGTTAGTTTTTACACACAAAAAAAGGTCTTAAAAATATTAATATTCTTAATTTAGAGTTTTGTTTTTAGTCCGCATTTTACTTGTAAATTTTATTTTTTCACCTAAATTGAATATTATCCGCGCGAGCTCGCCGACTCGGTCGCCCTTTAAACAGAGCGTTTTCTATACAAAATATAGAGGTCTTCTTCTTCTTATTTTATTATGGCTCCACCAATGGTCATCTGCGATTTGCTAATGTCAAGTATTATAGCATTTATAGTGTTTATTGCCGATTAATTGGTATTTAAGATAATCCCGGCGACGGCGATATGTCTTATTAGTCGTCGACTAATCACAACCATCACAGCACGGACAGGATTAAACTGGATTCCCCATCATGTCTCGATGGACGCGTGCGTTATTCACCAAGGCGTGACATGGAAATATAGAGGTCAAATCGTCAAGGTTATTGACATATGTTAAAGCCTTAATACCAGACGTCTTAAGTAGCCCACTCACTGGTCCGTTATCTCACAGAAAAATTTCGGTCCGGTCTCCGTATGATCGAGATTGAAGACAGGCCACACATTAGCAATGTAAATCATACGATCTAGATCACATGCAATTCACTCAACCACACAGACACACAAGATTCGATTAAACAAAGGCGTGTGGATGTGTGTGTGTGTGACAGATCGTTCCGGTCATCGAAATCAACCACAAATACAACGATTCGAAAACGGATGGTGGGCCGCGCGATAAGAATTGGACGAGTCTGTGGTCGATTTCGGTGGACCGTATGGTGGCGCGCCGGCGATTGAACGAATGAATGAACGGCACCTTTAATCACTCGCCTTCCACCTTTATATATGTAATAAAAAAACGATGTTATATATTAACACCTTAATTGACTGGACTATCTAGGAAATCTAGGTCTGATATATACCATGGTAACTAACAAAAAGAAGCCATAGTTAACCAAACTTAACCTATATTTTCATTAAATCTCTATCCTTTGGGAGCAATTTACCGAATTCGACCAAAGTTAACTGAACGAATTCGACCAAACTGGTCTCAGAGGGGCTCATTAGAAGGATTAACTCGAACCATCACACTTGCTATAGGTACAAACTAAAGGTTCCAATTTTGGTTTATTTTTAGGAAAGTACTCGTGCGTACAAATATGTACGCCTAGTTGCACATTGATTACACTTATAATGCGATTTTGAACCTTATATAAGGGCTATAGAGTTTATATCAGTTTTTAATTGGATTAATTGTGATAGAATTATGTAAATAAAGTATTATAAGTCGGTTTTAAAAAGCTGGCGCGAACATATACCCTCAGTGTAAATTGACCATTACAATTTCATTATGATTCTGAGCGACCTATTGCTATTTGAAATTTGATCGGTGTTAGAAAAAGGCAATTTTTCCAAATTTTATTTCCCTATAATGCGCTGAAACTACTGAACCAATTCTGAAAATTCTTTCACTAATGGGAAGCTACATTATCCCTGCGTGCTATATTTTATTTTGTTAGAAGTAACCACGGGCGAAGCCTAGGTCGGAAAGCTAGTTATATTTTGAGTCTATCCTAAGTTTATTCAAATTGCTGTGAGATTCGTACCGCAAGATCAGTCAAGTGGCAATTTTTTTAAAAGGCCTTTTTATCCAAAACACTTCAAAAGACACAATCTCATTACGAAACCTCAAAAATATAACAGCCGTGATCATTTCAATATTTATTTACTAGCTTTCCCCGGCTTAACCTATGAAAACCTTTTGAAATGTCACATTTTATCCCGAAAGTGGCAATGTCACTCGCTGAGGAAGCAAAAAAAATAATGAAGGATGAAATATTGACTAAAAACGTTTATATGGCTGAAGTGAAGGGGAATGCTGGCAGAGGACGACCTAGGTGTACTTTTATTGAACATATAAAAAATTTATTGATCGATGGAAATATTAAAAGAACACACAATCGCCAAGCACGTATTAAATGTATGATGAATATAAAAGAAACGTAAGAAGTATGTCAGGATCGTAACAAATGGCATTCGATTGTCTCTGCCTACCCCATGGGCGAAAAGGCGTGATGATAGATAAATATAAGTGCCGACAGAAGTGAGAACTTAAAACTATGAATAAAGTTTTCACTTCAAAATAACTCCACCCCATATAGCGCGCTTTTAAGCAAATTTTCATCCAACTATGCAGTATTTTCCTCATTACTTGACAATATAGCGATCAGTAGGCGCTACTTTACTGCACATAATGCATGCAGTAATGTTGTATGAAAATCCATAACATCATAAAAGATCATAGATAACATCCCACTCTGGGTTTTGTTTTTAAATTAGGTTCTTTTTCTGTAGGCACTTATAATAAAGGTACTTTTTAAGCCCAGCTAGCAAATACAATAATCAGGCAGTTGTATATTAGTGATATGAGCAGTCATATATCCATGATAGAAACGTTTCTATCATTGCAAAGTGGCCCCAGTTTTACACCTGTTCGATGATATATTGTGTGTATTTTAGCACCGGTTATTACTATTTTGTTACATATCCATGATATACTTGATCACAATATCAATAAATGATGATATAATAGCTACCGCGACGCTTATATTCAGCTATTTGTTGTTATTTTGGTGATTGCGATTCTCTTTTATTACTTAACATAACTTCGAATCGCGTCGTGCGTTCTTTAAATTAATATTAATTTCAGACGAAACATTAATAAAAACAAAGTAAATAAGTACAAAATATTGGAAAGTAATTATTTTTTATTTCGCTGAAGGTATATTTATTATGTGCGGTGAATTTCTCTTGCGCTCACAACTTTATTGGTGAATTCATTTCACATTATAGGTATTTATTTCATGCCCCCCTCGAATTTATATTATTTGATTAATTAAAAATAATTTAAAATATCGATATATTTTGAAGTCACCACAATATGTCCAATAAGTGTTTCGGTTACTGATATATCATCACTGACCAGCTTCTGCCCGCCATGACCAAAGTTTAGGGTTCCTCGAGAAATCAGCGAGCATAAACTTTCCTTAAAAAGTTATTTCAGTTATTATATGCCTTTTTAGCGTTATATCGTAGCAAAAAATATGTATATGTAACTGCGTAGTGATATAAGGGTCTTGCAGAAGCATATTTACAACTTCTTAGTGGTATTGTAGATCCATTGTCACGTTTATAGTTATACGATAAATTGTTGCTTATTAGTCACGGAGTGTTCTTTTATATCACAGATTAGATCCATGCTTGCCAGATATATCACCAGCGATAATTAAGCAACTTTGAAACTACAATAGATGTACTTTGCTGTACAAATGTACCATTTAAACCTGTTGTACAACATGTTTGCTCTAAATCGCTGTTATGAGAACTTTTTTATATTTTTGTTATATGTGCTGTACAAAGCGGTCGAGTAAACGTTTATGTCATCATTTATTATCACGATTTGGCTGTTAAAGCTAAAACAGCTAGATACTGTTATGAATCACCAATATGGAGCAAGCTTAGAAAAGCAGTGACCGCGTTGTTTTTAAATGACTTTTAAAACACTATTTAGTGTTAATAAATTTTCTTTTATCATTACTTTGCTAGTTGGGAGGTAGACGTAATTATAAGATTTATGTGGCGGCCGGCGGGCATGTTGCTTTATTGAATAATTTCTTTTTTATAAATTTTTCATGACGTTGGTGATGTAAATTTGGAAAAGCAGGTTGCTAACCTCGCTAAAAGTGTGACTTTTAATTTCACTATTATTTTCAGAGCGAATTTAATACTCGAAAAAACATTGGCTGTTTGGCTGTTTTGCTTTGCCTTCCATTAAAAAAAAATTGTCGAATGACGTTCTGGCGGGCTTTGTTTATCCGGAAAAAATATTTTAAAAATAATTATAATTAAAGAGGGGATTCCACGACACGCCTTGGTGGTTAGCACACGCGCCGCGAAGATGTGTTGGGGAATCCAGTTTAATCTCGCCCGTGCTGTGATGGTTGTGATTAGTCAGTGATTAATAGGACATATCACGGCCGGCGGGAGCATTCTACCTACCTATTATCGGCTTATTGTTACTGTGACGTCTATAATACTTGACATTGGCGGAATCATCAAAACCCTGATGGAGCCATTTTGAAAAAAAATAGTATGAATAGTAATAATTAAAGAAAATTTTGATTAGTTTTTTTTTTGTTGTAGTTGAAAGAAAAGCAGATTACGAACCTTGCTGAGAGTGACTTAATGTTGCACCGAGGGTAAGTTCGGAGCCCGAGCGGAGCTTTCTGCTCGGGTCAGTAATCTACTATTACAGTTAAAAAAATCTCGGTCCGGACCGAGAGTTGTGGCCAGTTCAGCTGAAAATGCCCGACCCAGGCAAACGTGGAAGCCAGTACACGAATTCCTGCCCGGAGATTCTCGAGCCGGGCAATCCATGATCGGCATGAAATTTTCCCCTACAAAATCGCTCAACCTGACCCGAGAATGCCCAACCCTAGAATATCGAGGCAAATCCGTCTATCTTTGTCCGACCCAGCAATTTGCACTTGACCCCTCACTATGCTAACCCCAAAGCATTTATTCGCTGGCAAATTGTCAAAAAAAATATCCATCCTTCTTAGTATATCTGACGACTAAATCAACAACAACATTAATTAGTGTATACAAAGCGCTTGTGGCATGTTAGAAATGATTACAGCGAATTCTTTCAATAAATCAAAGGAACAAACTGTACCACCCTCCCAGCCTAATCCTGTAAGTCAGCTAAATCGCCTCCATTTAATATTGTCACAATCAGTACACTGGCTAATAAACTCAAAGAGGCGATTAGAGACCGCATCTTAACTAATATTATAAAATGCGAAAGTCTGTTTGTTTGTTTGCCTTTCATTCTTTAATATTATTATTAAAGAGCAATGCATCGACTTTATTACACAGGTAATTTAAATTCACAGTCAAACTAGTGAAAATATGGCAGGCATTCATATTTCTTCTAAAAAATAACAAATACATTATAGAAGTGACAAATCTAGGTCCCCTGTTCTATTGAATATGAACAACTGGCAAAAACCGCGCCGAACGCGCACAAGGATTGTTTTAAGGTGTTTCAGTGTCGTCACGATACACTTACTTTCAATTAATATTGTTTTGATTATGATTTCATTATTAAAGTCCGTCAATTATGATTGTCAAGAAAAATTTAAAAAAAAATTGATGATATACTATAACTATATTTCAAGAATGATACACAATTACAGAGATGGAACACGCTTCATAAGATATGTCCCATACTAATTACAAGCTGCAACTATTCATATATTGCGCGATAACTATATGTCTTGGGGTTTGAAATTAAAATAGTTTTCGAAAGATAAATATGCGAAACATGTTATTGTAAATTTTTTTAAATCAAAATAAATTGAAGCCCCGAAAGTCTTCCATTCATTGCGTATTTTCAACCGACTTTCCGACTCTAATTTCACGTACTTTAGAAGTAAATTAACTACAACCTGTTATTTTTAATAATTTATGTATAACTAGCGGACTCGGCAGACGTTGTCCTGGCCAAACGTTGGCTTGCCTGCTATTTACTTTCCTTCGTCCGTGGAAAACAACTACTCCTACCCCTACCCCTACCCCTACCCCTACCCCTACCCCTACCCCTACCCCTACCCCTACCCCTACCCCTACCCCTACCCCTACCCCTACCCCTACCCCTACCCCTACCCCTACCCCTACCCCTACCCCTACCCCTACCCCTACCCCTACCCTTACCCCTACCCCTACCCCTACCCCTACCCCTACCCCTACCCCTACCCCTACCCCTACCCCTATCCCTACCCCTACCCCTACCCCTACCCATACCCCTACTCCAACCACTACTATCATGGGTCTCCTACAATATCTCTAAAATGTTTTGATATAATTTTAGAATATATAGGTACATAAGATATAACATTACATTCTATAATTATTCATTTGCTCTAATTTTTTTTAAACCTAAAATCGATTTCTGTAATTTTCAAAATCACTATTATCAAAATATATAAAATTAAGTTCTATAATTATTCATTTGCTATAATTTTTTTTTACCCTAAAATCGATTTCTGTAATTTTCAAAATCACTATTATCAAAATATATAAAATTACATTCAATAATTATTTATTTGCTATAATTTTTCTTTTGTCTAAAATCGATATCCGTAATTTTCAAAATCACTATTATCAAAATATATAACATTAAATGATCTAATTTATAATTTGCTATAATTTTCGTTTTATCTAAAATTGTTTTCTATAATTTTCAAGATGTCTAAATTATCAAAAGGTACAACATTTAATTATGTAATGATTAATTTGCTATATTTTTTCCAGTTTATTTGCGAAATATTTATTAATATATAAAAATCTTCCTTACTTATTATAAATAATATATATATAGGTATCATATCCGTTATCAACAAGTGATGGTTGTTTAGGTATTTATGAGTTTCTGGCGCTTCGCCGTCCGCTGCCGCGGAACGCTCGCTTCGCTCGCTCGTCTCGCGCTCTGTTTTAGCACTATTCGAACCACGCTCGTCGCTTCGCTCCTCGCTAACCTATTTTTATTTACAAATTAGGGGAATAGGAATCGAAAATTACTGCAACAGACTTTAACAAAATCTACTGTAAATTTTAATAATAGTACTTATTTAAATTGATTACATTATAGAAAATTATTTTTTATGATAAATATATTTGTAAATGTAAATAGAATGAAGTTATACGTTTAATAATATAGTGAGTACACTTATTTTAACAATCCATTAGAGCAAATGATATTATAGATTAATAAATTTATAGAAATTGAATTTATATATTTAGAAAATTATAATAACTGCAATTATAGAAAAGTAACCATTAGTGCAACTGAAATTAGAGATTATAAAAATTATAAGACATGAGATTATATATTTTCAAAATTATAGTAACAGCAATTATAGAAAAGTAGCCATTAGTGCAATTGAAAATAGACATTATAAAAATTATAGGACTTGAAATTATATATTTTGAAAATTATGGCAACTGCAATTATAGAAAACAATACGTTATAGGAATTAATATTATAGATTTAAAAAAATATATCAAACAAATTTATAGATTTTTAAAATTACAGGAGCTAAATTTATAGAAAATGAATATTTATAGCAACTAAAATTATAGCTTCTGAAATTATATATTTTATTTTAGAGCATTTGAGAGGATACCCTACTATCATATGTCCTTCTCCTGGCTCTAAACTACCTCCCTGCCAATTTTCAGCTAAATCGGTTCAGCCGTTCTTGAGTTATAAATAACCTAACTAACCTACCTGGCCTACCGACTCTGGAATTAACACATTTCCGTGGTAGAAAGTATAATACAGCGCCATCTATTGACGTTTGCAAATACATTTTAGTACACATGTAAAACTCAAGATGACGCCATATATTCACAATTAAAATTTATAATTTTAACTACCCCTACTCCAACCCCTACCACTATCCTATGTCCTTCTCCTGGCTCTAAACTACCTCCCTGCCAATTTTCAGCTAATTCGGTTCGTTATGTCGTGACAACGGAAAACGGGTTTCATTTTTATATATATAGAAGATGAACTTTATTGAATAGCAATAAGGTTCAAATTGACTCTGTTATCATGGGAAAAAGAAAAGGGCTGTTTTTAGGGGTTTTTCGGCAATTATTCGAATTGTCTCACCTTTAAAACCTTCCCTGGATATCTAGGAATATTTTAAGACTAAAATCAGCCAAATCGGTTCAGCCGTTTTCATGTTATGTCGTGACAACGGAAAACGGGTTTCATTTTTATATATATAGATAAATAAAATAAAAAGGTAGTCGATAGCCTAATTGGTAGGACGGTGGACTTGAAACCGGAGGTCCCGGGTTCGAATCCTACCCCTTGCCAAAATGCTAAGCGCCAATTTTCTTTAAGAATATGTGCTT
This sequence comes from Nemapogon koenigi, assembly GCA_963924495.1. NCBI lineage: Eukaryota > Metazoa > Arthropoda > Insecta > Lepidoptera > Tineidae > Nemapogon > Nemapogon koenigi. The sequence goes on along the minus strand of OZ004649.1, from coordinate 6,870,525 downwards.
AAATCGACACCTCGTGCTCCGGAGGGCACGTAAAGCCGGCGTCCGGTCACCAACCCGCCTGCCAAGCGTGGTGACTATGGCAATTCCTCTCAATGAGCACCACTAAAAATGGTGCACCTAGAGGGAGACCATGATCCAGCAGTGGATCATAAAGGTTGATGATGATGATGATGATGAAATAAAATAAAATAATTTTTTTTTATATAATGACACTAAAAAGCCGGTATCTCAGGCCACCAGGCTCCCTCTCCGGTCTGCAATTCGGAGTCATACATATAAGATAATCATAGTGGATAATCATTGCAACAACTATGTACATACATATGGATATACTTTACAAAAAGAAATGAGAAATTAGTGAAAATAGTTTAAAATTCTGCTATTAAGGTGTTATACAATTACTATGTTACTACACTGATTAGTGACTCTGTTTCATAATATGTTCTGTTCTGCAGCCACTCCACCACCAAACGTCTACAGTTATGAGAATTTAAATTATATATGTTAATGTCCTTATTAGCTACATTATACAAATGGAAACCCAGAAAGCAGAACTGACGCTGAGCAAATGCTGTACTTAACTTTATGGATATTCGTTACGTGTATTTTCGCAAGATCGATTTTATTCGTACTTTCTCCTTCGTCGGGATAAAAGTGTTCCCCGTATTCTTGTACGCTGCTGAGACGTGGATGCTGAGAGAAGTTGAGAGAAGAAGTTAAGACGCCCTGGAAATGTGGTGCTAGAGGAAAATGCTTGGAGTGTTGTGGACGGAATTTCTCACCAATATATCGATACTCCAGAAACTTTACATCAGGCGGCGTTTTTCAGCCATGATCGAGACTAGAATACTCCAATTCTTTGGACACGTGTCGCGGCGGGACAACCAGATTAAATCTGCGGTGGGCGGTCCATTGCACGAGTGTACACGTGTCATAGCCGACAGAGAGGGGTGCGGCGTCGCATCGTGAGATGAATCACGGCTGCCCGAAATCTTGCTGCAACATGATGACCACGACCGCTCTGTCAAGAGTGAACCTACAAGGAAGAAGAAGATCCTTGGTTATGTTATCGATTTTAACATCTTTCTAAAGATTACGAATTCCCTTTAGTTTGTTGCTGTCAGTTTTCTATTGACACTGTTAAAAAGCGTTAAAAAACTTCGTTTTATAAATGGTAAATTATATACCTGTAGCACAGTTTCATAAAACATATTAGATATAAAATTAATATTGTTCCCAATAAAAAGTCAAGTACGAATGTGCGTACAAACATTATACATAATTCAGTCAATTGAAATTCTGAACATTGAATTCTCATTATTCCGAATGTCGGCAATAAACCCTCGCTGGATATAAAATTACAAAATTGCTTCCTCATTTGTGTACCATGCGATTTTTTATTGTATTACAACACGTGACTTTATTTTCTGTTTGTAAGTACGTTTAGTCTAGGCGAATACGAATTACAATTATTTCATTGTCATCTAAAAATTGTGAAAATACACATAATCGCCGAGAAGGTATGATGAATATAAAAGAAACGAAAGAGGTATGTCAGGATCGTATCAAATGGCATTCGATTGTCTCTGCCTACCCCTTTTGGGATGAAAGGCGTGATGATAGATAGACAGATAGATCATTGTAATCTAGCACATCACTCAATAAGTCCTGGGCCTGACATATAGATAACGCTACCTAACATAGTAGTTCTAACCTTCAACCGACACGTGTCAAAATTCAAGACAATCTGGCGTTTAGTTTAAAAGTTAGTTAGAAAGAGAATTTCGTGTGTTAATTAAACATTTTGATTTAAGTGAAATTGTAAATTATTCGGGGAGAAATATAATTGATTAAGAAAAAACTCGTGTTAGTACAGTACAAAACTGCAGGGAGTAAATTGGCAGAAAATATTTTTCCTACCACCGAGATTTTTTTAATTTTTTTTTTCTTCTATATCGGCTCAGCGGCGTACCGACAAGCGCTGGACCCCTACTCGTCTACAAGAATTTGTAGAGGGGGCTCAGACTACACGAAAAAGAGGTTTTCTGCCGGCAAGTGCTTACAACCACTTTCTGACTCCATCTCACTAACTGCAACCATTAATTACGTGAGCAATTTTTCGTTAAATTTATACTCCCCCCTCCCCCTTGGTGAGATTGAGTGAGATTTAGTGGGACCCCCCCTCCCCCATACGTGAGATTTTTGCTACAGTTGTTAAAAAAACTAGATTTATTTTTATCGTAGACTTACGATTTTTATAAAATCGGTATTGTCTATACCTTTTTTTTTTCTTTTAAAAACTCAATGTTCTTTTTTTTACTTTTTTTCTTACTCTTAAAATAAATGTTTTTAATCATGAGATGTTTGTTTGAGCGGGTAAAATGGGACATTTCAAGTGAAGAAAAAAAAATATAGCAATGTATATTCCTTTAAAGTTGACGTGAGATTTTCTATTATACCCCCCTCCGTTTAAGTGAGATATGATGAGATTTTACTGGACCCCTCCCCCCCCCCATTTTGAGCTCACGTAATTAATGGATGTCCCCTAAGTAGTGCGTGCGTAATCTTTTCTTTTGTATATAAACGGTATAAAAATATTCCGGGACCCTAAAAAGGAAACAAGAATACAATAAATTCAAAACGATAGTGCAAAGATATCGATCGTACCCATTTAGTTTCCTAAAAGGATACAATTATAAAGGGATTTCTAAAATTCAGGACACCCGTTACAGAAAGGGTAGCATCCCTTACTTCTTTATTGAAGGTTGAAAGCTGACGTTGACCTGATCTCGATAACTTAGGAATAAATAAGTTCACACTGGGATACATGTAAACTATTAAAAGTAGACGCCATAAGAAACTAGAAATTATTTAAACATGCCAAACATAATAAAAATTTGTTAATAAAATAATAAAATATTGAACAGAACAGGTGGCAAGCCCGTTGCTGCACACTGTTGGTCAAGGGCATCTTGTATCTGCCAAAATATGGCAAATCTCAGTTAATCCTGGAAAGGTGAGTTTATTTATACAACATTTCCTTCTTGCACGTGCGTTTTGAAAACTATAACTATTTAGAACTCTTAATAATCAAAATATGGGTCAATTAAATTTAAAATAATAACTATCAACTGTGTGGTAAGGAAATTTTGTATAAATAAACTTCCTTTTCCAGGATTAACTGAGATTTTCCATATTTTTGACAGTTACCTATAAGATGACCAACCAACGGCCCTTAATGGACCTAGATGTGTCAATTCTTTAACAGACGTCTGTTATTTTTACAAGAAGTGCGAAGTGAAGTGCCTTTTTATCCATGTTACGCGTCACAGAGTAATATTATATTTGGTATAGTTAAAGTTTATATGGAGAAGATTTGCAGAAAACAATTTGTATATATTACAATGTGTTATAAATTCATTAAATTAAATTAAAAATAGTTGTTTACGTTCATATTTCTGACACGTCACCTTCATGTCAATCATAACACTTCAAACAGATATTTCGAAATCATAGTGTGATAGTTATAGAGAGCGTATTTACCTACAGCACCACAAATCTTCTATTCAGATAAATTAACTTTTTCTTTTTTCACAAAAATAATTCATTATTTCTTGCTTTTCAGTGAAAAATGTTAGAAGTGAAAAAAAAGTTAATTATTGTTTACCCTTTTAAGTTTATAATGTCTTTATTTACACATCTTAACAAACATACAAAAACATTTTAAGCAAAAATAAATCATCGCAATCGGCATATGACAAAAAAATCCTTAAAATCAGAAATGGGACCAATCTGGAAGCCTTTCAAAAAAAAAAGATTTTTTCAAATCAGTTTATAAATTACGGAGTTCTGAGGGAACAAACATAATAAAAATACAACCGAATTGAGATTATTGAGAACCTCCTCCTTTTTCTTAATTCGGTAAAAAGCATAAAGCAACGTTTAACCATTGACAGATTGAACATTTATTTGCCTCTCCGACTCGTAAGCGTGTGGTGCATTTTTTAACATAGCCTTAATGTATACGGCTCAGATTGAGGTCGAGAAATTCCTGTAATTCTGCATTCTAACTCGTGCTAGACTTGATATAGCTCTTTGTAGAAATCTAAACCCCCTGAAGGAATCAATATCTCTAATTTTTAAATTAAATCGACTGTAAAAAATGTAAAAAAACAAGAGTTTGATCCCGGATCCCTGACATGTACAAATAGGTTTTTTAATTAAAAACTTATGTACATAATCCGACAAACCACACTTAGAGACTTTTCCATCTAAATATTCCTTAACAGAACTGGCCAGTGGCCACTCGTTAGGTATAGCTTCACAAATTACCATCGGCTAAACGAGGGAGACTTGGTCTTCCACTTGGTAGGTACTGTAAAGAGGTTGCTTGCCTTAGGTTAGAAAATATGTAAACTCCTTTATAAATTCAAATAAATGAATATAATATTAAGAAAACAACTAAGACAGAGACTGTTCGTGTTTTGGTCGAGATAGACAGACATGCAATCTCTATTAGAAAATTAAATATGTTACATAATATATAAACAAACATAAAGAATATGATTATGAAATATCCTGTGTATTATTGAAGGCAAGATCCCGAGGACCGACGTTACAGTACCCTGGAACCGTAACACGGTTTCGGGAGCTGTATGGCAACTTTTACTGGACGTATATTCCATATATTTTTCCTGTGTAATCGGTATCTGATAGTATGGCATACATATTCATGTAAATTAGAGGTCATTTTAATTAAATAGAGATGTGGGGACGCTACATCTTGACACGAAATGGCCATTATGTGAATTCGATGAGGTGTGTTATGACAAAATTTAAAATTTTTAATCATATGGTTCCGTCTGTTGTCATTCTGCCTTCGGAACCCTAAAAAAACGTCCAACGTCCTTAAAAATCAGCAAAAATGTACCACATCATGTACTGTAGAGCTGCAGTTGACAGTGATATATCGCTTTGCAAGGAAAACTGGTTGAAAATTGTAGAAAAACAAACGCAAACAAACACATCTTCACGGACTTTATATCTTAGTGTGTGGTCAGAGACACTAGCAACAGTGTCCACTTTTTGGCAGTTGACCATTTTCAGATGGAAAGCACTTATGCAGATGTATCTAAGTCCATTAGATGTGTCACTTCTTTATGTCTCATAAGCATCTGTTTATTTAAAGGACACCGGTTTTACGCGCCCTCCCAACCAAGCACTACAAGTCGATTAAGTCACATATATATCAATAAAAATTAAATGCTGTTCGTTGGTAAATAAAAATATTTTATAGTTTTTTAATTGTTCAAAAATAATATATTAATAATTATTTTGAATTTTCAATAAGCTACAAAAAACGCGAAGTATAATCTATTTAAAAAAATTAAGAGTTTTGTGATAGATTATGAAAGAGAAATATTTTTATTTTACCATCCATATTTCCTATTGAATAAAACAAATTGAAAACATAACGGCTATTTCACATATTGAATAAGTAACTATATGCTAAATTACAGTGACACAGGTGGATTATTTACAGAGAAATTGGGAATAGTTTAAATACAAATTATGGATGTAGGACCCTTACCTAATACTCGTAAAAAATCCTCGTGCATTAAACCCACACCTATCTAGGTGCTTGTGAAAAACGCATCAAAATCCGTCAATTAGTTTTGCGTGAAAAGGCAACAGACCGACAGACAGACACGGTGGGGACTTTGTTTTATAATATATGTAGTGATATTACGCGTAAAAAATGAAAAATACTACTAAAAAATAAATACTAGGTACTCAAATGCCATTTGTTGGTAGCTAAATAAAAAAAAAACCTTCCACAATATATCTAAAATTTAACTGGTTTTAAAATGTTATTTTCTTCAGACTGAAAAAACCTTTCAAAGTAAAAGAAACACACTATCTGAAGTACAAACATATATACAGTCTTCAAAGCAAGTGGCATCCAATAGAGACGCTTAATATCCCGTCTGGCGTAGAGAGTCCCTAGCGGATATTAAAACACTAACTTGTAATCGTATGTATGTGATTATATCTACTGTACTGGGGAAATAAATAAACAGATTTACATAAATTGCCCAAGTTTCGAGTGAGACTCGCGCGCTGAAGGTTCCATTTTATCGGTCAGAACTTTAAGACAGGATTTTCCTTTAGGTTTTTCTGTCAACTATACGAAAGACCCTATATTCCCAAATTTTCGTATGTCACTGTAATTTAACATAATAGTTAGGTAGTTAATTATCTAAGTGAAATAGCTGTTATTTTTTCAATGGGTTTTATTGACTAGAAAATATGGGAATATTTGCTCCCGTTTTCTCTTTCAGAGCTCTTACTTTTTTTTTAAAGCGTCATTACTCTTTAATTATATATATCGCTTTTTTATTATTTTTGATTAATTAAAAAAATCATAAAATAAGATTATAAAAGAGAAAACAGGGGCAAAATAATGCTTTATTTTACCACCCATATTTCCTATACAATAAAACCAATTGAAAAATAACGGCTATTTCACTTAGATATCTATATCCCTATTAATATAAATGCGAATGTAAGTTTGTTTGTTACGCTTTCACGCAAAAACTACTTAACCGATCATCATGAAATTTTGCACATATATTCTTGGAGGTATTAGAAGTAACATAGGATACTTTTTATTATCAGGGCATGACGACGGGAACGGGGTGGGCAGTGTATGAAGTGTATATGTTTGCCAACATTTTGAAATTAGAAGTCGTGGGAAACAGCTATCAAATATAAAGTAAAGAATGTGTCAAAACAAAATCTTCTTAAAAAGGAACTCTTTATACAGCTAAAGAGATCGAATATTATTCATTTCGGTCAGCTACAATTAGATACGAATTATAGGGTATAATTTATTTTGTTCGTAAATGTCCACGGGAGTTAACTTTCGAGCTCAGAGAATTTCCAAAAAAATATATTTATTTGATATAATTATTTAATTACATAATGTTACATAATATTCTTATACTATACGTCTACTCTAACCTAAGGTCTGATGCTAATTGATTGCTTGCTGTGCTTGTTGGACTTTATATTGGGGCTCGCATCCATCTGGCGATACAATGGTGTCCTTGTTGTGTTCTGTTAATTGAAGGAGCTGGCCATATGCATTCTGTTTATGTTCTGTTTTAAATATCTTGTTGATTGATAAAGAAATGCATTAGGGGACAGTCCGTGTGGTCCATTAGTTTATAGCTCTCTAGTACGTGATAAAAGGCGGGCAATGTGGTTTAACTCTTCTTCCCCGGAACTGGAAATATTCCTTCAGATCGAGGGAATCTTGAAGATGTAGATGCAGGTGCCTTTTCAAGTGTGGTCATCTCGATGTTGACCGTAGGGACTGCTTCGGATTTTCCTTGAATTTCCAAGGTTTTCTTGTTGCGACATTTTAACCATATGACTATACTCAGTGCGGTTATAGTTATGAGTATAGTTAGTGTTATATTGTATGATAATGTCAAGTTTGGTCTTTCCCTTATTTCTTGAAGATCTCTTAGATGCTGTATTTGTTGATGCATATGATTGCTGTCACTATTTATATATATAGGTTTCAAATTTTCCATTTTGGGTATTACAAACTCAGGTATTCTTAATATTTCTTCCGAGGTTTCGATAGATTCCATAACATGTTCTTTGAATTTAATTTTGCATCCATTGTTTCTTATAAGCACTGCACCTTTTATTGAGGTATGTTTCATGCCATCTTTGCAGTTTACTTCTATGTTTTCGATAGTTGGCGAATAAATTAGATATAAATTGTTACTTATTTCCGTCCAGTAGTTAGTAGGACAGTTCACAATTGTCAAATTACATGATTGTTCTTCAAACTTTAATATGTTTCTTTCACAAATAGATATTGTGGTTGACTGTTTCGTACATATGTACTCTTCGGCTTTAATACAGTCGACTGCCTCAAATATATCGTCGTGTCGCAATAACTGTCTATGCTGGGATATAGGGAAGGTACATAAGGAGTTTTCATAAGGTTGTACAATAGGAGTTAAATCTAAATATTCATAATTAACTTCTTCTACTAATGGCAAAGTTATAATAAAATAATATTCATTACTTAACTTATATAATTGTACTTCTAAATTATCAGTTATTAATTGATTCTTAGGAACGTATTTTAATGCATCTAATAATACATCATGTTGTATAATTGAATAATATAATTTATATATTTATATTATAAATTATAAAGTGTTTCTACGTGGTAAACTAGGTGAGAGTAAAGGAAAACCGTGTCTAATTTGTCTGTAACTGATTCAATCAAGTTATATAGTTTAATTTGCCTCTGTGTTCAATTAGTCAATTGTTTTTGGAAGTCATCTAAAATATTGGAAGTTAAGGAAATTTGTTCTTTCATTATGTGGCGATTTTGTTCGATTTCCTTTGTTAGGGAGTATACTTTGTTGTGCTGTGGATAGTATTATTATATGCTAACATTGCTAAAAAGATTATATTTTTAATCAAAATTTCTGGATTACACTCCATCTGTACTCTTAGTATTTTAATTAGAGTCGAATGGAACCGTTCAATGTCAACTTTCGATGTACAGTGTTTGGGAGTAGTAATATGACAATTAACTTTATACTGTTTTAATAACTCTTGAGTTGTCACGGAGGAAATCCCTTTTTCTCCGTCCGCAATAATTAATTCGGGAGTACCTATGGTACTAAATAATTCTACCAGTGCGTTGCATATATCAATAGAATTTAAACTAGGTAATTCCTTACATAAAGCATACTTTGAAAACTTATCAATTATGGTTATATATTTAGAATTCTTAAAGTTTTTTACAAAGTTGTTTACCATTTTTTTTAATTCTAGCCAATAATATTTCCTTTTTATTTGTTGAATCATAACGTTAGTACCTTTATGCCTATTATTTTCCATATGAGTATCGTGAATTATTTGCATTTGTTCCTCGATAGAGGCGGGTTCTTCTAAAATCTTATTATACCTAATTAATTTTAAAGTATTTTTATTTAATTCCTTTCTATATATTTCTGAAATTTCGTGATAAAGATCCTCGTCTTGACATATTATAGCATACTTATTTTTATTCAGATAGGAACGAACAAATTCTAAAAATTCTGATTTAATATCGATACCGCTTAAGGTAAGATGATGGTCGTTATCTTTTTTATAGTAGGATGACTCTATGTCTAGCTTAATAAATATCCTATTCATTTTTGGGCTTGGGTGCTCATTTTTTGTCGGAATTCCGGATTCGTTATCATCTGCATTACTATGTACAGTTTGAGAATCGGAATCACTTCCTGTCTCTACTATTTCACTTTCCGTTAGGTGTAACTCGATACGTGATAGTGCATCGGCGACGTAATTTGTACATCCCTTTAGTAACTTTATTTCGTGTGTAATATTAGATGTATAGCTCTTAGAGACATCGTTAGAAAAAATGTCGTGATATTTATCTAAAATACTATCTATAGTGGGTGAATAACTATCAGTGTAATTTAAATCAATAACTTTATGTGGGGTTTTTAATTTATTCTCGTGTACCGTTATTTCTGCTTTCATGATCTTAAGTAGGTCCATCCCTATAAGAACATCGTATTTATTGCTGAAATCAAATATATAAAAAGACATCATACCTTTGTTAGGACCAAATATTTTTTGCCAAAAGGGTGTTTTAACTAAACCTACATGGGTAGTCGTTTGGTGGGCGGTTCTAACCGTAAATGTCTCAGGTATATATTCGTTATCATAAAATAACTTATTATAAATGTTTTTTGTCATGAATGATTTACCTGACCCGGTGTCAATTAAAATCTTTATACCGAAGTTAGGCTCTACTATGTACGGTAATTCTGAGTAAGAGATATTATTTATTGAAATTACGTTATCTGATTGTCGACTTTGTATTAAATTTGTATTTTCCGTGGCATTTTCTTGGTTAAATAATTCTTCTGCTATACAATTTCTACCTAAGTTTATAGCTGGACCGCGGGCTGAATTAGTTGAGTTATTATTCGCTGTTCGCATTGATACGTCGCGATTATTTTGGAAGTTACGCGCATTATTATGTTGATTATATTGTAAATTATTATGTCCGTTATGCTGCCACTGTCGGCGCATTAATGACTGTGGGCGCGGCGGGTATGTATGACGTTGGTTTTGATTATAGCCGCCTGGCCGGTGCGCCTGTACTGGGTAGTGACGCTGCTGATAGGAGTCTAGATTATTATTGTGCGATATATTGGGTTGGTTATATATTTTATTTTGGTTAACGTTTGGTTTGTTAATATTTGCCTTTCTGTCTAATAGCATGTTATGAGCGCATAATTGTTGGATATGGTTACATAGCGCTACGTAATCGAAATTTATGCATTGAGTTTGCAAGTGGAATGGAAGTTGTCGCAGTAATGCGGTTTTTGCATCTTGTTTATAAATGTTTATAATAGTTCGAGCATGATCGCGATTGTATTGATTAATTAACATCGATTCCATTGCGAATAGCTTTTTATCTAGCCTTAAAATCATATCATTATAGCTACTACCATTTAAATTCATATTTAGTAATTCATGTTTGTATAAATCTATCGTTTTTCCTTCACCACAACGATTAATTAACTGTTCCTTAATAATTTCCCAATCATAGGAATGTTCCACCATACAAATTACATCTGCAGCTTTATCTCTTAACCTAGACAAGACCTGCTCTATAATACGTGGATTATTTCCATGTGTTTGTATAAATTGCTTAGCGGCGTTTAAGAATGGATATAAACGATCTGAGTCACCGTTATACATTGGGATGACGTGCAGACTTTGTCCAATATCTACATAAATATTTTCTACTTGTTGTGCCATTATTATAAAAACAATTAAAATAGATCAAATTTTAATATATATCAAATTAAAACACAATTCGAATAGTGAAAAATTAAAACTACTTTATATCCTGACTATTTGGATATAGTAGGAGGAAAGGATGTCTCGTTTAACAGGGAAACATAGACAGTAAAAATTGCAAACACTTACAGTATGAGAGTTGCAACTTGGATCTTCATCTGGCTTGTTAACGATGAGGTTCTTGGAGGCGTCACCTTGGATCTTGAAAGATCGATGGAAAGCTTTCAGCTATGCCGAGTCCTGCGACGTTGCTTTTCACGATGACGCCCCACGTTGGGCGCCAGTTAACTTTCGAGCTCAGAGAATTTCCAAAAAAATATATTTATTTGATATAATTATTTAATTACATAATGTTACATAATATTCTTATACTATACGTCTACTCTAACCTAAGGTCTGATGCTAATTGATTGCTTGCTGTGCTTGTTGGACTTTATATTGGGGCTCGCATCCATCTGGCGATACAATGGTGTCCTTGTTGTGTTCTGTTAATTGAAGGAGCTGGCCATATGCATTCTGTTTATGTTCTGTTTTAAATATCTTGTTGATTGATAAAGAAATGCATTAGGGGACAGTCCGTGTGGTCCATTAGTTTATAGCTCTCTAGTACGTGATAAAAGGCGGGCAATGTGGTTTAACTCGGGCGAAGCCGGGGGCGGAATGCTAGTAATCTATATAATAAAATCGAAAAACCAGAACGAGACAAAAAACGAGAGAGAGCGGGATGACGCTCTACAAAACTTTCTAGACACGTTCCCCCAAACGGCGTACTCATTCTTAGGAATATGTAATTAGATTCCTTGTCTCGGCAATCGCGAAAAACTTAAGAAAATATGATATTGGATAATAATATGTCATTTTTATTTAGTAAGCAAAATAAAATCGCAAGTTCGAATTTCGAGCCAAAAGAGAGAATGATAACAGAACACAACATCGCGGCTTCACCGGAATCTGGTCCGGCGTTAAAGATAGAGAAAGAGCAAACCGTGGTGTTGGAGTCTTATTATCACAACGTATGGTAGAATGTATGTATGGATATGAAAGGATCAACCCAAGATTACTCTCTCTCCGTTTGAAGGTGGGACTAACAAGAATTTTAATAGTTATTGGATATGCTCCAGTTTGTGCCACCAACAAACTGAGAGAAATAGAGGACTTCTGGGTTGATGTAAGAAACATCCTAGCTCAGAGGCAACTAAATGAAAGATTAATGATGATAGGTGACTTGAATGGATGGGTGGGGACCCGAAGAGACGGGCTTGAGTCCACTCTAGGAAAATTTGGGGACCCGAGAATGAATAGTAGTGGACTAGAGATCCTTGATCTATGTTTAGAGATGAATATGTTTGTCTCGAATACTATGTTTGATCTCAAGGATATTCATCTCTATACATGGCATCGAGGAATTGAAAGAAGCATAATAGATTTGTTTTTGATTGACGATAGGCTAAAGAGTGCGACAAAAATCACGAGGGTGTACAGAGGTACCGGTATTGAAACGGACCATTATTTGGTAATGACCTCATTTAAGGGTCTGTTTCAAGGCTGGCGCCAACGTACCCCTGTGTCGCCTCCAAAAGCCGAAAGAATAAAAGTAGAAAAGTTGGAAGAGGAAGATGTTAGAGGACAATATGTAAGGAAAGTACAAGAGAAACTAGATGCCATTGAGCAGGATGACAGTATAGATGAAATGTGGAAGAAGATTAAGCATGGAATTGTCAAAGCAGCACAAACTACTTGTGGAGTTGTGAAGGTTGGTGGTATGAGAGGGGATCCGTGGTGGAATAATGAAGTAAGGGTGGCTGTACAAATGAAGAAGAATGCATATTTAGATATTTTGGCAGTAACGGGAAAGAATACAGAACTTGAAGAGAGAATAAAGAATAAATATAGAGAATGCAAGAAGAGAGTAAAAGAGATAATTAAAGAAAGTAAGATGAAAGAAAAGATGAATGAAGAGAAGAAGTTCTCAAGATTTTTCCAAGAGAACGTCAACATTTTTTGGAATTTAGTGAGAAAATCTCGAGGAGTATTGAGGACTTCATGTACAAATGATTAAAGCAGAGGATGGACGGTTAATGACATTGAATGGAGAAGTATTAGAAAGAATGAAAGAGTTTTATGAAAGATTATATGGAAACTCTGATGGACAACAAACACATCCTTCGGATGCTGATAGTGAGGACTATGAGGACTCGGAAATTATCGATGACATTATCACGGAGGATGATGTTGTGTCAGCCATCAGAAGATTGAAGAACGGAAAAGCGGCAGGGAAAGACAGGATTTCCTCCGAGATGATAAAACATGGAGGAGCGATAATATGTAACACACTGTGTGCTCTCTTCAATAAATGCTGGAGCGACGGACGAGTACCAGGAGACTGGTGTCAAGCCATAATAGTTCCAGTGTTTAAAGGAAAGGGTTCACAGCTATATTGCAATAATTATCGCGCCATCAGCCTTATCAGCTTGGTTGGAAAAATGTATGGAAGAATAATAATTGAAAAGGTGCAAAAGGTGACAGAAAATAAGATGTGTGATGCTCAAGCGGGATTTATGAAAGGTAAGAGTTGTGTTGACCAAATTTTTACCTTAAGAAACATTGTTGAAAAACATTTGGCAAAAAATCAAAAAGTTTACAGTGTTTTCATTGATCTAGAAAAAGCATATGACAACCTATGCAGAACGGAATTATGGTCAACACTAGCGAGATACGGAGTGAATAAAAAACTCATAAGGACAGTACAATCATTATATGATGGCTGTACTGCCGTTGTTAGAGTGGGTGGACAGTGCTCAACCCCGTTTAATATACATTGTGGTGTTAAACAGGGCTGTGTAATGTCACCTTGTCTATTCAATCTGTATTTCGATAGTTGTTTGACCAAATTACAACAATGTTCCTTAGGGATAGAAATGGGCCCTACTAGACTTTGCTGTCTTTTATATGCCGATGATGCGGTATTAATTGCATCTTCGGAGCAAGAGCTGCAAAACCTAGTTGTAATTTTGAATGAGGAATGTGAGAAGAAATTCATGAAAATTAATATTTCGAAATCAAAAGTATTAGTATTTGAAAAGGAAGATGAAAGGACGGAGTGTAAGATTTGTGTGAAAGGATGTAAGTTAGAGCAAGTGAATGAATTTGTTTATTTAGGTAGTATGGTTACAAGAAGTGGAAAGATAGACAAAGAAATTGAAAGGAGAGTGAAAGCGGGAAGCAAGGTATTTGGTGGACTAAACAATGTATGCAGAAATACACAACTTACAACTAAAAGTAAAATGAACATACATAATGCTGTTTTAGTTCCATCACTTACTTATGGAAGCGAGACTTGGGTATGGAATAAGAGGCATGAAAGTAAAATAAATGCAGTGGAAATGCGGTCTTTACGTAGAATGTGTGATATAAAGCGTATTGACCGCATCCGGAACGATGTCATTAGAGAAGAATGCGGAGTAAAAGATGATGTTGTGACAAAAATGAAGAAAAGTAGTTTACGCTGGTTTGGACACGTTGAAAGAATGAAGGATGAAAGATTGACTAAAAAGGTTTATATGGCTGAAGTGAAAGGAAATGCTAGCAGAGGACGACCTAGATGTACTTTTATTGAACATATAAAAAATATGTTGATCGAAGGAAATATTAAAAGTACACACAATCGCCGAGCATGTATGAAAGGTAAGATGAATATAAAAGAAGCAAAAGAGATATGTCAGGATCGTAACAAATCTCTCTCAACCAAGTCTCTGCCTACCCCTCTTGGGATGAAAGGCGTGATGATAGATAGATAGATAGATAGAAGAGAGCGAATCCATTGTCTATGTCAGTGTTGTCGTTTGAAAAAATAGTGACATTTCTTTGGTTGGTTTCGAGATTTAAGGCCGATTTACACAACTTATCCCAAACCTGTGCACAATAGATTCTGAGCGGGCGGAGCCGCAGGCGGTCGCTAGAATTGAATAAGATTATTTTGGATTATCTACAGATAAATTGGGAATTGTTTATCCCCATACAAATTATGGATATAAAACTCTTAACATATTTGTATTGTGCCAAAAAAGTATAACTTTTAACGCACGTTTAGTACACACACAGTTTAAAAAAAAAAACATGCTTCAACATTTATATGAAGTGGATGCCAAGAGCATTGTACTCAGATAAAAAGGACAAAGCGAGTTAGGTTTTTGCGAATACATTTTTTGTTAGCGTAGCGATATACCCTTTTAATCATCACAAATTTTAAACTGCCTTTTGCCCGCATCGTCTGGTACCAGTCAAAGGGTGTATAATTTTCAAAAGAAAAAATATCTCATTATCTAAAACTAATAAAAGTTTTAAACTTTTACTTAGTGAAAGAATACTGATTTATTTTAATACTTTTACCTTGGTGTCAGTTGCAAGAAAATTTAAAATTTTAATTCTTACTCCGACGACATTTTCAATTAGAGTTCGATTAACGAATTACAATAATTACCCCATCTGTCATATCCAGATGTTAAAAAAAACCTGGATATTTTCTGTATTTATCTTTATACCTATCCTAGAGATGTCTGATTAATAACGTCTAAACATCAGAGATTTTTATATTTCGGTGACGAATAAATAGTTAAGTACTCAACTGATCTCCAACAGATGGCGTCTTTTACAAAATAAATAAATTAGTCTAATTTTAAAAGAAATATTGAATTATGGTTTGTTTGTTTATTTTTTGTTATTAGATGGAAAAATAATCTTCAAAATGGTGTATCACACATTAACTTTGATACAGTATTTAGGGAGATATTTGATACCGGCAAAAAAACACCTTTTCCCCGTTATTGTATTCATACTAGTTTTTATTTATTTATTATATGTTTAATAAGTACTTATTCCCTTTTGGCAATTTTTTTTTCAAGTTCATAACATAGGTAATTAGTAGGATACATATATTTGGAGCGTTTGATGAGGGGGCCTAGCGCACGACACATTTCGCCAAAAGATTGGTAGAGGTGTCCCACGACCAAAGAGCTGGATCATTAGCCCAAAGAATCGGTATCGCCATCCAACGTGGCAACGCAGTCACTCTCCCTGATTTTATTTATTTATAGTAAATATATTTAATTGTATTTTATTTGCAGGATTATTGTTAGGATCAGAAAATATTTTAAATTTAAATTTTAAATCAAAGGATATTTTTTTAGTTATATTTCAAAACGAAATCACTGTATATGGTAAACAAGTTGGCAGGATTTGAATTTTCTTGGTCACATATGTTTTACGGTTATGTGTTTTGTTATAAACTTGCAGGGCGTCGCGCTCAAATGTAATCTGAAATTTTATTACAGGACCATACGTTATCTCCTATACATAAACGAATGCATTTTTCATTCCTTTCATTTAATATATTATCGAAACATCATTTATTAAAGTACTTTTCTTTTTATTAAGTACTTACTTATTTTAGAAAATAAATAAATCAATAATTGGTTTCGAGTGATTCCTTTTGAAGTAGGTACCTAATTCAAAATACAACAAAAAAATAAATCAAAAATCTCAAATTCAAGTTAACAAATCATATACGCACTCCTTAGCGGGTGTAGTGGTCCACAAAGAAAGGATTTTTCTAAAATCCACCCCAATGTCACTCTCTTTGGGATGTAAAAGTTTGTATGGAAAATTGTATTCCCTGCGTGTATCAACTTGAAGGGTACAAATACTCTTTTCAACAAATAATAAAACACGTGTTATAGGAATTTTCAATACAACCCTTATGGAGGGGTGCAACGGGGTATTGAAGTTTGTATGGATCGGATCTACTTGAAACTTAGCTAGAGAACATAGTTTTTTAAAAATCTTTTTGAAAAATATGTCGTAAAAGGGTGAAATAAAACAAATAATGAAACACGCCGTGTTTTATGAATTTTCAAAACAACCCTTAAGAAGGGGTGCAAACAAAAACTATTCAGTAACACAGGCCATAGGACGAAATTTAAAATTTTGTCGATGTTTCTTATTCTACGCGGACGGAGTCGTGGGCAAAAGCTAGTAAATAATATTTGTACAAAATCAACAAAAAGTTTAGATAATTAAGCAATATCATTCATATGGAAATTGAAAAATGACGGATAGATTATTTTTAATCGATGCTATCTGAACCTTTTGCCATAATGATATTTATCTGGTTTCGATCTTTTGAAGCACTTTTTTACGACCCCTTGTAATTTCAATTCAGATCGGACCTTTTATACTTTATGAAAAATATTTTAGCCACTCTTTTATACAGTCAACACTTTGCAGGAAAATATTTTATTACCTTTCAATTTGCATTCAATACTTTGGGTATTGAGAGAAAGCGAAAGACATACGGAAGTTTTTTAAGAGAGGTTGTAAATGGAATAGATCGTTTCAACAAAATAACAAATAATAATAATTTTTAATTTTAAAAAATAAATATAATTTTTGTGTGGAAACGATGGGACCGAGCACACAGTCTGTTTATAGATATTAGTAAACGACTAATAGAAAGTTCACATGACTAACGGGCTGGCTCTTATTTCTATCAAAGAATGAGCATTGCCATCTAACGAGGCAATGCAGCCAGTTTGTTTGTTGGGTACTCTCCTAGTAGATAGCAATTTACATGAATTTTTTTGTTTGTAATTTAGTATTTAAGATAATTTTAACACCTATTTCTACGTGTAAATTTTCAAAATAAATCTTTACTGTATTTATTTTTTATTAAAGTTAGTTAGTTCAACTGATCTCCAATGTCTTTAACAAAATAAATTAATTAGTCTAATTTTAAAAGAAACATTTAATTTTGATTTGTTTGTTTATTTTTCGTCATTAGAGGGAAATATAATCTTCAAAATGGCGTATCAAACATTAACTTTGATACAGAATTAAGGGAGTTATTAATTGATACCGATAAAATGAGATTTGAGAAATAATATACCATTATTTCGATAGCCAAGTAAATCGTTAAAGAGTTGAATTTGTCAGCTGAAATGTCGAGTTCAAAAAATCCAACAAAAAATTCTACTCACGAAATTTCTCAGAGGGAACGAAAAGTTAGTATTCGTGATTTTTCCTGAAAATAACAGATACCTCGTCGTGGGCAGATCGTAGAATTCGGCCATTTTATGACATGGCCAACTAATATCTGATATATCATATTAATGTTTTATCAATTTGACAGATCATCATAATGTAGAGTATTTATAAATGCATTTTTCATTTCTTTCATTTAATATATTATCGAAACAACATTTATATCGAAAAGTACTTTTCTTTTTATTAAGTACTTACTTATTTTAGAAAATAAATAAATCAATAATTGGTTTCGAGTGATTCCTTTTGAAGTAGGTACCTAATTCAAAATACAACAAAAAAATAAATCAAAAATCTCAAATTCAAGTTAACAAATCATACAACGCACTCCTTAGCGGGTGTAGTGGTCCACAAAGAAAGGATTTTTCTAAAATCCATCCCAAAGTCACTCTCTTTGGGATGTAAAAGTTAGTATTCGTGATTTTTCCTGAAAATAACAGATACCTCGTCGTGGGCAGATCGTAGAATTCGGCCATTTTATGACATGGCCAACTAATATCTGATATATCATATATATTAATGTTTTATCAATTTGACAGATCACGCTTGGCCATATCATAATGTAGAGTATTTATAAAGGAATTTTATAAGAATGTAAAATAAATTAGCAACTTTTCATGTTCATTTCTGCTATAATTTTTTATGAATTCAACCTTATGGCATATATCAATATCATGAAATGGTCAATTTTACGATCACACCACGACAAATATACTAGTCTTTCGTCTTTTATGAAGTGCTAGCAAGGTTGATTCACCGGGAAAGTTCACGAGTATTAAAACTAATCCTATCATATTTAGGAGCTGAGAGTCGGGTAAATGTTGGCCCCAGCTAGTATTCATGGCGTATGCTGGCTAATTAGTCGGAGATATAAACAAAATGAAGTAGGAAATAAAGACATATAGAATAAAATTATCTACAAAAAGTGGGATGAAAAGACATTCTCTTTAGGTAAGTACTTCAAATTTAAATTAATTTTGTTGCAATGACTACAACAGTGATCTATCTATCTATATATCTATCATCACGCCTTTCATCCCAAGAGGGGTAGGCAGAGACAATCGAATGCCATTTGCTACGATCCTGACATATCTCTTTTGCTTCTTTTATATTCATCATACCTTTCATACATGCTCGGCGATTGTGTGTACTTTTAATATTTCCATCGATCAACATATTTTTTATATGTTTAATAAAAGTACATCTAGGTCGTCCTCTGCCAGCATTTCCTTTCACTTCAGCCATATAAACCTTTTTAGTCAATCTTTCATCCTTCATTCTTTCAACGTGTCCAAACCAGCGTAAACTACTTTTCTTCATTTTAGTCACAACATCATCTTTTACACCGCATTCTTCTCTAATGTCATCGTTCCGGATGTTTTATATCACACATTCTACGTAAAGACCGCATTTCCACTGCATTTATTTTACTTTCATGCTTCTTATTCCATACCCAAGTCTCGCTTCCATAAGTAAGTGATGGAACTAAAACTGCATTATGTATGTTCATTTTACTTTTAGTTGTAGGTTGTTTATTTCTGCATACATTGTTTAGTCCACCAAATACCTTGCTTCCCGCTTTCACTCTCCTTTCAATTTTCTTGTCTATCTTTCCACTTCTTGTAAACATACTACCTAAATAAACATATTCATTCACTTGTTCTAATTTACTTCCTTTCACACAAATGTTACAATCCGTCCTTTCATCATCCTTTTCAAATACTAATACTTTTGATTTCGAAATATTAATTTTCATGAATTTCTTCTCGCATTCCTCATTCAAAAGTGCAACCAGGTTTTGCAGCTCTTGCTCCGAAAATGCAATTAATACCGCATCATCGGCATATAAAAGACAGCAAAGTCTAGTAGGACCCATTTCTATCCCTAAGGAACATTGTTGTAATTTGGTCAAACAACTATCGAGATACAGATTGAACAGACAAGGTCACATTACACAGCCCTGTTTAACACCACAATGTATATTAAACGGGGCTGAGCACTGTCCACCCACTCTAACAACGGCAGTACAGCCATCATATAATGATTGTACTGCCCCTATGAGTTTTTTATTCACTCCGTATCTCGCTAGTGTTGACCATAATTCCGTTCTGCATAGGTTGTCATATGCTTTTTCTAGGTCAATGAAAACGCTGTAGACTTTTTGATTTTTCGCAAAATGTTTTTCAACAATATTTCTTAAGGTAAAAATTTGGTCAACACAACTCTTACCTTTCATAAATCCCGCTTGAGCATCCCACATCTTATTTTCTGTCACCTTTTGCACCTTTTCAATTATTATTCTTCCATACATTTTTCCAACCAAGCTGATAAGGCTGATGGCGCGATAATTATTGCAATCAAGCTGTGAACCCTTTTCTTTAAACACTGGAACTATTATGGCTTGACACCAGTCTCCTGGTACTCGTCCGTCGCTCCAGCATTTATTGAAGAGAGCACACAGTGTGTTACATATTATCGCTCCTCCATGTTTTATCATCTCGGAGGAAATCCTGTCTTTCCCTGCCGCTTTTCCGTTCTTCAATCTTCTGATGGCTGACACAACATCATCCTCCGTGATAATATTATCGATAATTTCCGAGTCCTCATATTCCTCGCTAACATCATCCGAAGGATGTGTTTGTTGTCCATCAGCGCTTCCATACAATCTTTCATAAAACTCTTTCATTCTTTTTAATATTTCTCCATTCAATGTCATTAACCGTCCATCTTCTGCTTTAATCATTTGTACATTAGAAGTCCTCAATATTCCTCGAGATTTTCTCACTAAATTCCAAAAAATTTTAACGTTCTCTTGGAAAAATCTTGAGAACTTCTTCTCTTCATTCATCTTACTTTCTTTAATTATCTCTTTTACTCTCTTCTTGCATTCTCTATATTTATTCTTTACTCTCTCTTCAAGTTCTGTATTCTTTCCTGTTACTGCCAAAATATCTAAATATGCATTCTTCTTCATTTGTACAGCCTCCCTTACTTCATTATTCCACCACGGATCTCCTCTCACACCACCAATCTTCACAACTCCACAAGTAGTTTGTGCTGATTTGACAATTCCATGCTTAATCTTCTTCCACATTTCATCTATACTGTCATCCTGCTCAATGGCATCTAGTTTCTCTTGTACTTTCCTTACATATTGTCCTCTAACATCTTCCTCTTCCAACTTTTCTACTTTTATTCTTTCGGCTTTTGGAGGCGACACAGGGGTCCGTTGGCGCCAGCCTTGAAACAGACCCTTAAATGAGGTCATTACCAAATAATGGTCCGTTTCAATACCGGTACCTCTGTACACCCTCGTGATTTTTGTCGCACTCTTTAGCCTATCGTCAATCAAAAACAAATCTATTATACTTCTTTCAATTCCTCGATGCCATGTATAGAGATGAATATCCTTGAGATCAAACATAGTATTCGATACAAACATATTCATCTCTAAACATAGATCAAGGATCTCTAGTCCACTACTATTCATTCTTCGGTCCCCAAATTTTCCTAGAGTGGACTCGAGCCCGTCTCTTCGGGTCCCCACCCATCCATTCAAGTCACCTATCATCATTAATATTTCATTTAGTTGCCTCTGAGCTAGGATGTTTCTTACATCAACCCAAAACTCCTCTATTTCTCTCCGCTTGTTGGTGGCACAAACTGGAGCGTATCCAATAACTACTAAAATTCTTGTTAGTCCCACCTTCAAACGAAGAGAGAGCAATCTTGGGTTGATCCTTTTCATATCCATACATAACATTCTACTTTGGAGGTCTCTTCAATAACACACTAATTAGATACAGATTAATTGATTTAATAGGTAATGAAATTACACTGCGTTCTTGTCTTAGTCTGAATGGCAACGCACTGCTAACCTCCTGTCGCATGCACCGAGGCCGAGCCGACACGCGCTCGGTGCTATCTACCTAGGCCGGTGGCGCGCTCGCGGCTCGTGTCTTCGTTTTCCTATGCAGCTACACTACCATACGTTGTGATAATAGGACTCCAACACCACGGCTTGCTCTTTCTCTATCTTTAACGCCGGACCAGATTCCGGTGAAGCCGCGATGTTGTGTTCTGTCATTACCACAACGCATGGTCTCTGTCAGGCATAACACATCTATCCACTTTTCTTCCATCATATCTAAAATCTCATTCATTTTGTTTTTCACTCCTCCTTGCACATTTAACGTACCGAAATGGCATTCGCCAGTCCGCGTGTAGCCCCTATTGTGTTTTTGGCGTGATGGCTGGCAAGACCTATCGTCGCCAGTGGTGTCAGTAGACATTTAATTGTCTTCTGACACCACCACACTAAAATATATATACAATTATATTAAAAATATAAGCTATGAACTATACATAACGTATTGCAAAATTATAAGTATTATAAAAGTATCTTCATGTTCTTTGAGATTTTCATATAGTTCTGGTTGTTCATCTTAATAGTATGTAGTTGTCTTTGTTATTAATTTTAGTAAGAAAACAGCAAAATTCTCCATATTTCATCTCAGCTATATTGTTCATCATGTCTAGATTATATATGCTATTGTGGTGGGGTAGGTCCAGCCACCATATATCTCCAATAAGTCAAATTATGTGAAATTATTTACAATTTTCTTAGAATTTGTAAGATTTTTGACAGCACCACTGTCACTGTTGTATATGTTGTAATTTTACATACGTGTTTCTGAGCCAAATCACGCAATTTTCTCCAATTATTTATTTATTTTATACTTGTAACAGCAATATTCTAAACCTTATATTAGCTTGTGAGTTTTGTATAATATTAAATTATATTTATACTATTAAGAAAATTTTGTAAACATTGTTTGACTTTTTTATTTTTATATTTTTATTATTTTATATTTTATTATATATTTAAATCTAATAGCACATTTAATCCAATTCAATATCAATACAATTGTATCTACTGTCGCCATCGCCTCTGTGCTAAAATTCTTTAATTAAAACCGTCCACAAACTTACTCACAAACACTTGTCCAGTACTGCAAGTTTTCAGTAAAACTATGCAAGTAACTTACATTTTTCATTAAAATAATTTACTATTTTTAAAAGAAATTCTGCGAATTCTCTGTTCATTCTCTGTTAGTTATTAAACGAGTTTATTTCAACTTTCATACTTAACTCAATAAGCATTCAACAGTTTCTGCTTTCAGAATAGCTTTTCCGTATACAATTTCTTTAGATATTACTTATTTTCTATGGAAACTCAATTGCTTATTTCCAGTATGAGGCAGGGTTTCATTTCAGGCATAGAAAACAAGTAACAAGTGTTTTAATTCAATTGCATACAAAACATTTTTTTACGGACTGGTTTAAATTATGAGATTATGATATGAGGAAGAATATGATAAGTATCATTTTTAAATTTTCAATACACTTAAGATAAAATAAGAAATAGTGTTAGGTATAAGAGAAAAGTGTGGACTGTAGGAAGATGTCGTGACAAAAATTGAGAAAGATAATGCTAAGAAAATGTTTGCATTTAGAAAGGATTGATGCAAGAAGATTAACGAAATATATATGCATATATGGGGAGTGTAAAAGGGACAGTTGGAAAGGGAAGACCTCAAATAAGAAGCATCCTGGAGAGAGATCAGTTCAGAAGTATCCTAAACTGACCAGCATGCATGAAGAAATGATGAGAGTGAATGAAGCGAAATAAATATGCCAGGATCGTAGCATATATAAATCCGTGGCTTCTGCCTACCCCTCTGAGAAACAGGCGTGACTTCTATGTATGTATGTATGTATGTATGTTCGTAAAGTGGCTATTATAACACCGTTTCTGACGGACAAAGTAACACATTACCGCTCTTGTGCTTTTTTTATTACACATTACAGCCCTCGTGCTTTTCTAATTACCTCAGATCAGATTCCCTGATCTGAGCTAATTACAGTTTAGTTTTAATATGCTACATAAAAATCCAAAGATTAGTAGCAAGAATACTGGCTGCATTTTCCCTTTGAATCGCGATGATGCTGATTCGTTGAGCGAGGAAGGAGCCTCTCTTCTCACCAGAGGTGATGATTAGTCGTGGGGATATATCTTAAATAAACTTTTTGGCATTTGAACCCCACGGACTTAGTTTCTACACCAAACGTCACAAATTTGTAGTTTTCTATAATTGAACTATATTTACACCGTTATCAATTTCCGCCGCAGCTCCCGCTTTGATTACCTGAGTTGAAGCGGGGCTAATGTGTCCACGCACGTGGTATCCTATCATCAAATTATGTACCTATATTTCTTAACAAGATATCATTTTATTGTATGTCTAGGTATCTACGTATATTAAAAAACACGAGCGAGCCGTAAAGTAGTCGCACCATGGTAATAAGCAACATTAACATTATATCCTGAAAACATTAACACTTTACACACAACACTGTAGGTTAAGCGTTCAGCTGATGCGTTCTCCTTCTCTATTTTCCTTTCTCTTTCTCTGTCACATACACGCACACACTGTTGGCTGACAGTACCAACCTCTCCGAAAATGGGTTTGTACAATCTGACGGCCAACTCCACCACTCTGTTTCTTTACTCCTGTGCTACCACTGTGCGCGCTCAATGGTCAAATCAAATAGCGCGCGCTACCCCGGCTTTCTGTTACACACTTCCGTCTCTTTTCACGAAATCACTCCCACAGATTGCAGGAAAAATGTTACACATCTAAAGCTATAGGCCGCCAGACCTCTATATAATTTGTGCTGAAAAGCGCGCGTTTGTGAAAAAAACACATACGGTTTCTCTGTATAGGTACTCTGCGATATTCAAGTTTGGAAAGAAGCCAAAGGATGCAAGAGGTTTAAAAGTGCGACAGATGCAAGAATTTTGAACTTTACCAATCTTTATTCTTTTACAATTTGACATTTCCACTCTCTTCCTTAGTTGGAAGTGAAAAACTTTTTTATTAATATCTGCTAGTGTTTCTATTATTTATTACCTACTAGCGACCCCAAGGTGCAATATGAATTTACAATAATTTGAATACCTACATAAATACGCTTATTAAGCACAAATTATCTATTAGAGATCCACAGACTTTTTTGTAGATCATTTTATTCAACACAATTAATTTCTACATAATTTTGTTATAACTTTAACTGATTAGACAGCATACGTCATAAAAACTAGCTGGGGCTAACGTTTTCCCCGACTTGATTCACTTATACTGTTATTGCTCAGCTCCTTAACATGATAGGTCCATGTTTAATACTCGTAAATCTTCCCGGTGAATCAAACTATCTAATAAAAAAGTTGTTGAATGAAGAAATATGTTTTCCCGGGGAACGAGATATTTTCCCCGGACCCGGATAAAAAGCCTGTTAATCTCCGGCCCTCCAACAATCTCTGTGCAAAAAAATCACCAATCCATCCATTGGTCTGTTTTGACGTAAAAGATGGTTAAACAAACAAACAAAAGGAGATTTAATACTTCAGCAGTGTTACTACGAAGGGTTAGATATATTATCTTTTTTTTTAAATCCTAACATCATCATCGACCTTTTAAGATCCACTGCTGGATCATGGTCTCCCTCTAGTGCACCATTTTTAGTGGTTGCTCATTGAGAGGAATTGCCATAGTCACCATGCTTGGCAGGCGAGTTGGTGCCCTCCGGAGCACGAGGAGTCGATTTAAGCACATATTCTTAAAGAAAATTGGTGCTTAGCATTTTGGTAAAGGGTAGGATTCGAACCCGGGACCTCCGGTTTCAAGTCCACCGTCCTACCAATTAGACTATCGACTACTAACCCCTAAAAACCCAGTGTCCACTTTTTGCTAGTTGTCTAAATTGAAGAGAACAAGTAGCAAGACTGTAGCTGTACTTAATGTACCTAGATGTGTCACTTTATTTTTAAAAGAAGTGGCACGAGAAATCAATTAAATCACATGTAAGTCAACGCTCTAACAATGCTAATTATATTTGGATAGATATGGAAAAACATATCTACGAATTTGGCTCAGTTTCCCTACAGATTTTTTAAAATCGGGGCGGGGGATGGTAAGTTAGAACAGAGTTAGAACAAAATTTTTAATAATGTAACACGAAACACAAGGGAAATAAATATACCCAATATTCAATCGATTACCACAAACTTCACAGGTCTAAAGTCCACTGTATATTTCTCCAGTTAGTTTGGGTGATAAATGAGTGAAATTTTTCACAAAATAAAGGCCAACCGTTCAGTGAGCATTGTTAACGTCCATGTTTAGAAAGCTTAGTATTTCCCTAGAACATTTATTATTCGTTACCCACTCAACTAAAGGGAAACCCGGCAAGGAAAAGTTTTGAGGTGTAAACTAGGAAATTCCAGATATTGTTTACCGACCCCAGGGCAAAAACACGACCCTATACCGGTCGTGACCAGATACATTCGTAACAATATCCATATTGGTATACCATTTTCGAATCAGAACAAGTTTTTCGCCTTTCCATTGTTGTAATAAACCCACATCTTCAACGGTCCCGCATTACTGAGGATCGTGACCATCAGCTTCTCATAGCCCAATTCTTGATGAAGATTATAGGCTATATAACATCACGCTACGACCTAAAGTGGCTGCAACCGCAGTGAACAGGCAGTTACATAAAGGGTGCGTCTATGGTCGAGTGGTTTTTGTTTGGAATTTAACTAGGTTCGATCCCGGATCCCGGCCATGTACCAATGGGTTTTTTAATTAAAACTTATGTACATAATCCGACAAACCACACTAAAGTAGTCCACGCACTGGTCCGTTATCTCACAGAACATATTCGGTCCGACCGCCGTATGATCGAGATTGAAGACAGGCCACACATTAGCAATGTAAATCATACGATCTAGACCACATAACACACAAAATTCGATTAAACAAAGGCGTGTAGATGTGTGTGTCTGTGGCATATCGTTCCGGTCATCAAAATCAACCATAAATACAACGATTTGAAAACGGATGATGGACCGCGCGATAAGAATTGGACGAGTCTGTGGTCGATTTCGGTGGACCGTATGGCGGCGCGCCGCCGATTGGACGATCCGTATTGGACCGTATGGCGGCGCGCCGCCGATTGGACGAATGAGTATATAATGAATATACCTCAACAGAACTATGGCCACTCGTTAAGTATAGCCTCATCTAAACGATCGGGAAAATTGGTCTTCCGCTGGGTACCCTGGAACCGTAACACGGTTTCGGGAGCTGTAAGGCTACCCGTGAAAAAAGAAAAAAAAAATCAAGTGCACAAGTAGTTATATAATATACTTGGTCCCGGAAACAGTGTTTGATATTTTTTTTTATTAAATATTCGAGTCTATTATCGAACTAAGTTATGCATATTTAAAAATCTAATGAAAATATGTTGTCAAAGAAATTGGAGTCGAGCGGGGCTCTATTTTTTCAGGAAGTTTTATGCTTAAACTTTGTTCGTATAACCTACATTTCCTGAACTTTCAAATCTATTGTTCGTGGCAGAACTATTCATAAATCACTCAAATACGTCTGTCAAGTTGATACTTACATACATATTTTTACACAATATTTCCTTTGGGGTAGACAGAGACCAAAGATTCGTTACACTTTTGGTTACATCCCAGATTATTGCATAGTTTCTTACATGCTTCTCAATTGTTGGCTTAGAGTACTAAGAATAAGGAGGGGCCATAGACGGGCTCTCCTGATCATAGGGCAGTAATAAATTACCTGTTGGTATCATTTTGTGTCGCGAGAGTTAAAAACATTTGTTAATTGTGTATGTGAAAGGCGATCGAGGACGTCTAACTTGGGAACATAGTGTTTTCAATTATTATGTTTGTATTTTAGCATAATCGCCATTGAAAGTAAAAGCCGTTGCGAAAATAAAACGACAGAAAAATACAGTGGTATGGGGGTTAGTAATAGGGGTCTACCTCCCCCGCCCTCGCCAAAAGTGACAGAAACAATTGTTCGGTGATTTTTCCCTTCACACCTCCTCAAAGATTACAGGTGCTTTGTACCTAAGTCGTTAGTACTACTGTGTATTCTGGGCCTCGTGCTAAAATAAATATTCTATACACATATACTTCAAAACAATATAAAACTTTAAAATTAAAACGGCCCGCGTAGAATAGAGGCAAGAATACTGGCTACATTTCCCTGCTGAATCGCGATGCTGATGCGTTGAGCGAGGAAGGAGCCAGCTCTCTTGTCACCAGAAGAGATGATCAGTCGTGGGGATACATCTTTAATAAACTTTTTGACATTTGAACCCCACGGACCTATATAGAGTTTCTACACCAAACAGCACAAATTTTCTATACTATTTATTTATACTATATAATAATAATATTATAAAGAGATTTTTTGTAATTTTGTTTGAAATGAATCAACTCAAAAACTACAGAACCGATTCTAAAAATTCTTTCACTAATAGAAAGCTACGATATCCCTGAGTGACATAGGCTATATGTTCTAATATATCCATGGGCGGAGCCGGGGGCGGAAAATCTCATTTCAGGAACTACCATTCCGTTTATTGAGGAAGGTTATAGGTCAAAAATTTACGCCACGGCCCAAAGGAGCGAAGCATTGACCACATAAACTCAACCAATAAAAATTATGTCATTGAAATAAGTTTAAATTTAGATCACAACAAAATAAAATTAAAAACTATTTAAAATCGATATTTTTTTTTAAAAATTCCTTTTTTTTTTTCTGAAAACAAGCTAAAATAATAGCACAAAATGGGGGACAAGTCTCGTCATATATCTATCTATCTATCTATCTATCTATCTATCTATCTATCATCACGCCTTTTATCCCAAGAAGGGTAGGCAGAGACAATCGAATGCCATTTGTTACGATCCTGACATACCTCGTTCGCTTCTTTTATATTTATCATGCTCGGCGATTGTGTGTACTTTAATATTTCGTAGGTCGTCCTCTACCAGCATTTACTTTTACTTCAGCTATATAAACCTTTTTAGTCAATCTTTCATTATTCAATCTTTCAACGTGTTCAAACCAGCATAAACTACTTTTCTTCATTTTAATCACAACATCATTTTTCACTCCGCATTCTTCTCTAATGACATCGTTCCGGATGTGGTCAATACGCTTTACATCACACATTCTACGTAAAGACATTTATAGGTTTTTTTAATATTTCGTCAACTGATCTTTGTTGCCACTGTTGCCAATAACTACTTCTATACTAATATTCAAAGAGGAAAGATTTGTATTTATGTGTGTATGTTTGTAATGAATAAACTCAAAAACTACTGTGCCTATTTCAAAAGTTCTTTCACCATTGGAAAGCTACATTCACCCTGAGTGACATAGGCTATATTCTATTTTCAAAAAATTAGGGATCCTTACTAAAACTTCAATAATGTAACCCAAGGTGTAAAAAAATTATCTAAGAAATTCCTTACATCGCGTGCGCTGCGAAAACTATTGATGATATAGAGGTAGTGGTAGTGGTAGAGGGTAGGGGTAGGGGCTAGGAGTAGAAGTAGGGGTAGGGGTAGGGGTAGGGGTAGGGGTAGGGGTAGGGGTAGGGGTAGGGGTAGGGGTAGGGGTAGGGGTAGGGGTAGGGGTAGGGGTAGGGGTAGGGGTAGGGGTAGGGGTAGGGGTAGGGGTAGGGGTAGGGGTAGGGGTAGGGGTAGGGGTAGGGGTAGGGGTAGGGGTAGGGGTAGGGGTAGGGGTAGGGGTAGGGGTAGGGGTAGGGGTAGGGGTAGGGGTAGGGGTAGGGGTAGGGGTAGGGGTAGGGGTAGGGGTAGGGGTAGGGGTAGGGGTAGGGGTTGGGGTATAGTTAAGGGTAGGGGTATATTTTATTTTGTTCGTAAATATCCAGGGGCGAAGCCGGGGGCGGAATGCTAGTCCTGCATAAAGTTGTAACACACATAGGTACTAATCATACTCTCTCTGTCTGTCTGTGAACATTTCACGTAAAAACTACAGAACGGATTTTGTTGCGATTTTCCCTATTAGATAGGTTAATTCACCAGGAACGTTATCGAGTATTAAACATGGACGTATCATGTTTAGGAGCTGAATTTGCCCCAGCAAGTTTCTATGACGTATGCTGTCTAATCCCGCAGAGATATAACAAAATGATATAGGAAGGAATTGTGTAGAATAAAATTATCTACAAAAAAGTACTTGGTAGTATATATCTAACTCTAATAGATAAGTAGTTATAAGCTTATTTACGTAGGTATTCAAATAGTTCTAAACCCATCCGAAGCCAACGAGGGGATCGTTGGTAGGTTATGAAAAGGCTGTATACAAACATAGCTGTGATGTTCAGTTTATATTATATTATTTTTTCTTACAGATTCAAAGTTATCTAAGTTGAAAGTTATCTAAGGTCACAAAGCTATAGTTTTGTTGGCAGCTGAGAAAACAAGCGTTCTGTATTTGTTCGAGGTTGTTATTTACGATTGGTTTGCTCGTGTGTGTAAATCACGGCTTTTTAACGTCTTCATATGTACTGTTTGTTGTATTTTATTATAAGAAATATGTTTCTGGGCTCGGAAATCCAGGTCTATATTTCGAAGAATTTATGAAAAAATTTCACATCATGCACATATGATTCCTGTAAACGTTGAAAGAATGAAGGATGAAAGATTGACTAGGTGTATTACATATTATGGCAGAAATTAAAGGAAATGCAGTTGTACTTTTTTTTTATTATTATTGATATTGATATCAGACAATATTAAAGGTATACCTACACAATCGACAAGCATGTATGAAAGGTATGATGAATATAAAAGAAGCGATAGAGGTATGTCAGGATCGTAACAAATGGCATTCGATTGTCTCTGCCTACCCCTCTTGAGATAGGCGTGATGATAGATAGATTTTCTTGGGCAGATATGTTTTAAGCCCCAACGCCATAATAAGTTTGGTTGGCTATCGGTCCCAGGGTACGAGTAAGACCAAATCTTCCTTTTTTAGCCGTTGATATTTGTGAGACTATACCTAATGAGTGGCCAGTTCTGTTGAGGTATATTTAGATGGAAAATTTAAGCCTCTTAAGTGTGGTTTGTCGGATTACGTACATACATAAATTTTTAATTATAAAAAAATGAACCTTGGTCCGCCTCGTTAATATCCAACTGACGCACTTTTTTTTCAAGTCTCCCTACCAAAAATCGCTCAACGCGCCGAAAGAAGTTTTTACTTAAAAAATATTAGATAAACAGTTTTGCAATTCTATTTAGGCATTTGGTTAAAATTTAGCTAGATATCTGCCCACATAGCAATATATAAAGGCCGTGATGGTGTTTTGTGTTTGTTCTTTTTTAATTTAAGGTGAAAAACCTTCTAATTCTATCTAAGAGGAGATATTAAATAATTCTCAAAGCAATTTCAAAGTATCAAAACGCAATAATCAGACAATTTGTAGCCAAAACACCGAACGACCCACAATAAACGGCGCCATGGCCAATGCAATATTCAAATGTAACAAACACGACTCTTGGAGATCGAATCTAATCTACCTTACTCTTCTCAAATGGAAATTCTTTTGTGTAGATGTCGTTGTATCCGTTCTCAAGAGGGAAATGGAAAAATATTCAGTACAATCAACTGTTGAACCCGATTTTGCAAGTTTATAAAAGATTATTTTAAATCTTTTATTATACTCATACCTATAAAGACAGAGTGCTAAGAGTTTCTTCGTAAAATTATTTATTTGTAATGTGCCGCTTACGTCATTTATTCTGAGAAGCGGTACATTATGCCCTTCTCAATTCTGCAGCAAGAACGGACAAAGCGCCGTCGTTGTCTTGCATGACGCGATCTGCGATTGCGCCCGAATAACTCACGCGCCCGAACCACGAGTTTAGGGCGTGGCTTACGATTAGGTTATGTTGTTCGTTGGTAAGCGGATCACTTCAGAATGGCCGGAACGATTTGGTGATTTTTTTTAAATGTGCGTACTAGTCCGAATCAGGTTTTGTAGGAACACTTGCCCGGAAAATTGAAAAATTCTTTTTTCTACGGGCAAAGCCGGGGCGAGGCGGAAAGCTTCTCCAAATTAACTTTCATTCCCTATTATGGTCATGCAAAAATCCCATAGAAAATGCACTTTCTGTTTTTCCATAATTTTCAAATTTTCTGGGCAACTTTTTCAGAACCTCAGACTATTACGAACAAAAAAAAATTAGGCAAATCGGTCCAGCCGTTCTCAACGTTTATCAACGAACATCATTTATTTTTTATTTATTAGATAGATTGAAATTTGTTTATGTTTATTTAGGA
This sequence comes from Nemapogon koenigi, assembly GCA_963924495.1. Classification (NCBI taxonomy): domain Eukaryota; kingdom Metazoa; phylum Arthropoda; class Insecta; order Lepidoptera; family Tineidae; genus Nemapogon; species Nemapogon koenigi. Next base: position 6,838,249 of record OZ004649.1, on the reverse strand, counting down.
CTCGACTCCTAAAAATCAGCGTAGATTTGAGCAGTTTTCCCAATAAGAAAAACTTTTAACGCAACTTACAATAACTATAAAACACCCCATACTATCACCGCTTATAATTCCTTACCAACAAGTCATGGGAACTAAGGGTCTAAAACTAACTAAAAAGTGTTAACATTCTACTCTCCATTAAGTTTGAGGTGTATTCGAACATTAAAGGAGAAAAAGCTGTCTATTTCGGCAGTTCGCTTCTATTGTGTCGGACCGTTTCGACAGACATTAAGCGAAATTTATCGTTGGAACAATTTTAGACAGGATTTAAGTACTGCCCTAATGTCCCGCCCTGCCAACTTTGAGGGCAAAGTACCTCGAACAAAATATTTTTATGAGTTTCCCGTCTAATGTAAATATACAAAACCTTACGATAAGCTTCACATAAAAATATTGTATGTGCTCGAGTACACTAGGACGCGTAACCCAGATTCGTTTAAATGGTTTGTAATATTTTCCTGTAAGTTTTTCGTCTAAACGCAGCAACAATGTCTTAGGTATCCAGGGTGGAATTTGAAGGCGGGCTGTGGAGGAAAAGTATGTGAAAAATAAATGCTAACAAATTTTACTCAAAGGAAACATTCCATAAATTTTTTGAATAAGTAAAACTGCATTCAAAGATTTTTTAAATTTACATGCAATGTTTATTGGATAGATCATTGACTTAAACTTAATAAAAATACAGAGTGATTATTTTTCACGTTTTATTAGGTTCAATTCCCGGCTGAGGCAACCGACTTTTCAAATAGGTATATTTGAATGCAGTTTTACTTAATTTTAAAGCTTAGTGAAGAATGCAAAGTGAAAGATGATGTTGTGACTGAAATAAAGAAAAGTAGTTTACGCTGGTTTGGACACGTTAAAATAATGAAGGATGACAGATTGACTAAAATGGTTTATATGGCTAAAGTGAAAGTAAATGCTGGCAAAGGACTACTTTTTATTGAACATAAATATAAAATATGTATTGATCGAAGGCAATATTAAAAGTACACACAATCGCCGAGCATGTATGAAAGGTATGATGAATATAAAAGAAGCGAAAGAGGTATGTAATTATTGTTGCAAAGTCATTCGATTGTCTCTGCCTACCCCTCTTGGGATAAAAGGCGTGATGATAGATATAATTAAAGTTAAAGAAATATTTCCTTTCAGTGAAACTTGTTTGTATATTATATCGTAAACACTTTTCCTTACTTAGACAAGAAAACCCATAGATTTCTAGATTTCAGATTCTCAACGATATGTAACTCATGTGAAAGTTAAGGAAAAAATCAAAATTTACAATTTCATTAGGTGGCAGTACTGCCGGCTGCGGATGACATTTGGAGAGGCCAAAGTCAGTTTATTGCCGATTCATGTCGACCCGGCCTGGGACGCGAAAAAAACACCTCTCTCCAATAACATTATATGGCAAAATGTTGTATATATATTTATTATTATTTATTTCAAACGCAGTGGTACTTCAGCTGCCAGTACAGTAAGGCGCAAGCCACATAGGATCTGGCGCGGGCGCTGACATGGAATGGCAAATTTGAACTTGAATTGAATTTGAAAATCGCCGACTTGGCGCGCTCGATTCTGTGTGTTCAAATTGCGACTTTATTTCTATGCGTTTTGTACGAAATTTGAATGGAAAGAAAAACGCCCGTGCCATGTCAGCGCCCGCGCCAGATCCTATGTGGGTCAACACTGGAACTGACTTGCTACACTGACATCGTGTCAACACCTGTCTGGTGCTGCCCAGCAATCGGTTGCGAGTCACACACCTTCACGGCCTTTATACTTTGCGGTGTGGCCAGAGACACCAGTAACAATGTCCACTTTTTGCCAGTTGTCCAGGTGGCAAGCTTGTTGCTGTACTTAAAAGACCTAAATGTGTCACTTCTTTAATAGTCGTAAAATATATATTATAGAAGAAGGCTAAGTATTAAGGCATATTTTTTCTGTTCTAGTAGCTTCCGTTTAGTCAGTCCAGTACTAACTAAACTAAAATAGTCGCGGCTGTCGGTCGTTTTTAGGGTGTGTATTTCTATCGCTTATCCAATCTCTGGCCTAAACACGGGTTTTCTTTACAGTTTTTCGCCAAACAAATAAAAATTTAATGCTGTTCGTCATTACTTGAGAAACGGTTAGAAAATGTTCGTAATAGTTTGAATTAGGTTTTTAGGGGGAAAAAATTGGAAAATTCGAGAAAAACTGAAAGGGATGGAAGTTAATATGGGCTCGACGGGCAAAACTTAAGCTAGTAGGTATTAATAATTAAGGCAATCTAGACATAAGTACGAGGCACAGTTCAAAACAATCACTAGGCCTGTATAAACGCGACCAAGTCAGTAGATAGATTTGTTTACTTTCGTCATCTTGTGCTAAGTTAGTTAATAACCGGATCACTAATTAAATACCTAAGTTATGAAACTTGTACTAAATGTAAAAACACTCTTGATTCAAATTATTCCAACAAACAATTCCAAGCATGGAGGAGCAATATGCACAAGTTCTTCATCTCATTTAAATCTTTTTAAACGTTTTTATTATCATAACAAACAATAAAGATATCATATTTTGCCATTAGACCGCAATGGTTTCGTTGTGAGATCTGATAAGTGAAACGTAGCATGTGCTCGAAATGAGAAGAAAAAATACGAACAGATTGGGAAACTTCTAAAACGCAAACGTTTCGTGTAGACTATATTTTAGTCACTTGGATTTTACGAACTTTAAAAGAATCTTATCCCTGATTATTCAACCAAATACCTATTTAGATATATATTTAGGCAAATGTACTGCCACATCTAAATATGGACCGCGAACGTAGACCGCAAACGGTTGGTTTGTTTGTTAATTTAAATTTAAAACTATAGAAACACTAGGTTTCTTTACGAGTTGCCTTTATAGCTCCCGTAAGCGTGTTACGGTTCCAGGGTACCCAGCAGAAGACCAATTCTCCCTCGTTTAGCCGATGATATTTGTGAGGCTATACCTAACGAGTGGCCAGGTCTGTGTGGTGTGTCGGATTATGTACATATTTTAATTAAAAAAGCCCATTGGTACATGGCCGGGATCCGGAATCGAACCCGTGGTCTGCCTAGTTAATACCAGACGCATCTAGGTCGGTGGGCTTCAAATTCCAAAAAGTTTATTAAAAATATATCCCACGACTGATCATCTCCTCTGGTGACAAGAGAGCTGGCCCGTTCTTCGCTCAACGAATCAGCATCGCGATTCAGCGGGGAAATGCAGCCAGCATTCTTGCCACTATACTAAGGATGCCTGTCCCGAGAATGTCCAACCCTACAATGTCGGGTTAAATTTGTGTACTGTCTTTGCTTCACCCAGCAATTTGCTCGGCATTCTAGTGTTGGATATTCTCTGACCCGTGGTTCTTGGCCTTCGAGTCCAAACGAAAGATGTCACGGTCTAAGACCACAGCAATATCTTTTTCTTCTGACATTGACAAAATAATCTGGATATTCATAAGATTTGAATTACAGTTTTAGATATTTTTAATGTCACTGTAAATTTCTTTAGAGACAATAAAGGACAGTAGGCAATAAATTTGAACGAAATGGCTCTGAAGACAATAGTCGAAATGAATGTCAGCCTTCAGCCTTACCTACAAGAAAATTTAAATCTCACAAACAAAATGACGACAATATTTAAATAACTTTTAACAATAGCAAGAGCGCGGGAATTTAAAATAGGTAATGTTTTACTGAAATTTTCTTTGATTCATTCTAACCGATTATGAATTAATCATGGATAACTCTCATAAGTTATCGTCATATATTATGGCTAATGATTCGCACCCGGCTTCGCATGAGTACAATATCGGTTTACAACAATTTGACTACACAAATACTAAAGGTGGCCACACATTCGTCTAATAATTCTTGTAACGAACGGTCCGCCTAGATAATCCGGCTGGAATGGAAAATTTTCGGTGCGATGCCGGACTAATGTGTGGCCTACTTAAGAGTATTAGAGATGTATATATGCTACCGCGGACTTTTTTGTAGACCATTTTATTCTACATAATAAACCTCATTTTGTTGTAGGTATGTCTGACGAATAATTACCCATACGCCATGATAACACGCACAGTGGCTAACTTTTTCTCCGACTTGATTCTCCAATACAGTTAATGCTCATTTAATCGGCTGAAGGGAGGTACCGGGTTCAATTCCCACTCGTGCCTAAAAACTAAGCGCCAATTTTCTTTTTGGGCTCCCGAAACCGTGTTATCGGTCCCAGAGTCCCCAACGGAAGACCAAGTCTCCCATTTTTAGCCTATGGTATTTGTGAGGCTATACCTAACGAGTGGCCAGTTCTGTTGAAGGTGGAAGGTGGTTCAGTTTTAGATGAGGCAGCCTCTACGCGTGGTTCATACATATTTTCATTGGATTTTCAGTACATGTTTTCGTTAGCTTATTTTGTGGCGGATGTAGGCCGTAGATATGACAAAATTTTCAATAATTTAAATTGTGAAAGGAAGTGATCCAGTTTCTCTGCGGCCTCGTCTTGTTGACAGCATTCAAGACGGGAAAGCAAATTTAATACGTCTACGATGACGTTGCGAAATCGCGCCCTATATAAATAATGGCTGTTTCTTGGTTAGATAAGCCAAGGAAACTTTATAGGCGAAATTACAACTTACCTTTTGTCTGACGTTTTTTGCTAGTGAATTTTTTATTGAGTTTTCTAACGAAAAGTATGTACTGTGCCAGAGATAATAATAGACTATAGAAATCCACCACTGAAAATAATTGCATTATAAAAAAAAGTGTACACCGACTTAAAAAATTATGCACTGAAAAGTGTTCTTTCCGAAAGCAAATGCACAAGTAAATCGCTTCAAGTGTGCCTATAAAATTTGAAAAGTTCTCGGTTTCTCCAGGATCGCATCATCAGATCCTGACTTGATGACAATATGCTATATTATTGGTGTGGAAAATTTGTATAATTAATATTTAAAAGGAAGAAAAAAAACATGAAGCAAGAACTAGACAAATTAAAAGACAGCGACAAATCAAAAACTAAAATCATGTCAATTTCTTATTAAAAACAAACTAAACTATATGTACAAAAAGAGTTCGTAACAATGTCCACATTTTTACAAAAAAGCACCTGGGAAGTATAATACCCTTTCAAACAAATGTATCCCCTCGACTGATTATCTCTTCTGGTGATAAGAGGGCTGGCTCCTTCCTCGCTCAACGAATCAGCATCGCGATTCAGTGGGGAAATGCAGCCAGTATTCTTGCCACTATTCCACGCGGACCTGGTTTATTTAGTTATTTTTAATCTTTAGATTTGATTTAAGGTTTTTATATTAATAAAAAAAAATTCGAAATCGGTCCAGGCGTCTTCAATTAATCTGGGAACATACATAAAAGATTCCGACGAATTGAGAACCTCCTTCTTCTTTTGTAGCTCGGTTAATGAAAGGGAATATTCCCAACGCGTGTCACTGAAAAGTTGCATATGCCAATATTATTTTGTATAAAAAGGCATGGGCATTCATAGGGACAGTCGACAGAAGTGAAAACTTAAATCATGAATAACAGTGGTTTTTAATTTATAATTATATAACTTATAATAACGCCATCTATAACCGAATTATTTCCGGCCAGATATGCGCGCCACCAAAAATTCCCGAACTAGGCATACGTAGAAGCCAGTATACGAATTCCTGCCCGGACATTCTCGGGCCGGGCAATCTATGGTCTTGTGCCGAAAACATGTCGCGAACACAGGATAGGATTTCCGCCTACCAAAAATCGCTAAACGTGCTTAAAGAAGTTTTCACTTCAAAATCCTAACTCAATGGATCTGTCTATCATCACGTCTTTTATCCCAAGAGAGGTAGGCAGATACAATCGAATGCCATTTGTAACGATCCTGACATACCTCTTTTGCTTCTTTTATATTCATCATACCTTTCATACACAATATTTCCATCGATCAATACATTTTTTATATGTTCAATAAAAGTACACCTAGGTCTTCCTCTGCCAGCATTTCTTTCACTTTAGCCATATTAGTGGATATGGCTCAAAAACCGAAAATCGATCTACAGGATCACACATGTACTTTAGGTTAAGGTTAGGGGGGAATTGAAATTGTAATTTTTTTTTCCGAAACCTATCGTGTGTTTTCAAAACAGGTTTCTGAAAAAAAAATTTTAAATCCCATACAAAAAAAATATGACTGGAAAGAACTGCCACTCAAAATGATTGTCTTAACCTAAAGTACTTGTGTGCCAAACGGCTATCCTGTACATCGATTTGCGGTGTTTTTACTACATAACTCAATGGATTTACTCAAAATAAAAACTCGAAAGTCTTGGGAAGAGATATAAAAATATGTATAAGAGATACTAAACCACCGTACAGTATAAAAACAAGGTTGCTCAGATTTCGGAAGCAATCTATCAAATAAGAGTTAGTGCGGTTTTGTTCATGTTTTGTATTCGATTGTGAAAGAGAAGAATTGCTACGTGATCTATTTATTTTTGTGACGAAGGTAAGAATGTGCTGAGTTATTGGTTTTTGTATATCATTCTATACTAATAATAAACCTGTAGAGTTTGTTTGTTGGAACTTCTTGAATTCTTTTTGCATTTGATAGTCCAATAAACACTGTGCAGCCCAAAGAAGCGAGGCAGTAACCATTATCGCGGGTGCAACCGCAAGGCAGAGCTAGTTATTGTATACAAACAATGCGTGAGAAAATAATCTCTGAAGCATGAATTCGGTATGTAAAGTAAAAACTAAGGTACATGCTTTTATATTTTTATTTCAAAGATTAAGCTATTTTTAACGACTTAAAAAAAAAGGCGTTTCTCAATTCGACCGTAGGTATATTTTTTTTTATGTGTGTTCGCAGATAACTTCGTCGTTTATGAACCGATTTTAATGATATTTTTTTAAATCGACTGATAAGTCTTCCGGATTGGTCCCATTTTTTATCTCATAAAAATTGGATCGTTAGTTTTTCAGTAAGTCAATTTTTCTTAATATATCGATGAAATATGTACCCATTTTGACGACTTATTCGACAGACGACAAAATGACAGTAAACATTCTGCCTAATTTCTCAACTCATATTTGTATTACTGGTTTTATCTTTTTTACTTTTATCACAAACGCAAATATTTTTTTTATAATTTTAAAATGCATAGTTTAAATATTGAAGAAAATATACGAAAATTGACCGCCCCCCCTATCTCCGAAACTACTACTAATCTAAAAAATAGGGAATATAACTTCTTATAGTTTACAGGAAAACCTAAACGAAAAGTTTTTACTGAAAAAGTGGTACGGTACCCTCAGCGCGCGCGTCGCACTCGTACTTGGCCAAATATTTGTAAATATGTACTATTTCCACGCAATTAAAATCTGATTAAAGGACAATGCCAATTGGCAATTACATGACATTCAAAATCCATGACAGTTCTATCGATTGACGAACAAAGGGCTTAACGTAACTAAATTCACAACTACCTAAAGCCGAATTTACATTACGAAACTTTATTCGCAAAACAAGTTTCATGACACTAGTTTCACGTGGAAATAGACAGTTTCATCATTATATGCATTAGTTGCATTAGTTTCGCGATCCGAGATCATTTAAAAGTACGATAAAAATATATATGAATAAAAAGCCTGTCTATTCTATACTAATAATAAAGCTGGAACTACCAGTCGGATTTGAAAAAAATATTTTTGCATTTGATAGCCCAGTTCTTGAGAAAGGTTATTATAGGCTATATAACATCACGCTACGACCCAAAGGTTATCTTAGCTAGTTCTAAGATAACGGAGTATTTTGATAAGCATCCATGGTCATAATCGGTCTGTTTGTCTGTTAGATATATAATTTGTTTATATTGTTGTGTACATTTATTGCATGCAGGTATAAATGTGTATTTTTCTAACAACGACAATTCTAAGGTGTATTTTTTATTTGAATTGTATGCTTTGTGTACCTACGAAATAAATGATATTTTGATCGAATGATTGATTGCGCGAGCATTTTTGGCGACACTAGTGTCATGCGATGGTTTTCGTACTAAATATATATTTATTTTGTACATATCCATGTATGCAACAACATTATGGATTACAAAAATCAAGCTTCGTTGTCGATTATGCCATGGTCGCTGTGTTACAATTTCACGATACTAAATTGTACGCATTTCTACAACAAATATGGTGTCGTGCATTTAATTTCAACATGCATGAAAGTAGTTTCGTAATGTAAACTCAGCTTTAGTGTAACAGAAATATGATTGATGGCAGTTACAATGCGAAAACCGAACGTCAAAAGCCTATATATAGGCGGTCTACAGAAACATAGCATTCTAAACAATGGCGTAGTTAATTAAAGAGGAACGTTCACTTTGATTCACTACTCTTTCCTTCCTATTCTTGAATAACTCAATCTATAGCAGAAAGCTTTCTGAATAACAAATTTGTGGTGCATAATAGTAGATTATTCACCAAAGGAAGAACGTGCCCATTACCAGCAAGCCCGAGTCTTAGGCGGTGCTTTAATGCACACAAGTTGGGAATATAGGTACTGCACCTACGAGGAAATATAAGAAATGCGTCTTTTCACTTTTTAAAAAAGAATCTAGAAACAAAAAGCAGAACTAAAAAACTCGAACAGTAGGTATCTAAAGAAGAAAAACTTTACTACCCAAAATGTACCTACTTTCTTTTTTCATTTAAAAATCGGCCAAATGTGAATCGGACTTGCACAAGACGGGTTCTGCACTAAGGTCAGACAGGGTCAGACCAAGTATGCCCCTGTATGGCGCAGGAACAAATTGGCTTGTTTTTAGTATTTGTTGTTTTACTTAAGAGTATGCATTAGAGTTATACTAGTTAGACGTAATTTTTGCATAATTTAATAATTTAAGATCGAGCAAAAAACGCCGAATCGTTTCTTATATTGGGATTTAATTCTTAACTTGATTTATTTCTTTTTTCATGTTATAGCGGCATGTGAGTTAGTAAAAAAACCGTTTCTTGTATGGGGACCCCTTTAATTTTTAAGTTTATTTTATTTTTATTATTTGTTGTTATAGCGACCACAGAAATATATACAGCCACAGTGAAAATTTCAAGTATTTATCTATTATGGTTCAAAAGATACAGCCCTGTGACAGGCAGACGGGCGGATAGCGGAGCTTTTGTAATAAGGGTTTCCGTTTGCACCCCAGTACGGAAGCCTAACAATACCTTGCTAACAGAAAATGCATTTTTCTGATGTCAAAAAACGTTGTCAAAATCCATTACTCACTGCAGAGAAATTGAAATCGCTCCCTAATGCTAATCTATTTAATATTTTCACTATAAAATATTTTGTTTTCTATTAAAGCCACACTTTTCAAAGCAATAACAATATTTATTTTGGTTACTAAGTCGTTCTTGGTCAAAATAGGTAAGTAATTGATCAATAAGTGAAAGTTCAAGAACCCTCTTCCCTTCCTAAATAAATTAGCTAAAATATGTTTTCTGATATAAAATTTGAGTGTCTCTCCATTCTGTTACAAGTGTTTGAACTCTGGTAATGAAAGTTATATCGTAAAAACTTATCTTATAAACGGTTTTGGACGCGAACCGCCATGTTGAAATGACTTTTAAACGTTCGAAGGTGCGATGACAAGCCTCTTTACGAGATCTTGGAGCAATATCGTGTTTTACTTCGACTTTGTCTTCTTAAATACCTAAAACCGTACTACCTACCGATAGATTGCTTTTTAGGGTGCTGTGGGTTATTCCGTTTATCCACCCTAAACTTTCCTTTTAACTTTTGTCTCATACAAAAACGGACTTCAGCAATTCAAGTATTGTACAAAACTTATTAAAAATTGCAAGTTCTAGTTAATGGATCCTTAAAGTATATGAAATTATCTATACTCAATATGTTAAAAATATGTTTGTAAATATTAGCTACACCTAGGTTTCATGAAGCCCTAAAAGTCATCAATTTCACGCATATTTTCAACCGAATTTGCGATTCGAGTTCTCTTAATATATTAGAGTGTAAATAATTTCACATAGGTACCTACCTACTTTTATGGATCCATTAACTAGAACTTGCTATTTCAAATTTTTTTGTACAATACTTAATTGCTGAAATCCGTTTTGTGTATTTTATTGTACTAATTTTGATTGGAAATATTCGGAATAAATTCTTATGTCACATTTAAAATATTTCCATGAACGAAGACGGGGACAAAAGGTGGTGAAAAAGTAGTTTTATAGGGTTTCCTACATCCTATGAAAAACGGAACCTTGGATCACTCCTGTCTGTCTGTGCGTCTGTCACAGCTTTATTCTCTCAAATCTACTAGACGAAAAATGTTCAAATTTGGAATATGTAGGTAGAGTTTGATGGCTCAATCACGGACGTGTAGCGTAAATAATCGAATTTTCTAAAAATTAAAAAGTAAGAAAAATAAATTGCTCGTAAACAAAATACAAATATATTTTTATAATTTTAAAATGTGTAGTTTAAATTAACTAAATATAAACTACTGAGTCTAAATTTAAAAAAATATATAGAGCTTTGCTCATAGTTTACAGGAAAACCTAAAAGTCTTAAAATTCTCACGGAAAAAAATGGTACGAAACCACATGAAGATTTGTCAACTTAGACATTTCCTATTATCTACGGTAGTAAGGCGAACCTCACCTGAATATTTATATCGAGGACGAGCTCCGACGCCTCAAAGAATAAAAGAGTTCGACTTCAGTTAATTAAGATGCAAATTTCCAACAAAGAACAATGTAGAATACAAATAGGCTTATACGTTTTTGTTATATTCGAATATAATAGCTTTCTTATTTTTTCTATGAACAATTTTACCGAGTCTAAACTTCTCTTTTTTTAATATTGGTCTTCCGCGGGGTACCCTGGAACCGTAACACAGAAGAAATTTAGTATAGTGCCCATGAGAAGCCAGGGTAGATCGCTAGTATACTAATATTATAAAGAGAGAGTGCGAATTTTGTGAGTTTGTTTGTATGTAATAGGTAATCTCCGGAACCACTGATCCGATTCTGAAAATTATCTCACTAATAGAAAGGTACATTATCCTCGAATGCTATAGGCTATATTCTATATTCAGTTTCGTCCGAGCACTCGACCGTAGTAGATGTATCAGTTTTGTGCATAGTATACGCGAAAAATTAAGATAAAATGGCAAAAAACAGTACATTCGCCCAAGATAAACAGCTATCTTTCTCCGACCCAGACCTATCTTTATTGGAGAAAGAGCGTACGCCACCCAATTTTATTACTACAAGAAAAAATATGGCGACTAAAATAAATTCGTCCAGAAACTTTCAAGAGGAAGTACTAGAGATTTTAAATGAAATGAAGCAACAACAGGAAGAGCAAATGAAGGATCTAAAGAAAGAAATAATCGCAATTAAAGCACAGAATGAGGAGATTCGGGAAGCACAGGGAAGGATGGATAAAACTGTAAAAATAATCTCAGAAGAATATGAGGCCATGAAAATGAAGGTTGAAAAGCTAGAAGAGAATGCGAGGCAAACCAGTGAGCTGAGAATGGAAAGCAGGGAAATGAAGGAAATAATAATAGATATTGAGGCAAAAGTAGAGGAGACAACCAGAAAATTACGTGAGAAATCAGTGGAGATTAAAAACATACCTTTCAGCATTGAGGAGAACAAGATGCAAATTATTAGAAAATTATACTCTGAGCTTTCTTTGGATTTCAATGAGTCTCTTGTCTTGGATGCATATAGATTAACAGCTAAAGATAAAAACAGACGATCGTTAATAGTTGAGATGTGTAACACGAGACATAAGACGGAATTTTTAGGAGCACTGAAGCATTACAATAAATTGAACAGACAACAGCCATTTGGAACTTATGAGATGGGATACGTTGGAGAAAATGTTCCCATATATGCAGATCATTATTTGACACCAAATGCATCTAAACTTTACTTTTGTGGAAGGGATCTTAAACGTAATCACAATTTCAAATTTTGCTGGATTAGCTATGGTAAAATCTATGTTAGGAAGAATGAAAACACGCCAGCCATACTTTTAAGATGCGAAAAGCAAATAGAAGAGCTGAAGGTTTCCAAGTGACTATTTGTTTATGTCCTTATCATAGACGCTACTTCGAATTTTGTTTACCTGCTTGATTACTTATATTCAATAGCTGTAAGTTTATTTATGTTCTTTTATGTTTCTTACAATGTACCAAATATTACCAATCACACTCTAACCATTCAGTCACAGTCACGCCATATACCTTCTGGGAGCTTTTGCTCATCATTCAGTACGCAAGTGTATTTTTCCTTGTACCAATCACAATTTCACCCATTTATGATAAACTATAAAACACTTATACTTCTAACAAAAAGTACAGGCAAATTGATCAGTCCTAATAATAAATACATGATGAACACGTTTACATTAGCTATAACACTCTTGACCGTATTGCATTGCCTTTATCCCCCAGATCTATTAATGTATCTAATAGTACATAGTAGTACTTCAGAATATTTAAAGTGATAGATCTCAGTGAAGTAGTTGAGGATATTGGCTGTGTAATGGGGGCACGGAGTGTTTATGTGACTAGACCAGAGGACTGTAAATCAAATCTAATATCCACGGATGATAGCCTAACTGTACTCACACAAAATATCAGAAGTATAAATAAAAATTTGAATGAACTCGAAGTTTTCCTTAAGAGACTTGATATTGAAGTTGATATAATTATTTTGACAGAATGTTGGCTTAGCGATAAATATACACACTTTCCATTATTGGACTATAACTATCATTGCTCTAAAAACTATATCAATCAAAACGATGGTATAGTTATATACACAAAACCGAGTTTGAATGTCAAAATTGTCGAACCTATTTTCGAGGATGGAAGTTGCTTAGTCCTGACGTTGGAACATGAACTTTCTATAATAGCCATATATAGATCCCCAAATTATAGTAGACCCCAAAATAAAGACAATTTTTTAAATTCCCTCAATAGAATCATGCAGGATGCAAAAGGTAGGTCATGTGTTTGTACCGGAGATATAAATATTGATATTGCTCAAGATAATAGTGATAGTTTTAGTGATAAGTACCTTAACCTCGTTGCATATCATGGTTATTATCCGGCATATACTTTTCCAACTCATAATAAGACATGCCTTGATCATATATTGCTAAAAACAAACAATGAAGCTGCCAGTGTAGTGTGCGAGTCTACAATGACCGACCATTATACCCCCTTATTATCTGTTAGGATGAAAATGGATCGTCTGAAAACTCATCCCAGAGTAACATCAAAAATTAACTATGATATTCTAAAACAGGAACTACATCAATTTGATTGGTCCTGCTTGTATGGTACTAAGGATGCAGATTTTGCTGCTGAAATGTTTATGGACACTTTAAAAACTATGATTGACAAATGTAAAACACCTATACATATACCACGTAAAAAAAAAATAACCTAAAATCGTGGATTACTCCGGGACTATTGAAATGTATAAGGAAACGGGACCTCTTACACCGAAAATGCAAAAAGAATCCCACTGATGCAGACATTAAATACACGTACCTAAAATATAGAAATACTTGCAGTAATATATTTAAAAACTTGAAACATTCTGAAGCACGTAGGAAAATTGAACAAAATCTTGATAACCCTAAAAAAACTTGGAACAACATAAAATCTATTTGTAATATTGATAAACCGAAAACAAAATCTTTAGAACTGCTTGGATTGGCTGGCAATCCAGTGGAATCAGTCAATAAAGTTAACCAGTTTTTTACATCTATTGGAGAAAGTTTGGCTCGGGGTATTATGTCTAAATCTAAAATGACTGAAAAAGAGCTGATATGTAAAGCAGCCAACCGTATACCAAACTTCAACAGGTCTATGTTTGTGGCGCCTACAGATCTGTGTGAGGTTTCCAAAATAATAAGTGACATGAAAAGCGGCACGGCACCAGGTTGGGATGGCATAAATGGGGAGATCTTGAAGAATCTGAAAAGCCATGTAATAGAACCTATCACCTATATAATAAACTTGAGTATCGAAACTGGAAAAGTACCAAAAGTATTAAAGATTGCAAATGTCTGTCCTATATACAAATCTGGTGACCCATATGACTGCAATAATTATCGCCCCATCTCTCTTCTTTCGACCATAGGTAAAATCTTAGAAAAAGTTGTAAACAAAAGACTGATGAACTATCTTGAAGAAAATGATATTTTAGCAGCCAGTCAATTCGGGTTTCGGGCAAGGAGAAGCACTGAGGATGCTGTAACTTTTCTTACAAACATTGTAGCTCAAAACTTGGACCGAGGCCAGAAATGTATTGGTACATTTTTAGACCTTACAAAAGCATTCGACACAGTGTCGATTCCATTATTATTAGGGAAATTGGAGTCATATGGAATACGAGGTTTAGTTTTGTCGTGGTTCAAAAGTTATCTTTCGGATAGGAAACAATTTGTTAAACTTGGATGTGCAGAGAGTGTAATGCAAGAGGTGTCCTTTGGGGTTCCACAGGGAAGTGTTCTTGGGCCGACGCTGTTTCTGATCTACATAAATGATTTGTGTGGGTTGGATTTAGGGTCGGCCAAAATTATAACTTTTGCTGATGATACGGCCATTCTCTTCGAAGGAAAAAACTGGGTAGAAGTGCAGAATAACGCTGAGAAGGGAATGTCACTAGTGTCAATTTGGCTTGAAGATAATTTACTAACACTCAATGTATCAAAAACAAAATACCTGTGCTTTCACTTATCAGCCAAGTCAAGACCCCCGCAATCCCTTACTATTAAGATCCATGAAGGCCAATGCGTTGATAGTCAGCACTGTAAATGTCAGGAATTGGACCGCGTTGACCAAGTGAAATATTTAGGAGTCCTCTTGGACCACACATTAAACTGGAAGATGCAAATTGATAGCTTGGCAGCTCGAACGAGAAAGTTATTGCACATCTTCAGGAAGCTCCGTTCTGTTTGTGAGAAGGGCGTAATAAAAACCGTTTATTTTGCTTTATGTCAGGTAGTGCTTACTTATTGTATTGCGGCATGGGGAGGTGCTGCTAAGACTACTTTTATAAAAATTGAGCGTGCACAACGGGCAGCGCTAAAAGTAGCCTTTTCGAAAACTTTTAGATTTCCTACATATCTTTTGTACACCGAAAATAAACTACTGTCTGTCCGGCAGCTGTTTATTCAGAGAACAGCTTTGATGTTTCATAAATCAGCACTGCAGACTGTCATTAATCCCAGGCATAACCTGCGCGAGTTAAAAACCCGTCCACGCCCTTGGAATATTCCCTTTACAAAAACCACTTCTGCACGTAGATTTAATTATTACCTCGGTCCTTACATTTATACTCATGCCAATAATGATCTGCAATTGATTTTAATGACTAGAAGTCAGTGCAGAAAGGCAGTTTGTAAATGGTTATTCAAAAAAGACTACATACAAACGGAATTGTTTCTGAATCCCCCACTATTGTGATCTGAATGACACTGACACCTCTCAAATGGATTTATTGGAATTGGTACGTTATGTTGGTTTTTGGTATATTGTACACGCTTGTGTTGCCGTATGATTGCGTGACCGAAATAATATATGTAAAACAAATGTGTAATTTTGTGTTCATAAATTATCTGCTTTTCGTGAGTATACTGTGTGCGAATCCATTGTGTACCCTCATTTGTATTCTTTATTTTTTAAATATTTTAAATCTGACTGTATACATTGTTTGATGCCTGTTTTTATTACATGAAGGTGGAAATGGATGAAACCCTGGCTACCCATAATACAGGGAATCCTAGTTTGGGAGCCAGGAACATCACATATTATATGCAAATTTTGGTTATAAATAAACATATTTTTATTTTTTTTTTTTTTTTTTTTTTTTTTATTTTGTTCGAAAATATTAACAGGCGAAACCGGGGGCGGAAAGCTGATTTTATGAAAAAAAATACCTGTCAGTCATTTAGAAAAGGCAGACAAATATTTTTATTATTAACAATAATGTGCATTGAATTATACATTTCATATTATTCAAATGCATCAACTCTTTTAATGTTTGATGGCTGAATATATAAAACCATTTCAATGAATTTCTAGAAAACATATTTGATTCAGAATTTCTAACAAAGAACTTTACTTCGCACTTTGATGAATATTTTATATCCAAACTATGTTCGCGCTACTTGAAAACTTTTATTGGCATTTTCTTTCTTATTTATATTTCTTTTCTATTTCCACTTGTTCAATTTGTTTATTTGATAGAATTGCATGAAAGACACTTTGATTTGAAAGGGGAGCGTTCATTTCCCAAAAACAATTTCATTATGTTTGTTACAATTCAAATGCGTTTCGTACTTTTTGTGAAATGTCTATATTAATTTCAAGTAGGTAATATTGACAATATAATATCTTTTAATTTTTATTTTAAACAATATTAATTGAGGTTTTTTATTTTGAACAAACATCCAAACATACACGCAGAAGAAAAAGAAATATATACATTATAGTTAGATTAAAATAAAAAAAGTAGACACATTTCTGTTTTGATGATAACATAAATTTTGATGATGCAAATAAAGCCGGCGCGGCGTCTCCACTTCTACTAGAAATAACAGATACATATTTATGTTAAAGAAATAACACAAAAGAAACGAAATTATTTTCGCATATTATTTATTTTCTTTAAACTTTTAAGAATAATAACTTATTGGTACTATTGGATTTTCAGTAGAGTAAAAAATGTGCAACGATTTCAGAACTGTTTTCAGGTTTTATGTTCACATTATTCAGGTGGATAGAGGTCATAAAATATAACGACGACATAAAAAGGGACTGCATAAAATCAGCCGGTCATTTTGTAGGGCATAGAATTATGTGGTCATGTAGATTAATAAATAAGTAAAAGAGCAAAACACTACTCTAACTTTTATATTTAAGATTTTTTTTTGTATTTAAGTTTTTTTATCTCCATAATTGTGAAAACAACGAATATTCCGAACGCAAATGTAATTATGTGGGTACAAAATATAGTCACCACTACATTGTTATGATACAAATTCCCTGCCGCGTCTGTCTGTCTGTACCCTTTTCACGCAAAAGCTACCAAAATGATTTTGATAGGTTGGTCACCCGCTTAGTAGTTGAAATTAATAAAAAAATATGTTGTTTCAGTTGGGTTTTAAAATATATCTTCTTCTTCTTCTTTTGTTGTGGCTCCACCAATGTTAATCGATGATTTGCCAATGTCAAGTATAGCCTTTATTAATCGGTATCTAATCTGATCCCGCCGACTGTGATATGTCTTATTAATCGCAGACTAATGACAACTATCACAGAGCGGATAGGACGGATTGCGTGCGTTGGTCGCCATGACTTGACGTAGAATCCTTAAAATATACGTTTGATGTGTTGTGATTGACATGAGGGTGACGTCGTCAGAAATATGATTCAATGCTTCTGTTTGACAGAATAAAAAAAATAGTATCAGTCAGTAATTATTTATTAGCAACATTTTAAAATTATTTGTCGATACGCTGTATTCTCTTTGTTCTTTAGTGACAATATTTACTCTATGCGAGCCGCCATGTTTGACTTGACAGTGACAATATGATTGAAAACAATGAAAAATTCCACATCCGGTCATGGCGACATACGCACGCGTTTTCGTCGTGGCGTGATGTGGAATCCAGTTTAATCCTGTTCGCGCTGTGATGGTTGTGATTAATCAGTGATTAATAAGACATATCACGGTCGGCGGGATTATCTTAAATACCGATTTATCGGCTATAAACACTATAAAGGCTATAATACTTGACATTGGCAAATCACCGATGAACATTGGTGGAGCCATAATAAAAAAGAAGAAGAAGAAGAAAATTTAATATAATTAATTATAGAATTTCCAACATATTATATTGAAATACTAGCAGTTGCCTGCGACTTCGTACGCTATGTATTAGGGATACAACCTTTACATCCCATTTCATCTTCTTAGTGGAATATACCTTCCAATTTGTATATTTATATATTTATTAGTGGTTTAGGCTGTGCGTTGATTGTCAGTCAGTCAGCGACACAGTATATTATTATTTAATTATTTTAGTTTTTTTTTTTTTAATTATTTTTGCTGTATTAATTGTTATGGTAAATAAAGTTTTATGAGGATTCCGCAATATACAGTATTAAATCAACTAAAACTGGATAAATACAACCGAAACGAAATAACCACGGGCGAAGCTGGGGCAGAAATCTAGTGTTTACACTACACCAATAAAACATATTTATTTCAAATAGTTATTTCGAATTTCAGATATTTCACGAAATGTCCAAATTCGTGTATTGCCTGTGACATATAGGCTGCACCATATAGATTGTCCTTTGCCGTCAGCGACATGCCAAACCCCTGTAAATAGGATTTTGTACTTTACATAAAGTGTTTTCCCCTTTCCCCTGTAGTAATAACATTATTACTTGGGTCTATCAACGATTTATTGAGGTTTCGCCTTATATTTACAGGGCTAATTACGTCGCTTAACGACATAGAGTTTCCAAATTTAGTATTTCCAAAGTATGAAATAAAAGTTGAAAAGTAAATTGCGCCCAGAGAATTGTAAATGAAAAGTTATCGTCTATTTCATATAAAAATTACATCAAAAATATCACAAGTGGATAAGTGGCTTTCCAAGATCTCTGCCTACCCCGATGCTATTCAGGCGTGAGAACTTAATTGGACGTATCCCGACTTAATAAAAATCTTTAAATGCAGTACCTATTTAAAAATAAAAAATAAAATATAATTCAATATTTTTCCTCCATCCTTTACGTGGAAAAATCTTCGTCTTTTTTTGAAAATCTTTTAGTATTATATATTATATGCCTTCTTTCCATAAGGCCAGTTGCTATGTTAAAAATAATCCGTCATTTAAAAATACAATATTAAAATCGTAGCATCATGAGTTTGTTTGTACTAATTTCAGAAACAACTGTACGGATTTGCATACGATTTTCACCAATAGAAAGAGGGATTATCTAGGAAGGCTATAGGCTATAATTTATTCGATATTGTACCCGCTCGAAGCCTGTGGCGGGATCGCTAGCGGTAAATAAAAATGTAGTTGCCTGTCCTATGGGATAATACTTATAAATCAAAGTAAACGACTGCCAACCGCATGTCCTATCCTGACTGATTTGTCAATGTCAACTGTCAAATGAAGGAATGAAAAGTTTGTGATAACGCCTTGCCCTGTCAAAAATAATGACCCTAATAATTTATGGAAAACTGCATAGATATTTTCATTTGGAGCACTGTTAACGATGTCCACATTTAGCGATTTGCCCATATTAAACGGAACAGGCCCCTGTCAAATTCGATGGACATCTTATAGGCTATATTCGCTTGTACATTAAATTTTCACTTTAATGACATTCAAATTCAACTGACTTATTTTTTCAATTGTTATATTTTGACACTGACGGAACGTCATAACTTGATAATTTAGTTACGGAAAATATACCCACGTCACGCCTTGGTGTATAACGCACGCGCCCGCCAAGACGTAATGGGTAATCCAGTTTAATCCTGTCCGTGCTCTGATGGTGGTGATTAGTCGACGACTAATAAGACCTTTGAGTATATAGCAAAGGAGACGTGTAGCGTGTAAATCACCGAACAATTTTTTCTGCCACTTTTGGCGGGGGGGAGGTAAACGCCTAGACTAGCCCCTGTACCACTCTATTTTTCTGTCGTTTTATTGTCGCAACGGATTTTCGTTATATGATGGTTATGTTAAAATACAAACATAATTATTATTATTAATGATTGGAAACACTAAGTTCCCGCAAGTTCGACGTCCAAGATCGCCTTTCCCATTTAAAACATCACAATTAACTATTTTCCTAGAGTTCTGTCTCGCGACACAAAACGATACCAACGAAATCTAAGGTAACTTATTACTGCGCACCTGGTCAGTTTAACTGGTCAAAGGGCAAAAAATTGGCGAAAGGGGGAGCCCGTCTATGGCCCCTCCATAGGCTTAGTACTCTATGAATAAGACATATCACAGTTGGCGTGATTATCTTAAAAACCGATTAATAGGTATAAACACTTGACATTGGTGGAGCCCTAAGATTTTATAAGACGATGCGTGGCCCGCCAGGCGTCGTCTTACAAAATCTTAGGTGGAGCCATAAAAAAGAAGAAGAAGAAAGTAAATAAATAATATTTTTAAGATAAATATTGATAGTAGATTTTGCTTATATGCATGACAAGCGTCCTGACAAAAAATATGTTTAAATATTCTGATGTAAATAGCATAATATAATCTAGATATTATTGAAGTCACAGACATTGAAACCAATTTTATTTCATATAAATAGAAAGATTGTTCAGGGAATTTATGACTATAATTTAATACCGCTATCTTAATTGGTGCAGCAGTTGAATTATGAACTCGTTGAGACTCCCTACATAGAGCTGACCGATTAATCAAACCTATCTGACGCGGATTGATAACGACCTATATCTTACTGTTCTACTTCGTATATTATTCGCTTTTCTCAAAATTTATGAAATATGTACCTAAATATAAATTGTTAAACTATTTGTTTTTAGGGTTCCAAATATCTCTGATGAAAAAACGGTAACCCTTATAGGAATCACTCACTTATAATCACATTATGCCTGTCTGTCCGTCTGTGAAACTTGGTATAAAGAGTTTCATGACCCAATCACGGACGTATAGCATGACTAATCGATTTTTTAGGGGGGAAATTAAAACGTAACACGGTTTCGGGAGCTGTAACGCAACCCGTGAAAAAAAAATAAAACGTCAAAAATATATTTCTCAAGTGCATTATGTGACATATCAAATAAAAGAGCTCGTTATATTGGTATACATTTTTTATAATTTTAAAATGCATAGTTTAATTTATAATAAACTAGCTGTTTCCCACGACTTCGTACGTGACTATTTCAGAATGTTGGCAAACATACACTTCATACATAGCTTTTGTCATGTTCACCTCTGCGCACCCCGTTCCCGTCGTCATGCCGTAATGGTATATAGCCTATGTTACTCAGGGATAATGTAGCATTCCAATGGTGAAAGAATGATCAAAATCCGTCCAGTAGTTTTTGAGTTTATTCGTAACAAACATACAAACATACAAAAATACAAATCTTTCCTCTTTATAATATTACTTAGTATAGATAAATACGAAAATTGACCGTCCCCGTCCCTCCCTTATATCCGAAACTACTTATTCTAATATAAGTTAGCAATTTTCTTATAGTTTATAGAAAAACCTAAACTGTTCGTTACAAGAATTGGACGAGTCTGTGGTCGGTTTCAGTAGACCTTACGGCGGCGCGCCGGTCATTAGACGAATGAGTGGGCACCTTTATGGGCACTCTCCCAAACGGAAGCTATCTTGATGTTATTTTTGAAGTTATACTTCTTTAGGCGCGTTATGAAAAAATTATATGAGAGTGAAATTTTACGATGTAACAAAAAGTTACAGTATGAAGTTGCCGAGAGTGATATTTCGACAAAATTTCACGATGCGCGCGCACGATGCAAGTTTATTTTTTTATTATATTAAATAAACAATTTATTACATAAGTATATGTATAATAAGCCATTTTCAAAATAAAATTATTTAATTGAATTCAGATTTCAGTAACCGTAGGATCACTTTGTATTAATATGCCAAAAAAGTATAACTTCTAATTTTTTTGTTTATTATTCGTATATATAGCACAGTAGGTATATTTAATTGTATTATTCTAGTTATGACTAATAAAAAACTAATCTATAAAAAAAAATTATTTGAAAAATCCAATCGAGCCGGTTTCGATTATAAATTTACGCTATACGTCCGTGATTGAATCATGAAACTCTACATTATGTAGGTACCAAGTTTTAACGGTATTCGTCTAGTAGATTCCGAGAAAATAAGCTGTGACAGACGGGTCAGACATACACTATATTATCTATATGAAATTGTGTGGAGGCCGTACTTACGTGCCCTTTGATGAAAGAGAAATCGAGAATTTCAACGCTCTATCTTCCGTTTAACATAACCCGCTTGGAGCGAGATAAAACGGAACATCATCGCGAAGAAGCTGAAATGATTGATTATAATTAAGTACTGCTTAGTAATTCTTAGTAGGGGTATTTTTCAGGATGGACCCATAATTAATATTTCTGCCATAAAAAAACAACTATATAGACAGATATGTATGTCAATCAATGCAGTGGTGCGTTGGTGGTAGAGTGGTGACGTCTAAGCGGACCAAGTTCGATTCCGGCCATGTACCAATTTGGTTTTTTTATAATTAAAAACTCATGTACCTACTTACATAATTCGACAAACCACACATATTTTCGTCTCTTATGGACAGGAACAGGATTACCACCTTTTTTCTTCACAGTGGCATCCGGTTATCGGTCCCAAAGTCTCCCTCTTTGAGCCGATGCAATTGAATAAAACAGGTGACAAGCCTTCACCTTACCATGGTAATTGTGAAGGCTTGTCACCTGGTTTATTCAATATGGACAACTAACAAAAAGTGGACACTGTTGCTGGTCTCTTTGACCACACCACAAAGGTATTAAGGCCGTGAAGCTGTGTGTGCCAGATAGACGGCCGTCTAAATTACTACATGTTTTTGAAACAGGCCAATGGTTTTAAGACATTTTATTGATACGAAAATAATAATTAAAAGAAGAGTTAATGTGGAATAGGAAGACCGTTAGTGTGGGATGCTACCTGTGTCGATACATTGGCGGTTTCTCACATCCAAGCTACGTCTAATAATGCTGGTGCAGCAGCAATAACAGCTGAAAATCTCAAACAGCGTAAGTACGCATTCATTGCGCAAGATTTTTATTTGCGCCGTTTAGGGTTGAAACCATAGGTCCGTGGAGTCTCGGAGCAAACGGAGTCTCGTCTAATCGACATTGCAGGTGACAAAAGGGCTGGAGCATACCTTGGGAAACGTATTAGCATTGCCATCAGCGAGGAAACGCTGCTAGACTTCTTGGCACTTTACCGCAGGACAGTGATTTCGAGAAGGTTCTCTACTTATGAGTATGTATCACTACACATGGGGTACCCCGTGTTTTTTTATAATATTTAAACTTTGTTAGTAGGTTAATTGTTATTGATGAAATTTTTTTCTTATCCCTTCGAATCGATATTTTGTAATAGGTAATAGATCTACATCCAATGACGTATCATATTCTATCTAATATGTATATGCAAGTTATACAGTCGTTATTATTCAAGAGAAAATTTCACATTTTACAAGGCGATGCTCGCAGATATCGCGTTTCCATGTTTTCCGGAAAATTATGCAAATGAGTGAAAAACTTATAATTGACAATTTCGCAAACTCTCACTTCAACCGAAAATGTATGTCAACATTTTAATAAAATATTGAAGTTTCGATTTATATGGAAAAAAATGTGAATTTCTTCGTAGAATCACCTTTTATTAATAACTAGCTGTCCGCCCCGGCTTCGCCTGCGGAAAATTTTTAAATGTCACAATTAAATTTATCCTGAACGATTTTCGGGATAATAAGTTCTCGAAATATCTCTGTGCAAAGAAACCGACCCCAATTTCGCTCCTGGACATTTTTTAAATGAGTCGTAAACAT
Organism: Nemapogon koenigi; assembly: GCA_963924495.1. NCBI lineage: Eukaryota > Metazoa > Arthropoda > Insecta > Lepidoptera > Tineidae > Nemapogon > Nemapogon koenigi. Next base: position 6,814,484 of record OZ004649.1, on the reverse strand, counting down.
TTAACCCTAAGTATTTCCGGGATAAAAGGTAGCCTATGTGCAAAAAACCGATTGTTCTGTTGTGGCGTGATTGACTGTCAAACATCCAAGTTTCCAAACATACGGGTGATTTTTGCTCCACGGGTTGCTTTATAGCTAATGAAACCGTGTCCCAGAGTACCCAGTGGAAGTTATCCAAATAATAATATGTTCAGAATTTCGGAGTATCTTAAAATTATTTTGGTTGTATGAATGAAACGTCTACCAAAATAGCAAATCGATATTCATATAACTTTTACTGATTCCGACGTAATTACTGGACAATCTCCTAAGTTACTATATCCGTACTTTTGTCTGTCTACTACTTTGAGTATATACACATAATAATTATAATTAATGATTGAAAACGCTGTGTTCCCCCAAGTTTGACGTCCTAGATCGCCTTTCCCATTTAAAACATCACAATTAACTATTTTTCTAGAGCTCTGTCTCGCGACACAAAACGATACCAACGAAAGCTAAGGTAAGGAGAGCAAAAAATTGGCGAAAGGGGGAGCCCGTCTATGGCGCCTCCTTAAGCTTAGTAATCTATGGTCTACCAGAATATTTGAAATAGAGACATCTGGCCGCACCTACGTGTCATCGCCAAAGTTAGAAACGAAATCGCAGGCGTCAATTAGTATAGATAGATATTCGAAAGCGGATGCTAGGTAGGTTTTGCGGACGGTTTCGTACTCCGTCATGTGGACGGACTCGTCACGCCCCATGGAACACAATTCGTTTGATCTCGCCGCTCACGATCTAAACATGAACTCTATTTGTATCTTCGTCCTCGGGGACCAAGGACAAGCCTGTTAAGACGACAAAACTACCACATTCTATGGAAATTCAGGAGACGCTTGGTTTTGGCCTACGCCGTCTGCGCCTACCGTTGTGCGCACGTCTCACACATCGGAGACGCTTGGTTTTGGATTACGCTGCGTGCGTCTGGTTGTGTATTTCTTCGTCTAACAAAATATATACTAATTTTGATGTTTTTTCGAACTGTTCTGGACCGAATTCTTGTCATATTTATGTATACAAAGTTCATTGAAAAATACACAGTGAATACATACATGAAGAAAATTACTGGTGTGGTGGAGCGAAAATTTAGTAATATAATAAAATAAATGCAGTTGAAATGCGGCCTTTACGTAGAATGTGTGATATAAAGCGTATTGACCACATCCGGAACGATGTCATTAGACAAGAATACGGAGTGAAAGATGATGTTGTGACTAAAATGAAGAAAAGTAGTTTAAACTGGTTTGGACACGTTGAAAGAATGAAGGATGAAAGATTGACTAAAAAGGTTTATATAGCTGAAGTGAAAGGAAATGCTGGCAGAGGACGACCTAGATGTACTTTTATTGAACATATAAAAAATATATTGATCGGTGGAAATATTAAAAGTACACACAATCGACGAGCATGAACGGTGTGATGAATATAAAAGAAGCGAACGAGATATGTCAGGATCGTAACAAATGGCATTCGATTGTCTCTGCCTACCTCTCTTGGGATGATAGATAGACAGACCATCCGCAAGTAGCTAAGTAGAACTAATTTAATAGATGTACGCACTTTTTTGATAATAATAGACATTCCCGAGTTATTGCAACCACAAAAAAACGATTTACAAAATTCAATACGATTTATTTTTATTGAAAACAAGTAATAATTTTAAAATTAATAAGAAACCTCACAATTTCCTGTTGACAATGCTTCCAATATCGCAGAAAATACTTTACAAAGTTCAATTTCGTTTTGTTGCAGGACACAATGGGTTGAGTGGACTGGAAACATGAGTAATAATGCTGACAAAATATTATGTGCCAGTTACTCCAAGACGACAACACAATGCCTGCCAAGAACGTAATCTCGAAATGGCTCCGGGCGAAGCAAGGAAAACATAAACACCTACCATGCAGTATAGCAGATAAATAAGGACAGAAAAAATATGAATACGACCAACACGGACATAGTGGTGGCGAGAGGCCAACTACAAATATCTTATAGAGGTCCCGAGTACACGCTGGACCCAATAGTGGCTCATTATAACACTGTCTTCGAATTTAACGATACGTTCGGAAATCTCACTGGTGATTACAACTTGACCGAAGTCCCTATAGAACCTTGGAACGAGTATTTGAAGCTACTGCAAGACAGGGCATTGCTCGTCTCATTCCTGCTATTATTCTCACTTACCACAGTGTTCGGAAATATGTTGGTAATATTAGCTGTCGTCAGAGAGAGGTATTTGCATACATCTACAAATTACTTCGTGACGTCTTTGGCGGTTGCAGATTGTTTAGTCGGCCTGGTTGTGATGCCGTTTTCTGCTCTATATGAAGTTTTAGAACACACCTGGTTCTTCGGTGTGGACTGGTGCGATGTTTGGAGATCTCTAGATGTACTATTTAGCACTGCGTCTATCCTAAATTTATGCGTGATATCTTTAGATAGATATTGGGCAATCACAGACCCTATAAGTTATCCAATGCGCATGAGTGGCAGAAAGGCAGCATTCCTTATAGGTGCAGTGTGGATTTGCTCTGGAGCGATTTCCTTTCCTGCCATCGCTTGGTGGAGGGCGGTTCGGACCGAAGAAGTGCCAGACTATAAGTGTCCGTTCACGGAAAACTTAGAGTACATAATATTCTCTTCTACAATTTCATTTTATTTGCCATTATTTGTGATGGTGTTCACGTACTATAGAATATATAGGGCGGCAACAATACAGACTAGATCGTTGAAAATAGGTACCAAACAAGTGATGAGACCCAGTGGTGAGTTAGAATTAACTTTACGTATCCATAGAGGTGGGACAGTTAGGCAAAGAAGTGATGCGTGCCATGGAGCGTGTACTCCAGAAGAGCCAGATCAGGAACCGTTAACAGCACTTCAAAATAACGGGTTGTCCCGTTCTTCAACCCGCCTAACAAACGTGGCACATACGAAACACTTGCCGAAAAACTTTTCTCTATCTCGGAAGTTAGCCAAATTTGCAAAGGAAAAAAAGGCAGCAAAGACTCTTGGGATAGTGATGGGTGTGTTTATAGTTTGTTGGCTGCCATTTTTCGTAGTGAACTTATTGTCGGGTATTTGCTCGGCGTGTATTGCGCATGAGGAGATTGTCAATGTGGTAGTTACGTGGCTCGGATGGGTCAACTCCTCAATGAATCCTGTCATCTACGCGTGTTGGAGCAGGGATTTTAGAAGGTGAGAGATTTTTACATATTATATTATAGTTATAAAAGAAAAGGTTTGACCATTGCCAGCGAATCTGTTAGTAGGTTTAGCCGGCTAAAACCAAATCTTAGAAAACCTAACAATCAGTTACAACCGACCACATCTAGTTTTGATCGGCTATATCTTAATGTAACCGAATTTCGGCTTTTAGACCATGTAAAATGTCATTTAAACCGTGCAAGACTTCTCAATAATAGGGCTAAAATATTTTTTTTTTAAAATCATATTCAGCTGGTTGCTCTAGATATTAGCACGTCCAAACAAACAAATAGCCATTTATCGAGTACGACTCGCGCGCTGAGGGTTCCATTAAGACAGGATTTTAATTTAATATTTCCTGTAAACAATAACAAAGGCCCTATATTCTCTTTTTTTATTTTAGACTCAGTAGTTTCAGAGATAATGGGGGGGGGGGTCAATTTTCACATATTTTCTTTAATATAATTTAAACTATGCATTTTAAAATTAAAAAAATATATTTATATTTCTTATAATAGCCCTCTCATTTGATGTCAAATAATGCACGTGAAAATATTTTTTGTTTTTACTTATAAATTTTTACATCAGTGATTGGGTCATCAAACTCTACATATCTAGAGCAAAAAAGCTGTAACAGACGGACAAACAGACAAACACAAGAGTGATCCTATATAAGGGTTCCGTTTTTTCATCGAATTCGTATATTCTACCCTAAAAAATTATGTTGGTATGAGCCTTATAGACTGAAAAACTAATAGACTAGTGCGCGGTTAGAAATTGAATCACGAGAAAGGTTTAGGTGTATAAAACATGTCAAAGTCCTTTATTAGGCGAATTGTGTCAATGGGATTGGTGATATTAAAATTAATCGGGCGAAGCCGGTTGCTAGTACAAAATAAAAAGTAAATATTCGTATATAACATCATTACTAGAAACAATTATATATTTAAATATGGTCCGCTTAAGAATTTCGCCATCAAAAGTTAGAATTTAATTTGGAGCCGCCGAAACTCGAATAAAAAGTTTGTTCACGGTCTTGTATCAAAGCCAGATTAAATCCAATTCCCCACGTATGTAGTGGATTCCTCGCTGAAATTCAGGATAGAGTCGTTTACAGTTTAATTTTATTACCTGAAAAGTCCGTGGGTAAATATTTTTTTAACTACAAAGATTTTTAAATTAAGTTTGTACGGATTTTCATTAACTCCATGTTTTGATGTTTTCCAAAATTCAGTTTCGGGTGTAAAATCGTCGTTTGTCCAAGAATTAACAAATTATTTTAATATGTAAACGATAAGAAACTAATAAAAAAATAAGATATAAAAAAACAGAACTGGCCACTCTTTAGGTATAGCCTCACAAATACCATCGGCTAAACGAGGGAGACTTGGTCTTCCGCTGGGTACCCTGGGACCGTAACACTGTTTCGGGAGCTGTAAGGCAACCCGTGATGAAAAAAACATTTTTCTTTATCCACTAGCTTTCCGCCCGGATTCTCCTGTGAAAAAAATCACGTCGATCAGTTCCTATATGTTGCTATGTGTTGATGTGAAAGAAGCATAAACAAACAAACAAACTTGTGCGTCAGTGACCGAGTGGTTAAGACGTTAGGCAGACCACGGGTTTGATCCCGGATCCCGGCCATGTACCAATGGGTTTTTTAGTTAAAAACTTATGTATATAATCCGACAAACCACACTTAGAGGCTTTTCCATCTAAATATACCTCAACAGAACTGGCCTCTCATTAGGTATAGCCTCACAAATACCATCGGCTAAACGAGGGAGACTTGGTCTTCCGCTGGGTACCCTGGAACCGTAACACGGTTTCAGGAGCTGTAAGGCAATCGGTGAACAAAGAAAAAAAACATACTTTTGCGTTTATAATATTATTATAGGAAACCTTATGTCACCGTGTTTGAATTAGCAGAGTCTATTTTTTTGGATCAGAACGATAGTATAAAAGTTTCTGATAAAGCAGTTTTATAAAATACTAACGACTATGCTTCACACGGGTACAATATCGGATAATTCATAGCTGACAACCTTCCTGGATAATCCCTCTTTCGATTGTTGAAAACCGTATGGAAATCCGTACAGTTGTTTCTGAGATTGGCCCAAAAAACTCAAACTAAGCGCGGTGGGATTTATAGTAATCCATAAAATTCATATTATTTACCTACCTAAATTTAAAAGTCATTTTTTTTCTCCCTCATAAAGTAGGCCACACATTGATCTTGCATCGCAACGAAAATGTCCCCTTCCGGTCGCCGGATGGTCTAGGCAGATCGTTCGTTACAAGAATTGGACGAGTCTGTGGTCAGTTTCGGTGGACCGTACGGCGACGCGCCAGGGATTGGACGAATGTGTGGCCACCTTAGTATATCATGACACACATAGCATGACGTGCTATGTTGGGTACGAAACCCTAAAAATGGCTTATTCTAGAATGAACTTTCCCGAAGTCTTGCACGACCGCTACAATATCATATACATAGAGTAATAAAACCTTTAGAAACAATGTTAGTGCCTTACATAGAGGCTTCACAAAATAGGCACAGTATAAAGAATACAGTAGAACGACTCCCTTGATATTGTCAAAACAAAAACATAATTACACATATGCACGGCCTATATATCTTGCGGTGTGTCCAGATATACCAGTAACAGTGTCCACTATTTGCCAGTTGTCCATATTGAACAGAACAGGTGACAAACCTATGTGTCACTTCTTAACAAGATAAAAACATATTGTTTAGACAGTGTATAGATGGCAGGGTTATCATTCTCCTCCACAGTCGCTCCCTCCTTACTGAGGATCGTGACTCCGACTCATCAGCTTCTCCTCAATTATCTTCCTCTATCGACTGCGGTCCTCTGCCTGATGAAGGGCTGTGGTAATAGAGGACCATCGTTTGGGGCTTCGTCCTCGAGGTCTCTTTCCCTCCACCCTGTTCATCACCACAAGCTTTTCCGGGTTGTTGCCATCTCTTCGTGCAATATGTCCGAAATACTGCAGAACCTACCTGATTTTCAGCTTTGACAGTATGGATACAATGCTAAGATTTTGTAAGACCACGGGCCACGCATCGTCTTACAAAATCTTAGATACAATGCCAACACCACATCACAAATGCATCAATTCTCTGTCACCAGCTCTAAGCGTCTACGCATCCGAGCCATATAGGTAGATAGAAAAGACGAGTGTGCACATTAAATGCACTTTTGTGCGCTTGATAGCATATTGAGGGAGATATTTGATACCGACAAAAAAACACTTTTTAGAAATAACATACAGAGATTAATTATACCTAACTTCATCGTGACAACACTGATCCAACAAAGCATCCAAAAAGGCTTTTCTGCTGAGTCCCGTTCAGGACACCACCCCCAACGATTGCTCTAGGCCGTCGTCGTATCTCTGTATTATATACTCTGTGGTTTTATGTTTACGACGGCCCATAACTCAGTGAGGGCATACATTGTTGTATGAATTTTTAATAAGCCAATTAATTGACCGCTTAAGCTTAATTAGAAATCACCCGATATACTTTATAGCCTGTACTTAATTTATATTTTACACTAGGTGTGTGGTGTGCCCCAACAGAACCTGCCATTATAAGATAGATAAAATATGTAAATTGCTTTATATATATTATATTTGTATTGACCGCATCCGGAACGATGTCATTAGAGAAGAATACAAAGTGAAAGATGACGTAGTGACTAAAATTATGAAAAGTAGTTAGTAGAGGACGACATATAAAAATATATTGATCTAATATTTTTTTTAAATTGCGATTACGTTGAATCGCTTACTGTTTCGCGATTCTAGATTTGTGTTCTGCTCTTTCATCACTCATTTTCCTAGTCTAGATCGTACCGCGTAGTTATATAGCCTGCTATCAATGAGGATGACCACTGCCATTTTCTCCCACCAGATGACGTTTTGTCGACACGGTCATTGAAAACTGTCAGTTTCATACGTTTTCTAACCTTTATTACAAACAATTTATTATTTCTCTAAGAATGACTCTGTGTTCAGTTCCCGGATGTTCCAACAACGGTGTACATTTATTTTCCAAAGATTTTAAATTAAAAAAGGTGGGAAAAGGCTACAACTACAATTTAATTCTGCTTTCAATTCTTTTAAATTCCACGTTGAATACATTGTTAAATACTTAAATTTTATTGAATAATACAGTGATAATATACAAACTAAAGCAACAAAATTCTCAGATCGTTTGATTGACAGCGACCGTGTCGCCTGTGGCGCCATCTACAATTAGCTTTGCGCGTGGAACCTCATTGCAAAAATATTTTTTCAAATCTTAGATGAGCGCGTTCAAACAAAAACTATTCATTAGTATAGATAGAGTATAGATTTGTGTCAATTACGTTTTAAGACAAACAGAAAGACAAATAAAAAAGTTGTATTTTGTAATAATACATGTATGTAAATACCCCTTTTAACATTATCTCGTTGTCATATAGAAATTTGTGTGACCCAGTTCACAGTTGTTAGTTACGCTTCATTTATTGCGGATGTTAAATACAATTTAGGTACTTGAGTTTCTCATCCTAACTGATATTATAAATGCAAACATGTTTGTTTGTTTGTCCTTGAACGTGTTTTTTGGTTTTACAAAGACAGTTGGAGGACCGGAGAGTGACATTTTTTAATTTCTTTTTTAAATCCCACCCGTCTCTTCAATCTTGTTTTGTCCATCTGCCATCAGATTTCTTGCCAATGCATTTGGGTGCTTTTTAGGGTTCCGTACTCAAAGGGTAAAAACGGAAACCCTATTACTAAGACTCCGCTGTCCGTCCGTCTGTCTGTCTGTCTGTCCGTCTGTCACCAGAATGTAACTCATAAACCGTAATAGTTAGACAGTTGAAATTTTCATAGATGATGCTTACATTTCTGTTGCCGCTATAACAACAAATACTAAAAAAACAGAATAAAATAAATATTTAAGGGGACTCCCATACAACAAACGTGTTTTTTTTTTTGCCGTTTTTATAGATAACGGTACGGACGCCCTTCGTGCGCGAGTCCGACTCGCACTTGGCCGGTTTTTCTTTCTTATGATGTATATGGCAAGATAACCCTTTATTTATTTTTTGTTTTACTGTTTTAACACCAAAGTGACATATGTTACTTTTAATCCAAGAAATCCTTCGGGATAAAATATTGTAAAATGGTGGTTGTTCTAGGAGGCCCATTTAGTAAACGGCGAGTCACCACCTGCCAATTTTACGTTTCATGAGATGAATGATACCGGCAGGTGACCGTAGTCTCAAGAAATAAACTTGATATACCAATACATTTCACACCCCAAAACAATAGCCCAATTTTTACTTTAGTTTATCTCGGCAATAGTCCAGGCACTGTCTGTGAGCGCATTGTCTCTGATGCATTCAGCGACAGGTGCTTGTCACAACAATTTAGATTAAATACTCTTAAGTACGTATTGGACCGGGCATTGTACCCGTAAATTTAGAGTAAAATAATAAAAACGGAATCTTTCGTCGCAGGCTTTTAAAAATGTCTATGAAATTTCACGATTTTTTTTTGTCTCGCATATTTGAATACAGCATATTTTTGAAGTAAAAACTTCTTATCGCGTATCGGGGGTAATCTTACGGATTCGCAACCTGTGTTCGCGACATGTTTTCGGCACAAGACCATGGATTACCCTGCCTGAGTATATTGGACCCGAGAATGCCCGGGCAGGATTTCGTGTACTGGCTTCCACTTATGCCTGGGTCGGGCTGCGCATTTCTGGCCGGCAAATCTTCGGCCCGTACACAGGTACATTTTGAAATGATCGCTAGATGGCGTTTATCTTACGCTTTATTTGCCTTAGCCTTTTTTGTAATTTTTAGTTACTGAATAACTTTTTTTTAAAGAAAGCAAAAGCACTCGTTGCTTCAAAATGCTACGAAATCTCAGTTGATTCATCTCGACGACTTAGCCTGTTTTAAAATATAATTTGACTAATGACAACATCAAATGTTTCAAAATTCCGCCTCCAATAAAAGGCATATTCTAATTTCATCTTGACTTTTTTTGCTCAAAATTTACAAGCGTTGATAAACTTGGAAAGCTTACAAATAGGATAATAAGATTTTATATTTTTCGCGCGACGTTCAACGGCAACCATTGAGAAATATACTGGCGTCACTCAATTATAGGGACAAACAAAATTATGCCGAAAAGAATTTCTTAGCAATCTTCAAGAAAAATAAAAACAATGTTTATATTTTAATGCCATTTTTCATTCAATTGGAAATGGGAAAATCCTTTTAGATATCGTCTACGGTTCTGCCACGTGTAACTCGCTAATTTTGGGCATTGTTACAAGTATCTCTGAAGATATGAAAATACCAAAATCAAATATATTTTTTGATGTATAACATCTTTCCTCTTCCTTTCCTCCAATCTGTGGGAATGATTTTGTGAAAAGGGACGGTAGTGTGTAACAGGAAGCCGGAAAAGCGCACTCTATTTGATTTGACCAATGAGCGCGCGCGGTGGTAAGTTGGCCGTCATATGGTACCAACCCATTTTCCGAGAGATTGGTACTGTCAGCCAACAGTGTGTGCACTGTGCGTGTACCAAGGTGAGATGTACTGTTTTTTTTGTATGGAGACCATGACAATAATTCTCCGCAACCCAATTTGCAAATCATTTAATTTAGTAAATAAGTACGTATAACCATCTCCATTAACATTTTCATAATATTAGTGTCGAAAGCGTAAAGGTTAAGCTTTGTCTTGGCCATAAAACCTAATACTTCTATTTGTTACGTATATATATTTTGAAAGTTCAGATTTGTAAAAAAATCTTTTGATAGCTGTTTAGGGTTCCGTCCGAATTATTAATTCGTAGAGTTCATTGGGAACATACAATAGACATACAATTCCTTAGATAAATGAATTTATATCATCTGTATAGCACTGTACTGGTGAATAATTATTGTTGGAATATAGAAATGGAACGTACTCCACGTTCCAATTAAGGAGCATTATTTTTGCAGGATTCACTTCTATGGTCGTCGTGATCTGTCTATATTTTTATATTTGCTCTGGACACGTCGTAAAGTAAGTAATATGCATTTAAAATAAGAGTGACCGCAACCAGACAAACTTTAAAAGTAAAAAGGTTTTGAAATTAAAACTTCATTACGCGCTTTTTCTAAACAGTGAACGAAACGCTCGGGTCGGTGACGCTGAATCACGATCATAATGTGGTCATAAGCATACACGTTTTTTTCTCATTCATTAAGTGAGCCCATATTAACTTTCATTCCCTATTATGGTCTTGAGTTCATAATAAATCTTTCAGTTTTTCCCGAATTTTATAATTTTCCGGGAAACCTTTCCAATTTTTCTTTACCTTTTTTTAAAATTGAACATCCCAATATTGCACAAGTTCACAGGTCAAGTCTATTCTTATTTGAAACGCGTAGCATATACGCAATAATTTTATCGTGCGCTAGATATCTTTTCAGGAAACGACATTGTCAAGGCTCTCATACGAGACTTTTTTGAAGATTAAGTAAGTGGATGTCCTAATCGTGGTAGAGATAAACACTTGATAAGTTCAAGGAGTTTTCTACAAGTTTATTGCCGAGTTTCTTTCCTTGAGAAAGAGGAAATCTTCAAAGTTACTAACACTCGACAGATTACTAAGAGAACATATTTTTTTGGTTCATGTTTAACTAGGCTTTATTCGCGTCTCGCTCGTGTAAAACTTGAAGTGAACCTGGGAAGAAATAATTAAACTTATCAAGTGTTTTTACGGTTAAGACGGCTGGTATAAATTGGTGTATAATTATGTACTATGGACATACATTTGAAGAGAAGTTTTGCTCAGCTCTTTACTGTATTTGAAGATTGTATCAGAATAAACAGAATAAAAAGAGAGAAATATTTTTTTAATACTCATTCTAAAATTAATGACGGCGTAACTGAATGATCAAGTTATGACTTTCCGTCAGCGTCAAAATATGACAATGGAAAATAACTCAGTTGAGATTTGATGTGATTAAAAATCTATTATGTCATTGAGCTTTTATGTGATTAGAAAGGAACCAAAGTGAAAAGTTTACTGTACATGCGATTAGTCTTTAAGGGTCCTATATTGGGATTTTTTCTGGGATAAACTATTCCCAATTTCTCTGTAAATAATCCACATTGAATATATCTAAGTGAAATAGCTCTTATTTTTTCAATGGGTTTTATTGAATAGGAAATATGGGTAGTTTAGTTTAACCCGATGGTATTTGTGACGCTATACCTAACGAGTTGCCAGTTCTGATGATGAAGTATATTTAGATAGAAAAGCCTCTGTGTATGCTTTGTTGGAATATGTACATACATTTTAGATTAATAAAAAAATACATGGCCGGGATCGAACTGTAGTCTCTCTAGTTAATGCCAGACGTCTTAACCACTCGGCCACCGACGCACCTATTTATTATAATATTTTATTATATTATATTATATTTATATGATTTAGGCAAGATTCAAATATTTTGTTTTGTTAATTAAACGTGCTTGGTGACCGCCCTAATTCAAATGAATTCTCGGATAAATTAAGCAAAAAGACAAATTACATTAAGAATAATCTCCTCGGAAAACAGTAGGTACTGGCTTCGGACGATTTCCCACGCTTTCGATAATCCATTTAAACTTGCGCCCTTAGAAATTGTATTGAAAATTCTTCATAAAAAATACCATCTGCCAAAGAATGTGTAATGTAATTAGCAGGTTCATTCATTAGTATCACTTAAATGTTACAGAATGTCTTACTTAATTGAATTTTCATTTAAGTATTGGCTAACATAATTATCTACAACCATTTTTAAGGACTTTATTCCTTTAGCTGGTAGGTTGGAAACATAGGATTTGGATCTATGGATTTTTGGAAAGAAGGACAAGTAAAAATACAAACATTTATATAGATGGACTAGCAATTTCCCGCGTCTTCGTATGCGTTGTGAAATAAGGCCCCTCGCGTTTACAATTTTTTGTGATTCGGACTCGCACATAAAGTCAATTAGTAGACACATAGACAATACACTAAGGTCAGACCAAGTTTGACGCCCCTGTATGGCGCAGGAACAAATAAGCCAAGTGCGAGTCGAACTCGCGCACGAAGGCTTCCGTACCATTATCTATAAAAATTTACTTTTAAAAAAAAGTGAACCGACTTCAAAAATTTGCACTGAAAAGTAAGAAATAATAAATATTTCGTCGTAGAATTTGAAGACGGTTGGTGCCAAATTAGGATACAAAGTAATAAACATCTAATAAGATAAAGATCTGTTCAATATTATCTATGTTTGTACTGATGATCGTAGGTTCCTAATGAATTGTCTAGATTTGTGAATTTGGGAACTAAGTTATTTCTAAATTGACACCAACCGTCTTCAAATTCTACGACGAAATATTTATTATTTCTTACTTTTCAGTGCAAATTTTTGAAGTCGGTACACTTTTTTTTAAAAGTAAATTTATTTTTCCCTTTTAAGTGATTTTGCTACCGTGAGAGACAAAATAATAACGCAAATAAAAAAATTTATAGAAAAATAAAAAAAAACTGCTGTGGATAAGATTTGAACCATTTGCATCCTGAGCTGCACCATACTATTTAGCCGTTAGACCACCGTCGATACAAAAATTGACAACTTCGTGTCAATAGCAACCGTTGCTAAGGCTTTTCTCTGATACATAATTTTCAGCCGAAAACAGAGACAAATTACTGAATTTCTGAAAAACTACTAAACCGATTTTCGTCATTATGTCTGTAAGATAATGTCGAAAAATTATTATATCCTTAAAAAAATCGTCGTCAAAATGGGTACATACTTCATCGAGATATTAAGAAAAATGTACTTATAAAGTCAGTTTTTTCAAAATTTCTAAAAAACTACTGAACCAATTTTTACTAAAAAAAAAATGGGACCACCTGTGAAGTATACCCTTTCAAACAAAAAAAAATCCAAATCGGCCCAGGCGTCTTCAAGTAATCGGGGAACATACATTAAAAAAAAAAAAGATTCCGACGAATTGAGAACCTCCTCCTTCTGTTTTGAAGTTCGGTTAAAAACGGCAAAAAATCACGTTTGTTGTATGGGAGCCCCCTTAAATATTTATTTTATTCTGTTTTTTAGTATTTGTTGTTATAGCGGCAACAGAAATACATCATCTGTGAAAATTTCAACTGTCTAACTATCACGGTTCATGAGATACAGCCTGGTGACAGACGGACGGACAGACAGACAGACAGAGGGACTCTAGTAGACAGGAGAAACTAGTTTTCGCTTCGTTTCAAACAAAATATAATATACATAGGTACTCAGGGATAGCTTCCTATTACTGAAATATTTTATAGAATCGGTACAGTAGTTTGAGAGAATACTTCTTAAATCCAAACTTACAAATTTTACCTCTTTATAATATTAGTATAGGATGGGCATTATGTTATAAATTATTATGTCACAATTCAAAAATTTCCACGGGCGAAGCCGGGATGGAAAACTTGTAACTTCTTTGAGTACCCTGTGGTATGCCAACAGGGTTTTAGGGAACCTTACGGCTTCCATTTTGGTATTTTAGTGCAATTCTGACTAATTATAACGAGAGAGTCTAACAGTATTTACTGGCCGTAACTCCGCACCAAACACAAACTGCATACGCTCTGAATCTGCATAAATTGCTTTATGAATGCAAACTATGGAGGGATATAAAGTGAATACAATTCTCTCGCAAATAAACATCAATAATGAAATATCGACTTGTGTATTTGTTAAATGGATTCGGATTTTTTAAGTAACAAACCATATCAAGTTTGCAATGCTAGAATATGTCTTTTATTTATTTACGCAACTATGTTTGCGCCTTATGTCGTGGTATGTCAAGAGGACCGCACTCGCCTTTGAGAGTGGCTAATCGAAATCCTGGACCCACGATCGATAAATTACGAATAATCCAAAACTCCCGGCAACAGTTAATGGGATGAGCCACGCGCTCGCTTTTGGGAGCGGCAGTTGACGACCCAATTTTCTGTATCCGGTGAGAATCGACGTAAACGCAATAAATCGTTTGCTTTCTTCTTCCAAAACGTGATCGTCTAGCGTGTGTAGATGCAAAGCGTTCTGTTTCGTTATTCCTGAAAGCTGAGACCCAATGTGCGAAATAGGTTTGCAAGCCGAAAGATTGATTTAGTGACGTTTAACTGAAATGTAATTACGGTAGCAACAAATTGTTATTTCAGCCTGCCGCCAAAGTCTGTTCACATCCCAAGCTAGACACTGTGCTGCTGGTGATTTATATCAAAGACTATTTATCGTACGTACTGTATAGTTTTAAAATATGGCCAATATACGTGATTATGTAAGGTATTTTCGTATTTTCTGAGCGGCAGGGCTATGTAAGACTGAAACAACGATTCGCTGCAATGTATACAGGCGATTGCAAATTATCTCTTCAAATCCAACCAGAATGGTTTGTCACAAACACTTAGAGGTCAGTGAATAGTAGGCATTCAATTATATTAGCCTTCTATCTAATAACAAGGAAATCTATTAGATTTGTGTTGAATAAAAGAAATGTAATTTCAAATTAAAGTTGTTTATTCCAAAAGGTTGATTTTAATCTGAACTTGGTTTATTTAAGTCCAGAATCTCTTTCCTTTGCGAGGTCTGAACTGTCAACTTTGTGTCCTAGCCCAAATTTATCAAAGGAAACCAAAGTCGACTAAACAAAAACCTTTGAATTGGCATTTAAATTACGTTTACAACAATTATATCAAAAGGTGTGCGTAATATAGAGCTTAGATGGAATAAACCTTAGATATATAAAAAAACTTATCTGAACACTGGAGCTGGACTGCGTAGGTACACTGGCTCTAACTTAATTTATATAAAAGCTCGTACAATACAAATTTTACATAAGCTTAAACTGAACCTTAACAATGTTCAGGCAGTATAATATTAAATTTATATCCAGAAATTAACACAACAAGATCTCTGAGAAGAGGTACTTGCCCAACCGAAATTTGAAATCAGAATGCCTTCTCCACACTGCGTTTTCCTCTTTATTCCGTCTCCCAGGGTTAACGCCCCTAAAGCCTGGAGGGGTTGTAAGGTCCAATAGGATTTCGTCCGGAAAGAGACCGTCGCATGCGCAACTGTCTCTTTAAAAATTCCCAGCCAATCGAACTTGAGCGTAGGGCGTTATCGAATTACTTCCAAATTTTGCCAGGAGATGGCGTTAGACGTATCGTTTGGAGCTGAAATCAATCAATTCACGAAATTAGCAAAGTTACCAGTTTATAAGGCCACACATGGGTTCTTTGCATTTATTATGAGGTTTATAATCCATCAACACCTTTGATATAATACTTTAAGACCGTGGCCAAGTTTATGTAGGTAATAATCAGTCCATATCCATAGTATACATAGTTATTATACATATATTTAGCATTAGTTACAGTGTAAATAGGCCCTTGGTAACTATTAACCAAGGTAACACTAGTTTATGCTAATCCACATACTTTATAGTTGTGGTTTTCCTCTTATATTGACACAATTCATTCCATCTTAAATCCGGTGTATAATTAGGCCTATAACCACTGTCGGTTAAGACCACACTGGGATTGTAATATTTTAGTATTAATATAATTGTATTTAATATTGAATAGCAGCGTGTAATTTAGCCAAGGCAGAGCACTATCGTCTTCTTGAACGCATGCTAGTTAAATCACATAATTTACATGTGTGAGTTTTATATCAAGTGTATTTTACCCTTTCAACACTGTCGCTAAAGGATACACTGATTTACATAAGTTATACTTTGTTTAATAACCACAGTGCAATTTGTCCCCCTTTACACTGTCGTAAGAAGGAGCACTGGAAGCAATAATAGCTTAAAGTAGTTATATTAACTACATGATAATACATTCATTTAATAGTGTCTTTGGTGACACAATATTGGCATATTTTATATTTTAGATAAAATTAACTCAAATCCAGTATATACGTAAAAGATATGGGTCATTAGTTGGTTAAATATATTCTGTAATAAATAATATGTCAGCTGCATTGTGTAATGTTCTATAGTCTTAGAAAACGCATAAATTGCAAGTTAACAAAAACTAACCCACAGTTCTCTATTGAAAAATGGTGATGTATTGTTTTTAAAGAAGCGACCACATGAGCTCTAAATTTATTGACTTCCTTTACTTTTGTTGCCAGGATTCAACGAATTTCTAATAGAACACAACCAAAAGAAATGTCACAGTAATTGAATTATGTTCCGGAAATGTCTTTCTTACAGAATTATTTTTTAAGAAATAGACAAAGCAAAGTCACCCAAATGTTCGATATGCTTTGAAACAATACCCATTTGGCTTTAAAAGTGATAATTTATAGGTTCCTAAAACAACATACCCTGGACCCTTGTTCAACGAAATTTCAAATTGTATAGCTATTCAAGCTAGCCATATGTGTGCAATCAAAGCGAACCCCAGTCATAAAAAAAAACCCATGTCCGTACGACTTGTGAGCTTTGATTTAATATATAACTACATATTTATTTTAATGTATAATCGATTAGATAATCAGACCACTTCACGCCTCTCCCTGAAGAAGAAATGAAGTGTGATTACGTAACTTCTTCTTCACCTATTTCATTTATACAACAATCGATTACTTAAATAATATCTAAATAGATATACAGCATTATAATTCCCTTTAATTATATTTGTATCGGGGTAAACTAGAGTGTATACGTTCTCATATGGTACGGCCCCTATCTTAAACGGACCCTCAAATAACCGAGCAAATTTTTTCGTCAATTTCTTGCTTAATTCCGATTTAGGAAAGGTTTTTAATTTCACATAGTCGCCTATATTAAATCGTACTAATCGATGATTTTTATCATAATTCGCCATTCTCGAATTCGCTGCCTTGATTAAATTTTCACGTGCCTTCTCGCGTATCTCGTTAATATTAAGACCCGTTGGTTTACCTATGTTGTACTTCATTAATAACTTGTCAGAGGTAAGTTCAGTGCCTGTTCCCCATATAATTTCTGTCGGTGTAAATCCAGTTGAGGTATGTATTACCTTGTTATAACAGTCCTCAATTTGAGGCAGTAACGCAACCCAAGACCTATGTGACGTGCTACAGTAAGATCTAAATAATCTGCCTAGTTCTTTGTTCACCCGTTCCGTTGAATTCGGCCGTGGATTACGTAATGAAGTATGCGAATAACGTATCCCTAATTGTTTCAATTCATCTTCCCAGACCTTAGAAATAAATTGAGATCCATTATCTGTTACTATATGTTCTATGTTCAAAGTAGCATGAAACTTCTTAACACTTGTAATAACACTACGTCCTGTTGATCGTTTTAATGGAAACAATCTTATATATTTACTGAACGAGTCTTGAATAACGAAAATATATTTATAATTACATTGGCCCGCAGGTAACGGTCCATACAAGTCAGCAAACACTAACTTCCCAACGTTTAATGCTATAACAGCTTTACTTGGCCCCGAATGATTCGCCGCCTCGTGCTTTGATTTTTGACATATATCGCACGATTTTATGACGTCAGCTATTTTACGTGACATTTTCGAAAAGTAATAACGGTTTTTCAACACAGCCAATACTTTAAACCGTCCAAAATGCCCTAGTTCTTCGTGAATATTAACTATTAATTCCCTCTGCATTGCATCTGGTATAACTAAAGTACAACTCCCAGTTTTAAAATTACGATAGAACAATAACCCATGTTTTAGATGATAATTGGAATTATTGATTTCCAATAGGTTTTTAGATTCCAAATTATCGATTATGCCTTTTAGTTTCCCATCTACATGCTGACATTCCTTTAATGAATTAAATAACCTATTAACTGCTACTGAATTACTCGCCCTAAATAGATTTAGCTGAGGCATAAGATTCTTATTAGAACGCACATCAGTCACACCTTCAATATGTCTAGACAATATGTCTGCTACAACGTTATCTTTCCCCTTTACAAATTCTATGCGATAATTAAACCTTCCTAGAAAATGAACCCAACGAATCATACGTGCACTTAGTAGTCTACAAGATTGTAAAAATATTAAACTACGGTGATCTGTCCTTATAACCAAATCAGCCCCGCGCAAATAGGTTTCAAACTTGGTTAGGCTATATATGACTGCCCATAACTCTTGTTCGGTGATAGTCCAATTTTTCTCAGTCTCTGTCAAAGCCTTACTACAGAACCCTATCACTAGCTCCTCCCCCAAATCTGATAACTGGTAAACATACCCTGATATCCCTAGGGCGCTACTATCTGTCTGGAGATAGTATGTCTTGTTGACATCTGGATGGACTAACATTACTGTCTTTAAAAATAAACTCTTTATTCTAAGAAAACATCCATTCTCTATGTCACTCCATCGCCATATACTACCTTTACACAACAATTCACATAACGGTTTTGTTTCCTCACCATACTTACTAATAAACTTCCTAAAGTAATTCATGAGACCTAAAAATGCCCTAACCTGCTTTACTGTTTTAGGTATAGGAAAGTCCTGGATAGCTTTTACCTTATCCGGATCCATACTAATGCCTTTAGTGTTCACAACGTGACCTAATAACTTGACCTCGACCTGTAAGAACTTACATTTTTCCAAGTTACAAGTCATTTTCGCCTCGCGTAACTTATTTAAAACCTGGTCTAAATGATTAAGATGTAATTCCACACTACCTGCTGTATATACAATTAAATCATCTAAATAGTTTATGCAAAATTCCCTGACATCGGCTAAAATAATATCCATAGCTCGCGAAAAACTTGCTACAGACGTTTTTAATCCTTGTGGCAATACTCGATAAGTGTATGTCTTTCCCATAAAAGAAAACCCCGTATATTTCCTCGAATCTTTATGAAGTGGTATCTGATAATAAGCATTATTCAGATCAATCAAGCTAATATAATTAACCCCATAAAAGGATTGCAAAATCTCAGAAGTGTTCAAAGGTGCTTCCGCATCTCCGACCATAAATTTGTTTAATTGTCTCGCATCCAAAAGGATCCGTATTGTTCCGTCCTTTTTTTTCGTATAAGTTAGCGGACTACAGTACGGCGTCGACTCTCTATTAATGATACCCATCTCTATTAATTCATTTAGCCTATCTCCCACTTGTTTACGCTGCGCAAATGGTACAGGGTAACTTCGTCTCAAAAATGGTACTTCGGTTGTCATTTTGATTTCATGAACGTATTTGTCAGTTAGACCTAATCTCTCTGAAAACACTACGTCATACTTATTCAATACAGAATACAACATTCCTTTATGATCTGTTTTCACTTTCAACGGTCCCAAAAATACGGTTCTTTGCACAGGTATTGTTATTGTACAACCCGCCTACCTGTCGTGTAGTAAACAAACCCGCTTGTCTTTTTTCTAAGCTGCAAGTCGATAGAATACAATCTAACTGTTTACATAGACTTTCTCTGTTTTTAAAGGAATTTAAGTGAACTTTCGTTTTTATTCCTAAATATTCAATTTCAAGCTGACTTGGATTATTACAATCAATCACGGCTTTCATTCGTCTCAGCCAATCAAACCCTAATATTACGGACCTAGGTAGCTTGCGTAATACTAGAACAGGTGTTTCTATTTGTACATCACCGATATTCATATCAATCAAAACCAGACTTCTAACACCCTCGCTTCTTGACCCAAACGCACCTTGTACATAGACAGTAGGTATAGTGATTTGCGGAATCTCACATACCTTTTCCCTTATAAATTCATACAACTCGCTCGTTATCCCCGTAATCTGGCTCCCCGTGTCGATTAATGCACTAACTTCACGCCCACATATAGAAACTATGATTTCAGGTAACCTTGGCAATGTTTGTAACATATCAGCTTCGTCGCCAGAATCGTCCTCGTCTTTCATCAAGGTACTAGTGAACGCCCCTCTTCCAGTACAACTCAAACAAAATCTTTCATTTCTATCGCACAAGTCTATGCGCCTGTCTTCATACTGATCAGTTAACAACATACCTATTGTTCGTTCATAATTAATTTCATTCAAAGAACTATAATTACCTACAGGGTTCCGTCTCCCCGCTAATGTTCTTCCTAATCCTAGTCCCGGCTTCCATCCACTTCTAATTAGAATATTATAACTAACCACAACTTTGTCTAATTCGCATATTGTTACTTCGCCGCAACCGACCTCACTTTCGACCGCTTTTTTCTCTAAAGGACCAGTCGAACAAAGCGGCACTACATGTTCGACATTGATTAGTTTTCCGACTCCGCTTGCATTATATTCGTATCGGAATTTATACTATTTTGATTTTGACTTTCACCTATATTATTTCCAGCCTGCCAATTAATAGCAGGGTACGGCGTGTGTCGATAACTATTACACATAGGCACACGACCGCGACCCCTTCGACTCCCACGGTTCGAACCACGACTATAGTTATTGTAAGAACCCCTGCCTTCAATTACATTTGTAACCGGTCTAGAATAGTTATTATACCTAGGATAACTAGCCCCCCTATTGTTTAGATTTCTACCTCGATTATTCGATGTTACATTATTACTTGAATTTCCTACATTTTCGTCTTTAAGATTTTGCTCCAAATTCCTCAAGAAATCTGTAGCAGCAAAATACGTTGCCTCTCCCACTCGAGTAAACCACAGCTTTTGAATATCAAGAGGATAATGACGCATTATGCAGTTAACAATCTCCCGCTCAGTTAAAGGAATAGTTAGAGAGGCTACATTGTCAGCCTGATTTGCAAAATGCTCGCACATGGTGACAACCTTGTTTGGATCAAATTTTGAATTCATCAAGTTAAATTTAGCTACCTCTTGGTGCTGTTTCGCCCAATAGTTTTTCTTAAAATCTACCTCGAAATCCTGTAACGTAGTCCAATTACGGCTATATAATTATAACAGGTTGCGTGCTGTTCCTACCAAACACTCCGTTGCTACTTCTAATGATTTGTCGTGAGCGTTCAAACAACTTATGTACTTTCGCAACTGTTTCAGAAATCTAATAGGATGTTCCCCTGCCTTACCACTAAATCTAGGTTTATCGATCATAGGTTGCATCACATAAACGTTGTTAACGCTCCGTCCTAATCCAGAACTTTCTATTGAATCTGAGCTAGTTCCCCCTGGCGACTCTGAACTAACCGTTTCAATACTACGCGAACTGGATGCACTAGACACCATTTCCTGCATTTTCCTAAATAAGCCCTCAATTTTCTCTAAGATTTCCGACCCTACAACTGTCCCTCCCCCAGACGTACCTTCCTGTACAACCTGAGAATTCCCTACCTGTCTACTCCTCGAAATCGCCCTTTTTCTTATCCTGCGCGTACCTCTCCCAGACATTTTAACTAGCCTAATTACCTGTGCTAAAAATAGAATAAATGTAGGTACCTACTAATTAAAATAAATAACAACGTAGGTACTAATTACCCTTAGAAGCTGAAGCTAAAGTAATATATTTTTTTCGTAGATAAATCGAAAGATATGAGTAAGGTTATTTTGATTAGTTAAATTTTATTAAGATAAGATAAGATGAGATATACAAAATATGACCAAATTAAAATTAAAAGAGTAAATGAAGATTTTTTTAGGTTTAAGTGTGTAATATCTAAGAAGATAATATATGTCAAGTGAAGTTGCTATGTTTAATTAAGTAATTAAAGATAAAATAAAATAAAGATAGAGAAAGGAGATAAAAATACGTTTAAAGAATATTTTTATATTTGGTTCAATGATATTGGTATAAAGTAACTTTGAATTATTTAAGTACCACAAATAACAGATTTCCTTGTACAAACGTTAAATAGAAGTTTGACGAATAGCTTAGTAAAAGAAATAAGAAACACTTTCTCCTCTCCCAAATGTTTACAGCAAAAATTACAAGTTAGAATTTGTTTAACACTTTTGTTCTCAACCTGCAGGTGAAGTCAGAAACGCTTTGTGAAAGTATGTAGTGTGTGAATGTTTTGTGTGTGGACCCTTTCGTTGTGTTACTGGTTCTTTATGTTAGTCGTATCTGATGTTGGATACGAAACTAGACAATCCTGGTCAGAGGCAGCAGATGTCGTGGTATGTCAAGAGGACCGCACTCGCCTTTGAGAGTGGCTAATCGAAATCCTGGACCCACGATCGATAAATTACGAATAATCCAAAACTCCCGGCAACAGTTAATGGGATGAGCCACGCGCTCGCTTTTGGGAGCGGCAGTTGACGACCCAATTTTCTGTATCCGGTGAGAATCGACGTAAACGCAATAAATCGTTTGCTTTCTTCTTCCAAAACGTGATCGTCTAGCGTGTGTAGATGCAAAGCGTTCTGTTTCGTTATTCCTGAAAGCTGAGACCCAATGTGCGAAATAGGTTTGCAAGCCGAAAGATTGATTTAGTGACGTTTAACTGAAATGTAATTACGGTAGCAACAAATTGTTATTTCAGCCTGCCGCCAAAGTCTGTTCACATCCCAAGCTAGACACTGTGCTGCTGGTGATTTATATCAAAGACTATTTATCGTACGTACTGTATAGTTTTAAAATATGGCCAATATACGTGATTATGTAAGGTATTTTCGTATTTCTCTGAGCGGCAGGGCTATGTAAGACTGAAACAACGATTCGCTGCAATGTATACAGGCGATTGCAAATTATCTCTTCAAATCCAACCAGAATGGTTTGTCACAAACACTTAGAGGTCAGTGAATAGTAGGCATTCAATTATATTAGCCTTCTATCTAATAACAAGGAAATCTATTAGATTTGTGTTGAATAAAAGAAATGTAATTTCAAATTAAAGTTGTTTATTCCAAAAGGTTGATTTTAATCTGAACTTGGTTTATTTAAGTCCAGAATCTCTTTCCTTTGCGAGGTCTGAACTGTCAACTTTGTGTCCTAGCCCAAATTTATCAAAGGAAACCAAAGTCGACTAAACAAAAACCTTTGAATTGGCATTTAAATTACGTTTACAACAATTATATCAAAAGGTGTGCGTAATATAGAGCTTAGATGGAATAAACCTTAGATATATAAAAAAACTTATCTGAACACTGGAGCTGGACTGCGTAGGTACACTGGCTCTAACTTAATTTATATAAAAGCTCGTACAATACAAATTTTACATAAGCTTAAACTGAACCTTAACAATGTTCAGGCAGTATAATATTAAATTTATATCCAGAAATTAACACAACAAGATCTCTGAGAAGAGGTACTTGCCCAACCGAAATTTGAAATCAGAATGCCTTCTCCACACTGCGTTTTCCTCTTTATTCCGTCTCCCAGGGTTAACGCCCCTAAAGCCTGGAGGGGTTGTAAGGTCCAATAGGATTTCGTCCGGAAAGAGACCGTCGCATGCGCAACTGTCTCTTTAAAAATTCCCAGCCAATCGAACTTGAGCGTAGGGCGTTATCGAATTACTTCCAAATTTTGCCAGGAGATGGCGTTAGACGTATCGTTTGGAGCTGAAATCAATCAATTCACGAAATTAGCAAAGTTACCAGTTTATAAGGCCACACATGGGTTCTTTGCATTTATTATGAGGTTTATAATCCATCAACACCTTTGATATAATACTTTAAGACCGTGGCCAAGTTTATGTAGGTAATAATCAGTCCATATCCATAGTATACATAGTTATTATACATATATTTAGCATTAGTTACAGTGTAAATAGGCCCTTGGTAACTATTAACCAAGGTAACACTAGTTTATGCTAATCCACATACTTTATAGTTGTGGTTTTCCTCTTATATTGACACAATTCATTCCATCTTAAATCCGGTGTATAATTAGGCCTATAACCACTGTCGGTTAAGACCACACTGGGATTGTAATATTTTAGTATTAATATAATTGTATTTAATATTGAATAGCAGCGTGTAATTTAGCCAAGGCAGAGCACTATCGTCTTCTTGAACGCATGCTAGTTAAATCACATAATTTACATGTGTGAGTTTTATATCAAGTGTATTTTACCCTTTCAACACTGTCGCTAAAGGATACACTGATTTACATAAGTTATACTTTGTTTAATAACCACAGTGCAATTTGTCCCCCTTTACACTGTCGTAAGAAGGAGCACTGGAAGCAATAATAGCTTAAAGTAGTTATATTAACTACATGATAATACATTCATTTAATAGTGTCTTTGGTGACACAATATTGGCATATTTTATATTTTAGATAAAATTAACTCAAATCCAGTATATACGTAAAAGATATGGGTCATTAGTTGGTTAAATATATTCTGTAATAAATAATATGTCAGCTGCATTGTGTAATGTTCTATAGTCTTAGAAAACGCATAAATTGCAAGTTAACAAAAACTAACCCACAGTTCTCTATTGAAAAATGGTGATGTATTGTTTTTAAAGAAGCGACCACATGAGCTCTAAATTTATTGACTTCCTTTACTTTTGTTGCCAGGATTCAACGAATTTCTAATAGAACACAACCAAAAGAAATGTCACAGTAATTGAATTATGTTCCGGAAATGTCTTTCTTACAGAATTATTTTTTAAGAAATAGACAAAGCAAAGTCACCCAAATGTTCGATATGCTTTGAAACAATACCCATTTGGCTTTAAAAGTGATAATTTATAGGTTCCTAAAACAACATACCCTGGACCCTTGTTCAACGAAATTTCAAATTGTATAGCTATTCAAGCTAGCCATATGTGTGCAATCAAAGCGAACCCCAGTCATAAAAAAAAACCCATGTCCGTACGACTTGTGAGCTTTGATTTAATATATAACTACATATTTATTTTAATGTATAATCGATTAGATAATCAGACCACTTCACTTAGCTCCCTTAGGAGATTATCCTGAAGGATTTCCGAGATAATGCAAAAAAAACTTATAACCGTTCATCCGTTTTGGCGTGACATAAGAATTATACAAAGAAAGAGTTGACAAAAAAAAATAGCTCCCTGACCTTCATTCTCTGTGCTAAAAAAAAGATTCGTTGCTCTGTATTGAAGTGAATTAAACAAACAAACAAACACACGTCGTGCGTCGGTGGCAGAGTGGTTAGACGTCTTGTATTAAACAGGCGGACCACGGGTTCGATCCCGGATCCCCGCCATGTACCAATGGGATTTTTTAATTAAAAACTTATGTACCTACATAATCCGACAAACCACACTTAGAGGCTTTTCCTTACTTACCTCAACTGGCCAGTCGTTAGGTATAGCCTCACAAATGCCATCGGGTAAACGAGGGAGACTTGGTCTTCCGCTGGGTACCCTGGAACCGTAACACGGTTTCGGGAGCTGTAAGGCAACCAGTAAAGAAAGGAAAAAAACAAAACAAACAAACACACTTAATATTAGTTACGATTAGGATGATAGTGAGGAAGTTGGGTAGGATTAATTGTGGTTTCTTTTTTCCAATTTGTTTAAAAGTATAATTTACCCAGGCGAAGTCGGTCTTAATAGCTAGATAGTTGTTGAATATGTTAGGTACGGAACCCTAAAATAGCATACATGAATTAAGTCAGTTTCGGTTAGTAACTTGATCACTACGACAGAGACATAAGCCTCTTAGCGGACGGTTTGCCACAATTTAGTTTGCACAAGCGTAGCTATCTGTCGGTATTCAAGTTTCGTTTTAATCCAGCTACCACAGTTTAATATTTAAATTTCAGAAGGAAAACATCTAATCTACATATATAAAACACAAAAAATGTTTCTACCTATGTCCGTTATAGACTTTGAAACCATCCAACCGATGTGCCCGAAATTTCATGTGAAAGGCAATAATGCGATGATGGTTTTAGAAAAAAAAAAGAAAACTAAAACAAAAAATACTTTTCCTATACAAAAATTTTCAACCTCATCAAAGGGTGGCGTTACTCGCAAATAAATTAAAAACATTAGTGTGAAGTATGTATATAATTTTTACCCCGGCCGAAGTCGGGGCAAGCCACTAGTATCAGATAAAAGGTCAAATGCACTGTACTAAAAAAACGTGCATGTATGAAACGATGTAAGGATGTAGATGAAACACGAGAAGTTGCAAAGATCGAGAGAAGTGGCGCGATATTTGCCTATCCCTTTGGAAAACAGGCCTGAAGGTATGTATGTGAAATTTCTTAGCGGTTAAGCAAGTTCAAATCAAATCAAAAAAAACCGTCCACTTGGATCCCATGACTTGACACAATGAATACTTTTTTCCACTTTGCTCATTCAATTCTTAATAACTACTTTTTTGGGCCTCCGAGACCTAGGTCAATCCACAACATTTCAAAATTATAACACCCTAATTTTATTAGCCTATATGAAAGTAAGTGAAAAATTAAGGTACCCGTATTTTCTGCTTTTCTAAAATTTTAACTTTAACACTCTTAAATTAATTTTTAAATATTGCATTTTTAGAAAAAGCCGATAACGGCTAAAAGTATCAGGTGTCTATGCGTATTCTGTATTAAAAAAAAAGAAATGACATGAGCTGCGTGCTTTCGTTAGTTTCATTCGTTCAATAGTTCGTTCATGGTTCTTTTGTTTCATTCATTATTGTTTATTTTTAGTTTATTAATTTAAACTTAAATTTTATTCACTTTCATCAACAAAGATGGGTAGAGAAGCACGTAAATAAATTAAATTCCCTTGTATCAATTCTATTCTATTTTTTCGTGTTATGGCTCCATCAGTAGTCCCCTTGTATCCTGTTTTGTTTTTACAACTACAATTAATACTTTTTATTACCAGTTACCTTTGTAGGCAGAGAGTATAGTAGCTTTGAACCGTACTCGTTACACAGTGTAGTTTTTTCAAAATATCTCTTAAACCACTGAATAAAAAAATAAATAAATATGTGTATCGTGTTAAGCAAAGGAAGATCTCCAAACGGATTTTTAATTTTGGTACTTAACGAAAAATGAAATGTTGTGAATTCTACTATTTTAAATTTGACAGAAGCGCATTAACAAGAAGCGATTATATAAAAAATAGTAACATTTATTAAAATAATCTGGATAAATTCTGGTACTTTATAATGGGATTGATATTATATTTGCTTTTATGTTGCAATTATATTTTGTGGTCATTAAAAGTCAAAAATTGCAAAGCTGTCACCCGTCTACAGCATAGTTTAATTTGCACTTATTAACAACTGTTAACGGCATTACAATCAAAGCTTTTACTGCCTTCACAGTATCTCATGGAAATTAAACACTATTATGAGCACTGCTGTTACGGAAAGTGAAATAAGGAATAAGTTTGTCTAGAAATAATGCTTATGTAAATTTTGGTCCGGCATCGCACCGAACATTTCTCTATGATCTAGGCGTACCGTTCGTTACAAGAATTGGACGAGTCTGTGGTCAGTTTCGGTAGACCGCACGGCGACGCGCCGGGGATTGGACGGATGTCCACCTTTAGAGAGATCACAATACGATGTGTGCAGTATTCCCTACTAGTATAACCCTACTGTATGAAATGAACTGTGACGTACAAAATTTAACTTCGTACTATTTTAGGCAAATGAGTTACATATGCATTTCGAGATGAACACAAAAGTAATAATTACATTTTATGGTTTACTAACTTTTCGCCCAGGCTTCGCCCGTATATAAAATCTATCTCTAATAGATAAGTAGTTATAAGCGTATTTATGTAGGTACCTATTCAAATTATTGTAAGTATTATTTATGTATCATGTATGTGTATTCAGAATAGTAGATTTGTTTTAGGTGTGCTATTTTAATTTTGTTTCTTTTTTAATTTATTATAATTCCTTTTTCAGGGTTCCGTACCCAAAGGGTAAAAACGGAAACCCTATTACTAAGACTCCGCTGTCCGTCCGTCTGTCTGTCTGTCTGCCCGTCTGTCACCAGGCTGTATCTCATGAACCGTGATAATTAGTCAGATGATGATTTCTGTTGCCGCTATAACAACAAATACTAAAAAACAGAATAAAATTAATATTTAAGGGGCCTCCCTTACACAAACGTGATTTTCTTGCCGTTTTTATAGATAACGTGCGTAGTCCGACTCGCACTTGGCCGGTTTTCTAATTATATGTGTACTGTCTTTTATGTAAAGTTAAAAGTAGTCAATAACGTTTAAACGTATACATATAGCCATGTAGTCTTCACTACTAATTGGAATATCTTTATAACAAGTGTTTTAACCGACTTCAAAAAGGAGGAGGAGGTTCTCAATTCGTTGGAATCTTTTAGGTTTTTTTTATAGTGACTTGTGCATTTGATTTCTGAAAGCACACTTTTAAGTGCATAATTTTTGAAGTCGGTACACTTTTTTTTTAAAAGGCAATTATACCTATCCTCTTAAGTAATATTGTAATATTTTCAGTTATTCAGTAGTTGTGAAGTACACAAGCTTTATAAACATCTTGCTTCTAAAATAATAAAAGTATCGGGAGACCGAAGAGCTGGTACGTACCTTGGACAACGTATCAGCTTGGCGATACAGAGAGGGAATGCAGCTAGTGTTTTGGGGACCCTGCCGCAGGACAGCGATCTCGAGAGGGTGTTTTATTTATAAGTAGTTTTAAATGTATATTTATATTTGAATTGTTACCTATACTGTTTGTTCCTTAAATAAATGTTTATAAAATGTTTAAAAATGTGAACCTTGTTTAAATAAATAAACCCATGTTGTACACGAAGGTGGCCGCTAGTCTCTTCTACGAGAATCCACCAAACACTTTCATTCTTTCCGCAAGCTGTTTTAAATCTCAAGTTTGTAGCTATCTTATTTGAGGATTTTTTCACTATTCAAAGTCCTACTGCAATTTTTTTTCTTAAAGAAAGAGGAACTGCCATTGCAACCAACAGAATTTACTTTTTATCTTTCTAAAAGTACTTTATTATTTATGAATATAAAAAAAAACACATAAGTCAGAGTCAGAAACCTGGTGTACGAGTATATTATGTAAAATTAATTTAAAAATAAATCATGGCGAAATATAATTCATTACATAAGTCTAGATTAGTGAAATTTAGAGCTAGGTAGTTTCTAATTTGGCACCAACCGACATCGAAATCGGCATACATTTCATCGATATGTTTCTTCAAAATTTCTGAAAACTACTGAACCAATTTTCACTAATACGGGACCAGTCCGAAATAATTCTCTGTCGATTGTCTACTTAGGTAATAGATATAAAAACTTTTGTAGGCAGATGAAGCAAAAAATGAGCGAGTCATAGAAAACATGAAATTTTGTCAGTCACAAATGATGTATATCATCTAACATTGGTACTTAAATCTACAATTTTTGGTAAGGGGACATCTTATGGGTTCGCATCACCGCGTCACCGACATCCTATGGTATCTTAGAACAAGTCCCGTGGAATGCTATAGCAGCGCCATCTATCCGCTGAACTGGACCCTACTATCATTGACAGATACATTTATATGTGAAATGCTAAATGTGAAATATTATACGTTATATACAGCTTTCATTTCTGTTAGTAATCCCCATGACTGCCTAACCCTTTATTTTTCGAATAAATTCCACCATACTAATGCCATATACCAAGAGCATATTACACATCAAGAAAAAAGTTTTAACAAATAAAACATATTGCCAACTTACTAAAAATTTTAATAATATAAAGTGGAAAATTTGAAGAAATATTCTTAAAGAAAATGACATTGAATAATCAAAATTTTCCTTGACCTTGCCAGTGCTAATTTTTAATATCCTAAAAGCTGGTTTCGGATACAGATCATTTTCCGCTCCACTTGTCGCTGTAATTGCTGTACCTTTGTTAATTTAATCCTGTTTCGGATAAAATGTATAATATTTTACAAATTTCTTTGTCCACTATCACTAAACTTAAAGGTGCGTCGGTGGCCGAGTGGTTAAGACGTCTGGTATTAACTATAGGCAGACCACGGGTTCGATCCCGGATCCCGGCCATGTATTAATGGGTTTTTTAATTAAAATGTACATAATCCGACAAACCACACTTACAGGTTTTTCCATCTAAATATACGTCAACAGAACTGGCCACTCATTAGGTATATATAGCCTCACAAAATTATTAATACCATCGGCTAAACGAGGGAGACTTGACCTTCCGCTGGGTACCCTGGAACCGTAACACGGTTTTGGGAGTGGTAAGTTGTAAGGCAAGAAAAAAAACTATCAATAAAATTAAGCATCTATCTGGCGCTTTTCTATCTTATAAAATTTTTCTTCACGGTTTGCCTTACAGTTCCCGAAACGGTGTTATCGGTCCCAACTTATGCATGTCTGTCTGATTGTCTGAGAAATACTAAACGAATGTGTCCCTTATTTACATTTGTACCGAGTGATAGTACTACGAAAAAGAAAGAAAAATTTTAAATTCCCTTAAACATGGTTTCAATAAAGCTACAAGCGCGCCGGGTTACACTTTTTAAAAAACCAAGTGCGAGTGGACTTTTGTTATAGCGGCAACAGAAATACATCATCTGTGAACATTTCATCTGTCTAACTATCACGCTTCATGAGATACATCCTGGTGACAGACAGACAGACAGACGGACGGACAGGGTTTCCGTTTTTACCCTTTGGGTACGGAATCCGTTCACTGCTAGACGTAGGTAGGCCTTCTCAGCATTGCGCCATGTCTCCCTATCCTCCGCAATTCTCCTCCACACTCTACCCTCTCTTTTTACTATGTCGTCACTACATCTCGCTGGTGGTCTGCCGAGCCTTCTGTGATCCATTATAGGTCTCCACTCAGTAACCCTTGACGTCCGGTCTTCGAGCTACGTGTCCTGTCGCATCTCTAGTTCCAGCGTCCACCACTCTTTTCTTCTCTCTTATTGGGTATTCGATCACTGAGGGAGATCCCTATCTCACATAATTTTACCGCCAACACATTTGTAAGTAATGACGTATTTTCTGCCCAATTTTTTTATAAGAAAATAAGTATTTTTTGAACAAGTATAGTATAAATATCTTTATTTACTTTCTTCGGAACCTTTTTTAGGGTCCCGTACCCAAAGGGTGACAACTGAAACCCTATTACTAAGGCTCCGCTGTCCGTCCGTCCTGTCACAGGGCTGCATCTTTTGAACTATCTACCGTAATAGGTAGATACTTCAAATTTTAACAGACTATGTATTACTATATGGCCGCTATACCAACAAATAATAAAAATCAAATAATGTTAAATATTATAGGGATTCCCCATACAAGTAACGTGTTTTATTCTCGATCTTAATAATCCCAATACATACAAACGTTTAACTAGTAAAACTATAAACAATAAAATCGGACCCCCGCTAATTTGTGTGCATACGTGAGTTCCCGTTGGTGTGCGAGCACGAATCGCACTTGGCCGTATTTTTTTTATTTTTCCTGTATCTAATTATCAGAATAATGATGATCGGTTTAAGTACAACGATTTAATTATTGCATTACTAAGAGGAATATGTTCTTGGACATTTAACTTAGTTGTTTTTCTTTAGCCTCGGTTATTTTAAACTTAAAACTAAGTAAAATTTATCACAAACATAAATTCGCGACAATCTTACCCAAGAGAATGGTTACGTGTATTCTTGAACTATAACGTAGTTTTAAATTCTACCAATATAGTAACTATAAAAGTTGCAAGTCGTTTACCCCATCTAAATATGCCAATCATAGTGCGAAATAATGTTTGTTCTTCATTCGCGTTAATACGAAGCAACTGATCGACGTGATTTTTTTTTTAAGATATAGTTAGAGAGGAACTATATTATTATGTTTTAGAGTTTAGGATTCAACAAATGGCCTACTAAACATTTTCTTAAAAAACACTTATTTTCAAATAGGTAATGTATCACCAAAACTCTTTTGGCAAATTATTATATACTTTACAATCAACGTTTCATAAACATATTTTTCTGAAAATGTATTGTTTAACATTTCACAAATGTTTTACTTTATTTTGTCGAATGTTAAAGTATAATTTATGTATTTTTATTACACCAAATAAATATATTTTATTGCAGGAAAGCGAAAGGAAAGATGTTACACATCAATAAAAAATGTCTAATAAATTATTTGTATAATGATGAATCAAAGTTTTTCTAATCATTGGTTTCGAAATGAAAATTTGCACGGAGCGAGCGGGTCCGACCCGTGGTACAACTACGATGTTCAACTGGTTGTACCATGGATAAGTAAATATACCCATGGTTTAATTAGTTGTACCACAGAGATCCTTTAGTAAAATAACAATGGTGGTTCATTGAACACTCTTGCCACTTGTTCTGTTTGATAATGGACTATTGGCTAAAAGCAGACACAGTTACTAGTGTCTCTAGCCACAACGCATAGTTACTTTAAGCGTTTACCCTGGTTTGCCCCATCCAAAGGTGGCAATTTATATTTTCCTATTACAGTTATTCTGGGTATAAAAAATGGTCGGCGACTTCCCGTCTCAACAAAATGGAGTAGTCACTCAGCCAAACGACCGCTTTTTGTCAACCGACAATACCACAAATTTTATTGTAGGTTCTAAGGATCTCGCTCTGTGCCCTCGAACCGTAAAAATGTGAACTGAGAGTTTGTTTCATGAAATATGTTTACATGTATACGCTGAAACGCTAATAAAAGTAACATTTTTTTAGCTCAAAAGGCGAAAAGTGAATGACGATTGTGAGAAATGTCTGCCTAAATAATAGTTTTACGCTTCCGGTTTCACCCGTGGTATTTTTCGCTACTAAAAAAAATTTGTTATACAAATAAAATATAGTTATCTATCATCACGTCTTTTATCCCAAGAGAGTTAGGCAGAGATAATCGAATGCCATTTGTTACGATCCTGACATACCTCTTTCGCTTCTTTTATATTCATCATACCGTTCATACATGCTCGGTGATACAAAATAGGTGTAAAACAAAAAAAAATCCATATCGGTCCAGTCGTCTTAATCGGGGAACATATATAAAAAAAAACATTCAGATTCCGACGAAATGAGAACCTCCCCCTTCTTTTGAAGTTCCGTTAATTATAATGAAGTTTATGTACCTACATGAACTTTAACTTACACACATAACAGACTTTTTCTGATACATACTCGCTGCACCGGATATCCCTCTTAGACAATGTACGAACGCTAGTATTCTATTATCTCGGACGCTAAAACATAATATTATAATATACAGAAAGGTGCGTCGGTGGCCGAGTGGTTTTATTACTGACATTGACATTTCTTTGGTTGGTTTCGAGATTTAAGGCCGATTTACACAATGTATTCTTTGGTTGGTTTCGCGATTTAAGGCCGATTTACACAAAATATTATTTGGTTGCTTTCGCGATTTAAGGCCGATTTACACAATAGGAACTTATCCTAAAGCTGTGCACAACAAATTCTACGCGGTAGCTAGTTTATAATAATAATTATGACAGTATAGAATAGAGTGTGTACAGGCCCTGAACAGTTTAATATAGAACTTCAGTAGATAGGTTGTTTGAAGAAATGGGCGTGCGAACATGTCGCTTGTAGGCAATCAAACACTTTTGGGGACATTGTCATGTTTGTGCTAAGGCTTTGACGGGTTGACTATTGAAAATCATTGATTTTATTGTTTCTTTGCTTTAATTTATATTAAACTAGCGACCCCGCCCCCGGATTCGCACGGGAACTATATCGGATAAATTATAGCCTTCCAAGATTCTTTCGGGATATTTTTTTTTTAGTTTTTTAGAAAATCAGTTAGTATGCTAGGCATTACACCCAGTGTTCCTTAAATAGTCGATTTTTGAAGTGTTCCTATGATAGAGTGGCTGTTTCCTGTTGAGTTATTTCATAAAATTAACCACTGCCCATCATTAAAAGTAATTAGATAGATTAGTAATAGGTAGAGAGACAGAAAGTGGTTGTAAGCAGCCGGCAGAAAGCCTCTTTTTCGTATAGTCTGAGCCCCCCTCAGTAAATTTTTTCTTCTAAATCGGCTCAGCGGCGTACCGACAAGCGCTGGACCCCTACTCGTCTACAAGAATTTGTAGAGGGGGGCTCAGACTACACGAAAAAGAGGTTTTCTGCCTTCCCCCAGTTTCAGAGATTACCCCAAACTTACAAACTTTACCTCGGTATAATATTAGTATAGATTACATCTATAACTTAAACGTATTATGTACGTAAGTTTTTAATTTATAAAAACCCATTGATAGATGGCCGGGATCCGGGATTGAACCCGTGGTCTGTCTAGTTAATACAGACATCTTAACCACTCGGCCACCGACACACTAGAGTTCTAAGTCTCGTATAAAACTACCACTGACAAATTACCGACACCAAAATAAATCTACATTTCTAGTAATAAAGTTACAAAGTGGGCTATAATGGAGTTTGTTCCAAAAGAACCGTTAATATTTCTTTCTTAGAAATTCATCACAATGAATCAAGCTAATTTTATTACTCAACTAGATATCATGGTACGAAATTTCAACGCGCAATTCTCAGTAAAGTGTAAATTAATGTCATTTTTATTTAGGCATTTTAACTTGACGATAAGTTTGGACGAAAAACTTATGTAAATTATACAACAACTTATCCGACGCTACTGTCAACATCATATGGTGCTCCCGGCTGGATAACGAACGAGGATCTGGCGACCGAGCAATGGCGGTATATGCATACACCTGGTCGGGCAACCGGCTGGACGAGGCTCCAAGCCTATAAATGAACCAAGTCGGAGAAGTTAGTTCCAGCGAGTTTTCATGGTGTATACTGTCTACGCTGTCAGAGTATACGATCTAGATCACATGCCACAGACACACAATATTCGATTAAACAAAGGCGTGTGGATGTGTGTCTGTGTGACATATCGTTCCGGCCATCGAAATCAACCACAAATACAACGATTTGAAAACGGATGGTGGGCCGCGCGTACAAGAATTGGACGAGTCTGTGGTCGATTTCGGTGGACCGTATGGCGGCGCACTGGCGATTGGACGAATGAGTGGGCACCTTAATACAATACATTATGTACTGTGTATGTTGTACACCCATTTGTACCCGTGCGAATCCACAGTGTTTTCTTCTTACATATTTATTTTTATAACACAATTTACAAGTAGTAGTTGTCGGTGTATGAATAATAAATATTATTAATGTATTCAGGCCAACAAACAGCACTTTGACAAAACTTTTATAAATAATAGGACAGACGGAAATATTATATTCAAATGAATAGTGTGTTATTTACCATAAATAATTCTATATGTTTAGGGTCTAAAGATAATTCGGATTTTATTAGAGAAGAATGCGGAGTGAAAGATAATGTCGTGACTAAAGTGAAGAAAAGTAGTTTACGCTAGTTTGGACATGTTGAAAGAATGAAGTATGACTAGAAATGTTTACATGGCAGAAGTGAAAGTGAATTCTGGCAGAGATGTACTTTTATTGAACACTAGCTGTGCCTTGTGGTTGCACCCGCGTCTATGGATACTGCACAGCTCCTTTATCTACCTACACAATTATTTCCTACATCATTTGGTTATTTATCTGACGGATTAGACAGTATACGTAATGAAAACATGTGCTGAAACTAAATTTTCCCCGACTTGATTCACTAATACTGTCAATGCCCAGCTCCTAAACATGATAGGTCTATGTTTAATACTCGTGAATCCGCATCAAAGTCCGTTCAGTAGTTTTTGCATAAGAAAAGCACAGACAGACAGACTTGTGATTTTTAAATGTAGTGATGATAATGATGTTATCTATGAAATGAAAAATACACAAGTAATTATGTGAAAATAATCAAGTACCTTCTTATGTACGGTTGACAGATTTAAAAAATTACAAATTCAAACCACATAACAACCAAATTTTAGGTAAGTACCTAAGTATAGCCACAAAAATTTCATCGGCTAAATGACGAATATTTGTCTTCCTTTGTTTGTCCTTCTTTCAAGTCAAAGCGGAACACCGCATCGAACTGATTTTTTGCACAAGAATAGTTGGAGAGCCGGGTAGTGACATCTGCTACTTTTTATTTCAAAAAAAGATCTCGTTTCCCCGGGAAAATTGAATTTTTGAAAAGCATCTTATATATTTTTATTTATGTGCGATCCAAGTTAGTGGGTGTTAATGTATTGTTCATTTACATATTTATGATAGAGAATAAAAGACTGGTATTTATTTTTAGTTCACATTCGACCTTTTAATAAGAAGACTTACAAATTTTTTTCAAAGAGCAAAGAGATTAACCCTGATAATACGTAATTAGGGTAACCCACGCAAACTGACATCAGAATATACTTTGAAAAGTGAAATAATATTATTTCCTCCTAGAACTTTTAGGCTGAAATTACATGAAATTGAAGTTACAGTATTAGAGAGAATATCATCATTTCATTACATATTATCTCAGAAAATACTGTACGGATTTTCATATGGTTTTCACAAATAGAAAGAGGGATTATCTAGGGAGGTTATACTAATTTATCCGATATTATACCCGGGCGAATCCGGGGGCGGGGTCGTTAGTTTAATTATATTTAGCTCTAGCACGATTAATTGCAGCGTCCTTTGAGTATATATCAAAGGAGGTATGAAGCGGTAAATCACCGAACAAATTTTTTCAGACGCTTTTGGCGGAGCCTAGTTCTAACCCCCGTACCATTGTATTTTTCTGTAGTTTTATTGTCGCAACGGTTTTTATTTTATAAACATAATAACTACCTATAAATAATTATGTTATTAAATTTTATTCCGAAAATAGTTTAGATGTGAAGAAACACCGCCTTTATATTTGGTGTCTCATGATGTAAGGCATATTGACTGCATTCAGAACAATGTGATTAGAGAAGAATCCGGATTGAAATATGATGTTGTGAGTAAAATCTTGAAGTAGTTTGAACCACATTGCAAGTATTGAAGAATAAAAGAAGTAAAAGAATAGAAAATTTGCTAATTGAGGGTAATGTATATTTAATTGTTTCTGCTCACCCCTCACAGGATAAAATATATATTATAATGATAGATCTATCACTAGGGTTTTTATTGAGTATGAGATTTTTTTTTATTCGTTACAGCTCCCGGGAACTGTTGTCAACAAAGTCTTCCTTATTTAGCCAATGATTTTTTGAGGCTATATCTAACGAGTTTGTCGGATAATGTACATTGATATTTTTATCATAAAAACCCCATGTACATGGTCGGATGTGGGGATCGAACCCGCGACTTTTCAGTTGCGAGCCGACGTCTTACCCACTAGACCACCGACGCCCCTTGAGTATCCTAAAGTGAAAGTGTTTTCACACCAAAACAGAGCAACTGATCAATGTGATTATTTTTCACAGAGATAGTCGGATGGTGGGAAATGACATATAATAGGCATAAACTATTATGTCATATATAAAAAAACAACGAGAGAATTATCTCTAACAAACAGACAGACGCGCTTTTCTATATATATTTTCCATTATTTGATACGTTAGGATTGGCTAGTAAATAATTTTAAATCGTCTACAATAAATCTCAAAGGAAGATTTCAAGAGCTTTGTCAGAGCGTTTATTTCTTAGAATACAAAGGCCTGTTAACAGGTAATGAAAATTCTGAGGGTATAGGTATACGATTTTATTTTTCTCTGAAACGGACTTTATATATCTAGCGTCTGGTCTTAACTAGGCGGACCACGGGTCGATGCACCAATGGGTTTCTTTATAATTAAAAACGTATGTACATAATCCAACAAACCTCACTTAAAGACTCGCTATCTATCATCACGCCTTTCATCCCAAGAGGGGTAGGCAGAGACATCACTGAACATATTTTTGCTTTTTGTATCAAACTGTACTTATTGGGAAAATTCAGAGTTAGCACAATCCATAATTAAGAAAATAATTTAAAAAATTAAGATTAGGTAAATATAATATAGAATTTGGAAAATGTATAATTTGGAAAAAACGAATTCGGAACCAATCTCCGACTTCAATCGAATGCCATTTGTTACGATCCTGACATACCTCTTTCGCTTCTTTTATATTAATCATACCTTTCATACATGCTCGGCGATTGTGTGTACTTTCAATATTTTCATCGATCAATACATTTTTTAAATATTCAATAAAAGTTCACCTAGGTCGTCCTCTGCCAGCATTTCCTTTTACTACAGCCATATAAACCTTTTTAGTCAATCTTTCATCCTTCATTCTTGTAACGTGTCCAAACCAGCGTAAACCACTTTTCTTCATTTTAGTCACAACATCATCTTTCACTCCGCATTCTTCTCTAATGATATCATTCCGGATGCGGTCAACACTCTTTATATCACACATCCTAGATATAGCCTCACAAATACAATGACTGAAAGAGGGAAAATTCGTCTTCCTGTGTACCCTAGGACCGCATACACGTTTTCGGGAGTTGTAAGACAATCCGTGAAGAAAAAAAATCAGGCGTTACTTATCATTGATTAAGAAATAGTAAAAGCAATAATACTATAAAATGTGTTAAAAAATCCTCTTCTTCAGCATATTTTATTTTTATTTTTTATATTTTTTATTTTTTATATATATTATAACAATTATTTTTAGAGAAATAGATCAAATTTTTTTTAAATCTAATTAAAATCAATATTCTTTTAAAACAAGAAATATGAAACCCTATTACTAAGGCTCCGCTGTCCGTCCGTCTGTCACAGAGCTGTATCTTTTGACTTGAAATTTTCACAGAGTGTATATTACCGTTATAGCAACAAAAAAAGTTTAGCTCGTGTCGAGTGTTTCAGGGAGCCGTTCCTTTTATGGATTCCAATTTAAAAAAAACTATGTCTTTTTAGAAAATTGAAAGTCGACGCCGTCTTAACGACAGTCGAGAATACGGATCTAAATTCCAATAAAATATTACATGATGTTATCCCGGCTATTCCTTTTTCAGTACAAATATGTCTAGTAAGACTTTTCAGAATCCCTTTTCGTCCATTTTGGTTAATACCTGGATGTTCTGGATTTTTAGATTTTACTCCAATAAACGTGTTTACATTTGCGATTGTAAGAATAAATTGAGATTCTTTTCAATTCTGTCAATAACAATTTAGTATTTGTTTCAAAATGCTGTTCGTTGGTAAGCGACCCTTGAAAACGGCTGTACCGATTTGGCTAATTTCTTTGTAATTATCGTAATAGTTTGAATAATGTTTTTAGAGTATTTCGAGAACTGTTAGGAAAAAAAAGTATAGAATGTTATTTTTCATATTTCAGAAACGTTCGCTGGCGAAGCCGGGGGCATACATGTTGGTATATCTGTTTGAGCCTTATATACTCAAAAACTACTAGACCGATTTTGTTACTGTTTGTGCGATTAGAGAGATTAATTCACGAGGAGGTTAGGTGTATGAAACATCTCGCTACGTCGTTTGGGAGCGGAGTCTTTCGGAGAATTGTGTGTCCACAGTCGAAGCCGGGGTGGATCCCTAGTATACAAAAATATTATTTCTATTTACATTTCATTATAAGCATACTGCCACCAAAATCTTATATATCCCTTAAAAAATTCAAATAATGCACATTAAAAAAACCATAACAGTTTTTCACGTCATTAAAATGTGTTCCGTTTCTTTTGTTCATTAAATAAAGGTGGTTGTGTTGCGTGAGACGTTTTTAATAAACGCATGGAATATTTTTTTCTTCAACATATACATGACCTGAATACGTACATCGGATTATTTTGTCGAATTTTATTGGATTCAAGGAAAAAATATTCAAGAAACTTAACAAGATTTGGCAATTTTAATTTCAGAGAAAAAGAGCTGAAGTCCACAAAGAAAATATGTTCCTATCTCTTCTAGAAAAGGAGACTATCATAGAGTCCCAAGTTAAAAGAAAGACTCTATTACTGCTCCGCCCCTTTAGGTGATGTTATGTAGCCAATAACCTTCCTCAAGAACTGGGCTATCAAATGCAAAAATATTTTTTTTTGCAAATCCAACTGGTAGTTCCAGCGATAAACGCCCTCAAACAAACAAACTTTTTAGCTTTTTTATTAGTATAGATATAGATAGATTGGCTGATGCTCATGGCGCTTCTATATTATCCTAGAATCGGTCCAGGCAAACAAATAGCCAAATTCATTTAGCCGTTATTCAAACAAACAACCTTTCTCTTTCATATATTAGTCGGTAAAAACGCAATTAGAATTTCCCTTGACGTGCCATTTTGAATTCATTTAAAAATGTCGATCCTTCATTCAAAATTATTTGGCTTTAAATATTATCAAATTTATTGGTTCGTCTGAATTTTATTGCTGTCACCTTTTTCCCTTTTCCAAAAGCGTCAAATTGAATTTTGTTATACAACCAAAATGTGCTCACGAAATTTGATATGGCGTTAATCATATACGTATTAAATATTCAAGCGATATTAATTTTCATTCAAAAACAATACCTACAATATATGATGTGAATAGGGTTCTGTCCAATACAAACACTTACGTATGAGACTTCGTTGTCTTTCTGTCTGTTTTCAGTTTTGTTTTCTTCACAGGTTTCCTTACAGCTCCCGAAACCGTGTTAGGGCCCAGGGTACCCAGCGGAAGACCAAGTCTCCCTCTTTTAGTTCATGGTATTTGTAAGGCTATACCTAACGAGTGACCAGTTCTGTTGAGGTGTATTTACATGGAAAAGTCTCGGGTTTGTCGGACTATGTACATAAGTTTTTAATTATAAAAAAACCCATTGGTTGGGATCCGGGATCGAGCCCGTGGTCTGCCTAGCGCTAATAGTCTTAACCACTCGGCCACCGACGCAGTATAAATTTTCCTTTCTTCACATTTACGGTCCCAGTGTACCCAGCGGAAGACCAAGTCTCCCTCTTTGAGCCGAATTATTTTTTGAAGCTATTACCTAACGAGTGGCCAGCTCTGTTGAGGTATGTAGATGGAAAAACCTCTTTGTACGGTTTGTCTGATAATGTACATAGATTTTTTATTATAAAAACCCATTGGTATGGTCGGGTATGTGGGGATCGAACCCAGTTGTGAGCTTTCCCACTCGACCACCGACACCCCTATTTCTACAGTACTTTATTAGTTTGTATTACAACCTCGATGTATACGGAAATATCCAACAAAGGATGAGATAAAATTAACAATTGCTCGACTTTTGTCCATTTGTTCGGGTCTAGCTTGGCAGTATAAGGCTCGAGGCATTTCCCTTTAGTTTAGAAGTACAACCAACTTTATATTGAAACTTGTTTCCCATAATAATAGTTTGTTTTACGTTTGTTATTTAGTTTTATTAGCTCTATTCTACATTTTGTGTAGTGAAATGGCTTTGAGAAACTTTGTGCTACACTAGGCGATCGCTTATTGCTTCCCTTTAATTTTGAAAAATAGCATAGTTAGCTTAAAAATAAACACAAACAAACTTCACAGCCTTTATGCCATGTGAGGCCAGTAACAGCCTCCGCTATTTTTAATTTTTTAGGGTTCCAAACATCTCCAATGAAAAAACGGAAACCATTTTTTTTGTTTCTCATTCTCCATTTTAATGGAAGGCAAAGGGGTTCACCC
The DNA here is from genome assembly GCA_963924495.1 of Nemapogon koenigi. Taxonomy (NCBI): domain Eukaryota; kingdom Metazoa; phylum Arthropoda; class Insecta; order Lepidoptera; family Tineidae; genus Nemapogon; species Nemapogon koenigi. The sequence continues at coordinate 6,772,670 of OZ004649.1, read as the reverse complement.
ATACAGTCAATAGGATCACTCATGTGTCTGTATGTCCGTCTGTCACAGCTTATTTTCTCCGAATCTAACTGGACGAAAAATGTTGAAAATTGGTACTTCGTACATAATATGTATTATAAAGTTTCATGACGTATAGCGTAAATAATCAAATTTAAATTTTGGAGGAAAATTAAAACGTGAAAAAAAAGTTTTGTAAGTACATCATGTGATACTGTGATACATCAAATGAAAGGGCTCGTAATAAGGAATATAAATATTTTTATTGTATAATTTAAATTATATTAAAGAAAATATACAAAAAATTCCGTCTCCCCCCCCCCCTTTTCTCCGAAACTAATGAGGCTAAAATTTTGGAAAAAATAATGAATAAGGCCTTTCTTATAGTTTACAGGAAAACCTAAACGAAAATCCTGTCTTAAAGTTCTGACCGGAAACTTCAGCGCGCGAGTCGTACTCGCAACTTGGCCAAATTGTTTTATATTAAACAGAATAGGTGGCAAGCCTGTTGCTGCACTTAATGAATGTGTTATATTTTTAAGAAGTCCGGACGCCGACAGCAAGCCTGGATTTACACTAGGGGCCACAGGGCCCATGGCCCAAGGCGGCAAATTTCCAGGGGCGGCAAAATTCGGAGAACAAAAAATTCTAATCAAAAAGACGGTATGATAAGTCATATTTTGAATATGAAAAAGAACTTGTAAAAAATATATAAAAAAAAATAAAAAAACAAAAAAGAATGCTTTTTGTGTAATTATCCCATTTATAATAAAAAGATTTTCGATTATAAATAATGCGTTTTATTTATTTAATAAATGTATACCGAAACTTTACGCATTTTATGTAGGATGGGGCGGCATTTTGCATGGTGCCCAAGGGCGGCACATCTACATATTTAATTTGCTGGTAAAAACTAGCGAAGTCAAATGTTGAGATTCAATAGATCATAAGTTAGGGCCTCGACAGTGCTTAGCATTTTTGTCATGAATGGGAATTGAACCCGTGACTTTCAAGTCAACGCTCTACCAATTTAGGCTATCGACGCCTTTACTATTAACTATATTTCCACACCCGGCTTCGCCCGTGGATATTTTCAAACAGAATAAAATTCAGCGTAGGTATATTACTCAGGGATATAGTAACATTCTATTCGTCCAAACCAGCGTAAACTACTTTTTTTTTTCATTTTAGTCACAACATTATCTTTAACTCCGCATTCTTCTTTAATGACATCGTTCCGGATGCGGTCAATGCGCTTTATATCACACATTCGACGTAAATGCTTCTTATTCCCTACGCAAGTCTCGCTATCATAAGTAAGTGATGGAACTAAAACAGCAAGTACTTTTTCACACTAGCAGTATAATTAAGATCAATATAAAGTACCGCTAAAGCCTACATTGACACCTTAACAACAATAGAACCTGCAGGCGGCTGTCAGCTTAAAGAATATCTCACAAAGACTTGAAAAATCTCGAGAAATCTCAATAGCGCTACGAGAGCAATATGCCTCTGTAAGACAATGGAACACAAACAAGTGCTAAAAATATATGAGATATAAAATATTCTTTAATGTTATTGAAAACTATCACGGCTATTTCTTAAAAGGGGTACCAGGAGATAATGGGTATGGCATGAGGCATAAAAGTGATATGTATACATCTTTTCTCTCGCTTTCCTGCAATCTGATTGATTGATTTATTTCGTGAGAAGGGACGGTTTGACCAATGAGAGCGCGCGGTGGTAGAGTTAGCCGCCAAATGGTACCAACCCGTTTTCCGAGAAGTTGGTACTGTCAGCCAACAGTGTGTGCCAGCGATCTTAGACTACTGTAAGGCTTGCTCGTTTTTTACTGCATTTGTAATTCACGTGTATGCCAAAGAGATATACAGGGCGTCCCACGGCCATGCCACACGGAGTTGAAGATTACTGAAAAAAGACATCATTTTATTTTTAATAATAAGTAGAACTGCATAAATAACATAGCAAAGAAATGAAATTTACCATTTAATTATCGGTTTCACCCCGTGGAAATAGAAAATATATTATGTATGAGAAAGAAAATGGCAATGGTTGGTGATGTTGCTAAATAAAATGTTAAATTACTAACCTTAATTACTAATGTGAACCAGTGTCTCTGACTACGCCGCGAGCTGAATATTTGAATTTTATTACTATTCTGAAGCACCAAATATGATTCTTCAAGAATAGTTCTATCCAAAAGGACACTGGAACAATTTTTCATCTTTCCATTTCCCTGCGTGTCAAACTTTTGTGATTTATTACGTAAACTAACATGATTTCAGTATTTATATTCTTACATATGTATTACATTACTTTCAAGTACTTATTTCACATACAAACTTATACATAAGCATGTATCCTAAATTTTTGGAGTGACGATTTAAAAAATATTTTAGCGTACTTTAGATACATATTTGGATATCCAATCTTCTTCATTCATTATTTTATTTTTCGGAAGATTTGAGTCCTTAAAGTATACTGTCAGAGCTGAACATCAGGTCTAAGCCACTGCTGAAGCTGTGTGCATGAGACGAATTCTTCAGTTTTTCGGACACATTGCAAGAAGAGAGGGCAACAACTTGAAAAAGCTTGTGGTGATGGACAGGGTGGAGGGAAAGAGACCTCGAGGACGAAGCCCTAAACTGTGGTTCGATCAAGTGTCCGAAAACCTCGACACCTCTATTACCGCAGCCCTTCATCAGGCAGAGGACCGCAGTCGATGGAGGAAGATAATTGAGGAAAACTGATGAGTCGGAGTCACGATCCTCAGTAACCGACTGTGGAGGAGAAGTCCTTAAAGTCTTTAATAATGGGATTTAATCCTTATCCTAACTTGCCATTCTTGCCAACTAAGTATTTTGATTAATTACAATAAAATCAAGATTTTCCATCTAAATATAGGTACCTCAAAAGAACTGCCCACTCGTTAGGTATATAGCCTCACAAATACTATCAGCTAAAAGAGGGATACTTTTTTTATCAGGTCTAATATTTAATTATTTCGTCGCTGACAGTACGTATTAGGGTTCCGTATTTTAAAAGAAAAAACCAACTTATTAATTACTAGCTTTCCGCCTTCGACTTCGCTTGTAGATATTTTCGAACAAAATAAAATATAGCACTTTTAGAATCGGTTCAATTGAGAGATTACCCCATACATGCAAACTTACTACATATATGTTTTCTCGAAATATTCTAAGATAATCAAATATTTTTATATGGTTTCGCCTCCTGAAACCCGCCTTTTTTATTTGTTTAATTAACAAAACCGTTAATAAAAAAAAGTAGCTTAAATTCCCTCTTGATTTTCTAATTCTAAGTTTCTATAGAAAATACTTGATAATGTTAGTACCTAAATAGTTACTTTCTGTAAGCTATGAGACCATATATACTCGGTTTTTTTTTCGGATGAGATGATGAAAGAATCCTTGTACCTACAGATTAACGGAACCCTGATTGCACGAGGCCAACAAGCTCTTGACCGGTATTTTTTCTATTTTCTATTAATAGATTTCTCGTCTGATAAACAAGGTTAGTATGAATATTTTCACAGAATCGTGCATATTCATTAGCCCTCATTAACGTGCAATCTAATTTGAATACAAAATGTAAGCGGACAGCTTATTATTAGTAAATTTTCTATGAAATTTTGTAACAAATTTAGTAAACGACTTCTGTATAACTCACTATATAGAATACTAGCTATTCGCCCCGGCTTAAACCGTGAAAGTTTTAGCCTCAAATAAAAATATATCTTAACTTAACTTTTTTTTAAGAAACACTAGCTAAGTGTTACTAGCTAAAATATTGAGGTGATTCTTGTTAGAGATGTATATGAAGAAAATTTATTGTTAGATTTTACGTATAAAACGGTGACTATAACCAGAAATCTCTGTTTATTATTTCTCAAATGTAATTTTGAATAATAATTTTCTCTCTAATGACGAAAAATAAACAAACAAATCAAAATTAAATGTTTCTTTTAAAATTAAACTAATTTATTTATTTTGTAAAAGACGCCATCTGTTGGAGATCAGTTGAACTATGACAACAATATTGACACCACTTACGGTGCGAAGTATTGGCACGGATCATCTAGTACAATAAATATAATGCGTTTAATTTATATTTCGACCAAAGTCACAACGTTACTTTATAATATTTCTATCCTATAACGAAGTCTTCCTCACCTAGCCGAAGGTTTTTTTGAGGCTATGCCTAACGAGTGGCCAGCTCTGTTGAGATATGTAGATGGAAAAGCATCTTTGTACGGTTGGCCGGATAATGTACATATATTTTTATTATAAATAACCCATTGGTACATCGTCGGATGTGGGGATCAGGGGAAATTAACAATATAGTCAATATTCTATTAATAACAAGTAGTGTTGAGTTAATATACAATCAACAAGGCAATCATTTAGAACATCCCCCCCCCCCACCCCCGCAAGCTTTATCAACTAAAAAGTGTGGCTAACAATCAGTTGTGCGACGGCTATTCAGTCGCTATAGCAACCGCAAGCTTACCACGTTATATAGCAATTGCAACGACTTTAACAATAATTGCCAAGGTCCCAGGGTGATTAGCGGAAGACCAAGTCTCCATCTTTTAGCCGATGGTATTTGTGAGGCTATACCTAACGATTGGCCAGTTCTGTTGAGGTATATTTATCGGAAATGATGTACATAAGTTTTTAATTACAAAAACCCATTGGTACATGGCCGGGATCCGGGGATCGAACCAGTGGTCTGCTTAGTTAATACCAGACGTTTTATCCACTCGGCCACCGACTGAGTCGCCAATTTTTAGTTGATACCCAGTTGTATTTTTGTCGCTCGTAAATAAATTTCGTTATTAGCACTAAAAGCAGTTTTTAACCGACTTCCAAAAAAAGAAGGAGAAGGTTCTCAATTCAGACCGTATTTTTTTTTTATGTATGTATGTACATCGATAACTCCGCCAGTTGTTAACCGATTTTGATGGTTTCTTTTTTAATCGACAGATAATTCTTCCGGATTGGTCCCATTTTTATCTCAGAAAAATTGGTTCATTAGTTTCTCAGAAATTTTAAAAAAACTGACTTTATAAGTACATTTTTCTTGATATCTCGATAAAATATGAACCGATTTTGACGACTTATTTTTTTAAGACATAATAATTCGGTATGTAAAGTAAAAGCTAAGATACGATTTTTATATTTTTATTTCAAAGATTAAGCTATTTTAAGAAACTAATTTGAATATTTTTGATTTCTATACAGTAGTTTTTTTATAATAAATTATCAAAGTTTTGGCACTGATGACGTCATTTTGTCGGCTGAATACTTCAATACCTTTGATATGTTGGTACAGAAAAAAGAACATCTGTGTTCTTTGAGTTTGACATTTAACAAACAATAGTGTTGCAGTCTCTAAATCCTACAAAATCTACCAAAACCTACCACTTCTACATAAAACATATTAAAACAACAACAAAGAAACACATCTTTACGGCTTTTATACCGTAGTCTGCATAGTTGTTGTGATACAAAATATATACAAAGGTCAAAGAATATTCTACCATAAAAAATTCTTAAACATTCTTCCTAAATAATAAACTAGATTAGTTATAAAAACTACTGAAATAGTAGTATATCTAGTAACAGGGTAACATTGGTTGACAAGTTGACAAGTAAATATTTTGCTTTTATTTAGCCGATATAATGACGTCATTCATAGGTGAAATGTAGGTTAAGTAAATTATTTGTTTTTGAAAAAATAAAGACAATCTCACGATTTTGAGAGTTATAAATTGAAAAATACAGATTATTAAACCAATGTCTCGAAACGGTTTTGAATTCAGCATAGCTTAACTTTTACTTTACCTACCGAATTTCCCGACATTATCTCACAGACATATGACGAAAATCAGTTCAGTAGTTTTTCAGAAATTCAGTAATTAATTTCTGTTTACGGCTGAAAATTATGTATCAGAAAAAGCCTTAGCAACGGTTGCTATTGACACGAAGACATTTTCGTGACGATGGTCTAGCGTTTAATTAAATGGGGTGCAGCGCAGGATATTTTTCCATCAATATTTTTTAGTTGCGTTATTATTTGTCTCTCAAGGCAGCAAAATCACTTAAAAGGGTAAAAAAAAACCTTTTAAAAAAAAGTGCACCGACTTCAAAAAGTAAGAAATAATAAATATTTCGTCGTAGAATTTGAAGACGGTTGGTGCCAAATTAGAAACAACTTACTTCCCAAATTCACTAATCTAGATAATTCATTAGGAACCTACGATCATCAGTACAAACATAGATAATATTGAACAGATCTTTATCGTCTTAGATATTTACTTAGTTTTGTATCCTAATTTGGCACCAACCGTCTTCAAATTCTACGACGAAATATTTATTATTTCTTACTTTTTGAAGTCGGTGCACTTTTTTTTTAAAAGGTTTATATTTTTGTAATTTTTAAGGCTCTGAGTTTAGTTGTGTTTTGACAGCAATTATTGTTAAATTCGTTGCAGTTGCTAATTGCGTAATAAGACTGCCGGTTTAATTATCAAACTGTAGTACGTCAAGCCATCCGCTTAACCGCAATACATTTACTACCCCAAACCCCATTACAATATATTATGGCTCAATTAATTATTCGCTTTACAATTAATTTGTACTTTGATCCAGGATTATGATTAAATAAATAATAATGTTGTTCATGTAATTTAAGCTACGAAACTCTAAAAATTCCTATATTTACATATATACTAATATTATAAAGAGGAAAAATTTGATTGTTTGTTTGTTTGTTTGCATTGAATAGGCTCCGAAACTACAGGACCGATTTGAAAAATTCTTTCACCGTTGGGAAGCTACACTAAGAGATAATACGCGCTATATTTTTTTTTTTTTTATTAGGTAGGGGTATGATTAGTGCAGGTTCATACTGAGGCTAAAAATAGTACACTAAAATAGAGTACCCGGTTGTATCTTGATAAATATTATAACTATTACTACAAAAAAAATCTATGTAAATCACTATCTACTGGGAGAGTACCCAACAGACTGGCTGCATTGCCTCGTTGGATGGCAAGAATAAGTTCTTTGACCAAAGTACTTGGTCCGTTGGTCATGTGCGCTTTCTATTAGTCTTTTACTTTTACGAACAGATTGTAAATAATATATTTAAAAACATATTGTTTTATTGTTTCAAAGAATTAACAAAGTACAGTTTTAGTCTAAAATAAATTTGGTCCGCGTGGCATGGTGGCAAGAACGCTGGCTGCATGTCCTCGCTGTATAGCTATGCTAATTCTCTGGGCGAAGAAAAAGCCAGCTCTCTTGTCACCGGTAGCGCCGACAATTTTTGGTGTTATATCTTTATATGATATTGCATGCATTTAAATACATATATTATAAAAATTATACCTCTTTAAGAATCCCTCCCTGTGGCATGGTTCGCATAACTCTGGCTGCGTTATCTTGCTGAATGGTTAAACTGTTCCTTTGAGCGAGGTAAGAGCCAGCCTTTAGGTCATCCAAAGCGTGAACTAGTCGTGTTCCTAAATCTTTCATGAATTTACTAAAAAAATGTGTTACTAAATTACTATTTAACGGATTTGCAGTGTGTTTGGTTAAACCTTTTCTTATTATAGGTAGGTTATTACAAGGCCTTAATAGTTGAACAACAAATTGTAAAATTGTCTTTAATTGTCTCCCTTTATCATATCGATTAATAGATTTGTTAGAAAGTGACGAAACATAATAATCCAACGTTTATTAAAGTAATTAGGATTGTATATAAATTGCATTTTTCCTTTTGTTTCAGAGCTTTTTTAAGAATAATTTGCGTGTGCTGTCCAAGAAAGCTTAGAAGAAAATATCAACCACAATTAAGATCAAAACAATCACAGGTATATTATTATTTATGTTTTCTCAATTTATTGTAGAAAAGTGACGAAGAACAATTATTTTTAATACTTAACTTAATACAAAAAAATTTTTTTTTAAATAAGATCACTTATAAAAATATGCACAAATACAAAACATAAATGCCAAACTTCACTGAAAGGAGTTCATAAAATTATTTTGTTTATTTTTTAACTAATTTTGAGTACCAACATTTTTATATTTTGTGATATTTAGTTTGTGTTTTTTTTATGTTTAATTGCTTAGTGATTGTTTTTATATTTACAGTTTCGAACCACACGTCGATACTATTCATCGAGCGAACTGACCGGAGTTCAACATATTAGACAAAATTCATGCGAACAAACTTACATATAGCGAATCAGTATTTTTTTTATTATCATGTCTCTAAAATTATCCCCACGTGCCTTTAAAATATTTAAAATAAAAAAAACTTTAATTTAAATTAAAAACTACTTGAATACAACCTCATTGGATTGAAGAATCAACAGAGGTATGTTTTGTAAAAGAACCTCCTTTCACATCGATGTACCTTTAATCTATTCTTAAGGCATCGTTTTATTTTCTTTTTAAGGGTCCTTGGCAGTCGGTCATCTTACTTTTCTCAAAAATATAGCAAATCTCAATTAATCCTAGAAAAGTGAGACATCATTTCCGACTCAATTTAAAATAATAACTATCAACAATTTGAGCTGAGAATGTTGTATATATAAACTCATTTTTTGATGATTAATTGAGATTTACCATATTTTTGACAGATATAAAATGGCCGTCAGCCACGGTCCCTTAAACATTTTGTGTAATTAAATTACACTCACAAATCACTAAATGTTTTCTTCAATGTTATGATAACTGTCAAGCTTGAATCCCTGAGTCATACCCATTAAAATATGTTTGCGTTGCGTTGCACCATAATGTGATATTGCATGCGAATACGATGACTTCTAACATTATTTCTGAATGATTGCGTTACCTTACAAAAATCTATTTCTAACCGCCCCCCTAACCGAATATTTTATTTATATATATTTTTATTCATATCTGTTGCTGTGTTTTACTGTTTAAAGGTGTTTTTGAACGTCAATCATCATGCATGATCATTCAACCTTCTTTCTCTTTCTTGAATGACAACCTATTATTAATTAAACTTCAATATTTCTAATATTATTGAATATATATAATAATTATTGCTAAGAATTTATATTGCTATCTGGAAGAGTGCTTCTAAATTTATTTAAATATTTGTCTCTCTCTCTCGTTGCTAAATACACTGACGTGACACTGGCATAAATGTTCATAAGTGAACGATTGCCATAAAAAAAAAAAAAAAAAAAAAAATGCTAATTTGTTGAAATAACGGCAGCAACCGGCTTGCCACCTGTTCTGTACAATATGCAGAATTGAATGAAATCCTGTTCCAAAGATAAAAAAAATCCTGCCTGAATTAATCTACAATATTTTAACGTAGGCTATGTACAATTTTAATAATTTTAATTTAATTTATACAATTACTACTGAATATACTTGAATGATGTAATAGAAGTATATAAAATTGACCTATCTCAAGATGTGAGAACTATTCCAGTATCTACACTAGGTAAATCGATAATTAAATATAGTTTTCTGATCAAATAAGTGGCATCAATAGGCAAAGATGGAGTTATGCAGATTTATCAGTGGCATGTGGTGGTCCTTAGAACCTGCCTACCCCACTGCAATGCGATATGTAGATAATAACTGTGTTTTAATAATTGATTTACTAATGTTTAATTACCCCATGATAGTCAAACTTGGTTACTAAACTCAAAACTTCAACTCAACTGTTGTCTGTTACCAAAGAAATATTTGACCAGTCACATTCACTAACTAATGATTCGCTTGGAAAAGACAAGGGTGCAGAAAAATCAGCTATAGATGAAAAACTTATCAAAATTCAAGGCCTTTCTGTCCCATTTTAGTTCTGTCAAAATAATGACAAACCTCAAAAAATCTGTAATTTGCAAACGGAATATCAATTCGAGATTTGCCACATTTTTGACATAAACAAAATGGCGGACGCACATGGACTGAATATGAATTAAAACAATATTTAATCTTCCACAGTACCCAGTGTCAGCGATGATGTATTCGTCGGTGACCCAGCACGAAATGTGTCGCTTGTGACGGCAGGCCAGGGCGGGAGGTTGCCGTTCTTCCCGTCCAAGATGTTCCTGATGTCGGGATCCGGTGGACGGGCATAGAACCCGATCCAACCGGCTCAGTAGACACACATACTCAGAATCCTGCAGATTAAGACACGAACGCATACATTTCGATGATGCTTTACCCTGTGTTGATAGACACGTCTATGATGACATTAATATAACGCCATTTTGCAGTATCCCCGATTCGGAATCTGTTAGTGAAATTAGTTTAGAAAGTGATAGTAGGCAGCCATCGTTTAAAAGAAGTGTTAGCAAGAAACGTGTTACTTATCAAATTAAAGCAGACGTTATATCTAATTAAGTTGAAGATGTTCTAATAGGGGTGTTGAAAGTGAAAGAAAATAGTTTGTTTAATAAATATTTATTTTTTAATATCTAAACGAAAAACCGCAAACGGGAATTGACGTCACTTCCATTTAAATTTCAAATAAATTACCACGGACTACTAACTATATAATATTAACGGTCTGTCAATCTGTCACTGATTTTAAGTGATTTTCTAATTATTTTATTAGATTAATCTTGCTTGATGTAATTTAAAAGTATTGCCAAAAAAATTGTCAACACCTCCCATTAATGTTTCATGTCAACTTTTTGAACATCCTTCCTCATTTACTACGTTAATTTACGTTATGAATATTTAAATTTGGAATGAATTTAAAACTTATGAACTTTTGACCAAGGAGTTTACATACATATTTAATAAGAGGGTAGTCTGTGGTGCGAAGGTACGAAACACACAGACTAAGTACAAGCTTTTATAGCAACTCATGATTGTGTAACATAAAAGCTTGTTTACTTGTCATTTCATATAATGTTAAAATCACATTCTTTCCAATTATATCAAAATGTAAAAACAGAATTGTATAAAAATATTTCAACAGGAGCTGTGATTTAAATTAGTTTTGTATTATAATACTCGTAATGTATCTTTATAAAGAGTGTCATTAAATGGAGGGAATCTAAGCGCTTCTTTAAATTGTATATTCATTTTCTATGGTGAATATTCTTAAGGTGGATCGTCTCAATCGCTAAAATCCTACCTTCCAAATAGATGGCGGTAGTTTTAAGTTATAGAAACGGCAATACGTGTGTCCAATACGTGTGTAGGTACAAACTAACGACTGAGAGTAAAAAGGAATACTCCCCAACGAGTCTCGCTGGAAAGTTGTAAATATGCTAATCTATTAAATATGATATAAATATAAAAAATGTACACATATTGTATATTATATTGCCACTAGCTGTCCGCCCCGTCATCGCACATGGATTGTTTTTCAATGTGCCATAAGAAAAAGTAGACTATGTCACTCACATTCGTCCAAACGGTCTACCGAAATCGCCCACAGACTCGTCCAATTCTTGTAACGAACGGTCCGCCATTTGTTTTCAAATCGTTGTACTTGTGGTTGATTTCGATGGCCGGTACGATCTGTCACACACACACACATCCACACGTCTTTGTTTAATCGAATAATATTGTGTGTCATGTGATCTAGATCATATTATTTACATTGCTAATGTGTGGCCTGTGTTAGGCTCTCCAACTAACTCTTTGCAAAAAATACCGTTCGTTGCTCTGGTATGGCGTGAAAGAACAAACAAACAAACACAATTTCGCGTTAAGAGAATGTATAGAGCTAAATGCGAGTTTTAGGATGCGTAAAAGTACATAATCCACTGCAGTGACCATAATCAAAAAAATATATGATATTCTTGAGGTTATGCGTTATTAAGATACTGTGTTCAAAACATAATACAACTATATTGATTCGATAGAAAAAAATCACGAATGTACATCTAAAAAAATATTTTACTGTCTAGAAACAGTACTAAAATGCATGCAATGATTATGATTTTTTGACAGATTTTTTATATAGCAATATACTATCGTAATACTGTTCTATTTTTTTATCAAATTGTCAGCAAGTTCCTTTATTCTCATTTTCGAGATTTTATGTACGCACTGCACGCGTGTACCGACAGTACCGGCTGCAGCCTGATGCTATATTATTAGTGGCAGCCACGTCGTTTGGTGTGTATGTGTACCCGCGTGGGGGCGGTGCCATCTCTCAAGGTCATTGGCTCTATTCAGCGTCTTAATTATATTAGTTAAGATTAGGGAAGCTAGCGCCATCTATTTGCAATTTCTGTAAGAAGTTCCTCCTTAAATAATAGCAATAATATGTTCTTTTATTAGAATTTTAAAAAGTTGTTGATTATTTGTTAATTGTTTTTATGTGTTTAGATTCTAAATGTTTATTGTCTTCTAAGTGTATTTAAAAGTTATTAATCTAAAATTATTTTGTTTATGAAACGAAACCAAATGTTAATTGTATATTAGGCATATCATTAGAATCAATTCCTAAGTATTTAGATAAATTCAGTATTTTTATAATTTCTATCAAAATAAGATTTTTTTTTAATAAATACATATGTATTAAAAATTTTCAGCGATGGTTTTGTTATAGGTAATTATATGTTTTTTCTCTTTTTCCCATATTGATTAGAGATTTGATAGAGTGAGAAAATATCATATATCACAATAGCTATTGAAATATTAAATTGAATATTAGACATTAAAAGAAAATAAATACACAATAATATTTCTATAACGTATTACACTGAAAATGATATCTATTGATTTCTTTAATAATTTTTTTTAAATATCTAAATGAAAATCTATAATTCATACTTTCGGTCACTTGACCGCAAACGAGAAGTGACGTCACATTCATGTAAATAACAAATACATAACGACAGACTACTAACTATATTGTATTAACTGTCTATCAATCTGCCACTGACTAAGTTATTTTTTTATTATTTTGTTTTTGTTATTTTATCTAATCTGTGACGATCATGTTGTAAGATTGCGTGATTGTGACATCATCATCGCGTCCCAGAACATTTTCGCACGATTTTTAAAGATAAAAACATGATTTTTTTAAATGAAAATACAAAATATAAAGTTTTCTAATTATTTTATTACGTACTTACAGCTATAATTTAAAAATTGTCAACACCCTATTCCTAGCAAATATTTAATTTGGCTGTAGTCTTCATGTGTTAGGTATATAAATTAACAAAACGATCAATTATATTGTAAAAAATAAATAAATTAAATTCAGTAGATTAAATAATCTAAAAGAGTTTATCAGACGTTATGTAAATATACAATTAAAAAAAACCTCAGTGCCTGTCTTATAGAAAAATACTAAATTTTAACTATTCTCTTTTCTTACATTTGGTAATATATTTGTAATAAAATTTATAATACTCAGAAGTAAATGTATCGTAAAATATGTTAATTATTAATTGTGTATATATGTAAAAATGTATGTAAATTCAGTAATTCCTCTTAAAAATTGTTACCTTAATTATTTTAAAATTGTATAATTTAGAATTATTCGAAATGGGTTGTCGTATGATATTTATATAAAATATTTTTTCTAACTTCCATGACTTTTATTTACAGTTCCCTAGATTAGATTACTGAATCAAAATATGGCTTTAATCCTTACAATAAGAAGTTCGTCAAACTTGTAAAAGATTTTATTTGCAGACTGGCAGCACTATTTTCTATATATTATTGCTCAAAGGTGGTTTTTGTTGGTATCAAAAAATGTAATGTTTATACGCCATTTTGAAGACTATATTTCCCTCTAATGACGAAAAATAAACAAACAAATCTAAATTGAATGTTTCTTTTTTTAGACTAATTTATTTATTTTGTAAAAGACGCCATCTATTTTGGCGATCAGTTGAAGTATAACAACAATATTGACACGACTAACAATGCGAAGTAGTAATAATTACGCGACTAGACGAGCGATCCATAGATCAGGGTAGAGTTCATGACGACAGATCCCCTTTGCGCTGGACCGACCAAATAAAATCACTGACCATCACCTCCTTGAATGACTGTGCAAAAAATGTCTCGGCGCTCTCGCCGCAGATATGGCGCGATTCCACGTCATGTCTTGGTGAACAATGCACACGCCCGCCGAGACGTGATGGGGGAATACAGTTTAATCCCGTTCGCGCTGTGATAGTTATGATTAGCCGTTGATTAATAAGACATATCACAGTCGGTAGGAACATCCTAGCTATCGATTTATCGGCTATTGTTACTGTGACGTCCATAATACTTGACATTGGCAAATCATCGATTAACATTGATGAAGCCATTATAAAATAAGAAGAAGAAGCGACATGGCGCAAGGTTGTGCGTCGCGCTGTGGACCGCCATGATTGACCACGATTGCTCTGCCAAAAGCACTACGACTACGAAGATGAATTTTCGTGACAAAACTGACAACCCTACAAAGTATGTCTTTTTGTACTGAGGTCAGTTCAGGACGCCACTCTTCCCCCCGAAACCGACCACAGGCTCGTCCAATTCTTGTAACGAACAGTTCGCTTAGATCATCTGGAATGGGAAATTTTCGGTGCGATGCCTGACCAATGTGTGGCCTACTTTAAACGGGATAAATTACTCCTGTTTGCCGTTTCCAAGTAAGTCTATACTAGTCTATATATAAATAAAGTTAAATGATGTTCTTTGGTAAGCGCATCACTTGTGAACAGGCAAATTTTATTTTTATTGTTCGTAATAGTCCAAATCAGGATGTTAAGGAAAGCAAAATTTAATTATTCGGGAAAAACTGAAAGTGCTTTTCTCTATGGGATTTTTGTATGAACTCAAAACCATAATCTTCTTGTATGTTCGTTGGTATACGCTTCACTTGAGAACGTCTGGACCAATTTGTTCGTAATATTCTAAATAACGGTTTTAAGGGAAAAAAAAGGAAGGAAAAGTTGCCGGGAAAATTGAAAAATTCGGGCAAACTGAAAGTGCTTTTCTCTATGGGATTTTTGTAAGAACTCAAGACGACGGACGAAGCCGATGCTGATTATTATAGACTAGCTATAGCTAGTCTATAATACACTTTAATATATACGTAAATAATAATAAATATGTATGAAACCATGTATGGATGTGGATGAAGCAAGAGAAGTATGTAAAGATCGAGAAAAGTGGCGCTCCATACGCTCTGCCTACCTCTTTCGGAAACAGGCGTGAAGGTATAAATGTATGTAATGTAAAATAATAAACTTTAAAGAATCAAAATAAGTAAAATTTAAACTTGGTAAAATATGTAAAAACTCTTACAGGATTTTTATTCAAGCTGACTAGTTTCTCAGGCATGAATTGAAAAGCGGTAAGTTTAAAGTTTTTTAGTTTCGACTTGAAGTATGAAGTTAAAGTTTTTTGAAGCGAAGCGACATAGAAAAACTGAACGTCACGAGACGGAAGAAACGTGTCTTTTATTCTTCTGAAAACTCTTAACTAGACATTAGCGCTTAATGGAGCTAAAGTAGTAATTTCTCACGTATTATTTTTAAAAGAAATATGGATGAAATCTTTATATGCCCTCCGAAGCAAGAATTATAATATATTATAATTATAGATTGTTTTTTTTAGTTCACTTATTGGCGTTTATGACTTGTACACGACAAAACGGATTTTCATGGATTTTTTAATCTGCTTTGTTTTATCTCTAAAGTGTCTTATATAAAAAATAAATATGATATTTATTATTTATCTATATAAATAAAAATTTAATGCTGTTCGTTGGTAATCTCTTGCGAACGGCTGTTCTGATTTGGATTTTTTTTATGTTCGTAATAATCTGTATAAGATTTTTAGGGAAAGAAAAATTTGAAAAGTTGTCCAGAATATTGAAAAATTCGGGAAAATCTGATAATTTTTCTATGGGATTTTCAGGGGATGAAAATTAATATGGGATACACGGGCGAAGCCGGGGTGGGAAGCAAATTGATAATAAACATAGGTTTTTCATATACATTACCAATTCAAGTTAGATAATACAGTTTAATACGAGCATCACATGGTATAGTGCTATACTGTCAATTCCAATCTTGTCTCGATATTGAAAGCAAATATGCAAATTTACTTATAACCCATGCAAAAATAAACATAAATAAAATAAACATTAAAAACACCTTCACGGTCTTTTTACCTGGCGGTGCAGCCAGAGACACCGGTAACAGTGTCCACTTTTTGCCAGTTGTCCATATTGAACAGAACAGGTGGCAAGCTCGTTGCTGCACTTAATGGAATTGATGTGTCACTTCTTTAAAATAAACATAACTGTGAAAAATGCATTAGTAGTTTAACCAAAGCTTTTTAAATACTGTGACTGATAAGTAGCTTATTTCATGAGAGCACTCTGGCGCTTTCTGCTCAACTCTTAACGGTAGGGAAATTTTAATATACCTATATAAACCTTCTTGGAATGGAAACCTTTCTGTTAAATGGCGTAGTCTTAAAGACATACTGATAGATATCCTTAAATTGTGGCCATCTCAAGTAAGGAACTCTTTTGAGATATTTTAAGATCAAAAGTACAAAGTGGCCACCGAATCCCTAAAGATATGTACGGATCAAATATAATCTCATTGAATATAGGTTGAAGACTACCCCTAGTTCTCTTGTCCAGTTCACTGAATTAATGGAAGGTTTTTGTCGTTTTTTCCCTGCATTAAATTTTCACTTGAATGAATATAAAGGTAAAGGAAGGGATATATGTACACAACTGAAATTCAGACCATAAAGGTTCGATTCTCATATGGATTTAGATTTTTTTATATACAAAACTAGCGGACCCGGCAGATGTTGTCCTGCCCAAACGTTGACTTGCCCGCACTACCCCTACCCCTAACCGTAACTCTACCCCTACCCCTACCCCTACCTCTACCTCTACCTCTATCCCTACCCCTACCCCTACCCCTAACCCTACCCCTACCCTTACTCCTGCCCCCACCCCCACCCCTACCCCTACCCCTAACCCTACCCCTACCCTTACTCCTGCCCCCACCCCCACCCCTACCCCTACCCCTACCCCTATAAAAAAAATTAAAAAAAATTAGGGGTGGACCACCTTTAACATTTAGGGGGATGAAAAATAGATGTTGTCCGATTCTCAACCCTAGCGGATATGCACACTAAAATTCACGAAGATCGGTCGAGCCGTTTCAGAGGAGTTCAATAACGTAATTTTATATATAAGATAATAGAGTTCCAATAAAAATAGTTAATGAATCCATAAAGTATGTGAATTTATTTTTACTCGATATGTAAAAAAAATATACTATCTATCTATCTATTCTATCTATCTATCATCACGCCTTTCATTCCAAGAGGGGTAGGCAGAGACAATCGAATGCCATTTGATACGATCCTGATATCAAGAGAACTTGAGTCGCAAAGTCGGTTGAAAATATGTGTGAAATTGATGACTTTCAGGGATCCATGAAACCTAGGTGTAGCTCATATAGATATATTTTTTACATACTGAGTATAGATAATTTAATATACTTTAAGGATCCATTAACTAGAACTTGCTATTTTTAACAACTTTTGTACAATACTTGAATTGCTGAAGTCCGTTTTTGTATGGGACAAAAGTTATAAGTCTTCTCCTTAACACAACTACACCTAATAAAGTGTACTTTTGATGCCAAAATGTACTGGTCAATGAATATACTCAATTATTCAATATACAAATTGGTGAAACAATGTATACGCAAATGTATGATATGTGCAAGACAAAATTCCAAAACCAGAACGCAACTGATGGGAGAGTAACGCAAGCCCGACCTTTCATACACAGTGAAGTAGACTTTGCAAATATTAGTGTCTAGAGGCAGAGAAGCTAAACTGAATAAAGCATACATAGCCATATTTGTATATATTCCCACGAAGGCTGTTCATTTGGAGTTAGTCGGAGATCTTATATCAGAATCACGTATAGCAGCTTTTTAGAAAATTCGTGATGTGCCCATTCTAAATCCACACCTTTCGTTTCATACTTCGTACGTTTAGCGCTGTCTGTATTTGTGCTAATCTATACTAATATTATAAAAAGGGAAAGTTTGTAAGTTTGGATGTAGGGGGGGGGGGGTTATCTCTCAAACTACTGAACCGATTCTAAAAATTATTTCACGAATAGAAATTCGAAAATATCAACAGGCGAAGCCGGGGGCGGAAAGCTATGCTATGCTCTATTCGGCTGGGCACACTCATGAAATTGGACGGGGGGTTATTTTGTCCGATATTTTTATCAAATCAAGAGATGCATTTTCTATTAAAAGATTGTATTCATTGGCCTGATCTCAGGCCTGATAGAGGAAAGATTTTTTTTTTAAATTTGTTTCTTACACGATTAGGCAAAGGAACTGAGTCCAGACAGCAGAAGTATTCTTTTTAAGAACGCCTGATGATCTGTGGTTGTGTATGTTTACATTTAAATCAAATTAATTGGCAGAGATTATACAAATCTGCGGAACACGTGTGCAAGATTGCGGGATCTTAAGGAGTGAATTAATGGAGTAAATCTCCATAATGTTATTGCTAGAATATGCTTTTATTATAGTTAACAGCACTCTGCCTACCTACTTCATCATCTGAATAGAAAATAATTTACATTTTAATTCAAAAACCCCTTTTAAACCTTCTTTCATCTTCTTTCTCCTTTTTTCTTCACGGGTTGCCTTACAGCTCCTGAAACCGTGTTATGGTTCCAGGGTACCCAGCGGAAGACCAAGTCTCCCTCGTTTAGCCGATGGTATTTGTGAGGCTATACCTAACGAGTTGCCAGTTCTGTTGAGGTATATTTAGATGGAAAAGCCTGTAAGTGTGGTTTCTCGGATTATGTAGGTACATAAGTTTTTAATTAAAAAATCCCATTGGTACATATACAAAAACATTAAAAAAATTATTTAGTAATAAATTTAATACCCTTTTTCATCCCATTAGGGATAGAATTTAAAAAAAAAACTAAAATACATGATCCTAACCTAAGCAGGCAACAAATAAAAAAAATACTTTTTAAAAAAATGTACCGATTTCAAAAATGATGCACTGAAAAATGTAAAGTGCAAATGCCTATAAAATTTAAAGAGTTCTCGATGTCTCCAGGATCCTATCATTAGATCCTAACCTGATGACCGTGGGACCACCTGGAAAGTACACCCTTTCAAACAAAAAAATATTGGCGTCTTCAAGTAATCGGGGAACATACCTACATAAAAAAAATAAAAGATTCCGACGAATTGAGAACCTCCTCCTCTTTTGAAGTCGGTTAAAATAATTCTTATTGAAGAAATAACCTGTTACATGTGAAAATGTACTTACCATATTTTGTGCAGACATATCCGCCGGCGCCGGGACTTACCTTACCTTAAGACAAAAAAATGCATAAATTATTTTTCATCATATTACCTAAATGTGAAGTGGATGTGGATGGTAAATTATATCTTATATTAGACAAAAATTAATAATGTGGTTAAAAATTCATATTTAATTTCGTTTTTTCATAAATTATTGTGATTTTAAGGCTCATTTTTTCATATGACTCATGCTTAAATCATAATGATATTTCATATTAATTAAAAGTAAAAAAATAAAGATTCCGACGAATTGTAAACCTCCTCCTTTCTTTAGGAGATTAGCGATATTATTCATATTATACGTACACATCAGAGAAACCAAATATTAAGGCCGATTTAGACGTTACTAGTGTTTAGTAGAGTGCGTAAGTGGCACTCAAATGCCAGTGCATTAGTAGGTTTCCAGTGACGTTTATACTTCTTCCAGTAGATTGCCATTTTGTAGGCCAAAACACACATGTCTCTCCTTGTCAACTTGTGCAATCTACTGACCGTTTAGACTACAGCGAGTAGCGAGTCAGGATCGTGCGGGGGGTTGAGCGGGCGCGGGAAGGGTGTCACTTGAAACAAAAATAAAAAGCTATGCTATTTGATTCTAGTAGAAAGGCGAGTGGAACGTACAAGTACGAGTACTAGAAACTACCGTTTACATGTTTCTACTAATGTACTTTCCTAACGCACTCTACTAAACACTAGTAACGTCTAAATCGGCCTTTATGTGGTTACTTTGAGGTTATGTTTTTCAAAATGGTGTTTTCGAAAATTGCATGAAATCTTGAGAGGGTGCTGAAAGATGAAGGGAGTTATATCACGATAAAAACGTATAGTATAGAAAGACTCACAAATTCTGCTGTCGGCAATTTTTAACACGTATGAAATCACTTGCACTTCATTTCACTATTATCATTTCACATTATGTAAATAAAAAAAAATGTTGGTACCGATTTCAAAAATTGTGCACTGAAAAGTAAGAAATAATTAATATTTCGTCATAGAATTTGAAGACGGTTGGTGCCAAAGTTGTTGAGATTTTTATACTTATATTTTCTTTATAAACGCACACTTATTTATTTAAAACATAACATAAAACATAATTATTTTTTACTTCTTCTTCTTTTTTATTATGGCTCCACCAATGTTCATCGGTGATTTGCCAATGTCAAGTATTATAGTCTTTATAGTGTATATAGCCGGTAAATCGGTATTTAAGACAATCCCGCCGACCGTGATATGTCTTATTAATCACTGATTAATCACAACCATCACAGCGCGAACAGGATTAAACTGGATTCCACATCACGCCACGACGAAAACGCGTGCGTATGTCGCCATGACCGGATGTGGAATCCAAAAATAAATAAGTAATCTACCATAGAGTATATTTTACAGACTACCCTCAACATTGTTTAGTTTTTTTTTTTTTTTTTTTTATTGTTTTTTACTATAAATGGCATAATACTTGACATTGGCAAATCGTCGATTAACATTGATGGAGATTCCACGTCCTGTCATAACGATAAACGCACGCGTCTCGTCGTGGCGTGATGGGGAATCCGGTTTAATCCCGTCCGCGCTTTGGTGGTTGTAATTAGTCAATGAGGACATTGGCAGAATTGCGACGATTAAGTCAGCACTGTTGCCATATATCAAAAGAAGAAGAAGAAATTGTGAAAAGAAAATAGTATTGTGATTTTCCAGATAGAAACAATATTTTTTTAAATAATATGGTACGATAAAAGTTAAGTGAAAATATGGTGTAGGTCTCAGAAGGTGTATGTGTTGAAAAATTGTGGAATTCGTAAGGTATTATTATTGAAATGGAATTTCTAACACCATACATATTGCTAATACTCTCATTTGCTCATGATGAAAAGAAAAGGAATGATAAAAGGGGTAGGGGTAGGGGTAGGGGTAGGGGTAGGGGTAGGGGTAGGGGTAGGGGTAGGGGTAGGGGTAGGGGTAGGGGTAGGGGTAGGGGTAGGGGTAGGGGTAGGGGTAGGGGTAGGGGTAGGGGTAGGGGTAGGGGTAGGGGTAGGGGTAGGGGTAGGGGTAGGGGTAGGGGTAGGGGTAGGGGTAGGGGTAGGGGTAGGGGTAGGGGTAGGGGTAGGGGTAGGGGTAGGGGTAGGGGTAGGGGTAGGGGTAGGGGTAGGGGTAGGGGTAGGGGTAGGGGTAGGGGTAGGGGTAGGGGTAGGGGTAGGGGTAGGGGTAGGGGTAGGGGTAGGGGTAGGGGTAGGGGTAGGGGTAGGGGTAGGGGTAGGGGTAGGGGTAGGGGTAGGGGTAGGGGTAGGAGTAGGAGTAGTACAGGCAAGCCAACGTTTGGGCAGGACAACGTCTACCGGGTCCGCTAGTAATAATATATAAGTCAGTTTATAATGTTATCTGTAGTAGGTATTAGGTACCTATAGATAATTTTCTGCAAGCAAGTCTTTCAAAATCTATTTGCTCGGCAAATTTTTTATCTTATTTCACGGAAGCTTTCAGTAATGCGATCCAGTTTTACGACAAAACGCTGCCAAGTCCGACACGGCTATATCGGATAATAATATTGTTCAATAGGCTGCGAAGATAAAATATTCTTTGTAATAATGACACTTTTATTACTGTTATATGACTGTAAAATGCCTGTAATATTAACTTATCAATGAAAAATGTAGGTACACGACTAGTCCATGCCTCGGGACTTAGGCAAAGCAAGGTAACGCAGCCATTTTGGGAACCATGCCACAGGGAGAGATTCTTGAAGAGGTATTATTTTTATAATATGTATGTATATATAGTTTTAATTTAACTGCAAATAAAAAAAAATGGCAATTTCCCATCAAAAATACTGATTGCACAGCAAAATACTTGCCTCAAAATATTATTATCTTACACATATACACTCATTACTATTTATATATTAAAGATAAAAATAATGATCCGATTCTGAAAATTATTTCACTAATATTAATAAAAATATTGACGGACAAAGCCGGGGGCAGAAAGATATAATAAATAAATATTTATTTTCAAATTTTATAACATGAAAAAGAGAGAGACAGATTAATTATACAATTCATCCATCAGTTCTCTACTCAAATCTTAAATATACAATCATTAGGAGTTTACAACGTTTACACCCCATTTCACCCCCTTAGGGTTTACCCTAAGCGTGATGTTAAATATCCTAAGAACCTTTCTGAAGAATTGGGCTATCAAATGCAAATATATTATTTCAAATCCGACAGGTAGTTCCAGAGATTAGCGCGATCAAATAGACAAACAAACTCATCAGCTTATTTTTTTAGTAACTTAAGAGTGTAGTGTACCGCGTCCATGTCCATACAAACGGAGAAAACGTTTTACTACCCCTAAATATTATTAAATTTTAACGATTTTGTAATATGTTACTGACATAATGAAAAACTACGTACGTATTTTTTCCTTTTTTCAAAATTCGTAATAGGTCAAAAGTTATAAGCCCCTCAAATCTCGGTTTTTTTGGTTCATAACTTGCTGGTAATAAACCGTCTGTATTTGAGAAACAAAGCAAAATTTCAAAAAAAGCAAAACGTACGTACGTAGATTATAATCTGCTAAAACGTTTGACACCAAAATTATAAGGTTTCGTTATAGTTTAGCAGGTGTAAATCGTTTTCGCCCAAAACGCAATTTTCAACGAAAAACATACCTACGAACACCCACGAGCTGCAGTGCTCTCTGTCGCACTGATGCCCGGGGGAAGAGTGCGATTGAGACAGAATATGATTTTCTAAATACCTATTTCGCTGCGTACGCTGAGCTACACGATCCTCTTAAGTACATGAACATAAAGATTAGAAAGAAATCAATAAAATAAATAAAATTTGTCAATCATAATACCGGGAATTATGTCTATAATGACTGTCATAATATCCGTTGAGCCGTACACTTTCGTTAGCACCTTAAAATTTATTTCATAAAAGGCTTTTATGGCTCTGAAAATTCAAATTCAGCACAAAAAAATCTTAATAAAGCGACTTGTGTTATCTTAAAACTAAGTTTTCGGTGCGGGTACATTGAGTGAAACCTCAACAGAACCAACTTTTCACTTTGACGAAAGTTTATTTTTATTCCAGCGACGGTTTTAATCGACTTGTCGTTATGAATAGCTGGGAAAACTTCGAGAGAGGCACGGGGGCTCGATCTAATGAACTTTTGCAAGCGGTGTAATTGAATATTTTGATGTTGCGATATAATAATTTCGCTTCCATTTCATTAAATTGTTACATTTTGTATTTCATTTCTTCAATTTTAATTAATGCTTAGTTATTTTAGAATATCGTTCGAATGAATTTATTAGCGTCACTCATTGCGATATAAACATCCTAACTTCCTAACTGATTTATTAAAAATGCTAAAGTTTCTTTGTTTGTTTGATTACTTGTCTGAGCAACGGATTGACGTGATTAAGTTTCATTTAGGTTTTCCTATAAATTATAAGCGAAGTCCTAATATATTATCTATTTTTTTTCAAAATTTTAAAATTAGTAGTTTCGGAGCTAGGGGCGGGGTAACGCTCAATTACGTATATTTTCTTACCTATATCTTCGTATAAACTATGCAATTTAAAATAATAAAAACAAAATTTGTATGATGCACTTAAAAAAAATTTATCTTATTAATTTTTCCCACATAATTAACCCCCAAATTCGAAATTCGATTATTTACGCAATTCGTCCATGATTAGGTCATCAAACTCTACAATTATGTCTAAATTTCAACTTTTTCGTCCACTAGATTCGGAGAAAATAAGCTGTGACAGACGGACATACAAACACAAGAGCGAAACCCTAAAAAATTGCTAAACATTATTCGGTATTATCAAATTGAAATTCTTTATTTGTCTGTTACAATTATTATAATAACAGAACCCATACATGTCATTGTGGGTATACAAATATCAAGGCTTTATATATTATCTTTTTGGTATCCAAAAAATTGTATCTTTTTTTTGGTATCTCGTGTTACCTTACTTTTTTTCGTATACACAAATAAACACATCTTCACGGCTTTTATACCTTGCGGTGTGGACAGAGAAGAACGAAAAATCAATAAGCACAATATTTTCATAAAGAAAATTGGTGCTTTTCAATTTAAACCCGGCCGGCACCTGCGGGACTCCTTTCACATTTCTTTCTATTCTATTCTCGTAGTTTAATATTTAAGTCTATTGACTGCAAGCGACGAGCAAAGTTCAACGAGCATTTTTTGCTGAAAAACCTGTAACTACATTTACAGTAGTGAAGTTTCCGTTATTCAGTTAGTCTGCTCCGGATGTAGCCTGCACTCGTCGCAAATTAGCTGCAGACATTTCTAAACAGATTTCAGAAATTTCCAATCTTTTTACTCACTCAATAGGATGCAAGGTACTTATAAAATGTGTTATAAGTTGTATCTGTGTGTCTATGTGGCTGTCTGTGGCATCGTAGTTCTTAAAAGCATGAACCGATTTTGATTTAGTTTTTTTTTTGTTTGAAAAGTGACTTGATCGATAGTGTTCATAGCTATTATTCATGATAATCAGTTCAGCTGTTTGAAGATAATGACCATTTTTCTAGGTCTCTAGTTTCTAGTTTTCCTTGTCGATTCTAATTTTTGTATACTGTGACTTCAATGATTATTACAATATCATGGTAACGTTGACCTGATGCTGCAGCATCATCTGGAATCAGCACGATACCCAACTCCTCACCAACTCGGGTTTTTTTTTATTTTAAATTTAATATTATAATATTAGTACCTATTACCTATAGATAATGTGAATATAATGTATACCTATATCCTTTTGTTCAGCAATATTATTAATAAGAAATTTACTTAAATCAAAATAAGTGAGATTACAAAATCAAAATAATTTTAATAATCATTGAAGAGACAAAAATATTTCAGTCAAAGACCACAGCAGAAACTTGACATTTTAAAATTAAATTCAGGTAATTATAATTTAATGGTTGTTGTCTTTAATTTTTCCATTACGTTTTTATGAGAGTTATTGACACTGTTTTTAAAAGGTTGACCAAAATAAAATTATTCTAAAACAACAACAGCGGAATGTAAAATGGCTTCGCAAAATCCCTCGGTTAGTAGGTTTTAATTTAAAATTAAATTCATGTTTACCTACATAATCAAATTGTCAAATTATATTATTTCCTTTATTTAATAATTCTTTTATATTATTCTCATTCCATTAATTTCTATTATAGTTATAAACATAATGCGTCGGTGGCCGAGTGGTTAATACCAGAGTATTAACTAGACAGACCAAGGGTTTGATCCCGGATCCCGGCCATGTACCAATGGGTTTTTTAATTAAAAACTTATGTATATAATCCGACAAACCACACTTAGGGGCTTTTCCATCTAAATATATCTCAACAGAACTCGTTAGATATAGCCTCACCTAAACGAGGGAGACCTTGGTCTTCCGTTGGGTACTCTGGAACCGTAATATGGTTTCGGGAGCTGAGGCGACCCGTGAATAAAGAAAAAAAACATAATAAAAATTAAATTAAATTAAAATTAGGAGATAGCTTAATTGGTGAGTTGACCTGAAACCCGGGTTCAATTCCCACTCGTGCCAAAAATGCAAATTTTATGAATATGTGTTTCAATCGACTTCTCGTGCTTCGGAGAGGGCACTTCTTCTAAAATTAACAGATATTAATTAGCAGCAACAGGCTTGCCACCTGTTCTGTTCAATATGGATAACTGGCAAAAAGTGGACACTGTTACTGGTATCTCTGGCCATACCGCAAGATATATAGATACCTATACTAGTGGACCCGGCGACGTTGTCCTGCCCAAACGTTGATTTGCCTGCACTGCTCCAAGCCCTACCACTACCACTAACTTTGGATATTGTTCATACAATAATACTAAAATCGCGATTAAAAAATGGAGGGTGGGGGTAGGAGGGTGAAAAATAGTTTACGACCTATTCTCATACCTACCGAATATACACAAAAAAAAAATCATACAAATCGGTCAAGCCGTTTCGGTGGAGTTTGGTTACAAACACTGTGCCACGAGAATTTTTATATATAGATACTGCATGCAAGGATGTATATTGAAACGATAGGCTCTCACCTACTATGTACGGCCAAGAAACCACATCCATAACCGTACAATTGAATAACAAATTCCTTAAATCCTTGTTATACGGATTATCCATGACATGCAAATGAGCATTAACTAATAAGTAAGTCTAAATAGGCGGGTCAAATTATCCTAGCTAAAGCAGACACCCAAAATTTTGTTGTGTGGTTACGGTTAATCTCTTTGGATGCTTCTCTCAAACTAACAAACAAAACATTAACTATTCCACATCCCCTAGCATATATGATACATTTCTAAATTAAAATTATAACTTAAACTTCACTACATAGTATAAAACAAAGTCGCTTCCCGTCTGTCTGTCCCTATGTATGCTTAGATCTTTAAAACTACGCAACGGATTTTTAATAGATATAGTGATTCAAGAGGAAGGTTTATATGTATATAACATGGCTTATTTACGAAACGATTTTAAGCAAACAGTATTTATCCAATTAAGTACCTTAAATACATAGTGAATTTAATATAGATCAATATGACCCTTTACAGCATGTAATTTAAATGAATATTTTCGAAGATATTACAGATTTAAAATGCAGGGACCGCAACCGCTATAGTACCGGTATGCGCCCGTGCGGAGCTGGGGCGTGTCGCTATTCATTAATATTTTGTGTAAACTGATTGAAATATGACGATGATTGTTGAAGTCTGACGTTGGAAAAAGTCAAGCCGACTGGGAGCAAGGTTATAGGCATACTTAGCTCTGCTACCCGTGCGAAGCCGGGGCGGGTCGCTAGTTGAGTATATACCAAAGGAGACGTGTAGCGTGCACATCACCGAACAATTTTTTTCTGCCACTTTTACGAACCCCTGTACCACTGTTTTTTTCTGTCGTTTTATTGTCGCAACGGATTTTACGTTATATGATGATTATGCTAAAATACAAACATAATAATTATAATTAACGATTGGAAACACTATGTTTCCGCAAATTAGACGTCTTAGATCGCCTTTCCCATTTAAGACATCACATTAACTATTTTTCTAGAGCTCTGTCTCGTGGCACAAAACGATACCAACGAAACCGAAAAGGTAACTTATTACTGCTCGCCTGATCAGTTTAATTGGTCAAAGAGCAAAAAATTTGCGAAAGGGACAGCCCGTCTATGCCCCTCCTTAGGCTTATGTGTTGGTTTACAAATGAATACATGCTACCGCGGACTTTTTCGTAGTTAATTTTATTCTAAACAATTCTTTCATACATCATTTTGTTGTATATCTGACGGATTAGACAGCATATGCCATGAAACAATTTTTTTCCTCCTAAACATAGTAAACCTTCCCGGTGAATCAATCTAGTAGTTTTTCGTAAAAAGGGCACAGACAGACAGACAGACGTGGCGGGGGACTTTTATTTGTAAAATGTAGGTAGGTATTATAGTGATGCTAGCTTTCTTCCCCGGCTTCACCAGTGGAAAAAAAATATGAAGAAAAAACAACCCCCGGTGTAGTTACAAATATAATATCTTACGGAACCCTAATTTTCTTTCAATAAAATAAAGATTGTGTCCCGAAATAGTATAGTTTTATAAAAGTGAAAGAATTGTTTAAATCGGTCAAGTAGTTTTCGAGTTTAGGTACCCCATTTATTTTTATTTTTATTATACCTTATTAGGGAGGGGGTGGATCTAAAAAACGTCCTTCCCTAGAACTCAAGCTATCCCCGTATCAAATTTTATCAAAGTAGGTGGTTTAGACAGACAAAATATTATGGATAATTACGTAGGAAAATATAATTTGTGGTATTAGTTGTGGTATAAAAAAACGGGTTGCCTTACAGCTCCCGGGAACCGATCCCGACCTCAGGGTACCCAGCGGAAGCCAAAGTCTTCCTTACTTAGCCGAAGATTTTTTTAAAGCTATACCTAACGAGGCTATACTTCTGGTGAGGTATGTACCTACATGGAAAAGCCTCTTTATACGGTATAATCAAAGAAGATTCAATATTTTTCATAAGTTACTTATATCTAATACAATTTGTTGCCCGTGTCGTGGTGACCCGTGGTATTTTCAATTAATCAACTCTAACAAATATAATAGCATAAATTATACAAAACCTCAAAAGCCTTGCAAGTAACATTTAATTTTATAGTTAGACTAGACACGTAAGGCAGCAACCACGAAATAATTCTGTACATTGTTGAGTTGTATTCAATTATTAATTTAGGAAGTAGCCCTTTGTTCCACATTCTCACGTCAACTTGAAAATTACAAAACTCATAAGCTTTCCTACAAAATTTAATTTACAATGGTTACAAAGGTGAAATTTAAGTAATTTTAGTAGCAGGTTATATTCGGAAGTGATGTGTGAAGGATGTATTGCGTAGTCAAAATAAATAAATAAATAAATACAAAAATCCTATAGAAAAATACACTTTCAGTTTTCCAATTTTTTAAGTTTTTTACGAACATTAAATTACAGTAGACTCACATGTGTAACATCTGACATCTCACCTTGGTATCAAACAACATTAATATTATATCCTGAAAACATTAACACTTTATACACAACAAAGTTAAGCGCACAGCTGATACGTTCTCCTTCTCTATTTTCCTGTCTCTTTCTTGTCACACACCATACCATCTGACTGCCAACTCTACCACCGCGCGTGCTCATTGTCAAATCAAATTGCAGGAAAGCGAGAGTAAAGATGTTACGCATCAAAAATACAAAATCCGTCCAGCCGCTTCTCAGTCGTTCTCAGCGCTTACCAAAGAACAGCATTTAATTAAGTTATGTAGATACCTATCCGTATTTTTAATATTAGTTACTATACTCCTTCCAAATCGTACATTTTATTTCACGTAGCAACGTCTAAGTTCATATTTTCTCGAGTTTTCAGCGGTCACGAACCTCGTTGGAGTTTATTGAAAACTATTTTCGATACCTCTCACCTCAGACCGCAAATATTGAATTATCGTTAATAACTTTAAAATACACTGCAATGTGCTTTCGAAGTGCTAAAAGTTTTACTTTGTTGTCGTCTTTTCTTAATAAAAGTAATGGAAACAAACAATGGTATGTGCAGTTGAGTTTGTGAGAATTTATTTTATATTTAAAAGATTGCCAACAAATATTGCAATTCGGTATATAAAGTACCTATTTTAAGAACCAACATATTTTATTTTAGTAGTTTTTTAGTTTTTGACGTCATCATTTAGGTAAAAGAACCATTTTGTCCCATTTTTCAACTCATTTGTCTTTAACCATTATAATACATAATTCTCGGTTACGGTATTTGTAACCAAACTCCTCCGAAACAGCTTGACCGATTTGTATGATTTTTTTTGTGTATATGAGAATAGATCGGAAACTATTTTTCACCCTCCTACCCCCAACCCCCTATTTTTTCATTACACTCGTAGCACCTTCAAGAAATTTTCTTGAAAACGATAAAAGTTTTGGCATGCTTCCGAACGTGTCGGAAAATTCATGAGACTGTACTCTGGAGCCGTTTAAAACGAATATACAGTTAAATTTATTAGTTTTAAAGTTTTTTTTACTAAGAATTAAAAATAACTGAGTGCCAGGAAAACAATAGTTAGGCGCCGTGTAGTCGCGCCTCAACACTTGCTTCTTTAAGGCCTGGTGTCCTTTAGAAGGGTTATTTCTATTTAGACCCATTTCCACTTTCACCTTAGTTAAGTACATTTTCTATATATGTATACCCATATAAAAAGATTGAGATTAATAGATTCAAAAACTATTGATTCTTCATTGACTGATTCACAAGGAAGGTTTACGTGTATAAAATATCACGCTAAATACGTCTTTTGAGAGGGGAGTAGTAATCAATAATGTTAATGTTCCTTATTCGGCGAATTGTGGATGGAGTGATCATGTGATATTAAAATTTAATGCCATAAATACTCAGCCCTACAAACTATACGTATGTAGTTAAACGTTCTCATAAATGTAATCATGACAGTGAAAGTAATTTTAGTGGTTCTGGAAGTTACAAACAGACGGGCGCCATTTTAGTATCAATGGACAGATATTTGTCACAGAATACAGGCATTTGACACACGGCACCGTTCCATCTCTAGTGCTATTTTTAATATTATTTAAGCGAAATAAATTGAGTATGCGATAATATCCTTTTGGAATAATGTAGCTTCATAATACTCATCGGTCCAGGAGTTTTATTTTTACAAACGTACTAACATCATCAGCATCATCATCAACCTTTTTAAGATCCACTGCTGGATCATTGGTCTCCCTCTAGCGCACCATATTAGTGGTGCTCATTGAGAGGAATTGCCATAGTCACCACGCTTGGCAGGCAGGTTGGTGACCGGACGCCGCTTTACGTGCCCTCCGAAGCACGAGGAGTCGATTTAAGCACATATTCTTAAAGAAAATTTGTGCTTAGCATTTTGGCAGCGAGTACTAACAGTAAGTTCCAATTGAGAATTAAACTAAATGGGAAAATGTACTCCTTTTGTCCCCGTATCCATCCCAGTGTGGCTCGACCTCTAAGCTCCAGCTCACATACTTATTTATACGCCCACGATGTGTCAAGGATGTGTGACACCCATGGAAATAGCTATTTACAGAGAAGCCTTCTCAGATATTTTCGTAGCTGCATCTCATATTCAAGAACATATCTATTTTTTATAATAAAAAATGGGTGTCGGTGTGTAGACTCAAAGAAAAAACTAATATTACTATAGGTATTATCTGCGACAATTTTCTCTTCCTAAAGTTTTTTAAAGGTATTTCGGGGGTATAAAATTTAAAATGTAACGATGCGGTGGCCGAGTTTTCAAGATATCTGATATTAACTAGGCAGACCACAGGTTCTATCCGGATCCTGGAAAATTTGTTTATCATAATTTCGATTTTCCCCGGACAATAAGATATTTTTCCGGTATAAAAAGTAGCCTCTATACGGTCCTCCAGCAATCTCTATGCAAAAAGTGTCAATCCGTGGGTCTTTGGATGAAATAAGAACGAATAAACAAATAATATTTATAATATTAGTTTAAATTTACAAAATATTTTAATAAAAATAACATTACAGTCGTTACTATAAAAAATAATGAAAACGACTAAAAAATAATATATTTTTTTATAAATTTTATTTCTCGAAGTAAATTAAATAAATAATAACCAAAATTTACGAAATTAGACTAAAAAGATATAAAGCTAAATTAAATCTAAAAAAGGCCCCTGCGGCATTGTGCCGAAGATGCTGGCAGCGTTTCCTCGCTGTATCGCTAAACTAATTCGTTGAGTTGACGCCAGCGCTCTTTCGTGGCATATGCTATCTAATCTGTTAGAGATACAACTAAATTATATATTAGATATTAAAGAATATTGTGTATACATACTTCTTCATCTTCTTTTATTGTGGGTCCACCGAGCTGAGACTCTTGGCAACAGCAGGATGCATATTAGAATCTGGTAACTGATGCCAAATTTAATTGCATTTGGAATATGTCAATAATATGTTTCTTATATCAACATTTAAACAAATTCTACATTGTATATTACCTAATTGATAGTGCCTTATTTTTATATAAGTAATAAGTAAACAATTTATTTATATTCTAATACGATGTAATATAATAATAATTTAATATTTTTTTTAATAAGTGTATTTGAAAGAAACTGTAATTGATATTGTTGATGTGTCCTAAATGTACTAAGTATAATTTGTCTTGACTAAATCTTGCATGTACGTATTAAAATCTTAGTGCAAGATGTTATATTTAAATAAATAAATAAATAAAATGTTAATCGATGATTTGCAAAATTTACATAATTATTGCCAGGCCATAGACAAAACTTTTTACAACACTAAACTATTAATTAATTCTCTGTTTAGGATTTTGTTTTGCACCCAACTCTACGACAAAATAATTAATCAAAGACTAGTTTTTCGCCCCGGCTTCGCTCAAGGAACCTTTTGAAATGTGACTAAAATTATATTAAGAATTTTCTCAGGCCTTCCATATGTCTGTAAACCACATCGATTCGTTGCTATTTGGCTGCGTTAAAAATGTATCTATCTTAAAGGGAATTGGCACAGCGTACCGCAGAAATAAGCGCTTATTATTACTGCATATAGATTACTGTAAACCGCGGGATCAAGGCAATGATGGCCATTTACGTAAAATAGTACTGGGAGAAACGTTAAGAATCCTTCGAGATTAGGTCGAAAGTCGATCCCAGTTAAGGGCAAGACAGTGAGATATGAGCGCTCATAAATATTACTTTCTCCTTGTTTCGTAAATTAGGGTGGGAAAATGTCGTTTACTGTTCCGGTTTTTTTGAGACATATATATATAGCGAAATGGTTTTGAAAGTGAGTTACTGAAATGGAACTCGAGCCAAGTTCAATTCTTAATCGAAACAAATTCTTATATTGTTGTGAAAAAAATCAACACTTCGTGCGCGAGTCCGACTAGCACTTGGCCGGTTTTTTTTAAATAAGTTGTCGTTTAAAATTCTTAAAATTTTTATTTTAATTAACCTATTTTACATTTTCAAAACTAATAATAATATTTATAAACTCTTATTTCAAAATGTTACAATAAAAAGACATGCAAAGTTTGTTTACCAAATAAAACAAGTCAAAAAAGACACTTTAGATAGTATCTTATATCACTTTTCTCATTTTCGTTATAATGTAAAAAATGTGTGTCTGCAATATTTACCGAACAGTTTTAATTAATTTAATTAGTTTAAAGTATAACTTTAATTCTGTTTTAAATTAATAACTTTATGTCAACAAAGTATTTTATGTAAATATGTTCGATTTCATTTGACTACACTCTAACAATTTTAATTAAATTGAATAGCAAACATTACTATGATTTCGACTCATATATTAATTTATTAGAGTTTCTAAATTATAGCGCGTTTTATATGAAATGAATTATGGGTGTATCAACAATAGATATAATTTTTTTTTAATAAGATGGGAATTACAAAGAAAAACAAAACAAATACACCTTCACGGCCTTTATACCTTGCTGTGTGGCCAGAAACATCAGTAACAGTGTCCACTTTTTACCAGTTATCCATATGGAACAAAACAGGAGGCAAACAAAAAACAATTATTAAGCTATCGACATCAATGCTACAGAATATTATATATGCTAAGAGAAAATACTAAGATATTAAAAAATATGTTTTTTTTTTATATTCTACATTAGTTAATTTTTTCCCAATATTTATTTAAGTACTGACATTTATTACAAGTGCGCGTTATAAACTTCTTTGAAATAATTGAATCCGGTTTTATCCCGCCCACGCTGTGATAGTTGTGATTACTCTGCGATTAATAAGACATAATCACAGTCGGCGGGTTCATCTTAGATACCGATTAATCGGCATATATATACCTACTATAAACTATACTATAAAGGTATTATATACTTGACATTGGAAAAATCATCGATTAACATTAGTGGAGCCACAATAAAAGAAGAAAAAGAAGCAACTGGCCAAGTGTAGCCATTGTTACTAGTCTACCTGGCCACACCACAAACTATCCGTAATGGTACGTAATAAACAATACAAACTTATCTACAGAATGGGCATCTCGAATACCAACAAAGGAGATAAAGTCACAGACACGGACGAATTAAAACAGATTTCAATTAATGAACATTTTAGGAAACAAAAGGATATTACACTGTACCGTATAGTCCGAGCAACAAAGGATTGAAGTATACAATAAATTCCACCATCTTCGTGAAACTTAGAGTCTTAAATCTCGTTGAATAACTATCAAATTATTGAATAAAATATTTGTTAGACAGTGACAATTAAACACAGTTATGCCAAAAAGATCCAATCCACAATTCACAACATTACATTCTTCGTTAAGTACCAAAATTTAAAATCCGTTTCGAGATCTTCTTTTGCTTAACACGATACACATTTTTTTTATTCAGTAGTTTACGAAATATTTTGAAAAAACTACACAGTGTAAGGAGTACGGCTCAAAGCTACTATACGCTCTGCCTCAAAAGGCAAGTACCTGGCAATAAAAAAGTATTAGTTGTAGATGTAGGAACAAAATAGGATACAAGGGGATCTAATTTACGTGCTTCATGAAAGTGAATAAAGAATTAATTTTAAATCAATAAACTCAAAAATATACAATAAAATTAATCAAACAAAAAAACCATGTACGAACGATTGAACGAACGAAACGAACGAACGCACGCAGCTCATGTCATTTCTTTTTTTTTTAATACAGAATACGCATAGACACCTTATAATTTAAGCCGTCATCGGCTTTTTATAAAAATCCAATGTTTAAAAAATTATTTAAGAGTGTTAAAGTAAAAATTTTAGAAAAGCAAAAAATAATTAAATCTTAATTTTCAGCTACTTTCACATTGACATAGGCTAATAAAATTAGGGGGTTCAAATTTTGAAATGTTGTGGATTCGGCCAAAAATGAGTTAAGTATACCAAACGACATCTTTGTATGTATTTATTCTATTTATTGCCAAAAATATCCAAGCGACTTGGTATGGAATTAGTGGGTCAAAAATACATCAAGTGTCACATTGCAGTTTTTGTGACATTTGGATTATTAAAATAAAGTAAGTATTTTGAGAAAATTATCTCAGATGCTTTCAAATGAAATTATTTTGTTTTTCATGTCATAACCAAGAATATTATTTTAAAACGTCAAATTCAAGTAGTTTTTTTGATTTTGGTTATTATGTGGATTAATTTAGTAGTATTTTAATTCAGAGTCATTACGCTGAGGGCAGCGGTAGTTTCTCATTGATTCGAAACTTATCTTGGATGGGGGGGTATTGTCACATTGCAGTTTTTGTGACATTTGGATTATTAAAATAAAGTAAATTCAGTTATTGATGATTATAATTATATTAGAAAAAAAAAGCAATTTTGATGTTTAAAGGTTATTACCATTGCCTTTATGGAGATATTACCGTATACTATACTGTGTACTGTGTAGTATAAATTATAAATCTCCTAAGTCCCTTTTTTCTAACTTTCCTTTTAGATTCCATTGGCAACACTGGACATATTGAAATACTGGCTGTTTGTTATCTTGTTTGAATTTGACGTTTTAAAATAATATTCTTGGTTATGACATGAAAAACAAAATAATTTCATTTGCCGATGATTGAAAGCATCTGAGATAATTTTCTCAAAATACTTACTTTATTTTAATAATCCAAATGTCACAAAAACTGCAATGTGACACAAGGTACTATTATATATAATGTACTTACCATTTTTAACAGCTAAAAGAAGAAACTGCAGAAAAGTTTCATGTCACTTGGTAATTAAAATTGGCAAACTTCAATTAAAAATCATTTTGCTAAAAAGATCCAAGACCAGAGCTAATTTTCAGGAGAGATCCAAACTGCAAAAACAAATTTGCAGAAAGTGACCATTTGAAAATATTAAAAAAAAACATGTTGCAAAAACGGAAACGGAACGGAAGAATGAAGAATGAAAGATAGACTAAAAAGGTTTATATAGCTGAAGTGAAAGGAAATGCTGGCAGAGGACGACCTAGGTCAAAGTAGGTACATTTTTATTGAACATATAAAAAAATTATTGATCGATGGAAATATTAAAAGTACACACAATCGCCAAGCATGTATGTCAGGATCGTAACAAATGACATTCGATTGTCTCTGCCTATACCTCTTGGAATAAAAGGCGTGATGATAGATAGATTACAACTTAACAGGTATTCAATGTAGGACGGTTTCATCAATAATCAATGGCCTTTTACAGGCTTTTATTTAATTTCACCTGCCCAGTGAGTGTGTGATCAAATCTTACAAGTTAAATTTTGACCCACTTTCCGGTGTTGGATTGAGCTGTAATTTTGCATACATATGTAAATCGAATGGCAATGCTATATAATGATGTCATAGCTGGTCTGATAATGGAGCCGGAAGGTGGCCACAGGAACTCGTAACAGAACGGAAACGAAACGACGTACTCCCATCGAGTTTGAGCGTGTTCAATTTGTCTTTACAATTTATTTGCATTTGCCATCTTAGGTCAATACTAAAAATTTAATATTACAGTGTTTTCATTGATCTAGAAAAAGCATATGACAACCTATGCAGAACGGAATTATGGTCAACACTAGCGAGATACGGAGTGAATAAAAAACTCATAAAGTTGTTACAGTGGGTGGACAGTGTTCAACCCCGTTTAACATACATTGTGGCGCATTGTGGTGTTAAACAGGGCTGTGTAATGTCACCTTCTCTGTTCAATCTGTATTTCGATAGTTGTTTGACCAAATTACAACAATGTTCCTTAGGGATAGAAATGGGTTTATTATTACTTTGCTGTCTTTTATATGCCGATGATGCTGTACTAATTGCATATTCGGAGCAAGAGCTGCAAAACCAAGTTGCAATTTTGAATGAGAAATGCGAGAAGAAATTCATGAAAATTAATATTTCGAAATCAAAAGTATTAGTATTTGAAAAGGAAGATGAAAGGACGGAGTGTAACATTTGTGGAAAAGGATGTAATAAGTTAGAGCAAGTGAATGAATTTGTTTATTTAGGTAGTATGGTTACAAGAAGTGGAAAGATAGACAAAGAAATTGAAAGGAGAGTGAAAGCGGGAAGCAAGGTATTTGGTGGACTAAACAATGTATGCAGAAATACACAACTTACAACTAAAAGTAAAATGAACATACATAATGCTGATTTAGTTCCATCACTAACTTATGGAAGCGAGACTTGGGGATGGAATAAGAGGCATGAAAGTAAAATAAATGCAGTGGAAATGCGGTCTTTACGTAGAATGTGTGATATAAAGCGTATTGACCGCATCCGGAACGATGTCATTAGAGAAGAATGCGGAGTAAAAGATGATGTTGTGACAAAAATGAAGAAAAGTAGTTTACGCTGGTTTGGACACGTTGAAAGAATGAAGGATGAAAGATTGACTAAAAAGGTTTATATGGCTGAAGTGAAAGGAAATGCTAGCAGAGGACGACCTAGATGTACTTTTATTGAACATATAAAAAATATGTTGATCGATGGAAATATTAAAAGTACACACAATCGCCGAGCATGCATGAAAGGTATGATGAATATAAAAGAAGCAAAAGAGATATGTCAGGATCGTAACAAAATGGCATTCGATTGTCTCTGCCTACCCCTCTTGGGATGAAAGGCGTGATGATAGATAGATAGATAGATAGATAGATAAACATTTAATAGACGTAAAATCGCGTTACACCTTCTTTTTTTCTCCTGCAGTCAAATGTAACACGCTTTTATTCTAAAAGTTGACACTGTAAAAGTTAACATGTACAAAATATTTTATTAAGTTTATCTTGAAGTGAAACCTAGGAACTAACTAATCCAGTCGCGGGAAGGCAAATCGGTTGTTATAGCAAACTAACCCAGTTGTATTCTAGTTGCTCGCAAATACATGACAAATATTATGGATCTAAATGTGAATGTCATCAAAAACTGCGTTATTTATGGCCTTTTTTAGGTCGTCATTCGCCAGGGGCATCTAGCATCAGTTGTAATTGCAGTTGCGTTTTGTCAGGAATTATTATGCATTGCAGTTGCAAGTATACTGATGATTGTTGTAAACACATCTTGTAGCTAGTTTTTATATAAATCTAGCAAATATGTCTCTGATTGCCAGAATAAAACAAGTAAATTATTTTTTTACAGCTGTCATTTTAATATAATGTAACTTTGTGCTGTAGTTTAAATAATTAATAATATAGTAAAATATTAACTAAAAAACACGCTTTTGTCAATAACGCACACTTACACAAACCAAATGAGCCCAAACTCGATGGGGTTACAAAGTTCCTGTGGCCAGCTTCCGGCTCCATCCCCTAGGACCAGAGTACTTGTGAAAACAAATCAACCGACACCCAAACACCATGGGGTTACGTGTTTCGTTACAGAGTTCCACTATCCATCTCCTGGCTCCATCATCAGATCAGATCGATGGTACCAAATTATTGTATTGTTATCCGAATTACATACACTTGCAAGATTTGTTTACATACAGGTAAAGCATAAAGCGTGTAAAATTGCATTTATTTTAATTTTCTCTTCATACATTCAATGACACCCATCTAGTCGAGTGTTACACACAACGATGAACTCGTAAACTAAATTTGCTTACAAAGTGAGCTACTAAGCGAAAACGGTTTCTTTATGGAGCAAGTTAATTTGAAAATTATAGAGGACTACTCTCATACGTTATATTCACACTAGAATCACATTGGGTTGGACGGAAATATGTACAATGTACAGTCATGGTCAAAGGAGCATTCCCACGGAGTTCATTTTCACGTGTATTCTATTCATATTTAAGGGTTCGCGGTTGTCGGCCATCATATATCTGTCAAAAATATGACAAATGACAATTAATCCTAGAAAAAATAGTTTATTAACCGACTTCAAAAAAAAGGAAGAGGTTCTTCTTAATCCGTCTGAGTCATTTTTTATGTATGTTCCCCGATTACTTAAAGTCATGGAAAAATGTCATGGTCATCATGATTCTGGAGAAATCGAGAACTCTTCAAATTTTATAGGCACACTTGAAGTAATTTGGGTATTTTTTCAGTGCATAATTTTTGAAGTCAGTACACTTTTTTTTAAATGCAATTATTTATACAACATTTTCAACTCAAATTGCTGATAGTCATTATTTTAAATGGGATTAAGCCATATTTTTATTGTTTACGGCGTTACTATTGCGTTTTAAAAACTATGGCTATTTAGAAATGTTAATAATGAAAATATGTTTAACACAACTTAAAATAATAACCATCAACAATTTGAGTTGAAAATGTTGTATAAATAGACTCATTTTTCTAGGATTAATTGAGATCCATATTTTTGACAGATATAAGATGGCCGACAGCCACGAACCCTTAATTCTGTGCGTTAAACAAATTCGAATCTCAGATTAACCAAAATTTGTATAAAAATTTAAAGTTTTATGTTTAAAATTATATCGTGAATGATGAGATGGTATAGAATGATTAAGAACCACACGTTTATGTATATGCGCACCACGGTTCAATCCCGGCTATGTACCAATTGTTTTTTTTATAATTAAAAACTAATCCTTCCTTCTTTCCTCCAATAGAGCAACGGATCGATGTGAGTTTTTGCACAGATATAGTTGGAGGGAAGAAAAGTGATATCCCGGAAATGCTTCGAGATAAATTTTGATATAACAATTTTCCACGGGCAAAGCCGGGGCGGAAAGCTAGCTTCTCTATTTATATATATTATGTTGTTATTGATTAAAGTAAATTAACACAATTTGTGTAAGTAATAAATTGCTCCCACATCGCTTCGTCAAATTCTGAAATAGTCACGTACGTCTTTGATCTAGTACCTATTGCATATTATGTTACCTAAGGTCCATAATTGAACGTGGGGTGCTGAGAAATATTCTATTAAAATACAGATGCAATGGACAAACCGACAAAAATTCTAAAAACATTTTTTAGGTTTAAATATGGCTAAAATAGAACATGTAACTAAATTCAATTTCGTTGCATTGATTACAACAGTGATAATTTTATTTAAATCTAGTAGCATATGAGACAACTTCTTTAAACACAATTCAGTTTCATTTTAGGATAAGGATTGAAATATGAACTTTTTCCCCGACTTGATTTACTTATACTGTTAGTGCTCAGCTCCTAAACATGATTAGTCCAGTTTTGCTGCTTGAAAACATCTCTTGTGAATTAACTTATCTACATGTGAAAATCCGTTTAGTAGTTTTTTAATCAGGTGCCTGGACTATCGCAGAGATTAAAGTAAATTAAAATTGGGCTATTGTATTGGATCGGTTATTTATTTATTATTGTTTATAATTAGAAGAGTATTGATCTTACCGGAGTTTTACACCTACGATCGCACTACGCCAAAATGAATGCATGTAGAGTACTTTTTTTTTGCAACAAAATAGATCTTTCAACATAACAAAACTTTATATTTTTTTTTTTCATATATTGCCACTTTCGGTAAATCTAAGATGAAAAGGGGAAATAAAAAGCACACGAAGTCGAAGAGCATGCATGGATCGTGGCGAGTCTTTGGTCTCTGCCTACGCTAAGGGAAATAAGACGTGAGATGAGATGAAAAAAAGGAAAATTAGTATCCGAATGAACGTTTGCGTTAATATAAAAGACTAGCTATCCGCCCCGGCTTCGCTTTGAAATATGACATGAGAATTATCCTGAAGGATTTTCGGGATGTCACTCTCCGGTCTTCAAACTTCACAGTGACAGTTTCGTTGCTCTGTATTGACGTGTAAAAAGAACAAACAAACACATTTATAGTATTAGTTAGGATTAGGATTAGGATTAACATACACGCGAGCGAAGCCCCTGTTAAACGCTAATTGTAGTATAAAGTTTCGAAGGCAAAGTAGAAAATTCCGCACAAGTTATCTCATAATTTATGACAATAATTTACAAGAAAGATGAATAAAGTAGTGAGTTTAAGAGGAGTGGAAAATATACACAAACTTGTCTTGAAACAAGTAAAACTTTGTAAATAATGTAGATTAGTTCATAATTATTATGCGTTTTCAATTACGGTTGACAATATATACACAAATACGATTATTGCTACTTATGTATTAGACATAGATATATGCTGCCAGGGACTTTTTGGTAGATAATTTTATTCCATACAATTCTTTTCTACATTATTTTGACCGATTAGACAGAATACGCCATGAAATCGCGCTAGCGCTAACTTTTTCCCCTACTTGATTCACTAATTCGAATTGCTCAAATGCTCAAATTTTGCTGTCCTTCTACTTCTATAATAGGGATGTGGATATTTGAAATACTTTGTAAATAGCTGTATGTTTATTATTTATACTAATAAATTATTTATTAGTAAGTCGCTAAGTCGGATTTGAAAAAATATTTTTGCATTTGATAGCCCAATTATTGAGGTTATATAACATCACGCTACGACCCAAAAAGCAGAGCAGCGGGTGCAACCGCAAGGCACAGCTTGGAGTAATAAAATAATTAGAAAATTTAAATTTTTATTTTCATTTAATTTTCTTTTTAAAATTCCCGCGAAAACGTTCTGGGCGCCATTATGACATCACATTCACGCAAACCAACAACATGTTTGTCACAGATTAGATAAAATAACAATAAAATAACTTAGTCAGTGACAGATTGACAGACAGTTAATTATATATAGTTAGTAGTCTGTGGTTATTTATTTGAAATTTACATGAATGTGACATGAATTAAAGATTTTTCATATAGATATACCTAAAAGAAATATATATATATTTTTATATATATTTTTATATATATATTTAGGAATATTAAACAAATAAATAAACGTTATGAACTATATAAAAAATATTATTGTGTATCTATTTATTTTCTTTCACTGTCAACATCCTTATATGAGCAATGGCTCAGGAACATGGAAAAAATATCAATTTTGCTTTCTAGAATCTTGGAAAATACATAAATCAAAATAACTGAAATACTTTGCCTTTGGCTGGGCACCCTGGGGCTGGAAACGGTTCCCTGGAGCTGTAAGGTAACCAGTAAAGAAAGAAAAAAAATACTTGATATTTTTCCGTAGGTCAGGCTATATAAAATAAATAGTAGTATACATTTCAACCTACAATATAAATAGGCCATGACAATAATATATTTTCCGTATTTTCTTTATATCCCAAAATAAAGTAATACGGAGAAGTTATTAATAATACAATGGTCGAGAAAGGCGCCTCTCTTTGACACCATTCGGAAAAACTAATTGACAGTTCTGAAAATCATTTGTAGTAACTTTTGTACTCGTATAGTTAGAAAATAAGTAACGATTTCCAAAGTCTTTGTGTTGAGTTTTAAACGTGTTTTCCTAGTTAGGATTAGGATTAGGATTAACATACACGCGAGCGAAGCCCCTGTTAAACGCTAATTGTAGTATAAAGTTTCGAAGGCAAAGTAGAAAATTCCGCACAAGTTATCTCATAATTTATGACAATAATTTACAAGAAAGATGAATAAAGTAGTGAGTTTAAGAGGAGTGGAAAATATACACAAACTTGTCTTGAAACAAGTAAAACTTTGTAAATAATGTAGATTAGTTCATAATTATTATGCGTTTTCAATTACGGTTGACAATATATACACAAATACGATTATTGCTACTTATGTATTAGACATAGATATATGCTGCCAGGGACTTTTTGGTAGATAATTTTATTCCATACAATTCTTTTCTACATTATTTTGACCGATTAGACAGAATACGCCATGAAATCGCGCTAGCGCTAACTTTTTCCCCTACTTGATTCACTAATTCGAATTGCTCAAATGCTCAAATTTTGCTGTCCTTCTACTTCTATAATAGGGATGTGGATATTTGAAATACTTTGTAAATAGCTGTATGTTTATTATTTATACTAATAAATTATTTATTAGTAAGTCGCTAAGTCGGATTTGAAAAAATATTTTTGCATTTGATAGCCCAATTATTGAGGTTATATAACATCACGCTACGACCCAAAAAGCAGAGCAGCGGGTGCAACCGCAAGGCACAGCTTGGAGTAATAAAATAATTAGAAAATTTAAATTTTTATTTTCATTTAATTTTCTTTTTAAAATTCCCGCGAAAACGTTCTGGGCGCCATTATGACATCACATTCACGCAAACCAACAACATGTTTGTCACAGATTAGATAAAATAACAA
Source organism: Nemapogon koenigi (assembly GCA_963924495.1). NCBI lineage: Eukaryota > Metazoa > Arthropoda > Insecta > Lepidoptera > Tineidae > Nemapogon > Nemapogon koenigi. Next base: position 6,729,423 of record OZ004649.1, on the reverse strand, counting down.
TAAAATAACTTAGTCAGTGACAGATTGACAGACAGTTAATTATATATAGTTAGTAGTCTGTGGTTATTTATTTGAAATTTACATGAATGTGACATGAATTAAAGATTTTTCATATAGATATACCTAAAAGAAATATATATATATTTTTATATATATTTTTATATATATATTTAGGAATATTAAACAAATAAATAAACGTTATGAACTATATAAAAAATATTATTGTGTATCTATTTATTTTCTTTCACTGTCAACATCCTTATATGAGCAATGGCTCAGGAACATGGAAAAAATATCAATTTTGCTTTCTAGAATCTTGGAAAATACATAAATCAAAATAACTGAAATACTTTGCCTTTGGCTGGGCACCCTGGGGCTGGAAACGGTTCCCTGGAGCTGTAAGGTAACCAGTAAAGAAAGAAAAAAAATACTTGATATTTTTCCGTAGGTCAGGCTATATAAAATAAATAGTAGTATACATTTCAACCTACAATATAAATAGGCCATGACAATAATATATTTTCCGTATTTTCTTTATATCCCAAAATAAAGTAATACGGAGAAGTTATTAATAATACAATGGTCGAGAAAGGCGCCTCTCTTTGACACCATTCGGAAAAACTAATTGACAGTTCTGAAAATCATTTGTAGTAACTTTTGTACTCGTATAGTTAGAAAATAAGTAACGATTTCCAAAGTCTTTGTGTTGAGTTTTAAACGTGTTTTCCTAAGAAAAAAAGATAAAGAATTTGTCTATTTGCTACGTATTTTTGCTACTATTCCACGTGGTGGTTTATTTAGTTATTTTTAATGTTTAAATTAAATTTTATGGTTTTTAGAGTTCCGTACATCTCCGATGAAAAAACGGAAACTATATGATCACTCTTGTGTCTGTCTGTCTGTCTGTCCGTCTGTCACAGCTTATTTTCTCCGAATCTACTGGACGGAAAAGGTTGAAATTTGGTACATATGTAACGTTTGATGACCAATCACGGACGTATAGGTAAAAATTCAATTTCGATTTTAAGGGTTAATCTTTTGGGATGATAAATTAAAAAGTTAAATGAACTTTTTTTTCATATGACATATCAAATGAAAGGGCTCGTTAAAAGAAATACAAATAAACATTTATGAAAATTGACCGTCTCCCCCCCCCCCATTATTTCCGAAATTACTAAGTCTAAAATTTTGGAAAAAAAAATAGGGAATATCAGGAAAATCTAAACGAAAAGAAAAAATGGTACGGAACCCTCATACTCGCAACTTGGCTAACTTTTTTATATTGCTGTTTGTAAAGGCGGTCACTCACCGCATTCCCGTATAATGTCAGTGCAGAATTGAGCATTCGTCAGTGAATGCGTCCAGGTGAGCATTACAGTGTGCACCACACCTTGTAATGATACAATTTATAACATACAGGTAGTTTTCGTCGACGTGTGTAGTATCCCTCTCAAGAGATTATGGTGTAGCCAACGAATTACCAAGTACTCCTCTTTTAGCCGATGATATTTGTGAGGCTATACCTAACAAGTGGCCAGTTCTGTTGAGGTATATTTAGATGGAAGTGTGGTTTATCGGATTAAGTACGGATTATGTAAATTTTTAAGACTTTTCCACTTAACTTAAAAATAATGCTGCCTAAAGTGAAGACTGGTGTACCTACCAGTAGATGAGCATGAGAGTCATGCCGTTTGTAGCTATAAAACATGATGATTGCAATGTAAATTGAAATAAATTCAATTTAACATTTTCCCGTGCCCGGACAATTTCATTACAGATTAGTTAGTGACGGAACAGGGTGACCATTGATTCTTATTTTTAAATATTTACTAATATTATAAAGAAAGAAGTATGCGTTTGTTATATGAAGTAAACGTGAAAGTTCTGGACCGATTTAAACAATTATTTCACTGTCATGGAGCTACATTATTCCAAAAGGACATATGCTATACTTAAAGAAAGTGATAAATTCGATAAGGCTCCTTACTAATATTATAAATACCTAAGTTTGTTTTTTTGTTATGCTTTTCATTTAGTTAAGCTACTTTTTATGCCGGAATACTTTCCATGGGCAAAGTCTGGGCGGAAATTTAGTGAAATTATCGGGCAAAGATAAATTAGGTGACATATTAACTAAAGCCGAGCTCAATCAAGGTATTTTGAAATCATCTTAGTTTACTCATAAGGAGGTTAAAATATTTACGCACATGTATTTTAGAATTTCTGTCTGTCTGTCAAATGTGGACGTATAATATCCAGCCTGTGCTATGATACACCTAAATTAATTTGGTTAAAATTACATAAGAACATACCATCGGCCAAAAAATTGGAGAATTGGTCTTCCGCTGGGTGCCCTGAGACTGATAACACGGTTGCAAGGCAACCCGTAAGGAGAGCAAATAAAATATAATATTAGTAGAAAAAATATTTAAAATCTGCTTCTGAGTTTATTTCATCTTGATATTTTGTTATATTAATTCTACAAAACTACACCTTTTTGGAGTCGGTTAAAATATCCTAAAATTAAACAAAACTTTTTGGTAATCCTACATCAAGGCGTTGGGCCGAAATTAGCTCCCCTCTGCCAGTACTCAGTATATACTTATAGTGACACTTCTTTTAGATGAGTCGGGTTTCACTCATTCACTCGTTTCTCTTCATATGAACGAACATAATTGAATCATCATATAATTAAAACTACCGTTGACTGTAACTTGATCCTCAACAAAAAGTTATAAGTCTTGCATAATAATGTTCCTATGTCTTTAAGAAAAATATTTTTTGTTCACGGGTTATCTTACAGCTCCCGAAACTGTGTTACGGTCCCAGGGTACCCAGCGGAAGACCAAGTTTAAAGCAATAATTTTATATATCAGGGATAATGTAGCTTCCTAATAGTGAAGAATTTTCAAAATCTAATCAGTAGTTTGAGAGATTACACTTACAAACTTTATCTAATAATATTAGGTACCTACTATAGATTTACATATAGAAATAGTTATTAAAATTATCTTAAATACTTACTAAATTAAAAATATACAATAAAATTACAAATAAAAAAAAAACATTAAATCACTATCTACTGGGAGAGTACCCAACAGACTGGCTGCATTGCCTTGTTGGATGGCATGCGTATTCTTTGACAGAAATAAGAGCCAGCTCATTGGTTATGTCAACTTTTACTTTACTAATGTCTTTGAGCAGACTGTGTGCTGTCTCATCGTTTCCATACCAAACGCCTAAAATATTTATTCTTTCGAAGGAGATGTATTTCAGCATTGTAGGCCGCATTATCAGATGTGGAAGATGGGACGGTGCGAGACTATCTACACATGTAGCATCCCATACACTGTCCCATTTTTCATGGTACAATTTAGGTAAATTATATGGTTTACCCTTTTTATGTGCAGGGTTTACCTATAATTTCATATAAGTGAAGTTTCGGGGACAAGTTATAGAGAACATTCTGTAGCTACTACTTGCCCACTCTTTAACATTGTTCACATTTAGACAGTTGTTATAATAATGTATAAATTATTTTTGTAGTTGGTCGTTTCAGATTTCCAGCTTTGTTTTCTAGTCATTTATGTTATGTTGTGCGTGTGATTTTTCAGGTGATTTCTTGCACAGATATAGCTGGCGGAAAGCTAGTTTAATATGTAGTTATGCAATATATTTTTGACACGGGATTATTTTTTACAATAACTTCAATTAAACTGTGAAATGGTGCTTGACTTTTAAGATTTTTGGGTCAAATCAATGTGTCTATGTATTTTTGTATATGTACCTATTGTCATGTATGTATTTATATGTACATCCTAAATCAAATAATAGGTAATACAATAAACATAATTAAATTCCATCTGCCACTAAGATATATTTCGGGACCCTTTTCAAAAAGATATACTTTTTTTAAGGATTGGCTTAGATAGATTGGATAGAGATGTACGGACGAGGTGTGAATAGTTAATTTTAATACCAAGATATTTCCTGAAGGGAATAATGACAGAACACGAGCTAGGTGTATTTTTATTGAACATATAAAAAATGTTTAATCGATGGAAATATTAAAAGTAGGTACACATAATCGCCGAGCATGTATGAATGGTATGATGAATATAATTATTGCCTTTTAAAAAAAGGTGTACCGACTTCAAAAATTATGCACTGAAAAGTGTGCTTTCCGAAAGCAAATACACAAGTCACCATAACAAAAAAATACCCTAATCGCTTCAAGTGTGTCTATAAAATTTGAAGAGTTCTCTATTTCTCCAGGATCACATCAATAGATCCTGACCTGATGACCATGGGACCACATTCACAAAAGTACACCATTTCAATAAAAAAAATCCATATCGGTCCAGGCGTCTTCAAGTAATCGGGGAACATAAAAGAAAAAAACCATAAAAGATTCCGAGGAATTGAGAACCTCCTCCTTCTTTTTGAAGTTCGGTTAATAAAAGAAGCAAAAGAGGTATGTCAGCATCATAGCAAATTATTAAAATCCTTCACGATAAATTATTATATTTGGTGTCAAAAATTTACACAGACGAAGCTGGGGCGAAAAAAATAAATTCTAAAGGCAAAGTTTGTAAATATAGATGTAGATGGTAATCTCTCAAACTACTGAACCGATTCTAAAAATTCTTTCACTAATAGGAAGCTACATTATCCCTTTATTTTATTTTGTTCGAGAATAACCACGGGCGAAGCCGGGGACGTAAAGCTAGTGTATCATACAGTCACAGTCGCTGGCACTAAGGAGATTACTTATCGCTTCAACACAGTTTCAGTATAACACTTTGGTAAAGAGAATTCTCCCTTGAGACGTCTGGAGTCCCGCAAAGCAAGTCCAATGCCTTTTAACGTTGATTGTATTACCCGGCCTTTTCTCTCTGAATGGAGGAAACGACTGGCGATTAGACAAGCATAGTACTTCTGATTTTAGATTAGGTGAGCTCAATGAGATTTCCTTAAGAAAGATTAGGTAATTCAATTAAAATTGGTACTTGGCTGGCCCATATACATGACTGATATTTTTATTCTATGCTATTGATGATAGGTCCTGAGGGCTTAGACATTGTACAACTAAACGAATAGAATAGAATGTAGAATAGATAACTATGTAAGTTAGTTAAGTTAAGAGTGGTTAAGACGTACATAATCCGACAAACCACACTAAGAGGCTTTTCCATCTAAATATACCTCAACATAACTAGCCACTCGTTAGGTATAGCCTCACAAATACCATCGGCTAAACGAGGGAGACTTGGTCACGGTTTCGGGAGCTGTAAGGCAACCCGTGATAAAAGAAAACTAAAACTATGTATGGGACCGATTGAAATACAACCACGTGACCTAACTTCACTCTAACGAAACCAAGGAGTTTATATACTTATTGTATACAAACTCCTTGAAGTAAAAACTCCTTGTAATGTTGTAATTTTGTCTTCAATAAGCGTCTTTCGTGAACGCAAAGTTAGCGTCTGCCCATACCTCAGAACAATGACTAAAGACAACCCATACCCTGTAGATAACGCTAAAAAATGGCAAAGATTTTGGTTGATCAGCAAAGTTTTTTGAGGTTATGTTAATAAATTGAGCTTCTTATGGGCTGCGCCTTTGGGCTGCGCATACTTTTCATATAAACTTCAATAACAGAATTCTTGATTTTAAACTTTAGGCGGCCTTAAATTTTAGAAGTAATGAATATAATTTACTTATTTCAGTCGATTTCCGAAGTAAAAGTCGTTGTTCGAAAAACTGTCGGAAGGCAAATACGTAATTTTACACTGAAACATAAACCGTTAGCATTTTTTTATGTTCGTTATGTATTTTTTCGTTTTTTGGCTAAATATATATATACATAACCTAATTTTAATTAAACATTTTTTTAATTCTGAAATAAACTATATTTCTCATAAATACAATAAGATTCTTATAATAATATGTATACTATGTTTACGTTCACATTCGCATTTGATAAAAAAATACTCCTATAAAAAAATAAAAGTTGAATGTTTATTTCCTTGCACTCGAGAAGAAATGTAACTTAGTAAAAATAATTCAAGAATAGTACAAAGATTGATTTAGTCTAACTCCAGCAACCGCGTTGTGAACTCGTTAGTCATGACTGTGTAGATGTGGTATAATATATAGATGTTTAAGTAAACGCTATTTTAAAATACGCCTCATCTTAATTTTCATCTCTAAAACAATAATTCATTAGCACTTAAACTAAAGAAAGTCGCTTGATGGTTCGTTTAGTTGCGAAAAGTAAAGTTTACTAATTGCCACAAGTGGTTAATCAGTGGAAGTTTTCTCATCGCTTTTCTTATCCAACAACTTTATGTTGATAGTTCAGGAAAAATATTAAGCTAATTATTTTTTATAAGAAAATAAATTTGAACGATTTTTGGTAGGGGGAAATCTTATGAATTCGGGCCTGTGTTCGCGACATGTTTTTGGCACAAGTGTGTAACAGGAAGCCGGGGAAGGGCGCACTATTTGATTTGACCGATGAGCGCGCGCGGTGGTTGAGTTGGCCGTCAGATGGTACCAACCCATTTTCCGAGAGGTTGGTACATACTCTCAGACAACATTGTGTGCGTGTGTGAGAAAGAGAAAAGAAAATAGAGAAGGAGAACGCATCAGCTGGGCGCTTAACCTACAGTGTTATGCATAAAGTGTTAATGTTTATATATGTAAATGTTGCTTATTACCAAAGGTGAGATGTCAGATGTTACACATCATATGCGACTACTGTAAGGCTCGCTCGTTTTTTTAAACCAGTCAAAGTTGTTTAGTTCACTTATTACAAACCGGTTCTGTGGACACACTGGTTTTATCTGGCCACACCGCAAGCTACAAAAGCCGTGATGATGTGTGTATTATAATATTTTGCAAAATAACGCCTTAATGGAATACATCAATTTTGATTTCCCTATTATCGGTCCCTTGTTTTCAGCTTTCAACACTTCGCTATACATTTAATTTCTTTTAAGAATTCCCGGACAAGATGTCTGATCATTAATCTCTTACAGACGAGTTATTTGAGGCAGTGCAATTTTATACGTAATTTATTCTTTACTTTGTGAAAATTCCACAGGACGAGTAGCCTTTTAAAGTAAATTACTTTTTAGTTTTCAATACGTGATCTCTTAGACTTAGATAACTTAGAGGCTTTTCTATCTAAGTATACCTCAACATAAATGGCCACTGGTTAGGTATAGCCTCACAAATACCATAGGCTAAATGAGGGAGACTTGGTTACCCTGGGACCGTAACACGGTTTCGGGAGCTGTAAGGCAATTTGTGATTTTTTTTATTTTTAACTCTATGCCTAAAGGTGCCCACCCATTCGTCCAATCACCGCCGCGCCGCCTTACGGTCCACCGAAACTGACCACAGAGTCGACCAATTCTTATAACAAATGGTCCGCCTAGATCGTATGGCGGCCGGAATGGGAAGTTTTCGGTGCGATGCCGGACCAATGTGTGGTCTACTTTAAGCAATAAGTTCAAAATTCTACCAAAACTATTTCCGTAACGATTTTGAAAAATAAACTGGTTTGCTGTTCATTTAAAATTGACCATAACGCTGTATACAGACTGATATTGTACTGACTGTCAAATCTACGAGCGCCACGACAACAGCCGGTCTGACCTGCCGCATTAGATGTTTCACATCAAAAAGAAATGCTGTTCATTGATTGATAAGCGTCACTTCTTTAACAAGTTATTAATATTTTAAAAGATATTTTTAGAAGAAGTGCGGATATCATTTAGCGGTACTTAGCATTTTTGCCGCGAGTAGTAATTGAACCAGTGATCTCTCGGTTTCAAGTCCAACGACCTGCTAATTACCTAAAAGCTATTGACTCATAATCCAATTTAATCTGTAGTTTACGAGCATATAATTGTATTTTAAAAGAAAGTGTATTCAAAAATTATGCACTGAACAGTGTACTTTCCGAAAGCAAATACACAAGTCACTATAAAAAAATACCCAAATCGCTTCAAGTTTTCCTATAAAATTTGAAGAGTTCTCGATTTCTCCAGGATCCCATCATCAGATCCTCACCTGATGACCATAGGACCACCTGGAAAGTATACCCTTTCAAACAAAAAAAAAACATACATAAAAAAAGATTCCGACGAATTAAGAGCCTCCTCAAGGTTTTTTGAAGTCGGTTAAAAATATAAGAAAAGAAGTCACTGCAAAGAGCTAGTCAACTATAAATGAAATTTCAACACCTTTAATCTTATTACATAGTCAAAAGCCACCACTCAAAAGATATTATAAACAATAATGAAAAAATATGCGCCAGTAACGTAGAAGTTCAATTCAATGCAAATAACATGCCCAATAAAGCGAGTATATTGTACGTAAACCGATACATTTTGGTCTGCCGGTTACGATTTCCGCGTATTTACATTTTAAGGTCGTATAAAATTTAGATGTTAAAGTTGCGGAATTTTGTATATATTATATACTAGCGATTTTACCCCGCGTTGTTTCTAATAATTCTCATATACCTATATTTAAATTATTGGCCAATTTTTTTAGGCCTATGGCTGCGCTTAAATTGTAGCCATACTCAAGCATAGTGAAGCTTTATTAGTGAAATTAGGTCGATCCGTTGCTCCAAAAAAAGCTAGGCACCAATTTTTTTAAAGAATAATATGTTCTTTAATCGACTCCTCGTGCTTCGCAGGGCACGTAAACCGGCGTCCACACTTCTTCTAAAACATAACAGATATTTACTTCTATTAAAGAAGTGACACATCTAGGTCCATTAAGTGCAGCAACGGGCTTACCACCTGTTCTGTTCAATATGGACAACTGGCAAAAAGCGGACACTGTTACTGGTATCTCTGGCCACACCACAGGGTATAAAGGCCGTGAAGGTGTGTTGTTGTTGTTGTATATTGTTGAACTCTTTCATTATGTTTTATTTATAAAACCACTATTTTGTATAAATATGAAAGATCCGCCTTTAAATAAAGAAGGCCAGACGAGTTGTGGAACAACTTAAATTGCTTGCTCGAGGAAAAAGCAAGCAAACGCTTATATCTTATCTATAGCAACGTCTTTTAATTGAATCCTATCTTATTAAGTTAACATTTTCTTCAAAAGCAAAGTTAGCGAGATTTTCAGTCAATCTTTTGGACACAAGAGAGTTTCAAGAGATATTGTAAAAAAAAAAAAAAAAACCACGCTTTTGTCAGTAACAAGTGTGTACTTGCGTAAACCAAATGAGCCCAAACTCAATGGGCTTACGTTGTTTCGTTACAGAGTTCCTGTAGCCACCTTCCGGCTCCATGATCAGGACCTAGGATATCATCTAAGATAGTACTTGTGAAGACAAATTAAACGAGCCCAAACTCGATGGGGTTACGTGTCGTTTCGGTACAGATATCCTGTGGCCACCTTCCGGCTCCATCATCAGGACCCTAGACATTATCTAGGACATTATGACGAGAAATCGACCTTTAAGGTCCAACTACGCTATCCTTGCTTTCAATGTCAATACAATAATAATAAAATACAATAATTTACAACTTGGAATTTTTCAGTTGAAATCCCCAAATAACTTGGAATAAATTATTGTAGTATCATACTTTATGAAGTAACATGCACGAAAAAGAAGACTTGCATTTCTGTTTAAATAAAAATGTAAAGCCTCTTTATGTACAGCTTTATTCAGAAATGTTTCTGTGAAAAATTTAATACCTACTCATATTCTTGGAAAGTAATATTCGTCGTCATTTCAAATTGCAGTAGAACCTCGATTATCCGAACCCTCAATTATCCGAACGATGGCTTAGTAACGTTGGCGCGAAAGATACATTGTTGCTCGCTGCCACGGCGACGATTTTATAAAAAAAAATATTTAAAAAAGCATTCGACTTTTTTCAAGTGTTAGAAAAACATATATGTATACGTTATTATGTATGTCAAATTTTAATATGTATGTGTCGTTTATGATCTCGATCCAAAAAACCCGCGTTTCGAATATCCGAACTAGTCTCGGTCCCAATTGGTTCGGATAATCGAGGTTCTACTGTACTACAAAATCTGGCGGCGATAGGTACACACTTTTTTTTATTGTTTATTTTTTCTTTAATTTATTTATTTCATTATTGCCCCCTACACTTATTAAATTGTGGCCATATTCATAAACACATTTTAGAAGCGTTTTAGATAAAATATGTTTTGTCACTCTCTAACAAACATGTCTTTACTAATAATAGAAAGAAACAAAACACATTTTAACAAAAACGTTGATAAAATACGTTTATGAATAAGGGCCTTAGTTAATTTCTTGTTTTTCGTCTTTTATTGTGGCTCAACCAATGTTAATCGATGTATCTAAGATGATCCCGCCTACTGTGATCTGTCTTATTTATCACAGACTAATCACAACCATCACAGCGCGGGCGGGACTAAACTGGTTTCCCCATCATGTCACGACGGAACGCGTGCGTCGGTCACCATGACATGACGTAGAATCCTTAGATTATTTTACAACAACATTATATAATTAACACATGTCGTGTTAAATATTGTTCAAGTATTTATAGATTATTTTTAAAACACACAAAGCTCTTCTTGAAAAATTTTAGGGGTGTTTTTCTTTTCTAAAATATTTCTTACCTGCGACCCCGCCCCTGGCTTCGCACGGGTACAATATGGGTTTACAACAATTTGAATACCTACACAAATACGTGTATCTCTATATTATTTCTCAAAGGTGTTTTTTTGTCGGGATCAAATATCTCCCTTACTACTGTATCAAATTTAATGTATGATACGCCATTTTGAAGATTATTTTCCCTCTAATGAATTAAATGTTTCCTTTAAAATTAGACTAATTTATTTAATTTATAAAAGACGACATCTATTGGAGATCAGTTGAACTATGACAACAACACCACTAACGGTGCGAAGTATATGTACGGGTCGTCTAGTAACTATTATTAGAGATACATATATTATATCTCGGCCTTTTTTGTAATTTTATTGTATAAGTACAATGATTTCCTACATAATTTTGTTATATCTCTAAATACGCCATGAAAACTCGCTGAGCTTACTATTTGGTTCACTAATACTGTTAATGCTCAACTCCTATATTTAATACTCGTAAAACTTTCCCAATGAATCAACCTATCCAATAGTGAAAAAAAATTTTTCAGCAGGTCCTATTTGAAATTCAGTTGTCGCAAAGATTTGTTATTAAAGGACCTATATCAATACAGAAGTGTGCCAACATTTGATGATACAGACTTTTTCACGTAGAGGTCAGAAATCTGAGCGCGTCAAATATGTCACGTGCCGTATGAAGGGCTATGAACACCCGAAAATTTTCTTAGAAAGAATATTTCATATTTTTGTGTGTAGATTTTTTTATCTTGATAAATATTTTACATTTGATTTGGTACTCTCATGTGTTTCTTTTAAAGCTGAGTCACTTCTTTGTGGTATCAATATTGTTCTTATAGATCAACTGATCTCCAATAGATGGCGTCTTTTACAAACTAAATAAATTAGTCTAATTTTAAAAGAAATATTTAATTTTGATTAGTTTTGATCTTTAAAATGGCGTATCAAACATAAACCTTGATAGGTACAGTTATAGAGGAAATATTTGATACCGGCAAAAAACAACTTTGAGAATTATTTTTTTAGTTTAGAGTAATTTAGAGCATTAATTTAGATAATAGATACATTTGTTCCCTTCGCCGTCGAGACGATGGGCCCTTGGGCCGAGACGGCTAAAACTTTCACCCGCAGCCTCAGCAAGCCTCTCCGTCTGGCCACTGGAGACCCTCTGAGCAAGGAGTACTTTGTAGGTAGGTACTAGACTAGACAATAAATATTTGTAACCTTTTATTATAGTATTTAGTTAATAAAATTTCAAACCTTTGAGAAATAATATATACTAAATTATCTATCTATATATATAAAAATGAAACCCGTTTTCCGTTGTCACGACATAACATGAAAACGGCTGAACCGATTTGGCTGATTTTAGTCTTAAAATATACCTAGATATCCAGGGAAGGTTTAAAAGGTGAGACAATTCGAACAATTGCCGAAAAACCCCTAAAAACAGCCCTTTTCTTTTTCCCATAATAACAGAGTCAATTTGAACCTTATTGCTATTCAATAAAGTTAATTTTAAATTAAAAGCACTCATTGTTGTCTATGCAATGTAGATGTGTTCCTAATGTCACCGCACAAAGTTAAAATTCGCGTGCGTGTTGGAGAATCTAATGTCGCGTTCCGACACTCAACAAAAGTGATAATATCGCGAACGCGACCAAATTGAATAGTCACAAAATGTAATTTAAGTAATTTAATAGATCATTAGTAGTACTGATTTTCAGTTTGGTCGGCTTCGCGAAACTTAATTTTGCCTAGGAGTAGGGGTAGGAGTAGAGGTAGGAGTAGGGGTAGGTGTAGTGGTAGGGTAGGGTAGGGTAGGGTAGGGTAGGGTAGGGTAGGGGTAGGGGTAGGGGTAGGGTAGGGTAGAGGTAGGGGTAGGGGTAGGGGGTAGGGTAGGGGTAGGGTAGGGGTAGGGGTTGTGCAGGCAAGTCAACGTTTGGGCAGGACAACGTCTGCCGAGTCCGCTAGTAATAAATAAATATGAATTTATTGTCTATGAAAGCGCCATTTGTATTTTCTAAAAATAATAACGAAAATTTTTCTCTACCATTTCACTTCAAATTTAATTATCAAAGAATTTCAAGAAAATTTATCAAAGAAATTACAAGCTAAATAAAAATTGCTTCGGAGATCACATAAAGCACTTTTTTTTTTAATAACAGATATTTACGTCTGTTAAAGAAGTGACACATCTAGGTCCATTAAGTGTAGCAACAGGCTTGCCACCAACTGTTCAATACGGACAACTGGCGACAAGTGGATACACTGTGTCTCGGTAAGCTTAAAAATCACTTAAAAATATTTGCCCCGTTATCCATTAGAACGGTATCCGATACAAATTTCCGCCGTCCACGGTCTCGACCGAATCAATCTGCGTTTCCAATACATTGAGCATCAGCTAGAGACAGAAAGGTCTAACCAATGACCCATACACGCGGGTGTAATGGACACTCGATACGTTGGACCAAAATAAGAATACACGTCAACTTTTTATGCTTATCTGATGAAAATGAAGCTAGAAAGTGTGTTTGGCTGGCGGAAAGTAGGTATTTAATAAAGTATATATTATAATAAAATCGAAAAACCAGAACGAGATAAAAAAAACAGAGAGAGCGGGATGGCGCTCTACAAAACTTTCTTGACACGTTTCCCCCAAACGGCGTTTGTACTCCTTCTAAGAAATTTGTATGTAATTCCATTCCTTGATCTCGGGAATCGCGAAAAATCTATATGATATTGGATGTGTAATTTTTGTATAGTAAGAAAAAAAATCGCAAGTTCGAATTTCGAGCCAAAATAGAGCGAATCCATTGTCTATGCCAGTGTTGTCGTTTAAAAAAATCATGACATTTCTTTGGTTGGTTTCGAGATTTAAGGCCGATTTACACAATATATGAACTTATCCCAAACCTGTGCACAATAGATACTACGCGGGCGGTCGCTAGTAAGTATATAAGTAGACTAGATGACCCGTGCGATACGTTTAAGAGGTATTTTGTATTAGTACATTGTGATACAAGGGTGCTATTATGGTGGTCATTACGTACGAGGCGGTATTTTCAGCGCGAGCCACTAGGCGAGCACTATAAGAAAGCTGAGTATGTAATGACCAATGCACACGCGTTTCATACGACGTTTTTAAACACACTTGCGAGGAAAAAAATAAACTGCCACTTGAAATCGACATTTTTAATAATTAACCACAACACGGCGAAAATGTTAACAAATATTTATGGAAATGTTTTGTTTTTTCCCGCGTGACAGATAAGGCACGGAAACTTAGCCAAACAGCCAAAAAAGTCGTGATAAAAAAATAAAAACTGTATTATGCGGTTAAATTAAGAATGCTTTGTGGACACGTACAATTTGCAATCTTGTACGAATTTAACTTCATTGGGTTATATTGTGCTGTAATATAAAGAAAAAGCACGCGTGTTTAATATATGGGATTGTGTGTCTAAAATTGAGGTAATAAGACTCACGTTACGAGCAAGTGTGTTGAAAAATAGATTATGTAGGTATGTCGTAAATCGTTTTTCCATATGTCCTTAAATAACGCCGTTAACATTATGATAATGCAGTACATTTTTGTACAGTCGATCGAATTTCACTATCTAGGTCGTACCAAATCATAAATCATTCTCCCTAGAGATATTAAAGAGAATTTCTCATCTTAACTCCTTCACACCGACTTTTTGTCGCGCCATGCCCTCCGTCTTTGCATAATAATATATCGATAACTTCTTTGGATTTTGAAAAGTTATTATGTATAGCCTATAGCTTTCTGTCCCGGCTTTGCACGTGGAGCCCATATTAACTTTTTTCACCTATTGAATTCATACAAAAATCCCATAGAAAAACACACTTTCAGTTTTTCCAGAATATTCCAATTTTCCGGGCAACATTTCCAATAATAATTTCCATAAAAACCTAATTCAGACAATTATGAATATTTAAAATAGAAAAAAAGACATTAAATTTTTATTTTGTATAGATTTCATGTTTTGTCTTACAACTTCCGGAATCGTGTTACCGACCCCAGGGTACCCAGCTGATGACAATGTCTTCATTTTGTTAATTGTAATTGCATAGCCGAGACGCTTTGTAATTTTGATTAATTTTATTCATCTCTTCCGTGAAAAACTGACAAAAAATTGACACTGTCACTGATGCCTCTGGTCACACCGCAAGGTATAAAGGCCGTGTAGATGTGTGGTAAATAATGTTTTTCTCAATAATAAACTGGTTGCTAACTCAATCATGAAACATTAAGTCGATTGAATCTGTAAGGCTATAAATATAAACCTTTAACGAGTGGCGTGGCCGAGCAAATTGTTGGGTCTTGCAAAGATAGTACATGGATTTGCCCTGGCTTTCTAGGGTTGGCCATTCTCGGGCCGGGTATTCCTTGGGTGGCCATTGTGGATCCGTCGTTTTTGACCTTCGAGTCAAAACGAAAGATGTCGCGGTCCTAAGTGTGCTAACCCCACTCACTGCTCTTTTGAGATATTTCAGGCAAGTTGCAGGTTCTAATCCGTTCTGTGAAATTTAAACCTGCAACTTGCCTGAAATATAGGAAATATAATGAAATAAGGACCGCGACATCTTTCATTTTGACTCGAAGGCCAAAAACGACAGATCCACAATGGCCACCCAAGGAATACCCGGCCCGAGAATGGCCAACCCTAGAAAGCCAGGGCCGGTTTTTAGTGCATTATAGTTATACTTAGTATAACAACTAGTCTAGTTAGCCGTTTGTATGTGTTGCCATTATTGCTATTATTAATATCGAGCAATAAACGCCAAATAAAATAGGTTTCTTGTATGGGGGATAATTTTTAACTTTATTTTATTTTTATCATTTGTTGTTATAGCGGCCATCGTAATACACACTCTGTTCTAAAAAATACAGCCCTGTGACATGACGGACGGACAGACAGCGGAGCCTTAATAAATGCAACCAAATAAAGCTGGTTGAACTGCTATAAGTACTTGTGAAATACAGTTCCAGGACCCCAACATTCTTCTAGAGATTCGAACCCAGGATAGTCTGTTTTGCAGGTAGAATTTATTAAACATTAGACCAAAATGTACACGCATTTTGGTGGTACATAACGTTCGCGATACGAACACAATAAACTCGTGGTACAAGGGAGCGCCTATTCCGTACATTGAAATCTGCATACAAATTAGGGTACGTGTACTAGCTTTATTAAATTTAGAGAAATATCCGCGGAGTTAACGACATTTTTGTGTACGCCGTTTGTGTTTTGGTAGATTTAACTACATTTTTTTAGGAAATTTGACAAGGAAATTTATATACCCTAGGTTCTACGCTTTTTCATGTTTTGCTTAAAGTAAGTTAGATCCAGGAAGTGCTTAGGTATGCTTATTTACTGAAGTTTAGATGATGATTGCTTCTTTTCTGTACTTCTGTAGTTGTATGTAACTGTTGGCAAAAACAAAACTTGAAATGAAATTTTATTGTGTTTATTTATGTAGATCTCCATGCTGTGTCGTAAAAATTGCTTTTAAATAAAAATGCGCATCACTTGAGAACGGTTGGTCTGATTTCGTTAATATTTTTTAATGTTCTTAATAGTATAAATTTAGTAAAGTTGCCCGGAAAATTGTAAAATTCGGGAAATAATTAAAGTAGATTTTTGTATGATAACTCAAGACCAATAATAAGGGATGAAGGATAAATATCCTCCACGGGTGATGGGGGCCATCCATAAATTACGTCACAGGTTTAGGGGGAGGGGTTTAAGGTAATACTTAGCTCAATTAATATTTTCTATGATTCTGAGCAAGATTTACTTAGACATTCATGAAATATTCCTTGGTTGATACTCAAAGGCAAAGCTTATTTGACTCCATATTTACACTTCTTTTACGAAAGTATAAAAGCTTGTACTAGCTCTCCGTTCCGGCTTCACCCGTGGAAATCCCGAAGAAGAATCTCCAGATATCTATGTACCTACACATTTGGCACGATAGGAGGACAAGCAAACAAGCACACAGTTTTGCATTTATAGTTATTAAAGTTAGAATTTTAAAATAATTCAGTTACTTACCTATTACTACTTATTTTTATCAACATTTATTTAAAATACTTAATCTATAATAATAATAAAACTGAAGAGTTTGTTTGTTTGAACGCGCCTATCTCTGGACCTACCTGCAGTCGGATTTGATAGCCCAATTATTGAGGAAGACTCTTTCTATATAACATCACGTTACGACCCAAAGGAGCTCATTAACTATAACGCGGGTGCAACAACAAGGCACAGCTAGTGAAATATAAAAGAAAATAAATACCTACTACTGCATTTAAGCCTCTGATATCAGCGTGAGTCACGGCTTCATAATCTAAAATGCAAATGCAATATTATTCAACCACTCTGTGAGCTCTGTCCATCTGGCGGCAGCACCTACTTTATTATTTAAAGAAATTCAGTTATAAGGAAGTACTATGAAGAAATGTATGGTAATTAGAAACGTTTATATCTACCTCGGTTTTTCGAGGTTTCACTCACATGGAAATAGAACAAAGAAAAGAAATTCCAGTCTCACATGGATGGCCAGAATTTGATTGAGCACCATTTCTCTAGCTCTCAGTTCCATCAGGTCTCTGAAGTCACCAGAATTTAAAATTTTTTTAAAGATTTGTCTATCTCTGACAGTTTATATATTGTTATGATATTGTTGTCTATCAAGTCTTCCAAATCTCCACATTTTCTGGGATAAAAAGTTTTGCCATTGTTTCAACAACAAAAAATTAAAATAAGTAAAAAGAACACCGAAGGGGCGTCGGTGGTCGAGTGGGAATGACGTCGGCTCACAACTGAGAAGTCGCGGGTTCGATCCCCACAACCGATCGACGCAATGGGTTTTTATAATCAAAAATCTGTACATTATCCGATAAACTGTACAAAGAGGCTTTTCCATCTACATACCTACCTCAACAGAACCATATAGCCACTCCTGAGGTACAGCCTCAAAAAATGGCTAAATGAGGAAGACTTTGACTTCCGCTGGGTACCCTGAGGCCCGCAACGGTTCCCGGGACCTGTAAGGTAACCCGTGAAGAAAGAAAAAAAATGAAAAAAATATGAACTGACATATAGTATATCATTGGAAATAACTCTTAGATTAACCTTCTAAATCTACTGCGGGACATAATCATTGGAAAGGTCTTAACGAGACAAGAAAGGACATGCCATCCGTGCCGTCAGTAACGGCCTTTTAAGTTATGGTATTAAAGTTATGAGGGTTCAAAGGTTACATTGAAAACCTATGACACAAAGCATTTTATTGAGTAAATTGGGTGTTAAATGAATCAAATGAGGAAGAAAAAGAATGAGTTATAAAATTGTAGTGGAACTAACACAGAAGATAAAAAAGGGTTTTTTTTTGTTTCTGTTCTAATGCTGGCACTTAAATTTCCATTTTTAGCTTTTAAAGTTTGCTTTTCTTGTTTAACATCGACTTTTTTTTTACTTACTTATCGGTAAGTTTTGAAGATTTTAATAAATTTATTGTATGAGCAATAGGTGGCTCTGGATTCTACAAAAGCATCTTTTTTTTTCTTTCTTCACGGGTTACCTTACAGCTCCCGATACCGTGTTACGGTTCCAGGGTACCCAGCGGAAGACCAAGTCTCCCTCATTTAGCCGATGATATTTGTGAGGCTATACCTAACAAGTGGCCAGCTCTGTTGAGATATATTTAGATGAAAAAGCTTCTAAGTGTGGTTTGTCGGATTAAGTACTTAAGTTTTTAATTATAAAACCCATTGGTACATGGCCGGGATCCGGGATCGAACCCGGGGTCTGCCTGGTTAATACCAGACGTCTTAACCACTCGGCCACCGACGCACCAAAGAATCAATTTTTCCCTTTATTAGTTACGCAAGAGAAATAGGAAATAGGAAACATAGGAACTCAGTGAAAAAATCAGGCTAAACACTTGTGGTACCTATTCAATGACATCAAGATTTTCATCCACGAAATGAGTGAAACAAGAAACTCTTCAATTACAGTCTGTCCCATTTGGAACGGCTGTATTGTTGTTAATTAACGTCTGATTGATTAAGTTCTTTGGACTTTTCTTCTTGTCTCGTCGGTCAAGTACATTTTCCTATTGTGGTCCGCCGTCCGGCAGTAGATGCATACCCAAGGTTAATCTACGAGTAAGTATTATTCGATTGGCTCTTATTTCGGTCAACAGATTTAGGTATGCCACAGATAATTTAGTATTAAGTATAGGGTGGGATCAGAAAGGACGCCGGTTGTCTGCATTCGACATATTTAACAGCAGGTTCTCCTCTTTTAAAAAGGAAATACATGGTTTTCGGTTCCTCAGAAAGGGAAAGGAATCAGATTTAATTGTATCTGTAATTTTATGTGTGTTTGATTTTTTAATGTTTGATTTTTTTAATTTTTTGATTTTTTAATTTCTATTTTTGTGATTTTATATTGTTGAGTTGTTAGTGCCTCACTTGTAGGTATAATAATAGTATTTATATTTTGTTCATGCGTACGCGCATCCTGTAGGAAGTACATTGTAACTTTATTTTCTAATATTTTTAAGATTAAGCATAAATAAATGTATTTCTGTTGTGCACGTCCAAATTAAATAAATAAATAAATAAATTCGGCGAAAATTTTGGTATTGGAAAAATAAAATAGTAATAAAAACATCCCACTAATATTATAAACGCGAAAGTTTGAACGGCTGAACGGATCTGGATGAAAGTTGGCGCAGAGATAGATTATAGTCTGAAATAGCACATAGGTTACTTTTTGTCCCTGAAAAATTAATGTATGGTTCCCGTAGGATAGATTTGTTTTTGTTTTTCACGGGATCGACATGATTTTTTGCTGGTAGTTTAGGGGTCAGAGAATGACATATACTAATTTTTATACCACGAAAGCGGGCGGGGGAGAGGAAAATTACAGCCACGGGATTATTTCTTTTTGGATATATTTCCACACGGACAGAAGTTCGTGTTTAGTATAGACAACTGGCTAAAAGTAGACACTGTTACTTAGTGACCACACCGTGATTTTATGAGAAGGGCGTAGGTACGGACATGCCTTTCGAGGGTTAGAGATTCCTTGTAGAATTCCTGCTGTTTCATATCACTGTGCAACTAATAATAATTGCCAAAAGTTTAGCAAACTCGTAAATTTTGTTCTGAGGACAAAGGTAAGTAAACTTGTAGCCCCTTTGTTATCTTTTAACTGCTGAAACTAAAACCATTAAAACAATAAAATACCTCAATGCTATGTTAATGTTTGTCTCTTATTGGGTCAACATAATATAGCACTTTTATCAACATTTTTAAACCACTGAAAGAATGAAGGATTGACTAAAAAATATGACAGAAACGATAGGAAATGCTGGAGGAAGACCTAAGTGTACTTCTATGTTAAAAGTACACACAAACGGTAGGATGATCGAAAGAGGTATGCCAGGATAGTAACAAATGGCATTCGTTTGTCTCCTCCTACCCCTCTTGGGATAAAATGCGTGATGATAGAACTAGACATTAATATTAGATATAAAGAATATTTATATTTTTTAATGTCATCAAAACCATTATCCTTTTTGGGGTGGACAGATGTAGGTAAAGGTAAATTATATTATTCCACATAAGTAATATTGGTAAATTCTTTAAAGTTTTATTTTTCGTAATGTATATGAATGAACTGGTGAAGCATAAAATGGCATATTCAATTTAGTGAGAAAATGTCTACGTATGTTAATGTAAAGATTCTCAGAGAGGTTTAATCGAGCTGAGAGAGTGCACTGTCGTGTTTGTTTAAACGCTGCAAACTGAAGTCGACTGAAATTATTTCAAAAATAATTCACCATTTTACGTAAGCTATTTAATTTTACAAAAATTTGTGTGAGTAATAAAATACAAATGCATTTCACGGGCTTTAGGTATACCTACCTTGTGTGCGGCCACAGCACATATAAGAATGACCATGCATTTAGTGTCGTCTTGTCCATTGGGGGGGGGGGGCAGAAAAAACGCCTTAGCAATAACGCAAAAGGAGCCTATCAATAACCATAAAGTCAACAAATCAAAAATGGTTGGCGAAGCCTGGGCGGAAAGCTAGGTGAATATATTCTCTAGGCAATATTATTTCTCAAAGGTGTTTTTGTCGGTATCAAATATATCCCATAATACTGTATCAAAGTTAATGTTTGATACGCCATTTTGTATATTATTTTTCTCCATCAAAATTAAATGTTTCTTTTAAAATTAAGAGGATCGTGTAGCTCAGCGTACGCAGCGAAATAGGTATTTAGAAAATCATATTCTGTCTCAAGCGCGCTCTTCCCACCGGCATCAATGCGACAGAGAACACTGCAGCTCGTGAGTGTTCGTAGGTATGTTCTTCGTTGAAAATTGCGTTTTGGGGAAAACGATTTACACCTACTAAACTATAACGAAACCTTATAATTTTGGTGTCAAACGTTTTAGCAGATTATAATCTACGTACGTACGTTTTGCTTTTTTTGAAATTTTGCTTTGTTTCTCAAATACAGACGGTTTATTACGAGCAAGTTATGAACAAAAAAAACCGAGATTTGAGGGGCTTATAACTTTTGACCTATTACGAATTTTGAAAAAAGGAAAAAATACGTACGTAGTTTTTCATTATGTCAGTAACATATTACAAAATCGTTAAAATTAATTAATATTTAGGGGTAGTAAAACGTTTTCTCCGTTTGTATGGACATGGACGCGGTACACTACACTCTTAATCTAATTTATTTATTTTGTAAAAGACTATTGGAGATCAGTTGACCACCACATGAGTATGACACCACAAAAGGTGCGAAGTAGTCGTACGGGTCATCTAGATTCTATTGTAGGTATTGCTCTATTTCGTGTAGCCAGTCGCAAATTGCATAACTAATTCCAAAACAAAGATAAAATCTAAAATATAAAGCGACAAAATTAAAAATTCAAGTGAATCCTAAAGTTTTCTTTAATAAACGTAACTCTTGATATAACTCCGGTAGTTAAAGTAGAACTTATCTTGGCGAACTGAACTATGTAACATTTTGTTATCTTTGAATATTTAGAGAAGATAGTTGCAGCCACTAAACTTGATTTTAATTTCACGGGACGCTGAGTTCATGCTTTGAGTTTGTGTTATCCAGAGTATTTTAAAGTAACACCCATGCATCATTACCTACGGCCTTGCGACATGGTCAGAAATCCTGGTATTAATGTGCACATTTAGTGAGTGGATAAATGCTAACAGGACAGGTGACAAGCTTATCGCTGCACTTAATCCTAACTAATATTAAATACTTGTTTTCCACCCCCGGCTTCGCCCGTGGATATTTTCGAACAAAATAAATAGCCTATATAACTCAGGGATAATGTAACTTCCTATTATTAAAAGATTTTTCAGGATCGGACACACATTCGTCCAATCCCCGACGCGTCGCCGTTCGGTCTACCGAAACCGACCACAGACTCGTCTAATTTTTGTAACGAAAGGTCCGCCTAGCTAGATAATCCGGCGGCCGGAATGGGAAATGGTAAAAAAAACGGAGCAACGAATTGAGGATAGGCTACTTTTTATCCTGGAAATCCTTCGGGATAAATTCTTATGTCAAATTTCAAAATGTTCCACGGGCGAGGTAGGGGCGGAAAGCTAGTAGTAGTGACTCTAGCTAGAGCATAGAATTCTAGGTATGTGTTTTAGAAGAAATGCTGATGCCTGCTTGACCTGTCCTCCGAAGCACGAGAAAGCGAAGAAAAATTTGCTCGAGCGACGATTTAAATAAATAAATTCTTTATTGAAAAACTTAAGTGATAGAATTAACATAAGTAGTTGTTTTGAACCAGTTACACGTTTGGTATAAAGTGTGACGTTTTAGAAAAAACTAGGTATTTATTACGCTATCGGCGCTTTGGATTTGAGTAAAATATTGAATACTTACAATGAAATTTCCGTTTCCGTTATTGGTCTCAGAGATAACAATTGAAAGATCTCGATAGCGTAATGGTAGAGCCTCGACTTGAAACCGGGAGGTACCGGGTTCAATTTCTACTTATGGCAAAAGCAGCTAGCACCAATTTTCTTTAAGAATATATTATTGTACTTTAATCGACTCCTCATGCTTCACAGGGTACCTACGTAAAGTCCACACTTCTTCTAAAAGTAATAGATATTTACGTCTGATAAAGATTTGTTCAATATTGACAACTGGCAAATGTCTGTCGCTGGACACTCTGCAAGATATAAATGCCTTGAAGATGTGTTTGTAGCCACAATTTTCAGACTTAGCTATTAGCTCATTCTATATAAAAAAAAGTGCCAAATAAATGGCATAAAACGAACCCTCTTTGACCCCATGAATTGACTTCTAAACTTTCTTCAGCGTAGAGGGTCACCAATTTATTAGATCAACACAAAGTGTCATGATGAGGCATTCCTTTAAGAATATTAAATAGATTTTTTGGATAGATTACGTCAACGAAAATTGTCTAATCTATCTATCATCACGCCTTTTATCCCAAGAGGGGTAGGCAGAGACAATCGAATGTCATTTGCTACGATCCTGACATACCCACCTCTTTTGCTTCTTTTATATTAATCATAGATACATGCTCGGCGATTGTGTGTAGGTACCTACTTTTAATATTGCTTGCGATCAAAGAGATTAAATTAAATGTCTTTGCTTGCGATCAATAATTTTTTCTCTTCCAGCCAACTTTCCTTTCATTTCAGCCATAAAAATTATCTAAATAGGTAGGTACTTATTATCTAGAAAACTAGATTTTTGGCTTCAAGTTGAGTTATGTAGGTAAACTGTAGGTTTATACTAGTCTATGACCGCAAGTTGACGCCCCTGCCTCGCTCTTTCTTTTAAGTTTTTTAGGGTTAATAAATAAATAAACTAAGTTAATGGTTCCGTATCAATAAGGTAACCCTGTTCTTGTGCCAACGATGTACCCTAAGATTTTGTAAGACGACGCCTCTACGGGCCACGCATAGTCTTATAAAATCTTAGGATGTACCACAATGTCTGTAAATCTGTCACAGGCCTCTAGATTAAAAAAAAGCATAACCGCGGCCCAAAGACTGAGATAGCAGGTCTAATTAATCTATACAAATATTATAAATGTGAAAGTAACTCTGTCTGTTACGTTTTCACGGCTAAACAGAGAAAATACGGAGAAAGCCCTAGGGAAGAACATAGGCAACTTTTTTTAAAACCTCTAGAGTTATAATAGGGGATGAAAGCTAGTAAAAAACCTAACTGTAAAATAACTGAAAAAACATTGTAAGTATATTAAATATCAATATTCAAATGTATTAGTTAGTAGGTAGGTAATTATTTATTGGCAACATTTTAAAATGATTTGTAACCATCTCTTTGTTCTTTGGCGACAATCTTATCTTAACTCCAATGTTTGACATTGACATGAATAAATTGAATAATATAATTTAATTTTATTAATTTCTTCCAACACATTATATATAAAATATATTTATTTATAAACCATATAAATGTTTTATGTATAAAAAAACCATATGGAGAACCATATAAACTTTAACTAGGTATGCCAAATCTCACACTCCTCGGAGTCCTCGGTGACGCGCAACATGGTTAAAATGAGTACAAAGTTTTGTATAGATAGGCTATTACTTCCTGCAACATAATTTCTTACTTTATTTCAAACATTTTGGCATCAAACTTTTTTTTTCACAGCTTCCAAAACCCTACAGAAGACCAAGTCTCCTTTCATATTACCTATATCATAATAAACTTACATATCCAAAACTAGAAAAATCATCAATAACATCAGAAATAATACTCTTATATAAACTAACTGCCCGAACACCGTCTTCTTCACTTTTAAACACCACCTTACTCCGCACATGACCTTCTTGCTGCAAGCCTGAAGCTAACCAAAGTGCTGTATTTGCTATAACTATAGCAGCTGGTACACATTTCCTTATGTCCTTCTTAAATTCAATTCTCGAGTACACATCTGACATATTGGCTTCACGGAGCATACTCTCAAATGTACTAAAGTAAATATCTATTAAATCTTTAAAATTTTGCCTCCGAACTTGTGTGTTAGTGCTTGTTATTATGAGAAATAAAGTGTCATAAGCAGGATTGCTTAGTCTGGCCGTTTGATAGTCAATAAGACAGGCAGATACAGGGTCTTCTTTCTGAAAAATAATGCAGTTGTACATACATAAATACAATTTGATAAGTATTATATTTATCTCAAACTTCTCTATTGAAATAGTTGCCAAAAATAGGATACTCTGTTCATCATGTCATGGTATATGAACAAAAATGAACTTTTGGTATATTTAACAGTGCTAATCAAAAGTTTTTTATTTCAATATTGATTTATTACATCTAAGTATATCTTGATTGGTTTTGTAATAATAGGAATTATTTATTTATTTTAATATGAATTGTCTGAAATTATACTTTAACAGTCATACTATTATATAATTAACAGAGTGTAATGTAATTGGTATTAAAATATATATTTTTGATGCTTTAAACTCCAGAAAGAAACCAAATTTACCTCATATTTAAAAAGTAAGTTCTCCTTCCATATATCCCCATGACAAATAACTGTGGCAGAATCACTCTCCACCACTAAACCAATATATTTTTCATAATTATCCCTCAAATCTTGAAGAAACGGTTCATACTTAGTATCTTTAAACTTTAACAAAGCTTTATCCAGCCTATCTTCTAAGATCTGCATAAATCTCTTATTTGTATTTTTATTCAATGGTTCACATACATCAGCCACTTCTTGGTAAATTTTGGAGTCCCTATTTTTCAATATAAATGACAAAGCATGAAATTTAGCTAGTGCAATCAAAGCTATCCTTATATGATTATAGTCTAAAAACTGCTCTGTATATATTTTATAACCTATTGACCTCATGTCTTGGATTACAAGCGCTTCTTTACAATATTCCCTACAAATATAATAACATTGTGGTGACACATAGTGCAACTTTGAAGAAATATCTTGCTGAATATTTTTATATGCTGGGAGCAATTTAGAATAAATATATATTTCCTTAGCAAAAAACAAAGTCAAAGCCCCGCTAACCCTAAATCTCTCATCAGTTGGGGCTAACTTCATTATTAAATGTAGGCAAACTTTTTTATCATTAACATCTAGGCCAGTTAATTCAAATGGGATTAAATCTCCAAAATAATTTTGTCCCATTACATCAAAAGACTTTACATTATAGGTTATGTCGAGCAATCTGCAAGTGGAACCCACTTTGGAAATTATAGATTTTATGTATTCATCAAGACTGCCCATATTGTAGCTAGGTTTAGACCTGGTACCTGAAATGAGATTAATATTATATCTATACTAATAATAAAGCTGAAGACGCGCTAATATTTGGAACTACCAGATTGCATTGATTCAAATTGAAAGCCCGATTCTGGAGGCAGGTTATAAGCTATATAATATCGCACTACGGCCCAAAGGAGCGAAACAGCAACAATTAACGCGGGTGCTACCGCAAGGCACAGCTAGTTAACTAATATAAGAACATAAATGGCAAACCTATGGTTGATTGAAGAATTATTTTATTATACATACCTATTTAGTAAAATATACATGGATACTTGTCAAAAGTAGGTACATTATGTATGAAGGATATAAGCTTAGATTGTGTAGCTGGTTTAACTAAGCCAATTTTAGTAAGTAACTAAGCCAAGTACAATTTTAAGCTCATTTTTAAATTAGAATACCATACGGGAAGTATTATAAATTAATTTCTTTCCTTATTATGGTTTCTAAATAGCTGAAAAAAAACTATATAGAAATTACCTATTATATACTTACATAGCTACCTATATACCTGATATACCTACTTAAATTCTTTTTAAAATTGTTGTTCTAATTTGTTTGTTTACTTACAATTTCAGTTTGTTTTTATCACAGTCACAGAGCAAGTGAAAGTTTTTATTATTATTTTCTTTTTTTTTGTTTCTCATTCTCTATTTTCATGGAAGGCAAATTATTTTCTTTTTTTTTTGTAATCTTCTTTTTTTTTTGGTAGTATTCTTTCCGAGGAAAAGGCAAAGGTCTATATAAAACCATACAGCCATGTCTTCATTGTGTTTCATACTAAAGGCCAAAGCCAAGTCTGTGATTATTTCTCATATTATAAGCCGAGGCCACGTCATCTTCCATATTTTCATATAAACTGTCGTGGGTAGCCAGGATGGCCGGGTAGGCAGGCAGGAATATCAGGAAAACTCGTAGTAAACTATCACCATTCGTTTATTGTGGTTTCCAAGTAGAAGAAGGTCGATTAGCATTAGCATGGTAGTAATAAGGAAGCTGAAGGAACTGAAGGAAGGAGCGCACTGTAATAAAAATGAACTACACATTACTACAGGGCGTTAAGCTATTGAAGGAACACAATACAAAATATGATAAAAATACTTACGCTCCTTTTATATAAACATATATATTTGTTCTTGAATACTGACTCAATACATTTTATTTAGTTGTTGACTTAGTTGATCAAATAGAAATATAATAAATTTTTCAATTGGCAGAGTGACTGCCTTAGTCAAATGTTTGTGAAGGAATGAGCAAAATTTTAATTAGGTTCTACACATTGAATATTTGAAAATAAAATACAATGTTCTATACCTTGTTCTAAAATTGAAATAAATTGAAATCGTGCTAATTATGATGGCCAGCTTATAAGCGGCCAGGAAAATAAGGTCGTATCATCACAAAACATAAAGGGCATAAAATGTTTTCGGATTCTTCAGTAGTTCCTGTAGTGAGCACTGAGCGCGGTATATACTGGGCTTCCTTATAAATGTTGATAAGACTGTCAATTAATAATATTCTTTGAAGTGTGAATTCAGAGCAGTTTAAAATTATGTGATCCAAGGTTTGAGGTTCATTGGAATTGCAATAGTTACAGTTTTCGTAATGTTGTTAATTCTGAATAGATTGGCTTTAAATTTTCCATGCCCAATTCTCAAGCGACATAATATAGAAGTATAAAACTGAATTTTAGTTGTGCCGTATCGTTCCAGTGTTGAAGCCATAAATCTTTGATTTTTATTTTTATTTTGGCCAGACAATCAGTTACAGGCAAATTTATGGGGTGTTTGAGAAATAATTCTGGCAAGTGTATTAATATTTTCGTTGCCGGCAACACCTATGTGAAGGTGTCCAAAATAAGACGTCTTTTCCGTTTTTGGTTATCGTCAAAGGCAAAGTAAAGGGTTGTGCTAGAGTTCCGTAGTCTTCAGGATTTATTTATCTTAAGATATCACTTTCAGCAACACGATGTAATAGGTAATCCAGGAGAAGTCAGACGTGAGAATCCCCAAGGGAGTTTCAGCAGACGACGGAGGGCAGAATAAAGTCTAGGTATTATAATTATGAAATATACTGGATATATGACATGTAATAGTACCCACCTAAGTACCTAGGTACTTAACATAGGTTAATAATGTTAATATATAACTTTGTCAATTATTTCCATAAATTTACTTCATAAAGCAGAAACTTTACAAGATTGCGGAATCACAAAGATTTATGGTAGATTGTACCGTGGTCACAGCTGCACAGTTTGCATAAGTATTCGAAGCACTGTGTGACGATCTTGCTTATATAGTTTGCTCTACCAAGTTCCAGAAAGTTACATTCTTGGATGTAAAGCATTTTAACTTTAACTGTGACTATGTTACTTTATTATCTAATCTACATACTTAGGTAAACTTTTTTTACTTTTCACTAATTTTATAAAGTAAAAAATAAAACTTTCATTGGTCCCATGAAACCTAATACCTACCTTATAACCTACTCATGTTTTGGTATCACTAGGTATCCTAGTTCCTACCTATGACTTGACCTAAAATCTAACA
Source organism: Nemapogon koenigi (assembly GCA_963924495.1). Taxonomy (NCBI): domain Eukaryota; kingdom Metazoa; phylum Arthropoda; class Insecta; order Lepidoptera; family Tineidae; genus Nemapogon; species Nemapogon koenigi. Next base: position 6,700,803 of record OZ004649.1, on the reverse strand, counting down.
CCAAAAAGCTTATTATGATTTTTATAATAACCAATAATATAAACCCCACATTTACCTGGGGTAAACGTTTAGTAATTTTGATACAACTATGAGAAAAGATAACGAAGATATACAAAAATCGACTTAATCATTTATAAGATGTAAGTATCTAATTGTAAATATTTTGTTGAATTTAATAAAAACAAAATACTAAAGACTAATCTTATCTCGCATGCCGCCTTTGTGGTTCCCCTCATCGTTAAACCGAAATTTCATTGGGAATTTCCCAAATGGGAAATAAAATGTGCAAAATGTAATAGGAAGCGTGAAAGAGTACATTGAAAATTGAACGCGGAGCGATTGTTTTGTGTACAATATTTATGTGAAATGGCAGGAAATCTACAGCCTTTATTTTTAACGCATACCTTCAACTTTTCATTTACGATATTTCCTACTCTATTTCAAAAGTGGGGTAAAGTTTATGATGTAGCTAATCGATTACTGACTACAAAGATAGGAGTTGAACATTGACATTCCACTAGGAATCAGAGGAAAAGTTAGCGCCAGCGCGTTTTCATGACGTATGCTGTCTAATCCGTCCCTCTTATAACAAAATCATGTAGGAAATAATTGCGTAAAATAAATTAATCTACAAAAAGTCCGCGGTAGCACATATTTATATTTTAAATTTTTTGCCTATTCAAACGGGGGCGAGGTCGCTAGTATAGTAATATTGAAAATATACGATTATTACAGAGAATGTAATTAGCTGTGCAACGATCCGTTTACAGACGCGAACAACAACTCCCATTACCACAAACAAATATCGAACTGACCCACAAAATGTCAACACTAACCAAACCAAAATATATAATTATTATAAAATTTACTTATAGTTTCTACAACTACTCATGCCTATATTTCAATGGAGAAAGAAAAGAAAGAGATATTTGTATAAGTGATATTTATTTTTCATAATCATAAATTAGCAAATAAAAAATAGCCCGTTGGTCAAGGTCATCTTATACCTGTCAAAAATATGGCAAATCTCAGTTAATCCTGGAAAGGTGAGTTTATTTATACAACATTTCCTTAGCACACAGTTGATAGTTATTATTTTAAATTGGATTGAGCCATATTTTTTATTATTTAGGGTTCTAAATAGCCGTAATTTCCAAAACAAGCATTGCTTTTGCGTTTTGAAAACTAAGTCATGCGAAGATGGTTTTAGAAAAATAAGAGAAAACAACAACGTTTCCCATACAAAAATTGTCAACGTCATCAAAGGGTTGAAATCGCAAACCTAAATTAAAAACATTAGTGTGAAGTTTGTATATAATTGTTACCCCGGCCGAAGTCGGGGCAAGCCCTATAGCATCGCAACCAAACGATTATCGCGTGCGTTTTGAGCAATGTAGGCTCGCAAGTGGAAAGTATATTGCTACATTTAATGGTACCATGTCGCCAGCTTTACATGCTCTTCAAAGCACGTGGACTAATCCAACGCTCTAACTTTAATATTGAATAATTCTCGGTTGGTTTACAATTTTTTTATTACAATATTACAATAGAAATTACAATCATAATACAGTCCGCCAGTCGCGCCCACTATGCCGGCCCGTAGAGATGCTTTTTCACGCTTCGCTTAAAGGACCCTAGGTTGTAGAAAGGAGGAAAGACCGACGCCGGAAGTTCATTCCACTTTTTGGCTGTACGACACATGAACGAGTCACTGAATTTTTTCGTTCGTATGCAGAAGGTGTCGACGGTGTGAGGATGAAAACTGTATCCTGTGCGAGCAGTGCGGGTGCGAAAAGGGGATGGAGGGACGAGGCCATGGAGTTCTTCTGAACTCTCCCCATAATACAGTCGATAGAAGACGCTAAGAGAGGCTATGTCTCTGCGTAACTGTAGAGGCTCGAGATTTCGTGTGGCCTTTGGGTCATTGATGATGCGAATCGCTCGCAAACCGTTGAGGGCATCGAAGAGATACTGAGGGGAATCCCAGAGGTGTGAACAATATTTAATGCACGAACGAACTTGGGCTTTGTAGAGCTGTTCTGAGCTTTGGCGCGAAATATTGTCTCACCTTGTTCAGAATTCCTAGTTTTTTAGAAGCTGTTTCTCTGATGCCCTCAATGTAGTCTCTGTGATTGAGGGCTGAGCGGATTGCCACTCCTAGTAATGAGACACTGTTTCGCAACATCAAGGGAGTGTTCTGAAGAGTGGGGGCGGGAATGAAGGGTCTTTTTGGTTGTGAATGCACACGCCTGGGTTTTTGAGGCATTGAACTGAACTAGGTTATCGGAACCCCAGACCGCAAATATTATGTCAACAGGAATAATAGCTATCCATATCCATTAAAATAATTACATCAATGATAACCAAATAATATTGTGCTATTATACAAATGAATTTGCATGTACAAGAGCAAAGTTGGGTGCTTTTGTCTAGAAAATGAATCACTTTGCCGCTCATGGGGTCCGTCCGCACTCCGTACACATCCCAAAATTAATTAAGCCCCTGGAACGGGTGGGCTTTTAACCAATTTGCAAATTGTTGTTTGTCAAGTATGTTAACAATTGGCCATTTACGTTTTCGACGTATTTCAAATTGGTAATAAATGTGATTTGGTTGAGATTTTTGATGAATGTTTAACTTGGTTTCATGGAGCATATTCCTTTTTTTTATTTTGTTTTTGGAAATCTACATTATATATTTACCTATTTTGTGTACCTAATATTAATGTATCATCAATCCGATAAACCCTACAAAGAGGCTTTTCCATCTACATACCTTAACGGAGCCGCCACTCGCTAGGTATAGCCTCAAAAAATCTTCGGCTAAGTGAGGAAGACTTTGTCTTCCGCTGGATACCCTGGGGCCGGCAACGGTTCCCGGGAGCTGTAACATATGAAGATTTTTTTAGTAAATACCTAGTAGACCTTCTGATTTGCCAGTAATCAGCGAAGTCACATATTTTCGTATTTATTGCAAAGAAGAAACTCGAGTTCACAATTTGTCTTACACTTAATTTAATTAGGGGGGAGCGGGGGCAGGAAGGGGTAGCTGCCTCCCTCAGTCTTAGCTGCCCCCCCTCTGAATTTTGTAGTCAAACCAAAAATTCTGTTTTTAAGTTTTTAAAGTTACATTTATCCATTATATATATTTGTAATTGAGCCATATACACTCCCTACCCCTTTTCCCGAACAAAATCCTGCAAATACAGACCCTTTGTGTCCGTTTGGGGCGCGCGGTAGCTGACAGGCATACAGACAGACAACGAAGTCTCAAAATAACTTCAATAAATTAATAAAATACAAAGTACTTTACTGTACATGGTGAAAGCAATAAATTGAGGTAGAACGTACTAAAGACGGAGTGTATTCTCGATTTATAGATACTTTCCAAAGCATTGGTGAGTTTTTCTAAGTCTGGTGTATTGACACATTACCTAATGATATTAGAAAAGGTACGACAATGTAGACGGTTGTTAAATTACATAGAAAGCTCCCATGGATCAACTGATCACGCGAGGGAATAGAAACAAAGTTGCAGTTTAGCTTGCCGTGGATATTTTCGAACAAAATAATATATAGCCTATAGAACTCAGGGGTAATGTTGCTTCCTATTAGTGATTTTTCAGAATCGGATATGTAGATTCAGGGATTGTCCCCACATCCAAACTTACAAACAAAACCTCAAACTGTCGTGTCGCTGGCTGACTGACAATCAAACGCACAGATATAAATATGAAAATTGGAAGGTATAGGTATTAGGCACTACGGCTAGTAATACGCGTTCCAGCCTACGGCTATTTTCATCCTACGCCTACACCTTCAGCCTGCCACTGTTGCCCACTAGATCCTCTGCGTGTGCAGCACAGAAAATACCCCCGGCCGAAAACGATTGAGGACAGTGCGGTATCTTATTGCAGGCGTACTATAGCTAAATTCTGGGCCGAACTGGAACTCACCCCTGACTACCTATACTTAACTAGTACCTATTTTTATTAATCTACCTTGTTTGCTAATTATTATATATTTTCTAATTTAACTACCGCTTTTATTTAAATCTATTGCACATCCGTGGTGCCTATGTGTGTGAGTGAAATGGGGTGTAAACGTTGTATTCCTAATTCCAACTGCTAGTATTATTATATTTACCTATTCATTTGCGAATAGATAGATAATATAATAATGGTATCACTGATCACGGGCTTTTTTTTAGGTCATTATATTCTACACAATTATTTCCTAAATCACTTTTATCCTCAGAATAATAATTTTTATCTATATCTCTGACAGATTAGACAGCATTTGCCATGAAAACGCGCTGGAGCTAACTTTTCCCTACTTGAGCTCCTAAACACAACCTATCTAATCTAGAAAACCGGTTCAGTAGTTTCTGCGTGAAACGAGCAAACAGACGCGGCGAGGGACTTTGTTGAAACTTCTTAGGCGGCGATTCGATACTTTATTGAACGAGAATTGAGAGTTAAACTTCAAGGACGCGTCACGTTTAGGCACATTTCGTTACATGAGAGAGAAGAAAGATATAACGCTTTGAATATATAGCAAAGGAGACGTGAAGCGTATAAATCACCGAACAAATTTTTCTGCCACTTTTGGCGGGGGGCGAGGTAAACGTCTAGTACTAGCCCCTGTACCACTGTATTTTTCTGACGTTTTATTGTCGCAACGGATTTTAAGTTATATGATGATTATGTTAAAATACAAACATAATAATTATAATTAATGATTGGAAACACTAAGTTTGACGCCCTAGATCGCCTTTCCCGTTAACAACATCACAGTTAACTATTTTCCTAGAGCTCTATCTCGCAACACAAAACGATACCAACGAAATCTAAGGTAACTTATTACCTGGTCAGTATAACTGGTCAAAGGGGAAAAAATTGGCGAAAGGGGGAGCCCGTCTATGGCCCCTCCATAGGCTTAGTACTCTATGATATACCGTCAAGAGAAGGAGAAAGAGAGCTATACATTGTATATCTAATACACAGTTTAGGCTATCCGCGTCTCCCTTTTTAAGAAGTTCACATCTATCATGTGTATGGTGCTGCACGCGCAATTTTTTTATAATAACTATTGTACTGATGATAGTATATATGACAAAATGAAGACAAAATGTATATATTTTCACATGGTTTATGGAACGATTAAAAACTTTTAAATAATTTCTAGACATAATAATTTAGTCGCGAATCCCTGGGGCATTTTCACTTCTGTATTTAGAGTAACCCGCCGGTTAGTTTGTGGTAGAAAATACTAAGTAAATAACATGATTCCAGAGGCAAAGTCTATCTGTACCCACAATTTCATAACTTTGTACGTGAACTGTTTGAAATTATTTATTCTCCTACTTTCAGTTTGTGTGGGAGAATAACACCGTCATAATATAATTATTTTTTAAATTTATTTTAAAATTAGTAGTCTGATATATGTTTGTCTGCCTGCACAATTTATCAATCTATCATCACGTCTTTTATACAGGGATAGGCAGAGACAATCGAAAGCCATTCGCTACGATCCTGGCTCAGTCCTTTGTGATGTTCTCAAGTGATGCGATTTTATTTATCTTTATACATAATTCTTCTGTACGTGTGTATGTCACTGAACTCTTCCTAAACGGTTGGCCCGACTTCGATGTTTTTTGTGTGTTTGAGTGGTTCTCTGGATAGATTAGATTCACAATTGGACCCGGTAGGTGGCGCTGCAAGCAAACATTTTGGGCAATGGGTGGAAAAAGTCGGGTCCGTAATACCTATAGTTTGAAGAGCTGTACAAATTTTTCTAATTTTAAACCGAATACGTCATGAGGTATAACTTAACTTCTATTTCAACTAAAAATATCAAATGAACTATAGAAGCACGAATTCAACGATATATTGACGTATTTTAAAAATTATTGACTAAAACGGTTTATATGGCTGAAATGAAAGGAAATGCTGCATATGAAAGGTAGGTAACAAATGGCATTCGATTGTCTCTGCCTACCCATTTTGGGATTAAAGTCGTGATGATAGATAGATATAAGTATATTTAATAAATTCATACTAATTATTATAAATGCGAAAGTAACTCTGTCGGTCTGCCTGTCTGTTACGCTTTCACGGATAAACCACGGAAATGATTTTGATGAAATTTGATACAAAGGGAGCTTGAACCCTAGGAAAGGACATAAGCTACCATATTAGGATGAAAGGCGTGATGATAGATAGATAGATTTAAAAATGAATGTCCCTTTTCATGCGCGCTTTCTCCTAAACTTGACCAGTTTCTTGTTCTACTTGGTTGCTAAAATGTCAAGTTGAATTCTTTGTAACCAAACGCGAATTGTTTAGAACAATTTTCGATTCGCTGTCAAACTGTCTAACAACAAGTAACGAACTTTGGAACAACTATGTACTTACACGTGAAATTGTATCATGACACTGCGTGCATCTCGGTGGCGTATACGCTACACCAAGAAGCGTATATACTATTAAGGTCGCTATGTCCAATATCATGAAATGGTCCAGGTAATTCTGAAATTCAAGTTTATAAAAATATTTATATTTCTCTGAATTATCTATCTATCTATCATCACGCCTTTCATCCCAAGAGGGGCGGCAGAGACAATCGAATGTCATTTGTTACGATCCTGACATATCTCTCATTCATTCATTATTCATCATACCTTTCATACCTACATGCTCGGCGATTGAGTGTACTTCTAGGTCGTCCTCTGCCAGCATTTCTTTTGACTTCAACTTATATACATTTTTAGTTAATCTTTCATACTTCATTCTATCAACGTGTCCAAACCAGCGTAAACTACTTTGCTTCATTTTAGTCACAACATCGTCTTTCACTCCGCATTCTTCTCTAATGACATCGTTCCGGATGCGGTCAATTACGCTTTATATCACATTCTACGTAAAGACCGCATTTCTACTGCATTTATTTTACTTTCATGCTTCTTATTCCATACCCAAGTCTGATGGAACTAAAACAGCATTATGTAAGTATATTAATTTTACTTTTAGTTGTAAGTTGTGTATTTCTGCATACATTGTTTTGTCCACCATTTGGTGTTTTCCTTGCGTCCCGCTTTCACTCTCCTTTCAATTTTCTTGTCTATCTTTCCACTTCTTGTAAACATACCTACTACCTAATTCTCTGAATTAGAACACCAAAGATCCATTTTTATTGCCTTTCTGGACAAAATATGTGAAAGGGGCCTATACTATAAATGTGTTTTTGTTTGTCCTTGTTTCACGTCAAACGAATGAAGCAACGAATCGACTTGATTTTTTTGAAAAATCTATGAGCAATTGAACAGAGTTAGTTGGTGGGTTGTGAAGTGACATGCTACTTTTTAGCCCAGAAACCGGGACACGGGAGGGGCTTGAAACATATTACAGTCACGGGATTATTTATTTTACTTGTTCTATGTATTTCCACACGCGGGTGCAATAATTAATAGCATACAATACCAGCATCATGAAAAAACATCATCACGCCCTTATACTTTACGGTGTGGCCAGATACATCAGTAACAGTAAATTATTTTGGAAAAATAACAATGTTAGACTGCCCAACACCTCAACGTTCTCTCAAGTTTACATTTCGAGTCCCTAATAAACATAACATTAAAAACAGCAAATAATAAATATTTCACCCGCGTGGAAATAGATCCAAAAGGAAATAATCCCGTGGCTGTAATTTGCCCCTCCTTCGCCCGCTTTCGCTCTATACAAAGTAGTATATGTTATTCTCTGACCCCTAAACTATCATGCAAAAAATATCGCGTATCCCACGGGAACAATACATTTTTTCGGGATTAAAAGTAGACTGTGTGTTATCTCTTTGCCAAATTTCATCCAGATCCGTTCAGCCGTTCTGGCGTGATTGAGTAACAAACATACATACATACAATGTTGGGCTTTGTGTTAGGGCCAACTAAGCATTTTAAATGTCCTGACTCATATATATTACTGTACACTAGTCTCGTGAGATCACATCTGGAGCATGCTTCGGTAGTATGGAATCCATACTATAAAGTGTATCGAGACAAAATTGAGTTGACACAAAAGAAGTTCCTGCGTTCAATGCACTACAGAGTGGCCAACTCTAAATTACATTACTCCGAACTACTCGGAGTCGGAATGTATAACATGTCCACATTGTCTGACAGACGTTCCTTGTTGGATGTATTTTCAGTACAACATTTATTCGAAAGTTCCCGAATAATTCGAAAAAAATCGAATTATTCCTAATTTTTCGAATTAGTCGTTTTTTTTCGGATATATCGAATTTCTTTCTAATTTATTCGTTATATTATTCGCGAATTTTTGAGTATTTTAAATTTGACCTCTGGAAATTAGAAATACTTAGTATTAAAGATGAAGCTAAAGTAGAAGTTAGGTCAAAACTAGATTCTCAAATAGTAGAAGTTTTCACAAGTACTATAGAGGTCAACAAAGAAGGGCCTATGAGGTGTTGCCTTGGAAGCATTTAGTTGAAAGTCCACCTACTAATTATAATATTGCTTTAACGAGTTTAACAGTACTAATAAACTGAAAATTCAAAGTTATCTGTCATCTTATAATGAAGTTCATTTAGAATTAGTTGTGTCTCTATCCACTGAGGATTATATGCTAGCGTTAAGAAGATATCTATTGCGAAGAGGTAGAGTCAGAACAATATATAGCGATAATGACACAAATTTACGTGGAGCCCATAAGTTACTCAATACTATTAATTGGAAAGAATTAGCCAAACGAACCTTAATTAATTTCAAAAATAGAATGGGGTTTTATACCTCCTCAACGCCATGGTTTTGGGAGAGGATGATAAGGACACTAAAGAATATAAGCATTCGATTACGTTATATTCAGAAGTTGAGTAAGGATTTAAAGCAACGTTTTCGTAGTGAGTATTTATCGCTTCTAATTGAGATATTTCCCGGGGTTGATGGTTCTGGTAGGGTAGCTAAAATAAAAACTGCTAATGGTGAGCGAGTTAGGGCTTTACAGAGATTATACCCTCTAGAGATATCATCAACATCAAATGAAGCTGTGTCTATATGGGTACAGAATTACATCCTTATGTTGATCCTGGACAGCCTAAGCTTAATAACGATCCGCAAGTAGTACCTCAAACTATAACATGTACTGGTCGTGTCGTCAAGGTACCAAAAAGGCTTGACTTATAATATTATATAATAAGTGTTACAATTGATAATTGCAACGCCGGGTGTATGTTGTGGATGCAACTACTTGGTTGGGTCATCTAGTAATATTATATTAATTTCGAGGAATTTTCCTTTCGACCAATACTCTTTCGAGAATTTTTTCGCAACCCATATTAGGTTAATATTTTCAATTAAATTAATTTATATAACAATTATTCCACACGGTATCATTTCTTGTACAATTACCAGAACATCGAGGTAACCACATCACGTCTTCCACGGAGTTGACGGAGGTCCAAAGATATCGCAGACATGCTTCACACATTGAATACCAACTAACTTTAAATACACAATACATACTATTGTCACCTTTCACCCCTATTTTAATATACATTACACCCTTAAAATCCCAACTCAAGTGTTAATACAGTTGAAAACCAGCAATGTATGTGACGTTATGAAATAAAAACGTTAAATAAAAGACTTTCTTTGTCCGAATGTGTGGGCTACAGAAAAAGGTATATGAACTAATCTCATTTCACGCTTCTCATATATCGCTATTAGTTGATATATTTAGGTGTTTCTTGTTTATTTACAAACATATTGAATACCTATTTATTTATTGTATCTTTTATTCGAGCAATATAATTATAATAAATATAAATTTCTTACTTATATTAATTACTTTTCGTTTCGCCGTTGAATTTGAAGTCGGTTGGTTACAAATTAGATTTATTTTCTTGAATATAGATTTCCAAAAAATTACTGAATTTACAAAAACAAACATGGGAAATATATGAAACATTACAAATCGGGAAATATATAAAAATAAAATCAAACAAAAAAATATACAAATCGGTTTATAAATGACGTAGCTCTGAGGCAACAAACATTGAAAAAATTTGACACCCCCACTTCTTCTTGCTATATGTGAACAATGTTACCAGTATGTCTGACCACATAATAGAAATCCAGGGCATAATTTTATAGAAAATCTTCAGGTACAGACAGACTGCGCTTCATGAATATTCAAAGACTTGACAATCCATCTTTCTTCACCTTTTGAAAACTCGTTATGTAAGTACACTTTTATTTTTCTTCATTACTACTCGTATCTACCATGAAGTTTATCCTAGAATTTAAAACTCCATGTACTTACAGTGTCAATTTATAATTTAGTATTTATCTATCTATCGTCACGCCTTTTATCCTAAGAGAGGCAGGCAGAGACAATCAAACGCCATTAGCTACGATCCCGACATACCGCTTTCGCGTCTTTTATATTCATCATACCTTTCATACATGCTCGGCGATTGTGTGTCATCGATTAATACATTTTTTATATGTTCAATAAAAGTACACCCAGGTCGTCCTCTGCCCGCATTTCCTTTCACTTCAGCCATATAAACCTTGAAAAATCTTTCATCATTATTTCTATGTGTCTAATTTAGTATTAAAATAGTAGTTTATATGTGAAAAAGTACCAGACAGACAGACAGTTTCTCATTTATAATATTAATATGGCAGTAGGGATAATGTGCTCAGTTGAATCAATACTATCAATATTTTTCGAACTTAAACATTTTTGCAGCTAAAATAAACTGTATATTTTTTTAAAACGCGGTAGATAGAAATATAACCCTATGGAGCGTTGGTGTTTAAAATCATATGTCGGGTTAAATTATAAATACTGACTAATTTTAACAGTAATACTTTAATCGACTTTTCGTGCTTCAAAGGGCATGTACATTCGAAAATAATTTGATATTAGTCTACTCTCTCCATACTAATACTATAAATACGAAAGTAACTCTGCTGTCTGTATATATGTTACGCTTTGACCGCTAAACCACTGAACCGATTTTGATGAAATTTGATACGGAGAAAGTGATAATTGATACTTCTAGTGATGGACATAGGCTACTTTTTTTAAATACACCCCCGTATTAGTCCACGGGCGAAGCCGGGCGGACAGTTAGCATTAATATAATGCTTTCATGCCTTCATTAAATTAAATGTATGAAATAAAGTTTTTTCTTTTTTTCTTTCTTCACGGGTTACCTTGCAGCTCCCGAAACCGTGTTATGGTTCCAGGGTACCCAGCGTAAGACCAAGTCTCCCTCGTTTAGCTGATGGTATTTGTGTGGCTTATACCTAACGAGAGGCCAGTTCTGTTGAGGTATATTTAGATGGAAAAGCCTCTAAGAGTGTTTTTTCGGATTATGTACATAAGTTTTTAACTAAAAAACTCATTGGTACATGGCCGGGATCCGGGATCGAACCCGTGATCTGCCTAGTTAATACCAGACGTATTAACCACTCGGCCACCGACGCACCCATGAAATAAAGTAAACATAAAAATACTCAAGTGGCAACGCCTGTGGGCCCCATACTAATTTTCATCCCCTTGTATAATATTAGTATGGAGAGAGTAGACTAATATCAATTATTTTCAGAATAAGTGCGGACATCATATACGTGCCCTTTGAAGCATGAAAAGTAGATTAAAGTATTACTTTTAAAATTAGTTAGTAGTTATCATTTAACCCGACATCTAATTTTAAACACCAACGCTCCATAGGGTTAAATTTCTATCTACCGCGTTTTAAAAAAATATACAGTTGATTTTAGCTGAAAAAATGTAAAACTTAGAAAAATATTATTCAAACGAAACATATTACATTAACTTTTAGGTTCAATAGAGGTTTAGGTTTTTAAAATTTCCTAATTATTTTATTTCATTTTTAAATTTTTAATTAAGATATTTATTATTTGATTCACATAACAAATATAAAAACCTTAAATCTAACTAAACATTAAAAATAACTAAATTAACCAGGTCCGCATGGAATAGTGGCAAGAATACTGGCTGCATTTCCCCGCTGAATCACCAGAAGAGATGATCAGTCGAGGGGATATATCTTTAATAAACTTTTTGGCATTTGCACCCCAAGGACATAGAGATTTTAGGTTATAATATAAAAATGCATTCATATAATTTATTTAATTTAATCCTAATTTTCATCCCTTATTATAGCCCTTAGTGGGGTGGATTTAAAAAAATTTAAGATGATCCCGCCGACCGTGATATGCCCTATTAATCACTGACTAATCACAACTATCACAGCGCGGACGGGATTCGACTGGATTCCCCATCATGTCACGGCGGGACGCGTGTGTTGGTCGCCATGACATGACGTAGAATCGAAGAAAGTGATTGTGCATCAAACAATTTGAGATTAAAACTTGCTTCAATCAAATTCTGTAAATAATTCTATAATCTTTCCTATAGAGATTTAAGCCTCTTCACACAATCGCCGAGCATATATGAAATGTATGATTAATATATAAGAATCGAAAGAGGTATGTCTGGATCGTAACAAATGGCATTCGCATGTCTCTGTCTTCTTGGTATAAAAGGCGTGATGATATATAGACGATAGAGATTAATCATAAAATAGGTATATAGCTATTGTCATTATATCCAATGATAACACAATTTAAACATTCCAAGTCGAATTTTCTGTGCGAATGAACTTTATCAGTGAGTGACTTAGTCACACTACTTGCTTTTCGTACCGCAACCGAGTGTACCGTCAACAAAATAATTAAATAAAGGGCGCCAATGTAACAATTTTATTTTTAAATTACATACTTACTTCCTTTCTAATAAACGCTGTATATTTTGTCTCCCTCGATCATATTGAATGACAGATTTGTTTTAGGTAAATAAAACATTGTGTAACTTATACAGCGTAAGAATGTATTAAGGTAGAACGAGTCGAGCCCTTATGGCGCTCGTGTCGCATTTATTGTTTTTTTTTAAGCGAAGTTTAATTAATTAAATCAAACACAATATACCATAGCGCAGACTATGACCGCTGAAACTTTCAGGGATTTCTATTTTGTTTTAATTCGATATCTTAAACCCGTAATTCGGAACTCCGTAGATACATATTATAAAAAATCTAGTCAAAAAATATAATAATACTAGACTTTCCGCCCCGAACAATATAAAATGTCACTCTGGGATATCGTAGCTTTCTATAAGTTATATATTACCTCTTTATAATATTAGCATAGATATATTATAATCTATATATATAAAAATGAAACCCGTTTTCCGTTGTCACGACATAACATGAAAACGGCTGAACCGATTTGGCTGATTTTAGTCTTAAAATATTCCTAGATATCCAGGGAAGGTTTTAAAGGTGAGACAATTCGAATAATTGCCGAAAAACCCCTAAAAACAGCCCTTTTCTTTTTCCCATAATAACAGAGTCAATTTGAACCTCATTGCTATTCAATAAAGTTCATTTTAAATTAAAAGCACTCATTGTTGTCTATGCAATGTAGATGTGTTCCTAATGTCACCGCACAAATTTAAAATTCGCGTGCGTGTTGGAGAATCTAATGTCGCGTTCCGACACTCAACAAAAGTGATAATATCGCGAACGCGACAAAATTGAATAGTCACAAAATGTAATTTAAGTAATTTAATAGATCATTAGTAGTACTGATTTTCAATTTGGTCGGCTTCGCGAAACTTAATTTTGCCTAGGAGTAGGGGTAGGAGTAGAGGTAGGAGTAGGGGTAGGGTAGGGTAGGGGTAGGGTAGGGGTAGGAGTAGGGGTAGGGGTAGAAGTAGGGGTAGGTGTAGGGGTAGGGTAGGGTAGGGGTAGGGGTAGGGTAGGGGTAGGGGTAGGGTAGGGGTAGGGGTAGGGGTAGGGTAGGGGTAGGGGTAGGGGTATGGGTAGGGTAGGGGTAGGGTAGGGTAGGGGTAGGGTAGGGGTAGGAGTAGTGCAGGCAAGCCAACGTTTGGGCAGGACAACGTCTGCCGAGTCCGCTAGTAATATATAAAGCTCCATTATTATTTTGCCGACCCTATTTTCGAGGTAAACACGCCAATCTAGTGGAGTGTCGTTAAGAAAGCTCTGAGGGGAGCCCCCGCCGTACAAATTAGATCTCTGCTAAAACTCTACTCGAGCCACTGCTATGAGAGCTATAAAGAAAATAACTGCTATTATCTAAGTTTTGATACTTCTCTACTAAGTTGTGACGATAGATTCGCCACTGAGGTTTTGTACGTCATATACGGTATACATCTAAAATAAATCCATTTTTCTTTACGTTTCTTATTTGCGTAACTTTTAAATAACACTTTTATTTTAAAAAATATTAATTAATATGTAAAATTGCAGATTGTTTGATTTTTAACCTACTCCAAAAAAAAGCTGACAAACTAGAATTTAAAGACGGTTAGTGCCAAATTAATCATATATCATATAATATTGAAAAGATTATTTATTATGTTCTTAGATGTTTACTTAATTTTGTAACCCCTCACTGCTATCGAGTATTTACAATTAGTATTCTACGACACAATACTTTTTTTTATTAATTTTTTTTCGTCTCTTTTTTATGCCTGTCCGTCCCACCAGGATTTAGACGTGAACTTGTGTACTTACAAATGACTTAAAACACAACTGCGGTCAGGTCGAACTTCTAGTGTGATCTGATAAGTATCAATTTTCTCTCAAGAGACGGCCATAGATCCTTGGTCGCGTTATCAGCGGTTACCAAAAGGATTTGTGGGTCATCCAATATATTTTGCCGTATTTAGGAAGAAAACGAATGGAAATAACCACGACCGTAATGTCATAAGGGGTAGATTGATACCTACATAATATAAAAAAAAAAAATAAGTAGGTAATAAAAATTTAGAAAAAATAACACTTAAAAAAAGATAACTATACAAAATTAAAGTAGGCCACACATTGGTTCGGCATCGCACCGAAAAATTCCCATTTCGGCCGCCGGATGATCTAGCCGGACCGTTCGTTACAATAATTGGATGCGTCTGTGGTCGGTTTAACCTAAGGTCGGTAAACTTTACCTGCTCTCCGAAGCACAAGAAGTCGATTTTCTTAAAGAAGATTAGCATTTCTGGCACAATTTAGTCAATTTGAGAATTGATTTCAAGTTTCTTGTCTTATAACCTGCTTTTATGAAGAGAACGATCATAGACAGAACAAGTATTGATGAGATTGATCATGGTGAAGGATATTTTGTGTAAATTTTGTCGCAATTATATATATGCAAAATGTGCACTTTGTATATTACGTAAAAAAAGTACCTATACGATTGCTTGATTATTATGCATGGTAATAAAAATAATTAGTTTTAGCACACGACTACATTTTCCTGTGACGTAACATTTTCTGTCAAAGTTAGTAATTAAGCAGACTATACAGGGGCGCCGGGCGGTATCTTGAAGCTCGCGTCTTTGCAATTATACGATTCACCTCCAACACCCCAGTCAGCGTTTTCTGGATGTATTTGTGACGAATGGGGTGACCATACCTACATAAAATACATATATATTTGATGTAAATAATTTAGAATTTGGTTTATTTTGTTTTATAATATTCTTGTTACCTATTTAATTTTTTTTCTTCACGGGTTGCCTTACAGCTCCCGAAACCGTGTTACGGTTACAGGGTACCCAGCGAAAGACCAAGTCTCCCTCGTTTAGCCGATGGTATTTGTAAGGCTATAATACCTAACGAGTGGCTAGTTCTGTTGAGGTATATTTAGATGGAAAAGCCTTTAAAAGTATGGTTTGTCAGATTATGTACATAAGTTTTAATTAAAAAACCCATTGGTCCCTATTTAATGTTTTTCAGTTTTAATTTTATTAAAATACCTACTGTTTTATTTCTTTATATTTTATGCTATGTATGTATAAGTGAAAACTATAATAGCTCATACAAATATGTGTAAAGTTAATTTAAAAAATGTAAAGCTAAAGTTTGCCAGGAATAAATAAAAAATATTTAATTTATGTAATAAAATTAATTTAAAAAAGTATGATTTTCATGCCATTACTTGGTCAACGACACACCTATGGGAGACAGTTCTAAACACACATAGTAAACACTTCTTTGTGTATTATTGTAAGCACTTAAGTTTTACTTTCATGTAAAATTACATTAACTCGATTGTTTTGTATTTTTATTAAATTCACTTTAATTACCTACAAAATTGTGTATATGGTCTTTGAAATATATTGATAACTAGCTTTTCGCCCTCGGCTTCGCCCGTGGAGCTTATGTCACTAGCTATATTGAAAGAATTTTTAGAATCGGTTGAGTAGATTAAAAGAATAAAGACACAAGTTCAATTGGACGCAGTGTCAACGAAACACAATAAAGTCACTTATTATACATTATTACTGAACTATTTTTACTGAATTAATTAATGAAAATTATATAAATTCCATCAGCTGATTCTAGGTCAGCTCAAAAACTTCCGTAAAACGAAGTCATAATTTAAAACCACCAGCAACTTTAATTGTAATAATCCCAAGCAAAATCCGCAGTATGGTCACCCTACTCAAAACCGAGGCTTTAGAACTTATACCAAGATATGTTTAATTTTAAAGATAGACTCAGCATATTAGCAAACCTTTTCATAAACACAGGTGTTTTGTATTAGCATTGCATTAATTAACAATCTATATATATAAAAATGAAACCCGTTTTCCGTTGTCACGACATAACATGAAAACGGCTTGACCGATTTGGCTGATTTTAGTCTTAAAATATTCCTAGATATCCAGGGAAGGTTTTAAAGGTGAGACAATTCGAATAATTGCCGAAAAACCCCTAAAAACAGCCCTTTTCTTTTTCCCATAATAACAGAGTCAATTTGAACCTTATTGCTATTCAATAAAGTTCATCTTTATTATATATATAAAAATGAAACCCGTTTTCCGTTGTCACGACATAACATGAAAACGGCTGAACCGATTTAGCTGAAAATTGGCAGGGAGGTAGTTTAGAGCCAGGAGAAGGACATAGGATAGAGGTAGGGGTAGGAGTAGTTGTTTTCCACGGACGAAGGAAAGTAAATAGCAGGCAAGCCAACGTTTGGGCAGGACAACGTCTGCCGAGTCCGCTAGTATTAACATAAATAAACAACTAAGTTTTATCACTTTAGTTTAAAAAAATATCTAATTAGTTCAAAACTAACTCTATCCAAAAAACCTTTTTTGACTTTTAGTGCTTACAGGGCACCTAAATGTTAAAAGTTTTTGTAGATCATTTTAATCTACACAATTATTTCCTAGATCATTTTGTTATATCTCTGACGGATTAGACAGCAAACACCATGAAAACTCGCTAGGGCTAACTTTTTCCGACTTGATTCACTTATAATGTTATTGCTCATCTCCTAAACATGATAAGTTCATGTTTAATGCTCGTAAAGTTTCCTCGTGAATTAACCTATCTACTCATGTAAATTGTATCAAAATCCGTTCAGTAGTTTTAGATTAATAGAAATGTAAATGTCGCAACGGCACAATATTATTTGAATTAAATGAAATCGAATAGGGATCTTTAGGTGCAGTGCGTTTGACATAGATGTGCTCAAGTACTCTCGACATACCCTCCTCCCGACTCCATTAGTAGTTGTATGTTCCCTTGGGACTTCAAAGGAATTTATATTCGTTTTGGAATTATATGGAAATAAATATAACGCCTCTGCGTTTCCCTGGGTTTCCCAATATCATTTTTGTGAAAGGACCGAAATTCGGACATCATTTGAAGATTCAAATTCATAATTAATAGAAAATTGGCTAAGTGCGAGTCGGAACATTTTATAGTACCATTATCTATAAAAAAAACGAACACGTTTGTTGTATGGGTGCCCCCTTAAATATTTGTTTTATTCTATTTTTTAGTATTTGTTGTTATAGCGGCAACAAAATACATAATCTGTGAAAACTGTCTAACTATCACGGTTCATGAGATAAAGGCTGGTAGCGGACAGCGGAGTCTTAGTAATAGTAATAATGCTAACCATTTTCAAAAAGTGATAATATAAATTATTGACTTTTTATTGTCATTTGGTCAAGGCAGCACAGTAAATTTTTTTCGAAAATCAACCCCTAAGAGGGTGAAATGCGGAGTAAACGTTGTATTCCTAATACATCGCGTACGAAGTCGTGGGCAACTGATTTTACTGTTTTTGAATTAATAATTTTTTGTGTTACATTTTAAAAGGCCATATCTCGAAAACCACCTGACCCTAACTGGTCGTGTCTTTACCAAAATAAAATGACTAGATGAGATCTTCATTTCGGATGACAGCTGTCAATATATATATTAAGAAAAAAAGACAAAACAAAAAACCCCGATTCATTTTGTACTTGACTTCAGGATCTGAGGATTTCATACTCTCTCTCTCGTGCAATGAACTACCAGAGATTTTAATAGGTTTGAGAAAAAAACACAAAATGTTCTTTACCTATCTAGTCAATATTATGAAAATGGTCATTGTCAAGACGCAACGGGTTAATTTTCAATTCACTTTGAAGGTCATGTGGTGCGGTCTGGATCCTCACCTACCGCTTTTCGTGATATTATAAAATAGTAAGAACTTGTATATTCGCCGTCACCTATGTATGCACTTTATCTAGATCAAGAGCGTTCCTTTGGCGTCACTAAAAAGGAACCGTCAAATTACTGAGCTCAGACGAAGAGAAATAAACGAAAATCCTTCCAATTCCATACAATTTCTACCCCAAATGCAACCGATAGCATGTAGATATTGTGACTATAATTTAATAAATATTGAAGACAAAATGAACAAATAAACATAAACTTATATAAATAAAATCACAAAATACAAGTATACTTTTCTTACCCTTTTTTTTAGATACAAAATTTCTGATTATTGAAAATTCAATTAATATTCATGTACACTTAGATACATTCAAGCCATGTACCAATGGATCAAACCACACTTAGCTGATTTTCCACCTAAATCCTCAACAGAACTGGCCACTCGTTAGGTATAGCCTCACAAATACTATCGGCTAAAAGTGGAAGACTTTCTCTTCCGATGAGCTTTAGATAAAAAAAAATTTCAAGCGTGTAAAAAGTTTCCTCGTTTTAGCATTCTTTGTCACCCTACATTTGCTATAGAAATTCTACGAAGCGTATGCACCACCACTCCACACTCCACATGCATTGCTAAATCAAACCGTGATAAAAATCTCTACTATATTGAGTTTTTATTTACCTACTTGTCTCTAGATGAAAGATACATTTCAGTGAAACTTTTCAAAGTGGATAAGAAATTGGAAAAAAATACATACAATTTAGAAACTGAATTGAATTGAAAGCATGTATGAAAAATATATTATGAATATAAAAGAAGCGAAAGAGGTAGTATGTCAGGATCTTAGCAAATGGCATTCGATTGTCTCTGGCCACCCCTCTTGAGATAAAAGGCGTGATGATAGATAGATTGAATTGAAATTGTGGACTAACTAAAGTGTGTATTAGAGAAAATTGATTTTAGTCCTAGATAGATTAGATTCCTTTCGGTTTTCCTTTATAATTGGTCAATCTATATAGACTACGACATTTTATAAAATAATACTTCCCCGATTACTTGAAGACGCCTGGACCGATTTGGAAAATTTTTTTTTTTGTTTGAATGGGTATACTTCACAGGTGGTCCCATTTTTTTTGTGAAAATTGGTTCAGTAGTTTTTTAGAAATTTTGAAAAAACTGACTTTTATAAATAAAATCTCTTAATATCTCGATGAAATATGTACCCATTTTGACGACTTATTTTTTTAAGGATATAATATTTTTTCGACATTATCTTACAGACATAATGACGAAAATCGGTTCAGTAGTTTTTCAGAAATTCAGTAATTTGTCTCTGTTTACGGCTGAAAATTATGTATCAGAGAAAAGCCTTAAACGCCTATTACACTATACAATTTTTAGAAAATCTAATTAGGAACAGTTAGGAACCTAAGTAGGAAGCTAGCGATCACACTACACTAAATCGGACAGACGCAGGGTTGCCAGATGCCAGATGTTTTGTAGTACGAGACCAAGGTTGCCAAATATCTCGTACTTTCCGTTACATAATCTCGTACAGTATAAGTTTAAAAAAAATCTCACAATATCCAAAATTAACACTATTTAGTTTGGGGTAGTTTTATTCCCTGAGTTTGAGACTATAAGGCTATCAAAAGAAACAAATAATAAGTGATTTACAATTTAATAGTTATAGTCAAAACCAATACAATTAAAATTATTCATTTATGGAATGATTATGTTCTTACTACTAGCGTGGATATGTGGCGCGGGCAGTTAACATTGTTTAAATTTCGTATAAAAGTGTTTAATTTTCTCGTATCTCGTACAGAGACTGCTAAAACCTCTAAAACTCGTAAATGTAGGTATGGCATCTCCCTATAAACCTATATTAATTTTAATAAAATTTCTCTTTCGGCAGGCATTGCCGCCGCCGCTGATGGAATAGTTGTCATTTTTACTTGCTCTGTGGCTGCGCGCGCGCTACACGTCTGATGCGAAGCACGGGCGCCTTCCAACTGCCAACTAGTCGTCCTAAATAGGAAGAATCGTAACCTAAATAGGAAACAGAGCGGTCGGGCCTTCCTAACTGTTCTAAATAGGATGCTAACTGCAATTACATCTTCCTATTTCCTAAATAGATTTTCTAAAAATTGTATAGTGTAATAAGCGCTTTAGCAACGGTTGCTATTGACACGAAGTTGTCAATTGTTGTATCGACGGTGGTATGGCTTGGTATGGTGCAGCTCAGGATGCAAATGGTTCAAATCCCATCCACAGCAGTATTTTTTTTTATTTTTCCATTATTTTTTTTTATTTGCGTTATTATTTGTCTCTCAGGGCAGCAAAATCACTTAAAAGGGAAAAATAAATTAACTTTAAAAAAAGTGTACTGACTTCAAAAATTTGCACTGAAAAGTAAGAAATTATAGAAATGGCTACATACAACAATCCAACGTCTGTGAGTAAAAAGAATACTCCCCAACGCACATCGTTGGAAAGTTGCATATATGCCAATCTATTAAATATTTTAAAAGGCGCGATACAGGTTTCAATGAGTTAGTAACGGTGCGACATCTATCGACGCGACGCGATGTGCCGCCACAAAATAATAAATATTTCGTCGTAGAATTTGAAGACGGTTGGTGCCAAATTAGAAAAAACTCAGTTCCCAAATTCACTAATCTAGACAATTCATTAGGAACCTACGATAATCAGTACATACAAACATAGATAATATTGAACAGGTCTATATCTTCTTAGATGTTTACTTAATGTTGTATCTTAATTTGGCACCAACCGTCTTCAAATTCTACATTTCTAAATTTATTATTTCTTACTTTTCAGTGCAAATTTTTGAAGTTGGTACACCTTTTTTTAAAGTTAATTTATATCAATACATGCATTTTTTTCTAAACGTCTATCGATATTCATCAGCAACATAAGGACATAAGCCGATTTAATACTGGGTTACTCGTCCACCAACCTTACTTCATACTAAGTAACTGTCTCTTTCATTTGTATTGATATCCGCGCACGTTCCCTTTCGTTTTGGCACGCGCAAACAGACCCCTAAGCCGATGAATTGCGGGTTATGAGAGTCGAATGTAACCGGTAGGAATGGTGTCTACTAAATAGCGAGGTTAGTTATTTGGGTGTTTTTTTTCATTTTGGAGTTATATAAATAAAAAAGAATTATTATTGGCCATTGGTGCATTTTAAATTATAAAAGAAAATTTTACGGCTTCCTTTATGAAAAAATTCACCCTTCGCCACTGACAGGTATTATATTGATGTAAATATGTAATTATGTCCATACCTATCGTAAACATCAATTTTATTACTCGATGCTAATCAATACTGCTCAGGCTATAACATGTAGGTAGTTTCTAAAGTGTCCTAGTGTAATTACTAATAATCTACGAATATGTCTGTCCTTTTCTAACAGAATACCTTATAAACTAATCAGAGAGAGAGATATAAAATATAATACATGTAGCAGGTATGTCAAGTTTATGGGCTAAATAAATCTTGTCCAGTTATGTTTACAATACAGAAACACTTGTGTACCTTATTTATTGGTCACCTAAGGTTTTATAGCCCATAAAGAGCCGCTTCCCACGTCGTTTCTAGTGACAACAGTAGGTATCTAGTATCCAACTTTATGTGTTGGCTAGCAGATGTCCTTTAGGATCTAATTATTGTACTAATCTAAACTATAAACTGACTTCTCACTTCGTCGACTGTCTGATATAAAATATTTAGAGCTTAGAATTATTAGTGATTTTATACGTTTTTCAGAAACTGGCATAGCCCTCTGGTGTAGCACTCTGGTGTAGCCCTTATGTGTCGGAGGACGTAGCACTCCGGCGTAGCATGCCGTAGCACTCAGATGCAGCCCTCAGGCGTTGGAGGGCATAGTTTTCTATTGGAGCACTCCGGCCGGCGTAGCACCACTCTAGCGTAGTTATCAAGGGTAGCAGTGAATTGTCCTTTGGCCTAGTTCTCAGTCGTCACATGGCGTAGCAAAGCGTTGTTATCTGGCTTAGCACTATGGAGTAGCCCTCAGGCGTCGGTGGGCGTAGTCCTCTGCCGTAGCACTCTGGCGTAGCAAGGCGTAGTACTCTGGCTCAGCATAGCATAGTGCTCTGGAGTAGCCCTCAGGCTTCGGTGGGTATAGTCTCTGTCGTAGCACTCCAGCGTAGCAAGGCGTAGCACTCTGGCTTGGCTTGACATAGCACTTTGGAGCAGCCCTCAGGTGTTGGAGGGCGTAGTCATCTGTCGTAGCACTCCGGCGTTGCAATGCGTAGCACTCTGTCTTAGCAGGACATAGCGCTCTGGAGTAGCATTCAGGCGTTGGTGGGCGTAGGCCTCTGTAGTACACACTGACGTTGTTTTTAGGCGTAGCAGGGCGCTGTCCTTCCTTTGGCGTAGCACTCTAGCGTAGCCCTCAGGCGTCGGATGGCGTAGTCCTCTGTCGTAGCACTTCAGCGTAGCATTGGCGTAGCGGGACGTTGTCCGCTGGCGTAGCACTCTGGCGTAGCCCTCAGGCGATGGAATATTTCATGTGTGTTATCATAGTATTATCATACTACAAAAAATGAAGAGTTCCAAATTGTATATTTGTTTGGAGGTAAACACAAGGTCACCAATTTGAAAACCTTCTGTCACTGTTGTAAATCTATATTTTTCCAGATGGACATGAATATATTGTTTTGTTAAAAAAATAGGGTTCAATAAAATATTGCAATATTTGTAGCTAAAACAGGAGAAAATTGCGGGTTGCTTACACATTTTCTTTAACTTCATTTTCCGTCTCTTTTTAAATAAATCTCACTATCAAGTTTTATCTTTCCATTAGTTAAATAGCTTCTTGAAAGTAGGAAAACAATATTGGTTTTTGTTTCCATTTATATTATAAAAGCATTACAATATGATTTATATTACTTATACATTATTTCTAGGATTTTTACAGATTATCTAAATATTACAATATTTTTTAAAGATTTTTTAGAAAAAATAAATACCTAAATGCTTGAAAACTCTAATAAGAGGCAAATTGAATTTTCGTGCCTATTAACAATATTAAAAAATATCTCGGCTCATGCTTTTAATTAATCAAGAGATTAATTACTGTACGTCATTGCCCTTAGCCTTCTTAGAGACGACGAATATTTCATGAAATATGCCTCCGTAGTATGACGTCAGCATACATCCTAGACCTACAAGGTCTTCTAGGTGAAGAACGCAATTAAATTTTAAAACTAATCGATTACGTACATGCAATCAACTTGTCAAAATAATGAAATATTACGGAAATGTCCAAATTACTTTTTCCCACTCAGTTCGATCATACCCGTCGCAATAAACCTCCAAAATGTCTCTATATCCAAATAATAACATATTTACCACTCAAAAAATTGCAAATGGATTCGCAACACAAATGGAAGATAAACCGAGAAATAAAATAATATTTCTGGACGTCACTCCAGCAAGAACACCGAATATTAAATCTGCCACTACAGTACCGATGCATGACAATTTAATGGATCCTCAAATCAGTACAGATGTGGTTTATGAAAATGTAAAGCCAGTTTTCACATTATTAAGGTTGATGGGTGTTTTCCCTCTATCGAGACCAGCGCCGAGAATTAATCAATTTAATTTCGCTTCCTCATCGATGTTGTATTCAATTGTCATTTTCGTTACTTTAATCACGTATGTGCTGTATTTAACGACGAATAAAGTACAAATTTTGAAGAATTCTGAGGGAAAATTCGAGGAAACCGTCATTGAATATCTGTTTTCGGTGTATTTCTTTCCAATAATTTTTATTCCTATATTTTGGCAAGAAACGAGAAAAATTGCTGAGGTTTTAAACCAATGGGTTGAATTTGAGGTAACGTACTTAAAATACATGTACAGGTAATAAATTAGTAGTAGTAGATTAGTATATCGCTTACTAATAGCATTTTTTAAATATGTTGTTTTAGTAGAAAATCTGTTGAGGTATATCTACACCTATGATATTATAAAAAGGCAGTTTTTTATTATTATTATTATTCTTCTTCCTCAGTCTATATCCGTCCACTGCTGGACGTAGGACTACTCTATTCTACCCTCTCTTTTTGCTATGTCGTCACTCCTTCTCGCTCTGGTGGTCTGCCGACATTTCTGTGACCGAATCTAAGTCTCCACTGAGTGAGCCTTGACGTCCATCTCCCATTGTGTCTTCCAGCTACGTGTCCCGCCCATCTCCACTGCAGTGTCGCAACTTTAGTTCCAATGTCCACCACTTTTGTCTTCTCTCTCTTATTTGGAGAACGGAACTACTGAAGTGATTTTAAAATTTCTTTCGTTATTTTAATGTACTACAAAAATAGGCTTTTAGGATTCCGTACCCAAAGGATGCCAACGGAAACCATATATTACTAAGGCTCTTCTGTCTGTCACAGGGCTGTATCTTTTGAACCGTAATAGGTAGACACTTGAAATTTTCACTGAGTGTGGCCGCTATTACAACAAATAATAAAGTTAAAAATTAAAGGGGCTCCCATACAAGATACGTATATTTTTCGTCGTTTTTTCCTCGATAGTAATAATGGAAATACATACAACGTCTAACTAGTGTAACTATAATGCCAAGATTGCGTGTACGGTGGTACGGAATCCTCCGAGTACGAGTCCGACTCGCACTTGGCCGGACTTTATAACCCAGGAGTAGTTGCAATTTTTTTTTGTTTACAGATTTTCTATAAGAAAGTGTCTGGAAAAGTTCTGACTTTGAAAACATACAGAAAAGCTTTACTCATAGCTATTATAATACCTATATTATCTACAGCCTCTGTCATAGTAACACATGTGACAATGGTCCATTTTAAAGTTTTGCAATTGGTTCCGTATGTATTTTTGGAAATTTTAACTTACATGCTTGGAGGTTATTGGTATTTGCTTTGTGAAATTCTGGGAGTCTGCGCTAATCTACTGGCAGATGAGTTTCAACAGGTGAGTTCGTGTTTCTGATAAAAAAGACTAACAAAAGAAGGACCCGTATTCAAGAACAAAAAACTTCGGTAACGCACAGTCGAGAAAAACCCACGGTCAAAAATTATGACATTTGATATATTTAATATGGACAACTAGCTAAAAATGGACATTGATACTAATTGGTGCCTATGACCAGTGGCGGCCCTAGGGTATAGAGCGAGAGGAGCGGCCGCTCTAGGCGCCATGGCCGCCAAAATCCGATCATCAACCTAATAAATTAATTATTGCTGTCTTTTTGGTGACTCACATGGAGATGTGCCACGGGGGCAGGCGGAAAACCAGCATGTTTGGATTTTATAACCAGAAACTATTTATTTAATTCGAAGGTGTCGACCAAAGGGCGCCGAAAGACAATCTCGCTCTACACTGATAAAGGGTTAGGGCCGCCGCTGCCTCTGGCCACACCAAAAGTTCATTATCTTGTGTTCGGTCTTATTATATAATTTTCTCGTTTAAAGTGACATTGTACTTTGAGAAGCTATGCGTCTGTTCCTCACGTTATCTCGGAAATAATTCATAGATAGATAATTCAATAAAAAATTAAGAATAAATTAAAGATCCTCTCTGCATATGCAAGAAACATATTATGCGTTAATATGAAAGTGTGTTTGTTTGTCCTTCTTTCATTCCAAAACAGAGCAACGGATCGACCCGATTTTTTGCACAGAGATAGCCTGAGGGTCAGATATGACATATCAACCAATCTAAACATTTCCACAAGCGAACCCGGGCGGGAAGCTAGTATACTATAAGTGATTGTCAATGAAACCGACCACACGCAAAGTCCTTGATTTTTTTCAGGCTCTTCGCCATGTTGGTCCAGCTGGAAAAGTGGCTGAATATCGGGCTCTGTGGCTTCGCTTAAGCAGATTAGCGCGTGATACTGGAATCGCAAACAGTTACACTTTTACAGCGGTCTGCCTATACCTTTTTCTTATCATCACGCTATCAATCTATGGGTTACTCAGTCAGATTTCAGAAGGTTTCGGAACTAAAGACATTGGTCTGACACTCACAGCTTGTTGTAGTATAACGCTGTTGTTCTATATTTGTGATGAAGCTCACTATGCATCTCATAATGTGAGTGAATGTTTAACTATTTTTTTATTAATCTATATATAAAGCTGAAGAGTTTGTTTGAAAGCGCAAATATCAGGAACTACCAGATTAAAAAATGTTGCTTTGAATAGCCCCTTTATTGAGGAAAGTAGGCTATATCATAATGCTACGACCCAATTTTTATATTTTAAAAATTCCCACGGGTGAATCCGGGGAACTATTATAAGAGTGTGAATTTGTTTGTACGAAATAGGTTAACGGGAGTCAATAATACTGAACCGATTTGAAAAAATATTTATTAGCTACATTAAGCATAGGCTACAATTTATTAAAAAATTGGATATTACCATGGGTGAAGCCGAGGTGGATAGATGGCTAGTAATAAAGATAGCGAGCAAGAATAGAATATGGGAGTTTTCACGGTACATTTTTTTACCCGAAAAATTATCATCCAAAATAAAAACTTTGTATGTTTATTCAATAAGTAAACTAACTATTACATTTCTAAAGATAAAACAGAATTAATACAATTATAAAGTCTAAAACTAAATTTATAAATTAAAAAAAATGTCCCAGGTCCCCAGACATTGGAAGTGTACCCAGAAGGCTGGCTGCGTTTCCTCGTTGAATTGCAAGGCTTATGCGTTGTGCGAAAGATTTGATTAGGCGTTTTGATATTTTTTTACAAATTTAATGAGCGCTTGGTCCCCAAGTCGCTGAGGCCGACATATCTGCGCCGCTTTGCGTTTTCTGCTATGGATCCTGCCTTAGAGGTAGTAAATGGAAGATGGGACTGGGCGAGGGTATCGACGCAAGTTGCATCCCAAACTAGTGATCATCCCATCTTCCAAGGTGCCAGCGTCATGCCGTCGGGCCTCTTTCCGTCGTCTCGTGATAATAGCCGTTGGGTTCGAGTATAGCAGGTGCGTCTGTGGTTACAAGGGCTCGACGGATGATGTCGTTGAGGTCAGCATGTCTAGGGAGGCGTCCGGCACTCTTACAGCAGGACAGCCCATGGTGGCCGAGTTGATCCACAGGTCGGCCACATCGGCATTGATGTGTCTCGTTAGATAGTGCGCCTAGGCGCAGAGCTGTTTGTTTGTCTTTCTTTCTCGTCAAAACGGAGCAACGAAAATCTTTCGGGATGAATTATTTTGTCACATTTTAAGGAAAGAAAAATTACAAAAGTAGTCTAGAAAATTGGAAAATTCGGGAAAAACTGAAAGTGCGTTTTGTATGGGATTTTTGTAAGAACCATAATACTATTTAATATGGGCTCACGGACGAAGCCGGGGCGGAAACTAGTTTATAATAAAATTACAGGTACGAACAAACTTCCAAAAGAAACTACTAATCGTGGAGTTATCCTGGATGAACACAGACGCTCTCACAGAAGTCAATATGTTCCTACGAGCTACAGAGATGAACCCATCACAAATAAGTCTTGGAGGCTTCTTCGATGTCAATAGGAATCTTTTTAAATCGGTATTATTTTGGACATAAATTATTTATAGTAAAATAACGACGAACCCTGTAAAAAAAATATGGCAAATCTCAGTTAATCCTGGAAAGTTGAAATTTCATTATTAAGGGTTCGAAATAGCCATAGTTTTCAAACGGCAAAAGCAATGCTCGTTTTAAAAACTACGGCTGTTTAGAACCCTAAATAATAAAAATATTAACTATCAACGGTGTGGGATGGAAATGTTGTATAAATAAACTCAACTTTCCAGCATTAACTGAGATTTGCCATATTTTTGACAGATACAAGATGACTGAGAGCAACGGTCCGATTTTACGCGCTTCGCTTGAAGGACCCCAGATTGTAGGAAGCAAGAAAGACCGACGCCGGAAGTTCGTCATTTTGTCGCTTAGATTTTATTCAATTTAAAAATAGCAATATTTTACAGCTCCTGGCAACAATGGTCACATACTTGGTAGTGTTGCTTCAATTCCAAATCAGCATACCAGATGAGACACAGAGTTTCAACATCGTCACTGAAGATCCAGTCTTGAATTACACTGAACCTATGACTATTACCTCAACTATGACCACTATACTTACTACAATGGCCAAGAAAAAACGTAAACATTAAATTTTTTTTTTTTGTGGTTTCAATAAAATCTAGATCTACCTATGAAAAGCTCTTTATCTTTGTGATAAATATGCCTTGAGAGAGAGACATTGGCCATACTCCATAACTTCTACATTTGGCCAATTGCTTTTATCAAACAGGACAGGTGGCAAGCCTATCACTGCATTAATAAGACTACAGCTTAAATAGAAATCTACTATTAAAAACTAAAGTTATTGATATTTTTCTAATTCATTCACAAATACATTCTCACGGCCTTTATGTCTTATAGTGTGGCCAGAGACACCAGCGGTATCCACTTTTTGCCAGTTGCCCATAAAGTGAGAATTTTCAATGCATGCTATTTAATTTTAATAAAATAAAGACGTTGATTACAATTAAGTTATTTTATTGGAATAAAATTAATTTTAATTATAATGTAGCTTGCATAACATAAATATCAATGGACTAGATTCATTTATACCAGGGGGGGCCAACTTGATAAGACCCAAGATCTACTATTTACTGACTAGACTCTGTTCAATCTACCAATTGGGTACATAATCAGATATTATATATATACACATAATACACGATAAAATAATATTTCATACATATGAAATTTTAACTGGGTAAATGAAATATTGACAAGTAGATAGTATTTTTATTATATTATTTTTATTTATTTTTTTAGACCTATATTTTTTTCTTTGACTTACCACATTGAATTAGTAGTCGCAATCGACCGGTTGGCCACCCCTGATTTACATACATAGTTGACTAATTCATAGCATGAAGAATAATAAAATTATTAAGTAATTCTTAAAATAAAAAATGATAAAACCGAACTATGATTAATACTGTGACTAGATCAAGTTTTATCACAATAATTAAACATAACTTCACTAACAATATATTATATTTTATCTTCACTAACAATATATTATATTTTTCATGACATATTTATTTATCTTAGTTATTTTTTAATGTTAGATTAGTTTTAATGTATTTATACAAATTTTAAATAAATTATTTATTTATCTTTTTCATATACATCTCTATATATATTATTTCTCAAAGGCGTTTTTTGTACGTATCTAATATTTCCCTTAATACATTACACAACGTACACAACGTTAATGTTTGATGCGCGATTAGTTTTCCCTCTAATGACGAAAAATAAACAAACAAATCAAATAAAAATGTTTCATTTAAAATTAGACCAATTCATTTATTTTGAAATAGACGCGATCTGTTGAACTATGACAGCAATATTGACACCACTAATGGTGAGATGTATTTGCACTGGTCATCTAGTCATTTTAAATAATTAATAAGGCCCACACATTACACATCTTGCTGTGCGTCCAAGCAGGTTCGAGCTAAATGACGTCTTAACCACTTTTTCTTACTTTTATTAACTTACATAGTATACAATGACATTTCAAACACTTTTGTCAACCAGTATTCTTGCCACTATTCCACGCGGACCTGGTTTATTTAGTTATTTTTAACGTCAAGTACAACTTGGCGCGCGGCGAAATATGGAACTAAATTATTTTAGTATATTTTGATTAAAATATGTCTGAGAGTAGGTACATAAATCGTGGCGCGCCGCCGCCAAGTGACAAGTTATACTTGATGGTCTATAGAGACCATTTCACGAAAGAAGTCCCCCAGACGCGGCGCTAGTTTCGTCCGACCGAATGTTGTTTTCATAGTGTTTGGACTAGTTCCGCTAATAGCCGCGAGACTTCTTTGGTGACACGGACTATAGTACTTCTTCTTCTTTTATTAAGGCTCCACCAATGTTAATCGGTGATTTGCCAATGTCAAATATTTTAGCCTTTATAGTGTATTTGCCAATTAATCAGTATTTAATAACTATCACAGCGCGGACGGGATTAAACTAGATTCCCCATCACGTCACGGAGGGACGCGTGCATAGGTCGCCATGACATGTCGTATAATCGACTGTAGTAATCATAGGAACCATAGTCTGTGGTCCAAGCGTACACAGAGTAAGCAATAGACATAATGCTGGAACCAAGATGTGTAATCTGTGGGGGTTCAAAGGTTTAAGAAAATACTGTTCTATGAATTTCTAGATAATTATGTCTTACAGATTTGAACACTATTCTCTGTTCAACATAAGATGGCATCCATGACAGGTAACAAAAATTAACTTTTGAGATATTTAACAGCATAAATCTTTTATTTTAATATTGATTTATTTAAACTTCTAATTAGACTGATTTTTTAATAATAGGAATAATATTTTAAGAGCTCTCTTGGTCGTAACCAACTAAAGTAACCAACTAAAAAACGCATGTGTTCTAAAATTTTGCATCTGTTTCACCCAATATCTAAGTGAAAGAAATAAATAGAGAAAGACAATTTCCAAACAAAATCTGTACAATAAAAACAGTATTCAGCAATTCAAGTATTGTACAAAAAATATTAGAAATAGCAATTCTAGTTTAGTAATGGATTCATAAAGTATGTAAAATTAATTTTACTCCATATAAAAAAAATACATTAGTAAATATATTAAGAGCCCTGGAGTTGCAAAGTCCCTTGAAAATATGTGTGAAATTGATGACTTTCAAGGCTCCATGAAACCTAGGTGTAGCAGATATTGACATATTAAAACCATTAACTAGAACATGCTATTTTTAATAAGTTTTGTACAATACTTGAAATGTCCGTTTTTGTATGTGACTAAAGATATGAGGTTAAGAAAAATTTTCTTCATTTATACTTTATCAGTCATCATATAATGAACAGAGAATAGTGATATTTATATAGGTAGGTAATTACAACTTAGTTGAATATTTTGAGCTCTTTTTATGTTGTGTTGCCTTGAATCAGATCTTTTTATATTGCCATATTTTAAACAAATACACACTACTGGTACAACATCCAATTCCAACTAATCTAATATTATAAATGCAGAAATGTGGTTGGTTTGTTTGTCATTCTTCCACTTCATAACAGATGAATAGATTGATGCAATATTTTGTACAGGGATAGTTAGAGGTTCGAAGAGTGACATAGGGTATTTATTATCCCGGAAATCTTTTGGGATAAATTCTTTTGACACATTTCAAATTAAATTTCCATTGCCAAAGCCGGGCAGTAACCTAGTTTGCTATAAATTAATAACAAACTAATCTATTAACAGATCACAAAATCAAATATAACCTCTCTGGAACAATTATCTTACACTGTTGTATAAAGACGTGGATCAGCAGCAGCAAGGGTGGCCCTCTTCGTTAGACTATAGTAGATGGGTGCAAGGCATCGATGCACAGCCAGAAGTGTCAGTGATGCAATTGAAGCCGGTGCGGAAATTTTAGCACTTTCAGCAGACATAGGCCAAGTGAAATGCACACAGACTGTCAAAGCCAAGTACACTATGCTTGTACATAAGCTAAATAAACAGCCCTCGCGCATACCCTGTAATAGACAATAAATTGCTTCATTAGTCAACTGATCCCATTAACAAAGTCTGAATTATTACATTACCAATTATTGGCTAGTTTCCAACCCATTAAGATATCAGATTTTAAGTACTATATCCCGGAAAACTCTATTCAGAGTCTATTCTGGACAGACAGACAAAACTTGTATGTTAATTAACATTATCTGAGAGTATAACAGAACAGTTGCAGTTTAAGATACTTGGGCCCGCGGACGAAGTCCTATGAGATGGACGGACCAAGTGAGGGCTGCAATGAAGGTTCCGTTAAGCAAGTGCACCAGAAAGTCAGCTGTTGGAGAGGAATGGCGACGTATAAAGAAGGAAGAACAGACGACTATACTAACCCTCAATAAATATGTGGAAAGCAATGTCACAGCCAGCAAAGCTAACGATGCTAACAGGAAAAACTCCTGAAGCAGAAATAGGGGCAGTAACGTTGTTCGGCCTCGGGGGAACAGGGTAGCGCAGTTTATAACCAAGTCTGTGCTCAGGGACACGGCTTGCAAGATGGCAGCACTGCTAAATCGCGCTGCTGACACCCGCATCACGCCTCTGTGTACTTCAACAGCTTGAAATCAATTGAATTGAAATTCTGGGAAATCACCGAATTTCATGACTAAATAATCGATTATGAAAATATCAACATGACACATGTCTTTGTCAGTAATGTAATGTCAGAGTCTGTGAATGTCAGTCAAATTGAAAAAACGAGATTGTTCGATGATTGATGTTTGTTACCAGACTAAAATGAACTGGCAAAGAGTAAAACGTGTAATGTAAACTTTTATTGATATATATTTATGTACTTAGATAAAAACAGTAAATCTGACACCTTATTACGTATCCAGCAAAGAAAATATAATCACTACGTTATGTATCTAGGTTACTAACAAAAAGCGATGCGATGATAACCGTCCACAGATTAGTTGTGCAATAGTCTATAGTTCCACAAAACAACGTTTGCACAATGCACGTTGTAACGCTTGGCCATATTTTATATTTATATTTTAGGTAGAAAGAACAATACGTAGAAGAAACATTAACATTTTACATATTTACTTATATTGTATCATTAGTTCCACTTTTGGCCACCGGGTCAGATAAGTTTGTGGAAATATATTTACGGCAGATTTACGGTACAATACCTAGGTAATTTTGCTTTTTCTTGTCCATTTTTATAGTTTATCAGTCATCCATAAAAAAGACGGTAAAAAGGAAAAACAAAAATAAATTGCCATTTTTTAGTCTGGTATACTTTATTACAAATTGAATTTATTGAATTCATGTGAAAATAAAACTGCGACACGGAAAAACGTAGGAATTTTAGGAAATAAATGATAATATAGTGCAACTATAAATAA
This sequence comes from Nemapogon koenigi, assembly GCA_963924495.1. Taxonomy (NCBI): domain Eukaryota; kingdom Metazoa; phylum Arthropoda; class Insecta; order Lepidoptera; family Tineidae; genus Nemapogon; species Nemapogon koenigi. The sequence goes on along the minus strand of OZ004649.1, from coordinate 6,667,189 downwards.
TTTTAATATCTAAGTGAATTGAATATATTGTTTTCTCCAAAAAAATCAACATGGTCGACTATAGCAAATGGAAAGATATCGAGGTAATAAATTAATTTCATAGTTTCTTGCTAACTTTCTTGATACCTACAACTATAACTTTAATTTTCCTTGAAAGTTTAATAATTAGGTTAGCACTTAAGTAAGATATATCTATTTCAGATATCTGATGATGAAGATGAAACGCATCCAAACATTGACACCCCGTCGTTATTTCGATGGAGGCATCAAGCTAGAGTCGAACGTATGGAAGAAAGACGTCGGGAAAAAGAGGATCAAGATAAGAGAAGAACGGAGAACTCAAAAAAACTTGTCGAAACGAAGAAGAAAATCTCTGAATCTAGTCCTGATAATGCTAACTTAGAATCATTGAAGAAAGCATTGGCAGAATTGGAAAAAGAAGAGGCAGAAATTAAAAAGCAAGATTCTGATCTTATAAAGAAAGAGCAGCAAGCACCATGGAATGTGGACACTATAAGTGAACCAGGTTTCAATAAAACAGTGATCAACACAAAACCAGTTCGCCCGAAAGATGAAAACTTGACAGAAGAAGAGAAAGAGGCTAAAATGAAGAAGTTTACAAAGGATAATGAAAAATTTTTGAAACAGTTTGGTATGCTTAGAAAATATGAAGATTCCAAGAAGTTCCTTGAAGAGCATAACCAGTTGGTGTGCGAAGAGACAGCTAACTACCTAGTTATATGGTGTGTCAATCTGGAATTGGAAGAGGTAAATATCATGCATTACATATTTACTTTTAAAATACTTTTTTCTTGGTTTACATGATTATCATCAATCGCATTATTAATGTATTTGCAGAAACATGAACTGATGTCCCATGTAGCACATCAAACAATATGTATGCAGTACATACTGGAACTGTCAAGACACCTCGATGTGGACCCCAGAGCCTGCGTGTCTTCATTCTTTACAAAGTAATTGCTTTTTGTTGTATTGTAGTGGTAATACTGATACCAAGTGCGTAGATGCAGCATTTATCTTACTTACATACATACATACATACATACATACACATACCTTCAAGTCTGTTTCTCAAAGGGGTACGCAGAGAGTATGGAGTGCCAATTCTCTCGATCTTTGCATACTTCTCTTGCTTCATCCACATCCATACATTGTTTCATACATGCACAACTATTTTTAGTACTATATATTTGATTTTTTTAAGGACATGATATTTGATTAATGAAAGACTTAAATGCCTTCCACACGGTCGGACAGCCGACTCAACCGACGTGACCTAACCAATAGAAAGTCTTCTTCAAACGCCTTCCACTCGGTCGGACAGCTGACTCAAACGACGTGACCTAACCAATAGAAAGTCTTCTTCAAACGCCTTCCACTCGGTCGGACAGCCGACTCAAACGACGTGACCTAACCAATAGAAAGTCTTCTTCAAACGCCTTCCACTCGGTCGGACAGCCGACTCAACCGACGTGACCTAACCAATAGAAAGTCTTCTTCAAACGCCTTCCACACGGTCGGACAGCCGACTCAACCGACGTGACCTAACCAATAGAAAGTCTTCTTCAAACGCCTTCCACTCGGTCGGACAGCTGACTCAAACGACGTGACCTAACCAATAGAAAGTCTTCTTCAAACGCCTTCCACTCGGTCGGACAGCCGACTCAAACGACGTGACCTAACCAATAGAAAGTCTTATTCAAACGCCTTCCACACGGTCGGACAGCCGACTCAACCGACGTGACCTAACCAATAGAATGTCGTCTTCAATCCCCTCTACTGTGGCTACGAAAGTTTTTGATGGTTCGAACCGACTTGACCTTGGTGCGCGGAACGTTGGCGGAACGCCTTTTCAATCCCCTCTACTCGCCCATAGAGACGTACCGCAACCAGGGTTCACAACTTAGAGGTTTTTCCCCCAAATTTAGGGGGTATATAAATGTGATGGAGTTTTTAAGGGGCTTTTTGATTTACGAGTACAGGCCCTGGGATAACTTAAAATAATTTAATATTCAAATGTATAATTTTAAAAAGTCAGAACCAGAAGAAACGAAATTATATTCGAAATATTAAATAATTTATAAATGAAGAATATTATAAAAAATGTTAAGGGGGATTTCAATGTAATTTTGGTGATTTTAGGGGTTTTTGACTTTAGCAAAACAAAAAAATAATATATCTATATATATAAAAATCAATTAACATTTCTTTGTCTCGCTAAAACTCGAGAACGGCTGAACCGATTTGGCTAATTCTTTTTTTGTTTTGTTCGTTACAACACAGGGGTGGTTTAAAAGAAAAACAAAGTTGGAAAAACCCTAAAGTTCAGATGAAAAATCAAAAAGTAGTTTTGTATGAGAATCGCAGGAGTAGAATTGTAGGAGTAGAGGTAGGGGTAGTGGTAGTGGTAAAGGTAGGGGTAGGGTAGGGTAGGGGTAGGGGTAGGGTAGGAGTAGGGGTAGGGTAGGGGTAGTGCAGGCAAGCCAACGTTTGGGCAGGACAACGTCTGCCGGGTCCGCTAGTATATTTATAATAAAGGTATTTTTTTTTTGGAGTGGGAAACATTGCTCGCAACAAACGTCGGTTCAACGGTCGTCGGTCGTGGTGGGTGGTTTTCTGAACCGTCACTTTGGTTGAGTCGGCTGTCGGACAGTGTAGCAGAACTTTAACCAAGTCTCGCTTCCATTAATTGATCAAACTTAATTTTAAACCTCTTTTGAAACTAGATTTATATACAGACTAGCCAGCTGCTCGTAGTAATACAGCCAAAATTCCTTTTTCCAGAATTCAAGTGGCCGAGAAATCGTACAAAGACTCGTTCGACGATGAACTGGTGCAGTTTAAGGCGCGCATACAAAAGCGATCCGCGGAAAAGATACAGGAAGCCATCAAGGAGCAAGAGGAGGAAGATCGTCTAGCCAGACTCGGGCCAGGCGGGTTGGACCCTGTAGAGGTCTATGAAGAACTGCCTGACGTAAGTTCTTAATGGGTACTAGCTTTCTTCACAATTTTCGCTTGTGGGGTCAATACCTATTTTCAACAGTATAAATATACATGTGAAATGTAACAACAATTTGTTACATTTCACATGTATATTTATACTGTTGAAAATAGGAAAGCAAACCCATGGTCCTGAGGACACTGCTTTTGCTGTGCTGTTTTTGCTGCTATGTGCACTTGCATACATTGTATTTTTCTTTAAAAAAAAATTAACAAAAAACATGAATTGTTGGATAGGTGGGGGTGAGGTAGCTTAGCAAGGGGAGGGGAGGGGTGTAAAAAAGTGGCTTAAAAACCTCACATGATTAATGGACGACCCCCTAACGAGTGGCTAGTTCTGTTGAGGTATATTTAGATAAAGTTTCCAGGTTGTTTCAATGCACCATAGTATGTATATTTACATGCCAATACACTTCCACTATATAAATTGTGTACCTACATTTCAAGAGTTGAAGAATTATTTTTTATTATTATTATTTTATTCAGGAGTTGAAGAAATGCTTCGACGCCCAAGACATTCCGATGCTCCAGGAGACAATTAACAAGATGCCCGAACAGGAGGCCGTGTACTATATGAAGAGATGCGTAGACGCCGGTCTATGGGTCCAGGGTAAGAATGATGACGAGCCTAGCGTACCTGGTCAATGGAGCCGGGGTAAGGATGATGAGAAGCCGAGCGCGGAACCTAGTGCGGAGACAACTCCTACCACTGAGAACGCGTCGATTGATAACGTTGACTGAGCCGCGTACTTTGTAGTGCAGCACTATATTGAATGTAAAAAACTGACAGTCAAATTCGTCAAAGTTAAGTCCGTAGTTTTACACCGTGTCTATTGCAAGATGACCCTTGAAAGTTCTGGGAAAATTGGAGCACTAACAAAATTGTTAATTACTATTTGATTATATTTATAGTAAACATGTCATTGAGAGTCGAAACTTATTCTCGTTTTTCCTATTATTTAGATTTCAATTTTTTTTATTAAATATGCTATGGCCGTCACTCTCTGTCAAATCTGTCATTCAATATGATAGAGGGAGACAAAATACGGGGCTAGACTCAGGTTTGTAGTAAATATAGTGTAGCAAAACTGTCTTCATTCTTGGAGTACCTAAATCGGAGTACGTCAAAGTAGCGTTCTACTTCCAGTGGTGAAAATTGAAGCAATTTTTAGGTAACAAAAATGAGTGACCCCAGTTAACTATAGCGCTATTAATATTATACTTGAGATTAAGGCCGGCCGCATATTATAAGAAATTTCTAATAGAAAAATTCTCACGCGCGCCGGAAGGCACTCCGTGCATACATTTTGTACTAGCTCCCGCACACCGTAAGAAATTTCTCGCGGCGACCGTTCGGTTCCGATGCGCGCCGGATTGCACGTCAACCTGACGCAAGAATTTTTTCTCGAGAGGCCCGTTTGCAATACATTTTGTATCAGACCCCGCACACTATCGGAAATTCGTATCTGTTTGGAAGACGGCGCCGAACGCTGTACACGTCTACTTCGTTGGCTCGTTGCAGAATGACAGATATACAAGATTAAAATCGTGGAAGTAGAAAAATATCTATGTACCTATATGGAATATAGAAAATGAAAATTACCAAAATAAAATACTTACAGCGGGATTTAGCTTGTGAGCAAATATGCGCAACATTACCTTTGGGATATGGAATGATTTAATATTTTATTATATAACTAGCATTCCGCCCCCGGCTTCACCCGTGGATATTTACGAACAAAATAAAATATACCCTATCTATACCTATCCCTACCCCACCCCTACCCGTACCCCTACCACTACCTTGGGTTATATTATTAAGAGTTTTAGTAAGGATCCCAAATTTTTTTGAAAATAGAATATAGCCTATGTCACTCAGGGTGAATGTAGCTTTCCAATGGTGAAAGAATTTTTGAAATCGGCACAGTAGTTTTTGAGTTTATTCATTACGAACATACAGACAAAAATAGAAATCTTTCCTCGTTATAATATTAGTATAGATAATTAGATATAGATAGATTGCATAGAATTTTTAGGGTAAGCTCTCAATCTTGCCTGCTTCATGTAAAATTTGCTGTCCTGTATTCTAGGATGTACCCAATATCGAGGTTTTTTTTTCTTTACACTAAACAATAGTGCCAATAACAATAACGTGTCGTCATCCATAATATCGCTGTGCGTGCGTAGAAACACGGAGAGGTGTGTCGTGGCGGAGCAGTCGGACACAACTGGACGCCGAATCGCCGAACCTGATAGTGTGCGTGGTGGTTGACGGTCCGGCCGGCGCGCCTAAGAATTTTTCTATTAGAAATTTCTTATAATGTGCGGCCGGCCTAAAAGTACACATTAGCAAGTACAAATATGGCCTCAAATTAGCCGTTTTTACGCACCTATACTTCTTATAAAGGCATACATAATTTAAAGTCTGGTATTATCGCTGCTGATATACTGCTGTTTAGGTATATAAAAATTGATAGAAATGGCTGATTGGTTAAAAGTATAGCTTTTTTAAATATTTAAGTTTATAACGTTTGATACAAATTTCGTAATTAATATTAGCATATCTCTGCATGCTTCTTCCAGATTCATACAAGATCGGTCTTAGGCATTTTTATTTTGCTATTTGACTAGATCGGTCTTCCATGTATTACTCAGTTATCATTTAAATAGTATGAAAGAAACCTACCTGAACAATGTATATATTGCTTACTTCCAATTCACTTTTATAAATTAACTATTCATAAATTATCTAGCTGCTTATTTATTTTTTCAATATAAATGTACATTACAAATTAATTGAATTTTTCGATATTGAGTGAAAAAGTATGGCGATTTGACAGGACTACATTAGTTCCGTATATTAACGGCGATGGTGCTGCCAAATTGGCATACAAAAATGTTTCATTGATATTGTAGTAAAAAGTGCCACAATTTCGTATTATATTATTTTTAGTATATCGTGCTATTAGACGTTAATAGTTTTACTTTTTTTATCAATCCTAAGTGCTTGCTCACGTTAACTCGCGGGCGGCGGCGGGCGCGGTCACGAAATATTAAACATATGACGTAATATCCAAGTGTTCACGTACGAAACGCACGTGCGGTGTAAGTAGCGGGCAAGCTAGCGACTGGCGCGTGCGGCGCGCTCGCGGCAATATCAAACGCGGGAGTTGTTTGTGTGTGTTCACGTCGAACTAGCGGTGTTGCGAGCGATTCACTCGCGACGTCAGGTAAGTTCGACCAGTTTGAACTTTTCGCTAGAAACGATAGCACGTTTTCATCATTTTCGATTAAAAAAAAGATCGTCGTCCGTCTTTTCAACCTCTGACAACACGTCACACTCGCGCAAACGCCTGGTGGCCAATGTGAACACGAGCTCGCCACGTTTACCGTGCCCACACCCGCCACCGCGCCCGCGCGTTCCTTCGTGAACAAGCACAAACACTTTCTATGGTGTCCTCAGTATTTTAAAACTAAGAGCCCAAAGTAAAGTAAAAAACTTCTTGGTGGATTATTGTAATTATTAAATGCAATAATATTAGCAAATAATAATTCTATGTTCTCAATATTGTGTATCCAAACATTTTTATTAATAAATTGCATCCAACATAATTTGTTTTAATTTTTTTATGTTTCAAAATTATCTTTCTAGTAACTTTTTTTCACTAACTATAGTTTTTGGCAAATGTAATTTCATTGAATTTACTGACTTTCTTGCATAGAAATCGACCGCCCTAAATAAAATGAGGATTTTTCGTAAATATCTTGTATATTCTGCATGTGGTGTTTAAGTTTGCATGGACCAAACCATTTATGCACGTGCTAAGTCGCGAGCAACAGCTAGTTTTAAATATTTGCAAGCATCATAAGAGACAGAACCGTAAACGAAGGCAAAGAAGCTAAATCGCCGATGAGCATCACATGCTCGGTTGCGGTCTGTCCACACCGGCGAAGCATCAGCTGCTATACCGACAGCGCGCCGAACCCAGCCGAACCTTTCGTTGAGTGCAACCACAAAGGAAACCGGTTGGCTGCATTCGGCGAGCCAGCGCGAAAATCGAAGTTAGCCACTTTGCAAGCATCATAAGACAAGCGTAAACGAAGGCAAAGAAGCTAAATCGCCGATGAGCATCACGCGCTCGCTTGCGGTCTTCTGTCCACACCGGCGAAGCATCAGCTGCTATAACGACAGCGCGCCGAACCTTTCGTTGAGTGTAACCACAAAGGAAACTGGTTGGATGCATTCGGCGAGCAAGCGCGAAAGTCGGTGAAATTAACCATTAATTAATATAGGAAAAATAAGTTATGCTGTAATATGCGGGACATATGCTATGTTCACAGACATTAGAGCTGGTTGCGCTCGTTCGCTCGCTTTTGACGCATCGTCCACGCAAATTCATTTGCGCCCATCCACGTTGCTGTATCCGGCTTCAAAAATAAAACTACCCTCAAATAAACTTGTACTTTTTATATAACAAAACTACAATAGGTGTAAGTGGGCGAGGCCGCTACGAGAGACAATGCGGCAGGTGGTTTGGAAGCTGCGGTCTCCCTTCCAGCTTGCTATACTCAAGGTGGAATTCCTTGGGTACTTTGCGCCAGTTGTGCGCGTCGAAGAAGAAATACGTGCCGCGTTCGTACGTCGGCGTCTTTTCTACCATCGCCATGCCGGGCGCTTGGGACAGCCAAACTTTTTCCTCCATGTGATACCGCCAGTCGCGGTTGTACCTGGGAGAAAAATAACATTTAAATTTCAAGCGTTTGCTCGACACTTTATATTGCTTTGGTTGCTTCAAGGTAAATGTGAAAATACATCTCTAGATTTGTTTTCAGCCTTAACTCGCCACTACTGCTTAATTTCGAACGTCCATTTTAACTCCCAATAGATGGCGGGTCTTGTGCATTTTTATTACTATTCTAAATTTACTATTACGTCACTAATGGGCAGCTAGGAAGCTAGGTTAAAGACAATCAATCCTCTCATGCCCAGTTTGTTTTAACAGACTTAAAAAAGAGGAGGCTCTCAATTCGACTGTATTTCGCCACTTGTGAACCGATTATATCTTTTTTCATCGACAGAGTATCCTTTCCAATTGGACCGGCCCATTTTATTTTCATGAAAATGGGTTCAGTAGTTTTTCAGGAATTTTGTTTGTAACAAATAAATAATATAAACACTTCTACTCACAGTTCCGCCGCGGCCGCTATCTGTAGCGCGTCGCCGACAAAACAGTAGAAGAGGTAAAAGAGCAGATCTTCTTTATATCGAGTCAGTCTGATCTGCGCGAGTTTTTCTTTTATCGCGCCGTTGATTAGGTACTCCGCGGGCACATTGTAGTCCATGTCTTGTGGTCTGCAACAATCAAAATTCTACGTGACATGGAGCACTATTTTTCAATGCAAATCAGAATTTATTTCTGCTTGCGCGTCTAAACGGATCGACGTGATTATTTTTGTACAGAGATAACTAGAATTGTCTATTATTGAATTGGATACTAACGGCTATATTTTCGATTAAATTCGCAGTAAATACATAAAAAACTTAAGAAACGAATTATTCGTCCACCAATATGGCACCCGAACAAATGTCAATACCACACCCTTGCTCAAAAAAACTTTTAAAGGTATTCTTCGTCATGTCATGGCGACCAACGCACGCGTCCCGCCGTGACAATTCATGATGGGGAATCCAGTTTAATCCCGTCCGCGCTGTGATAGTTGTAATTAGTCAGTGATTAATAGAGTATCACGGTCGGCGGGATCATCTTAGATACCGATTAATCGGCAAATTCACTATAAAGGCTATAATACTTGACATTGGCAAATCATCGATTAACATTGGTGGAGCCATAATAAAAGAAGAAGAACTTTTAAAGAACTAAACTGTCAAATAAACTCCACGAGTTCGTTTCCTTGTTTGTTCTTCTTTCACATAAAAGTCCCAGAAAAAATTAAATGTCTTGATAAACCGTGCGAAGCCAGGACGGACACTAGTAAAGTTATAAAATGGATAACTTACAGTCATTTTATGTGTTGATAACGATTGCGCGCTTTATTCGTGAAACAGGCCCTAAACAAATTAGTCATTTGTATTATTTATTTTTGAAGATTTGCAGATATCAGATCGAAGCTTCGGGACTCGGTAGTTTTTTCCGTTATTTATAAATATAGCATAACAATATAGCACAGTCGGGAACAGCTTAGCGGAAACGCTAGCATGTGGCGACTGGTTCGATTTTTTTTTTCCTTCCGATGTCGTTTTGCCTTACGGCTCCCGGGACCTTTTTACCGGCCCCAGAGTACACAGCTGAAGATAAACTCGTTTAAAACGTCATTATTGAAATTTTCTACACTACAAAATGTTAAGAAACCGCGTCTTTATCATTTACCTTGAGGGCGTTTCCGCCCAGGGTCCCGAGAATGTCAAAAATAGGTTTTCTGGCGAGTTTAAGTTTAATCCAAGCGCCGTGAGGTCTTGGCCGAGGGCCAGCGACACGAGGCTCTGGTCAGACTCCGCCGCCCGGATAAACGTTAGCAGTCCGACTATGCCGTACTGGTTAGGTATCATAGTTTCAGGTATACACGACACTTTACCTGCGGAAAAAGAACAAATAAAAAATTAAACAAAATAATATACTTTGATGCCTACTACCCCTACGATTGCTGAGTGCCAAATAAATTGAGCCAGATAGTATAAGTTTTAAAATATATGTTGAATAACTTCTACAATTTAAATATGGAACGTGCCAGCTCTTGTTAATAAATCGCGCTAAATAGGTTGTGCCGAGTGGGGGTCAGTTATTGTAACACGACTAGCATAATATTTTGTATAACAAATTAAAGACACCGTCACGAATTTTACGACTCTGCGTCTAGCTCAACTTATTTGGCGAGCACGATACGACATTCCAAAAAATATTGTTAAGAGTGTAGTGTACCGCGTCCATGTCCATACATACGGAGAAAACGTTTTACTACCCCTAAATATCATTTAATTTTAACGATTTTGTAATATGTTACTGACATAATGAAAAACTACGTACGTATTTTTTCCTTTTTTCAAAATTCGTAATAGGTCAAAAGTTATAAGCCCCTCAAATCTCGGTTTTTTTGGTTCATAACTTGCTCGTAATAAACCGTCTGTATTTGAGAAACAAAGCAAAATTTCAAAAAAAGCAAAACGTACGTACGTAGATTATAATCTGCTAAAACGTTTGACACCAAAATTATAAGGTTTCGTTATAGTTTAGTAGGTGTAAATCGTTTTCCCCCAAAACGCAATTTTCAACGAAGAACATACCTACGAACGCTCACGAGCTGCAGTGTTCTCTGTCGCACTGATGCCCGTGGGAAGAGCGCGCTTGAGACAGAATATGATTTTCTAAATACCTATTTCGCTACGTACGCTGAGCTACACGATCCTCTTAAGACAAGGAAATTACTACCACCGCCTTGTATTGAGTTAAAGTGACGAGTCTATGAATGAAGGCAGCTACTGCAACGAGATACGTGCCTTTCATATTTCACTTGAAGGACCCCAGGTTGTATGAAGATGGGTACACGGAGAAAGTCGGACCCGTTCTACCTCTCTATAGCACGACATAGGTACACAAAAGAAGCCTGTTGCCTGCATTCAGCGGGCCAGCGCGAAACATCGGTCAAGTTAGGTCCCGCACATAATAGCACAACTTTTATTTTTCCAATATAAAAATTGATATGTTAACTTCACCGACATGTTAAGCGCTGAATCGTTGTTTTGCACCCTCGACGAACCGAAAATAGAATATGACATTTTACCGTCAGGCGCCGTCTGTATCCCTTTCCGCTGCGCACTATCGCTATTGAGGCCCGCGTGATCGTTGAGACTGACACCCCCCTGTGGCTGGTGTGAGGAGATCGCGGGGACGGGGGGAACAGTGACCGCACTCAGCGACACGCCGGGGGTGTTAATGCCGATGACCACGCCGCCTGCCGACGTGCCGGGCAGCGCGGGGAAGTCCTCCGACGACATAGTGAACTCTGATTGTTCGGACGTTGGCTGCTTCACCATGCCAACTGGAAATTTTGAATTTGGAATTACAGATCGCGTTCCAAAATTGAAATTTTAAGAGCTGGCTAGTTCTATATTCGAATTCTACACGCCAGCTTTTGTTAATCTACCTACCTATAGCAACCGTGATTGTAGATTCAGTAATATTATTATGTAATTAGGCTTTAATTTGGGCTTATCTAGAGAAATAATGAACTTGTTACGACAGAATCATGTTTTAGGGACTTATTATCTGATACAAAATCGGATTTCGAAAATGAGATTAATTTGATAATAAAGTAAAAAATGTATCAAACTGCTGCATCGGTGTCCGAGTGGTTAGGTAGCCTCACAAATACCATGGGCCAAAACCCTAGGTCCGAAATATATTAAAAGTAATTATAATTTTTAACTTATGTGATAGTGTACATAATTGACCTTCTCCTGGATAATAAATATTATAGGCATAGCCTATAGGCCTAGTACCATTACCGTATGGCTTGCAGCCTGGTGGTGGAGGCGCGGCGGTGGGAGCCTGGTCGCCCGCCCCCCGCGCCGTCAACGAGGGGAACTCGCTCAGGTCGAGTAACGGTGGTGTAGACGTGTCCCCTCCGTCACCGAACACAGAGTGGTACCCGCCGCCCGCGTTAAACCGCGACAGGTTCACCGCGTTCGACTGGAATTGCGACAAAAAAAAATAGGTAATCCTTCTATCCCAATCCTAACTTATATTGTAAATAGGAAAGTGAGTTTGTTTTTCCTTCGTTTGGCCCAACAGAGCAACATATTGACGTGATTTTTTTGCACCAAGATAGTTTGAGGGTTGGATTGGAATTTTAATTCTGAAACAGCTGAATGGATTTGCATCAAATGAACATTATTCTGTTATGTTTATTAGTTAGGCTATACCTGAACAACACATACAGCTATAATGTAAATTATACTACAGCATATTGATATATATATTACTAGCAATTGCCCGCGACTTTGTACGCGTTATATTAAGAATATAGGGGTTGATTTTCGATAAATCTTATTTATATTTTCAGTAGTTTAGGCTGTGCATTGATTGTCAGTCAGCGACACGACAGTTTTATATATTTAGAAGATAGCTACGTCTGTGACGGGCTTTACAGAGGAAGGTTTATAGCTTGCAGATTTCTACATACATACTAAACTTTATGCAGATACTAGCCTTATCGGTAGAAGAAGGCAATGGTTTGTTAAGTTTCATTATCACAACACACACATACACTTATTTTTTTAAAATAAGAAAATTTGTTATTGCAAATATATTAAAGTAAAGGAAGAAGACAAAATTAAGATGCAAATCTACATTATAACGAAATTGAATCTAACTGAAATCAGTTTCTACCCTCCGATTTTTTAATGACAACAAACCATAAATAAGATACAAACAAGAGGCAAAATGATCTGTACACATGCAGCCATTTAAATATTTGAAAGAGGTGATCCACTGAAGGTTTTGGTTTTTCCCTTTTTCCCCCGACAGATGAACCTGCCCTTTAATGATTCTAAGACATTAAAAAACTCACCATTGCATTTGAGTTAGGTTGAGATAAAGGTGTGGACATAGGGACTCTCCTGTCCGCATATGTCCTTTGTCCGAATAGTGTGGTCCGCGATGCCATAGAGGGGGCCGCACCCCCCGGCATGGACGAACTGCCTCCTCTTCCAGGGGACAATGCCCCCCCAAAAGTTGGTGTCACATGACCACTGACGGCCCCCACCAAACCTGAACCCACTCGCCCGCCTACACCACCACTTGCTAGGCTTCTAGGCGCTTGTTGGAAATTCAAGTTTGCCATAACCTGGAAAATGTGGGTTAAACTTATTATCTATACAAATAAATAAAATTAAAGTGTCTCTGTCCCAGAGTTTGTCCAGAAATGGCTCTGAAACTGCTCAAGGAATTTTGATGAATATTTCAGGGATCATAGTGGATACTTAGACTTAGAATCTGTCTGTTATTAATATCTTATCTTAATATCAGACATATCTTAAGGTTTCTGTAGATATTGCAGTGTTAATGTTTGTTTTTGGGTGTTACAATTATTATAAAAATTATTTCACTACTGTGAGTATTATACCCTCAGTTTCAACATAGGGTTAATGAAGGTCACATAAAGAGGAAAACTAGTTTGTTATCATGTGCTAAGGATCTAAATTAATTTTAATTATATACCTACTTAATATTCACACCCATAAGCAACATGCTCCTTATCTTATGAGGGGTAGGCAGAAAGAATGAATGGTATTTGATACAATCCCAGCATATTTATCTTTTTACCTCTATATTTATCACTTCTTTAATGTTTCATATTAAATTAAATCTTTTATTTAATTATTCTCTCTATAAGTAATTGATAGTTATTAAGTGAAACATTTGTAATAAAGTAACTCAACTTCTTTATCTATAAAGCAATACATTGTGAAAATTATAAACATATTTAATCATTACTAGAAATTATGAGAGAATAAATTAATAATTTTAGTAATTTAATTAATTGATTTGTCATACTTGAATAACCAAGGTCCTAAAACATTCAATTTTAAAACAAAAGTGCTATCTTTGTGTCATAATGGAACAAATTACGAAATATAAAAAACTACATTATCTAGTGAAATATATGAGGAAATTCTATTGTCTTTGTATCTACTTCGTAATATAATTACTAAGAGTGCTTATAAATGAAAGAAAAACTCAGTAACTAATTATGTAAATAAGACAATTCCATACTTGATAACAACTATATTTATCTATTTTATTTACTTTATAGCATTGTTTGTGTTCTCCAAATCTGATCAAAGATTATGTTATTATACTAACATTTCAATGGATCCAAAATCACTTGAATTAATTTGCAAACAACTTTATTTCTGATCATTCAAATACTGAAACCACACATTGATGTTGAGCATTATAAACAAATACTACCCTAAATTAAAAGAAATATTGATTAAAACTTCTATAATATAACCTACAACATAAATAACTGTTATTATATTATTAAAATTACAGTAACATTAGCAAAGCTTTATTTTTATGGTTATTTCAAAATGTAAACAAACTGTTTACATGCAGTTATTTCAAAAACTGGTGATGGTAATTGTCTACGTTTAGGATTTTACATGAGTATGAAAGACCAGCAGCTGTTTAAATAGAAAATGCCAACAGTTTATATTAGAAAGTTATTAGCAGCTTATAAAGACTTGTCTGCCTCAGATTAACAGATTATAACCAAGAATATACTGTCAAATGCCAATTAACAAATTATAGCATGATCTACGTTTCTGTTTTGTATTATGATTTGAGGATTATCACCATGGTTATTGGAACAATGGCGACCCTGAATTTAAAGGGTTTGTGACCCCGTAAATACAAACCTGTACCTAAGAGTCGTAGAGAATCCTCAGCAGTTGCCTCAGACGAGGTCTCGGTGGCACATAATCGCCGAGGCCCAACAATCAACAGTTCTCCTCGATCGAGTAAACAAAACTTTGTTTGTCCGTGAAATGGATTGGGTGCATACGAAAATTTTTGTACACAAACGGTATTGTCCGAGGCGGTTAACTGGTCGCTATAACACGCCGCTGACCGCAATCATCCTCACGTTACGGGCTGAAAGATGAACGATTTCACTCGCGGACAAGCGCCACATTACCCTAAACAACTATGGCGGCCATGTCGCTGGCGGCGGAAACAAGAGCGCGACCTTCCAGAAACCCTCAATAATAAACTGATGTTGGGGTGATCACAGTGCAAATGGATCGGAAAATTTTATCTAAAAATTACTAATATATCGTTGTTTTACGAAATATTTTTATTATGTTTTCTCTCAAAAAAGTAGTTTTCGGTTTAGCATAAACTTGACTTTGCAGTATTTTTTATATTTGTCATTTTTGACTTGACTTGGAACCATTTTTTTAACCGATTGTCGACATTGTTATTCAGTGTTGCCACATTACAATATTTTAAATTTTTTCGGGATATTGAGTTAAGGTGAGGAGTATTGAGATCTGAAAATAACTTAATTCAAGCGATTAAGTTTTTTATGTTATATCGATATTGGCACGAAGTTGTCCTCAAGCTATAGGCACAGTCTAAACCTGCGGTATCAAAACCTTTAGAACCCCTGTCTAATTAATTTTTTTTTCAGACAAGTCGAAGTTGACCCCTAAATCGAAAAGATTATTTATATTTAGAAAACATTGTATACAATTCATTCATAATTACATGACAAAATAGAAAACTTACATCAATTTTACACACGGAACACCGTGTTGAACTGGCTGGATAGACTATGCGACACTCACGACTTTTGATATATGTTATGTTCTGATTGTCACTCTATCTTGTGTGTCAATATGTTAAGTTATGTTATGTTTCCTTATAATACAATATACTAATTATTATATACAAAGTATGGTGTGATTACTGTAGGTAAACCTGTGCACAATATATAGGCAAACCTATCCACATTATTAAACAATAGGTTATGAGTTTGAAAATAGGTGACTGTGAAACCTACATTAAAGGAAAAATGTCACGATTGCCATTTCCTAAAACACAATCAGAGAGGACAAAAGAACGATTAGAAATAATACACTCTGATGTATGTGGACCTATGCGCGTTAATTCTCTTGGTGAATCAAAAGATTTTGTTACATTTATAGATGATTATACAAGATATTGTAAAGTATATTTTTTAAAACAAAAGAATGAAGTCTTAGAGAAATTTCAGGAACATAAAAATGAAATGGAGAATTTTACGGGAAATAAAATAAAAATTTTGCAGACCGATAATGGAAGAGGAGAATACTGTAACCGTAATTTTGATATGTTCTTAAAAAAGTCTGGAATAAAAAGACGTTTGACGGCACCATATACGCCTCAACAGAACGGACTAGCAGAACGAAAGAATATGACGTTATTAGAGAAGGCAAGATGTCTATTAATTGAAGGAAAGGCACCAGAGAAGTACTGGGCTGAAGCTGTACTTACAGCAAATTATTTGGCAAATCGAAGTCCTTCGAATTTTTTAGAAGAAAATTTCAATTTGAAAAATGGGTTGGTAGAATACCAAGCGTCAACCATCTACATATATTTGGTTTGAAAACTTTTGTTCTAATAAAAACTAAGAAAATAGTAAGTTTGCTCCAAAAACAAATGAAGGCATTTTTGTGGGTTACTCTGAAACATCAAAAGCATTTATAATCTGGAATCCAATTAAAAAGGTAATGATGATAAGCAGAGAGAGATATAAGAGTTGTAAATGAAATGTATTATAAAAATATAAATATAGAAGAATTATGTGAAAATGGCAAGAATGATGATACGATTGAAGTAATTGTCGAGAATCCAAAAACTGAAAATGTTGTATGTGATGATATTTACTACGAAAGTTCTGAAATTGAAGAACAAGAAATAGAATTCAGAGAAGAAGAATTGCAATCACAAAGTAATGAAAGACCCCGAAGAACAATAAAAATGCCAGAAAGATTTACTGATTATGTAGTAAATGAAGGAAAATACATTTACAATGATGAAATGTTAAATAATTTTGATGAAAATGATGAAGATTGGACAGAAGCTATAAAAGCAGAAATCATTTAAAAAATGATACTTGGGACATTGTTGATAAGAAACAAAATGTAGATATAGTCAGCTGTAAAATGATTTTGAAAGAGAAACTAGGTTTTAACGGTGAAGTCGAAAGGAAAAAAGCTAGACTTGTAGCAAGAGGTTTCACACAAAAAGCTGGAATAAATTATAATGAAACTTATGCACCAGTATCTAAACTGAGTTCCATAAGGTTGTTGATAGCTATGGCTGTAGAACAAAATTTAAAACTACATCAAATGGATGTAACGACAGCGTATTTAAATGGAATATTAGACGAATGTTTACTTATGCAGAAACCGAAATATCTTGAAAAATATTTAAATGAAATATTGATTGATGAATCTGAAAATGAACATGAAATGATTTTCAAAAAGGCGAAGAATATGTTAGAAAAGCTAAGAAAAAGAAATACTGAAAAAGTATGTAAATTGAATAAAGCGCTGTATGGTCTAAAGCAGGCCGGTCGACAGTGGTATATAAAGTTAGACGAAGAGTTAAAGAAGCTAAAGTTTGTAGCGTCGTCTGCTGATCCATGTGTCTACACAATGTGGACAGGAGGAGATAAGGTGGAAGTCGCCATTTATGTTGACGACATTATCATAGCCTACTCCAATGAAAAAATATTGTAAGAAACAAAGAAAATACTAATGGAAACATTTGAAATGAGAGACATTGGCAAACTGAATTATTGCTTAGGGATAGAATTTAAAGCTGAAGGAAATGCAGTGAAAGCATCTCAGAAGCATTATATAGAAAAGCTGTTGAAGAAATTCAATATGGAGAATTGTAAACCAGCAAATACGCCAATGGAACTAGATCTGAAATTAGAGAGAAGCACAAATCCTGATGAAAAGATACCATATCAAAATTTGATTGGCTCTCTGATGTATCTAGCAGTTGCTACTAGACCTGACATCATGCACAGTGTTAGTTACCTTAGCCAATTCAATACTTGTTATGATGATGTACATTGGAAATCAGCTAAAAGAGTACTAAGATACTTAAAAGTAACAATGAATTTATGTTTGACTTTAAAGAAAACCGATAAAGCCATGGAAGGTTACGCAGATGCTGATTGGGCATCGTGCAGTCTAGACAGAAGGTCTTATACTGGTTACTGTTTTCAGTATGGTGGATCGTTAATTAGCTGGGAATCTCGCAAGCAGAGAACAGTTGTTTTATCCACTTGTGAAGCTGAATTCATGTCTGTTACTGAAGCAATAAAAGAGGCAATGCATTTGAAGAAGTTAATGACGGACATGAACATTAAACAGGAACAAATAATTATCTTTAATGATAACCAGGCTGCTCAAAGTTTATTAAAGAATCCAATAGTGAGTTCAAAATCGAAACATATAAATATAAAGGAACACTTTATTAAAGAAATATTGGATGAAGGTATTATTAATGTTGTATATAAAAGAACAGAAGAAATGACGACAGACATGTAAACCAAGGCATTATCAGAGCCGAAGATAACCAACTTAAGGAAGGCTGCTGGATTATATTGAAGAAGTCGCTCGTGAGGAGGAGTGTTGAACTGGCTGGATAGACTATGCGACACTCACGACTTTTGATATATGTTATGTTCTGATTGTCACTCTATCTTGTGTGTCAATATGTTAAGTTATGTTATGTTTCCTTAATACAATATACCAATTATTATATACAAAGTATGGTGTGATTTCTGTAGATAAACCTGTGCACAATATATAGGCAAACCTATCCACATTATTAAACAATACACCGAATTTCTGTGATTTGACACCATGTTATTTAGGTATATTATTTTATATTTTACTAGCTTTCCGCCCGTGGAGCCTATATAATGTTCATCCCCTATTATGATCTTGAGTTAATACAAAAATCCCATAGAAAAAAGCACTATTAGTTTTTCCCGAGTTTACCATTTTTCCGGGCAACTTTTCCAATTTTTCTTTGACAATTACGAACACAACAATAAAAATCTTCCAAATATGGTCCAGCCGTTCTCAAGTGATGCTCCGTCATACATGTGGCAATTTATTTTTATGTACCGTATATGGATATTTTTATTATAATAGTTATTTTATTTATATTTCAATAGTTATTTAAAAATATACTAAAGCTTCAAGCAATCTTTTCACGACGAAACGCAACGTCATTTTTAGCACAGAGCCTAACCCCTGTACTAATAGCTAGTAAGAGTGAGTAGGCTACTTTTTATTCTGGGAGATATATCATCCTATCGGATGTCCTATCATCAACTTCTTATTGGAATTTTTTATAAATAGTACAAGGTATAAAAGCAATGACCTCAGAAAAATCTAGTTCTGATTTTAGGCACACATGTTTCTTAGAAACCTATAAATCTTTCAAACTCAAAAGTCCCTATACTAGGCGCTATTTCTGATTTTTTAAAGAGCTGAGAGAAAATTGTCAATGATAAAATGTTCCGCTATAAATTGACTACTCGTATAACATTGTACTTACCTCATCTCGATAGGATTTATAGTTTCTAAAATATGTCGCCCTACATTTTTTTGGAAAAATTTTTTTTACTATCTATCTATCATCAGCCTTTCATCCCAAGAAAGGTAGGCACAGACAATCGTTTTTTTTTACTAAATTATCGTATATCATTAATTTATATAAAAGCAAGGGAAGCCACAAATCAAAACATAATTCAATTTTGTAGATGCATTGATTCTCGATTTATTGCTCATGGCGTCAGGGACTACAAGACATTTTTTTTTAATTTCGGAAACTATAAATCCTATCAAGATGAGGTAAGTCCCATGTTATAGTCGGGAAAACTTTTTCATTGAAAATTTTCTCTCAGATCTGACAGTCTTTGTGAAAAATCTGAAATGTCGCGTCAGAGACATATTTAAGATGAGGTGGGGTGGAGACTTTTGAGAGGATACTTCTAGAATCCTAAGGAACACGTTTGCCAAAGATAAAAATTATTGTCAACAGTTAACTGAAGTCCTAATTGTCTTATATATATATGTCGTAGCAAGCGATAAAATACCTTAAGTTAATATAATTAGAACCTATTTTATAGTAATTGATGAACGCCGTGACAAACTACCTGTTGTCATGTGAACGGAGTCGACATGTGACGAACAAGAGGAGGCGCTGTTGAGCCGTGAGATGAATTGAGTAAACAGTTGAGTTTTGGACTTGGTTTGGATAGTGAGACCATATCGAGACCTCCAGTTAAATGGTTATAGAGAGCTTCCAACATGTCGAACCCGTTGGTTCCATTACATTACTTTATCTTTCGTGTTATTACTTAGTTCTGTTATTGTCCGGACATTATAGTAGTGAAGTGCATATTAAGACTTATCATATACCTACATCATGGATCCAAATAGCATCCTTGCAGGAGGTCAGGGCTCCGAAAGACCCCTACCGCGACCCCTCATACTCTGACATATATATATATATATATATAATTATAGTATTTTATTACTATTGAAACTAAATCACTTATATACAAATGTTTATTAGACAATCACAAGATAACTTAATTATAATTAAACCAACATCATCTAGCTCATGATCTGTGTTATTGTCCCTAGACAGCTCATGTCACCTATCTTACATTATTTTTATAATAACTCAACCTCCCGCCAAGGAGTTTGTATATGGTGTTGCCCGCCATGAAATGTGAGTGAACAAACGCCACATAATATTAGAATTAATGCCAGATGCCGAAAACTGTACGTTGAGAACCGATACTCATACAACAATGAATTAGACACTGTTTTGTAGGTAAATTTATCAAGATTAAAACGCTTGTAGATCATTTTGTCAGAACATTCATCATTTCCTATAAATTTAGAGAAAAAGATATATTATTTGCAAGAATTTTTTTTTGCAATGTGGGTAGTCATATTTCTAAAACTATAAGTCCTATCGAGATGAGCTAAGTATACCATATTATAGACAATTTATTTTTTTTCTCAATGAACTGTCATTTCTTTTCTAACACTTTTTGTGGAAAAAACCACCTTCAGGGACAAGAAACCTACTAATGTTAATGGACACTAAAGACTTAAAGACACATATTAGAAATTTTAATAGCAATGCAGCAATTTTATTTTTGATGGATGGTACATAAATCAAAGTTGTACCACTCACTCCTTTTTAGATTAGTAATGTACGATAATCCGAGCACGGTACACTCACTCTATTACTCATATTGTTACATTTATAAATGTTATAAATGTATGTTATATTTATAAATCCTGTGGACGGATCGGTGGGGTTAGCATACATTTTGACAGCGACACTTTCGTTTCGGTCGAATGGCCTTGAACAGGCCAAAACGTTCATGTCCAACAAGGACCGGCCAGAGATAGCCCGGGGCCGAGAGGTCCGGCCCAACAATGTGCGGGAAAATTCTGTGTACTTGTCTTTGTCCGGCCAAGCAAATTGCTCGGCATTCTTGTGCAGGGCATGCCCGGTCCGGGCTATCTCTGGCCGGTCCTTGTTGGACATGAACGTTTTGGCCTGTTCAAGGCCATTCGACCGAAACGAAAGTGTCGCTGTCAAAATATATGCTAACCCAGCGGATCGCATTTTGTTAGTAACCGACCGAGATACGTAATGCCGGCACCAGACTTCGTTATTCGCTATTCGTTATGCGGCTTATTCGCCCGCATTAAACTTTATGTCTTTATGTGCTTTATTCCCACGCATAGCGCATACGCTATCCGTCGACTTGTCGGTTTTTGGCACACATCAAAGGACACGAATAAGCCGAATATGAGCGTCGACTGACCACACTTCGTTCACTGATTCGTTCACTTGCAGCGGTCGCGTTGGGTCATGTCTCGACGTATAGGTATATTATCTTTGTCTCAAAATCCAACTTACCTAGTTCGTTTCCTATGACATGTGATGATCCACCAGCGCTTTCTTTTCGTTCCTTTAGCAACTTTGTACTTATACAACAGGTATTATTTATATAAAAATAATAAGCTGCTGCTGTCAACACGTCCATTTTTTTAAAAAGCAAACAACACATATTTGCCATGTTCGGCACACAGACACAAAGTGTGGTGGCATGTTCCTTATTCGCCTACATAGCAAATATTCTTGCGAATAAGCCGCAGCCGCATAACGAACGAATAACGAAGTCTGGTGCCGCATAAGGGCAGAACATTATTGTCTATGGTAAATCTTAGGAACTTTTTAGTCAAGAGTGGGAAACACTGAAATCATATGATTACTCTATCTCAGCTATGGTCGGTCAATGAAAAGTAGCTCGAGTGATAGGCGTCGACTCCACCTTTCTTGTCCAGATTTTATAATTCCGGCGATTCGTCGGTACGTTTCTGTGGAGGTGCCGAATTAAAAACCGCAACCATGGCGCTCAGCGACGCCGATGTTCAAAAACAGGTAAGCTATACACGGTAACTGGAAAACATAATACCCTACAGCGCAGTCCCATTCCGAATTGTCATTGATCGAGTGAATCCCCACTGAAACTTCGCAATTACTTCCTGAAAAATGCTTGTAAGATTCGTTCTAAGTGGTATTGGGCAATTTTAATAAGAAAATATGTGTTTCGCCATGTAGATTAAGCATATGATGGCCTTCATCGAGCAAGAGGCCAACGAAAAAGCAGAGGAAATCGACGCAAAAGCCGAGGAAGAATTCAACATCGAAAAAGGCCGTCTGGTCCAGCAACAGCGACTCAAGATCATGGAGTACTATGAAAAGAAAGAGAAACAAGTTGAGCTCCAAAAGAAGATGTAAGTAGCCAATATCATCCTATACAAACCCTAATATAACTTATTAGCATTAATTTTCTATGGCCATACATATATACACCTAGTTCTGCAAATATGATATATTATGCACTTTTCCTTATTACACATTATGACATAATGACCTATTTTGACTGGTTTAACTATTTATGAATGAAATAGCAATAAATAAGCAATAAAAAACCTCAATTCAATAGTACTATGGGAAATGTCATGTGATCATGTGATCAATGAAACCAGATGTCTAAGTAAGATAATAAATTTAAAAGATAAAATTATTTGTTAGGTAATAAATAGTTATTTATCATTAAGATTTTCATTATTTTGAAATTTACTACCATCTCTATTTTTGTCAGTATCAATTATCTCCCTTAATACTGTATCAAAGTTAATGTTTGATACGCCATGAAGATTATTTTTTCCTCTAATAATGAAAATTAAATGTTTCTTTTAAAATTGAGACTAATTTATTTATTTTATAAAGTCGTCATCTATAGGACATCAGTTGAACTATGACAACAACACCACTTATTGTGCCATTATGCATAGACAATCAAATGAACATTTATGAACCAGGAAAGTTTCAGCAAATATAGTGCTGTGCCAGTGAATTGGATACAAGTGATGGATGTGATGGTGTTTATAGTGACTCTGACCAGAGATACCAGGGATGGGTGAACCTGTTTACATCTATTGCAATTCTTCTTCAATATCTTTTTCTGACCAGCCAATGATAAATCTATTCTATTTTTTTGTGTTATGGCTCCATCAGGGTTGACAAATATACAAAAAGAAGTCAGCGGTAGCATACCATATTGTACCAATGCGGGGGCGGGGTCACTAGTTGTCTATATTTCTTTAAATTTAATTTTCTATTGATCCATTTTTCTAATAAACTAATATATGGCAAGCCTACATATAAAAATTAATATTGTAAGTGTTATGAGGACGGCTATTGTTGCTTGTCTTTGATATCAGTGATTATAATTGTATGACAAGATAAGATATCTTGGGAGTCCTTCATAGTATACTTTACTACAAAGTATTATAGTATATAATTGTTTGGTTCAGATTTTTTATATTAAATGTATGTAGTACATCATGTTGTAGCATAGAATACATAATAGTGAGAAAGATTTTATAGGTACTAGCTTTCAGAGTCGTGCATAATATTTCAAAGCATATTATTACATACTGACTGCTCGGCTACCAAAAGACGTAGCGTGATGTTTCATATACATAAATCTTTATCAATCAGTCTATCTAACAGTTACAAAATCGGTCCAGTAGTTTTGAGTCTTACGGAACTAATCAAGAAACATTCATTTTTATACATACAGTAGAACCTTGATAATTGGAACCTTAAAAGATACAATGTTGCTGTGCCACAGCGACGATTTTATAAAAAAATAATTAGACTTTTTTTCAGGCGTTTAAAAGCTGATCCTTATTAATAATATTGTTTCCAGTCAATCTTCGAACATGCTCAACCAGGCTCGCCTTAAAGTGCTCAAAGTGCGTGAAGACCATGTGCGTGACGTGCTTGATGAAGCCCGCAGTCGCCTCTCTGGAGTACCTAAGGACAAGAAGTTGTACTCGGACCTGCTGGTCACCCTCATGGTGCAAGCTCTGTTCCAGGTGAGGACATGTGGAAAATGGGGACTATTTTCGCATTTTGGGGAATGAATTACCATGTACAAATTCTGGATTTCAATATTTTAATGTAGTAGCACAGAATAAACAATAGTACATTTATTTGAAATTCGATTGAAAATATAAAATGTTGGGTTTGGGCAATGCAAGCCAATATGAGTCTAATTGCATTTAGATAGGGGTCACAATGCGTGACTTGAAATGCACAGACTTGACATAATTGCAGTGTGTTCAGTGGAGGAAAATTGTGTGAAAATTTACGAAGTAAGACTGGTTTGGTAGTAGTGTACTGAGGAAATGTTAACGAAATTTTCAATGACGTCATTATAGTGAGCCTGTAATAGGCTTGGGTTGCCATGTAATGCGGCAGGATTAGTCCAAAATAATAATTGGTTTTAGACTTATTTAATTATTGAATTAACCTTATTTATATTCAGACAACACTAACCCCAGTACATGGTTTCCGCCTCAACTTCGTCTGTGTATTTTTTTAAATGTGTTAATGAATGATTTATCCCAAAAGATTTCCGAGATAAAAAGTTGCCTATACAATCTCTGTGCAATAAATCACGGCGTACCGTTGCTCTGTATTCACGTGAAGGACAAACATATGTACAAACTTTCGCATTTATAATATTAGTTATTTTATTATTATGTTAAATACAAACATAATAATTATAAATAATGATAGGAGACACCATGTTCCCGCAAATTAGACCAAAATCGCTTTTCCCATTTAAAAACAACACAATATAACCAATTTTCTAAAGCTCTCCGCGATACAAAACGATACCAATGAGATTTAAAATAACTTATTACGTAATTTAAGGGTCAAAATAAGTGAGAGGGGGAGTATATGTCGCCTCCTTAGTCTTTGTACTCAATGATTATTTCCCCCACCAGTTGATCGAGCCCACTGTGAACATCCGCGTGAGACAGGAGGACAAGGGCCTCATCGAGTCGCTGCTCGGTCGCGCCCAGAAAGACTACAAGGACAAGATCAAGAAGGACGTCCAGCTCAAGGTCGACGCTGAGAACTACCTGCCTGCTGAGACGTGCGGGGGCATCGAGCTGAACGCTTCTAGGGGGCGCATTAGGGTATGTAAAGTAATTTTTTTACTTGTCTTATTTGGTATTTTACATATTAATTAACATTTTTAACCCATTTTAAATTAGCAGAACTATTAATAATATTTTTTTAACTATCATTTAACAATTTTACAATAAAAAATAAATTAACTTTTAAAAAAAAGTGTACCGGCTTCAAAAATTTGCACTGAAAAGTAAGAAATAATAAATATTTCGTCGTAGAATTTGAAGACCGTTGGTGCCAAATTAGGATACAAAATTAGGTAAACATCTAAGAAGATAAATATCTGTTCAATTTTATATATGTTTGTACTGATGATCGTAGGTTCCTAAGTAGTGAATTTGGGAAGTAAGTTGGTTTTAATTTGGCACCAACCGTCTTCAAATTCTACGACGAAATATTTATTATTTCTTTTTCAGTGCAAGTTAATTTATTTTTCCCTTTTAAGTGATTTTGCTGCCTTGAGAGACAAAATAATAACGCAAATAAAAAAATGATGGAAAAATAAAAAAAATATACTGCTGTGGATGGGATTTGAACCATTTGCATCCTGAACTGCACCATACCATGCCATACCTTTAGGCGTTAGACCACCGTCGATACAAAAATTGACAACTTCGTGTCAATAGCAACCGTTGCTAAGGCTTTTCTCTGATATATAATTTTCAGCCGTAAACAGAGACAAATTACTGAATTTCTGAAAAACTACTGAACCGATTTTCGTTATATGTCTGTGAGATAATGTCGAGAAATTATTATATCCTTAAAAAAATAAGTCGTCAAAATCGGTACATATTTCATTGAGATACTGATAATTGACTTATAAACAGTTTTTTTCAAGATTACTGAAAAACTAATGAACCAATTTTTATGACATAAAAATGGGACCAATCCGGAAGAATTATCTGTCGATTAAAAAAGAAATCATCAAAATCGGTTTATAAACGACGGAGTTATCCGCGAACACACATAAAAAAGGGACCAATCCGGAAGAATTATCTGTCGATTAAAAAAGAAATCATCAAAATCGGTTTATAAACGACGGAGTTATCCGCGAACACACATAAAAAAATATATATACGGTCAAATTGAGTAACGTCTTTTTTTTGAAGTCGTTAAAAAAACATGCAAAGTTTGTTTACCAAATAAGACAAGCCAACAAAATACATTTTATATGATACTAGTGACGACTCTCTTATCAAACTTGAAACAAGACTATATGTAGTGAATTAGCAACAAAACATGACAAGCATTGGTACACGTACATGTATGACAGCTTACCTTTGCAAGGGTAGACACGCACGTGGTACGAGATGCACTCATTTACAATCACCAGACGATTGACGAACTAGGAAGTTCGGCTACTTATATGGAACGATCGGCCTTTGTATAGCCTCACAAATACCATCAGCTAAAAGAGGGAGACTTAGTCTTCAGCTGGATACCCTGGGAGAGGGTTTCGGGAGGCGTAACCCCTGAAAAAAAATATGTATCTCGCTCACATAGTTATAGTATGTGAGTGAGAGGCAAATAGAAAACCCGCCATTTTCAATCCCTTTAAGATTGTATGTCAGGAAAAGTCCATAAATACCTCCCTATGCGTGCGTCCCGGTTTGAGAACGAGCCCAGATGGACCGTGTGCTTGTCGAGCGCCGTGCTCTATTATTTATGAGGGTTTAAAGTGTTGTTTGACACGTTTCAGATCTCCAACACCCTGGAGACTCGCCTGGAGCTGATCGCCCAACAGTTGTTGCCTGAGATCCGCACAGCTCTGTTCGGTCGCAACCCGAACCGCAAATTCACCGACTAGATCGGTCCATTTATTATATTCAAGTTCGTTCGTAGTACTAAACATAATATAAATTATTATAATAATTGTTTCCCTTTTGCCTAATTAATTATAGAGCATATACAATTTTATCGCTGTTTAGATTGTTCTGATCTTGCTAAGTCGTCAAAATATGTATGAAAAATGTATGGTCATGTTTAGCTGAGTCTTGGTGTTTAGAAAACTGTACGTTAGTTTCGCCTGCTTATTATATTTAAAATATTTTATTAACAATTCATTCTTAGCATTGTGTATTGTAGTTTTAGGAATTCGGTGCAGTTATATTGTTACCAGTTTAAGGCGAAAATGTGGATTATAACCAACTAAGATATTATGGCACAATGATGTAATGCACTATACTGTTTGTAGTAACTATGTGAGATGTATCTGTCTGTTAGCTGTTTAGGAGTAAATCATGGAATGTTTGTCATCTCTATGGACTTCCGTTGACGCTTGCTATCTGGTGTTGTGGAGTCGCAATAGAGGGGAGAAATTGTGTCCAGACGCAGCATCCCACGTTATATTTACTGAAATGTTGATTTCACTAGATGCAAGGTGGTTGTTTGGAAGCAATTTTTCGTCTCTATTTATATAATTATCATTTACTTACTGTGTTGGCAAATACAATTTTGTTAGTGGCTCCCTAAATATGATGTAATCCTTTATGGCACTGTTAAAATTCATATGTATATATATAGATGTGTTTAAATTAATGTTTTATTTTCTTAAATACCTACTATTTTCACCTGTGATTCTGTCCTTTGTATGTTACCAAAACAGGTAAACTTGAAATTAAGAACAATTTTAAAGTATAACGTCAGCCCACCTATTCCTATCTTTGTTGCTAACAAAAACGTGTTGGTAACCGTCCACAGATTAGAAATTACGATAGGCCGCGAAGAGATTTATTACTCTGTGGACAGCAACAGAGATACGGAATAGGAGGTGGCAGGACTCTAATCGAAGGAGTCTTACGTCTTAAAGACTTGTTCCTTTATGCTTTATTACTTGGATCCAGATCCATTAGTGGAGCTTAGTAAAACAAAAGGGAGCATCTTTTCCGGATCAATTGATACTGAATATTCCGTTATGCTCCATTTAATATTTTATATTCCATTTAAATGGAATTATATAGAATTGTGAAGTGCATTACATTAATGTGATGGATGCACTTGGCCGGATTTTCATTACCAAAGTCTGTTTGGAGGGGAAAAAATTGCTTGATATTGAGCACGGCTTCCACAGTAAAATAATGTTAATAAAATTAAAATAACAAATATATGTACAGTAATATAAATATTTATTTAAATAACTATACCTACAGTACATACCGTACTTGATACAAGGTCATAAATAGATGAGATTAACATGTCGTGTCTAATGGTTAACACCTGCATACCGCCTTAATAGATAAATGATTAGGTATATATTTGCCGCTGTGAAGTTAGTTACGAAAGTTTAAGACGATACATTCAAATAAAATCATAGTTTGAGGGGCGTGGCCTAGCTGCATACGATACTCTAGCGCTACCCTAGCGCTACGTGATCGATTGGTCTCTCCGCTGAATCTCTCTCTGTCGCATTGAATAGAAACAAAAGAGAAGAGGCGCACGGCAGGTGCTTGGAACAAACGTCCTAAGTGACAAATAAAAAATAATTTATTTAAATTAAAGGAGTAGCTTTATTGAAAATCTAAATTAACATCTTACTTTAGTAATAGATGATACAAATTTGTACTTAATTTAATAAACAATACTTCATGTACTACTGAGAAATTTGGAAAGGAGACTATTTTCAGAGGCTACTTTGCAATTTTTTTCTATCGAGCAAAGTTTCTTAAAACATGTTTTAAGATTAACAGATTATTATGAAATATGATTAATTATAACATGTAATTTTTTCTATATTTCTAAGAGCTTTTGGTTTCACTCAAAACGATTTGAAAAATATGATTTAATATGAAGGTAGCCTCTTAATAGCGCAAGGGGGGGGGGGGGTAACCTGCGTATAACTTCATTCGCATGCAACATAAAATGTTCCTAAAGTGACTAATGGCCATAATTATCTATTATTTTACTAAGTATATACATAGTACTACATATATAATTTAATACCTTGTTAGAGATTTTCTTGACAAATTGCCAAAATCGCGCTTTTTTTTATACTAATTTATAAGTAGGTTATTAGGTAGATCAATAATTTAAAAGTTACATACCTACATCTAACTATAAGCTTATATATAAACTTGGGGAGTTCCGTATATTATTATGAATACTTATTTTACCTATCTCAAGTCTAAATACATACATAGTATAAAACAAAGTGGCTGTTCGTTTCTCCGCTTACCTACTTCTAAACCACGCAACGGATTTTGATACGGTTTTCATTAATGGAAAGAGCGATAAACGAGGAAGGTAAATGTGTATCATCACGCTAGTTATTTTGGGAGGCGAACAGTAACCAATGTTTTTTATTCGACTATGTTCCATTATAAGAGTTAATATAATACGTAGGTACTATTCTATTTTATTATACCTACATAGTCTACGAAACGCTTCAGCCCTCGGTTTTGTCCACTTTTGTCTTACAATCAAAGAGTTAAACTTATAATAAGTGCTTATCTATTTACTTTGTGCTTGTAGCAGCCTATAAAATATCGATGTATCTTAAAATATATGTAATCTTAAAAATAACCTTCTAAATACTTAGGTATTAGCAAATTTTATACTTTCCTTTAGATAGACACAAATTTGTAATACATACCACTTAAGGAATTAAATTCGCAAAAAAATTATAATGAGCTAATATTTATTGCAAACTTTACAATTATGAAGAAAAACTATTAAACTATCATTTAGAAATAAATAAAATAAAAAAACTCTTATAGAATAACAAAAAAATAAAGATTTTTCGAAATTCTATTTCGGCCCTCATTACCCTTGGGCCTGGGTAATAGAACCACCAAATTAAAGTTAGATCTATGACATTTTCTATCATTGTTATTTTCTCTTTTCATAAAATTCTGTAGGTAATCTATGTAATTATTATCTATCTCCTAATTCGTTTCTTGTAATGCAAAAATGAAAATTACCCCAATATACTTGGTTGCAATAACCCCAAAAGCTTAACTTTCACAAGGTTAGTTTTTAACTATTTACAAGAATTTGTTTTATTTATGTATAACATTTTCTCGAATAAATAAATATATTGTGTTATCAATGCTAAATCATAAACTTATTTACCAGTAAATAATTGCAGTATATATTACCAGTTGCAGCATTGGGATTCAGAATACCTACACGCCGTCCCCAACGAGTGAAGCCCTCACTGTTTTATGAACAGATCCACGGTACTAATTATATTAATAACTCCGTTCTTTTTAGGCTCCCGAAGATATATAATAAAATGTTTGATGACATCGATCTCTTCTGCTGCTCTAAGCAGGCATTTAAAGATAAAATTATTCGATCAATAATTGATAAATAAAAAATTGAAATAAAATAGTATTAAACAAGATGATAAGTGTAATACACAACCCCCACTTCTCCAAACACTCACACACATACACACACACACACACACATGCATTGAGATATAGTAATTATATTATACAATTAACTTGGGAAACTTTTAATTGGCTTTATTTACGGATTACACTTACATATTTAATACCAATTTCTTGTATAGCTGTAAGTTTCTTTTTATAAATAAATAAAAATAAAGTAGTTACATGTTAGCAAAAATATCGGGATAATTGTAACGGAGCGCGCGAAAACACAAAGTATTCGAAGCTCGGCGGGAACGGCGGTTTGTAAGTAATACTCTCGCATAGTTTCCAGACTTGCAGCATGCACAGAACCGTTTGTATTGACGTGGTTTTTTCGGGGAACGTAAAAAACCCATACTAAAATCGCGTTTAAAAAATGGGGGATAGGAGGGTGAAAAATAGTGTACGACCTATTCTTAGACCTACCGAATATACACAAAAAAATCATACAAATCGGTCAAGCCATTTCGCAGGAGTTTGGTTACAAATACTGACACGAGAATTTTATAGATTTATTTATACATATAGATACTAATATAATAAAGTGGTAAAGTTTGGATGTAGGGGGTAATCTTTCAAACAACTGAACCGATTCTAAAAATTCTTTCACGAATGTAAAGAAATTTTGTTCGAAAATATCCACGGGCGGAGCCGGGTACGGAAAGTTAGTCTTCTACGTAAATAAAAATTAAATGCTATTCGTTGGTAAGCGCTTTTTTTTGAGAACGGCTGGACCGATTTGGCAATTTTTTTTAAATGTTCGTAATCTGAAGGAGAAAAGTTACCCGGCTAATTGTTTTTGTAGTGTTTTTTATGGGATTTTTGTATGAACTCGAGGGATGAAATCTAGTCTATAATAAATATCTACTTAACTAAGTACCTACTTAGCTACTAACGCTTCAAACAACAAGTAGGTAACATTAACATAGTACTTATGCACAGTTTGTCCACTTGGGATCCCCTGCTGAAATCCTCTAGGGTTTCACCTGGTTTTTTTTCCGCACAGATTCCCTGAGGGATTTATTATGGTGAGTCTATGAATGAAATAAACAATTTTTTTTATTCTACGTCTGTCATGGCGACGGATTCCGTCGTGACACGATGGGTAATCCGGTTTAATCTCGCCCGCGATGTGATAAGTCTGCTATTAATTAGACATATCACTAGAATGGCCCTTATGTAAAAATCTCGCACTACACAACTAAATGGGAGACATCAGGAGTATAGGCAGGCAGGTATCTAGGAACCCTAGGCGGTTCTTCCCGCCGCCTAGCTCCGCGCTCGACAACCAAGCTGATGCTACCAGCTTCCTTCACCCCGTTGGACTTGGCGCGTCGTTGTAATGGCAGCATGGACGCACGTAGACTCTTGCGCTTCTGGAAGAAGTTCTGGCATTAAAGCGAGGATGTACGGGCATCATTGTGGCGGACGAATAATTCGTTATATTATTTCACGTTGTGGCGACCAAACGGATAATAAACCCACCAATACGTTACAGGAACTAGCCTATTTTTAGTGTGGCAACCGCACGACGTTTCCACCGGCTGGCAACACTACCGACTGAGCGGGCGGAGAGTTTTTTCCAAGCCGGTGAAGCGAGCTAATCGTTAACGTGTTTTAATTTGTTTAATAATGTGTAACCATGAATCTAAACATAGTAAAGTATTTCACTCTTTAACTTTCAACCCGAGTCTCATGCCTGCCGCCCAGAGCTAGTCTAAACTGACGCCCAACGGGTTTTGTGAAACTTTTTCTCCTCGTGTTTACGTTCAACGTTGCATTCAAATTCAAAATGCCTACAACGCGACGCCGCCGTGCACGAAATGTGGACGATGATGATATGGAAAACTCCACCATAACTATTGGCCAAAACCAGTTACAAACACTGGTCCAATCACTACAGCAGTCACAAGCTGATTTTTGTCAACAATTATTCCAAGAAATGCGAGCCTCGACGCCTAACCAGGGCGCGTCCATTTCTACAAATACAACAGCCGCCGCCGCTCCGTTTGCGAATTTTTCGCAATGTACAGCGAGGTTTTCTGGAGTTCCCGAGGAAGTCGAGGGGTTTATAGACTCCTTAGAGACATACAAGTCATGTCTAAACATCTCGGATGAAAACAGTATCAAGGGGTTGTCAATGTTATTAACAGGTTCTGCCGCTATTTGGTGGCAAGGGTTGAAATCAACCACCACAACATGGCTTGATGCCATTAATAAATTAAGATGTGCTTTTGGTGAACGCCGCCCCGCTTTCAGAATCTACAAG
The DNA here is from genome assembly GCA_963924495.1 of Nemapogon koenigi. Lineage (NCBI taxonomy): Eukaryota > Metazoa > Arthropoda > Insecta > Lepidoptera > Tineidae > Nemapogon > Nemapogon koenigi. Next base: position 6,634,343 of record OZ004649.1, on the reverse strand, counting down.
GATTTATTTTCGCTGAGCCAGGGTGAGGAAAGCACGGATTTATTTATATCAAAAGCAAGATCGCTACTCTCAAAGATACCGAGAGGTGACTTATCAGAAAAAGTCGAATTAGATTTAATCTTCGGGTTGCTCGATCGTCGAATTCGAAAACGTATAGAACGTGAAAGTGTAAATACCTACGACGATCTTCTTAAAAAAGCACGTAGCATCGAAGAATCTTTAAAAGAAAATGATCTCTACCGCAATACATCTAAAGTTCAAAATCGTATTTCTACAACACAGGGAAGTTTCGTCGGGGTCAACGCTCCCGGTCCCGGCAGCTCTTCATACTCAAAACCACAGCACACACAGGGTGGTTATAACAGTGAATTTTCAAAATCGCAATATAATAATAGTAGTAATGAATTTTCAAAACAAACAAATAACGATAAAGTAAATAACAACAGTGTGAAGCCAAAACGTCCTATTTGTGGTTATTGCAAGAAATACGGGCATTTAAAAGCCGATTGTAAAATTTTACTAGCCAAAATTAACGATACTAATCAATCGGTGGTGAGCCTATCGCCACAGATAGCTTGTTATGGGTGTGGTGCTAAAGGTGTAATTAGATCTAAGTGTGTAGAGTGCAACAAAAATAAACAAAATTTCTGTGCCATGAACATATTTTGTGCGTATCATCACGGCGGTGACATAAGTGCGCGAGCTGTCTCCGCGAAGCGTTGCGTGCCGATGGCCGGAGCCGTCGACGCATGCACGCCTCCTATTATCAGCGGGGTCGAGCAGGCGCGCTCTAGCGCTATGAGCGCCTCACAGTCGCCTGGCACTGTGCGCCAGGGTGCCGTAGCTGGTTCCGGCGTGGGGACCGCCGACCTCCTCGGTGTCGTGAAGACGCCGGAGGTGCGACCATCCAGTACCGGGAACATTTCAGATAAGTGCAGTGTTCATAATAAGTGTAAATATAACTGTAAGTGTAAACAAATTTCAAATCAAAAATTTATAGTCCAGGAGCCAATGCCTGTAAATTCACTATGTGATTTTAATAACTTTTTTGATTCTAATCCTAAAAATTGTAATTTCTTTTGTTCTAATTTGTATAATAATGTTAAGTTAGATATGTTTACGAAAGATAATTTTTATGTTAATAATGATTTTTATGATAATGTTTTTGTGAATGAAAATTTATATTTTAATGATGTTGGCAAGAGTTTCTGTAACGACGCGCATACACGGGATCACATCAAGGGGGGGCCCTCTGATGTACGTACTTCGACCTCTTTTTCGGTAAATTCTTTATCGGGTTGTGTTAAGGGGGAGTCGGTCACGTTACCCGCTCATAGTGTATTGTACCGCCGCCCTATTTTAGACATTGAAATTTTAGGGGCGAGGGGAACCGCGTTAGTGGATTCGGCCGCAAAAGGGTGTATTGCGGGACGGTCGCTGCATACCTTCCTTCTGGACCATGGACATCCACTTCAACCATCGACGAGGAACATTAAACTCGCGGATGGTCACACTCGGCTAACGGACGTTTTTGTAACCGAGTTAGAGGTGAGACTGCTTCATAAAGTTTTGTCCGTGGAATTTATAATTCTACCAGAAGCGCGAAATAACGAATCATTATTAGGAATCGATTTTCTTACTCGAGCCGGACTGGTGTTCGATTTTCATAAATCATGCTGGTACTTTTCAGATGTTATGGAGCATAAGTATGAACTCCTTTTTGAACCAGTCTCGCCTCGTACGGTTTGCGCCGCGATGGAAGTTCTTCGGGAGAACGAAGGAACTAGACTAGAAGAGGGGGAACGTGAGGAGCTTGCCCAACTGTTATCAGATTTTAACGACGTATTTAATCTAGATGGGAAACCCACACACTATGCTATACATCACATCAATACTGGTAATCACCAACCAATATCAATGCCTCCATATCGTGTGACTCCAGCTAAAAGAGAAATTATGCAACGGGAGCTAGATAAAATGCTCGCCGATGAGATAGTTGAGGAATGTGAATCCGCTTGGGGAGCTCCAGCCTTGTTAGTTCCAAAACAAGATGGCAGTTTCAGATTTTGCGTCGATTATCGCAGGCTTAATGCGATCACAGAAAGTGATGCTTATCCGATGCCTCGTATTGACGAACTGCTACAAGCTACCAAAAGAGGATGTGTAATGAGTACTTTGGATTTAAGGTCAGGTTACTGGCAAGTTGCAGTAGCGGATGAAGACAAAGATAAGACTGCTTTCATCACGCCATTTGGCACTTTTCGCTTTAAACGTATGCCGTTCGGTTTAAAAAATGGTCCTGCAACTTTCCAACGTTTAATAGACAAATTTCGTTCCAGTAACACTCTCAAAAATGTTACCGTACTTGCATATTTAGATGACCTTTTAATAATATCTGAAAATTTTCAGAAACACATTGATGATTTACGCGCCATTTTCGAACAACTAAAGAAATTTAATCTTCGCGCAAATAGATCAAAGTGTGTCTTCGCACGTGAATCAGTTAAATATCTAGGCCATGTGATAACTCAAGAAGGAGTATTACCGGATCAAGAGAAAATTCGCGCAATTTTAGACATGAAGTCTCCTACGTCACTGAAGCATCTTAGAACATTTATACAAACATGTTCCTGGTTCAGGAAATTTATTCCCAAATTTTCCCAAGTTGCTGAGCCTCTAACAAGATTAACAAAGAAAAACCAATTGTGGCTATGGGGTGTGGAACAGATACACGCCTTTGAGAACTTGAAGAAGATGTTGACGTCTGCGCCGATCCTTGTACAGGCCGATTACGCGAAGCATTTTATACTAAGAACAGACGCAAGCAATTATGCACTTGGTGCAGTGTTGTTACAAGGCGAAGGTTGTGAAGAGAAACCGATAGAGTACGCCAGCCGCCTGCTTACATCGGCTGAGAAAAATTACTCTACCACAGAGAGGGAAGCTCTCGCGGTTGTATGGGCGCTAGACCGTTTTCGAGGTTACATAGACGGACATCCCGTTACAGTTGGCAGCGACCATCAACCGTTAAAGTGGTTATTAACCCTGAAGTCCCCATCAGGACGCCTTGTGCGCTGGGCTTTAAAAATTCAGTCATACGATCTCCATTTTACATATACTCCGGGAAAGGCTAACGTAGTAGCTGATGCGTTAAGCCGTCCGTGCTGTACAGAGGAGACGCGACAATCATGTGGAGTGTGCTCCATTATCATAGATCTCCCTGCAATCAATCCATCTGAACTGCGCCTGAAACAAAAAGCTGACCCAGAAGTCGATAAGATTATTAAAGATTTAGAGGAAGGGGATGAGCTTGCTTGTCACAGATGGACAGGACGAGGTTATTTAATGGAACGAGGCATACTTTACCGTTATAATCCAGACTCAGAGAATGAGGAACCGCAATTAGTGGTACCTGCAAATCTTCGAGAAGAAATTCTGAAGGAGTGCCATGATCACTCTATTGCAGGACACCCTGGTATTGAGAGGACATACCAGAAGATTGCTCAAACGTACTATTTCTCAGGAATGCGAAAGACAATCACCGACTACGTGAAGTCTTGCACCACATGCCAACGTTATAAGGCCTCAAATGAAAAACCACCTGGTCTTATTCAAACTCCTGTTTTGAATCAACGAAATGAGGTGTTGGCGATTGACCTTTTTGGACCGCTTCCTGAAGGTGAAAGTGGTGAAAAATGGATTTTACTCGTTGAAGATACTGCTACGAGGTGGGTCGAAATGTTCGCACTTCAAGAGGCAACCTCAGAGGCCTGCGCTCGTACACTCATTGAAGAATATTTTCTGCGTTTTGGTCTACCACGTAGGATAATTTCTGATAATGGCGTGCAATTTATAGCAGCAGTAATGCAACAGTGTATGTTCCTGCTGGGTATCAAACAAAATTTAATCCCTTTGTTTCATCCTGAAGCAAACCCAGCGGAACGCAAAAATAGGGATTTAAAGGTACAACTATCTATATTAGTTAAAGATAAGCACAGGACGTGGCCCACTTACCTACCAAACATTAGATTCGCAATGAATAGTGCCAGATGCGCGTCAACAGGATGCAGTCCGGCCTACCTAATGTTTGCTAGAGAGATGAGAACACCTTTTGACGCAAATCGTGATCTGCGAACAATTCTATCTAAAGAAAACTTCCTGCCTCAGATTACTCCTTATTTAACAAACTTCATACAAAAATTTGAAGAAATAAGAGATAATGTAGAACGAGCACAAGACCGGAAGAAAATTAATGCAGATGAAAAGCGTCGCCCGGCAGACTATTATGAGGTTGGAGATCTCGTATTAGTAAATACTCACAGTTTAAGTAACGCCGCGAAAGGCATAACAAAAAAGTTTATTCCAAAAAGAGATGGACCATATAGAGTCACGGGGAAGTCAAGTCCGACAACTTACCAACAATCCAGAGGAGATTATTGGAAAGTATCACGTGAACCAACTTACTGTCTTTCGGGGTCGTGGAGAAGAAGTCCCCGTCGTACCAATCAAGAAGAGAGGTCGCCCGCCTAAGGAACAGAATGTCCTAGCCCATGCACGAGGTCGTATTCATGGTCTAGAGGGGGAGAATGTGGCGACCAAACGGATAATAAACCCACCAATACGTTACAGGAACTAGCCTATTTTTAGTGTGGCAACCGCACGACGTTTCCACCGGCTGGCAACACTACCGACTGAGCGGAGAGTTTTTTCCAAGCCGGTGAAGCGAGCTAATCGTTAACGTGTTTTAATTTGTTTAATAATGTGTAACCATGAATCTAAACATAGTAAAGTATTTCACTCTTTAACTTTCAACCCGAGTCTCATGCCTGCCGCCCAGAGCTAGTCTAAAACGTATTTTATTTATTTTACAGAAAACATATTATTTACATTTATACTATGTAAAATTATCGCTAGATGGCGTTATATATATGTTACATACTTATAAATTTAAGAAAACTTTTTTTACAAAATAATGTCGGCTGGCAATATGCGCGCGCATATCTACATTTTTTTAGAATTTTGCTGTTTTCTTTGGTGAAGTACAGTGTTGATATAATCTTCCACTAATTTCCACATTCGATTGTCCTGGTGAACGTGGTAAAGTAATTACATATTAAATACTTATCCAACTTGCTAATGTCAAATTGAAAATATTGTCTACATTACAGTCTCTGTGCCATTTCAAAAAATATCACTGTTATTTCATAGTTTTAAGTTTTCACTTCTGTCGGCATAGTCCCCATGACCACCAATGACTGTCTATGCCTTTTATTTGCGAGGGAATTTTCAGACAGGTATGCGTGCATGCATAGGTACTAATACCCACATAGTCCAATATTTAGCTAATACAGTATATTGCTAACTGCATTGTATGGAAGTGAAGCATGGGTGTAGGATAGGAAGGAGTGGGCTGTTCCCAGTAGTTTTACCAGTAAGACTAGTGGGAATTCTCATCCCAATAGACTTACTAGATACAAGTCTATTGGGAATTTTGTTCCCAATAGTCTTACCAGTAAAACTCAACCGCAGTCTTATTTACTTATTTCATAGGAAAGTCTTTCATGAACCCTAAGCTGTAGAGGGTTAGTAGGGAAATTAACATTGGAAAAGTTGCCCAAAAAATCGGAAAATTCAGGACAAATGTGCTTTTTTTCTATGGAATTTTTAGTTGATGAAAGTTAATACACAGCCGGGACGGAACTAGTTATCAAAATCGGTTCACAACTAGCGGAGTAATCGATGTACATGTACGTATACCTCTTTATCCTTTTTAGAAGTCGGTTAAAAATCAAACAATAGTGAAATGATGAGAAAGTAGTACCTACAGGTGAGTTTTTTTAGGGTTGGGTTTATATTATAAAAGAATGGTGTGTTGAACTGTACCATTTCTGTATTTTTGTGAATCCGTCGTTAATCTGATCTTTTGCGAATCTGTCTAGGAATTGTCTATAATTTTTTGATGAAGTAGGTACCATGCCATGCTCTACCATAGCTATTATTACTTAGGTATACTTACATATTAATAGTTAAGCTATCGACGGTATTTTACCTCAATAGTACTCCGCCATTTGTCAGCAGCATGCCGGGCCAACTCCAGTCGTTTCTGTTTCTTTATTTGATGTCTCTTGTATATCATTTCTATAATAATCAAGACTACACCGCCTGCTATACCCGCCGCTACCAATATGAACACACCAGCCATGTTCTTGAGTCCTAAAGTGTTCGGTGTTTTTTCATTTTCTTCGCAGTGCAGCACATTGTTTCGTAATATCCATCTGTTGTCTAAATCTTCCATTACTCCACCTGTAATGTAAGAAGTTGGGCAGATTTGATGGTGGCAGAACTGGGCAGAACGCGAGGACGATCCCCTTTGCGCTGGACCGGCCAAATAAAATCATTGCCCGACTGTGCAAGGTTGTAGGTACCTACGTCGCGCTGTTGACCGCCATGATTCAATTAAAATTTACGATTTATTTTACTAAGAGCTTGTTTCAGTATGTAGTGGTGTGGTATGTATAAGTATTTAATCTTACTTTCATGAAAGTCTAATATGGCCAATGTGACTAAGTCAGCCCACGGCGATCCCTTCTGCAACCCAATACCGTATCCAGAACGACCAAATAACTCTCCAGCTGTCACGAGCTCACAGTCCTGCGCCGCTTCGTATTCTAATCGAGACGAATCCCAAATAAAGGCCATAAGTTTTCTGAAATGCGTTAAAATATAAATGGCCGGTGGTTAAGACGCTATAGCCGAATCCCGGTCATGTACCAATGGGTTTTTTAATTAAAAACTCATGTACATAATCCGACAAACCACACTTAGAGGCTTTTCCATCTAAATTTACCTCAACAGAACTAGCCACTCGTCAGGTTAGCCACGCCTCACAAATACCATCGGCTAAACGAGGGAGACTTGGTTGGAAGAAAAAAAAAGTAAATAAATAAATATATATAATGTACTTAAATGACAGACCATAAACCATTATCGCGATATATAAAAGTTTTATGAAAATCTTTCAGCCGTTTCGTAGCTTATTCTGGACAAAGATTAAATAAAATGAAAGTGATGTACCTACCTAATTTAGGATTTACATTAACTTTTGGATCTTGATATTTCCTTTTTTTTTAATATCTCTGATTTGATCTGTAATCATCTTTCGTAGGTCTTGTCATCCAGTCTTCCCATATGACTAAAAATCAGCATTTTTTTCTCTTATCTTAGATAATGATCGTTGTCGACACACTTACCCCATCTTAACATCGAGTATAGCCTTCTCCGCGCTATCGTAGTTGTTAGCCTCCATAGTCCGGTACATGTTAGATAGTTCTACTTGACGACGAAAGTACATATCGACAGCAGACCCTTTCACTGTGGCGCAGGTCAAGTTTTCCATTGTATTACGAAGCTGTTTAAATATAAATAAATAAATCAATTTCAATTTCTCGCGGGTAGAGTCCATTTTCCCGGGGTAAAGAGTAGCAAGGGAATCACGTCGATTCGTCGCTCTGATTTGTCGTGAAAGAAGGAACTGCATTTATGATATGTTAATAGTTTTAGCTTCCAACTGCCATGCTTTTACCCATCTTATCTATATATCTATCATCACGCCTATTGTAATGGTAGGCAGAGATAATCGAATGCCATTTGTCACGATCCTGCCTGACATACATCTTTCGCTTCTTTTATATTCATCATACCTTTCATACATTCTCGGCTCATCTTATTTATGCATTTATACAACTTTCCTAAAAGAACAATACCCTATATTTATCCCTCAGAATACAAAATAAACCAGAATTGTTGTTGTATTTCTAACAAAGAATAGGTGTTATTTTTTATTAAATTATCCTATCTCTTGATTATAGGAAATTATCCCAAAATTGGTAAATCGTTGCGAGAAGACTGAAAATTGTGTATTTTTTGGGTAAGTACATCACAATTTGGTTAGTTCTGCATTCGGAGGTTTATCCATGTCATAGTTATACAGATTGTACTTACTCTAGCATCATTAATGCCAGTTAATTTAGTTTTCGGTCTCTCCAACACAAGGAACGCAGCCAAGTTAGCAGTGTACGATGCAACGATTATCATAGCGAAACCTGCCCAAACCATACCTAGGACACGAGCTGAAAAACTTCTGGGCGTTCCTGTAAATTATTAATGTGTTAAAAACTCTACGCAAAGCAGAAAATACATGAATGATAAATATCTGAGGCTACTGTGCAAATAGGAAGGAAAGGAATTCCATATAAATTATTATTTGGCATTTATTGCAACTAAATCACTAACTTGAATAAGTAGGTAATTACTGTAACAGTGCTGAAATACAGCTTTGGGACCAGTAAGAGGTACTACAAGTTTTTTCGTCATTGTATCATCGTAGCTGTAGAACCAATGCGAATTTGACAGCCGCGTTAAAAATCTATTAAAATTTTTCCCGTATAAAAATAGACGTCAGAAACTCGAACTAACACAACTCAGAGCTGATTTTAGCTGATGGACATACCTTCGCCAATTCCACTGTTAAGAAGCACGCCCCAAGCAAACCAAATAGCACTGGATAAGTTCAGAGCATCTTCCTCAGTTCCGTCTACATTGGCCAATTTAAAACGTCCAAATGGCGAGAATCTGTCCAGTAAATACAGAACTAGAGCCACCACGTGCACAGAAACCATCACCAAAATCCAAAGAGTGTTGGAAAACGGTTGCAAGAACGATACTAGGGTTGAAGATCTTGAAGGCTGAAAAAGGATATTTTATATGTCAAACATAACTTAACATAACTGGTCAATTACCTAGAAGTAATACGGTTCCGGAAAAGGTATTTTAGACAGCCGTGAAAAAATAGTGGATGATCGACTTATAAGTGGTCAATGTTATCTATATTTATCTCTCCTCAGTCGTAGTAATCTTGACAGAGCAGTCGTGGTCAATCATGGCGGCCCACAGCGCGACGCACCTTGTATTGTATCGCCATAGTTAACTTTCTTGAGAAGAATAGTGCAGTGGTTTCCCCAGATTTCTGCACTAGACATTTTGAGCCTCTTTCAGCTAGTTGCCTAGCTCTAGGTGTATGGTTATACCCAGGCCCGCCGCTAACTGTTTCAGCGCCCGCGTGCAAATACCCGATTACACCGGTGTCAGGCAAATATTTGAAAGTAGGTATACAACAATATCAAATAAGAAATACACGACCAGACGCGTAGGCCAAAACCAGCGTCTCTGAAGTGTGAGACGCTTTGTTTTGCCTCATGACAACGCGTTATCCCCTCTACCTCTACAGCGGTAGGCGCAGACGGCGTAGGTCAAAACCAAGGGTCTTCTGAATTTTGAGACGTCTTGGTTTTACCCTAGTTATTGTTTCACATCAATAAACTGACCAATAGATGTCGTTATTATGACATGAATTGGTCGCCTCGCCATCGCTCGGTCGCCAGAGCCTCGTTTGTTGTCTAGCAGAGGGTACTAAGCGTGCAGGTAAGGATGATATGATATCTTCCGTTCTACCCCTTACCCCCTAATATATTAATAATAAAGCTCAAGAGTTTGTTGATCTTTAATTGTTTATTTAACATTAATTAATATATAAGTCCTATCAAAGTTTTAATGTTATAAAAAACACACAGGGAACCCCATGAGTAGCTCATGTAGTGATACAAATACTCATAAGTAGAAAACCTTCTCGAAATCACTGTCCTGCGGTAAAGTGCCAAGAAGGCTAGCAGCGTTTCCTCGCTGTTTGTTTGTTTGAATAATTTATATGATCAATCTCTGGAACTACCTGTCGGATTATAGGCTATATAACATCACGCTACGACCCAAAGGGGCGGAGCTGTAACTATTAAGTAAGGCTCCTATATTCTAGAATAAACTATTCCCAATTTCTCTGTAAATAATCCACCTGTGTCACTGTAATTTAGCATAAGTATAGTTAATTATTCAATATATCTAAGTAAAATAGCTGTTATTTTTTTTAATGAGTTTTATTGAATAGGAAATATGGGTGGTTAAACTTTGCCCTTGTTTGATTTATAATATTATTTCTTGATAACTAAGAAATAAAAGTCTCAAATGAATTACAATAATTATCTTTATTTATTTATTCATATATGATCAACCACTGAATAACTAGTCTGCTTATTACTTACTCTCTGTAATTAAATTATGATGAGGTATGAGGTACCTATATATTTTGATCACAAGCACGTAGGCAGGGGGAGAGAGTCTAGTGGGTCCTTACCCCCCCCCCCCCCCCCGAAATCCGTCACCGACACTTTTTGAAATTGAGAATTTTAGTAATTACTATCAGTTCAGTTGAGCTGATGAGGTTGAGTCAAGCGAGCTAGGATATCGAGCTATTGCAGAAAATATGTAATAAAAGGTAAAGTCGTACTTTGTGTTTTATTTTTTCAAAATAATGGCTTGGTTGGTGGTTGAACCTCCCGACGGAAAATCCTGGCTACGTGCTTGTTTGATCACATTTACTTATAATGCCTTTCGAAAGCATCGGTTTAATGGGTTTAGGTAGATCACTCAAAGATGGTATGGCAAAATCTAGGTCTTGAACTTACTTTTTTCTCCAATATAGTAATTCCTTGGTACTTGAAAGGCTTACTAAACTCTATAAATTCCGCTCGTTCAGGGTTTATTGTGAGCGGTGCAACTATCATGTCGGCTCTTTCATAAACCAGTTCACCTGAAAATTTATCAAAATTTAAAAAATATATTATCTCAATTAGAGTAAGCGGAGATATCCTGATTCAACCCTTCTCACTTTCCTTATATAGGTAACTAATTAGGTACGATTCTACTTTAGCATTGTCCGGCCCTTCAACTATCATCGAGCTGTTGCTTTGTTTTGACGTGAAAGTGAAAGAAGGATAAACAAACATACTTACTCTATCAAACAAACAAAGCGAGGTAACGCAGCCAGTGTTTTGGGAACCATGCCACAGGGAGGGATTCTTGAAGAGGTATCCTTTTTATAATATGTTAGTGAGTTTTAATAGTTGTTTATGAAACTGATGCATAATAGTATCAAACGAGTGTTTTATTGCCTTTCACACAATTTGTACGGAGATTGATTGGTAGGTACCATCTCTCCATTTATACACAGAATTTAGGAATGTAACAATTATTATCGATGCCCCATCATGTGGGGGTTATCGACTTACCAATTAATCCTGTCCATTCTTTCTTAGCACCAGGAACTGAAGTATTCTTAATAATATAGTCACCAAACTGTCCATCTGGCGACAAAGCCAAGGAATATGTGAAATTGATCGCCTTTGATAACTTTTGCAGGAGATCTATACAAAAACCTTTACAACAATACAAGTGATCATAACTAGAGTTGTAATGTGGGCACAGTATTTCCTCTGCTGTACAATCGTTTTCATCTTCAACTTTACGCGTGTATACGAATGGTTTTTCTTCTAAAGTTAGCACCTGAAATTCAAGATGTTGTATGAGCTTTGATTGTGATGTCTATAGGGTATCTCGAAAGTCAAAGACAGCAGAAAAGGGGTGGATAGGGGATCAAAATGGATCTACTAAAGCAAGCTTATCATCGGCTACTTCATTTAGGTACCTAATTAAGGGTCCTATACTGGGAATTTTTCTGGGATAAACCATGCCCAATTTCTCTGTAAATATTCCACCTGTGTCACTATAATTTAGCATACCTATAGTTACTTAATGAATATATCTAAGTGAAATAGCTCTTATTTTTTTCAATGGGTTTTATTGAATAGGAAATATGGGTGATTTAACTTTGCCCCTGCTGTCTCTTTCATAATCTATCACAAAACTCTATTTTTTTTAAAAGCGCTGTTATACCATTACCCTTCAATTATATATATCGAATTTTGGTAGCTTATTGAAAATTTAAAATAATACTTAATTATTTTATTATTTTTGCCAAATTAAAAAATCATATTTTTTTTAATTTTCAATAAGCTACAAAAAAGCGATATACCTATATAATTGAAGAATAATGGTATAAAAGCGTTTTAAAAAAATTTTGAGTTTTGTGATAGGTTATGAAAGAGACAGCAGGGGCAGAATAATCCTTTATTCTACCACCCATATTTCCTATTAAATAAAACCAATTGAAAAAATAACGACTATTTCACTTAGATATATTGAATAGGTAAGTATATGCTAAATTACAGTGACACAGGTGGAGTATTTACAGAGAAATTGGGAATAGTAATATCTCCATACAAATTATGGATATAGGGCCCTTAATTACTTTTGCAAAGGGCTTTTCGACTCAGAATTTCACCTCTATCCACTCCTTTAGTGCTGTTCTTAACTTTTGAGATATTCAAATATATAAAACTGTCGTCTTGCTAACTGACTGACATAATCCGTTAACACAGCCTAAACCACTGAAGATATAAATATAGAAAATTGTAAGGGATATTCCTAAGGTGGTGAAATGGGGGTGTAAACATTGTATTCCTAATACAACGCGTACAAATTCGCGGGCAATTGCTAGTCTTCTATACAAATAAATAAAACTGAGCTTTATATACAATACGATAAATTAAGATTTTTAGGATTTTTGTCTGTCTGTTCAGAATATAGACCCAAAACTGCTGTGATGATACGACCTTATTTTCCTGGCCGCTTATAAGCTGGCCATCATAAATAGCATTTATTTAAATTTTAGAACACGGTATTGTTCATTTTTATTCAATAGAACATTGTATTTTATTTTCAAATATTCGATGTGTAGAACCTAATTAAAATTTTACTCATTCCTTCACAAACTTTTGACTTAGGCAGTCACTCTGCCAATTGTAAAATTTATTATATTTCTATTTGATCAACTAAGTAAACAACTAAATAAAATGTATTGAGTCAGTATTCAAGAACAAACATCTATGTTTATATAAAAGGAGCGCAAATAAGTATTGTAAGTACTTTTATCATATTTTGTATTGTGTTCCTTTCATAGCTTAACGCCCTGTAGTAATGTGTAGTTCATTTTTAATACAGTGCGCTCCTTTCTTAAGCTTCCTTATTACTACCATGCTAATTCGACCTTCTTCTACTTGGAAACCACAATAAACGAATGGTGATAGTTTACCACGAGTTTTCCTGATATTCCTGCCTACCTACCCGGCCATCCTGGCTATACTCACGACACTGCTCAATAAATTTTAATGAAACTTTTACTGATCATACTTCGATTTAGAATCTGCTTTAAGTTTGATTTTAATATCTAGTAGGGTTTCGAAGAGACATGAAAAAGTTTGGCTGTCTAGGTCGGGATCGGATGAGATCTAAGTGATACCAAAATTGCACGGGCGCATAAATATAGTTTATAATAGGTTATGATAGACACTTCTAAAAAGAGGCTATTTAATATTTCTAGGAGTTCAGCAGGTATTAGGTAGAAGAATTATATAGCTAACAGTTTACCTTTAAGTGTGTGGGAATCATAAATCCTTCAGGCTTCGATGGACTGCGACCCATCCAGATGATTTCAGTTTCCTTTAACTCTAGTTTCATTTTTTGAGCGTCCTAGAGAAAATTACAATGTTTTGAGTGGAAATAAAAATAAAGATTAGACATCTTATATCTATCTATCTATCATCACGCCTTTTATCCCAAGAGGCGTAGGTAGAGACAATCGAATGCCATTTGCTACGATCAAGACATACCTTTTTAGCTTCTTTTATATTCATGCTCATTCCTTTTTTATTCACGGATCCGAAAGAAAAGGGAGTAGAAAATCCTGAAATCGGACCTACAGTCAATCACTAGAGTCAAAAACACCAATAATTTCTCGGGTTCGCACTTATTATTAAAGTAATAGATAGTCCTATTTAAGAAGTGCAGCAACAGGCTTATCACATCTCATATATAAATACCTTACTTAATACATTTTTCAGCTATAAAATCTCACCTTCGAATAGAAGTACTTTCCAACAGCCACATGTTCACCATGGGTTCTTACATTAACCATATCATACTCAGCATTAACTCTATCGCCATGGTCATCAAATGCTACATGACCAGTCGCTCCATTGTCCAATCTTTGTTTTCTTATATAATCAAAGAGCAATCTGCCAGTGGTCCATAATGATCCAGAATTGTCACAATCGGATGGTGGTGCATGGATTTCTTCGGTTGTGTTCATATCTCGTATAGCCGAAGCCAAAACATAGCTGAAAGGACTTGATTATTCTCAAGGGGCCATATTGTCATAAGATAGAATTTAACTGATATTTCCCGTTTATTTTTATTTTAGTAGAAATAATAGTAGAACTCAACGGACATTTGAATGTTATACTATGTCGATTGCGATTATTCTGCAGGCATAGATTAAAAATCTGACGAGTACAGGTTTGTGGCAATTACTTACTGAGAATTCATAAACCTTTTTACTTAGTTAAAGGGGCATGTCTATGTCAATAGACCTGTAAAAGGCAAAAAGAAGACAGAATTTAAAGAAAAAGAAAATGGAGCAGATTTCTGGAGATTACGGTTATTCTATTACTTACATGGAGTCCTGAATATGTGCATGCTCGTTTGTTGCGTTGACTAGTCGAAGACCAAGTAGACCTTCTGGTGCGTTCGCTGCGTCTAATGCTTGCTCCGTCACCATCCATACATAGCCAGCCGAAGTCATGTTCAAAAAGTTGGCATCTTTAAATATTATTTCTGCATCTGTTTTGCTGTCAAAGAGGATTGAAGTGACCGAGCGTGTAGATGCTACGCAGACCACGGTTCAAATTTCATAGGTCTTCTGCAACCCTGGGACCGGAAAGAAGATTCCTGGAGCCGTAACGCAATGGCAACCCATGAAGATATACAAACTTAGAAAAATCTCTAGCACCAAGCACATATTATCTAAAAACTTCTTTAGATCATAATATTTTATCAATCGACACAAAGATTAGATGTCGTTTTTGGTGTTACAAAATAAGCATTTGTCATGTTTCCGGTCTTACCTTGCATACATTAGGAAAACTCTGGCTTGAGCGCTTTTCACGTCTAATAATTTATCACTGAAAGAATCGAGGCCGGGTTCAAATTCTATAACTTGTTCTACAACTACTTTTCTTTCAACATCCTCATCCACGTTCTGAGAAGTCGTTTGGAAACTGGAAAACAAAATATATTTTCAAACTTTTGAACCTAAATAACCTTTATGATTTCGAAGTCAATTATTATGTAAACTTGTTTTTCGAAAATCTAATAAAACCATATGGATCAAAAAGTGGGCTTCTTCATTGGCACAGTTTCACATAATTTTTTGGGTCATTCACAGAAGAATAATTTTAGGTACTTATTATTGCAACAGCGATCTTCACTCGATCACACTTTGTGTTGTAGCTTCAAAATTGAATACAATGTAAATCTAGATTGTTTTGTAAAATATTGAAAATTCTGAAGTGTCTTTAGAGAATTAGCGCATTCAAACAAACATACTCTTCACTTTTAACTATAATTAGTATAGATATGTTACTCCTTTGGGGTATGAATATCTTACCGTCCAAGTATAGCCCGACCATCTGTATCAGAGCTATGTATAAAGATAACTTTCATATAATTAAAATGTTTCAGGACATCCACCCATACATCGGCTTGGTGAGAATACGGTGGCACAGTTCTTATAAAAGAGACATGAATATTTTTGTCTGAAAATGCTGAATCTCGTGATGATATCCCAATGACTGGAATGTGATAGAACCCGCTTGTATATGATACGGCTGCAGGCGATAATTCTCCCGTCAAAGGATGGGATACTACTACGGCGTATACCTGAAACAAAATAATTAAATAATTTAAGAGCAAAACCACTTTATTCCCTTGACAAAATATTTAAAAACTATCATGCACGGGGTAGGCAGAGACAATCGAATGCCATTTGCTATGATCCCGGAATACCTAGCTTTCGCTTCTTTAACCGAACCACAACCGAACTTCAAAAGGTTCTCAATTCGTCGGAATCTCTTTTTTCTAGTAGGTATGTTCACCGATTACTTGAAGACGCTTGGACCGATTTGGATTTTTTTTTTATTTGAAAGGGTATAGTTTCCAGGTGATCCCATGGTCTGATGATGAGATCCTGGAGAAATCGAGAACTCTTCAAATATAGGCACGCTTGAAGGGTTTTTTATAGTTTTGGTTTTGAAGGCGGTTTTTTTTCTTCATCCGAAGTGGTTATTCTCATACTTTTTATACATGCTCGGCGATTGTGTGTACTTTAAAAGTTGCTTTCGATCAAAATTTTTTTAGTATAGGTCGTCCAGTACCATAATTTGATTGATTCATTTTTTATATCAAGTTTATTATTGAAATTATAATTGGAGCATTTAAAAAATGTTTTTCGTAGTTGAATCTCGGGTTATTTATTTTCTGTGCATTTAACTTTAAACTCCTCTAAAAACCTCCCCAAAATTTAATCTTGGATCCGCCCTTGAGCGTCATCCATGGAGAACACTTACCCGATGTCCAATAAGATCCTTACAGACATTCAATGCTGTTTTGATGGGGTTTGGATCCATCAGTATAGAGTAATCGTGATAGGTAACGCCTCGGGGTACATACTCATTCTTGAAGTTCAAGTTCTGCAACAATTTTTAAAAAATTCAGTACCTTATCACCAGAAAATTATATTAAATTCCATGAGAAGTTGAATCTAGTACTTCTAATAAACCATTTCTTTTAAAAAATATATTTCGCTAGGTATAACCTGCTGAAAAGTCATAATTGAAAAAAAAATAACAAGACAGACGGCTTATTGTGGTACCTAATTTCTGATAGAGAGTATTATATAATCTTCTGGAAGCTCGAGATTTATATGTTACACATCACACATCATTGGTTTTTTTTCTAACTTCGAAGCCACACGCTTGTAATAAATAATACCTAGAGTAGGTGTTGAACCGATTTTGTTTTAGTTTTTTTTATTTGAAAGGTGACTTGATCGACTATGATTGATATGATTCAGTAAATCGGTTCAGCCGTTTGAAGATTTTCAGCTCTTTTCTAGTTGTTGAAGGGATATAAACAACTTCTACTGATCTGATCGATTCGATTTAATCCTTCGTGGGTTTTACAATAAATATTTTTTCTTATTACTTACCGATATCGTGTCTTTGAAGAATGTAACGGATTCGTTACTAGATAATACCCCACCTACATTGTAATAAGTTGGGTTTGTGAACCTTCGTCTTTCGGCCAAAGTCAATTGGCCGCAACTGCATACGGCCAAAAGTATTAATATTAAGGAGTTCCACATCCTAAAAGGTAAAAAAAAAATCAGCATCGCGATTCAGCGGGGAAATGCAGCCAGTATTCTTGCCACTATTCCACGCGGACCTGGTTTATTTAGTTATTTTTAATCTTTAGATTTTATTTAAGGTTTTTATATTAATAAAAATACATAATAAAAAAGGTAAATACCTACATAATATAATCTATAGTATAAAAACTCCAGCGCTTGAAATTATATTACTGAAAAAGTGCGGTGAACTTATTTATAGAATAATCTGGGGAATTATTTCCAAATAGACATGTGCCTATACAAAAAATACCTGTTCATATTTCAATTATGATAGGTATACAATATATTGCCAAGTTGCTTCGGTCAGAACTTTAAGACAGTATTTTCGTGTAGGTTTACAGGAAAACCTTAAAAAAATACAGTTAGAAAGGCCCCCTATTTTTTGAAAATATTTGATTCAGTAATTTTGGAGATAAGGGGGGGGGGCTGTCAATTTTCGTACATTTTCTTAAATATAATTGAAACTATGCATTTTAAAATAAAAAATAAACTATTGTATTCTTTATAATGAGCCCCTTAATTTGATATGTCACATGATGCACTTTAAAACGGAGAAAATAAGTGACAGACAGACAGACTCAAGAGTGATCCTATAAATAAGGGTTTCCGTTTTTTCAAAGATGTACGGAACCCTAAAAATTACGTTACCGCCCGTGAAGAAGAAAAATATTACGTTGCTTATAATGTTAATTAACAATAAGTAGATAGTATAGTTTAAATCTTTTGAATTTTTTGGACTTCAATATAAAATACATATTATTTATATCGCATTTTTAAAACATAAAAACTTACCTCGATAGCGGTTTTTATAAAATCTACCAGGGATGCTCTACATTAGGTGGGATAACGCCTTTTTACATAGTTTTAAATTTGCAATATACAATTTTTCAACATGTTAGAGAAAACAGCTGAAAGAGCCTGGATGAGATCACAAACTGGACCACTGGAGCATGCTCAGATGGTTACCACAGCAACTACGCATGCGTATTTCATAAATCGATTGAAGTATATTCCTGGACTTGGGAATTCTCAGAACTTCATCCAGGTTTACTAACTTATCAATAATATTATGCTGCCCACGACTCCGTTCGTATTATTTTTGGTACCCACTGCTCATTCGTCCAATAGCCGGCGCGCCGCCGTACGGTCCACCGAAATCGAGCACAGAGGCTCGAGTACGAGTTTGCATCGTGAGCGCGTATTTTGTTACATTATTGCAATTTTCCATACAAAGTTGCAACAATGTAACAAACGCGCTCACTGTCGAGGCGTTTGTACTCGATGCAAACTCCGGGCGATAATGTGGGTATAGTGGGTACCTCTACCCAAGCACGTAGGCATGGGGAGGGTCCAGGGTATTGAACATATAAAAAATCGATGGCAATATTAAAAGTACCCACAATCGCCGAGCATGTATGAAATGTATGATGAATATAAAAGAAGCAAAGAGGTATGTTAGGATCGTAGCAAATGGTATTCGATTGTCTCTTCTACACCTCTTGGGTTAAAAGGCGTGATTATATATAGATAAATAATATAATGAGAAAAGTTAACTATTTTATTTTGAAGGAACTGTGTGTCAAACGGCGGTTTTCGAGCCATTTTGGCGGTGTACACCGTCCACTAAGTATCTACTAATTACGTGAACATCTGTAATCGTGCAAATCCGTAAATAGATAATCAATCACACTTTGTAGTTCGATTGATTGGAGTCTTACATCGTTACACACGAACTTGGCATATTACCAGAATGATTAACTCAATGAAGTGTCAATTCCTATTCTTAATTAATTTCTTATTTATTGACTTTGATTATATACACTCTAGATAGAGCAAAAGCGGCGCGACCGCGTCGAAAAAAATTTAGTGTAAATGTTACCTGACTTGAACTTTACCACCGCTCAGTACCGATTGAGTAATCGTGTCTGACAGTTGTGCTAAGTGTTAAAATTTTGTGCCTCAAAATGGCGTCTTGCGTTATAAAAGTGGGCCGAAATTATAGAGGACTTTTGAAAACAACTACTTCAATCATCTACCATCGGTAAAGTAAGTCATATAATATTATATTTCTCAAAAATAACACGTGTACTAAAAAATAATATTTAAGTCTTAAAATCAGCCACTTTGAACGATGTTGCAAGCTTTTGAAATTAAAATTCCCAAATGAACGTCAAATTAATTTACCTATATTGTAAATAAAAAATTAAGTTCCCTCACGCCTGTAATACCATATATAGGCGTAGGCAGAGACGTATACCACCAGCTGCCACTGTGTGGTATAAGACCGGTTTTTATCAATACGGATGTCGTACATGTCCCCCTTCATACAAAATTTTTCGAACAATTTTTTTTCTTTTCCTGTATGAACTGAGAATTTAATGCGACCCCCCCCCCCTCCCCCTCCTATTCTAAATCTGACCTTTTCTGTTCTCCCAGGGGTCATAAAAACTTTTGGTATGGTCATATAAAGGGCGCTGAGTACCAGAAAAATCCGAAACCCCCTCCCCCCTTTCTTTTTATTGACCCTCGTATCTGGGAAACTACAAATCGGAGGGGGTTCATGCCGGAACTAATGATGATCAGGACCTCCTCCTATTACAGAATCCATCCAAAAAAGTGTCGTTAATACATTTTTTTATACATTGTCGCCCCCTACATACAAATTTTTTGAACAAGTTTTTCTTTTCTCGTATGAGATTTGAATGCGACCCCCTCCCCTGTCCCGCAGCCTTTTATTTGAATACTGTCCATTTTTCCCTTCGCCCCTCCCCCCCCAACTTTCACTTTTCTTAAGATACAAATTTTCATACCTGTCGCCCCCTACATGTTTTATAAATTTAATAATTTATTATTTTCAGAATACCTAATGATCCGATTATTAGTGCTCGGTGGATTAATATTATAAGAAAAAGCGGGGGTGAAGATACCTGGCAACCAACTGAATCAACAGTAGTATGTTCTGATCATTTTAGAACAAAATATTTGTATTATGTAAATTGTAATAATAATACACGTATAAAATATAAATAAAACATAGTCAAGTAATATTTTTATAATTTCATTATGTTTCATGTGTATCATTTTTTTAATAAAAATAATTATTTTTTTGTTTCGTTAAAAATGTGTTTAACCTATAAATTCACATTATTATCCACACTACTCCTAATTTAATAAAAACATCACGTTGAAAAAATTCA
This sequence comes from Nemapogon koenigi, assembly GCA_963924495.1. Taxonomy (NCBI): domain Eukaryota; kingdom Metazoa; phylum Arthropoda; class Insecta; order Lepidoptera; family Tineidae; genus Nemapogon; species Nemapogon koenigi. Next base: position 6,613,835 of record OZ004649.1, on the reverse strand, counting down.
ATAAAACCTTAAATAAAAATTCCCATATTTATGAAGAATAGTCAAAAGTTGGTAACACCGCGCGTTCATATAACAATAGCAGTTCTCCTTACTTGTGTGTGTAATTACGCACACTATTGGATTCACACCTGGCCTACTGTTTTTGTTGCGTTTGTAGCGTAACGTTCTATCTAGAGTGTATCTTATCAAAGTTTATTGAAAAGAAAATGTTTCAGTAAGTAATTACTTTCTCTTGATTTTTTTTTGTTTATATTATAAGTTGTAGTTATAAATAAGTTGGTAGAGTGCTTTTCACGAAAGATTTCACGTTTTTCTTTTGGTGATAAAGTTTTGATTATATGATTATATCTACGTCTATAACTATGAACTACAGTGCATTTAGGTTAAAATTTCAACCGCTAAGGATTTTAGTACATTGTTATTAAATATACCTAGTAAAATTATTTTATTAGGTCATAACAAGAATATTATAATAAAAAATAATTAAATATACCTACCTACTATGCTATATATATATACAAATAAACCTATGATAAAAAATTGCATCTTACTTATGCACTTAGAGGTTTTCCATCTACCTGGAACCGCGGCGTAACACGGTTTCGGGAGCTGGAAGGCAACCCGTGAAGAAAAAAAATGTTTCATCAAGAGCGCTGCCTTCTGGGAGAGTGCCCATAAGGCTGCCTGCGTTGCCACATTGGATAGCAATACTTATCCAGCTCTTTGGTCGTGAGACACCTCTACCATTTTTTTGCTATTTCTTTGTGTTTCCACCCGAAACGCAACAAATATGTATTCTTCAGGAAGAGTTAAAATTGTTTTAACCAAAAATTGACTAAGGTAAATATTTGACGATCTTTACGAAACTCTAAATACAAGAGGGGTTATATTTAAATATTAATAAAAGCATTATTTATTACAGTTATTTATTATTTATTTACACAGATAAACAGAAAATATAAAAATCGGTCTTTTTATCTTATAAGTAGACCTCGCGAGACACGATGAGGTTACCAAAACTGTTAACTAGGTGTGAAATTAAAAAGATAAACTAAATTTTAAGGCCATTGAGAATTCCATGGTGCATTAGGCCAAGACGTAGGCCACGGAGATGCAGCCCAAGATTGAGGATGTAAGGCAGCTGCTGCTGCAGTGGCAGCATGATGGGCCGCGCTGGCAGCTCCTGCCGCACCAGAACTATGGAGTACTGACAATTTCACTGCTTCCACATCTATAGAAAAAATGTTTTCAAATCCTGAGGTTTCAATAGGTTTTACAGTTTTGTTGTAATGTTGGCTGTACTGAATTCTGTGAAATCTGTCTTTCTAGTGACATAAGAATATTGCTGAAGGATTAAATGTACCTACTACAGCCATCCGATCCTACAACTATCTCTGTACAATGGTCAGGTGTGTCCGTTGCTGTTTTGGTTTTAAAGTGAAAGAAGGACAAACAAACACACACTTTTATATTATTAGTTGGGACTATGTTATGACTCCGAAACATTACTTTTGTCTTATTGTACCTTAGCGACCCCGAACCAGGCTTCGCACGGGTACAATCGTAAGTCCTTCCCAGTGAATCAACCTATCTAATAGTGAAAACAGCAACAAAATAATTGTTTTTGCGTGAAAAGGGCATAGACAGACAGACGCGGCGGGGGACTTTGTTTTATGAATCAGTTGTCACGTATTTTTACATTACCAGCGTTATGAAGTCGAGCAGCCTGATTATGAGCAGCACGTTGTATAGCCCTGGCTGCTGCAGCTTCTCTAGCCGCCGCGACCTTCTGAGCTGCAGCCGCTCGAGCTCTAGCCCCAGCTAAATGCGCTTGAGCAGCCACTGATGTTTGAGCTGCGGCTAATGCTTGAGCTCTTGCGGCGTTTGCTGCTTCTTCACTGAAAGAGTGAATTCAGAATATTAGAATTATCGATATTTAATTATAAATAAGACAAGTGTTCTCGGGAGTCAGGATATAATTTTAAACATGCTATGTACTTCATTATGAATTCACTGATATATGCAAAAAATCGCGTCAAACAGTTGCTCTGTAATTCTTTATTTACGTGAAAGAAGGATGAACAAACAAACTTTCGCAGTTATTATAATACTAGATGGAATGTAAGGATATCATCGGCTAAAATGTGGAAGACTTTCGCTGGGAGCCTAATGTAGGTACCCCTGAATCCGTGATGCTAAAACAATTATAATTAAATAAATAATAGGTAGTAATTAGAATACTTAATAAACTGATCCAATTAAGTAACACCTGCATTGTCTCTGATGCATTCAGAGATAAGTCCCGATGGGTGATAGCTACAACTTTTAGATTTTGAAGGGCCTCTACATATTGTACCCGTTGAGAATTAAAATAAAATAATTTATCTTGCCCATCGTATCGGCCTTACCTCTTATGAGCAGCATGAGCAGCGGCAGCTTCCTTAGCGCTAGCCAAACCCTGATGTTCAGAAGCCGCATGTTTAGCCGCAGCTACTTGTTGTTGTGCTGCCGCTACAGCCGCCGCTGCCGCTTTAGCCGCAGCCACAGCTCCAGCCACTTCTGATCCACTATCTGGCCATGGACCTGGTTTTTGTACAAATTTTGAGCTGATTATCCTTGATTGCCAAGTTTTGTGGCAATAGAAAATTAAAATGCTTAATAGAGCTTGTCACTCTTTAGGTCGTCACAAAAATATCCTCGGCTAAATGAGGAAGAACTTTCTTTCGCTGGGTATCCTGAGCCTGGTACAGCACGGATTCCCGGCAACCGTGATGGTAAATGGAAATTCTTATTTTTATATATATGTACTTTGGACCTACCTATTGCATGGTTCAAAACTCATTCATTGTTTCAATGATTAAAATGGAAAATTATTACTTAAAAATGTTCTTTACCATGTGGAGGAGTCCAAGTAGGCCATGCCGGAAATGTGTCCCACGGTGAGAGGCTTCGCTTGTCATGTTGATTAGTAGCAACCGATACTACAACTATTGACATTAAGAGTGCCTGAAAATATAGTATGTAATGACAATTCTTGAATAACAAAAATGAATATTTTGTTTGATCGTCTCTTATATTTCTAATTTCTACACAAAAACTACTGAACCAATTTTGTTATTGTTTGCGCGATAGATGCATGAGGTAGGTTTAGGTATATACCTATAATAATCTTTTTTTTTTTAATAAAAAAAAAGCAAATAAGAAAATGATTTCAAGTTTTCAGTGCCATTGAACACTCATCGAATTGTTTAGAAATGTTTAGAACTTACCAGAAATTTAAAAGCCATTTTGTTGTACTATGAAGCTTGCTAGTACGAAACTATGTGTTGTTGATCTGGATGTACACAGTTTTATATGATCTAATGCGGAAGAATTAGGGAACGAAAGGGTGAGCCCTAATTGTGTTTGTATTTTGTAGCAACAGTAGTTTGCACAGTAAATGGAAATTACTAAGATAAAATTTACTTTCTAAAAATAGAGTCGTATATATACCTACCTAATAGATAATCTGATAAATAGTCTCGGATTTGAAGCCCTACTGTGTGGCCATCTAATCAGGACACTGGTAACAGTGGTAGGTAACAATGTTCATATTTAGCAAAAAGTGAATAGGTATCAGCGTTGCCAGATTGTTTTCGGGCAAAAAAAGCAAGATTCTTTCGTCGAACATAATAAAAAAACCTAAATAATCAGTACCTTTTTATTTGTGTTTGAAATTAAGCTTACAATGATGAGAGATAGCCATATATTTTTTTTAATATTACTCATTTATATATTCTCTGAAGATTTCATTTAAAGTTTCTTTTTTTTCTTAAATTTAATATTTCTATTTTAAAAGCGGGACTGCGCCTTTCCCGCGCGGGACATTTAATTTTGGGCTAAAAATCGGGACGTCCGCCAAAATTGGGACTTCTGGCAACGCTGGTAGGTATAATCTTATCGTTCGGTACGTAGTACAAAAATTGTCTTATTTTAAAATTTTATTTTAGTGGAGGTAGGTTTCAAGACCAACCTACGTTAGTTTTTACCAGTCCCCCTAGATTTCATGATAATTTGCTGCACATCCTCTTCCGTCAACAGCGTAATATTTCAACTCAATGTTTATTTTTAGCATGCTCAAAAAGTACGTAGGTCGATTTATCTAGAGATTATCTTGATTCTGTGCGAGGTAGCGACAGAAATGTTATCATTACCTCATCTAGATAGGTGCATAGTGTAGGTACACTTTACAATCTCCAAGTGATAGGACTGCTTCGAACTAATATAGAACAATCAAGCTATTATTGTGACATAAGGGTGTTGCTTGCAATATTATGTGACTTTAGGTATATAAGAAGATTCTATTGGAGTCTATCCATCTGTAGGTATTTATTATATAATATATACAGATGGATATACGTATACCTACTGTAACCACATGACTTTACTGAAAAGTAAGAAATAAGTAGGTACGTAATGTACCTAAATTTCGTTAGTAGAAGCGGTCAAGGGCGCGTTGGACATTCATCAACATAGGGTTCCATCGGTTCCTATCCTACCCGGAATTAAAATAATATAAGTAAGTGATACTTGCGAGAGGCATTCCAAATTTGGTTCGATATCTATACCTAAATAATCTAGATAGGTAAGTATATAAAATAAATGCTATTTTTAAATGTTCGTCATAGTCTGAATAAGGTTTTAGGGAAAGAAAAAATTAAAAGTTATGAGATTTTTGTATGAACTCGAGAGTGTCAAGACCATAATAGGGGATATAAGTTAATATGGACTCTACGAGCAAAGGCGCGGCGGAAATCCAGTACTAAATAAAATCGTAAATTATCTGTCTGTCTGTGCGTTTGTGCACGTTAATCTCCACAATGGCTGAACCAAATTTGAATGTAGTTTTCAGCAATACCTATATTGAGACAAGCTTTGAGTTGTGATTACGGTCGGCAGGAAGTTCCTGTGACGTCTATAATACTTGACATTGGCGGAATCATCAAAACCCTGATGGAGCTATAATACAAAAAATAGAAAAGAATAGAATCTTTATAACCATTTTGTGAAATAGGTATGGACGGACGGACATGACGAACAGACGAAATGACATTAATACTGGACTAGACTATCGAAAAAAGTTTTACGGAACCCTAAAAGTCTACGCCAGTCAAAAAAAGATATTTTTTTAAGCCAGCAATACTGGAATTAAGTAATGTCAAACAAAAAGTAAAAAAAACTGAACTGTCAAAAGGCAGCGGTCGAAGGAGGGAATTTGCTCACGGTTTTTAAATTTTTAGAAAATTAATTTTAATATATTAAAGTTAACAATGAACCAAAATTAAACGCAATCACACAGTTTGTTAGTGATAGTTTGCCATACACCAAAGAAATTGTATATTAGGTACGTATAATTCGTTATATTTGTTACGTAAAAATGTTAAACCGCTGGGTAGTGGAATCTCATTATTTTTATTGGTCTTTTCCGAAGTTTAATTAATGATAGTAGCAAGTTTCTATATTTAGACTGAGTACATTTTCGTTCTCAGTTTGTTTCATAAAATATTTATTATTTAAAATGGCTAATAAGTTTTAATTCTCATAATATCATTATTGATTTTCTGTAAGTAATAAGGGCGGATTAAGCAAAGAGCAAGGTTAAACACTGAACGACATCGATGTTGATACATATTTACAAAAAAATTAGGCAAATATTTACTTTGATGAAAAAATAAAATAGTTGTTTATTTTTAGATGATTATAGTTATATATATAGGTATATCTACCTATCTATTATCACGCCTTTTATCCCAAGAGGGGTAGGCAGAGACAATCGAATGCCATTTACTACAGTCCTGACATACCTCTTTCACTTCTTTTATATTTATCATACCTTTTATACATGCTCGGTGATTATGTGTACTTTCAATATTGCCATAGATCAATACATTTGTATATATGTTCAATAAAAGTACACCTAGGTCGTTCTCTGACATTATTTCCTTTCACTGCAGCCATATAAACCTTTTTAGTCAATATTTCATCCTTCATTCTGTCAACGTGTCCAAACCAGCGTAAACTACTTTCTTTATTTTAGCCACAACATCATCTTTCACTCTGCATTCTTCTCTAATGACATTGTTCCGAATGGGGTCACAATTTTGCCGTTTATATCACAAATTTTATGTTAAGACTGCATTTCCACTGTTTTTATTGCATTAAATGACACCTTAAATGTAAATGCAATTTTAATAGAAAGACCTATCCTTTGGCTCAGTATTAGTTTTACATAAATAGCACAATCTTCCAGTTGTATGTTTATTACAATTTTGGAGAAAAAGTGTTAACAATAATTTATTTTTAATTATAGGTAATTGTAACTATACAATAAATACAAAATGGCAACTGAAAAAGACAAAACTTCTGCACTTCCACCTCAACAATTTGCGTAAGTATTACTTTTAAGTCTCTTATAAATAACACAAAATATATTTCATTTAAATCTTTTGGAAAAAAATATATTTTGTATTCAATTAAATTTTTATAAAATTAAATAAACATTATCTACTTCCACTAAAATTCTTGTAGGTAGGTATGTACTAGATAAATATATTGATATACCTAGGTCAATTGCAGCAAGAGTTGAGTCAAACAGTACTCATTTTTGCAACTTACAGCTTATGATTTTTGTTCTATTATGTCCACATGTAAAGTTAGTACAAAATTTTAATTATTAAGTATAAATAAGAATTTTAAATGACAAGTTATTTAAAAGAACTGCAAAATAATTAATGTTTACCAAATAAGACAAGGCTAGAAAAATATACCTTACAGATACATATTTTGCTTGTGTAGTTTGCCTCAACTCTCCCTCTGATACCTATTAAAATTTAATTCAGGTCCATAAAAATGGTTTCTTTAGTTCATAGTAACACACTTTTGATAAGCATTGGCAGTTGGCACTTTGATTAGATTTGTTAGACTATCTGATACAATGACATGATAAATTGTAGTGGGTGTGCTCATTTATCTTCATGAATGAAAAAAATTTACTACCCATTTCACACTTTTTCACTCTTATTATTGTATCCTACTTCCTACTACATATTTTATGAATAGCCTAATAGTTTATGTATACAAGAATTGGGCTATCAAATGCAAAAATATTAGAGATTATTCAAAGATTAGAGATTATTCAAAGATTAGCAGGTTTGTTTGACAAACTCTATTATTAGTATAGATTTATGTGAACTTAGGTATTTGGTATCCAAGGAAATCCAAGCGAGAAATAGCATGGGCAAAAACTAGTATATCTTCTGAGATTTATGACACTAAAATACTAAAGAAAATACAAACATACACTTAAGTAATGACTCAATATAATTTATGAAGAAAATATTATGGTTAATAATGTAAGAGAAATATTCCATGGAAAAATATTGTTTTGTTTGTACTAGCACAAATAATGTAAAAGAGATTACTCTCTATGTAGAGTAATTGTGTGGTAACAGGGGCTGGGGAGTGTCCTGAACTGCCTCAGAAAAGGACATATCTTGCAGGGTTGTCAAATGAACTCACATTTAAACAACACATGTTAATATTATAGTAATGTGCCGGATCGTTAAAAATGTATATCCGCGGATACGTATCTGAATACGGATATTTGGTCTCAAGATCCGCGAATACGGATACGGATCTTAACTTTCTTAGAGTACGCGGCGGTAAATATTGCACATTGACCTTTGGAAAGAGATAATCTGTTATGGACAAAAGTTATTGACCTCTTTAAGAGTTAACTCTCAATAACAGATACGATTTTCAGAAATAAAAAATAATCTGAATGGAATTTAACAGTTTTTCATTGTTACCTTATCACCTATATATTATATAAAATTTCATCTATGAATTGAAAATTAATAAGGTAAAAGATCCATAAAAGATCCGCCAAAAACTAACGGATACGGATCTTTCTTCTCCCTTGGATATCCGGCACATCACTATAATATTATACTCTGTTCAACATAATATTATGGTATCTAAATTAACTAAAGGAATGGTGCTGCTAAACAGTGAGTTTATTTTATTTTTGAATTATAGTTTTGAATACAAGAGACTATTTTAAAAAGTTTAGGTAATTTAAATCCCTTTATGATAAATTACTAAATTATCATTGGTCATGCGTTTATTTTTGAATTATAGTTTTGAATACAAGAGACTATTTTAAAAAGTTTAGGTAATTTAAATCCCTTTATGATAAATTACTAAATTATCATTGGTCATGCGTGCATTTTGGATTATAAAAATATTTTTGGATCTTGTAGCGTTCCTTGAGTGAGCTTTATGGCTTCCCTTCTGAAAATATACACCCTTCCCTGGTAGGTAGGTATAGTAAATTAGTAAAAATAAAATAATATGTAAGCAATGTTTATGTACCTATATCTAAGAATGTCATTCATGTATACCTACTATGGCTCAATGCCAAATCTTCTAGATCCAGTTGTTGGCAAGTGGCTCTGCTGTTAAACAGTGTATATAATTAACATAAATTATATGCTAACATGTCTAATTTTGTATATCAACTAGTTAGTCCACCATTTATAATTGGTGTGTTTAGGGTTCTGTACCCAAAGGGTAAAAACTCTGTCTGTCACCAGGCTGTATCTCATGAATGGTGATAGTTAGACAGTTGAAATTTTCACAGATGATGTATTTCTGTTGCCGTTATAACAACAAATACTAAAAACAGAATAAAATAAATATTTAAGGGGGCTCCCATACAACAAACGTGATGTTTTTGCTCGTTTTTGCTTTATATTGATAATGGCAACAGGTAGAAATTAATGATTAAATTAAAATAAAATTAATATTTAAGGGAGGCTCCTATACAACAAACGTGAGTTTTTATAGATAATGGTATGGAGGCCAATTTTTATTTATTTCCATGTCCAATGGTTTATCAAACTGCTACTTGGATTTTGATAATTTCATCCATTTGTTTAGTAAGCTTAAGTGTCATCATGCATGAGGATGAGGACGATAGAGTACTAGGACTTAGGAAGGGCCATAGACGGGCACACCCCCTCCGCCAATTTTCTGCTCATTTGGCCATAAGATTGTCCATTAGGATAGTAATAAGTTACCATATGTTTCGTTGTCATCGTTTTGTGTCGCGAAACAGAGCCCTAGAATAATAACTAATTGTACACACACACACACACACACACACCTTCACGGACTTTATACCTTGCGGTGTGACCAGAGACACCGGTAGCAGTGTCCACTTTTTGCCAGTTGTCCATATTGAACAGAACAGATGGCAAGTCTGTTGCTGCACTTGGACCTGTGTCACTTCTTTAACAGACGTATAGGTACCGGGACGGTTCTTGAGCGGTGGTCGTTAGATGCGTAGAACACAATTTTTGGGTCTGCTTGACGGTATGAGGTAATAATTTTAATTTTACCAGCAGTAAAAAGCAATCGTAAAAACAAACACCAATAAATCAATTATAATCAAAGACATTTAATATAGGTTTTGATTATAATAAATATACAAGTTATATTGCACTCGAATTACATATGCGCAATCATTCCCCCACTTTTTTGTCGAGCGCTCAAGAACCGTCCCGATACCTGTAAATATCTGTTATTTTTAGAAGAAGTGCGCCTTTACGTGCCCTTCGTATTTTGTTTTTAAATGTGAAAGGCGATCTAGGACGTCTGATTTGCGGGAACATGGTGTCTCCTATCATTATTTACAATTATTGTGTTTACATTTTAGCATACCTAATCTTTGTCGCGTCACTAAAGATAGCGCTGGCAGTGGTGGAAATTATTTGGTTTGGTTATGTATTGATGAACTTGTTTTAATTTCAAACCATAGGCAGGGAATCTTGTAGGGATTGCAGGGATTATCCGTCGGGGAAAAGGGTAAAAATCAAAACCTTTAATGGGTCAAATTTTTCCCTCAGTATACAAAACCGGTTTTGCAATGAGAGTCGACGGGGAGACGGGCAAAATCTTTATCCCCGTTTCCCCGCCAAATGGTTCCCCTTTTAGTGAGCTATAGGACCGCGACAACTTTCGTTTTGACTCGAAGGCCAAAAACGACGGGGCCACACCAATGGCCCCAAGGAATACCCGACCCGAGAATGTCCAACCCTAGAATGTCTGGGCAAATCCGTGTACTATCTTTGCCCGACCCAGCAATTGGTTCGGTATTCCTTGGCTGAAAGGCCAACCGCCAGCGATCTTTTAACGTAACGCGACCTATACAAAATATAATTATGTATACTATAATCTTTATTTCAGATTACTACCAAAGATTATCAATGGAGGCATTGCTGGCATTGTTGGCGTGTCTATCGTGTTCCCATTGGATCTAGTTAAAACACGACTTCAGAATCAAACTGTGGGACCAAATGGAGAGAGGCAGTATAAAAGCATGTTAGTATTAATATATACTACTTCCGCATACTTCGCACCGTTAGTTCAACTGATCTCCAACAGATGGTGTCTTACAAAATTAATAGTCTAATTTTAAAAGAACCACTCGACCAGCGACGCCCCCACATATCTGATGTCTGGTAACTAGGCAGACCACGGGTTCGAACCCGGATCCCGGCCATGGGTTTTTTTAAATTAATTTATGTAGGTAAATAATCCGACAAACAACATTTTTCCATCTAAATATACCACAACATGACTGGCTATAGGTTAGGTATAGACTCACAAATCGGCTGAACGAGGGAGACTTGGTATTCCGCTGGGTACCCTGGAACTGTAACACGGTTTGGGGAGCTGTAAGGCAACCCGTGAAGAAAGAAAAAAGAATTTATTTATTTGTTTATTTTTCGTCATTAGAGGGAAAAATAATATATGGAGATTATGCAGTATATAAATAGTCCTGTCTATTCAAAGATTAGGTCCATAAAAAAAATCTATCTATCTGCCATCACGTTTATTCTCTCTTCGACAGAGACAATGTAATGCCATTTGCTACGATCCTGACGTAACTCTTTGGCCTCTTATATTTTTCATCATACCTTTTGTATGTATACTCATCGATTGTGTGTAGATACTATCTATCTATCATCACGCTTTTTATCCCAAGATCAATAAATTTTTTATATGTTCAATAAAAGTACACCTAGGTTGCCCTCTGCATTTCCTTTCGCTTCTGCTATATAAACCTTTTTCTTCTTTCATTCTTTCACGTTGAAAGCGTCCAGCGTACACAGCGTAAACTTATTTTCTTTATTTTAGTCGCAACATCAACTTGACATCGTTCGGAATTAATTCCTCGCCTTTTATTTTTTTATTCATTTAAAAAATGGGAAAAAGGAAATCTTAAGAGCTCTGTCGTTAAACCTTATAGTATTTTTACTAGCATTTTACTATAAATGCTGGCAGAGTACGACCTAGGTGTACTTTTATTGAACATATATAAAATGTATCGATCGATGGCAATATTAAAAGTACACACTAACGCCAAGCATGTATGAAAGGCATGAATATAAAAGAAGTGAAAGAGGTATGTCAGGACCGTAGCAAATGGCATTCGATTGTCTCCGCCTACCCCTCTTCGGATAAAAGGCGTGATGATAGATAGATATTTTTACGAACTCCCTTATTTTGCGTAAAGTAGGAATTTATTTGCTCTGGATGTCCCGGCAATTATCTTTTAGGTGAAAATCTTTTTAAAAGCAAGTACTTACTAAATACAAGCCATCAGCTATGAAACCTGCAACTGATCGCGGAAAAGCGGTATGATATGATTAGAAAAGAAAATATGGATCGTGAATTCAATTAGCAACTTTATGCTTGATTCCATCTCATAATAGGTTGCTTGATGATAGTGTTGGCTGCCTTCCAATCTATCATTTTAGGGTTTCGTACCCAAAGAGTGACAACTAAAACCCAATTACTAAAGCTCCGCTGTCCGTCCGTCTGTCTGTCACAGGGCTGTATCTTTTGATAGACACTTGAAATTGTCATAGAGTGTGTATTACTATGGCCGCTATAACAATCTATATATTAAATTTAAAAAAAAATACGGTCCGAATTGAGAACATTGTCATAGAGTGTGTATTACTATGGCCGCTATAACAATCTATATATTAAATTTAAAAAAAAATACGGTCCGAATTGAGAACCTTCTCCTTCTTTTTTTGGAAGTCGGTTAAAAATGAATTAAGCCGTTCTCGAGTTTTAGCGAGACGTTTGTTAGTCGCTGAACCGATTTGAATAATTCTTTTTTTGTTTTGTTCGTTATAATACAAGGGTGGTTTAGAAGAAAAAAAAAGTTGGAAAAACCCTAAAGTTCAGCTGAAAAATCAAAAAATAATAAATAGGTATTTTTTTTATGGGATTCGCAGGAGTAGAATTGTAGGAGTAGAGGTATGGGTAGTGGTAGGGGTAGGGGTAGTGGTAGGGGTAGGGTTAGTTGTTTTCCACGGACGAAGGAAAGTAAATAGCAGGCAAGCCAACGTTTGGGCAGGACAACGTCTGCCGGGTCCGCTAGTAAAAAATAAAATAAAGTTAAAAATTAAAGAGGGCCCCCATACAAGCAACGTGTTTTTTTACTGTCACAGAGCTGTATCTTTTGAAACGTAATAGATAGACAATTGAAATACTGTGTGTATTACTATGCTCGCTATAACAACAAAAAATAAAATAATGTTATAATAATCTATTTTAGATCATACTTAGATTTACGTAAATAGTAGAGATATTTTTTATTGCTTTGACACTTCACTGATGAGTGCTATCATAATAATATCAAACAATAATTTTTTCTCGCGTATTATTATTAATTTGGTGGCCTTCATTCGTTATCAATGTTATCATGTATGGTTTTAGACTATTATTAACTCTGCACCAATATTTTTTTAGGAATAATTTTGTAATAGAAATCTTCATGTTGTGCGCCCTCGAGTTCGATTCCCACTTTAGCTGTCTCAATGATTTTTTTATGACAAACTCCCCATAAAAAAGTTATCGAAATGTAGGTATGGGAGACAAGAGTGACATATGTTTCTGCTATTTCACCATCAGTGAAAGCTTGTTGTGTTCAGAAAAAGCCTAGCTTTTTTGACCTGAGTCTGAGGGGCAATGCATCTGGGAGCTCTTGTTCAACGCTCATATCATTGGGCTAATATATGAAGTCCAGGGTCTGATGATGAGCCAAATCCTTGTCAGAGGAACTACTCAACGGGAATCCGTTCTATTACCACGAGGGTGAAGTGTAAATTTAATACTTATATATTTTTGTACTTATTTCAGGTTGGACTGCTTTAAAAAAACGTACGCGGCCGAAGGTTACTTTGGTATGTATCGAGGATCAGCAGTCAACATAATACTCATCACTCCGGAGAAGGCTATCAAGTTGGCTGCCAATGATATGTTCCGGCATTACTTGACTTTAGCTGATGGGTAATTTTTTTTATCAATTTAATTACCCTATATTAAATGGTCCAGGCCATCTATATTCTGTGACTATATTTACCATATTATTGGAAAACAATACAAATGTTTTGGAAAACGTATGAAACACGTGCGTGAGCGATAGTAATTACAGTCTCGGCTCTGTAAACCCCTCGCCTACGGTTTGGCCTGACTTCTCTCGACTGTAATAATAATAATAAAGCCATTTATTCCTATAATAATTTTTAGCATTTACATTTCAATTTTATAAGTATATGCAACATGAATTTCAAAAACTTGCAATACTAAATATTACAAATTTACAAAATTAAACTATTTACATTACTTAATGAATTATTGCAATTATCATTAGGGACCTCTCGACGAGTATAGGCCTCCTCCAAATTTCTCCACTCTTCTCTTTCTTGGGCTAGTGATATCCAATTCACTCTCGACTGTAATAATCTAATAATACATTAACTTCGCACACTTGTACCATAATGTACTATTTATCAAGCTTTTGCATGACCGACACGTTTATTTGTTTATAAAAGGTCAACTCGAAAACTACTGACTGAAAATTATTTCCCTCTTATGACAAAAAACACACCTTCACGGCCTTTATACTTTGCGGTGTGGCCAGAGACACCAGTAACAGTGTCCGCTTTTTGCCAGTTGTCTATATTGAATAGAACAGGTGGTGGTAAGCCGTAACAGTTACACTTCATTGTAACAACCGTAAATATCTGTTTATTTTTATAAGAAGTGCGGACGCCGATGCCCTCCGAAGCACAAGAAGTCGATTAAAGCATAATTTCTTAAAAATGTTATGCAGCTGCCCCCGGTCGAAGCCGGCGCAGAAAGTTAGTTAATACAAAAATTGTGATGCACTTTCCAGAAGTTTGCCAATCTCCCGTCAATGCGTCGCCGGAGGTATGGCGGGCGCTTGTCAGATTGTGATCACTACGCCTATGGAGCTGCTCAAGATACAAATGCAGGATGCGGGTCGAGTCGCGGCTCAAGCAAAAGCAGGTTAGTTGGAATACATTTTTAAAATACTTTGAAATTATTAGTGCAGATGTGACAAATAATTAAATATTTCGTCGTTGAATTTAAAATCGGTTGGTGCCAAATTAGGCTATAAAATTATTTATTTATTTTTCCCTTTTAAGTGATTTTGCTGTTAATTTAATACTGTCATAATATAATATCATTACAAAAAAAACATCTTACATAAATCGCCATACATCTCATCGAGTTGTGACTAAAATTGCCTGAAAAATCAGTTTTTTAAAACAATCGTATTCAGAACCTCGGTAAAGTCGGTTAAAAAAGTCAAAAATGCACCCAAAATTTAAGAGCATGCATGAAAAGAAGTATCTAGGTACCTGATAAGCATGATATAAAATAATTGGTTAAGATGCGCGAGTACGACTCGATGTCACATAATGCACTAGAAAAAAAATTTTTTTACTATTTAATTTTTCCCCCATAATTAACCTCTAAAATCTAAATTCGGTTATTAACGCTATACGTCCGTGATTCATCAAACTATATACACATATGTATGTAGATACCAAGTTTCAACATTTTCGTCCAGTAGATTCGGAGAAAATAAGCTGCGACAGATATACCTAACGGTTTCCGTTTTTTATTTTCACCGGAAATGTACGGAACCCTACAAAAGGCAAAGCTTTAATCGCAATTATTCCTATCTCAGTATTTTCCATTTAACTGAATTTATGAACAGAATAATACCTCAACAGAACTAGCCACTCGTTAGGTATAGCCTCACAAATACCATCGGCTAAACGAGGGAGACTTGGTAACACGGTTTCGGGAGCTGTAAGGCAACCCATGAAGAAAGAGAGAAAAAAACTGAAATTACTGGATAGGGCGTCGCCGGGACTAAAGCTCCATCAAACACTCGTAACTTCAAAATAGGTGTAATTTTATATACATTTTTTCCAGAGGGTAAAACAGTGGAGCGCATCACAGCCATGCAACTGACGCGGCGGTTATTGAAGGAGAGAGGCATATTCGGTCTATACAAGGGTGTTACGGCGACCGCGGGGCGAGATGTGTCATTCAGTGTTATTTACTTCCCATTGTTTGCGACGCTTAATGATATGGGACCGAGGGAGAAGCCGGGCGGGCCTACTGCTTTTTGGTAATTTTTTTTATGGATAAGCAAACGTCACTACATGTTATAAATTAAAGTCCTCCGCCGCGCTGAGTTTGTGTTTGTGCGGGCTAATCTCAGTAACTACTGTACCGATTTTCATACGGTTTTCGATTAACTAGGAAGATTGCGAAAATTAGCTACCGGTATGATGATATTTGTGAAGTCTGTTGTAGAAGTGACGCATCCAGGATTTGCGACCTTGTTCTATTTAATATGGACAACTGGCAAAAAGTGGACACTGTGTCTCTGGCCACACCGCAAGTGGAAGGGGATCCGAGAGGGTTCACATGATAAACATGGCGAAACAGTGATATATTATAGGGGTTGACGAGAGATTACCTAAAATGAATCTGAAAACTTTCAGACAGGTGTACGGGACACGGTTTCAAATTCAAAAGAGAAGAAAAAAGCTTGATTTTCAGCGCCAATGATTTTCACGGTGGTTCATGGTGGTTGATTCATAATGACATTTAAAGGGAAATCTGATGAACAAAGTGTGACTTGTCGCTTGCTAAATCTGACGGGTCTAAATTTGGACGAATAAAAGTGTTACATGTCTTTATAATAATTATATAAATACCTGACGGGTGTGTGGAGACTTTTTAGAAAATCTGCGATATTTTAATTGCGACATTTATTTATTCTTTTTTACCCGAGCAAATTTTTACAATCGAGCTGAAATGTGGGGATCCCATCCGAAGTCATTTGTCATTTGGTGCGCCGTACAAAATTTTATTATTTAATTTCGATCTTCTCGGTTTATCGTACATTACTAATCTGTGGACGATCACTTTTGTTAGCAATCGAGATACGTAATGGGGGGGGGGGGGCTATATAATGTAACTACCCGTGCAAACTATGTATCATAAATGGCTGACTTTTTACTCTAGCTATATTTTTGTAATGACAGGTGGTCATTCCTATCGGGTTGCGCTGCGGGCTCTACGGCTGCGCTCGCCGTCAACCCCATGGACGTGGTCAAGACTAGAATGCAGACTATAGCTAAAGGCAGCGGCGAGAGGCAGTACACTAGCATCATGGATTGTATCACGTAAGTTTTGTTTCTTTAAATGAAAAAATAAATACTTAACGTGTTGCGGCGTGCGTCCAGGTTTGAGAACCAGCCAAGATGGAATGTGTGTGGTTTTGATATGCGTTCATTTACGTCATTTTAGACGCCCAGCAAACCCATACACGGGTCCATCTTGGTGCTATATAATCTGAAAATCGGGAACTCGAATATTTTTCATAATTTACCGGTTTCATTTGAAAGGGGTCGCTTTAAGTATTAAGAATTTACCAATTATTTACAGAGTGAGATTGGACATCTTCTTCTTTTTATTATGGCTCCATCAATGTTAATCGGTGATTTCCCAATGTCAAGTGATAGCCTTTAGTTAGATCTATCGGTATTTAAGATGATCCCGCTGACCGTGATATGACTGACTAATCACAACTATCACAGCGCGCACGGGATTAAACCGCATTATGTCACGGCGGGACGAGTGCATTAATCGCCATGACATGATGCAGAATCCATTGGGCATCTTTAAAACACGCGATAATGACAGTTCGGCGAGAAGCAAATATAAATTTAATGGCATATATTAAATAACATGCTTAAAGTTATTCTGGTATAACTGTCGCCAAATAGGTTGACCCGAAAATTATCACGTGATTAGACTGCGCTCCATACATTTGTATTGGCGTCCTCCCCACTCTACGCACTATTCTTGAAACTAGATGTGCCTTGCGGTTGCACTGCTCTGCTCCTATGAGTCGTAGCATGATATTATATATTTTTAAAATCTTTATTTTAAATCAAAATCGTGTAGGCGAAGAAAATTTCATGAAAATAGACTCTTTATTACTTCAATATTAGCAAACGAAACACTTACGAAACCTAATACCAAACACAATAGATTTTTTGGTTTTCCGTTTCTTAATATAATGAAATAACATGTAATATTATACTCCTGTTAGAGATCTCAATTTTAACGCAACAAAACAATTTTTAAATTTTATATAATGTCATATTTTAAGTAATATAGTTTGGTCCAATTTTACCCTTTCAAAATGTTCCATCGTAATTTTTTTTTCAGGAAAACGTTGAAATATGAAGGCGTAACAGCTTTCTTCAAGGGTGGAGCTTGTCGTATGATTGTCATTGCTCCGTTGTTCGGTATTGCCCAAACCGTTTACTACATCGGCATTGCTGAATATCTTTTGGGGCGCAAATAAGGGAAGGTGTTGATATTTATTTGTTATTATGTATTTGGTTTCATTGCCATATTTGTTGAATGAATTTGCAAAGAAATTTGTGTCATATGTTTAAGTTTACACTTTAAATTATAGGTTCAATGGATATTTAACGTCAGTCTTATGTAATCACAGACATTACACTTTATTTGATTTGTATAGGTTATGTAAATTATGATATTTGTTATATTAAGTTAAACTTTACTGATTTGTTTTTATATCTATTTATTATTCCACATGATACGTTAATTAGTGATCCGTAAAAAGTAATTTTATTTTACTTTAATGAATGAATTATCAAATAATTTCTCATTTATTAACGTATCATGTTGTCCAGTCTACAGTATAAGTTATTTTTGATGTGTAACAACTTTCCTCTCGCTTTCCTGCAATCTGTGGGAGTGATTTCGTGAAAAGGGACGGAAGTGTGTAACAGGAAGCCGGGGAAGCGCGCGCTATTTGATTTGACCAATGAGCGCGCGCGGTGGTAGAGTTGGCCGCCAGATGGTAACAACCCATTTTCCGAGAGGTTGGTACTGTTAGCCAACAGTGTGTGCGTTGTTAGGGCTAATGTTGGTTTAGTACCTGGTTAATGTCAAGTTTAGTTTTGATTATAGGTTGTTAGTTTCTTTCCTAACCGAACATGGTTTAGATAATTTTTTTTTTCTTCATGGGTAACAAATTTCTAAACATAAGATTAATGGCTACCAACATTAGCCGTAAATGTTAAATTAAGTTCTATTTTCATTAATTCCATTAGTAGTTAACATAATCAAAAGCAATATTATTTTTTTAAATCATAATGTATATTTTTTGTAACTTATTTTTATACTTGTGTTTTTTGTTCTATTTGATTTATATTGTAATTAAGAAAATTTTATTTGATGACATTTAACAACTATGAAAAAATAATTTATAATATAGATTTTTTTATAACATGCTTGTAACTTCCTTTGAGTTTTTCAAATCAATTTTTACATTAGTGCATTTTGCTTATTCTTTCTAGTTGCTGTGTTTTTGTACCTTACTAAACCCAAGCTGCATTCCAGAATTCAAAAAACAAATAATATTTTGAGATTTTGAAATTAACTTTATAGCTATTTTATTTTGTTATATTTAGTTTTTAGGCCATCTAAATTGAATATAGAGTTTTAAACATTTTTTTTGTTAAGAAACGTACAGATATTTTTAATAACATAGTAACATAAGATATTAACAGTTTTGAGTTTGTTTATAAGTGAGATTCTGGTCGTGATATTATTTTGTAATAATAACTGTGTTATTTTGTGTTATTCATATACCTAGTAATACTACATAATTTGTTGCTAAATTTGTAAGGCTTATAATTAATATATTTCTTATTTGTTTATAACAGCTCTTGACACTAAAGTTTTTAGGTAAAATTATTAATAAAATACTGACAATAAAATTAATTAATGAAAAGATTGTCTTGTAAAGACAATTTTAAAATAAAAATATTGATGTATTGTTATGGCTGACAACAAAGAAGTCAAACAAGAGTTTGGTCAAGTATTTCTCAATGATAGTATATACATGTCTTATAATATCAATTCTAATTAATATTTATATGCGAAAGTTTTTTGTTTGTCCTTTCACGTCAATACAGCAACGGATCGACGTTATTTTTTTTCACTCAGATAGTGAAAGTGACATAGGCTACTTTTTATCCCGTAAATCATTCAGCATACTTGTGTCACATGACAAAAACCCGGGACGGAAAGTTAGTTAGAAAAAACCTAGTAAATTACCTAATTTTGTTTACTTCCACATCATGTGCTGAAGATTCATATAACAAGCATAATTATTGTATATTAACGTAGTAGGATATAATATATACATATTTTAAAATCATCATAAAGCTATGAATTATTTTAACAATAATTTTATTTTATAGCTACTTATACTGCCAATGAAAATATCATGTGAATGTATGTATGTGTTGTATTGTGTCCTTTAATATATATGTATGGAGACAATAATAATATGAATTACAATGTTTATTTATTATTGTAATAAATGTTGTAGTTTTTAGATAATTACAATCATGTGCTATTATGATATTGTAACGCTATGTTATTTGGTATATTAGACAGCTATTAAAATGTATTAAATGATTTTGTGGTTTGTGAAATTGCTTATAGCTTACTATAAGTACAATTAATATTGTCAATTATATTGCATATTCATTTAAAATATACAGATGGGAACTAATGGTGGGCGCAAAGAATGTGACTAAATCGGTGGTAAACTGAATAGAAAAATATAATAATATAAAAAATGAATTCCTATCTATAGATAGCCAATTAAAATCTGTACAAGTTTTCAAGTGCAGCTCTGAAAAACCACCTAAAATATATGTAAGCCTTAGGTACTAATAAACACTACAATTTTTTGTCTCCCTCTGTTACATGAAGCTAGCGACCCGCCCCGGTTTGGCCCGTGGAATTTTGATGTCACTAACTGACTGAATATTCTTGCGTGCCCGCAGGGCTTGCGTTTTGCTGGGGTAGCCCTCTTTGCACAGGCAGAGAAAATATAGTATCACTCGATTTAACACAACTCATCGAATAAGGAAAAAAATCTTCACGGGTTGCTTTACAGCTCCCGAGAACCGTTACCCCAGAGTACCCAGCTGAAGACAAAGTTTTCCTCATTTAGCCTATGATTTTTGAGTATACCTAACATTGCCATTATTAGTTACTGCTCGGTTCGTAAATACGTAGCGTGATTTTATATACACATAAACCTTCCTCGTGAATCAATCTCTAATCGCGCAAACAGTAACAAAATCGGTCTAGTAGTTTTTTAATCTATGAGGCACAAACCTATATATAAGAATGAAATAAAAGTTGGGGGGAGACAAATCATTGTGTAACCCGTTTTTCTAGTCTTGTCTTATTTAGTAAACAAACTTTGCATGTCTTTTTAAAACAAGTTGTCATTTAAAATTCTTAAAAGACGTTATATTAATAATTTTACATACTATTAATTAACGTTTTTAACCTATTTAACATTTGCAGAACTAATAATCATATTTTATCATACAATATAAAGACATGTACAGTACTCGGCGTTTGATATGGCACATCGGGTACAAGAGAGATGTTTGGTTAAGATCGGCCACTTTCGGATTTGTAGAGCATTGTCTCTGTCACTGCTATACAAAACCGAAATCAACCGAATATCTCGCTCTTGTCCCCGACGTGCCATATCAAACGCCGAGTACTGTACAAAGTTTCTTTACCAAATAAGGCAATCCTAAAAATTTACTTTACAGTGTTTATCTTTTGTTATAAGTACGTACCTATATATAATTAAGCAATACTGTTGATTTATTTTGTTAAATGGGGAGTAAACTCAAGCTTATTAAAAACATCACTTCAATTGTCCTATGATTTGCTCTTCAATTATTTCTACAAGTAGTAAATTGTTAAAAGATATGATTATAATTTTTACCTACCACAAAGTAGTAAATGTGTCTATGATATAATTGTAGTAAAATAAATAGAAACTATATCGAACAAATCGGCTTTTATTAATCAATAAATGTACATATCAATCATCACATGGGTAGGCAGAGACAATAGGATAGGGGTGTCGACGGTGAAAGTAAATAAATACAATAATATTTTCATATAGTCTATAACATATAATCACTGAAAATAATGTTTTTTTTTATCCGTTATCATACATTTTTCCTGGATAAAAAGTAGCCTATGTGCTATTCCTGATATAATCTATCTCTTTCTCGAAGTAAATTAAATAAACAATAACCAAAATATACAAAATTTGACTAAAAATATATAAAAAAGCGTTTCCTCGCTGTATCACTAACTAATTCGTTGAACGAGAAAACTGCCCACTCTTCGGTCGCCAGTCACGTCTATAAGCCTCTTTGAAATATCTTTGAAGCACATAGGGCCCCATGGTCCTAGGGTCTCGACGCCAAAAGGTATAAAGTTATACTTATCTATATATATAAAAATGAAACCCGTTTTCCGTTGTCACGACATAACATGAAAACGGCTTGACCGATTTGGCTGATTTTAGTCTTAAAATATTCCTAGATATCCAGGGAAGGTTTTAAAGGTGAGACAATTCGAATAATTGCCGAAAAACCCCTAAAAACAGCCCTTTTCTTTTTCCCATAATAACAGAGTCAATTTGAGCCTTATTGCTATTCAATAAAGTTCATCTTCTATATATATAAAAATGAAACCCGTTTTCCGTTGTCACGACATAACATGAAAACGGCTGAACCGATTTAGCTGAAAATTGGCAGGGAGGTAGTTTAGAGCCAGGAGAAGGACATAGGATAGTGGTAGGGGTTGGAGTAGGGGTAGTTAAAATTATAAATTTTAATTGTGAATATATGGCGTCATCTTGAGTTTTACATGTGTACTAAAATGTATTTGCAAACGTCAATAGATGGCGCTGTATTATACTTTCTACCACGGAAATGTGTTAATTCCAGAGTCGGTAGGCCAGGTAGGTTAGTTAGGTTATTTATAACTCAAGAACGGCTGAACCGATTTAGCTGAAAATTGGCAGGGAGGTAGTTTAGAGCCAGGAGAAGGACATATGATAGTAGTGGTTGGAGTAGGGGTAGGGGTAGGGGTAGGGATAGGGGTAGGAGTAGTTGTTTTCCACGGACGAAGGAAAGTAAATAGCAGGCAAGCCAACGTTTGGGCAGGACAACGTCTGCCGAGTCCGCTAGTACTAAATATATTTATCTACTCTTATAACGTAAAATCTCTATTACAAAATCGAATTATACTTCATAATGATATGTTTTACATACACGCGTCTCTAATATGTCAAACTTCGATATTCCTCTGTGCTTCGATACCATAATGCTCTCGGTAGAGAGTAGTATATTCCTTGCTATAATTAGTCGTGGGCGTTATTTAACGTAATCGGTTTCTGAAACTGCTTACGAGGCTGATAATCGTATACGTAGTTTCGTTGAACAAAATGTAACGATTATTTTATGTAAGTAGTTTTATCTGTCGCGCAACGACTGACATCCGAATACACGATAAGTAACTACGTAAGCAGTTTCGTTTCGTTCAACAATCAATCTAGTCTCGCTCGCTCGTACACGTTCGGGATATGACTTACCAAAAAGAGAGAGCTATACACTCTTTACACATCATATCATACTTTATCGTAGCACTTGCTTGCTTGTCTGTGTTCATATCTCATATTACAAAACTCATGCGATTATGTACGCAATGCAGTTGAGTTAAGGGAGAAAGTTTTTTATATTATTTTGATTTGCTAGAAATTGTGACCTTCACCCGATCTCGATTTCTTTTGTTAATTTGCTTGGTTTTTTGTTCGTGTAGTTCATGATTGAGGAATCTCAAGTTGATTGTTTTATTTTCTTTGTTTACACTAAAGTTTTTTTTTATAAATTTGTTTGTGAACAAAATATTAATAGTTAGAGTAAGTAGACAAAGTAAATAGTGTAAAAGTAAATACATAGTGTGAAAACTTCAATTAATAACTTTGAAAGGAAAGTTAAATTTGATAAAATATACAAATAACATTATCATGAAATAGATATTTAAAAATATTAAGTATTTGATAACAATATTGTTAATCATAATTCATAATACCCTATTACTTGTTGTAACATAGATAAACCTTTTAAAAAAAAGTGTACCGACTTCAAAAATTTGTACTGAAAAGTAAGAAATAATAAAAATTTCGTCGTAGAATTTGAAGACGGTTGGTGCCAAATTAGAAATAATTTAGTACCCAAATTCACTAATCTAGATAATTCATTAGGAACCTACGATCATCAGTACAAACACAGATAATATTGAACAGATCTTTATGTCCCTAGATGTTTACTTAATTTTGTATCCTAATTTGGCACCAACCGTCTTCAAATTCTACGACGAAATTTTTATTATTTCTTACTTTTCAGTACAAATTTTTGAAGTCGGTACACTTTTTTTTAAAAGATTTATTTTTCCCTTTTAAGTGATTTTGTTGCCCTGAGAAATAAATAATAACGCAACTAAAAAAAAATGATGGAAAATTAAAAAAAATACTGCGGTGGATGGGATTTGAACCTCGAGCAATGTGCATCCTGCCCTGCATCCCATACCTTTAGCCGCTAGACCACCGTCGATACGAAAATTGACAACTTCGTGTCAATAGCAACCGTTGCTAAGGCTTTTCTCTGATATAATTTTCAGCAGTAAACAGAGACAAATTACTGAATTTCTGAAAAATTACTGAACCGATTTTTGTCATATGACTGTGAGATAATGTCAAGAAATTATATATAGATGCACACCCCTTTGGAAATTTACAAACATAACAAATTCTATAGATGAGTCTCTAAAAAATACTGTTTCCAAAATTTTAAACCAAAATTTCAATAATCGTTCTTGGACCCAAGCGACTCTCCCTGTCCTGTTCGGTGGCTTGGGAATTCGTACTTCGTCGTGTGTTGCACTTCCTGCCTTTTTGTCATCGACCTATAGCGCGCTAACCCTCATCGGTACTATATTGAACTTACCTAACGTAACCGATGGGGAAGTGGCGGGTGTAGACGAGGCCAGAAGTACATGGAGTGCAACTCACCTAGGAGTCGACGTTCCCATAGAGTTAAGTAGCCAGCGAGCGTGGGATTTACCATCTATAAAGGCAACCCACGCTACATTGCTCGAACAGTGTCCTGATGATTTCGACAGAGCACGGCTTCTAGCTGTATCTGAAAAAGAGTCGGGACACTGGCTTCACGCATTGCCCTCCCATAACATAGGTACGGTGTTGGATTCATCGACCTTACGTATCGCCGTTAGTTTACGATTAGGTACTAAGGTCTGTGAACCTCATCGTTGCCTATGTGGAAAAGACTTGGACTATTTTGGTCGCCATGGACTTTCATGCACAAAAAGTGCTGGTCGCGCCTACCGCCACGGTACCTTAAATGATATAGTACGCCGATCTCTTGCCACTGCCTCTGTTCCTGCAATTCTTGAACCATCTGGTATGAGCAGGGACGATGGCAAAAGACCTGATGGCGTAACTTTAGTACCGTGGCATTTAGGAAAAAATTTGGTGTGGGACGCTACCTGTGTTGATACACTGGCAGCGTCTCACATACAGTATACAAAATTAAGAGCGGGTGCGGTGGCAGAACAGGCTCAACTGCTCAAGCGCCGAAAATATTCAAATATTATAACAAATTATTTATTTTCGGCGCTTGCGGTGGAAACAATGGGTACATGGTCTGCCGAAATGAAAATATTCATAAAAGATTTAGGTACGAGACTAGTCCACGCCTCAGGTGACCTAAAGGCTGGCTCTTACCTCGCTCAAAGGATCAGTTTAACCATTCAGCGAGGTAACGCAGCCAGTGTTTTAGGAACCATCCTCCCTGTGGGGGTTCTGGAAGAGGTATTCTTTTTGTAATTTGTATATATAGTTTTTAAATATATTATTTATTTATTATTGTACATTTTAGTTAAGTTGTAAATTGTAAAAAAAAAAGAAATTATTATATCCTTAAAAAAATAAGTCGTCAAATCGGTACATATTTCATCGAGATATTACGAAAAATTGACTTATAAGGTCAGTTTTTTCAAAATTTCTGAAAAACTAATGAACCAATTTTTATGAGATAAAAATGGGACCAATCCGGAAGAATTATCTGTCGATTAAAAAAGACACCATCAAAATCGGTTCACAACTGGCGGAGTAATCGATGTACATACATACAAAAAAAAAAAAATACGGTCCGAATTGAGAACCTTCTCCTTCTTTTTTTTTCGAAGTCGGTTAAAAATACAGCTTCTATACAGAAATAACTACTTACAAAAATACGCAGTTTCGAAACTAGTTACGCGTGTCCACGAAACTACGTATGTTACAGTTACGCTTAAAACACGTTACGAGCCACGACTAGCTATAATGCAAGGAATATACTACTCTCTACCCATAGATATATCACAGAGATAGTACCCACAGAGCTAGTAAAAGAATAGTACCGAACACAGAGGAACCGACTACCGAAGTCACAAGTTTTCATACAAAAACGATATCGTAAAGCAAAGGATATGTGTTATGCAGCCACATTAAACTCTATGAAAATATCGACTCTCCCATGTAGGAGTCACTTGACGTAGGTAACCGCGTTTACCGCCAATTTGTCGATTAAGAAAAATATCTTGGTTCAATTTGTTTTGTACTATTGCATGGGATTATATAAAGTAGTGTATGAACGGGCACATAACTTAGAATTAAAACACTCGTGGATGCTATTAAAAAAATCCATTTATATTTTAATTACCCCTATTGTGATCCCGTATCATAAACTACTATTTTGTTTTTTTTTCTTCACGGGTTGCCTTACCAAGTCTCCCTCGTTTAGCCGATGGCATTTGTGAGGCTCTATACTCAGTCTACTATACATAGGCTATACCTCGTTAGTTAGGCAAGTTCTGTTGAGTTATATTAATGTAAATGTCAAATAAATAACCACCGACTACTAACTATATTGTATTAACCGCAGAGGTATTAACTGTCTGTAAATCTGCCATTTTGTTGGTTTGCGTGAATGTAATAGTGCCCAGAACGTTTCGCGGGAATTTTAAAAAGAATTTTTTTTTAATGAAAATGCAAATATAAAATTTTAAATTTTTTTAGTAGGATTTTACAGCTATAATATAAAATTATTTCCAAAAAAAATGGTCAACACCTCTATTATATTATATTACTAATCTTTTGTAGGTACTATTAGTTGTTAGTAACCATAGAGAAAAAAACAGCTCAATATCTTCAAGGACCAAAGTGGTTTCCATTATCTTGTTGCGTCCGATTTACGTGAACATTTAAAAAAAAGTTTCTTTTCGAGCCATTTTACTACGCAACTCCATAACAATATTTATCTCGAAATGAACGCGAACATTTTCCCTTTTTTCTGGTCTTGTCTTATTGGTAATTACAAACTTTGCTTGTCTTTTAAACTAAGTTGTCATTTAAAATTCTTAAAAGACGTTATATTAATAATTTTACATATTAATTAACATTTTTAACCTATTTTACATTTGCAGAACTAATAGTCATATTTTTAAAAGTGTTACATTTTAAATTTTAACAAAAAAAGACATGCAAAGTTTAATCAATAATTTTTTTTATATGTTCAATAAAAGTAGGTACACCCATTGAGATATAGGTACTAGAGGAGCTATAATAGACAAAAGACATGCTTCATTTCTATAAGAAATAAAACTTAAGTTCGCTGAAGCGCTTGTTAGTCGCTAGTCGAGTAACCAAACAGTATAAACACACAGCGCTAGAGCGCTTCTAGGATGTAGTTTTCTCGCGACCAAAAGGTCGAAACCGCCGTGTATTTCGTGGCGCTTACGCATTTCGTTCAACGTACTACAACAACATGCTTAATATAGACTAACTACGCTTACAGAAAATACATACCTAACAAGCTTCATTTGGTACAAGATTTGTATTTTTGTTTGTAATGAATAAAATCAAAACTACTGGACTGATTAAAAAAAATATTTCTAAATGAATACTATATATATATAATTATTATTATTACACTTTATACTTTATATTATACTATATAAAGCTCGATTACCACTGACTCACTCACTCACTCACTCACTGACATCATTGTTCTCCCAGAAAGAGTTGTGATGGGGGGAAACTTTTGGTGGGATCGTATAGAGGGAGTCCCGGTGAGTACCAGAAAAATCCGAAACCCCCCTTTTTCGCCCCACTTATTTTTTTTTATATCTCGAGAAGTATAAATCGGATGGGGTAGGTGTCGAAACTAATAATGTTTAGGATCTGTTCTTATTAGCGAATCCATTAAAAAAAATGTTCTTCCATACAAAAAAAAAACTCCCATACATTTTTTTTTGTTTTTTATCTCGGAAACTACAAATCAGAGGGGGAAAGTGCCGAAACTAATAATGTTCAGGATCTGTTTCTATTAGTGAATCCATTAAAAAAAATATTCTCCCATACAAAAAAAAACTCCCATACAAATTTTCATACATTTTTTCTTTTTTTTTTCCTATGGACTGGGATTTGATTTCTACCCCTTTCCACTTTTCCCGTACCCCCCCCCCCCCCACGTCTCCCATACATTTTTTTTTAAACTCGCGAGCGAAGCGAGCGATGCCGCGGTAGCGGCCGGAGAAGCGTCAGTTATCAAAAAACCGAAACCCCCTTGGTAGTGGTAGTGGTAGGGGTAGAGGTAGTGGTAGGGGTAGGGGTAGAGGTAGAAGTAGAGGTAATTGGTAGTGGTAGAGGTAGTGGTAGGGGTAGGAGTAGGGCTAGGGGTAGGAGTAGGGGTAGGGGTAGGGGTAGGAGGTTGGAATAGGGGTAGGGGTAGTGGGAGTAGTTGTGGTACGAGTCGGAATAGTTTTGACGTGATAGGTGGCGGGCTTATCGCTGACTTGTAGCATGTCTTCTTTCGTGTGGGCAGCAGTATGTTCCCACACTGAAACCTCGAGAGTTGCTTGCAACTCGCGCACTACACAACATAACTTATGTACTACTACTACTCCCACTACCCCTACCACTACTCCTACCCCTACCCCTACTCCTACCCCTAGTCGGGGCAAGCCGCTAGTTTCATACATTCTTTAAATTCACAGGCATAATACTCGGTCCTTTGTAAGGCTTGCATGGGGACATAGGTCCAACACGTAGAGGCCCTTTAGAGTGTTTAATCTAAAGTGTTGTGAGTAGCACTATTATTGATTGAATTAAACTTGGTAAAGTTGAATGCATCGACGTATAAAAAATGAAAGCCGAATATTTATTGTAAATTTTTATTTAGTTCATTTTATTATTGTTTATTTGACATGTTGTGAGCCAAAATTTAGTGTGCAAATATGTTCGCGGGCCGCGTTTAAAAATAGTGCATTTTAAAGTAGTGTTCATAATTTTTAGCAATAGATATCAGACATGAAATAATACGAAATGGTTATTACAATACAATTTATTAAAATACCAAAATGAAATAAAAAAATAAGTACAACATTATAACTAAATCGTGGACTTTGGAATTATTACAAACTACTTGAGCTTGAATTTGGGAAACTAATCCATCGATGTTTGGATTAATTTAACTGATACAAATCCAAATTGTACGATGTTTTGATTTATTAACTTTCATCATTGAGAAGAACTGTTCGCATTTATAAGTACTGCCAAACGCACAAATCAATCTTCTTGCGAATTTTCTAAGCTGCGGAAAATGGTCTTCTTCGAGGTATATTTTGTAGAAATCACACAACTCCACGTCTTCAAATTTAGACTTTAAGAGTGAGTTTTCTTGAATTTCGATCAACTTCATTTGCAAGTGTATAGGAGCATTTTGTACATTACTTTTTGTTGGAGTAGCAAATAAATTGAAGCAGTCATTCATGTTTTTGAAATCACTAAATCTGTTCGAAAATTGCTCCGACAGTAACTTGAGTTCTTCAGCAAGTTGAGTATAAGCAATATTTTCATACGCAGAGAGCGTGGTGAAATGGAGACTGTTATGATTTAGTTACATGCCCTTAAACAATATAAGTTTAGTTAACTTTTGCCTATTAGATAAATAATTAATATTCTGATCAGTTTTAGTTTCATGTTTCAAGCGGATTGTTGTATATTTGTTAATGATAGCCCGTATCAAATGTATTAGGTGATTCAAAGTGCTCGGTTGATTAAAAGAATGTTGAACTAAAGATGTAAATACTTCTTTCTGAATAAAATGTTCCAAAGTATTAACAGTAATATAACTGAAATAGTATTTTGTAGAGAGACTGATGCCACCACTTTGTTTTATAAGTTTTCGTATTACAATTTCCGTAGTCATACATATTTTGTATACGTCTTCCGTGGAGTAAGACAAGCCACCCATATCTTTAATAGTTATCAGTTTATGATGTGGCAGCTTTTCTGTTGTGGTTAAGCTATCCACACATACTTCGCATTTCAATGACCTTGTCAGAATCCGGGTAATGTAGCCAGATATGTATCCGACGATCAACTGGGAACCAAATGGAATCTGTTCGCAACTGAGTGTACGAGCAAAAATTTTACAGTTATTCTCGGCTTCAATGTCAGATTCTAAGCAGCGAGTAGACGATAAGATTTCATATTGGTCATCGTCGTGCCTGTTCATGGATGTAGTGCTATTGATTACGTCAATTGAAGAATTGTTTAAAATGTTAATATTGTCTAGTGGAATACAATTTCCGGTGAAAGATGAGCGAAGTTCCAAGTGGTTTAATGCTTTTTTATAAGCAGCTCGAAACTGTAAAACATTAGGATTGTTATTGTATCCGCCATGTTTTCTGATAACCCCAAAAAAGAGCTCTAAATGGTCTTGACTGAGTCGATACGTTGAAATGTAACTCATGAGTTTTTTTTCCTGTACTGCATATTGAAACATTGTTTTCAGTGATTCTATACAAATGATGGCGCCAATAAATCCTGTTTTGTTTGCTGATTCAACAATTTTCTGTTTTGAAATAGTTAGTGTAATATGAGGCGCTAAATTTTTTCTTTTAATAACCCTTCTACATTTTGTATGAAATTCCAAATTTAATATGTATTTCTTCACTTTGTCAAGAAAATCAAATAATTCAGATTTATTTTTTACATCAATTGGTCGTTTGAATCCATAAAAGTGACACTTTCTCGAATTCATTGTGTCAAAAAAGTTGTTCATAATTGTTATAAAATTAACAGTTGCTGATGAGTCTAGGAACTGCGACGACTTCAGAACCTGGTCACATAAAAGTAATGCTTTTGCTAAGCTCATACTTAATAATTGCGTAGCAAGCTTCACCTTCATAATTTGATTTCTAAAATGGAGGTGACGTGGTGTTATTTTGTTACCGAATCTTAGACCCTCCTTCGTTTGAAGTTTGTTCAGATTTATTAATAGCTGCCATCTAATTTTCTCGCCATCTTCATCAAATAACAGTCTCTTCTTTTCAAAGGAGTTTCTTACTAATTTAATAACATGGCATGGATCAAGAAATATACATACTTTTTCTTGAGTACTTGGGTGCGGAAAATGAGTCACAATTATTATTATTATTTGGGTCGGTTAACTTACAGCCTAGAATTGCGGCAGCTGACAAATTTGCGGAACATCCATCAAATGTAACGCCTACTACTAAAACTCCAGCGTCATGACATTTTTGTAGGCAGATCGTAATTAAGTTGGCCTTCATTTCAGCAGTTATACCTGATATTAAGAAGTATCCCACAGGGAGTTTCCAATTTTCAGTTAGCGATACCAACATAAATACTAAGGCCTGTGATGCCACGTGATCATCAACATCGCCTTCTTGTGGACCTGCTCCGAAATTAACGGCTCCGAGCTTCTGTTGATTGTGAAATAACATTTGCTTACGAATAGCCATCTCATCGAACACTAAATTGCACACAAGGGGTTTTTCACTCGATGCTCTTTTTTTTTTAGAGCTGCAAACGCTTCGTTGGTGAACCCTGGCTCAGCATCAATCGTCCCGTACCATCGACAAAGAGTTCTTGTATGTGGAAGGACGTTATTGTAAACACTTCTTACATATTTGTAAGCTGCTGGCGAGTAATAATGTAGCGTCAATGAGAATTTGCGTAATGCTGGTGTAAATTTTTGGGAAAATCTACTCAGTTTTTTCTTTTTCAAAATTCTTTTGTGTAGCTCGACCAATTCTGCTTTAGCTAGCAAATTATTTTCAAGGGAAAATTTCGTTTTAAGAGATTTTACAAGAAGGGTTAAGGATTCACATTTCTTTTTCATATTTCTGTTCTGGCGCTGGACCTTCTTAATTTTATATATTAATTTTGTTTTATCAGAGGTCAATCGATGTATCTTTCGTTTGAGAACTATTTTTCGTGGGGTATCAAAAATTGTTTCAGACTCGCTAACAGTCTCAGAAATCGGTTCCATTGTTCCAACTAAGGTTCCAGCACTGTGAGACATCCCTAGCTAAAACAAAAATAACTTTGTGTTAGTGATGACTGAAAATTATTTCAGTATTATTTTGTATTTGTCACACCACTCATTTTAAAGGGGGTTTGAAAGTTTTTGACTGCAGACTGGCATAGTGCCGCCATTTTTGCAAATATCTCCTTAATGTGGCACATTAGAAAATTTTGTTATTAGACATTTTTTGTTTGTCCCCTATTCACATAAGTACTCAAGTTTATACCACAAACTTTTAAACCTTTTATTTTCAAGCGGTACCCTACAATAGTTTAATTTGTCTTACTAACATTGTCAAAAGGCACAGCAGACTTCTTCAGAAAACGCCTTCCTGCTTTTGTTAAGTATTTATCTTGTTCGCAAAAATGCAATGAACATATATAACTATGGTTGGATGGTAACCAGGTCTTTTCACTGCGGTTGTTTTGGACAAATTTTATCCATCTTTCTCTTGTTTCTTGGCTCGGGCGTGGAAACCTTCAATAGACAAAATACCACAAATTTCAATAACTATTTTATTATAAACTAGCAGTTTGCCTCGACTTCGTCCGGGGTAACAATTATATATCATATAAAACATAGTCTATGTTATTCAGTTGATAATATAGCATTCTACTGGAAAACATACTTTTTTAAATTGGTCCAGTAGTTTATTACTAGTGGATACAATTGTTACTCCGGGCGAAGTCGGGGCAAGCAGCTAGTATAAAATATAGCCTACGTTACTCAGCGATAACAATACATTCTACTGGAAAAAAATAAAAAACATTTAAAATCGGTCCAGTAGTTTTTGAGTTTATCATTACAGACAAAAATACAAATCTTTTCTCTTTATAATATTAGTGTAGAAGTGTAGATAACACATTACACAAACAATAATATCTGCGTAAAAAATATATTGTATTATTTTCCGCTATATACGGGAACGTCAACTAATTTTACATATTTTCACTTCTGAATGTTTTTAGTCTATGTCTAATGACACAACAGGCGTCTTATAAATTTTATGTTCGTATTTAATTTTAAAATGATTATACCTAGTTACTTACCGGTGGAAAGTTATTCCTTTACACTTCGCCGTATTCCTTGAATTATTAGTGCAATATCTCAACACACACCAAGGCATATTTTATGACTTTCAAATTTTTTCGATTAAAAACAATCACTAGCATATAACTGCTCAACAGCTAGCAAGCGACTGAAAGAAGTGCAGCGCGATCGCCGCAATTGAATGGAACATAGGAGTGATGGGTAGCGTCTGCTCTAGTACTATAACTCACTGGGTACACCTAGGTCTTTCTCTGCCAGCATTTTCTTTCACTTCAGCCATTTATATCTTTTCAGTCAATGTCCCACGAAGAGAAGGAATTTCGCACGAGTTGTATATTATAGTCAGAGGATGTAAATGCTGGTGAAAGTGGGCACGGGTAGGTTTGGTATGTTTTTTTGGTAGTGGGAGGTAACTATTTTACTTGCTCTGTGATGACAGTGTTTTAATGATATCAGAGTTTGTGTTTGGTACAGCAGTTGTATCCTTATAGCTGGGAACTGTAGGCGCGGTAGTAATAAGTAGGTATAGAAGAGTAAAATAGGAAAGTATGTCTGAGTGGTTGTGTAAGACGCTATAAGGATTCCACGCACGCGTTTTCGTCATGGCGTGATGTGAAATCCGGTTTAATCCCGACCGCGCTGTTATGGTTGTGATTAGTCAGTGATATCACAGTCGGCGGGATAATCTTAGCTACCGATTTATCGGCTTACTATTGCACAAGATTAAACACTGGAGACTGGGAGAAATTGCGACGAAAGTTAGCACTGTTGCCATATATCAAAAGAAGAAGAAGAAGACGCTATAAGAAGTGTCAGCTAATCTAATCTACGGCTAATCACAGAGTAAGGTAATTCTTTGGGAGGTTTCACGTGATCAGCACGCAAGAAAACATGTGAGGCCGTTGAAATCAACGAGCATGTATGAAAGGTATGATTAATATAGGTAAAAGAAGCGAAAGATGTATGTCAGGATCGTAGCAGTCTCTGCCTACCCCTCATGAGATAAAAAGCGTGATGATAGATACATAGACAAGTCTAGAAATTGTACCTATACAATAATTACTTTAGCTCTAAAATTCTGTAGTATTTATGCTGTAATATTAATGTCAAAAGTCAGCGGTCAAACGAAAAATTCCATCACAGTTTTGTCAATTACCTATAAAATATTTTCAGGAAATTAATTTGATTGTATTAAAATTAACCGAAATTAAACGCCAGGTTATTAGTATAATACGCCAAAGAAATTGTAAGGTATATTTTATAGGCACCTACGTATAATTTTAAGTACTTAGGCACACTTAGGTCTTATCTATATCTATACTAATATTATAAAGAGTAAAGATTTTTGTATGTTTGTTACGAATAAACTCAAAAACTACTGGACGGATTTTGATCATTCTTTCACCATTGGAATGCTACATTATCCCTGAGTAACATAGGCTATATACCATCACGGCATGACGACGGGAACGGGGTGGGCAAAGGTGAACATGACAAAAGCTATGTATGAAGTGTATGTTTGCCAACATTCTGAAATAGTCACGTACGAAGTCGTGGGAAACAGCTATTATAAATGCGTTTGGCCTTCTTTCACGTCAAAACAGAACAACGGATCTCGTGATGTTTTTGCACAGAGATGGAAATATGGGTATTTATTTACCTACTGTATTTACTCTTTTTTCTTTCTTCATGGCTTATCTTACAGCTCTCGGGAAACGTTGCCGGCCCCATGGTACCCAGCAAAGTCTTCCAAATATTTTTGAGTCTATACCTAACGGGTGACCAGCTCTGTTGAGGCTTTCTTGCAATCTGTGGGAATGATTTCGACTTCGTGAAATGTGACGAAAGTGTGTAACAGGAACCCGGGGGAAGCGCGCGCTATTTGATTTGACCAATGAGCGCGCGCGGTGGTAGTGTTGGCCGTCAGATGGTACCAAACCAACCCATTTTCCGAGGTGTGCGTGTACCAAGGTGAGAACTCAGATGTTACACATAACATATGCAACTAAACAATTGGTACATGGTCGGATGTGGGGATCGAACCTTTATACCTACTTATATCTTATTTATAGTCCTTAAAATACCTTTTTTTTTCTTCAGACATAATTATACATACTATACTTACATTGAAAAGGAGTGAATGATGGGAGTATAGATATTTTCAAAGTTGTACACCTATATTTTTATGTTTAATTATAGGTGATAGTAAGTAACCATAAAATAAACGAAAAATGGCAGCCAAAAAAGACAAAGCTGCTGCACCTCCACCACCACAACAATTTGCGTAAGTACCTACTTATCGTTTTTAGACTTTTCATTTTTAAAAAATGTGACCATCACCGGACGCCCCGCAGATGTGAAACATCGAAATTGACGCGTCAAGTATACTGTAATAGAGAGGCATACGCACTACATACTCGCACAGGTAAGAAACTAAGTATATAGTATACGCGCCACGCACAGACAAGGGAGTAGATAGTATGACGGCATACGAATCTGTTTTACACTCAAGGCACGCCATTAAAATCACATCAAACATTTTTTTGCGGTAAGTAGGTAATAACCTAGTTTGAATTTCAAAAATTAGATTTGAAATATAAAGTTTTTTACTTCCGGTTACGCACTTCCGTTCCATTTGACATTAGGTACATATTGCATTTATTACCGTCCCATTTCACCAAATTACTACTTGAAAATGTAGACCACATAGCGAGAGCTAAGATGTTACACATCAAAAAGTTAAGTCTATACAACAAGATATTGCTTTCCATTAAAAGAAATTGACCAAAAAATAAATACAATAGGTACCCTATAAGAACAGTTTTACTAGGGTGTCCATGATTCGTTAATGATATTTCACCTCACGTTTTATGGGGAAAAATGTTGGAATTCGTGATACGTGGTCATTATGCTCCACTTCAACGAATTCTATTGCATCTTACAAACTTTGTTTCAGATTACTACCAAAGGTTATCAATGGAGGCATTGCCGGAATTGTTGGTGTGTCTATCGTCTTCCCATTGGATCTGGTTAAAACACGACTTCAGAGTCAAACTGTGGGACCAAATGGAGAAAGGCAATATAAAAACATGTTAGTATCGGTGTTATTTAAATATTTTGTTTCTTGAGGACGGGGGGGGGGGGGGGGCGTACCTACTATATACAATAACAGGCCTAGTAAGCATTCGTTTAAAAAATTTGCAGGGGTACTGAATAATTTTAGGAGTCTCGCGAAATATTTACCTGAATATTTTTTTTTTGGAAACCTCTATAACAAAAGGGAGTTAGGTGTTTAACAATATGCAAATGACGAGTAAATTAAAAATTTTAGTTTATTATTTTATGTAGCTAGTCGTCTTAATTTTTTATTGTGAAACATCTTTACTCTCGCTTTATTGCAATCTGTGGGAGTGATTTAATGAAAAAGGACGGAAGTGTGTAACAGGAAGCTGGGGAAGCCCGCGTTATTTGATTTTATTAGCGCGCGCGGTGGTCGAGTTAGCCGTCAGATGGTACCAAACCATTTTCCGAGAGGTTGGTACTGTCAGTCAACAGTGTGTCAACACGTCATCTGTAAGGCTCGCTCGTTTTTTATAATATGACACCATAAATTTATGGCGGTGCACATAAGATACCTTCGGTAAATTGTCACTTGTATCGGTTGAAAGATGGCCACGATACAAGCTTGTGACATTCGGACTGACATGACGAACTTATAAGGGCTCCGTTTTCGCCTTAACTTCAGTTTTCAGCTACAGCGAAATATTTTGTTGGTATTTTTACAAATTTCAGGTTGGACTGCTTTAAAAAAACCTACGCTACAGAAGGTTACTTTGGTATGTATAAAGGGTCAGCAGTCAACATAATACTCATCACTCCGGAGAAAGCTATCAAGTTGACTTGCAATGATTTGTTCCGGCATTACTTGACTTTACCTAATGGGTTTGTAATTTTTTTATTCAGACGATAAATGGTCTAATTCTAAAAATTGCTGTTAGTATTTACCTAATTAAAATTTAACTCGTATAATACTCAATAGAAATAACCGATCAAATTAGACAATTAACTAAAGGAACTTAAGTTAGGTTAGGTTAGGGAGGGCCGAGCAATCGAGACAAAAGTGTTTCGCTCACTGTCTTTCGCGATTTAACGGTGTAGCATCCGTAAATATGAAGATTAACTAGGTAAAGTGCATATTAACGTATTCCGTATTCTAACATCAACACATACATACATACCTTCAGGCTGCTTCCTAAAGGGGTAGGCAGAGAGTATGAGCGCCACTTCTCTCGATCTTTGCATACCTACTTCTCTTGCTTCATCCACATCCATACATCGTTTTACATCATGCGCGTCTATTTTTAGTAAGTACTAATACGTATTAAAATTTGACCTTTTTTAAGGACGTCAGTTACTTATTTAATCAATGAAAGTACGCTTTGGTCGTCCTTTCCTTGTTGTTCCTTTTGGTACCTACTATAGCTTTATATATTTGTTTGTGTAGTCAATATCTTTCATCACACATTCGTTCAACATGTCCAAACTATCTCCGCATTCCCCTTTCAATGTTATATACAGCACTATCAGTCATTCCACATATTTCACGTACATCATCATCTTTATCTCAACAGCCTTAATCTTACTAGCCTGCTTCTTCTTTTACTTCTTTATAATGCATAAACTTAATAATTACAAAATAGAGATAGCGCTCTAGACAAATGAAGAACACGAGAAATTTTGTGTATGAAGTATGAAAACATTTATTATAAGCCGTCATCGGTGCGAAGTATGAGAGTGTACCCCTTCATTTTGGATTTAAAACATTTTGGCGTTAAGAGGAGTTTATACCTACTCTTTGGCGTCAAAAAGTTTTGTTTTTCTTTGATAAACTATTCCCAATTTCTCTGTAAATAATCCACATGTGTCACTGGTAATTTAGCATATAGTTCTTATTCAATATTATCTAAGTGAAATAGCTGTTATTTTTGTAATGGGTTTTGTTGAATAAGAAATATGTGGCTGGTAAAATAAAGAATTATTTTGCCCCTGTTTTCTCTTTCATAATCTATCACAAAGGTCTTATTTTTTTTAAAAAGGCTGTTTAATTAACCACTTGCGTTTTTGGTATCTCATTGAAAATTCAAAATAAAAATTATTTTATAATTTTTTAATTAGGTAGTGAAATTACGAAAATAATCCTTTATTTTACCACGGGTGTATATTTCCTATTCAATAAAATCAATTGAAAAATTATCAACTATTTCACTTAGATATATTGAATAACTAAGTGAAATAGCTAAATTACAGTGACATACGTGGATTATTTAAAGAGAAATTAGACATGGTCTGCTCTTAAGGGGATGTCAAATAATAGTTCATTATTCTGTATATAAAAAATCCTAGCTTATAATGTTATATAAAGGTAGGTATACCTTTTCCAGAACTTTGCCGATCTCCCGTCAATGCGCTGCCGGTGGGTTGGCGGGCGCTTGTCAGATTGTGATCACTACGCCCATGGAGCTGCTCAAGATACAAATGCAGGATGCGGGTCGAGTCGCGGCAGAAGCGAAGGCAGGTTGGTTAGGATCCATGTTGTGGGAATAAGTGACGTATAGGACGTCAGGTAAAGGTTAATAGGGTTCGGTTTTACGCATCAAGTATCTTGGGCACTGATTTAACTGTTTCACTTGCTACCACAGCTGTTTGATACTAATTTACACTTGATATGCTTAGGTGATTTTTAAACTGATTGAACTTTTGACAGTACTTTGATACTAAATTAAATCTGAAATTAATTGAGTAAAAAACTTTGAAAAATGAAGCAATAGCATCTCTACCATACGCGCGCTCTACTACAGCACCAGCATACTACATCTATGATCTCTACCAAGGCTAGTGGCGCCCTCTATCGAAAAAAGGCATAGGTAGGCAGTCATAGGGACTGCCGACAGAAGTTAAAACTATAAATTTCGCTCCTCTTTTAACAATACATTTTGCTTTACCGGGATTGTCCGAAAGATGTGTCTCGTCATAATTCAGAATATTTTCTTTCGGTACCTACTTGTTCTAGAGTTCCTTTTAGGTTATCAAAATATTTACGCAGGACTTCTCTGCTCTTGATTTTTTTTATATTTGTGGCCACTCTTATTGACAGATTTTGACGATGACGTTTTAGGAATCCATAATCCCGTTTTCGCCTGGGCAATTTTCCATGAATAATGTCCCTGTTATTCTTTTCAAGATAGTTTAATTGGACCATCACCCTAAGATCTAATAATGTAAGCGGACTTCCATAATCTCATGCAACAATAAGAACTTTAATAAACTGATTTTCTTCCTTTGCAGTCAGCCTTGTGGGACACCCAACAGCTTTTTCGTGTGTTTTATTGAACTTGTCTAGCTAAGTACTTCTTGGTATCGCGAAACGCTTTGCTGCTTCTATAGTAATCTTCTAACGAATACTAAGACGGCCAACCGTTCTTCTACATTGTGGAGCGTCAATGAAAGAGAGAAAATAAAAGAGAATTTAGATTAAACTTGATTTTGGAATAAAACAAAATTTTTAAATTTTGCCTCAATAATATAAATAAAATAAACTTGAAACTAAATTTTAATGTAGCTGTAATAAAACGTAAATAACTTCTTAATAAATTTTTGACAACCCTCTAGGAACAGACGAAGTTTTTTTTGCGTTCAGGGCCAACCTAAGATTTTGTAGGGGCCAACATTGCTGCGGCAATATGTTAAAATATGACATTGCCTATCAATATTAAAACAAATAAACGTCAATAAGACGACGGTAGGTAATCGAAATTTTTTACGTTTCCCTTGATCTCAACTCAAATAAGAAGTCTCTTTGTCATAATAATATCTAAAAACAAGTGGTAACTCGACTCATTGACGACTGATGACTTTTAAAAATAAGCGACGTGGTGGCATACATGTACGTCCATGCGTGGTGGTATACGATTTTTTTAACTATGGAAAGTAAAATGAAAATGAAATAAAAATCTTCTTTAACAAAAATATCGGCGATCGATTGAGATAAGAAAATAATGCTATTTAGGCATTTGTCTCGAAACAGTTTTCGATTTGACCCCTTGGTACCACTTAAGGGGCAGATAACACCTATATACGATTATTTAAAGAATGTTTTAGCAACAACAAGACAATTTCCAAGATTGAAAAAAATATATATTATTCTACAGGATATAATTGATATAATTGTCATTCTGAAAACGCGATTACACAATTTTCGCTCGATAGAAAATAATCCCAAAATGTGGTCTCTGAAAGTTTTCAAAAAAAGAAAACGGCGGTACTAGTGATTTTAGTACTATGACATTTAATTTGTTTTTGTAATATTCAATTACCCATATAATTGTCATTTGCATATTCAAATAAATTGTATAGTTATTTAAAAAATAATGATTATGTCAAATGGCGCTTACGATTTCTACTCTGAGCGGAAACGCTTTAGCTCTTCTTTATTCACACTCGCCTTGTCGGCAGTGACGGCTGAATCGTGATGCTAGACGGTCGCGGCCACTCGATCGCTCAGAAGTTTTTGTATTATTTGTGTATTTTTTGGCTCAAATTTAATTTATTAATGGTAAACTTTATTCATAAATGACATTACCGTAGCGATTAGGCAATATTTTCATAAGGAAGTTGCTATTTGTATACTTTAGTCTAGGAGTCAGCGTTGCTTTTTGTGAGCGTAATTATATTAAATAATTAACTCCAGTATTGGAAATAAGTTAATAAACAGCAAAGTAGGTAGGTAGGTATTACATAGAAAATGCGTACGGGAAACATATTGCAGAAGTCATTGCAAGGCAAATAAAATTATGATATACTAGCTTTTCCCCCGTAGAAAAATTTAAAATGTGCCAGCCCCAAGGACTTCCGAAATATAAATTAGCTCATGTCATTATCTCTGTGCAAATATCACGTCAATCCGTTGCTCCCATGTTGCTCCGTATTAATTTGAATAAAAAGGACAAACAAACACTCTTTCGCGTTTGTAATATTTTATCCACGCACGCTTGATGGAAAACTTATGATAGACTAGCTTTTCGCCCCGGCTTCGCGCGTGGAAGTATTTGAAAAGTGACAAGCCCGAAGGATTTGTGGGATATGTCATTAAAATCAAGTCAATCCGTAGATTAATTAAAAAAAGGACAAATAAACACTATTTTGCATTTGAAACATTACCTAGTAAGGAAGTTAAAATACCTACCCTTTATCCAAGCTTGATGATAAAATTACGATAAACAATGTTACATACGTATTGGTTTTACATAATAGACCCTCCTACTAGCTATTCGCCCCGGCTTCGCCGTGGAAATATTTAAAGAGTGGCAAGCCCGAAGAATTTTTGGGATATAAAGTAGCCCATGTCATTATTTATATCTCCAACTATCTCTGTGCAAAAAATCAAGTCAATCCGTTGCTCCGTATTGATTTGAAAAAACAAACAAACACTCTTTCGCATTTGTAATATTAGTAAGGAAGTTACAATACCTACCTATTATCCAAGCTTGATGATAAAATTACGATATACTAGCTATTCGCCCCGGCTTCGTCGTGGAAATATTTAAAGAGTGGCAAGCCCGAAGAATTTTTGGGATATAAAGTAGCCTATGTCATTATCTATATCTCCAACTATCTCTGTGCAAAAAATCACGTCAATCCCTTGTTCCACAAAACGTGAAAAAAGTAAAAGAAGTAGAATTATAGAACCTCTTCTACATGGTTGGACAACGCTGCAACGCCGCTGGTCAGCCAAAATTTTTAATTCGACATTATACTAGATTTCGACTAATTTTAGGGTTCTGAATTCGAATTTGATATCGATTTCAAAATTCAATATCACGACATCTGTCAATTTCTTAAAATTCGACATATACTAGATTTCGACTAATTTTAGGGTTCTGAGTTCGAATTTGATATTGATTTCAAAATTCAATATGACGACATCTGTCAATTTCTTAAAATTCGACATTATACTAGATTTCGACTAATTTTAGGGTTCTGAATTCGAATTTGATATCGATTTCAAAATTCAATATG
This sequence comes from Nemapogon koenigi, assembly GCA_963924495.1. Lineage (NCBI taxonomy): Eukaryota > Metazoa > Arthropoda > Insecta > Lepidoptera > Tineidae > Nemapogon > Nemapogon koenigi. The sequence goes on along the minus strand of OZ004649.1, from coordinate 6,571,857 downwards.
ACGATATCTGTCAATTTCTTAAAATTCGACATTATACTAGATTTCGACTAATTTTAGGGTTCTAAATTCGAATTTGATATCGATTTCAAAATTCGATATGACGACATCTGTCAATTTCTTAAAATTCGACATTATACTAGATTTCGACTAGTTTTAGGGTTCTGAATTAGAATTTGATATCGATTTCAAAATTCAATATCACGACATCTGTCAATTTCTTAAAATTCGACATTATACTAGATTTCGACAAATTTTAGGGTTCTAAATTCGAATTTGATTTCGATTTCAAAATTCAATATGACGACATCTGTCAATTTCTTAAAATTCGACATTATACTAGATTTCGACAAATTTTAGGGTTCTGAATTCGAATTTGATATCGATTTCAAAATTCAATATGACGACATCTGTCAATTTCTTAAAATTCGACATTATACTAGATTTCGACTAATTTTAGGGTTCTAAATTCGAATTTGATATCGATTTCAAAATTCGATATGACGACATCTGTCAATTTCTTAAAATTCGACATTATACTAGATTTCGACTAGTTTTAGGGTTCTGAATTAGAATTTGATATCGATTTCAAAATTCAACATCACGACATCTGTCAATTTCTTAAAATTCGACATTATACTAGATTTCGACAAATTTTAGGGTTCTAAATTCGAATTTGATATCGATTTCAAAATTCAATATGACGACATCTGTCAATTTCTTAAAATTCGACATTATACTAGATTTCGACTAATTTTAGGGTTCTAAATTCGAATTTGATATCGATTTCAAAATTCGATATGACGACATCTGTCAATTTCTTAAAATTCGACATTATACTAGATTTCGACTAGTTTTAGGGTTCTGAATTAGAATTTGATATCGATTTCAAAATTCAACATCACGACATCTGTCAATTTCTTAAAATTCGACATTATACTAGATTTCGACAAATTTTAGGGTTCTAAATTCGAATTTGATATCGATTTCAAAATTCAATATGACGACATCTGTCAATTTCTTAAAATTCGACATTATACTAGATTTCGACAAATTTTAGAGTTCTAGACAGTGTATGTGATTAAACATTTTTTTATTATATCAGGAAGAAACAACAGTTGGACGAAAATACTACGTGTGAAACAACTGAAACGTCAGATTTTTCATTGACAGAGTAAGTTTCTTCGTACGAAAATTGAGAATTAATAGATTTACAACACACTTGTTTTTGGAGTTATTATTTTACATCCTGTACTTGTCGTGTAATGTTTATAAAAAATTTGAAATTTTACATATAACTGTAAACTTTATTACAGGTTAAACAATGTGTCACTAGCAGAAACTCAAGAAAATGTTACCCTTCTGTCTAAATCTACCGATGACGTTCCTGACCTTGACGTTATATTATAATAATAATGTAATGTAATTTAATGTATTGTAATTTAAGGTAATGTAGATCCTAGATTCACCAGAAAGCTTCAAATAAGAGAACCGATTGGAGATAAAAATATAGTATTGCAACAGCAAGACCTGAATGTAATTGCAAGACCGACAGTTGACAAAGATTTTCCCTCCAATCAACCTACATGTTCACGATATTTAAGTTTTAACAATTTCTAAATTTGTACATATTGTTATGTTTGGATTAAAGTACTATTTGAATATTATGTTATGAGTTAAAAATGTGAATACTAACATGTCTATGCAATGTCAAATTTCGACTAAACAAGTTCAAGCCGAAGTGGCTAGGTGGGAGGCACCGCGCTGCTAAACGCTGAGGTCGCCGATTCGAATCCCATACGTTGCGAATTTTATTTTGTTTTGATTTATATTTTTACGATTTGAATAAAATGCAGGTAATTTAAAATATTCATTCACTATGGAATTTTGATGTGAGCAGCACATATTTATATGGAAATTATTGTTATTATAAAGAAAGTCACTATTTTGTGCAATATTAATGTGTTATGAATGTTAGAGGAAACCTTAAAATTCGTCGAAATTTAGTATAATGTCGAATTTAAAAAAATTACAGATGTCTTTTGAAATTAACGTCAAATTTTAAGAAGTTGACAGATGTCGTCATATTGAATTGTGAAATCGATATCAAATTCGAATTCAGAACCCTAAAACTAGTCGAAATCTAATATAACGTCGAATTTAAAGAAATTTACAGATGTCGTTATATTTAATTGTAAAATCGATATCAAATTCGAATTCAGAACCCTAAAATTAGTTGAAATCTAGTATAATGTCGAATTTTACGAAATTGACAGATGTCGTCATATTTAATTTTGAATTCGATATCAAATTCAAATTCGAATTCAGAACCCTAAAATTAGTCGAAATGTGTGTGTCGAATTTTAAGAAGTTGTCAGATGTCGTCATATTGAATTGTGAAATCGATATCAAATTCGAATTTAGAACCCTAAAACTAGTCGAAATCTAGTATCATGTCGAATTTTAAGAAAATGACAGATGTCATATTTAATTGTGAAATCGATATCATATTCGAATTCAGAACCCTAAAAATAGTCGAAATCTAGTATAATGTCGAATTTAAAGAAATTGACAGATGTCGTCATATTTAATTGTGAAGTCGATATCAAATTCGAATTCAGAACCCTAAAACTAGTCGAGATCTAGTACAATGTCGAATTTAAAGAAATTTACAGATGTCGTTACATTTAATTGTAAAATCGATATCAAATTCGAATTCAGAACCCTAAAATTAGTCGAAATGTAGTATAATGTCGAATTTAAAGAAATTGACAGATGTCGTCATATTCGATTTTGAAATCGATGTCAAATTCGAATTCACAACCCTAAAATTAGTCGAAATCTGGTATAATGTCGAATTTTACGAAATTGACAGATGTCGTCATATTGAATTGCGAAATCGATATCAAATTCGAATTCAGAGTCCTAAAATTAGTCGAAATCTAGTATAATGTTGAATTTTAATAAAATATCAGAGCTCGCTTGTCACATTTCAAACATTTCCACGAGCAAAGCCGGGGCAAAAAGCATCATTTTATCATCAAGCGTGTAAATAGGTAGTTATTCCTACTTCCTTACTAATATTACAAACGTGAAAGAGTGATTGTTTGTTTGTTGATTTGTCCTTTTTAACGTCAATACGGAGCAACATCTTATAAAATATTTTTTGACAGATTACTAAACGACAACTAATCCCATACAGTATGTATGGTATTAGGAGACAAATAATCACATGCAGTCCTGTGTCAGACGACAATTACTGATCACATACAGTCTTGTATTTGACGCCAGACGGCAACTAAAAGCGTGGTCTCTCTAACTATGATAGTCTCTCGCAGGCTAGGTCGGAAAAAGGGCGTGACTTAAAACATCAAATCGTCAAGGACGCTGACGATTATCAGCCCCTTAAGGAATTAAATTCGCAAAAAATTATATAATACCTATAACCGAGATATGCGGGCAGATGGATGAAAATAAGGGCTCCGATTTCGCCATTTGGCTATAAAGTACTCCAAAAACGCGAAAACAGAATAGATTTGGGTTATTAAAAAAAATTTATGAACATAATTTTTAATCCTGGATAAAGACATTCGGGATATAAGTACATCCAGACAGACAGTCATGTCAAAAAACTTTTACAAAACTAAAACCAACGTAATTTATTTATCCAGCGGGACAAACTGTGGAGCAATTGACAGCCATGCAACTGGTGGCGAAGACCATGAAGGAGAGAGGCATTTTCGGATTTTACAAGGGTGTCACAGCGACCGCGGGGCGAGATATATCATTCAGTATGATTTACTTCCCACTGTTCGCGACGCTCAATGATATGGGACCGAGAGAGAAGCCGGGCGGGCCTACCGCTTTTTGGTAATTTTTTTCGGATAAGTATGTATGATAATATGTACCTACGAGAATAAAAGTTGTTATAGTCAATACATTCGAAATTAAAATTGAATGGCTTTGTACTCTCGTGCCGTGCTAGCATGACCGTGTAGATAAAATCTCTCTACGTAGACAAAATCTCATATCCCGTAAAACGTCCCATATAAAGCAAGACAAAAGGACCGGTTTCCGCGACGATACTCTTTGTCCTGCTTTGACTTGGTTTGTATGGCTTAGCCGTTTCATAGAACAAGTGACTTAATTTCTGGTGTGTTCGGTTCATTGACGAGTTCAGAGGCCAGACAGTCATTAGAAAATTACGATTTGTTTGCTAGGCCGAGTACCCACTCTCTCGCTTTATTCTTCCGCCCCAGCAGCGACCCCGCTTGGCTGACATAAACACGCATTCGGTATCGGTCGTCACTCGCCACTTTCCCTTCTCTATATAAAAAGGTACTGTGCTCGCCACTCGTTCGTTCGTCACCGAGCAGTGAGTGCATTTTTTCAATTTTTTTGTAATTTCGGAGTTTATTTCAATTAAAATGACTATTTATTAATTGACCATGAATAATAAATGGAGTTTAGATTTCTTCAATGTTACAATTTTACATCCATTGATTATAAAAACACGGACAACCGTAATGCAGCACTAATTGCAATATTAATTCGCAAATAAAGAGCTGGTTGAAAAACCTTTTTTTCTGCGATCTATTGTAGTCGATCACTGCATCAAAACTGCTGGGTTAGCATATATTTTGACAGCGACACTTTCGTTTCGGTCGAATGGCCTTGAACAGGCCAAAACGTTCATGTCCAACAAGGACCGGCCAGAGATAGCCCGGGGCCGAGAGGTCCGGCCCAACAATGTGCGTGCAAATTTGCTATGCCGGGCAAAGACAAGTACACAGAATTTGTCCGCACATTGTTGGGCCGGACATTCTCGGACCGGGCATGCCCTGCACAAGAATTCCGAGCAATTTGCTTGGCCGGATAAAGACAAGTACACATAATTTTCCCGCACATTGTTGGGCCGGACCTCTCGGCCCCGGGCTATCTCTGGCCGGTCCTTGTTGGACATGAACGTTTTGGCCTGTTCAAGGCCATTCGACCGAAACGAAAGTGTCGCTGTCAAAATGTATGCTAACCACACTGAACTGACTCGCCACTGTGACTGTACTCGTTACGTGTAATCAACCCGCGTTATGAGCTTGTGAGTCTTGGCAACCTATTATATATTTATCTTATCTTTCTAAATTATATTCTATTTAAAAATAAAATTATTACTACACCGTCATGCTAGATAGACAACTTTCCCAATAGAGAATTATCTAGAAATGTATAAATGACAGGTGGTCATTTCTATCGGGTTACATTGGAGGATCGACGGCTGCGTTAGCCGTTACCCCAGTTGACGTGATTAAGACTAGAATGCAAAGTGGCTCGATACAATATTCCAGTGTCTTGGATTGCATCACGTAAGTATGCAGTGACACTAGTAGATAGTTCGATGTCGGTCTGTCTGTATGTATATACCATACTTGTTTATTTCGCAGTAACCTTATTATCAGGTGTACAAATAAGTTTCCCCCGTTTGAAAAAAGATGGCCCCACCAAAAGGTTATGTTAAAATTGTCGGATGTAAAACGTAATTATCGTAAGTTTGGTTATCCTGGTAACAACATAACATGCTAGTGACTCGACTCAGTATTAGCATCACATATTTTTTTGTGCCGAATAAGCGTGATTTGCGGCAACTTTTGATTTACTTCTTTGATTTGAAGAAATCTGCAGCTGAGGCGCATCGATTTGCTTGTAGAAGCATATGGTAAGGCTGCTTGTCTGGGTTGTTTCAAAAGTTTAAAAACGCGCCCATTACAACTCCAGACACGACAACATTATTCTCCTACGACGTACATGATAATGCTCGTCGCGGCGCAGGTCAAAATCCATTTGTAAACACTTTGGGAAGACCTACACCACCCGCTGTATTCAGTTATTCACCAGACATTTCCCCTTCCGATTATCACTCGTTTCGGTCGATGGGACATGGACTGTCTGAGCAGCGCTTTACATAATTATTGCGTCGATTCGCAATAGCCTTAAAAGATGAAGAGTTTTTCCGAATGCTGCCAGAACGATGGGAAAAAGTAGTGGCTAGTGATGAACAATACTTTGAATAAAACGTAATGTACCGTTCTTTTACAATAAATTCCTAATTTTTGATAGAAAACGGCAGAAACTTATTTATACCCCTATGTATATTGCTATCGATTTGGAATTTGGCACTTTAGAAGTAATTTGCTTTCATCTATGTATATATAGAAATAACCCCTTGGGTTAATTTGAAGACTTCTCTTATTTGGTAAACAATTATTGCATGTCTTTTTATTGTTAAATTTCTAACTACATACTTAATAGTTAAAAAAAAAATGATTATTTTCTAAAATTGGTTTAAAATGTAGGTAATAATTAAACAAATTTTCGAATATAACGTCTTTTAAGAATTTTAAATGATAATTTATTTTAAAAAGACGAAGAAAGAAAAGATTTTTTTTTTACCAAATAAGACAAGACAAAAAAAACGGAATATAGATAGTTATTGTTTTACCGCATGCTAAGGTATTTATACAAGTGTATAGTAGGTACCTATAGATTAAGTAAATGAAATTCATCTAGACTTCCGTAAAGGAAAATGTTAGTATAGATGTAGTACCTAATAATAGTGATGTTAAATAGTACCTAGTATAGTATGAGGTTTAAAAAAATCGAAGGAATAATGTTATAGAAGTTTTTGCATTTCACTAAGCAGACTTCACGTTGTCAAATGTAGGAGATCAGAAGAACAGAGATTAGTCTGACAATATTTTGAAATTTAATGTCTTTTTTTCAGGAGAACAATACAGAAAGAAGGAATATCAGCATTATTTAAGGGTGGAGCTTGTCGTATGATTGTCATTGCTCCGTTGTTCGGTATTGCCCAAACTGTTTACTACATTGGAATTGCTGAATACTTTTTAGGGCGCAAATAAGAGCAACATTGATATCTTGATATTAATTGGTTCTTAATATTTTATCGCCATATTTGTGAAATGAATTTTCATGAAACGTGTGTCAAATGAAAATGTTTACCTCCTACAGTTTAAGGACCTTAATTATTAATAAACGTATTGCACAATTGAATGGCATACTTTGTGAAAGTGTGTCCAAATATGTTTTAACTAAACAGTTTTTCCACAGTGGTTATTAAGGTTGTTAATCTTGTATTGGGTAGTACTTATTATAATTATGGCAATTTATATGATATTTTAACCTCAGAATCATGATATTTTAACCTCAGAATCAGAGTACTTCTAGTCTTAAGTTATATTTGATGGCATTTAACAACTAAGCAAATTAGTTATTGACAATATAGATTTTTTCAAATCATGTTATCTTTTCGACCTGGGTACCTAAAACATGCTTTTGTAGAATGATATTAATCAGTAAATTTTTACGTTATTGCATTTTGTGTTACGCATTGTAATTGCTATTTTTATACTTAGGTATTGTTTATATCTATGCTTAGGTACATTACTTGGCCATCTAAATTAAATATGAGATTTTTGAAGTAACTTTTTGATAAAACAATAACAGATGGATGGAAACTGTTATTAGTTTAGAATTATTTTTACGCGAGATTATTTTAAACTGTGTTATTTTGTGTTGTTCATATTAATTATATAACTACCTACCTAGATTTTTATTTTGCAAAATTTGACGACTTATTTCTTATTTGTTTATTTAGGTACCTAGTATGTAACTCTGTAACAAAATTCGTGGGACATAATTCCCACGAATGCCAACATATTTTCCTTACGTGAAACATGAGATCAATTTCTTATATTTTACGAGAAAATTAATAGGTAACTTACTTTTAAAACAATAAATCATGGACATCCTAGTTAAGTGTTCACAACAGCCTTGCGAGTAAAGACGGTGTAGAAATAATATCAGGTGCGTAGACAAAATCTCAGAAAGAGAAAGAGATAATGTGCCATAGAGTTAAAGAAAGACAAAAAGCACTGATTTCCGCGGCGCTAGGTACCTACTTTTGTCCTGCTTTATCACTATAGCAAATTATATCTTTCTCTTTCTAACTGAGATTTTGATTCTTTCTACACCGGCAGGTTGCAGCCGCTCGCGTTTTTACTCATATTATAAAGAAGAAAGATTTGTATTTTTGTATGTTTGCGTGTATGTTTGTAATGAATAAACTCAAAAGCTACTGTGCCGACTTCAAAAATTCTTCACCATTGGAAAGCTACATTCACCCTGAGTGACATAGGCTATATTCTATTTTCAAAAAATTAGGGATCCTTACTAAAACTCCAATAATGTAACCCAAGGTGTAAAAAAACTACCTAAGAAATCCATTACATCGCGTGCGCTGCGAAAACTATTGATGATAGGACAAAATAATGTACTACAACTTTGCAGAACACATCATTATCTACAAAAAGTGTCGCGATAGCATATGTCTAACTATTATAGTAAGTGTTCTTTTATTTTAAAATTTTTATTAAAAAGCCGCCGCTAGAAAAGGCTCTTTATTTGTACCTTGCTATTAATCCTTATCAAAATAAATTACTTTATATGCATGACTGCTTCAATACCTTTATATAACTTTTTGAAATATTCAATTCGGACATACCATTCCGAAGATATCACGAGTTTAAAAATGTAAGTATTTTTTTATCGCGATTTTAGTATTTTTGTATGAAGAATATCCAAAGGTAGGGGGTAGGGGAAGGGGTAGGGGTAGGGGTGGGGGTGGGGGTAGGGGTAGGGATAGGGGGTGGGGGTAGGGGGTATGGGTAGGGGTGGGGGCAGGGGTAGGGGTAGGGATAGGGGTATGGGTAGGGGTAGGGGTAGGGTATATTTTATTTTGTTCGTAAATATCCACGGCCGAAGCCGGGGGCGGAATGCTAGTCATATATAACCTCAATGGTTGAAATGGTGACAGCAGTGGCAATTTTCGTGAAATATTCGTACAGTGCGACAAGGATCTTTTGCCACTTTTTTGCTCAGAAATTCTGAGTCAGAATAAGGTATCGAGAGTAGGCTATATATATATATATATAGATATTATTGAGCTTTTTTTGCACTTGTTAGAGCACGTGTTACGGTCGCAGGGTACCCAGCGGAATACCATACAAAACTTTTTTGGTGGCTCGGGCTGATATGGGTAAGGGTTATATTAAGGGTTGGAACTTTTTTAAATATCATAAATATTTCCGGTTGGGAGAGTGCTGGGAGTTTATCAAAAAATTTAAAAAAATACCGAACCGTAAAAACAAAGGAATCTAAAGACCGTCCAAGTGAGAAATATTAAAGGGGTCATCGATTGGCGGGTTGATTCGTAAGGGAAAAAGGGAAAAAGTCAAAACCTTCAATGGATCATCTCTTTTTTACGGAATAAAAATCGGTTTTGCAACGAGAGTCAATGCTGTATTACTATACTCTTTGAGGCAATGGGACACCCGCGCCAAAGTGGGAAGTTTACTTGCCAAGTGGATCATTCCTTTTATTGTCCGTATGCTGACTCGGCATAGACAGAATGGAAATGAGGTCTAAGCCATTTGTTAAAAAAACAAATGTCAAAAAACGCTGACTGAAATATCAATCGTATAAATCGAATTGACTGAGGAGAAAAGCGACGCCGTGTGTGTGTATTCGATTTACTTCTTTTAATTTAGTATTTTCTATTAAATTTATGAATTTTCTTACTTTAACTACTGTGGAAGTAAGCTCGTAAGTCTCTGAAGATGTCAACTTTAGGGCCGAAGAAAGACGGGTCCCCAAATGCCGACTTTTTCCAATCGCCGGAGACCCTTGCACAGTTTGATCAAATACGTGTTTGGCTCCAAAAAAACTGTAAAAAGGTACTTATAATTTAAACATACAGATATTTATATTATTCATATCATCATATAATTCTGCAGTCTGTAAAAATATTTAATAAACACTCAAATATAAATTATAAAATGTTTACATTGAATGTTACAAAATGTAACAATAAGTAAATATCTTATTATTTATTTTTAGTACGTCCAAACGGATCCACCAACGAAAGAAGGTTTGGCTCAACTTGTCATCCAGCTCATCCAATATCAAGAGAACAAACTAGGGAAGAATGCTTCTGATCAACCATTTTCAAGGCTCCCAGTAAGTGTTTTTATTTATTCAATAACTGAATTATTGCTACCAGAATTTGAAGTTTATTCGTTTCTCTCAAATAAAATGTTCATTAAAATATAGATATATATATATATGCCAACAAGTCAGTTTCTGTTTCGGTAGTACTGAAGTTATTGCAATGGGTGGTCCTACAGTGTACATCAAATTAAAAGAGGAGGTGGATATAGGTATCACAGAGTTGTGACAAACATACTCATTTAGTGTGCTTTTTATTTCAATTATTAATCTATTTTAATAAACTAGTTTGAATATTTTTGTTTTCTCTTCAGTACTTTGTATATAATAAATTTTCAAAGTTTTGCCAACAGATGACAATGACATCATTTAGATAAATTAGCCATTCTGCCCCTCATTTATATATACCATGAGGCAAGTTATGGACTGTGGCACTACTACAAACGAGTAGTACCACAGGACAAAAACACTATTGTACCTAAATGATGACTTTGTAGTCTGTTGGCATATCTTTAAAAAATCATTATAAAATACTGTGGGTAACATTTCATTTATTTCACCTTAGGCCCCCACACTTTATGTGGAAGGTAGGTACAGTTTACATACATTTTGTATGTGACCACTTCAACCACAAAAAATGGCTTCTATGTGGCGAGCCATCAATCTACAGAGCATGGCCCACCTTTGGGAGAAATTTAACACCTACTTTAAATACACCCTTCACACAAAGAAAATAACTTGTATAATGATTTTAAGTGCCACAATTAGGATATATTTGGGTCTTCTCCCATGACAGCACATATACAATACTGTACATATTCTGCATTATTTGAGATAGACTTAGGTCCTCGGGATTTTTTATTATTATTATTTTTTTCTTTCTTCATGGGTTGCCTTACAGCTCCCGAAACTGTGTTCCAGGGTACCCAGCGGAAGACCAAGTCTCCCTCTCCGGAAATTTTTATCTTTGGGTATACAGCTATACATATCTATTTACATGTGACACTAGGAGGCATTTGATCACCAGTTCATTTGATGGGAAACATAATAATTAAATAACTTAGTGCCTATAGGTACCTACTTGTCTAATTCACTAAGATAATTTTACTAAAGTTTATTTATGAAGGAGTAAAAAATACACAATATTACCTTATGATTTATATGTTATATCTATTTAGAAGTACATATATTATTGATGTAATTACAATTTAGAATATCAAAAATCTACATTAATTCAACAATCATGCTCTGTTTTTAAATTATAACAATAAATCCATCATAATTTTCAATGTCTAGTTATTAATAGAATTCTTTTAATATAATTACAAATCTAGAATTCTACAGATAGACATAGTTCTAATAATAATGTTGCTGAGATTTTGTAGAATCTGATAAAGGCTAAACTCACTAGACCAATTTTTTTGTGGGCTTATCACTTTGCTGGATCTTAATAAAGTAATTACATGTCTCTTTAGAATTAGGTGTTAATTACTAATAACACCCAATTCAAGCAAAAAAACATTCTGGACTAATGGAATCAATGATTCTTTACTTGTATATTTATTTTTTTCTGAATCACTATTTATAAAACAAAGTCTCCCGCCACATCTGTCTGTGCCTTATTAACTCTGAAACTGCTGAATGGCTGGTTATACGGTATTGGGATTTCAATGGTTCCTTGAAAAATGTTATACAAATTTTAACAATTTATTGAAGTATAAACCCTATGTGATAGAAAATATTGTCTGTTATTTGGTTCATGTAATTAAATAATGATTACTATTTAAATTTAGGCATTAATTTATGAAAATAGCGTAAAATGTATACTCCCCTGGCTTGCCCCATTATCGATTTTTAAACATATTTGATTTATAACTGCTATAATGTTATTTCTGTTTTTATTACATAACTAAATGGATATCAAAAAATATATTCACAAAGTACAGTGTTAAAATATCTATTCGAATTTAAAAAAAATCACTGTGTTTCGCGTTACCAGAAGAAAGTGTCACCCTCACCTGGCGAAATTAAAAATGTTAAAATCTTGCGCAAAAATGGCGAAGGGATTGATTGACCTTCTGCGATGTGTAGTAAACAAAGTGAAGTTTGCTAAAAGCCGAGACCGTTGGGCCGATTCAAATAATAGACGCGTCAGTTGCATGCGCGCTGTGACCAAGTTGCTTTATGCCAGTAGTTGCTGTATTTCCCCTGGTAAGCATAATATTGTTATTTTTTATATTACATTATTATATATTTGTAAATAACAAAGGTTATTGAGCATAGGCGTCATGAGTTAACTTCAATTATAGTAACAGTTATGTATTTATTTGTATTGATAGGTTATGTATCATTTTGTCACTACCCTGGCGTCACTCCTCTGGCATTCTTTGTGCCAGGGGAGATACATATAATCCAGGGGAAATACAAATAATTGGCCAACCATTTTATTGGTGAGAACAGGACAGGTTTTTTTAGTTTTTTCCTGTGAACTATAAGGAAGGCTCTATATTCCCTTTTTTTTTATTTTAGTCTCAGTAGTTTTGGATACAAGGGAAGGGAGGAACGGTCAATTTTCGCATATTTTCTTTAATATAATTTAAACTTAAGTATGCATTTTAAAATTACAAAAAAAATATATTTTTATTCCTTATAACGAGCCCTTTCATTTGATATGAAATTGAAAAAAAAAAATTTTTGTTACGTTTGAATTACGTAACCCCACCCCCCTCAAATTAACCCCTAAAAGCAAAATTATAATAGTTACGCTATACGTCCATGATTGGGTCATGAAACACTATATAATATGTACCAAGTTTTAACATTTTAAGTCCAGCAGTTTCGAAGAAAATAAGCTGTGACCGACAAACGGACAGACACAATGACATGAGTGATATTATAAGGGTTGCGGTTTTTCATCGGACATGTTTGGAACCCTAAAAAACTGTTTATTTTATTTGTTATAGATAATCTTCTATGTTAAATATAAACAATGTGTCATGGTAAACATTAAGAAAAAGCAAACTCGGGAAGAGAGGCTTGAAAGCTAAACGGTTACGCTACCAAAGAATTAAAAATGATCCTGTCAAGAACTCCGAATTAAAAGATAAAGAAAGACAAAAATATTATAAATTTTGTTTTCTATACTATAATATTATAAAGAGGTAAAGTTTGTGAGGTTGCAGGGGGTAATCCCTGGATCTACTGAACCGATTTTGAAAATTCTTTTACCAATAGAAAGCTACGATATCCCTGAGTGACATAAGCTATATTTTATTTTGTTCGAAAATATCCATGGGCAAAGCCGGGGCGGCCTATTTAATAAAGAGTTAATTTTTTGGGGGCACTACTGTGATGATCTCAATGATAGTCATGTACCTATTCATATTCACATTATTTGTTTTGAATTGGAATAAAAAGTAAGATAAAGTTCCTACTCAATTTTATTTTTAAGCTGAATTTGTATTTTGTTCCAATTATTTTTTAATTTTGTTTTTAAATAAAGAAAGGTTGTTTAATTTGAGGTATTTTACTTTACTAATGATCCTTTTAAATGAGGCTTAAGATTTTTATTATTAGACATTTATTTTATTATATAAATGGGTAAAACATTAAATAAAATATTTAAGAAATGTATTTTAAAATAATGACACATTGTGTAAGTCTTGTTGTTAATGAATACAGATTAATGTACCTTAACCACTGTCTTTTATTTTAATAACTTTACATTTCATATCTATTACTTAGTAGCTTGTCACTTCTCTGTCTCCATATGTCACTACTCTGGGCATAGTGTCACTCCCCTGACTACAATTTTTCCCCTGGCACCTATAAATCTAAAAAAATATTGTAATATCTTCTGGTCCAATTAACACTATAGCATACACAACGTAAACTTGTGATATAATTAATATAAAATCAAATTTATAACTTTTTCTTAGGGGCCACCAATAAACCCTTTATCATATAATTACCCGAATGTATTTTGTTGCAGTCTGTCTAGATTTTTTTGTTTTCTCATGTAGGTAAGTGAATGTTTTAATGTTCTTATGAGATTAAAATTTCTTTAAACCTAGCTATCTTTTCACAACAATTCACAAGGAAGGTTTACAAATGTTTAACATAGACCTATCACATTTAAGGAGTAGACTATTATAAAAGTGTGCTTTATTATGTAATCTTTCCAATCTGTTAGAAAATCATCTAGAAAATAATTAAGTCTACAATAGTATATTTATTATTATCTATCTTTAAATAAATAAGTAGTAATAATAAGGATGGGTCCCTAGATTTCAATAAAGAGCAGCATTACTAAACACAAATTCATTAGGTGGCAGACCCTTACAGCCAGTCCCCTCTATAGAGAACAAGGAGCCAGCTTCAGGCTGCTGTGCCAGTTGTGTGGGTGACAAACCAACTCTACTTGTGGTCACATATAGAGTGGCTAGATCCCGCCCGCCCCACATCACCGATGTCACTTTGTCAGCGGGAAGCTTGTGTTGTTCCAGCAATTTGCCAGCTCTAGGATCCACTTTGATCACCTGTAATATTTAAATTTAAATTTATTTATGTATGTTCAGGGGATTGCCCAAAAAGTTTTAAAGGATGGCATAAATTTGCGCTAACTTGTTATTTATTGTATACATAGGCCATTATTCATAAACGTATTTTAGCAACGTTTTTGTTAAAATGTGTTTTGTTTCTTTCTATTATTAGTAAAGACAGGTTTGTTAGAGAGTGATAAAACATATTTTAACTGAAACGCTTCTAAAATGTGTTTATGAATATGGCCAATAACATATTGGTAATTGTTGCTGAAGTTTTCTGGGAAAAAAATAAGCCTATGTCACTCTCACCCCCAACAAACAAACACACTTTGGCATTTATAATATTACTTAGGATGATCAACAATAGCTAAATTATTTTGTTTATGGAACTGAATGAGTTTTAAATTGAATATTAAGTTTGTGGTAGGGTGCTAGCATTAATGGTTACTGCTCAGCTCCTTTGGGTCGTAGCATGATGTTATATAGCTTATAATCTTCCTCAAGAATTGGGCTATCAAAATGCATTTTTCAAATCCGACTGGCAGTTCCAGAGATTGGCGCGTTCAAACAATTAATGCTTTAGCTTTGTTTATTAGTATAGAAGTATAGATATAGATAATTATAGTAGAACTGAAATATGACAATAAAAGTGTATTCTACGTCATGTCATGGCGACCGACGCACACCTTCCGTCGTGACATGGTGGGGAATCCGGTTTAATCCCGCCCGCGCTGTTCTAATTGTGATTAATAAAACATATCACAGTCGGCGCGATCATCTGAAATACCGATTAATCGGCATATTTATACTATAAATGCTATAATACTTGACATTGGCAAATCATTGATTAACATTAGTGGTGCCACAATAAAAGAAGAAGAAGAAGACAATACAAGTTTTCCTCCTAAATAATTTGTTGAAAAAGTCATTTTGCTGAACTAAATACAATATATAAAATGTTAGCTATGATTACTTTACCTTTCCACCATTAAAACAAGCCACCCACAGATTGCCATCGGAATCAATTGTCATTCCATCTGGCAGACCAGTCACATTGTTGGCGGAGAAGCTGAATATTGTTCGTCTGTTACCTAAAATAAAATTTGCTAAATTATAGATTTAATACAATGCAGACTGTTTTTATGAGACAGAGTTTGCAAAGTATCCATATTTACATGTGTTTCATTAATTGCGTCAAAGAATATTAATAGGACTTTCAAGTAAAGACACAGATGGCGCTGAATATTGGATGCCTTATAACTTTTGTCCCATACAAAAACGGACTTCAGCAAATCAAGTGTTGTACAAAACTTATTAACAATAGAAAGTTCTAGTTAATGAATCCTTAATGTATGTGAAATTATCTTTACGCAAAGTCGATTGAATATTGATGATTTTTCAGGATTTCATAAAACCTAGGTGTAGTTGACATTGACATATTTTTTACATTTAGATAACAGATAATTTCACATACTTTCAAGATCCATTAACTAGAATTTGCTATTTTTAATAAGTTTTGTACAATACTTACTTGATTTGCTTAAGTCCGTTTTTGTATGGGACAAAAGTTATGATTCCTTAATTATTTTTATTGTAGATTATTTATACTAAGTTTCAAGAAAGAATGATTTTTATCATCCCCATACAAACATTGCCACCCCTGTTCTGCCCTTAGGGGTTGAATTTCGAGAAATCCCTTAATCTTGCCTACAATATAAAATCATCACCCTCTCCAAATTTCAAATTTAGTCAGTCAGTTGGGATATTGCCTTTTTGATTGAATATATTTGTTCATACCAACACTTCTTATCCAACCTAGACATAATATTTAATTTGAGACTACTTACAAATAGTTCCAGAATCGAGATCAAAATCGAACACATCAACATTTCTTGTTGGTGTGTCTATGTAGAACATAAATTTGTTATTCTTAGTCCATGTTATCCCATTCGATACAGACACTGGCCGCACTTTTACATGCGGATGTAGGTAGTTTTGCTCAGTCAGCAAATATAAGGAGCCTTGGTCTGGATCCACTTCGCCTTTCTCCTCCTTGCCCATTGTTCCTAGAGAAATAGAATGTACAAGAATAAATTTTGAGGCTCTCTCGTCCTTTTAAATTTATTTGCGATGTGTCCTGTCAGATCACGTAAGAAGAGCGCTAACTGTCGTTCAGAGATATATTCAGTAGACAAAAATGTTTATTAATTATTCAGATATTGACGATATTTTTCAGGGATAAAAAACCACTCCAATTTGAAATTAAAGAACAAACAAACACACTTATTGTATAGATTACAATAATATAAGAAACAAGTGCATGGTAACTTTCTTGAAAGGCTCAAAGTCCTGAATAGAATTTAAAAATTTAAAACAAAAACTCACAAAATTTTAATTACAGTACTTATTATTTTGTAACGTTCATTGCCCGACTCTTATGTACTAGTAATCTACCGACTATGGATTTGACGATTAGCCGTCTAACTACTATACGGCCCCAAACAGAACGACTATTTGCCGACTAGTCACCGACTATAAAAGTTGCCGAATAATCAGCTTTGACTTTTGATTTAGACTGACTATTCGGTCGATAGATCCCCTTAACAAGTACTGATTAATTGAGAATTTGAGATTGTTTAAGACTGGTTGATTTGTTACTTTAATAAGAAGTAGAACATATATTTAGTACTGGCGATTATAGTAGCATTTATTTCCCGTTTCCTGAACCATCAAAATCCGTTCAGCCGTTAGTACCTGAATAAGTAAAAAAGTAGTAGGATTCACTGTTCACTCACCAACCCACAATCTACCTCTTGCGTCGACTTTCCCATCGTTGCATCTATTATTTGGCAGGCCCAGGTCTATGACGCTCAGCAGTCTTAGTGATGTGTCGTTGTTTGCGCCGTTCCAGGGCAAAAAGTAGAGTTCTGATCTCACACATATTAGCACCAGACCGGGGGCGTTGGCCACTGTCACCACGGGGGATACAGGGCCGTAGTCTATGCAAAAAAAAATAGTTGAAATTTATTACTTACCTAACTGCCGGCCCCGTCGACGGCTTCGCACGGGCACAATATGGGTTTACAATAATTTAAATACCTATACAAATACGCTTATACCTACTTATATATTAGACATAGATATATGCTGCCGCGGAGGTTTTTGTAGATCATTTTATTCTACACAATTCTTTCCTACATCATTTTGTTATATATCTGACGGGTGAGACAGCATACGCCATGAAAACTCGCTAGGGCTAACTTTTTCCCTCGACTTGATTCACTTATACTGTCCACGGACGTATAGTGTAAATAAACTTCGATTATAAGAAACCTCGACGGTACGGAACCCTACTTAGATTGCGAGTCCGACTTGCACTTGGCCGGTATTTTACCTATGATGTGTGTTGTGACGTTGTCCGTGTCAGGATCTAGTCGATGCACTTTCTGGCCCGATATGTCCACCCAATACAGGGCGTTCTCTGATGATGACCAGTGCGGACCCTCGCTGTGTTCACCTCCGCGCCACACCTAGTAACATATGAATATAATGTACCTAATATGTCGGGGTTTTTTTTTTGGTTTGGCGGGTGCTGTCAGTAAAGCGACGTATATCCTAGCTAGCTAGACAAATCATGCGAATCCACGCGTCATGCACCAGTCATCACTTAAAAATCTATAATAATATGGATTGTAACCTAAAAATGATGTTTTTATTTGACGACAGGCTTAGCCTAGTCACTAGGCCCTAGTGGTTAATGGTTTTACTCACAAATACCATCGGCTAAAAGGGGGAGCCTTGGTCTTCCCTGGTACTGTAACACAGGCAACCCAAGAAAAAAGAGAGAAAAAAGAAGAATGTTTGCAAAAGTGATGGGCCACAGCATTATGTCAAATCGTTAATTTGATCGGATGTACTTACCTACTTTTGAAAGGACAGATCTATCTAGGTCAAGTACGATAAGACTTTAATTAAGTACCTACCCACTTCCTTTTATTTGCGTCTGACACCAATTTCTACCAAATTACTGTTTAACGTTGGTGGCTGAGTGATTAAGACGACTGGTATAAACTAGGCGGACCATGCACCAATGGGTTTTTTATAATTAAAAACTTATGTACATAATCCGTCAATTTTTTAAAAGGATTTCCGGGATAAAAGTAGCCTAAAGGCGAAATTCTGTGCAAAAATATCACGCCGTTCCCTTGCTATGTTTTGACGTGAAAGAAGGGCAAATAAACAAATTCTAAGTATTACTTCGTGTACCTCCAATTTTGTTCTCGCTTACATGGACCCCTGCGAAGTCGAAATCGACACCTGCTTTCAATAATGACCACTTTATACATTAATCCATGGGTTTACCCCTACTACCTATCGCAAATCGCAAGGTGTTAAGCAACAGTGCCTGCGCAAGTTCATGAGTGAAGGCTAAGCACTAATGTTACCTGCAGATGCTTTTTCCGTTTGAAAGTTCAAATGTTTTCCACATATGAGATTGAGAAATTGCAAATACCGTGCCAAATTACTTAAATAAAAACTAGGAAGTATCCTAAGTATTAATTAGAAATATTTTAGTTTTAACACTGCACCGATTTACTCACAGTTTTAATCAAGGGCGTATTCATAGGCATGTAGGCACCGGTTGTATAAAGGAACGTAGCTAGGGCGAAAACTTTCCCTGCGATGAACATTTTGTTTCAAGCTTTTTTTTTTAAAAACGCGACTTGCCTTCACCTTGTTGCGCCGGCAACTGAGTAACAAAATGTTAAGCAATGCCGGTTATACTGGATCATGTAGAATGTTTCGTCATTGTTGTTTCTAGTGCATTTGAAAATTGTGACGGCTAGGATTCGATTCGCGGGTTTAACGCTGTCTACCTTTTCTTCACGTGTCAATGTCTTCTTCTTTTACCTGCTGGTTACCCTGGGACCGATAACACAATTTCGGCAGTCTTAAGGCAAGAAAGAATTTCGGGGATAAATTGTCTGACTCTCCAGCTATGTCTGTGTAAAAAATAACCTAGATTAGTTGTTCTGTTTTGACGTGAAAAAAGATGTTACTCAAGGCTGAACAGGTTTTGATATTCGAATCCTGGAATACAGAGCGGAATTTTATTATGATACGTAAAAATAACTACTAAATGAGTAGTGAAATCTGCTCCGTCTTTAGACTGAATAAGTTGGCATTGACCTAACCGATAAGATTCATTGTCCTGTCCTACAAAAATTATACACATATAATTCTTATAATAAATTTTACGTTATATTTTTATATAATTTTCCGTCTTTATGATGACGGCGTTTATTTGAGTTTCGCGTCTTTTGCAATTAATTGACATATACGTATTTTATTTATGATGGACGAAATGAAAGCTATATGAAAAGAGTCCTGAAATAGATTAGTTTATTAAAAATATTATTATTTTATCATAAGTCATTTGCATAATAATATACCTATACTTTTATCTCAAACAAATTAAAATTCCGTTACATATAAGTAATTACATTGTCAATTAAATATAAATAATTAACCATAAAAATTATGTATTAATTAACATTTTTTTTTTATTTAGTTAGAATTTGAGCTCTTTTGGTCACAGATCAACGCGTTCTCGAGGAAGTCTTCCATTAATTTGAAGGTCAAGTTTTTTCTTAGGAAGTAATTTAGATTTACTCTATAGTTCTTAAATCGTTTTATAGTTGAGAGTTTTACTATACGCCATGAAAACTCGCCGGGGCAAACTTTTCCCAGACTTGATTCACTTATTTTATACTGTTAATGCTCAGCTCCTAAACATGATAGGTAAAATGTTCAAAACTTGTGAACTTTCCCGGTGAAGCAAACTATTTAATAGTGAAAACCGCAGCAATATCCGTTCAGGAGTTTTCACGTGAAAAGGTCACAGACAGACGCGCCGGAGGAATTAGTTTTAATATGTGTAGTGATGATGACGCTTAAATATTTTCTCTTCCATTTTACACCCTGAAATTTAGTTTTTGTAGAAATACCACATTAAACAGAGGAAAATGCATATGAAAATTACAAATCCTATGATGATAAAATTATCAAAAAAATCGATGCACCTCAACAGAACTGAACGCTCTTTAGGTATAGGCTCACAAATACCATCGGCTAAAAGAGGAAGACTTGGTCTTCCGCTGGGTGCCCGGAAGTGTACCACGGTTTCGAGAGCTGTAAGGCAACCTGTGAAGGAAAAAAAATTAGACATTACGCTATAATAAATATTATAATTTACTTCCTAAGAATATATTATCACACCCTTGTCAAGTTTTTATTAAAAATAAGTGCGGATAATAATAATGTATTGGGTAGCAATTTCAATATGTGATATGAGATTATCTTTACATATTGACAAGTTGTATGCTAATGCACCATATTAAATGGTAATAAATGTACAGGTTGACCTTATCTAGTATAAAGTCTGTGACCTTAATGTGTATGGTCTTTCATTTAACACCCGCATTGTTCCTATCTCGTACAAAGAAAATTTTCTAATTTTTTGTGAGCATGTTCGTTTAATTTCATTCCATTAGCTTTTTATGAACTTTGATTTTTCCTCATTCCATTAAAATATACATAATGCTTCAGAGGGCACGTAGAGAATTCGCTTTCTTCTAAAAAAATAACTGATATTTACGTCCAGCAACGGGCTTGCCACCTGTTCTGTTTAATATGGACAACTGGCAAAAAGTGGACACTGTTACCGTTGTGTCTGGCCACACCGCAAGGTACAAAAGCCGTGAAGGTGTATGTGTGTGTTAAGTTAATATATTTTATATTATTTTAAACAAATAAAATTGCATCATTGATATATTATTTCACTTATTTTGTATCTGTTTATATTAAAGTAATAAAATCTAATAATCCTTATAGCCCATAGAGTACTAAGCCCATAGAGTACGGCCTCGCACGGGCAGAAAAAAATTCTAGGGTGAATGAGATAGTGTCTCAGGATAAAAGTGGCTACGGGCCCTCTAACTATCTCTGTGCAAAAAAATCACGTCGATCCGTTGCTCTGTTTTGACGTAAAATAAAGACTAAGAAACACCTCATAAAAAGTATTCTAAAAATGCTATCTAAGTTTTATTGTAAACTATATTAAAATCCATACAGAAGTTTCGAAATTCTTTTGCACAAAGGTTACTTAGAGACATATGTTATTTTTTGTTTTTTTTTTACTATCTTCACGGGTTGCCATACAGCTCTCGAAACCGTGTACGGTCCCAGGTACCCAGCGGAAGACCAAGGTCTCCCTCTTTTAGCCGATGGTATTTGTGAGGCTATACCTAACGAGTGCATGGGCAGTTCTGTTGAGGTATATTTAGATGTGGTTTGTCGGATTATGTACGTATAAGTTTTTAATTATAAGAATCCCATTGGTACATGGCCGGGATCCGGGATCGAATCCGTGGTCTGCCTGGTTAATACCACCACTCGGCCATCGACGCGCTTTTAGGCTACTTTTATCCCGGAAATCCTTGGGAATAAAATCTTGTCACATTTCCAAAATTTGCCACGTGCGAAAGTCTAGTAATTTTAGTACAGACGGACGCTTTATAGCTTATAGGAGCTTAGCAATATACACAGCATATTTATAGAAACAATAGTCCATTCGTTTCGATATGGACAAAAGTATGCATTGGCATAAATCTCGTGTAGTGTAATGATAGTATAACGAAGAACAATAGATAATACACGAGGCCTTTTTGTATGTGCAATTTTTTTTGCAGTACGCAATAATAGTATAATAATAATATAATGTCTTTCCGTATCGTTCGTCTCATTACCTGTCGTAAAAAAACGGGTTGCCTTACAGTTTCGGGGATTCGTTGCCGGGCCCAGGGTACCCAGCGGAAGACAAAGTCTTCCTCACTTAGCCGAAGAGTTTTTGAAGCTATACCTAACGAGTGGCCAGCTCTGTTGAGGTATGTAGATGGAAAAGCCTCTTAGGTGTGGTTTGTTGGATTATGTACATAAGTTTTTAATTATAAAACCCATTGGTACATGGCATGTCTAGCTAGTTAATACCAGACGTCTTAACCACTCGGCTACCGACACACCTTAATTTTAATTATGTATTTATTAAATTCCAGATGAAATGTTTCATGGACCTGAAGGCAGGTGGGTCGCTGTGCACTGTCCTCGCCACCATGTTCCGCTTCAAGTCGGAGCAGCGGTGGCGCAAGTTCGACTTCCAGGTCGGTAAGGTATGCACCCGTGTCGGCACGCCTGCTCACCAACGGTCCGTGGGGCTAGCACGTAACACGACAATCTCGACATCGGTACAGTATGCTCAATATACACTACCCGGCAGTATATAGTACCCATCGGGCTTAAGGGACGTTATAGCAACTGCCGACATTAGCCCCGGAACAACTAAGGAATTAAAAAATGACATGAATAAAACTGTTTTTGGTGACATTGACACTTATTTTCAAACTAGAAATGTCATTTATTAGCGAGCAAGTAAAATACAACTGGGTAAGTTGTTTAGAATTTGCGACCGGTTACTATAGCAACCGAATTCCCTTTTTGTCGTTAAAACCGTTTTAGTCTAGCTGTGCTTTGCGGTTGCACCCGCCCCTTTGGGCCTATAACCTTCCTCAAAAATTGGGCTATCAAATGCAAAAATAATTTTTAAATTCGACTGGTAGTTACAGATATCTATTAGCGCTATCAAACAAACAAACTCTTCAGCTTTTTATTATTACTTTAGATAAGCTAGCCGTATTGTAGAGCGTGTATCTGTCATTCGTACACGTGTAAACGTTGCGCGACAGATACAACGCGACGCTTTAACAATCAGAAGTCTCTTTCTAGAGCCCGATGGGTATTATTTTTTGCCGGGTACTGTACATGAATGTAATATAAACTGGCTTATAGACAAACAAACGATTGACATATCTTTTTTTAATTTATTAGGCAGTGTAACAAACAATATATTATGGTATTTAATTAATTCCTTTAATGTTGAATGCTATTTAAAAAAAGTAGAACCATGCCGATGGTCGCACATCATGGGCACTGTGCGACCATCGGCAGCACCCCCCCAACGAAGAAAAAAAACACCCAATCAAACTTTTCCTATTTATAATATTAGTTTAGATAGATGAAATAAGAGATAATTTGTTTGTCTATAAGTATACTAAAAAACTATTCAGTAGATTTTATTTTATTTTATTTTGGTTGTAAAATAAAAATTGTCGTTGATAATTACGTGCTTGACCCATAGCTCTGTCTCACCTCGCATCTGGCTGCAATGATTACTGATTACACTATACATACATACAGTCCGATCAACAAGGTTTTTTTTATCTTTTTCATTTATATTATTTGATACATATTCAACATTTACAAAATTATTGTATAGATCCCCTTTGTTGATCGGGCTAATACACTTGTACATAGTAGAGGTTATTGAATAATTAATTGTATTGTATTTTTAAACTCCTGTTCTCAATTTTATTCGTCAGTATTTAAAAAAAACGTTATTACCTATCTCAGACTCTGATTTCTCACGGTTCTTATACATTCAAAATGACCTTAAAAATGTATGAGATATTTTGAAATTCACCATTTTGATTTGTTAAAACAGAAATAACATGAGAGTAAATTACGTATTTTGCAACGCCTGTTTTTATTCACAATAGATACACATTATATGTAAATTTCTATTACACGAGCATAGAAAACACACCACGATATTACATTATGTACCAGTTTTCATTGTACATCCGTCATGCTGATCTAACTGCACGATTCAAGAGTGTAATTAACAGGATTGATATTTTGTAATTATATATTTAAAATACTCTTATGACTAGCAGTTGCCAGCGACTTTGTTTAGAATTGTGAATTATTATCACAATAAAATGGTTAACATCTATGTAAAATTCAATTCAATAGCATTGGGAAATTTTAAGTAATTTTTTTAGTTATAAAAAAACAACAGAAATTTCTATTTTTTGTAGTTACCTTTATTGCAAAAGAGAAGTAATTCGTCTTGCGGATAAAACAATATTTCACTAATTAAAAAGTGGATGATATGCTTTTTTATACCTATTTAATTTTGATTTTGAACTGAACTAATCTAGTTTTCCTCTCTTATTGTAATTACCAATGATGTAAAAATAACTTTGGGTATTCAAAAACTGTCAATTGTATATAAATTAATCTTTTCAAAGCACAAACAATTCGTTTTTAATTTAAATTATTTAGCTGTGTTAATATCATATTTCTGTAAATATCACTTTTTGTAGCAAAATATTTGTCCACCTTAAAGCACTTTTATTGTTTAAATTATAAGATATAAATCATGTTACCAATCCCCAGGGTACCCAGCGGTAAACATTGGGTTAGCCAATGACATTTTATTGAGACTATCCAACTATCTAAAGGTGGCAATTTTTGTTGAATATTTTTCTTTTTTCTTGATACATGTGTTTTTGTGGTGCCCATGCCAAACTGTTCCATTTCATTGCTGCTAATCATGAGGGGATGTTGAGAATTGTCTAAAAATATTAACAAAATTTTGATTTTTGTTATGTGTTATGTCTGTGTGAATAATCACAATATAACTATTTGTTGTTTTTTTCTCATTAACTAATTGCATGTCATGTTTTTTTATTTTGAAATAATTAACAAGTATTTTGAGTTTGAGGTCTTCGGTTTGATGTCACACATTGGACCCTATCAATTTTAAATTGTGAAACGAGATGCATTTTAGTCATGCCCTGGAGGATGATACTTTTTTAATATTAAATTTTTATACCTTTACTTTTTTCGTACCTGATTTTAGACTCTATATAATTCCAAATTGCTATTGATTACTATTAATTGAGGTTATTTTTTTTAAACCTAGCTAGGATATTTATCATACAGCCAGTGTGAAAAGAAATATTATTTAAAAAAATAGTTACTTCTACACTGACATACAACATTATCCTCTCTTCCCCTCCCCCCTTCCACATACCGTTACAGAACCCGTCCCGGAAGGACCTGAACTTGCAAATGATGATGGAGATTGAGTCGGCCCTCTTGGAGAATGAGAACATCAGGTGCCCCAGTGTGTTCATTCGGCCCGAGGTAGACAAGGCCACGGCTAACAAAGTCAAGGACGTTATTGTTAATCACCAAGGAGAGATTTGTGGTAAGTGCCCGGCAAATAAACAAAACCATGGCAAATGCTAGCGCAGGGACCACCATCTTAATTTCAAATAAGCAACCATAGTGGTTTCACTGACTCAAATCAGTCACTGACTAAGTTATTTTATTGTAAATTATCTAATCTGTGACCATAATGTCGTTTGTTTACGTGATGTGACGTAATCATCGCGCTCAGAACATTTTCGCGGCAATTTTAAAAATAAATGTTTTTTTAATGAAAATATCTACAAATAAGTATAAAATTTTCCAATTTTTTTTATTGGGTATAATTAACCGTACAGATATAATTTAAAAGTATTTCCAAAAAAAATGCCAACTCTCCTATTGCGGCGCTTCATTTTGGGTCCTTCTAAAGTGATACAAAAAATGGACTACACGGATGTAAGATGTGTGTTTGATGTTGAAGATAGATTTTTTTGGAAATGTACTTACCGAATTTCTATAATCGTCTGGAGATTACAAAGCTTATTTACAATTCTTATTTAAACATATTATTCATTAAAATAATACACTCTGTTGGTTAAAAATGAAAATGTCTATAAGAATCGTCGCAAACCTGGTGGAGAGAAGCACACAAAGTGGCCAGTAATTTATTAATTGCTAATATAAAATGCTCTGCTCTCCGCCAGCCGTGCGAACATGACACGGGCGGTTTTGTTTATACCGGTGGGGTTAGCAATGTCAGCATTTTATTTGACTCGGAAGGCCAAAAACGACGGGTCCGCACCATTTGGTCAGATAAGGAATGCCCGGCCCGAAAATGTAATGCAAACCCCGCGGATATATAAAGACAAATAATGTCTACACCGACAGTTAGATTTTGCCTACGTATAGATACTTCTCTAGCCAGGCAGGTCTGCGATGTCCCTTAACAGGTAGAAGTGACAGTTTGAATCTTTCCACTTTGACAGACGACGAGGAGGACGCGACTCACATAATCTACCCGAGCGTCGACCCGCTAGAGGAGGAGTACGCCCGGCCGGTGTTCCGTCGCGGGAACTCGGTGTTGATGCACTGGTACTACTTCCCGGACAGCCACGACACCTGGGCGGTCGCCGATCTGCCGGTATTGTTTTCACTGCATTTATTAACTAATATTATAAATGCGAAAGCGTGTTTGTTTGTGTTTGTCTTCATAATCGAGCAACGAATCAACGTGATTTTTTGCACAAATATAGTAGTACATTACATTTACAATGAGATCCCTATGGATACATGATGACATACATGACTTCGAGATCCAATATGGGCTCCACGAGCGTATATGTCTGTCCGTAACCTTTTCACGCAAAAACTACTGAAGGGATTTTATTACGGTTTTTACTATTAGATAGGTTATCATGTTTAGGAGCTGAACAATATCAGTGAATCAAGTCGGGGGAAAAAGTTAGCCTCGGCGAGTTATCATGACGTATTCTGTCTAATCCGTCAGAGGTCAAAATGTTTAAAATAAAAATCAAATACATAGTTAAACTTTCCTACCAGGTGGATGTACCAGAGAATGTTAGCTGGGAGATGACTCGCAACGAGCCCTGGCGCGTGTCTGCCACGTGGGCGCTGGACATGCCGCAATACAACGAGTGGATGAACGAGGACGACTACGAACTGGACCAGCATGGCAAGAAGAAGGTAAGACTGATTTGGATGAATTATTTGTCTTGGTAGGCTGTGCAATTTGAAGAGCATACAATATTGGCACAGTATAAGACCATGGAGAATATGGCCTTTTTTGAAGTCGGTTAAAACATAGTTTTTAGTGTGTTCCTATACAATGCTATGATAATCTAGTACTTCTAAAAACAACAACAACATGGCCAGAGACAACAGTAACACAGTGTTCACTTCTAATATTTCTTGATAGTCATAGTTTGGTTTAAGTTTTAGGTTTAAAAAAAATGTAGGAACATTATTTTACATTCACTTACAATTAGCAATCTATACTAATAATAAAGCTGAAGAGTTTGTTTGTTTGAACTACCAGTCTGATTTGAAAAAATGGTTTTGTTATATAACATCACGCTATGACCCAAAGAGGCGGAGCAGTAACTAATAACGCGGGTGCAACATAGCAAATATAGGTATAGGTAATTTATGAACTAGCTGCAATACAAAATTTAAAATCCAGTTTAACTCTTTATAATATAAAATAGGACTTCAATGTCCTTTTAAAGATATTGAATGATTGTCATGTGGAAGAGCATTATAAATGAACGAAATTCCTTCTATTCATTCTTAAACAATAATATTGGCAGGTGCACAAGCTGCGTTTGTCAGTGGATGACATGATGCCGGGCAACGAGCCGACCACCAAAGTCAAGAAAGGGAAACGGAAGCGGTCTCCGTCACCGCCGCCGCAGAAACACGGCAAGAGGAAAAGGTAAATTAGGCATCAATTTGAATTTTACTTTAATATTTTTGTTGTTGTTGATTTTTAACCCACGACGAAAAAAAGAGGGTTGTTATAAGTTTGAAGCCTATAATATCTGCTTGTCTGTGGCATCGTACATACCAAACGGATTTGATTTCAATGAGATTTTTTTTTATTTGAAGACTGATTTAGTCTGGTTTAGATGATTCTTAGCTATGGTTTATGACAATCGGGTATTCAGCTACCAAGAAATTCAAATCTTTATTAAAGCTAGCGATCAAGATTATATGTCACTATTATCCGTATAACCGTAGACTCTAACCACCTTCAACTTTTATTTTAATACTAGCTTTCCGACCCGGCTTCGCATGTGGAAGTTTCTGATTGGTTGACATTATGGTTACTTACTCCTTTGGGTCGTAGTGTGATGTTATATAGCCGGACCGGTAGTTCCTGAGATTAGCTCGTTCAAACATACAAACTCATGCACACATGTTTTTCACTTCCATGGACGCATTTTTCCTCCACCATTTAAATATTGATTATAAAAATAATATTTTGCGACAGTCGCCTTCAGAAGCGCGGCCGAGACAACGATCCTGAAGACGAGGAAGACACGACTTCTCGCGACAATACAGACGTCGCGCCTACACCGGACAACGAACGGTCCAATGATGGTGAGTTTTACACCACGGAGCGTAGATGGCGCTAGTGTCGCATTTATCTATCGAGCTAGTCAATTTAGCTTACTCGTCAATATTTATTGTCTAATCTGTGTTATAGCCAGTTATAATGGCGGCATTGGGTTGGGAACGACATCCTCTTACCAAAACTACACCTTAAAACGGTGCATTTTGACGCCAAAGAGTATATACTATTCATCTTGCCGCAAAAAAAAAATACCCTTCGCCCCGTATAGTCCTCCTAGATGACGGCTTACAACATTACTTTATTTTATAACTGTCACCCTCGTAAAAACATATGGCAATTTGACAATACTGATATTAATTAAAAAAAATATTTTAAAGCAATGAGCTGAATTGAGACATATATTATATAATATACCTACCATGAATGAAAAATCGTCTACTCAGAATTTGGATTGACATCAAAACGTAAACGAATACGTGTTGCCACAACTGATTTAGTATCTTGAGTGAACGTATTGCTGGCACTGGCTATAGGCATAACAATAATGCTACAGGTAATAATCTAATATAATCCTAGTTGCAATTGCTAAAAGTTATCTATTTCACTTTTGAAAAGCCTGCACGGACGTTCCAAGTGAGCCAACTGCTGGTGAGTACTACTTTTCTCTACGCCACATACATTTCTGAATCGTGGTTCAGTTTTGTCGTGAAATCAAGTGTTTGCTGATTAGGACTTCATTTAATTTTAGTACGCCAACATTCCTCCTGAACATCTTCATTGAAGAGGGGTGTAGGCAGAGAGAGAAATCAATTCAATTTCACGATGACAATTACTTAACTTAAGGGGGTGCCCTCGACTAGCCATCTATACTAATATTATAAAGAGAGGTTTATTATTAAGTAAACTCAAAAACTAATTGACCGATTTTGAAAATACCTTTCACTGTTCTTCGTTATTCCAAATAGAGGTTGCTTTTTCATCTATACTAATATTATAAATGCAAAATTCCGTTTTCGACGTGATTTTTTTGCACACAGTTTCTGGAGGGCCCGAAATTTTATCCCGGGAAACATCTAATGCTATTTGTTAAGTTGAGAAATGAACACAGGTGCTGCGAGTACGTCGGGTGACCAAGGCGCTGCGACACCCATTCCCGCGCCGCCCGTGGTCGCTGAGGCGCCCGCCACACCCGCGCCGGCTATAGAGCCTGTTGATGACTCTCAGAGCAAGCAAAGCGATTCTAATACACAGGTACAACCATAGACTAATTTATATCTATACTAATATTATAAAGCCGAAGAGCTTGTATGGGTGAACGCGCTAATCTTTGGAACAACCAGTACCATTTGAAAAACATTTTTGCGCTCAGTAGACCGTTTATTATTTATGATGATGAATATTGTCGAAATGTAGAAACTTGGAGGACCTGATTAGTGGTGTCAATATTGTTGTCATAGTTCAACTGATCTCCAATAGATGGCATCTTTTACAAAATAAATAAATTAGTCTTAATTTAAAAGAAACATTTAATTTTCATTTTCATTGTTTCATTTGTTTATTTCTCGTCATTAGAGCGAACATTTTAACATTACCTTTGATACAGTATTAAGGGAGACATTTGATTCCGATTACACTTTTTGTTTTTAAATTCCAGGAAACAACAACAAAGGAAGAGGACAACGTGACAGATCAGACTCATCATATTGTGGTGCCTTCATACTCGGCCTGGTTCGATTACAACTCCATACACACTATCGAGAAGAGAGCCATGCCGGAGTTCTTCAATGGGAAAAATAAGTCCAAAACGCCCGAAATATATCTTGCTTATAGGTGAGTGAGTATAACAAGCTAGAAATAAGGTGTTTCATCTGTATGGATTCGCCGCAAATTTGTCTGGAATTTTCCATGAATGCGGAGGGAATCCTAAACCGTGCGGATTTTTTACAATTAAGTAAAGAGTGAAATAAAAAAAATCGAAAATTTGCATCGTTTATTCACATGCACGATGCATAACGACATTTATATTATATTTACAAGAAAGTCCGGAATTTTCATTAAATGTCAGGAATTTTCTCCGGAATTTCAATTTTTTGATCGGGGAACCCGACGTCCAAGCCACTCGCTTCTTGTGGCAGCGTATAAAGTACGCGCCACAAGCCCAAGGAATTTCGTACATTGACTTTACTATACTATAAACGTACCTATTTAATTATCATCCCAAATGTATACGCCATGTATCATTGGTTTTAAAAATTTACAATAATTGTTATAGCCTTATAATCATCAAATTTTAAAAAAAAATAACATCTAGTGTTATTTAGGTCAATGTACGAAATTCCTTGGGCTCGTGCGCGTACTTTAGTTTATTAGCTATAAGTTGAGCCTAAGAATATCATGTGGTTAGACTGCGCTCTACACAATTGGTATGCTTAATCTGGCTCAACTTATTTGGCGCGCACTATATCCAGTTTATTTCAATTGAGGATCCTTGTCCTAGGAATATGTGAAAGTGACAAATGTAATTCCTCAAAGTGCAGCGACCTGTTCTGTTAATTATGGGCAACTAGTTTATTGGTGTCTCTGACTGACCACACCGCAAGGCATAAAGGCCGTGCACACTGGTTTTGTCACTAAAATCAATTACCGGATGTGTTCACAGAAACTTCATGATAGATACTTACCGCCTCAACCCCAACGAGTACTTGACGAGCACGGCGTGTCGGCGAAACTTGGCCGGCGACGTGTGTGCGATTATGCGTGTGCACGGATTTCTCGAGCAATGGGGTCTGATCAACTACCAGGTATGTGTACCAGGCCGGTTTGATCTGGTGTCTAGTGGATAGAATACCAGTTCAAGCGAACATCACACGCGCGGTTTTGTCTACCGGTGGGGTTAGCATCCATTCTATCCATTTTCTCTGTCTGTTACGCTTTCACGGCTAAACCGTCGACTCGATTGTGATGAAATTTGATACGGAGTAAACCTAGAGAAGGACAATGCTATTGTTTTATACAGTCCGCTAAGGGGGCATAATAGGGGATGGACGTTGGACGTTAGTATGGCCTTCACAGGAAAAACTCGGGGCGGAAAGCTAGTACTTAATAAAACTTAAAGAGTAAAAGCGATATCGTTAGGTGTATTTGCAATTTGGAGATATCAAATAAAGGGTAAAGTAGGCCACACATTGGTCCGGCATCGCACTGAAACTATTCCATTCCGGCCGCCGGATGATCTAGGCGAAGCGTTCGTTACAATAATTGGACGAGTCTGTGGTCGGTTTCGGTGGACCTCTCCAAAGGGGTCGAATCGACACAAAACGATATTGTTTTATCAAGTAATTTACTTGCGTGTCTACACCGTTAGAAAAAGAAAAGATAATATCCCATAGAGACAAAACAGGACAAATTGTCGCGTCGCGGTTAGACAAGTTTTGTCTACTTTTATCTAGCCCGTAATGGTAGCCATCTGATTGAGCGAAATATTTGTCAACTTACGTTCGGACGTAGTTTTTCTCTATGTCAATAACATACAAAAATTTCGTTGAAATTAGATCATATTTAGGGGCAGTAAATCGTTTACTCCGTTTGTTGAAAATGATCCCCGAAAATTTAACCAAAATTCATTGAGCCGTTTCGGTTTCTATTTTGTAATTTACTGCCGCTGTGGATGCCGCTGATATCAAAGAACGCTGTTCGTGTATGTTTTTTTTTATGTATATTATTTACACCATCTTTCTTTAGTCTTCCTAATTTAGCTATCCTTGTTCTGGCCAGAGAACTTTCTTTTCCTGATTTCTCATGTAAATAATTGTCCAAGTTGCGAGTAGGACTCGCACGTCGAGGGTTCCGTTATGTTTTCCTATAAACTATAAGCTGTCTTATACTTTATATTCCCTATTTATTTTTTTATTTTAGACTAGTAGTTTCGGAGAGCAGCAGTTTTCGTATATTTTCTTTAATATAATTCAAATATTTGTATTTCTTGTAACGAACCCTTTTTATTATTTCCCCCCATAGTTAACCCCCAAAATCGAAATTCGATTATTTTGAGCTCGTAATTGGGTTATCAAACACTACATATGTTCCAAATTTCAATTTTGTCGTCCAGTCCAGACAGACGAGTGATCCTATAGGGTTCCGTTTTTTGATCGGATGTACGAAATCTTAAAAATTTAATTTTCTGTTTTGCAGTTAGACGCAGATGTCCGTCCCACAGCTATGGGCCCGCCGCCCACGTCCCACTTCCACGTGCTGTCAGACACGCCCTCTGGCTTGCAGTCGCTCATGGCGAGAGCCACGCAACCCAGACCAGGTAAATATTTAAGGATATATTAAATGAATACCTACGTAATTTAAAATAATTACTACTCATCTATTTAAGAAATTTGCTACTGCGGAAAGCGATTTACTCAACACAATGCTTTCCTATACGATTTTGTTATATTATTATCTTAGACGGATTAGACAGTATACATTATCTTTTTCTTGCAAATCCGATTACACTGTATATTTTTATCGGGTTTGGTGTCTTAATTCGGTACAGTAGTTTTCTAGTTTATCTTACAAAACTCATTATTTACCTACCCCTAAACTGCTCACCAAAGAAAATCTAATCTCCGAGCGATTATCGTAGCTTACTAGGTATATATCAAGGTAGCCTTAAGCTTGACATGTCCAACCAACGTAATTTTTGTTCCAGTGGAAAATGCGGCCGTGCCCAAACTCGAAGCTGGATTACCCAACGGAACAGATCCCGGCACCGCGGCGCCGTGTGTCCCCACGCAGCCCTCGGTGCTCACACCACTTTTGCCAAAAGCGGAGCAAACTCTCGAAATGGGCGGCGCGGCTGGACTTAAAATGGACCAGGTTGGTAAATAAATTGGCAGAGTGTGGAAGACGCCCATACACATCGTATGGAGCACAGTCTGACCACGTGATACTTTTCGGATCAACTTATATGGCGTGAGTTATACTGCTCGATCTACAAATCTAAATATATAAAACCACTGAAAATATAATATGAAAATTGAAAGGGGGTGCAGTAAGAAAGGATTTTTCGAAAATCAATCCCTAAGGGGGTGAAATGGGGTTGTATTCCTGATACAACGCGTAGGAAGTAGCGGGCAACTGCTAGTCAACAAATTTACGAAATAATATAAGTGATATAATTGATAATCGAAAAAGAGCAAAGACATTTGACGCAAAAATAAGCGGCCAACGCCGACGACTCTTTTACAGACAAGTAAAGTAATTCTAATTCGAAATTTGTTTGAATATTGGAACTTTTTGAGGTTCTTTAGATGTATCACTTGAATATACCAGTTTTTAAGGTTCTTAAGATGCTACACATCATTGGCGACTACTGTAAGACTTGCACTTTTTTTTCACAGTATCGCACAGCAGCCCGCGGCCGTGAATGGACAGACCAGGAAACCTTACTGTTACTCGAGGCTTTGGAGTTGCATCGGGACGACTGGAACCGTGTCGCCCAACACGTCGGGTCTCGGACGCAGGACGAGTGCATATTGCATTTCCTGAGACTGCCCATAGAGGACCCTTATTTGGAGGACGCGCCTTCTGGTATCTATCATTCAAATTCATTCAAATCGGACATTCAAATATCCGACAGTAAATGCTTCTAATATTGCCCGATTCTGTCAATCGAGCTCCATGCTGGAATTTCCTTTCACTTGCACTTTATAACGTCCCCCTATGAAAATGGAAGTTTTTCGATATTGAACCGATTTTGTTTCAGTTACAAGCAGTAGGGCCCCTTCATTTTGTTTTATTAGACCACGCTTACTTGACTTCATTATTATTTTATCTCAACTGCCTACCTACAGAATAGATAGTAGGTTTGGTGTAAAATCCAACAATGCATCGAAATCTATATCTACACAAATATATAATAAAAAGTTTGTAAGTTTGGATGTATTCGTTCATGAATAGAAATCTACAATATCCCTGAGTAATATAGGCTAGATTTTATTTTCTTCGAAAATATCCACGGGCGAAGCCGGGGGCGGAAAGCTATGTAAAATAAAAAACATTGTATATTTTTAGACCCAGGCCGCCTTGCCTCTAGATCCCTTCACGTTCCCCGGGGGTGGTAAACCTGATCTTGAGTATTTTTTATTAGGTGGAGTGCTCGGTCCGTTGGCATACCAACCGATACCGTTCAGCAAGACCGGCAACCCTGTCATGAGTACGGTGGCCTTCCTCGCGTCCGTGGTAGACCCGCGAATTGCTAGCAAAGCGACGCGCGCCGCTATGGACGAGTTCGCAGCGATTAAGGTAAGCCACAGTTGAAATTAAAACTCATACGTTCTGGTCAGCTGTGCCTGATTTTATCGAAAGGCAACGAATCCGTCTGCTCTCTGTGAAATTGTAAGTTCGCGAGAGGGAATCTATGGCATTCTGGACAATTTTGAAGTAAAGTCTGATTTCGAATGGTACAGTAACCGTCTGCTTTTTTTTGACAATGTTCAAAGTTATGTCAAAATCAGCCAAAGTATGTACATTTTGTAACAAGCGGGGTTAGCATAGTCATACGTCAAAAAGCTAGTATGTATGTGAAAAACAAGGTGGAATAAATAATAGACCAACCATCATGATATGATAGCGCGATTTCCATGCATCTACAATTAATTTTTTTATACAGGACGAAGTGCCGGCGGCCATGATGGAAGCGCATATAAAGACGGCCGGCGCGAGCGGTGCCGCCGCTTCACTCGCGAGCACCGGTATCGCTGGGACCGCGCCTGACCCACCTCCAACAGGTAAATACTCGCTCACCTGCCATTATGTCAATTTCTATGTGAGTGAAAGTCATATAGATGTCTTTAAAAAATTGCCATTACTTTGCGTTTTTGTTGCTGTCCAAAGAGAGTAGGATTGGCCCGAAGTGTCACCAGGATCCTCTCGGGTCATTTCGGGATCACAGTGAACTGCGGAATGCTGGACCCACTGGTGGATGGAGCAGTCACTTCTTTAATAGAAAGTATTGTATTGTAGCATAATTTTCAGAAGTGCGGCAGACGATTTGTCGCACTTCTCGTCTTCCTGGCATTACTTTACACTAGCTCATTTAGTTTAGGGGGAAGAGTGTCATGTTATCTGAAAATCTATTTTTGTTTCAAGATGCACCCACAGAGAAGAAGGAGGGTGGTGATGTGAAAGTAGAGCCGATGGAAGTGGAAGAGCCAGAAAAGGTGAAGGAAGAGCCTACCGACCAGCCTCCAGCCGAAAATACTAAGGATACACCACCAGCACCAGGTTAGTATCTACCCATTTTGCTCAGACACATCTATCTATTTATCACTCTTTTTTTACTCATGAGGCGTAGGCAGAGATAATAGAATTTCTTTTGATATAATATGATCCTGACATAACTCTCATTTATATTCAACACAATCGGTAAAATTTGTGTGTAATTCGAGCATTGCCCTCAATCAGCAAGTTTTAAATATGTTCAATGAAATGACATAAGTTTTTTGCTACGAATTATTAACCAAAAAAGTAATATTTATTGTTTTTACAAGAAAACAATTATGTTAACGTCTAAACGCACTACGGTAGGTGATGCTAAGAGAACTGCACACTCATTGTCCTACACTTGCCATTAAATATGCGCAGAAAATGTCGAGCAAGTGGACGCCAAACTCCAGTCAGCCGCTGCCGCCGCGCTCGCCGCAGCCGCTGTCAAGGCTAAGCACTTGGCTGGCGTCGAGGAGCGCAAGATCAAGTCTTTGGTCGCGCTGCTAGTTGAGACTCAGATGAAGAAATTGGAGATAAAATTGAGGCACTTTGAGGAGCTTGAGGCCACTATGGAGAGGGAACGGGAAGGTATGTTAAAAACCTACATTTTAAAGCGCGTTTCACGAAAGAGTCCCTTTTGAGGTTATTTTGAGCTAGATTTGGTGATTAGTGATTGGTGATAGTGCATTTACGGTACATTTTTATAACCAAAGGAGTCTATAGCCCATTGGTAGGGCTTTGCAGTTAAAACCTGGAATCAATAATTATCACTCGTGTCAAAAATGCTAATCACCAATTTTCTTTAAGAATATGTGCCTTAATCGACTTCTGCTTCGGAGGGCACGTAAAGTTTCTAATTATAACAGATTTATACATCTGTTAAAGAAGTGACGCGGTTCATTAAGTGCAGCTTACCATGCAGCCCCTTTAAGGAATATCATGAAACCTAAATTAACGATATGTCATCAGGTTTGGAGTACCAGCGTCAGCAGTTAATTCAAGAGAGACAACAGTTCCACCTGGAACAGCTGAAGGCGGCAGAGTTTCGTGCCAGACATCAGGCGCATCAGAGGTCTCATATACATTATATTCAAATAATTAACTAACTTTTAATTTATATGGGTTTTATAATAAAAAAATATATGTATATTATCTGACAAACCATACAAAGAGACTTTTCCATCTACATACCTCAACAGAGCTGGCCACTCTTTAGGTATAGCCTCAAAAAATCTTCGGCTAAATGAGAAAGACTTAGTCTTCAGCTGGGTTTTTGTTAGACGGCATGAATGGAGTGTAGTTCCAATTTAATATCTAATTAGGGTATTGAGATTTTATATAGAAATTCTTGGACTGTTACCGGTTCCCGGGATGCTGTAAGGCAACCCGTAAATTTTTTTTTTAATTTAACCATACAATGAGCGTTTGAAGTAATAGGCAGGTTGATAGTTGCCATTGTATGCCCTATGAATATGTAGAAGAATTGCCAATATGGACATTTGTCATGGCATTCTTCGAAAGATATAGTTGTATGTCTAATGCACAATTTTGGAAAGGACTCTAACTCCTTAATTAACTAATTCCAAGAACGGGGAGTGTCATATTTTTTCCATTATTTTCAGGAAATTGCATATCAAATATAACTGCAATAAAATAAAAAGTAGAACGCTTAAAGGTATAACGCCCGTCACAGCTATATGTAATATATATTATAGTAAGGCATATTGATTGTTTTCGCCTTCACAGGATACAGCAAGAAGGGGTGCCCGTGGGTATACCGAATGCTGTGGGTCCCGCGGGCCCCGTCGGACCTGCTGTGCCGCCGGAACAGCCCCCGGTTGAACAAGCGGTGGTTGCGCCGCCTCACCACGCCTAGAGTACCGGTTTAAACTGCCCGATAGAAAGCGACTGTAAAATCCTAACTAATATTATAAATACGAAATCTATCACGTCAAATCTCTAATACCTCATTTCCCCGGGAAATTTGTTTTTCATTTCATAAACAATGATTTTAATTTATCATATTTAATTAAATGTTACAGTTGAAGTTGTTACAGGGAAATTTGTTTTTCATTTCATAAACAATGATTTTAATTTATCATATTTAATTAAATGTTACAGTTGATTTCATAGGGCAGTATTTTTAATATGTAATCTCGATTGATAAAACAATCAGGTTTATTTTGTAAATAGTTTTATAATTACAAATAGGTATTAAGTCTTTCCAATGTGGAATATCACATGAATTGTTTCAACGGTCTAAAAAAATTAACACACAGGAATTAATAATGCCATCCAAAATATAATTCACATTGGAAGAAATAGGCAGAAATTAAGCACCTCCCACATATCACGATTTAAAGATTTTTATGTGAAAGGCGCGGGCGCCATATTGTGTTAAAAATTACTTTCTTTAATTTTTTTATTAGAACATTACTTCATGCTTGTTATTTGTTATTAAATATTTGTTCCGCATGAGTTGTAATAGTTTCCACATTGGACTGAAACTTGGATGAATGGTAAAATATTTAGTACCTACCTTGGTGAAATTACTAATTACTATGTTTATTTCTACAAAATATAAACTTTAATTCGGTATGTAAAGTAAAACTGAGGTGTTTTGTATTTTTATTTCAAAGATTAAGATATTTTGAATATTTTCTTTTCTATTTAGTACTTTTATAAAAAAAATATTTATAATAAATTTTCAAAGTTTAGAAATTTTCAACTATAGACGCCAAAATGACGTCATCATTTTGGTAAAGTAGCGTTTCTGTCCCATGGTACATATAAAATTTGTCGTTTGGGATAAAATTTATACCACGGTAAGGACCGTTGCACTACCAGTAATACAAATGATTTGAGAAATGGGGCAGAATGGCTACTTTACTTAAATTATGACGTCATTTTGTCGTCTGTTGGCAAAACTTTGATAACTTATTATAAAAAACTACTTCATTGAAAACAACAAATTCAAATTAGTTTATTATACAATATAAGTAGGTACCTTAGTTTTTACTTTTTACTTTACATGCCGAATTGTCCTAATTTATTTTAAATTGATGTATTATATTAATTAAAGCTCATGGAAATCATTACTTTTTATGATCGAAAAACTACTGTTTGTTTATGAATAATGAAATATTTTTGTGACATTAATATAAATACAATCAACTAAATTAAATATGTCAGACCCAATGTGGCTGAAAATTAGGTTAAAAAAATAGACGACTAGCCACAAAACAACAAACATGGTAAAGAAAAATATTTATCTAAAAATGTCAAGTAGGCAATTAATAACAAAATTTTAATATGAATTTTATCAATGTTTAGTTGTTAAGGAGGTATGTGTAAGTGCAACATAACTTGTAGTTATGAAATAAGAAGTATTCAAGTACGTGTTGGTTTCATTTCATTAATTTCAACGTAAACACCTTTATTATCGTTGTTTAAACACCCATTTTGCGCCATGAAATTATAAATATTAAACAATTTTATTTCATTTAGTAGTATTTTTGGCATTGACTTACGTTGTTGTTTCTAATTTAAAGTTGCCAATTAAGTCTGTTATGATATAAAAATGTGTGTTTTGAAGAAGATTTATTTAATGTTGCTATTAATTCAAACTGCTACAGTCGAGTGTAAAAACAAAATATCAGTGGTAAGAATTTATTTTTGTTACTGATTCAGGGCTACTTTAGGTCAATTACTCAAGCTTAGAACAAACATACAGATTAGAAGTTTGTGTTTATAATATATGTCGTGGTCTGATCGTAAAATTGGTCATTTCATGATATGGCTAACTAAAATATGCCATATCGTTGATTTAATACAAAAATTAACATGAAAAGTTGCTAATTTTTATTTTACATTCTTATAAAAAATGGCTAAGCGTGATCTGTCAAATTGACAAACGTTAATTATGTATTAGTCATTTAGTTCGCCGTATCAACGTGTTTATCTATATAAATAATAAATAAATGTTATTCGTTGGTAAGCGCCTCATTTGAGAAAGGCTGGACCGATTTGACTATTTTTAAAAAATTGAAATTGCTTTTGCTATTTGCTTTTTCTATAGAATTTTTATATAACCTCAAAAACATAATAGGGGATGGTCAGGCCAATTTTGTATTACACAATACATACACACACACAACACGCCATACATTTTTTTACACATTTTCCTACCTACCCTCCGTATTTCTTATAACGACCCCGCCAGTGTGTGTCGAGTGTCGGGCCGGTCGAGACGTTGATCGCAACGCCGCCCACTCAAATCGCTAACGCAAGGACAGTAATTCTTTATACGCAATTTAGTTAGTAAGCTAGCTACGTTTAAGAAAAGTGTAGTGAAAGGAATAAACAGCCAACAACGAACCGAAATACAGCGACCTATGGATCAAAGAACATCATCAAGGACACATATAACATCTTCAAGGTAAGGGCTGTTAATTTCCTCCCCAGGGGATGAAAGTAAATATGGGTTCCACGGGCGGAAAACTAGTTTATAATAAAGAAACTTCAATTAAGACGAGGAACGACTCAGAAATTCCTAATCGGTCGTAAACTCGTGGTTCGGGCGCAACTGATCGCGTCATGCAAGACAACGACGGCGCTTTGTCCGTCCCTCCTGCAGAAGTGAGGGGCATAATGTACCGCTTCTCGGAATAAATTATGTAAGCGGCACATTACATATAAATAATTTATTAAAAAACTACCTATCACATGCAGTAAACGTAAATCCCTTCAGAGTATGGTCGTATGACTAAAAAGGTTTTTGAAGAGGTGATTTCAAAAATTTAAGTTATCGAAAAAAAATTCACCATTCATGTTTTCATCCTACACAATACTAGATAAAATCCTATAGTTTTTAATGCCCAAATTGTATGCTCATAGCATTCGTTAAATTCGGGAATTTCAGTTCAGAAATGCACCGAAAATGGGTCTATGAATAAATGCAACTTTAGCTATGAGCATTGCAGTAGTAGATCCTTTTTCACATTTCGCTTGAAGATCCTAAAGTTTTATGGCTGACAACATGAAACCTTTTCATGCACCCAATTCTCATAAACACTATTTTTATAGGTTTCTAAGAGAAAAGGATATCCAACTACTTTCAAGCATGGTGAAAGTCCTGTCTGGGATATGAAGACCAATTGTTTATATTTTGTTGATGTTTTGGAACAAAATGTACATAGACTCAACTATACTACCGGTGTTATAGATACTAAACATATACGTACGTACACATTTTTTTACATTTAACTAGCGAACTACCTACACATACGCTTATAACTACTTATCTATTAAGGACAGACATATGCTACCGCGGAATTTTTTGTAGATCATTTTATTCTACACAATTCTTTCCTACATCATTTTGTTATATCTCCGACGGATTAGACAGCATACGCCATGTAAACGCGCAGGAATATTTTTTTTCCCCCGACTTGATTTACTAATACTGTCAACGCCCAGCTCCTACATGATAGGTCTATGTTTAATACTCGTAAACCTTTGTAAATCAAGCTCAGTTCTGTTGAGGTATAGTGTGGTTTGTCGGATTATGTACCTCCTATTTAATATATAATTAATTAACAACTACAGTCCTATTAAAAAAAATATATTTGCGTTAAATTAATAGCCCTTTATTGAGAAAGGTTTATAGGCTATATCACATCACGCTACGATCCAAAGTAACCAGAAACCTAGTTTAACAAATAATAGCCACCATCTTGCAAAGCGAAGCCTCTATCTGTGTGACCTTAGCCACTTTAAAGGTAGATCACGATAAGTCAATAATTTTTTTATTATTATTTTAGTATGGGCTCGGAATATGGTATGGGTAATATAAAATACAATAAAAATAAATACTTATTTAATTATTATATTAGTTTTTTTAAAGTTTTTTATAGTGGCATGGGAAATTAATAAGTCTACGACACCAGTAACAGTGTCCACTTTTATCCAGTTGTCCATATTAAACAGAACAGATGGCAAGCCTGTTGCTGCACTTTATGAACTAAGCAGATTTAATTATAGGTTATTTTTATGGATTACGGCTTTACGTACACTTTGAAGCACCAAAAGAACGAAAATGATCACGTTAGGTAGCAATTAGGTGGAGATTTTTTTATACACAGTTTGTTGGATTGTGTATAGGTAGGTACAATTAAGCATTATTTTGGAAACATAAAATCTGTAGATACCGGTTTTAAACTAGGCTGGTAGGTTTTTATTTTGTATTAGCAACTCGACACAGGTACAAATGTTGTTTATAAAAAACAATATTCCAGCCCCGCGAGGATGACCAAGAAGACTGAACCTCAGTAGAAATAGACTATAAAGTTCCATAGAGATAAAGCAAGACAAAAAGTAGCGTAGTGAAAACAGGTCCTTTTCTGTCAGAGTGGAGGAAACGGGGCACTAAGAAAAAAAGACTTAGAATATTTTTTAACCGTTTTTATATGGACCAGCGACTTAGACGAAGCTCGAAAATGCAAAAATATTTTTCATGATTTTGAAAAATCGATTTTTTTACTCCATATAACACCTATTTTTTATGATGCCATAGGATGAAAGGCATCACAAGGAGCAACTTTTGTACCAGAAACTTTCTTCTTAGACTACTTCCCGCGCCGCTAGAAAAAAAATTTCAACCAAGTGGAGCAAGCGGGGCACTATGAAAAAACACTTAGAAAATTTTCCTATATTTATTATATACCCATTTTTTATGATGCCATCGGATGAAAGGCGTCACTAGGAGCAACTTTTGTCCTGGTAAACTTTCCCGGTATCCCCTCCCTGACCCGCCAGGTCTTAGGTTTCCAGCGCTTCGGCGGCAGCGGCACCGCTCGCTCGCCTCGCGCTTTGTTTTAGCACCATCCGAACC
The DNA here is from genome assembly GCA_963924495.1 of Nemapogon koenigi. Taxonomy (NCBI): domain Eukaryota; kingdom Metazoa; phylum Arthropoda; class Insecta; order Lepidoptera; family Tineidae; genus Nemapogon; species Nemapogon koenigi. The sequence continues at coordinate 6,528,884 of OZ004649.1, read as the reverse complement.
ACGTTCGTGGCTGCGCTCCTCGCTAACCTATTTTGCGGAGTCAAAAAAATTCGATCGAAAATTTTCTATGTATCTGAAGACTTTTCACCGATTTGGCGGTCACGGGAGGGGTTTCCGGGATTGGTGTCCAGGACGAAAGTTGCTCCTTGTGACGCCTTTCATCCGATGGAATCATAAAAAATGGGTGTTATATAGAGTAAAAAAAATCGATCGAAAATTTTCTAAGTGTTTTTTCATAGTGCCCCGCTTGCTCCACTTGGTTGAAATTTTTCTTTCTAGCGGCGCGGGGAGTAGTCTAAGAAGAAAGTTTCTGGGACAAAAGTTGCTCCTTGTGATGCCTTTCATCCTATGGCATCATAAAAAATAGGTGTTATATGGAGTAAAAAAAAATCGAACGAAAATTTTCTAAGTTCTTTTTTCAAATTTTTCAAAATCATGAAAAATATTTTTGCATTTTCGAGCTTTATCTAAGTCGCTGATCCATATAAAAACGGTTAAAAAATATTCCAAGTCTTTTTTTCTTAGTGCCCCGTTTCCTACACTCCAACCCCTTTTCTCTTTCTGAGATTTTATCTTCGCAGTCATGCTGGCGGGGCAGGGGTATAAGATTTTTTTATGCTCGGAATTTTGCCGTCCCTGTAGTAAATCCAGCGATGCTGATGTGCTTACCAATGGGTTTTTTTATAATTAAAAACTTATGTAATCCGACAAACCAAACTTAGAGGCTCTTCCATCTAAATATACCTCAACAGAACTAGCCACTCGTTAGGTATAGCCTCACAAATACCATCGGCTAAAAGAGCTGTGTTCTCTGGGACCGTATACGGTTTCGGGAGCTGTAAGGCAACATGAAGATATAAAATGGACTGGGTGAGCAGATTTGAATACTTTCAGGTTATGGCGAAGTTAACATAGTGTTGCCGATAGAAAACAGCAACAGATTTCTAGTGGCAGTTCGTGCCGGTCTTTATTTGTTGGACTGGAATAAAAGTGGAGATATTGCCTTAAGGATTGTTTCACAGTTAGATATTGGACGTCCGGACAACATACTTAATGATGGGAAAGCGGACGCTTTGGGACGATTTTGGGGAGGTAAGTATGTAGTTTTTGAGGTATTTTAAGAAAGACGTAAAAAATAATCAAAAATAAGTTGTTACATTATATGAATTAAATCATAATTATATTATATGTAAAAAAACATTGGACAAACAGACATTTTATGCAAACCTACTTAAAGTGCTCGCAAAAGGTGGTTTAAAAATTTTTTTGGTTCCGTATCCAAAGGATGCGAACAGTAACCCTATTGCTAAGGCTCTGCTGTCCGTCCGTCCGCCTGTCACTGGGCTGTATTTTTTGAACCGTAATAGGTAGACGCTTGAAATTTTCACAGATTGTGTATTACTATGGCCGCTATAACAACAATGATAAAAATTTAAGGGGGTCCCCAGTCCCCATACAATAAACGTGTTTCTTTTTCGGCGTTTTCTGCTCGATCCTAATAAAGGCAATACATACAAAAGTATAACTATAATGCATACTCTTAAGAGGATGTATAGAACTAAATGCGAGTTTTATGATGCGTAAAAGTACATGATCCACTGCAGTGACCATAATCAAAAAAATATATGATATTCTTGAGGTTATGCGTTATTAAGATACTGTTTTCAAAACATAATACAACTATATTGATTCGATAGAAAAAAATCAAGAAATTTACCTCTAAAAAAATATTGCAGTAGTCTAGAAATAGTACTAAATTGCATGCAATGATTCTGATTTTTTGACAGATTTTTTATCTAGCAATATACTATCGTAATACTGTTCTGTTTTTTAATCAAATTATCAGCAAGTTCCTTTATTCTCATTTTCGAGATTTTATGTACGCACTGCACGGGTGTGTGCGTAAGCGCTCGTGTACCGACAGTACCGGTTGCAGCCTGATGCTATATTATTAGTGGCAGCCACGTCGTTTGGTGTGTATGTGTGCCCGCGTGGGGGCGGTGCCATCTCTCAAGGTCGTTGGCTCTATTCAGCGTCTTAAGTAAAACAGCAAATAAATAAAACCAGTGTGAGTCGGACGGCGCTAATTAGTTCCTGCGCCATACAGGGGCGTCAAACTTGCTCTGACCTTAGTGCATACTGTTGAGTGTAAGGGAACCCTTCGTGTGCGAGTCCGACTCGCACTTGGCCGGTTTTTCATGGGTTTTAGTGCTTGGGGAGACACGGGCCTGAAGAGCATTTATAATTTTTTTTTTTCAAGAACATAAAAAAATAATTTACAATGAAAGTCCATAATAATCACCTATAAGTATAAACCAGCCAAATTTAATAGTTCGTAAGTTATGAAAAACTTAATTTGTCTACTAAGTAATTTAGCCGTACTTATATTATTAGTAACATATAAACATATTTGGAACGCACTTACAACATGTTTACCAAATATCAACGAATTCGTGATTCCTACTTTATTACACTATTCACTTCACTCCTACATCATTTACGGATTACACGCGCTGGAGCCAACTCTTTCCTGACTTGATTCACTAATACTGTTAATGCTTAGCTCCTAAACATGATAGGACCATGTTTAATACTCGTAAACCTTCCTCGTGGATCAACCTATCTAATAGTGAAAACCGCAACAAAATCCGTTCAGTAGTTCTTGCGTGAGAAGGTCATAAACAGACAGACAGACTCGGCGATAATAATATGTACCTACCTATTGATTACCTCCAGGTACAAAAGGACCTCAGTCAGGCGACGACGTGGAGCCGGATAAAGGAACATTTTATAAAATTGATCAGCATAACTACAAATATCCCGAAATTATGATCAAACCTGTGACAATATCAAACGGTTTGGTTTGGGCGTTAAATAATACTATTATGTATTATGTCGATTCTGGAACGAAGAGGATAGATGCATACGATTTTGATTTGAAACATGGCGAGATAAGTATGTCATTCAACTAAGTAGGTACCTACCTAAAGTGTATTTTTTTGACTTGCCAAGTTGCTATATTTGCTAAACAAACTTTTCATGCCTTTTTGAATAAGTTTTTACTATTTGCAGAACTAATAGTTATATTTTTTTAAGGTCTTATTTAAAAATTTTACAACAAAAATTTTCGTGTTTACCAAATAAGACAAGTAAAAAAATACACTTATATTTTTGGTAATATTTTAAAGGCCGTTGTTGTGCCAATGATGTCTGTTCGTCTGGACTTAAAATTCACACATTAGCCCAAAGACGGAGAGTAAGAATTTTTTTTTAATATTGAATAGCAATAGGCGGTTTAAAATATACCTACTTTTAAGCAAAAAGAGGTTTAAAAAAAGAATGAAACGGGCAATGAAACTAATTGTCAATTTAAATTCATAGGCTGCCTGATATACGGATATACAAACACCATAAAAATATTTATTTTTTGGGATGATCATATAATTATTAAAACTTTAGATGGGCGTGAATTCAGAGTTGAATAAATATAAATAAAATTATTTTTAGGCAAACGAAGAACAATTTTGGATATAAGTGACGGTAGATACGGCGAGAAAGCTATATTTGATGGACTCACTATTGACTCTTGTGGAAATCTGTGGGCGGCTCTTATGTTCGGGGGAAAGGTAACTGCAGCCATCATTATTTTTGAAACTCACAATAGAGGCAAGTTTTTGGTTATTATTTTTTACGCGTAATTTAATTAATCAAATCAAACGAAATTTACTATAGCGCCGACAATATATAATGATAATGTAAGTTTTATTCTTAAATTAGTTAGTGGTCAGTCCAATTTTGTATTACACAATACATACACACAACACGCCACACATATTTTAAACATTTCTCTATAACCTACCCTCCGTTTCCTTATAAGCCAGTGTGTGTCAAGTGCCCGGACGGTCGAGACGTTGTTCGCAAAACGCCGCAAGCGAGTCGCGCTATTCGCATCCGTTGAGCCGCCGCGCCGCCTACTCAAGTTAACGCTAAAGCAAAGACAATATTGTTTACACGCAAACCAGCTATTTAGTTAGTAAGCTAGGTTAAAAACAAAGTGTGGTGCCGAAAGAGACAGCCAAAACCTCGAACCTAAACCAGCGACCTATGGATAAAAGAACATCATCAAGGACACAGATAACATGTCGAAGGTAAGGACTGTTAATTTCCTCACCAGTTAGTAACTTTAAAAAATAAGCAAAACAAAAACGTGGACAAAATTGTACAATATTGTATATTACATACATTATTTCTTTTAGTTGTCCACATTTTTATTAGTTAAAACGAAAATAAGATAATACTTACCATTATAAATTATCTGCGCTATGGTAAATTTCATTAGATTTTATTCATTAAATTATGCGTAAGAAATAAAACCAAAAATACGACACTGTTAATAGTTTTTAATGTTTAATAAATTTCAGGTTTTACAAATAAATCCTAACAAAAAGCAAGTGGTACAAGAAATAAGTTTGCCTGCTACTCGGACAACGTCCTTGTGTTGGGGCGGACCGAACTTGGACGTCTTGTTCGTGACTTCGGGCCGGGAACACCACGAAGCTTATAGCGGATCTATTTTTAGTATTACTGATACTGGCTTTAAGGGAGTTGCAACTTATAAGTTCATTTTTGATCATGCTGATACATTTTAAAACATAATATAAATGCGAATGTAATTGTCTGTCTGTTGCGCTTTCATGGAGAAAGCTTAAACTTTTTTTTTAAATCCAGGGTGGATTCTAAGGTATAATAGGGTATGGAAGTTATTATGGGGCCCACGGGCGAAGTTTTCAAATTTTTTTTTTATTATTATTGTTAAACTATACACTTATATAGCATATTTTTTGTAGCTTATTAAGTGCATATCAACGTAGAGAGTAGACAATGTTCGCTGAACCATTGGTGTTTTCAAATATGTAAATATAGAATGTAAATGCCAATAGAGGTGCTAGGTTTTTTTGCGCGAAATTAAATTAATGACGTCAAAAGAAATATATATTGCTAAGTGTAGATGATTTATAATAATGTATTATTGTTTTATTCGTAAATGAACAACAATAAACAAATAAGTCTTCCACAACGGTTTCGGGAGCTGTAAGGCAACCCGTGAAGAAAAAAAAATTAAAAAACAAATATGGATATTTTAAATTAGTTGTTTAAAGTTTCTAATTTTGGAATAAAGCATTGTATTGTCAATATTTAGCTTGATTTGATTTATTTAGAGTAAAAACTGAAATAAAATGCTAAAAATAATGCATTATGTAACAGCAAAATAAGTTTCAGTTTGATTTTTTTTCCCACGGTTTCGGGAGCTGTAAGGCAACCTACAGCTCCCGAAACCGTGTTATCGGTCCCGGGGAATCCAGCGAAGACCGTCTAACGAGTTGCCAGTTCTATTGAGGTATATTTAGATGGAAAAGCCTTGAAAGGTTGAAATAAGAAAATTAAAAAATCCTCAACACTTTTATTTATTTTAAGTACATGCTGACAACAAGAGAAAAACATTAACAAGAGATAGTATTATTGTGAAACATACTGTGCCGGACAGCTAAGAACAGCTAAGCGGGGCTAACATGACCTTTCTTTCGTCGCATATTCGGCATTGATGTCAAGGGACTTTGACAGCACCATCATCCGTTTTCATTATTTAACGTAATTTTGTAAATATCCCATTTCCAAACGATAGTACGAGTCGCACGCAAGAAACTCGTGCTACTCAAAGCTGTTTTTAGCTGCCTGCACTATAACCTCGGTAACAACACGAAAGACTAGGGTCATATTCATAAACGTATTTTAGCAACGTTTTTGTTAAAATGTGTTTTGTTTCTTTCTATTATTAGTAAAGACAGGTTTGTTAGAGAGCGACAAAACATATTTTAACTAAAACACTTCTAAAATGTGTTTATGAATATGGCCATATAACTTTAAAACAGTAATCACTAAGTCAACAATTTGTATATAATGCATGCAACCTATGTACACATTATGTATAAATAAAATGGATTCCACGTCACGTTTCGGTGCTTGACGAAAGTCTCAGGACCGCGTGACGCAAAATCCAGTTTAATCCTGCGCTATTATAGTTACAATATTACTTTGTAAGAGAATATATAGAATAGAAAATATAATAAAATGCCACAACAAGATGATTTAACCATAGTATAAATTATATAACATCCATTAATGAATAAAGTGACAATAAACTTTTGCTTTTTTGTGATTTTTAAAGCTAAAAAGTGACAATCTTAAGGCTACGAAATTATACAACATTCACAGCAAATATTACTTTGTACTATCTAAAATACGTTTGATTCTACTTATAAATTTTTAGGCACATAATAGACTAAAAAGTTTTATTTCTATGTTTACATTATTTGAAGCTACAACATATTATAGAGTCTGCCCAGAAAGAGAACCGTCGTGACTAAATAACTAACATTATGATTTTAATGGCAACTAACTCGGAACCTAGCAAACAACATATACAACAAAACTTATTCATATTTAAATTTTAGAAAGTATTTTCGGATAAAATTGATGCAACAATTTAATATTTAAAAGAAAAATGTGACAAATAACCTTACTACATAATATACGTTATAGATTTGTAGTCTATTATACACGCTACAAAAATATAAGCGTGTTAGAAATAAATAACATTTAAAAAATCTTAATATTCTACATAATAATGAGATTCCTATTAAGTAATGTATCACTTGGGATTGTTCTAAGAAGCCTTGCTTTAACGAGTTATAAGTATCTATATTCTGTTTGCCTCTCGCACATCTCCAATTCAGTATGTAAAATAAAAACCAAGGTATATTTTTATTACAAAGATTAAGTTATTTTCAGGAACTAATTTGATTTTTTTTTTATAATAAATTTTCAAAGAATTTGCGTTTCTCTCACGTGGCACTGCCAGTAATAGTTGACAAATGTGAAATGCATAGAAAATAATAATATTCAAATTAGTTTCTTTGAAATATTTGTTCGTATTCAACAGATTTCAAAAAATATTATTGCATCTGATAGCCAATTCTTGGGGAAGGTTATAGCCTATTTAAGATCACGCTACCTACCCAAGGTGGTGAATTGTATTCCAAATACAACGCGTACGAAGTCGCAGGCTATCAGCTAGTAAAACTATAAAAAAACTACCTACCTTAGTTTTTACTTTACAATTTTACATATCGAATTATATAATTATGTGTGCGCGAAACAGACAAATATCAAAAATATAATATAATAGAAAAAATATAAAATAAATAAAAATTATGAGACTACGTCGTATGAAAGATATCTTTAACTTTAGGCCGGCGGAATTATCTATTAGGAGGTGCCTGCTAATTATTAATTACATGTAATTTATAGTTTTAAGAGCCAGATGTCCATAATTTGTATGGAGATCAATTTCTCTGTAAATACTCCACCTGTGTCACTGTAATTTAGCATATAGTTACTTATTCAATATATCTAAATGAAATAGTCGTTTTTTTTTCAATTGGTTTTATTTAATAGCAATTATGGGTGGTAAAACAAAGGATTATTTTGCCCCTGTTTTCTCTTTCATAATCTATCACAAAGCTCTTTAATTTTTTTAAAGCGCTTATTAACCATTACCCTTCAATTAAAAGTCTTGCGTTTTTTGGTAGCTTATTGAAAATTCTAAATAAAAATTATTTTATGATTTTTTAATTAATCAAAATAATAAAATAATTATTATTTTGAATTTTCAATAAGCTACAAAAAATTGCAAGACGTTTAATTGAAGGGTAATGGTATACCAGCGCGTAAAAAAAAATTAAGAGCTTGTAATAGATTATGAAAGAGAAAACGGGGGCAAGTTTAACCACCCATATTTCCTATTCAATAAAACCCATTCAAAAAATAACAGCTATTTCACTTAGATATATTCAATATGTAACTATATGCTAAATTACAGTGACACATGTGGATTATATACAGAGAAATTTGGAAAAGTTTATCCCAGAAAAATTATGGATATAGGACCCTTAAGAGGCTTTTTCGTAATCGACAAACTTGTTAAAAACTAATGAATTCTTATCGGAAATCTCGGAAACAAGTAACTTTAAGAAATACCTAGTATGAATACCAGAGAGCCCTTAATTATATATCTAAGTGTAACATTAGCATCAATAACAGTTCGTCATGGACGTTTCCCCCTTCCCGTTTTATACCCAAAAACCCACCAAAATTGACTTATTCCTAAGAGAGACTAGTACATAATAAAATTTTAAATTGAAACCTTATCCTACCCACTTATACAACAGTGAATATTAGTGAAATTACACATAGAAGATCACGTATATAAAACACATTTAAATATATAAATATAGTAGGTAATATAAGCAACGACTTACTAAGTACGATACGAAACGGCTAAACGCATACTGATTTGTTGGTCTGTAAGTCGTTGGGGTAAAGATTTATTTACACCAAAAGACCTTGCTGAAAAAAATGCAACTGTCAACTGACCTTTTGACATAAAAAAATTTACACCACTATAATATGGCCCAAAAACATGTACATACCAATTTACCTAATTAAAATTAATTAACAATAAAAATATCTTTGAAATTAGTTTCTATTTTACACAATAATTTATTACAACATTAAAATGAGCTATTAAAAAATCAGTTAAGTAGTGAATTGTGTACACTTTCAGTAGTAGTAATTAATCTGCTTATTAAAAACAGTCGCGTCAATGGCGCCCTCACAGCAAAACTAAAGGGTACCTTGCCAGAACAGAAAATTTAGCAAGCATAAGAAATATAATACAAGCCTTCACAATAAGACTTATCATACTGATAAACAATGTTTAACCACTGTTTATTTATGTTTTATCTCCCTCTAACAAATATCCATTTAATATGATAGAGGTAAACATTGTATAACTAAACAGTTGTTGAACTACGTTTATTAATGCCCATAGGTACAACCTCAGAACAGGTACCTAGCTTTCCCTTGACTGCAATTTCCAACCCTAAAATGCTGAATTTAGTTTCATTGCGATGATGACAACAGTAATAATTTTATTTCAATCGAATAGTATGCAAGACAATTTATTCAATTTCAATAAAACAAACACCTTCACGGCTTTTATACCTTGCGGTGTGTCCAGATATACCAGTAGCAGTGTCCACTTTTTGCCAGTTGTCTATATTTAACAGAACACCTGTTCTTGAACTTATTTCATGCCTGTTGTGACACAACTGATTGTTAAAGAAAATAAAATTGTTGCTACATGCTATGAAACACATTGTGTGGGATTATTGGTCGCCACTGACCTTGACCAACGGCCCTTAACAACTGTCAAAAATATGGCAAATCTCAGTTAATCCTGGAAAGTTTAGTTTATTTATACAACATTTCCATCCCACACCGTTGATAGTTATTATTTTAAATTGGATTAAGACATATTTTCATTATTAAGAGTTCTAAATAGTCACAGTTTTCAAAACGCAAAAGCAATGCTCGTTTTAAAAACAACGGCTATTTAGAATAATAAAAATATGGCTTAATCCCATTTAAAATAATAACTATTAACATTTTGGGATGAAAATGTTATATAAATAAACTCATCTTTCCAGGATTAACTGAGATTTGCCATATTTTTGACACATACGAGAAGACTGAGAGTAACGGTTCTTAAAGATGATCGGCTAATCGTAGCTTCAGTAAGACGCCCGTATCATAGTTTCAGTCTCTCATCTAAAACAAAATAGTTCACTATATTTTCTGTCTTTCTTTTAACTTTGCATCTAATAACATACATCCAAGCACCCAATAATATGCAAGAACACGTAGTGAAAATGATGTAGGTATAAGAAACTGCTTGATTACACGAAACGGCTGAACTCGGTATGTAAAGTAAAAACTAACTTACCTATGTTTTTTTTATATAAAATGAAGTCATCATTTAGGTAAAGTAGCACCGTATCGTGGTACTACTCGTTTGTGATAAAAGTAGTACCACGGCCCTTAACCTGCCCCTTGGCACTACTAGTTAGACAAATGAGGTGAGAAATAAGGCAGAGTGGCTCTTTTACCTAAATTATGACGTCACTTTATCGTCAGTCGGCAAAACTTTGAGATTTTTCAAAAAAAAAAAACTACTGCATGGAAAACAAAAATATTTAAATTAGTTTCTTAAAATAGCTTAATCTTTGAAATTCTTTTTACTTTACATACCAAATTATTATATAAGTACCTACCTGAACCGTGTCGTTGACCGGCCTGCAAAATCTACCAACTGAGTTTTAAAATCTATCTCTGATCGATAAAAAAAAATATTAATAGCGATCTCTAACGCCTCATTTCTGAGAGATTAACAAAATAAAAACCTAATAATAATTTAAAAAATTGTTAACCAAGTTACTTAGTATTTGTATTATTAGTAACACATGTTTACCAAATGTCTACGAATACGATTTTCAGAATTTGGACGTTAGAGGGCTATCAAAGTGTTTTTTGGACAAATCAGAAATCGCTTACAAAAGTTAGTTGGTAGATTTTTCTTGAATAAAGTACAGTTTTACTTCGGTGCTATTAATCCAGTCATCATATCGAACGTGTTCCCATCGGGTGTTACTTCCAGCTCGCCTGTCGCCGTACGTACTCGGAGCCAGCCACCGACGTCCACTCCGCATACAACGCCCGCGACGGGGTTTCGCTCGCCTGCACGAAGCACGCGGACCTCTTCGTCACTGAAATAAGTTTATTTATTGTATAACTAGCTTCTCGCCGTACTCTCTAACCCTGTACTTCTTTAAAAAATATTTTCAGTACTTTCTAGTTAACTTCTTACAAACTCACACACTCTTACTGTCTGGTACGACGTCACTTTCGTCTCGTGTGACGATCGATTTTTCTATATTTGCTCTGGATCCCTAAGCCTGGCTGAAGAAGGGTCACTTCAAAATTGAATATTTAATAGTAACTGCTCCGCCCCTTTAGGTCGTAGCGTGATGTCATGTAGCCTATAACCTTCCTCAACAATTTGGCCTATCAAATGCAAAAAATATTTTATCTACTCTTATAACGTAAAATCTCTATTACAAAATCGAATTATACTTCATAATGATTCATATGTTTTACATACACGCGTCTCTAATATGTCAAACTTCGATACTATAATGAATTATAGTACCGAAGTTTTCATACAAAAACGATATCGTAATGTTTTGTTTTTTTTTTAAATGTAGAAAAAGCAAAGGATATGTGTTATGCAGCCACATTAAACTCTATGAAAATATCGACTCTCCCATGTGGGAGTCACTTGACAGTTAACGCGCATGCGTAGTAGGTAGGTAACCGCGTTTGCCGCCAATTTGTCGATTAAGAAAAATATCTTGGTTCAATTTGTTTTGTACTATTGCATGGGATTAGATAAAGTAGTGTATGAACGGGCACATAACATGGAATAAACACTCGTGGATGCTATTAAAAAATTCCACTTGAGTTTTAATTACCCCTATTATGATCCCGTATCATAAACTACTATTTTCAAATCCGATTGGTAGTTCCAGAGATTAGCGCGTTCAAACAAACAAACTCTTCAGTTTTATTATTAGTATACATTACTAGCTCTCCGCCCCGGCTTCGTCCGTGGAAATTTTAGAAATGTGACATAAGAATGTATACCGAAGAACATTCTCGGAACATAAAGTAGCATGTCACTCTCCGATCCTCATGACTATCTTCTTTTTCTTTTATAATGGCTCCACCAATGTTAATCGATGATTTGCCAATGCTTGACATATTATAGACGTTATAGTATCAATATTAATCAGTAGCTAAAAAATGATCCCGCTGATTGTGATTTGTTCTAATTAATCACAGACTAATTACAACTATACAACAGGTGTGGAATAGTTGTTTTATATGACATGTCACACTGTCACACTTTGTTGGACCCCCCCCCCCCCCCCCCTTAAACCTGTGACGTAATTTTATGGATGACCCCTCATGTCACGACGGAACGCGTATGTCGGTCTCCATTTCTATGCAATATAACGATAACGTCTTGTCTTGTAATCGCCTTGACAACGAAGGACAAACAAACAAACACACTTTCGCATTTATAATAATAGTTAGTATAGTCGATAGCCTAATTGGTAGAGAGTTCATCTTGAAACCGGGAGGTACCGGGTTCGGTTTTCGCTCATTCCAATAAAAAAAATACTAACCACCAATTTTCTTCCGCACTTCTTCTAATAAAAATACCTAACAGATATTTATTTAGTGTGTATACTCACTCATGCAACCAATAAGTATAATACTGCTCCAAAAACGCCTCAACACCTCCATCCGTCTCTATATACTGTAATATCCTCTCCAGCTGAGAACAGTAGCGCGCTAGGAACTTCTCAACACTCATGTGCGGCACGGGCGACCTATCGCCGCGATTGTTCTGCGATATGATATCGTTGACGCACATCGTTGGTATGGAATTGGATATGTTCATACCGATACCTGTAATTTCAGAAGGAATATAGAATCTATTGAAGGCAACACTAAAAAACACGCTTCGCATTTTCTGTGTATGAATAAATAAAAAAATTAAGTGTGTGTGTACATACATACCAAAGTTCACGTGTAAATAAATCATAAAATATTAACAAATATAGGTATCAATAATAAGACAATAATTACCGCCTACCTGCTCCCCCCCCCCCTGCATACTGTAGCATAAAGGACGTTGTTTAGAATTATACTTAGAATCTGCTTTTTGTTTGAAGGATTCCATAGATCAATAAAAAAATGTCTTGCCCATATATGTGGCTGTGTTCAAGGTATCGGGTGATAAACAATATCAAAACTAAAGTTTGTTTATAATTAATATAACTATAGATTGTGAGCTGAAGATACATAAGGTTTCCTCAGGCGTATTATTCTCTTTACTACGTTGCATGTATGCCTAGATATACCTAGATATTCCTTTAAAAAAAAATAAAAAATTTAGTCTTACCAACGTTAACGACCACATCTTCACCATAACAATTAGCAGACGTAACTACACCGCCAAGCTTCACTTGTCGCCCATAGTAAATGTCATTGGGCCATTTTATTCTGAAAATATACATTTTATTGTGTTAAGGCGGGCTGTAGACAACCATCACGACCTTTTCACCTTGCGACGTGGTCAGAGACATTGGGTAACAATGACCATATTAAACAGAAAAGGTGGCAAGCTAGAAGTATCTATTATTTTGAAGTGCGAATGTCGGCTTTACCTTCCCCCCGAAGCACGAGAAGTTGAATAGAAATTTGAGTGTTTAGTATTGAGATCAAATAACAAATGCCTTAATTAATTCGGAAATAAATAAAATAATTCATCGCCGAAATTCTCGTTTTTAAAGTGAAAGCCATGTTTTTTTTAAATTATGAATTGATTTTATACTTGACATTTTAAAGAAACAATCAAATGCCATTTGCTACGATCCTGACATACCTCTTTCGCTTCATATTCATCATACCTTTCACACATGCTCGTCCATTGTAAATGTTAAATAAACAATTATATCTACATTATATATTAATTTACATGTTTATATTTGGTAGAGAAGCACGTGCATGCCATAAAAGTCCACTACTTGCCTTATATCGAGATGTTCGTAAGCCGGTATGGATCTTATAGCGCGCACTGCCGCGAGGGCTGCACAATGTTGCACCAACGAAATGGAGTTGTTTAACTTCATAAACACCTGCAAATAAATATGTTCATTCTATACAGGCTGTCTCAAAAGTCAAAGACAACAGTATTAAGAGCTCTATATCCATAATTTGTATGGGGATAAACTATTCCCAATTTCTCTGTAAATAATCCACCTGTGTCGTTGTAAATTGCATATAGTTACTTATTTAATATATCTAAAGAAGTGAAATAGCCAGTTTTACCACTCATATTTCCTTTTCAATAAAACCCATTGATAAATAAAATCACATCTATTTCACGTACCTATAGATATGCTAAATTACAGTGACACAGGTGGATTATTTACAGAGAAATTAGGAATAGTTTATCCCCAATTCCCCATATTTCGAAAAAGTCCCCCGCCGCGTCTGTCTGTGTGTGCCCTTTTCACGCAAAACCTACTGAACGGATTTTGTTGCGGTTTTAACGACTAATTAAACATGGACCTATCATATTTAGGAGCTGATCATTAACAGTATTAGTAAATCAAGTCTGAAAAAAAGTTACCTCCAGCGCGTTTTTATGGCATATACTGTCAGAGATGTAACAAAATGAGGAAAGAATTGTGTAGAATAAAATGATCTAGGTACAAAAAAGTCCGCGGTAGTATTAATCTATCTTTAATAGGTACCTAAGTAGCATTTATAATTAAGTGTACATAGAAATTGTTGTAAACCGATATTGTACCCGTGCGAAGCCGGGGGCAAGTCGCTAGTTAACAAAAGGCGTTCCACACGGTTGTAGCAACTACTCAACTCAACCAAAGTTCTATGATGCAGTAGAAATTGAACGTATGGACGTCAGTTGGGCAACCTAATTTATTTGATCTTCAATTGACCTTTGTTGCAAGCGCTGTGCTCGCGATAAAGGCCTACCACACGCACAAACATCCCCACAGTTAGCTTGTGCAAACTTTTCTCGTCAAATAAGACTGAACACGGACGTGCTACCACACGGCACAAGTAAGTACGCGCAAGCCACATTCTTATCGAAATCTTCGCCGCGGAAACAATGTTTCCTAATGAAGAACTATTTCTTATGCTAGTATTTTTCAAGTGTTTGCTAATGAAAAAAAGACAATGCAAAAGTCAAAGCGTAAACGATCAAAGTGGACAAAGAAATGGCTGTTGAATAGAAAAAAAAATCACATATAAATCTACTTATAGATTTAAGCGATGATCCAAACGATTGGCGAAATTATTTACGGATGAATGAAAATGCCTATAGTGAATTGTTAAGTTTGGTATTCTTCGTAGGCATCGCTTTTTTATTCCGGTCAGAATACTCCTTGGATTTAATTTTCCACAGTGCAGGCATAGATTTGTACAAATTTATAAATTCCGTCATAAACTCGCGATTACAACTGTGTAAATCTGCCATTTTTGAGTGACGGACAGACAACCTCGTTCAACGATGACTAGTCTCGACTGTGGCTTGAACACTGAACGCCCAACCACACGCACAAGCCAAGTTTGCGCAAGCTGGGCTTGTCAAGTAAAATTTCAAACAAGTCGAAAAAGCGCAAACCGCGCTGTGGGGTTTGCGCAAGGTTTGCGCGGTATACAGTTTTACCAACCACACGCTCAGTCTTGCTTGCGCAAACTGGTGGGGATGCTTGAGTGTGTGGTAAGGCCAGCATAAGTCTACCACGCGACTGTATAGAACAACCAACTGTATCGTAGGACAACACTAGTTTGTATGCACGTCACTAGTGGTCATGTCGGCCGCCATGTTATTCATTGCGCTCTCAGCTTGTTCCGGCTCATGTACATACTAATAAGTTTTAAGTTAATATATTTAGTTATAAAGTTACACAGTGTTTTGTTATTAATAATACGAACCCACTACATGGTGTCAGGTGTGATATTGAATATTTTCTGTGATTGTATAACGAGTTTATATATTAAAATACAACGTGCAATAGAAGGTAACCTAAAATAAAATGGCAGAATCTTCTAGAAGTAATGCGACAAATGCGAACGTGGCAGTAACTGTGGCGGCGAGAATACCAGAAAAGATGAATTTATTGGCAAATAATCTCGCAGAAGAATGGAAGAAATTTAGGCAAGTGTTTGAAATATATATGTCTGCGGTAGACATAGAAAATCAAACCGAAAAAAGAAAAATTTCTTTGTTCTTGAACATCATTGGCCCAGACTGTCTTGAAATTTACAATACATTCATAAAACCTACCACGTTAGAGGAAACTATAAATAAATTTGAAGAATATTTCTTGCCAAGAAAAAATGTAATCTTCGAGCGGTATAAATTTAATAACATTGTACAAAAACAGAATCAGTCGTTTGATTCATTCTTGATGGAACTCACAAATTCAAGTAAGTCCTGTGATTATACAAATAAAGATGAAATGATTAGAGATCGCATCGTCATAGGCATTTTATGTAAAAAATTACAAGAACGCCTACTAAGGGAAAAGGACTTGACTTTGAGAATGACTATTGATACATGTAAGGCCTCTGAAACTACAGCAACACAGATACAATTAATGAATGAGCCTGGAATAATGAGTGCAATCAATGAAATGAGGCATAACAAAAAGACAATTGTAAATTGTACAAGATGTGGGACATCTCATAGTATAAATAAATGCCCAGCATATAATAAATTATGTATGAAGTGCAACAAAAAGGGACATTTTAAGTCTATGTGTACAAGCAAGAGTAAAAATAGATATTATAATACACATGAAATTATTGAAGAGCCACAACAGCAGCAACAAAATGAAGAGGATCATTTAGTAATCTATACTGTGAATACAAACAAAATAAATAATGATCAATGGTATAAAACAATTAAAATTGAAGGTAAATCAATTGATGTCAAAATTGATACAGGTGCTCAGACCAGTATCTTGCCTCTAAATGTATATAAAGAATTGGGTTCTAAACCATTGCAGAAAACAAATACAGTGCTCATTAGTTTTGGTGGCCAGCATATAAAACCATTAGGAGTGGTTAACTTATTGTGTACATATGATGACAATAAATATTTAATTGAGTTCTATATAGTTAATTTCAATGCAAGTCCACTGTTGGGATTCAAAGCAATAATAAAGTTAAAAATAATACAACAAATAGATAGTTTAGAAAACACAGAATTAAAAATTTTCTCAAATAAAGAAGACTTGATAAATAAATATAAAAATCTGTTCGAAGGACTCGGAACATATCCCAGATCATACTCAATTAAATTAAAGGAAGGGGTAATACCATCTGTACAACGTGCAAGATCAGTTCCGTTAGCAATACAAGACAGATTAAAAGATAAATTAAATCAATTGAAAGAACAAACAGTTATTCAGAAGGTAAACAAACCCACAGACTGGGTAAATTCCTTAGTGATTGCTCAGAAGAAAAATGGAGATTTAAGATTATGTATAGACCCGGTGAAATTAAATAAAGCAATAAAACGTGAACATTTTCCTATACCAACAGCAGACAGTATAGCAGCTAAGTTCTCCGGCATGAATATATTTACAGTTCTAGATATGAAGGATGGATACTTACAAGTATGCTTGGATGATGCCAGCTCAGACTTAACAACATTTAATACACCATTTGGACGCTATAAGTTTTGTCGCTTGGCATTTGGACTATCCTCAGCGCCAGAAGTATACATGAAAATGAACTATGAACTATTTGGAGACCTCCCAGGTATTGGTATTTATTTTGATGATATTATAGTTGCAGGGTCAAACATTTTAGAACATGATCGTAATTTAATGAATGTCATGGAAGTCGCGGAATTAAATAACATCAAGTTTAATGAGTCTAAAATTCAATTTCGACAAAGTTCAGTAAAATATATGGGACAGAATTTTTCTAATTTGGGTATCAGTACTGATGAATCCTATGTTAAAGCAATTTCAGAATTTAGTACTCCAAATAATAAGACAGCATTATTGAGAGTATTGGGCATGGCCAAATTTTTGGCTAAGTTTATTCCAAATATGTCAAAAATTACTGCGCCTCTAAGAGAATTAACTAAACAAAACATTCCTTGGGTATGGACTGATGAGCATGATTTGTCATTAAATAAATTGAAGCATGTTATTGTGCATGCCCCAATATTGCAATTTTTTGATCCAAACAAGGAAATTACAATACAATGTGATGCTAGCAAGGACGGGTTAGGTGCTTGTTTGTTGCAACAAGGTCATCCTGTCGCTTTTGCATCCAGAAGTTTAATTAAAAGCGAGCAATTATATGCTCAAATAGAAAAAGAGCTTTTAGCTATATCTTTTAGTGTAGATAAGTTTCATTATTTTATATATGGTCGAGATGTTAATGTACAAAGTGATCACAGACCCTTGGAAACAATTTTTAATAAAAATCTCTCTAATTCACCACAAAGATTGCAGCGCCTAATGCTTAAATTATCTAATTACAATTTGTGTGTAACTTATACTCCTGGTAGTCAGATGTATATAGCTGATTTTTTATCTAGAGCAAGTATGCCTAATGTAAATAATGTACAGGTTCCAGGGAACACGGATGTGAAGGTAGTACATGGCCTGGCTACTAAATTACCTATGACCGAAGATAGGAAGCAGCAATTTAGGATGGCTACTATGCAGGATGAAGTTTTATCTAAAGTAATAGAATTTATAAAAACAAAATGGCCTGTAGTTACTAAGTTAAAAGGAGAATTAAAACACTATTATAAGTTACGTAAGGATATTTTACTGGATGATGGTTTGTTATTTTTTAACTATAAGATTATAGTACCTAAGTTATTAAGGAAAAATATGTTATTTTTGATTCATGAGGGGCACTTTGGTATTAACAAATGTAAGAGACGTGCTAGACAGTGTCTATATTGGGATGGAATTTCAAATGATATTGAAAATATTGTTAAAGATTGTTTAATTTGCGCCAAGTATAGTAATAACAATGTAAAGGAGCCTCTTAAGCAACACGAGTTACCAGTGAGAGCATGGCAAAGAATTGCATGTGACATTTTTACTTTCAATGGCAAAGATTATCTAGTAGTTATTGACTCATACAGTAACTGGATAGAATTGACACAATTGTCCTCTAAAACAGCATTTCATATTATCTTAATATTAAAATCTATCTTTAGTAGATTTGGCATACCTGAGGTTTTTCAATCTGATAATGTACCCTTTAACAGTGTTGAATTTTTAAATTTTGCAAATGATTGGGATTTTAAATGTTTATTTTCAAGTCCTAGATACCCTCAATCTAATGGTTTAGCTGAAAAAGGCGTTAATATATGTAAAAACATGCTTAAGAAATGTACTGAGAGTAAAACTGATATAAATGTAGCTTTATTGAATTATAGAAATACTGTCTTGGAAACTGTAGAATACTCTCCTGCACAATTATTGTTAAATAAGAACTTAAAAACAAAATTACCATGTGATCAATATTTGTTGCAACCATCCTTAAATAAAGAAGCAGGTAGAAACATATGTATTAAACGTAATAGTCAAAAACAGTATTATGACGCGGGATCTAGAACATTGGTACCACTGCTAGTAGATAACAATGTAATGTGTTATAATACTGATAATAACAGTTGGGAACCAGGTGTCATTATAGAAGTATGTAAGGAACCTCGAAGTTATTTGGTTAGGCTAGGCTCTGGCCAAGTATTAAGGAGAAATAGAAAATTTTTAAAACTTTTAACAAGTCCTAAAATTATGATAGAAAATGACAGTAATAAAACAATTTGTAATTGCCCCCTAAATTGTGAGACATTTGATCCCATGTCGGATATTATATTAAATAGTAGGGACACTGATTCCGTAAATAATGAAGCATTGTTTCGTCGTACCTTGCGTGATAGATCTAAGTTAAGACGGCCTGCTAGATTTAGAAACAATTCATCTTAAAGAGGAGAGGTGTATCGTAGGACAACACTAGTTTGTATGCACGTCACTAGTGGTCATGTCGGCCGCCATCAGCTTGTTCCGGCTCATGTACATACTAATAAGTTTTAAGTTAATATATTTAGTTATAAAGTTACACAGTGTTTTGTTATTAATAATACGAACCCACTACACCAACAAGTTTCGTAGACACGATGAAGGTCACGTGAGTTGAGTTGGTTGTCCAACCATGTAGAACGGGTTTAACAAGTGTTACCTGTGTAGTAATCATAGCACAGCCCACACCGCTCAACCAGGCGTTCCCGCCGCGTCCTCTCCCTTTAGTTTGTCTACGAGCAACCATAGCGATACCGTGGGTCAACAATGTGTTACCAATGTTCTGGGTGCTTGACATCACGTCGGAGTATACCACCAAACGGCCTATACTGGACGAGGTTAAATTCTGAAAATTAACAGCAAATTTAAAAAGCATTTTTGATTGCTTGACGTTTCTGTATGAGGTTGATGTACAAAAAAAGTAGTTCGGCCTGGTAGTTCATGAGATTAGGGCATTCAAATACAAACTCTTCAGCTTTATAATATTGGTTAGTATAGAATATTGTTGAATTTGTGCTTTGATACATTTTGAATGTAGGATACATTTGATGTATTTTAAAAAAAAATTTTTTTTTCTATTTCTAATTTAGCCCCTGACTACCCTCTGAATCAAAATTCTACTTTTTATATTTTAAGTTTTGTCATTAGATAAGAATGCGGAGTAAAAGATGATGTAGTGACTAAAATGAAGAATGTAGTTTACGCTGGTTAGGACACGTTGAAAGATTTACTAAAAATGTTTATATTGCTGAAGTGAAGGGAAATGCGGTGTACTTTTATTGAACATATAAATAATATATTGATCGATGGAAATATTTAAAGTACACACAATCGCCAAGCATGTATGAAAGGTATTAAGGTATGATGAATATAAAAGAAGCTAAAGAGGTATGTCAGGATCGTAACAAACGGCATTCGATTGTCTCTGCCTACCTCTCTTGGCATAAAAGGCGTGATGATAGATAGATAGATATTTTACCTCTATAATTGGGTCATATATTGCTCAGTGGCGGGATCACCATACAAGCCAAAAAGCCTGGCTTGCCCTAGCGAAATAATTATCTGATACGAAAATCCAAAACATTTTAAAAGCGCGCCAAAAAACAGCTGAGCTGTGTCAATATTTGTATGAACGAAAAAGTCTGTGGTCTGAAGTTGATGCAAGTGCGTGCGAACTTCACGCCGTTTACGGTGTCACTCTTTTATTTTAGTTGTTCGTTGATATTTGATTACATTGGCAAATCACCGATGAATATTGGTGGAGCCACATTAAAAAAAGAAGAAGAAGAAGATATTTGATTGAGCGGGATAATTACTTTTTATTTCTTATTTTTTGGATTTTGAGTTAAAAATGAGCGCAGATACCGTTAATATTATTGAGCCTAGTGATTTTAAGTGTGTAAGCAGTTTAGTAAGCGGGGGAAAGGTAAATTCTTTTAATTTTGCGGATAAATTCCAGCTTATATCTTCGCCAAAGCCCACACCGGATTTGTGCATTTTGCAAACAAGTAAGTCTCATAACAGGCAATTTAATAGATCTGTGTATAAAATTCATCTAACCCTACAATAATATATCATGGCTTGCCCTGTCGTTAGAACTTAGGCACGCCGCTGATATTGCTACCTCTGCGATTTTCAAATTTTACGGAACCACGGAAACCAAGAATAGCACAGAACGGAACACTAAAAAGTAGAATAACAATACTTACATCAAAATATTCTACAGTGGAGAAATTTTCCGGGCATTCATGTACAAATACTGGCAAAAACTGGAAACTAGGAGGCTGGCTCGGCGTCTCCCCTCTCAAACACCATTGGATACTGAGGTCGCCAAGGTTTAATATGCGACCCGAGGGACCGACCTCCTTGCTTAAACTATTTACTAACGACATCTTGTCCTGGCAACAGTGAAATATTAAAAATTTAATTGTCAGTAAAAAAAACAGATTTAAGGAGGAGCGTCTTATACCTAGGGCACTTTTTTACGCGTAATTTAATGACTCAAAACGAATTAAATTGACCATAGCGTAGACGATTTAATTTTATAATGATTATTATTTTATTCGTAAATTAGTTAGTACTTAACATTAAAAATAACAAAAAAATGTAGACAACACTAATATATGAATAAAACAATGATCATTTGATTCTTTGAATTTCGTGTAAAAAATAAAAAACAAAAAATACGACAATCCTGCCATCTATTGGTGTAAGACGCTCCCCCTTAATAGGCGACAAACAACAAAGAGCACACATAGAGAATAAGATAAAGAAATTAAAAAAAATGTAAAGATGGAACTTATGAACCGATCCAAATCTTCAAATTTCAGACCCCAACACACTTAATCTTAACTTCCTAACCAATATTATAAGAGGGCTTGCGTGTTTAGGCCAAGTAAAGAAGTATTCTTTGGATCAATTCATCAACCGTTCAAAGGTTAAGGCGTAATGTAGTCTTATACTTTGTCTTAGTGATTATATTCATGAAAAACATTATAAATGTCATTTGTTTAAATTTATACAAAATTATAGACACAAAACAATCTAAAACCATATTAATGTGTATTTTAAAGTTTAATTAAATATCTACGCATAGATATGAAAATAGTTAATTAAAAATCAAGTACATAGGGATAAATTATTCCCAATTTTTCTTTAAATAATTTCCTATTATTTCCCCATATTTCCTATTCAATAAAACCCATTGGAAAAATACTGTTATTTTTTTTCACTTAGATATATTGAATAAGTAACTATATGCTAAATTACAGTGACACAGGTGGATTATTTACAGAGAAATTGAGAATATTATGGCTATAGGATCCTTAACAAAACATTTAATGGTCAAGAATTAAAGTCTAGTTAGACAATGATAGAAATATCATAGCTCATTTATATAGCTATTTTATTTTTTTCTGTTTTATCTGTAAATATATTAAGTGTGTTTAAGTATTGTCAATGTAGTACACAAAACACAAAGATCAAGATGAAATGAAGAAGCGCGTGAAATAAAGAAGAATAAATATTAAATTATTAGGTTGCAGCAAATGGCTGAGGAATAAATAATAATGACAATTATTATCATATTATAATCGTTTCAGGATTAGACCTCATCCATCTGCACAGCGCATATATATATATATCTATATTTAATCCCGACGCGCGTCTATTTGAAACATATGATGTCAACTTGTGCCTAAAAATGGGGCAAGAGAAAAGAGGGCGAGTCTTACAAGTAGTCTATACTAATATTATAAAGAGGAAAGATTTGTATTTTTGTATGTTTGTTACGAATAAACTCAAAAACTACTGGACGGATTTTGATCATTCTTTAACCATTAGAATGCTACATTATCCCTGAGTAACATAGTCTATATACCATCACGATTCACGACATGACGACGGGAACGGGGTGGGCAAAGGTGAACATGACAAAAGCTATGTATGAAGTGTATGTTTGCCAATATTCTGAAATAGACACGTACGAAGTCGTGGGAAACAGGGTAGAGGTAGGGGTAGGGGTAGGGTTAGGGTTAGGGTTAGGGGTAAGGGTAGGGGTAAGGGTAAGGGTAGGGGTAGGGGTAGGGGTAGGGGTAGGGGTAATGCAAGCAAGCCATTATCTATGAGTGCTGTAGGGTTCGTTCGAAAATATCCACGGGCGAAGCCGGGGGCGGACAGCTAGTCGTCAATAAAGTGTAGCATCTAAAAAACCTCAAAATATCGATATTCGATATTCCATGATTAAAACCCTACTAAAATGAATGAATAATGACAAATATAGCATGAAAAGTCTGCCAAGAAAAACTTGAAGAAAGAAAGCGTTGCATAGCGAGCTTAGCTAAACATAAGCAGTGGCACATCTCACCGGCAGACATCACACCGTCACGTGGCCGGGCCCCGAGTACGACGCCGGCCACGCCGTCTAACGAACACACAGTCTAATGTCACTTATAATCATATATTTCTAAAACTACAGGTGTCTCAAAATATCCGACTATTTCAGGAGTAAGACTCTGCCTGTCCATATTTTTTTAGTAGCCACCATGCCTTAGACCGCGTTCACAAAGTCTATGAGTGTGAAGTTTAATTTGTATTAACCACATTTAATTGATATTGGAAAAAGAAAAATTGTGCTGTAATGTGCGGGGCGGGCGTGTGCTAATTTCACCGATATATTTCGCGGTGGCTCGCTGAAAACAGGCTATGCTTTCTTTGTGTCCGCGGCCTTACACGGGTATTTCGAGAACAAACGGTCGCTCATTCGCGTTCGTCTGCTTTTTCAATAAATAAAATATAATTACAATAAGTTACATAATTTCTTTTATTATAGTTTGAAATAGTTGGATTGTTCTGAAACATCCTGTATCAATATAATCTACTTAAAGTACATACAAATTAGGTGTGCTACATTTTTATGATTATGACTTATTAATATCATAATTTAAAGATAGATGCGCGACATTTTTACTCTTCGACTAAAAATTTCCCTTTCCGGCCGCTGGATGATCTAGGCGGACCGTTCGTTACAAGAATGTGTGGCCACACCGTTAGAATTAAATGATTTCGTTGCAACGATGACAGCAGTGACAATTTTATATAAATCTAGTACCTATGAGACAACACATATAAATTTCAATAAAATTGTCGCTACTGTCGCTAATGCAACGAAATTAAACTCAGGATTTTGGGACTAGGATTGAAAAAATCAAGAGTTACCTCCGTGCACTATTGCAGGAACTCACTAATTTAATCACACTAAGTGCCAGTAAAATGTAAACACTGTTACCATAGTAAAAAGTCGTTGTATATAGCTCGTATATTAAAAAAACAAATAATGTAAAAAAATCTGAAAGTGTGCTTTGCTGTCAGTTTGTCAAATTTGATCTATTTGATCGTAAAAAAAATCTTGTGCATAAAATAAAAAAAAATAAACGTTATTTGGATTCTATGGTAGGTATGCATGCTTATAACAATTAGGAGTTTTTAAGTTGAGGCTACTAATTTAACTATGCCAAAATGTGCTACGTTTCCTATTTTCCTACATACTAAAAATAAAAGCTCTCATTTTATCAAATAGACTAGGTACATATACTAATTCTTACTATAATAATATTAACTACTATATTAAATATAGTAACATTATATAATACACATATTTTGTCACTTGTATTGTTTTCAAAATGTTAGAGGAAGACAAAACACATCAACACTGCATTATTATAACACAAAGTTCCCTGTCCCTAAATTCAACTCTTATTAATAAACTCGAATTAGCGACGTATTAACTAAACTGTGTTTCGTCTCCGTCTAACAAATCTGCAATTCATTAAGATAGACGGAGACGAAATTTAGTTTAGTTAATACGTCGCTAATTCGAGTTTATTAATAAGAGTGATTATGTTCCGGTTTTCACGAATAGATAGCTTGATTTACGAGCGTGGTTTATGTGTATCAAAATTTGCCACTTTGCGAATGCGGCTCGCGCCCACAGGGTTACGTTCTACCAACATTCTATGGCGGTTCACATAAAAATGAAACTTGTTTTTTTAAATATTTGCAACAGTCCAAATCAGGTTTTTAGAGAAATAAAAATTGGAAAATTCTGGATAAACAGAAAGTGCCTTTTTCTATGGGATTTTTCTATAAACTCAGACCATAATAGGAGATAATGGTAGTTTATGATACGGGATCATAATAGGGGTAATTAAAATACAAGTGGAATTTTTTAATAGCAACCACGAGTATTTTAATTCCAAGTTATGTGCCCAATTTCTTAATCTACAAATTGTCGGCAAACCGCGGTTACCTACTGCGCGTGCGCGTGTCGATAATTTCATAGAGTTTAATGTGGCTGTATAAGATATATCCTCTACCCTTTCTGCATTTTGAAAAAACAAAACATTCCAGTATCGAAGTTTGACATATTACAGACGCGTGTATATAAAACATATAATTATGAAGTATAATTCGATTTTGTATTACTTTACGATATAAGAGTAGATAAAAGTTAATATAGGCTCCATGGGCGAAGCTGGGGCGGAAAGCTAGTTTATTATAATATATTGAAAGTTGGCCTGTTACATACGGACGGACGGACGGACATGACGATCTTATATATATATATTATTATTTTTCATGAATAAGGCCCAATGTATTTTGTCTCCCTCTATAATTGAAGTTATACTTCTTTGGGCGCGTTATAAAAAAAATATGAGTCAAATTTTTCAAAGCATTTTTTAGATAAGCCATTTTTTAAATTTAATTGAATTCAGATTTTACCAACCATATTTATGATCACGCAATTTTATTTCCATTAAATTTGCGTGATAAATAGAGTTATTTTTGTATTATGCCATAGAAGTATAACTTCTAATAATCTTCACCATTTTTTTGCAAGAGATTAAAAATTAATCAAAGTGGACTGTATAAAATGAATACTTACTACATGATTGCCCAGAAAATATCCTTTAGTGTAGTCAATCTGGGTGATATCTCTCGTATCTTTAACATGCAAGCCGAGCACCTCACCAAGTATTTTATGTACAATTTCTAGGCGGGCCTCGTTGCTTTTCATACCTTCCTCGCCCAAATAGTCATTCGGGTCTGTTTCTAGATGAACCTGTTAAGAATCAAATAATTGTTATACCTCTCTCACATTAAAATTACGAGTGATTTCTAAAATATAAGAAACAAAAGCTTTAAAAAAATAATTCAGCATTGAAAAGTGGTAACTGACACACATTTAGATATAAATATAGTATATCTTTATATATAGAATTCTCCTGTACTTGTGTATGTCTTTGAACTCCCCCTAAACGGCTGGACCGATTTTGATACTTTGTTTAGTGTGTTTCAGTGGGATGGTTTACATTCACAATTATACCCGGTAGGTGGCGCTACAATCGGGTTCTAGAATTTAAAGAAAAATCCACGGGCGAAGCCGGGGGCGGAAAACTAGTTTTATATAAGGTACGTTTTTCTAGACATGTCTTATTTATTAAACAATCTTCGTATGTTTTTTTTAAATAAGTTGTCTTTTAGGATTCTGAAAAGAAGTTTTTTTATCTTCTTCACGGGTTGCCTTACAGCTCCCGAAACCCCAGGGTACCCAGCGGAAAACCAGTCTCCCTCTTTTAGCCCATGGTAAAGCTTTATTAAACGAATGTTATACAATGCTCTGTCTCCCTTTATCATACTGAATGATAGATTTATTAAAGGGAAAGAAAGACATTGTGCTTATATAACGTTACATAATAAAGGCGGTAATATAGCAATTATAAGTACCTGAGAGAAAATTGCGACACCGTTGTTAGTGAGATCCGTTGCTTGAAGCAGGGACGGCGTGCGCCAAGTCTCTTCAGACGCCAGTACTTGAATGTCAAGCTCGTGGCCAGGATGTCCAGTGTATTTTGTTGGTCTGGAAAATACAAATATTATAACTATATTTACTAAGCCTTTTTCGGAAGACAGACTGGAGAACCATTCCAATGTTGTGTAGCAAAATAAGTTATTTGAAGAAAAAAACGTTATATTAAAACCTACCATTATATTGTAAAAATTGTAACCAGTAATGAATAAAGGCTTTATTATTATTATTTAGTATTTAGAAAAAAAGAGTGAAAGTGATAAGAATTAAACAAGAAAGGGATAAAATTAAAGTGTCTTTTTAAAATATTATACTAAACAACTATTCAGGTGGTTGCAAAAATTTTCATAGATTTTCGTCCACGAAGGGTATTGAATATAATATTATAAGAACATGAAAATCAAATGTTCACGACTTCTGTCATACATTATAATACATTTCTTTATTTATGCAAGTGCAAACTGTCCAAATTGAATAGTTCGCAAGTTCTGAATAACATGCTTTGAATAATCTACTTTGTTAATTCAGTCGTATTTTATTATTGGTAGGTGGTACAGCTTAGGTACTTTAGATTATTTAATTTTCTTGATATTTTTTTAAATAATATTTACAAATTTATTTGAATTAAAAAACTGCCCTATAATATAATTATTATTTGGAGAATTATGCAGTATATACAGAGGTTTTAATTAGTGTCCGACCGAAACAGAATTTTCAGCCGAAACCGAAAGGAACTTATTTCGACATGTTAAACTTTCTATTGTATACTATTTATATATATATTTCTAGTGTATTTTTAATTTTGTTACACATATACAGACAGTTACTTCGTGGTAAATTAATGAAAAACAATAATTGGAGTATTTATTTTATATAATATAACTCAACGACATTACACGAGCCACGAAGTCGCCCGAAGTTAGCCGAACGTCGCGCAACAATTCACAAACATTAAATTTCGGCCGAAACCGAATCTTCGGTCGGACAATAGTTTTAATAACACTTTTTGATTATATAAGTACCTACATAGAAATTAATCAGATTAGTATGAAAATATTGTGTAAACAATTAAAAAAAATTGCTTTTAAAGGTGGAACAAATCCCTTATAAGTACAAAACTTAAATGTGAAAGTCAACTCTATCAAGAATCTATAAATATAGGCAGTGAAAAAAATACAAATTTTTATACGGAATCGTTCTTAAAATTATCTAATTGAAATAATTGAGTAGTTGCATGCAGATAAAATTACTATAGAATGCATAAAAAATATTTCATGCAGTACGAAACCAAAATCTATACCTACATTGAACTTGCAAGATTTGACCCTCACAAACATACTAAGTCAAATTAAAGCTTATAAAAAGATAGCGTGACCTTTTCATTTCCCTAAAAGTTGAAAGCATAAATAAAAAAAAACTATGAAAAGGTAAGAATTTTAAAATTGAAAATATCTTTTACTAATTATTTCATACCGACACACGTCCTGACTTGCTCTGTAAAATTCAAGAACATGTGTAAAATTTTACTACAAATTTTCTGAACTCATTCTATTAGAATTCTTCATTTCTACTAGGTAACTTACAATAACATGTACAGTACATGACATAAAATAATACCCATCTGGCTTCAGACTTTGAAGTTTCAGTGCGCGCTAAATAAAGGTAGAACTACATTAGGCCGACGTGGGCCATGTATTCAGATCTGGACATATTTTATATGTTCCACGCCACGCTACGCGGCTGTATATATACACTTAATCTCAGACGTGTAGCCTAATAGTTCCCGCTTAAGTTGAGCGAGATTAAGCGCTAAAGTGAGGAGGACGTCTATACAAATTGTGTGGAGCGCAGTCTAAAAATACTTTTTAGCTCAACTCATTTGGCGCGAGTTATACTGTGTATATTGAAAATGGCTGCTCTTATGCTGAGGGTTACCTGTTAAGGTAAGCCCCCATAAAACATTTATATTATTGGGAAGAAATAGAAAAAAATACGCACTGTCTTTCATTTTCCGTGGAAAATTGTTTCTTCGCGGGCGAGGCCTGGTAGCAGAATATATGATGCTTCATTTTTACAGAATTCCATTTGTCATATGTAAATTGTACTACTTCATTTTCTCGAACCTAAAAAAAAATATATGAAAATGTGTAGATTAAACTCGTGCCAAAATCGTGCTACGGAGGGAACGTAGCGACTGTACTTAGTACAGTAGTAGTAGTACAAGTGCAGCAACAATAGCAACACCTGTTCTGTTTAATATGGACAACTGGTGTCTCTGGCCACACCGCCGTATAAAGGCCGTGAAGATGTGTCTGTGTTTGTATATATAATTATGGCCTCATGATCACATCCAAATTGGTTCAGCCATTTTGGCGATTGGCTTGTACAAACTACAAACGCACAGACATACAGACGCAGGTCCATGAATGAGTGTTGGCGACTGGCAGAGCATAATACAGTCCGCCAGTCGCGCCCATAGAGATGATTTTTCACGCTTTGCTTGAAGGACCCCAGGTTGTAGGAAGCAGGAAAGACCGACGCCAGAAGTTCGTTCCACATTTTGACAGTGCGACACAGGAACGAGTCACTACAAAACTTTTTCGTTCGTATGCAGAACGTGTCCATTGTGTGAGGATGAAAAGCCGAGTAACGCATCTTTAATACTCTAAGGTCACAAATACCTCGGCAGTTTTGTAGTACGGCAACACTGTATGCAGCAGGTCCGAGCAGAGTGCCAACAGTCGTCCGCCGTCCAACAGATGAGCTAGCAACAGGCCGGCTGCTCTTCCCGCCACGTCGCCCGCAACCGCCACTAAAGAGGCTCGACCGCGCCACGCCCCCGCCTCTAAGGTGTCTCGGGTCACGCTGTATATTGTGTACCTAAAATTGGGAAAAATAATTTTGTAAAACGTTGCTTCCCAAAGCGTAGACCGGCACCGTGTTCAAACCACATTTATGAGGAAGCGTACGGTATGATTAACATAAAAGAAGCGAGTCAGGATCGTAGCAAATGGTAAGTATTCGACTGTCTCTGCCTACCTCTCTTGGGATAAAAGGCGTGATGATAGATAAATAGGATCTAAAGGATCAAACTAATATTATAAATGCGAAAGTTTGTTTGTTTGTGTCCTTCTTTTACGTCAATACAAGAGCAATGGATTGACTTGCGTTTTTTTTTTGCACAGGGATAGTTTGAGGCCCGAAGACATATTACCTATGTAACTTTTTATTCAGGATAAATTCCCATGTCACATTTAAAAGATATCCAACGAACGACGACGGGGCGGTAAGCTAGTAGAAGAATAACTAGAGTTAAAAATTCTAAATCTATACAAATGTTTCTTACACCCATATTCAAGAACAACACTTAGCAAAGTATTATCATTCTCATAGCAAAATGTTAAATTTCTCACAGTAGCTACTAAACTGACGGACATTGGATTGGACAATTGGACTAGTGGAAGTATAGAGCCCGTTCCCATTTGTCGGATTCGTTTTTTAATCGGATGTCGCCGCCTCACTAAGCGAGGCAACTGTACGCGATGGACGTCGACGAAGCTTTTGTTGTGATGTATTATTTTTTTAGAAGAAAATAAGATAAATCAGCCAATAAAATAATATTTTCGGTGCACCCAATCCTGAAGGGAAGATTTACTTTAGGGATATATCAGACCATAATCACTCAACTCAAATGCCGGCACCAGACTTCGTTATGCGTTATTCGTTATGCGGCTTATTCGCCCGCATAAAACGAAGTGTGGAGGGTATATTCGTCTATATGTGCCTTATTCGCACGCATAACGCATACGCTATCCGTCGACTTGTCGGTTTTTGCCACACATCAAAGGACACGAATAAGCCGAATATGCGCGTCGACTGACCACACTTCGTTCACTCATTCGCTCGCTTGCAGCGGTCGTGTTGGGTCGTGTCTCGACGTATAGGTACCTATATTCTCTTTGTCTCGAATACTACCTACTTAGCTAGTTCGTTTCCTATGACTTGTGATGATCCACCAGCGCTTTCTTTTCGTTCCTTTAGTAACTTTGTACTTATACAACAGGTATACTATATAAAAATAATAAGCTGCTGCTGTCAACACGTCCATTTTTTTAAAAGCAAACAACACACATATTTGGCATGTTCGGCACACAGACACGAAGTGTGGTGGCATGTTCCTTATTCGCCCACATACCAAATATTCTTGCGAATAAGGCGCAGCCGATAACGACTAACGCATAACGAAGTCTGGTGCCGGCATAAGAATGTCTATAAATGCAGATGGCCAACGAGAGCTAGCGGGCAACGGGTAGCGGGGAGGGTTTCCGGACCCGACATCCGATAAATATGAACAGCGTCGTACAAACACGTACGCGAGCAAGATCCGACACGATTTTTGATCGGGCGTGCGGCGCTGGCAAAATACCCGACAATACTTGTTGGAGCCGATAAAAAAACGGTGTCGGATAGATGTGAACTGCTTCATACAAAATGTTTAGCCACTAAAGCACCCGACACCCGACAAATGGGAACCCGCGGTCACAGTGTCCGCCGACACACAAGTAACTTTTTGAAACGAAATTTCGACAACTGTGGGTCTTATAGAAATAAAGTCGCAATATGCGTTTTGTACGAAATTTGAATGGAAAGATAAACGCCCGTTCCATGTCAGCGCCAGCGCCAGATCCTATGTAGCTTGCGCCTAAGTGTTGTTCTTGAATACA
This sequence comes from Nemapogon koenigi, assembly GCA_963924495.1. NCBI lineage: Eukaryota > Metazoa > Arthropoda > Insecta > Lepidoptera > Tineidae > Nemapogon > Nemapogon koenigi. The sequence continues at coordinate 6,497,109 of OZ004649.1, read as the reverse complement.
GCTGTTAATTACAAGCAAGCACATCCCAAAATGAGCAAAGCTAAATGTTTGGAATATCATAGCATACCTCTCGCAGTCCAGAATCTTCCTCAAAGACGCTTCCAAGTTATCTCTAGCTACAACACTATCAGAATATATCAACACATTTGGTGACTTAGTATTTACTAATGGACGGGAACTTTTCAGTGACTTTGGCGTACCATGTTGCGAGTTACAAGCTTTTGGAGCATCATCTTTTTTTGAAAGCATTTCTAGCTGTGGTTGACTCTTCTTAGGTCCAGTTGTACTGACAATTCTTTTATGTGTCGTCACAGACTTTATTTGACTAGAAATATTGAGTAATGATGCGGATAATTGACTTGTACTTTTCTTTAAGTCTAATTTTAGACTAGACTTCTTTGGTGTTATGTTGTGTTTAATTTCAACTGTAACATTATCATTGTGAAGTTTTCTCTCTTCAGTATGATCTCCTGCTTCTTTTTTCTGTGTACTCAATTCCAAAGTAGTTTTACTAGGTTTTACATTAACTGGTGCGTCGCCTTCATCTATACTGTCCTCTGTTAAAGATTTTCCTGTGTTGACACTAACATCAGCTAAAGTGACAGTTTTTTTTGGAGTGGGAACTTCCAATATTAAGTCATTCTTGCCATTCATTTCTGCAGTATTTTTTGCTTCAGATTTTATATCTACAACTTTTGATAGTTTTCTGAGTAAAGCGGCATGGACCGGCCATTGGAATTGTCTAGGTGAATGCTTGAGATTATGATGTATGTCACTGCGGAGACCCCTCATAGCTGTATCTATTGCTTTATTGGGTTCCCCTGATAATTGTATAGCTGGAATTTAAAAAAGAAAATTATTAAACTCACTTCAAGAAATGATCACCATCAGACCCCTATATTATGTATCTCAGTTGCTAATAAAAAGAGATAGTAATAATCCACAGATTAGTAAATATGACAGGTCTAGAGTGACATGCACACTCACTCTTCTCGGTTTATCATACATACAGTATTACAGAGGGACAAAATAGGGAGGCTAAGAATTTTCTGATAAAGCAAAGTGAATCTTCTGTCTATATCTTTATATTCTGTGGTTAAAATAGTAAAAAAAAAATGATATGTTACTTACTTTGTATTCTAACAACAGGTAATTGGTGGTCTATTATGAATTCACCTCCCACAAAATTGAGTCCAACCAGACTTAAGTGATCTATGTTTGTCTTTAGAACTATTGCCAGGTGTGTACCAGCCTTCCAAGCCACTGGCAATCCGATTGATTCCAACTGAAAAAAAAAACAAATACAATTTTTTTATATAACTTTATTTGCAAACATTATTATTGTGATGGTACCAATCACTGATAAATATAAATGAAGAATATTCATATTAAAATATTATTCTACTACTGCAAAACCAATAGAACTAATTAGATATCTAGATAATATAGATGTAATAAATCTATATTGAAATAAAAAACTTTGTTATTAAATTAAATACAAAAACTGTTTTGGGCGCCATTTTTACAAGATGGCGGCAAATTAAGAGTTTTAGTTAGGACCACTGAGTTTATATTCAAGCCAAGTTTCAAAACTACTTGACCTTTTGCACCTAATTACATTATTTATCTCTACAATCAATTTACGCAATCTGACATGAAATTTAACTTACAAGTGTAACATTATTAATGCTAGCTTGCGATTGCTCCATATCACATTCCACAAGAACTTCAAGGTCAAAATCTTCAGTAATAGTTTGAGTACTAGACCCCAGTGGCATGCCCCCAGAGCAGGTCACCCAATCATGTAAATCAATACATTGGTTCGGTTTCATACTACAAATGCGTGTGGTGGTTGTGTAATCAAGGAGCTCACATAAGTAAGCATTCTTTGGATTTGTGCATAATTTGGAGCTCAGAGTTGGTGTTTCTGTAAAATAAATATTTTCATTAAATGACAAACCACACTTAGAGGCTTTCCATCTAAATATACCTCAATATAATTGGCCACTCTTTACTTATAGTCTCACAAATACCATCAGCTAACAGAGGAAGACTAAGGCTTCTGCTGGGTACCCTGGGAATGATTACACAGTTCCAGGAGCTGGAAGAAAACTTGTGAAGATATAAAAGAAAATATAACTCAGGGGCCAGTCACTTTACAAAACTTAATTTAGGGACAACAAATCCTTTAAATATTTGTTATTCATCATTATAAGATTTGTATAAGATGAAACAAAGGCATTGGCTGTGAACTTCAAACTGGAAGACCATATAATGAGGTAAACTATGTAGGTAACTGTAAATTATATTAAGTGAATATTTGTATGCCTTTGCGGGCAGGTTTCTTTTGTATACAAATGTTTACATTGCATTTAATAAAACCAATAAATAAATTAATTTCATTTCATTTGAGTACCTTGACCCAGATGAGTGATAGAGAGGGTAGGACACTCATTGGATACAAATTTTATAGAGTGTAGTCTAATCATGTGACACTTTTTGGCTCAAGCTCAAGAGTTATACCTTAGCAAAACTACTATTAATTACTAGGCTATTTGTTAGGTAGACTAAAAAGACTGGGTACCCTGGGGCCAGTAACATGGTTCTTGGGATCCACATAAGCCTCAGTGAAGGTAGAAGAAAAACAATTGAGTGTTTTATGTTGACATTTGATATCAAAGGTGATATAGAAGAAACTATTAGAATAACTGTGCATGAAACTATTGCGCTTAATTGTAGACCATTACCTGCGGCATTTTCGGGTACTTTACAGAATGCAACACTAGTGTTCCCACTCAGAAATTCCAGGAGACGTGATCGGAACGATCGAATGCGCCAGGTTTTTATAAAAGTCATGGCTATGTAAATTGGTGTGAACAACATTTTTCTATGGAAAACAATGCAATCTTAATGGGTGAACATTTTGTAATTCATCCAAACTCTCGGTAATTGCTATAAACACTGTGAAATTGGGTTATCGATTCTAAAGTCCATTTAATTTTAGGAGGTCACTAAATATTAATGTAGAAAAGTCGACACAAACAGTAACTAGAGTAAACGTAATTATTTGTGCAAATCATGAGTATACAAGTAATTATTTTGTGCTTATTTAAATTATCGACAAAACAACATAAATTTTATTTTTCATTTCAATTCCATTTCCAATTTTCCATCACTTCCAAAATTTGACATTCAAAACGTTCCGGTTTCGGTTAAATTATGTGCAAAATGTGTGATAACAATATGTTATAATATCATATATTTATAGAAGTTTGATACAATACATTACAGAAGAATTAAATGTTATATTAATTGAAAACCTAATAAACGATCGTGTTTAATTTTAGTCACCATTTACAAAGAAAAATTATTAAACTTTGTTAAATTGTGCGTGCACTGGAACGTGAACAGCAACTGACAATGGAGTCGATTGATATTATAAACATGCGTTCAAAATAACCAACAACTGTGCGTTCTAAAATTATTTAACGTAATTAACAAACAGCTTCAAATTAAAACAGAATTAACACTTTGTAATACCCCACGACCTTATTTCCAATTATGATTTCTGTAATCGTACCGCTCATACTAATCATATTACGATCTGTATATGAATTATGAACCAACTGGATCGAAATCCCGAGAGAGTACTTACGTGCTTTTATCTATCTTATACTCGTTGATCTTAAATGAGGGTCCTTCAAGGGCAGTGGTCAACTAAAATGATAAATACTTGTCTTACATTGCAGCAACCGTAACATGGTTCTTGAGAGCCGTCGTAATCGTAAGGCCTGACAAGGACGAAACCCTTATATATAAGTTCGTCATTCCTCCCACAGAGCAAGTGGAAATTTATTGTGTCACAGGTAAGTGTAGAACCATAGAGCGAGCATTCAATTTCTTTGAGATCCATCCTCCATACGATGAAATAGATTTTTTCGTGCACCTACCCTATCGTATTATACTAGATGTTGCTAAATGAGTATTACATTACCTAATCGAGTTACACATTTTTCATGTGTAACAGCTTTCCTCTCGCTTTTCTGCAATCTGTGTGAGTGATTTCGTGAAAAGGGACGGAAGTGTGTAACAGGAAGCCGAGGAAGCGCGCGCTATTTAATTTGACCAATGAGCTCACGCGGTTGTAGGGTTGGCCGTCAGATGGTACCAATCTATTTTCCGATAAATAGAGAAGGAGAACCCATCAGCTGTGCGCTTAACCTACAGTGTTGTGTATAAATAAAGTGTTAATGTTTTCAGTATAATAATATATTGTTAATTTTCCTTATTACCAAGGTAAGATGTCAGATCATATGCGACTACTGTAAGACTCGCCCATTTTTTCTTAATGCTTAGATACCTACCCTTAGCCTCAGAAATACAATGTCTGATTACAGGGAGTTAAGCCTAGGATCCTATGTTATGTTATAGAGGATCAGCTGGACGCCGAACCGGATAGCAGAAAACGATAGTGAAGGGTAATTGCTAATTTATAAGTAATTGCTCTGAAAACGGAAATATTGTGAATAAAATATATATCTTCAAAAATTCTATGTGAATAGAAGGCTTTAAAATTTCAGATCAAATTTCATCGCCCTGAAGTAATTAAACAAATTATTCACGCCTCCTTCGTCCTACCCTATATACACTCAACGACATGTAACATGATGTAACGCCTGTAAAAATATTTAGGTATCGACGACTGTCTAACATCACGCACGTCCTTTTAATAATATTTATACAGTTAAATTAATATTTAATGAAAGGCAGGTCAAAATATTTAATACCTATATAAATAATAATATAGCCAGTTGTCACGTATATCTCATTCTTCCCTCAATCGTAATTAATATTATATTATAAGTCCTTCTTTCACGTCAATAGTTTGAAGACAGGCTATATATAACCTTTTATCCCGGAAATCTGTCGGAATATTTTCTTTCAATAAATTCCTATATTCCTAGTATTTATAACTCATGGATTTAGAAATACCTATGTAGGTAACTAATAAAATGCGAACTTGCGTTTGTTTCGCATACATATTTGCTCGGGATAAATAGTTGCCTTAATTAGATAGGTAGCACTCTCCGGCTCTCCAACTACCCTTCTCTGTGCAAAAAATTACGTCGATCCGTTGTTCCTTTTCGACGTGAGAGACGGATGTACAAACAAACACACTTTCGCCTCAGATTCATTCACTCTATCACTTTGCTCTATCATTATGTAGATACGTACTTAGCTTTCCGCCCCGGCTGCACGCGTGGAAATTCTTGAAAATTTATCCCAAAGAGATTGCGGGATAAAAAATTATCATGTCACTCTCTGGCCTTCCAACATTCTCTGTGCAAATAAATGTGACATAAAAATATCCCGAAGGATTTCCGGCATAAAAAGTAGCCTATCCTATGTCACACTTTCTCATTTATAATATTAGTTAGGATAAAATAAATACCTACATCTACATGGATACAAGCACAGAATATTTCTCAAAGGTGTTTTTTTGTCGGTACCAAATATCTCCTACGCTATTTTGAAGATTTCTAATGACGAAAAATAAAGAAACAAATCAAAATTAAATGTTTCTTTTAAAATTAGACTAATTTATTTATTGATTAGTGGACCCGGCAGACGTTGTCCTGCCCAAACGTTGGCTTGCCTGCTATTTACTCCTAGTCCTACCACAACTACTCCCACTACCCCTACCCCTACTCTAACCCCTACCACTACCTCTACTCCAACCACTACCTCTACCCCTACTCCAACCCCTACCTCTACTCCAACCCCTACCACTACCTCTACACCAACCCCTACCAATACCACTACCCCTACCCCTACTACAACCCCTACCACTACCTCTACCCCTACCACTACCTCTACCCCTACCACTACCACTACCCCTACTCCAACCCCTACCACTACCTCTACCTCTACTCCAACTCCTACCACTACCGCTACCCTACCACTACCACTGCCGCTGCTCGATTGAAATCAAAACTTGAAGCATTTTAAAACAAATCGATTTGACATTTGAATTTTTGTTTCTGTCATTAATGAAATCAAAAAAGTCGTTCCATAGAAAATGTATGAGAAAATGTTTTTTCTTTATAATTTACTAGCTGTCCGCTCCCGGCTTCGCCTGTGGATATTTTCGAACAAAATAAAATATACCCTACACTCATAGATAATGGCTTGCCTGCACTACCCCTACCCCTACCCCTACCCATACCCTTCGTACGTGTCTATTTCAGAATGTTGGCAAACATACACTTCATACATAGCTTTTGTCATGTTCACCTCTGCCCACCCCGTTCCCGTCGTCATGCCGTGATGGTATATAGCCTATGTTACTCAGGGATAATGTAGCATTCTAATGGTGAAAGAATGATCAAATTCCGTCCAGTAGTTTTTGAGTTTATTCGTAACAAACATACAAACATACACACAAAAATACAAATCTCTCCTCTTTATAATATTAGTAACTATAGATATTTAATTTATAATTTTTTTTCGTGCATTTTTTAATTTCATTTATTATTCTGCTATTCGGGACGGAGACATACAACAAATCAAAAACCATGAAAATCGGTCCAGCCGTTCTCGAGTTATAAGTGTTCGAACAAACCCGACTTATCTGTTGGAGATAAGTTGAACTAACGGTGCGAAGTATTCGCACGGTTCATCTAGTGTTATTTAAAGGTTTTGACTTTGACACACCCCTATTTAATAATTAGGTAAGTATGTAGATAGTATTTATTTATTAATTAAATAGCAATAGTGTAGATGTATTTATCTAAGCGTTATCATACTTAGTAACTGGCAACGATGCGATGTACAGTGTTAAAGTTATCGCATTATTATTGTTTATATCGAGATATTTTGTCATAGTCAAAACACCCTTGTTTATAAATTAATACCTTATACCTACACCATTCAATATTTAATTTGAAGTAACTCGCACGTCGCGGAAGTGTTCGTTTTGACTTGAGTCAAACGCGCTATTTTAGTTTTTTTTTAAATAGAATCTCATTTATAAATTGAACGCATTTTAAGAATTAAAAAATAAAAGTTAAATTCCCTAGTGACGGTAGTTTGATTATATAATTATTCAAACGGTATTTTTTATTAACTCGCCAAGTGTCAACAATGGAAGAATTGATTGATTAGGTATAAGTTATTTACTACATTTGACCCTATGTCACAAGATAAAGCTGAGAGATATTAACATATTTGCAGTGCAGTACCTACTCGACTGCCAATGCTCGTAGGTACTATTCGCTAATACACATATCGCGAAACTTTCTGATTTTTTTTAAATCATGGAGTTAAATTTCTTAACAACATTCATAAAACACGATGTGAATTATAATGTGAAAAAATGCTTCAAAACAAAAAAACCTTTCGGTGAGTTCATTGACTGATAATAATTTAATTCATAATATTGTTATATTTATTGATTTGATAATACATGCATGAGGTTTTTGACCAGTATTGCAACTTTATTTTAAAATAGTGTCTTAGGTTTTTCTTATTTTATTGTAAAATTTGCAAATAAAGATTTAATTATTTTTAATTCATTCTATGCACAAAAGCTCTGACACCTTGATAATAAGTCATTCATTGCGATTCCTACCATTTGTCGTAATAAAGATGTGATAGATTGTTATTATAAAAATAATTCTTAATTTTCAGTCATCAGGAAAGAAGAGGTCATTGCAATTAAAAATAAGTTTCCAAATAAAATACCTGTAAGTAGTTTCTTTGCTTTTTACATGCTTTATAAGTATTAGTTTCTAACTAACTTAGAAGTTGAATTTAACCAACTTCTAAATTGTCGTATCGATTTGAGGCTTTGCAAGATAATTCGGATAACAGTACAATAATTTGATTCCATCAATCTGATCCAATGATGGAGCCGGAAGGGGCCACAGGAACTCTGTAACGAAACGACGTAACGCCATCGAGTTTGGGCTCGTTTGATTTGCGCAGGTGTGCGTTACTAACAAAAGTGTGTTATTACTAAATTTGGACTCTGCTTTCCAATTTGAAAAACGCTTGAATAATATATGATATTATTGACGAATATGGGCAAAGTGTGAGTGTAGGTAGATCCAGAGAGTTCAGATTTTCAGAATTTCAGATTCATCTTCCAAATGGTTTTTAAAAATTAAAAAATATATAAACGCATAAATGTCCTCAAGAATCGGAGAAAATATTTTGAACAGAAATCTTTATATTAAACAGAATAATTTTCCTACACGCTTAGCTTATTACATGGATATGCAAAACTGATTGAAAAAGTGAAAAGTAGCGTCATCGTTGATCGTTCTAGCTATTAGAATCGGTCGAATCTGTATCGAATAATAAAAAACATTGTATCCACTTTCTTTTAAAGCGACTGCCCCAGAATTACCTAAAAATTTCGGGTATATCATGTAGGTTATGTATATATCCAAAATATGTACTTTTCTTATTCTCTTATGTATTTACATGAATTTATCATAAAATAATTCGTATAATATTTTATTGTGGGCTGGCCAACAAAAAAAAAAAATTTGTGATGTCAATATTGTTGATGCATACTTTTCAATCTGTCTTTATTTACACATCTTAACAAACATACAAAAACAAAAATTTTAGTAAATTAAAAACTAAACATAACACATATAAAATAAAATAATTATAAAAAGATTGTTTTTTTTATTTTCATTGAAAATATTGTTTTTTTCTTTAAAGTTAATAGTAGAAAGATATCACAAGGAAAGAACTCTGCCGTCTTTGGACAAAGCCAAGTTTTTAGTTCCCGAAGAAATTACGATGTCACAATTTCTGGTCATAATTAGAAATCGAATGAGGATACAACCGAGTCAGGTAAGGATTTTTTGCTGACTATACTATAAGGTTATTTGCATGGATCAAGTAGTGTATCTACTTTCGTTGACCCGAAGTAGATAAATAAATACATTTTAATTAATGGCGGATGCATCTATCTAGGTAGGCAACAATAACAAACAACATCACGAACAAAGTAAAACAAACTTTGTCATTCGGCCCTCCAACTATATATGTGCAAAAAGCATCAATATAAAAAGTGGTATTTAGATAGGCGCAAGGGAGGGGGTCTTCCCCGTGGGTTTTTTTTAAATATGACATTAAATCCCGAAAGATTTCCGGGATAATAAGTTAGCCAATGTCAATCTCCGGTCCTCCAACTATCTCTATGTAAAAGAAAGTTCTGGCCAAGAAATACATTTATAATGTAGGATTTTAAATTATTATTAAAAACTAGCTATCGCCAATTTAAAAAGTAAAAAAATGTTTTGTGCAGTGACATCAAATGTTTTATAATTTTAAAATGCATTTTATTTCAGGCCACTTCGGTCTGCAATTCGAAGTCATACATTATAAGCTAATTAATACAACAAATAATACATAATATATGGATAGACTTTACAAAATTCTAAAATTCTGAAAGAAAATAGGAAACATAGGGCCTCGCTCATAGTACAGGAAAGCCTAAACGAAAATCCAAATATGTTTGCAATATGAAGCTAATAAATACACAATTTTCAGGCACTCTATCTCATTATAAATAACCGGTCAATGTTAAGTATGAGTTTAACAATGGCTCAAGCATATGAACAGTTTACTGATGAAGATGGATTCCTTTATGTTACTTACGCGTCGCAGGAGGTTTTCGGATATCAAGACGGTAAGTCAATCAAGCTACTGGTTATGTGTAAAGTGTATTATTTATTTATTTTTAATGTTTAGATTTAAGGTTTTTATATTGTTGTGTAAATAAAAAAAACTTTACGGGTTGCCTTACAGCTCCTGGGAACCGTTGCCGACCTCAGGGTATACCCAGTGTAATTAATAATTAAACTAAAAGACTTTAAAAAATATTATTATTAGTTATGCAAATGTTAATATGTTAATAATTTATGTAAAATCGTTAATATAACTTCTTTTAAGTATTTTAAATTACAACTTATTTTAAAAATACATGCAAAGGCAAAAAATACACAATATGAAATATTAGCTGTTCCCCCGTGGGGTCTTACTTCCATCTCCTATTATATTAAGGGGGATAGATTTATAAAAAAAAGTATCCTATAATCCTTCCCTATACAGACAGACAGAGTTACTTTCGCATTTATAATAATATCTATGGAGTATGATTTTTTTGCTGACCTCATTTCGTGTGAAAATGTAAGAAATACTGAGTTTTTATATTTTTCCAGATATTACACCAGACTGTCAAGAAGTCAAAGCAATCAGAACCAGATTTCCCAACAAAATACCTGTAAGTACCTTAGTATTCATCTAAGTTTTTTGAAACCAATATGGGTTGTGAACTCTTATAAAAATCACCTAGTACCTAGTACATGCTTATACTATTCCTAGTATGTACAGTACTTGCTTTCCGCCGCCCCGGCTTTGCCTGTGGACATTTTTTAAGGTGACATAAAAATTTATCCCTAAAGATTTCATTATTTTTTACACTCTCCGGCCCTAAAAAAATCACGCCAATCCGTTGCTCTGTTTTGATGTGAAAGAAAGACAAACAAACAAACACATTTTCACATCTATATAACTAAAAATTAAATGTTTCGAGTCTGAATAGGAATTAGGAAAATTGGAAAATTCAGAAAAAAAACTAATCTTTTTTCTATGGGACTTTTGTATGAATTCAAGACCATAATATTAGTTGGGAAGGTTTTAAGGTCCTTGCACGGGATGCTACGTGCGTGGACACATTAGCTCCGTCTCATCTCAGGGCCTCAGGGAAACAGTAATCAAAATCAGCGCAAATATATAGTTCAATTATTGAAAACTACAAATATGTGCCGTTTGGTGTAGAAACTCTAGGTCCGTGGGGTTCAAATGCCAAAAAGTTTATACCCCATCGATTGATCATCTCTTCTGGTGACAAGAGGGCTGGCTCCTTCCTCGCTCAACGAATCAGCATCGCGATTCAGCGGGGAAATGCAGCCAGTATGCTCGCCGGACCTTTATAGTTTTAAGGTTTTTATATTGTTGTGTAAATAAATGAAATAAAAAAAACTAATTCTAATGTTTTTCAGCTATACGTAGAAAGGTTTGAAAGAGAGCGAGATTTACCAAGTTTGGAGAGGAAGAAGTTTCTCGTACCGCAAGAGTTAACTATGTCACAGTTTTTGTTTATTATACGATCAAAAATGAAGTTAAGGGATTCGCAGGTAAATTCTTTTAGCCTATTAATATTGAGTTAATTAGTTTTATTGGTACAAGAAAAATAGAATATAATACAATTAAATATACCTCATACTATGCTATACCACCTAGATCCTTACTAATATTATAAATGCGAAAGTAACTCTGTCAGTGTGTTACCCTTTCACAGCTAAACCACTGAACCGATTTTTATGAAATTTGATACGGAGATAGCTTGAACCCTAGGGAAGGACATATGCTACTTTTTTTTAAATCCTAATTTAATCCTAAGGGATCTAATAAGTGATGGAAATAAGAACGGGCCCAACGGGCGAACTGCTATAATTATATATGTAAACAATATAAAGTTAGTGGTAGTGGTAGTGAGAGGGGGTAGGGGTTGGGGTAGGGGTAGGGGCAGGCAAGCCATTATCTATGAATGCTATAGGGTATATTTTATTTTGTTCTAATATATCCACGGGCGATGCCGGGGCGGAAAGCTAGTAGATAATAAATTAATAACAGTCTCTTAAAAGATCCCCTATCAGTGAAACATGTATGTAGGTATGTATTAAATTAAGTAAGTAAATAATCTTGCTACCTGGGATAATTATGTTTTTCGCCAAAGGTTATCGCATTCCGTAACAGAAGCAAAATGTTAAAATGTTATCTAGAGTCACTTTCATCGTGTAAACAAAATGCACTTCAAATTAATACAATGTCTCTATCTATAAATTACTTAAAACATTTTTTTTATCTTCACGGGTTACCTTACAGCTCCCGGGAACCGTTGCCGGCCTCAGGGTAGGTATCCAGCTGAAGACAAAGTCTTCCTCATTTAGCCGTTTTTTTGAGGCTATAAACTAACGAGCTCTGTTGAGGTATGTAGATGGAAAAGCCTCTTTGTACGGTTTGTCGGATAAAGTACATAGATTTTTTTATTATAAAAACCACGATAAAAACCCATTGGTACATTGTCGGATGTGGGGATCGAACATGTGACTTCCTATTTACCACTCATTTCAATTTATACGAATAGAAAGCTACGATATCCTTGAGTAATATGTCTATATTTTATTTTGTTCGAAAATATACACGAGCGAAGCCGGAAGCGTAAAGCTAGTATATAATTTAATATATTTCCTCAAAATGGCGCAATGGTGACCCCATGATATCTCTGTATCATGCCCCTAAGAGTTTTTATATAGGACATAAACAACTAATTTTATGGATACATTTGGCAGCGACAATTAGTTTTTATTTTAGGGTACCTACGTTAATATAAAACCAAAATAAGTAGGTAATTAAATATCAAAAATACCAGGTCCGTCTTAGGTACGGAACCCTGTGTAAAGTAATTAGATTCGCACTTGACCATTGCTTATTATCTAGAAGTTTGCCCTCTATATTGAAAGTTAGGTATAATTATCGATTTATAAATACATACGTTAAATAGGTAGGTATTTGTGTTGTTTCGGATGCGATAAAATTTTTACATAAACAAGTTTATTTACTTAGACCTATGTAGATAGTTTTTTTATTGACGTAGTATTTAAAAAGTTGGCAAAGATTAATTTTCACTTATTAGATTTATAGGTCTAGTAATTTAAAAAAAACAGAAGCTAACAGTGTTTTGATCCCTTCAACAACGAACCAAAAACTTAACTAACAAGACCCGTGCGAAGTATTCAACTGATCTCCAATAGACAAAATAAATAAATTAGTCTAATTTTAAAAGACACATTTAATATTCAATTCTTTGTTTATTTTTCGTCATTAGAGGAAAAAAATATCTTCAAAATAGCGTAGAAATAATACATAGAGATTATACTGTTAATATTAGTAGGTAACTATGAAACTGTTGCTCTGTTTTGACGTGAAAGAAGGACAATCAAACAATGACACTTGGGCATTTTAATACTAGCTACCCGCCCCGGCTTCTCGTGGAATTTTAATATCACTGCATAATTCACCTAATAAGAAACATTGACAATATTGGTTACTGCGGACAAACAAACATAAATATATTAATATTAGTTAGGATTTTAGGATACCAACTGACTCCAAATATTTAATGTTTTCTTATTTTTAAATAATCCGCTGATAAAATTATCTTGGGTCCTTCGAGGGGGTGAAAGAGGACGCGACATTCAAGCGATTAAAATAATTGTTATTTACAATTACAACAAAAACACCACGCTATCACGCCTTTTATGCCTGGCTGCGTGGACAGAGACATAACTGCATGGATGGATCTAGAGTTGTTTGAATCGAAGCTTAGGAATGGGGAGTCGATAGAGATATTTTTTTCTCTTCACGGGTTGCTGTATAGCTCCCTAAGCCGTGTTACGGTCCCAGAGTACCCAGCGGAAGATCAAGTCTCCCTCTTTTAGCCGATGGTATGTGAGGCTTACCTAACGAGAGGCCATATACAGATATTTAGATGATTTAGATGGAAAAGCCGTGTGATTGTCGGTTTATGTACATAAGTTTTTAATTATAAAAAACCCATGTTCCGCCTAGAAAAAAATAAACAAGTTTTGCTTCGGTCTTGCTTCAACACACCCGCTTAATTTTTAGAAGTGCGAACGCCAACTGCTTTCCGTGCTCCCCGAAGCAATGTACAACATTTAATTTTTTTTTTATCAACCGTATTTGTTGTTTTAAAAAAACATATTGTGACAAAATAAGAGAACTGTATTATTTTATATTATTTTTTATTTTATAAAACAAATAATTACTGTGCTGCCTTGGCCAACTCTGGTCAGCATGACAATAAAAAAGTCAATCTGTCAAACTCGTGTTAATATTTTTTAAATAGTTCCCCTTTACGTATTTTTATAATAAGTACCTTTCCTAAAATTTAATTAAATGACAATATAACATTATATATTTTAGGCGCTGTACCTTATAGTCAACAATAGAGTCCTGATAAGCCATAGTATGACCATGGCACAAGCATACCAAGAATTTCGTCGTGAAGATGGATTCCTTCATATCACTTACGCTGCACAACAAGTCTTTGGATGAACGTAAAATGCGCCTAACAAAGGTACGTTCTTATTACAAGGTTTTTACAACTGTTACAAGTGATATGGCTAATCTTACGGAACTCTAATTTTCTTTATTTGGCTTCATAACACTGAAAGAATTATTTGAATTGGTGCAGTAATTTTCGAGTAAGTTTAACTGAGTCCGTCCGTCCGATGGCCGCTATAAAAAATAAAATAAACATTGTTTTCGGTTCCTCAGAAAGGGGAAAGAATCAAAATTTAATTGTATCTGTAATTTTGTGTGTTTGATTTTTTATTGCATGAGTTTTCTATTTTTGTGTTTTTATATTCTTAAGTTGTTAGTGTGTCCCATTTGTAGGTATAATTTAATAAGTGTAAGTATTTATAATTTAGTCATGCTGTTACATTCTAACTTTAGTTTCAATAGGTACACTATTAAGCCTAATATAAATGTATTTCTGTTGTGCACGTCCAAATTAAATGAATAAATATAATAACAAATAATATAAATAAAAAAAGTTAAAATTGGTACCCTACCCCATACAAGAAACGTGTTTTATTCGGAGTATTTTGCTGGATCTTAATAATAGCAATAATGGCAATACATATAAACATCTAACTAGTATAACTATAATACAAACTCGTAAAACAACAAAATAATAAGAACCGGCCAAGTGTGAGTCGGACTTGCGCTAATTTTTCCCTGCGCCATACTGCGTCAAACCATAGTGCATACTATATTGAGTACCTTTCGTCCAATCCAACTCTCACTTGCCGGTTTTTTGTCTTATCTTTGTTTTTTTAACCGACTTAATAAATGGAGATTTTCCTATTATTTTTTCATTAAAATTGGTTCACTGATTTTCATGGTTGACATTTTATCAATGTTACAAAACAGTCTTTTAATTAAGGTTTTATTTATTTATTATAAATAGCCCAACAACACCTACGTCCACACATAAGCATTGTACATTTTTATAACTTAGTAGACGCAGTGTCAATTATAGGGCTATTTTTATAACAACAACACAACATTGATAAGAAAAAAAAAGTACTTAATTGAATAATAATAATAACACAAAAAATACAATAATAATAATTTACACAAAAACAATTTCTAAACTAATTACTAGGTATTTACTAAGAACACTCAAAAAAATCGATTTTTCCAATCGTGGATTGGAAAGTGGCCCGAGAACCAAACACATCTAAGTCATGTCGCTTATGCATCTTGTATACCAGCGTTCCGCAACCTTTTTGATATTGCGACCCCAAAATTCAAAAAAGAGTTATGAGCGACCCCAGAAAAAAAATCACTAAGTTAACAAGTGCAAAGGTGGGTTCAGGTAACGAAGTTAGCTGTTTTTATTTCGTAAATTATTTATATTGAAGAATTTATTTATTTTGGAAAGTAATATTAGAGCAAACTAGAAAATATGCATTTAACATACGAGTAATATTTATGATGGCATTAAATGAGACAAGCAATTATTTTAATATTTTATTTAAAAAGAAGGTACATATACGTAACCTTACAAACTAATGTGAACCTTGTGCTTGCACACTTGCAGTCAGTTTATTAATTCTTGGTGATATATTATCAGAAACAGACACCCTCAAATCAGGTTCTACGTTAAGTCTGGAGCGATATTTTGTTTTTATAGCAGTTAATCTGGAGAAAGCTGTCTCGCAAAGGTATGTAGATGCGAATGGCAGCAATTTCAGCAGAGATGTTTTGAATAACAGTGGATATTCCTTTTCCGTCATTATCCAGAACTTGGATAGATCCGTGGTTTTGAAAATAGATCGAAGGCTTTCATCGGACATTAAATCGATCAGCTGCTCCTTTTCTTTTAAGTTCATCTTCACAGTGTTAAGATCACAAGTGAATGGATTAATTATCCATTGGTCGCCGTGTGACGTATCTGGGAATCTTATTTCCAAGTCTTGCTTAAGGTTTGTAAGATGCATCATGATTTTGGTTTTAATTTCTTCTTCGAGCTTTATATTGTTTTCTTCAGAAAATTTCTCCAAACATGCAAACATCTCGTAGTTTTCAGCACTGATTTCGTCTATCCACAAACTTATTTTCCTACAAAAAGCTTTTATTTTGTTAGCTAAAATCAATACATTTGTACTCTTCCCTTGCAACGATTGATTTAAATCGTTAAGTTTTTCAAAAATATCCGAAAGATAGCCAACTGTTGCCAGCCAATTTTCATTCAAGTAATATTCCGCTAGCTTTGGTTCCCGTTCAAGTAGAAATATTCTGATTTCATCTTTGAGATCAAATACACGTCGGAGTATTTTTCCTCGCGATAACCACCTGACCTCCGTATGTAACAGTAGATTTTCGTATTCTGATCCCATTTCACGACACATTATTTTGAAAAGGCGACTGTTTAATGCGCGAGCTTTAATAAAATTTATTATTGTTACGACTTGTTCCAACACTTTATTTACATCTGGTTGCAAATGTTTTGCTGCAAGGGCTTCACGGTGAATCATACAGTGAACAAAGCCTACGTGAGGTGCAATCTCAGTTACTTTTGCTTTGAATCCTGTTTTGGAGCCGGTCAATGCAGCTGCGCCGTCTGTACACACAGATACACAATATTCCCACTTTATGTCATGTAGTTCAAAAAAGGTATTAACTGCATTAAAAATTGCTTCACCGGTTGTTCTTCCTTCTAATCCCTGACAAAATAACAAATCTTCGCATATGTCGTTTTCATATCGGTATCGGATAAATATCAGAAGTTGAGCTACATTAGCTACATCAGTGCTTTCATCCAGCTGAATAGCATAATAGGGACTCCCTTTCACGCGATCTATAAGTTGTATTTTGATATCATCAGCAAGTAGATTGATACGACGATGAACAGTGTCACTTGATAGTGGAATTGTTTTCAGTACATTGGCATACTTTTCTCCTTGCATGATCGAAACCATTTTCATTGCAGCTGGCAAAATGAGCGTCTCGCCAATGTTGTGAGGTTTTTTAGTTTTGGCAATCAAAAAGGAAACCTCGAAAGATGCTTGTAAGGCTTTTTGGTTAACTGTAGTGTATTTTTGGAAATCAACCTGCTGTGACGTTAGTTTGGTGGCAAGTCGTTTAAAATAAGATTCATCTTTATTCTTTAACTGTGAATGCTTAGTTTCTAGGTGCCTTTTCAGTTTGACCGGCTTCATGCTCTCATTTGCCAAAACCTCCGAACAAACAACGCACTGTGGACGTTGTTCAAAATTCAACACTGTACATTTAAAACCAAACTGGATGTACGATTCCTTAAAAATGCGTTGACGCTTTCCAGTTGTTTCCTTTATAGCTGTTGCTTGTTTAGTTGAAGTTGAAGCGTCACTCTCTGTATCGATGTGTAAGGTAGATGTGGCTGTTGAACTACAATCATCGCTGTTATGACTAATAGTTATAGTAGTGGAACTAGATGTTGCTCTGCTTTCATCGATAGTAATAACACTACTAGTACTTGAAGTGGCGGCATTGTTTTCACGACTTATATTACTCGTAACAGTAGTTGTCATTGTAGAATCTGAGGCGACACTGTTGTCAAGAACTACGTGTTTAATTCTTTTGATTTGTGATGCGTTATTAGGACTTCCGCCACCTGCATCTGTAGATGTGCGTTTTATTAGCCACTTATCCATTGTTAACTGCAATAATAAATACGTATTAATAAATAAAAAATGTATTCCAAACGATTAATTCTAAGTATGAGTGCACAGTTACTTACCGTGTGCGTGGTTATCCACGAGAACACTAATCTTCTAAAAAAACTTTCAACAGAAGTAATCTTCCGTGTTTTGACATGAATTTAGTATGTATTTGCAATCGACAAAGCGGCGATGAGTAAGCACGTGCGGATAGAACTGACTGAACAGACAGACTGAGCGAAGAAAGAGAGATCGGGGTGGGGGTGCGGGCGCAGGGGCGGTCGTAACCTGTCCAGTCCCGCCCGTCACAACCTCACCTCACGTCGTAATTATTTTCGATTCTCTCCGTTTTAAGGACATTGTGTATGTAAAGAGAGGTTATATTTTATGCATAAACCTTAATAAAATTCGATAAGTACAGGACCTTGTTGACTTTTTCGGCGACCCCGTAAATATCTTTCGCGACCCCACACGGGGTCGCGACCCCAGGGTTGCGGACCGCTGTTGTATACTGTCCGACCATACGGTTAAGAGGATCGTGTAGCTCAGCGTACGCAGCGAAATAGGTATTTAGAAAATCATATTCTGTCTCAAGCGCGCTCTTCCCACGGGCATCAGTGCGACAGAGAACACTGCAGCTCGTGAGTGTTCGTAGGTATGTTCTTCGTTGAAAATTGCGTTTTGGGCGAAAACGATTTACACCTGCTAAACTATAACGAAACCTTATAATTTTGGTGTCAAACGTTTTAGCAGATTATAATCTACGTACGTACGTTTTGCTTTTTTTGAAATTTTGCTTGGTTTTTCAAATACAGACGGTTTATTACCAGCAAGTTATGAACCAAAAAAACCGAGATTTGAGGGGCTTATAACTTTTGACCTATCACGAATTTTGATAAAAGGAAAAAATACGTACGTAGTTTTTCACTATGTCAGTAACATATTACAAAATCGTTAAAATTAAATAATATTTAGGGGTAGTAAAACGTTTTCTCCGTTT
Organism: Nemapogon koenigi; assembly: GCA_963924495.1. Taxonomy (NCBI): domain Eukaryota; kingdom Metazoa; phylum Arthropoda; class Insecta; order Lepidoptera; family Tineidae; genus Nemapogon; species Nemapogon koenigi. The sequence goes on along the minus strand of OZ004649.1, from coordinate 6,478,230 downwards.
GTATGGACATGGACGCGGTACACTATACTCTTAAGAGGAGAGACCAGACCGAGGACCGTTTTCGATCTAGCTAGCAGGAAGGGATCAATATTTCTTTATCATATGAAACAATCTTTCAATTCAAGTGATCAGCAGCCGTTTCAGAACTCATGTTTGGTCAAATATCCTGCAGACGGACAAAACAATCTAAACACCTTTTGCATGTGTTGTCATTGCCTACGGCACCACTAGAACAGAACAACGTATAATTCGTTTAGCAGCAAGAAGTTGCTATAGCAACTAGACTTTAGCATTATTTTGCAAACTGTACAAGAATAAGTATACCTACGATACGTCAAACCATTAATAAAATAATATGCTGGTAAAATAATGTCACTTATTGTTGTTATTCAATAGATAACAAGAAACATTGTAGCTTTATCTTTTAATTATATTGTTTATTTTGACGTGGACTGTATTTTGTATGGATGATCTACTTACATAAAGTTTCATGGAATCTTACTAATTTAGTTTTCCCCGTGGCTTTGCCCGCCAATGAAAACTTTGAAGTCCTAAACCAAAAAATGAGCGGTCTTGAGTTAATACAAAAATCCCATAGAAAAGAGAACTTTAATTTTTTCCAGAATTTTCCAATTTTCTGGGCAATTTTTGCAATTTTTCTTTCCCTAAAAACCTGATTCGGACTAAGACTTATACTTTATTTATAAGATTTTTAATAATTATAAAGAGTTGTAGTATCAATATATAAGAGTAGGTAGGTACTTAAGTATGCCAAACTTTAAAGTTTTAATTACAGTAGATATTTAAAATAAATACATTCGGAACGATGTCATTTAGAGAAGAATGCGGAATGAAAGATGATGTTGTGACTAAAATAAGAAAAGTAGTTTACGCTGGTTTGGACACGTTGAAAGAATGAAGGTTGAAAGATTGACTAAAAAGGTTTATATGTGGCTGAAGTGAAAGGAAATGCTGGCAGAGGACGAACTAAGTGTACTTTTATTGAACATAAAAAACATTTATTGATCAATGAAAATATTAAAAGTAGGCACACACAATCGCCGAGCATGTATGAAAGGTATGATGAATATAAAAGAAGCGAAAGAGGTCTGTCAGGATCGTAACAAATGTCATTGGATTGTCTCTGCCTACCCCTCTTGGGATATAAAGCGTGATGATAGATAAATATATATAATCTGACTTCAATCAAATCGTTACGTATAGACTCAATTGAATAAGTTGTTTGTCCCATTTGAAATATCGTCGACCGATAGTCGCGGTCTCGTAGAGGCTGTATTATTCCATACACTCGTGTCTTGGACTCCTCCAGTTAAATTTATGTCACAATAATATCCTTATCTCTGCTCACATTGAATCGAAACAAACAGTATGGTGACTATGATTTCCTCATTTTTTTAAGGAGAGAATCGATGGTATTAACTAGGTAGGCAGTCTAGTTCGATCCCGGATTCCGGCCATGCACCAATGGGGTTTTTAATTAAAAACTTTTGTGCATAATTCGTCAAACCATACCTACTTAGAGGCTTTTCCATCTATCCTCAACAGAACTAGCCACTCGTTAGGTATAGCCTCACAATACCATCGGCTAACGAGAGAAGAGAGAGAAACTTGGTCGTGATTAATTATGGTGACGTGCACTGTGCAGTGCCTGGATGAAAAATCCACAGAATTAATACGCACACGTATCTAATACCTATATAAATTTCTATCTCTCTCTCGTCCTAATCGCGACAATACCAATGTAGTTAGCGCCAGCATACTACATCCCACTAAAATATATAGTTGACAAATATGGGCATCATGAACTCCCCTCATAACGTTTGTCCCATACTAATTACATGCTGCAGCTATATGTAAATTACGCGATAACTATAAACCTTGGATTATAAATTAAAATTGCTTTCTAAAGATTGATATATTAAACATGATATAAACGAAATAAAAATTTCAAAATCAGTTAAAGTTTTATGAAGCATTGAAAATCCTCAATTCTTCGCGTATTTTTAACCGACTTTACGACACATTCTTACATTTTATTTCGATATTTCATAGATAATTTCACATACTTTATGAAAACATTAACTACAACTTGCTATTTCTAATAGTTTTTGTATAATACTAGAATAGAAGAGCATATTGTCTGTTTTGTGTATTTTCGCAAGACAGTTTTTTTGTAAAATCGTTCTTTCTCATGTTTCTTGTACGTGAATCTTATCGTATCCTTGGTTACTTTATCGATTATTTTTGCAGTGTATCTCTCTAACACTTTGTATCGTATCGACATACTAAGCCGCTCGGTTTACCGAGTTCATTATTAGGTATAGTATAGATAGATATATCTAATTTAGGTAAACTTTTAGTAATAATTAATTTAAAAAAAAAGGTTTATTTGTCTAAAAACACATGGTGTCATCAATAAAAACACACAATAAACTGCACTCATAAATTATCACATCGCGCTGTATTAATGTACACTTGAACCCCGGGGGGCTGTTGTTATGCGGTTGATAACATATTGACATTTGATACTTTCTAAGACCATTAACCGCGTCTCAATAAACAACTGGATAGCAAATACGGTTCTCTTATTACCTATCCTTTATGTTTGTAACTAGCCAATTATCCCGACTTTGCTTAAATATAATATCAAGATGTATTATTTCTCAAGGATGATTGTCGGTAAGCCTTAGCCATTTTGAAGATTTTTTTCTTCACGGGTTGCCTTAAGTACAGCTCCTGAAACCGTGTTACGGTTCCAGCGGTACTCAGCGGAAGATCAAGTCTCCCTCGTTTAGCCGATGGTATTTGTGAGGCTACACCTAACGAGTGGCCAGTTCTGTTGAGGTATATTAAGATGGAAAAGCCTCTAAGTGTGGTTTGAAACATTTATAATTTATGTATTTTATAAAAGACGCCATCTGTTGGTGATCACTGAACTAACGGTGTGAAGTTTTCGCACGGGTCATGTAGTAATTACTTAATATAAATATAAAACAAAAAAAAGTCTACCATAGCATCTACGTAAAATCTCACGCGTGCTAAAAATGCTAAGCACCAATATTTTTTTTAATATGTGTTTTAATCGACTTCTCGTCCTTCGGAGGGCACGTGCGTCTGCACTTCTTCTATAACTATCAGATACTTTCAAAATTCATATCTATGGCAGAAATAAATAAATAAAATTAAAAATAAGAAAAAAAAATGCCGGCAGAAAACTTTAAAACGTCTGGTAGACCACGGGTTCGATCCCGGATCCCGGCCGGGCCTAGAATAGCTTTATAATAAAAAATCCGACAAACCACAGAGGCTTTTCCATCTAAATAGAACACCTCAACAGAACTGGCCACTCGTAAGGTATATCCTCACAAATACCATCGGCTAAAAGAGGGAGACTTGGTTGGACTTGGGTACACTGGGACCGTAACACGATTTAGGGAGCTATAATTAAGGCTACCCTACCCGTAAAGAAAAAAAAAAGAACAGCATGTATGTATTGTAACAAATGAAATTCGATTGTATCTATCTACTCCCAATGGATATCTAAAAGGCGCGATGATTTAATTATTAAAATAGATAAGATCTCGCAAACTTTTCGTAAGGTAGTATGTTTTTTTGTTACAGGGTTCCGTCGGCAGTAAAATTGAAACAAAATGTCAACATGTGAACTGTGCTTCAAAGACTGATAGTGTTTAACAAAATGTAATTAATTAAGTGAATTATTGTCATAATAAATATATTAAAATCTTGCACTGATATAGAATTGAATTTGTTTAGGTCAGGTATGTTTAAAAAGCTAATTGGGTGGTCGGCAAAAGTGTACTTACATATAATTGGATAAATTAACTTTAAAAAAAAAGTGTACAGACTTCAAAAATTTGCACTGAAAAGTAAGAAATAATAAATATTTCGTCGTAGAATTTGAAGACGTTTGGTGCCAAATTAGGATACAAGTAATTAACATCTAAGAAGATAACGATCTGTTCAATATTATCTATGTTTATACTGATGATCGTAGGTCCCTAATGAATTGTCTAGATTAGTGAATTTGGGAACTAAGTTGTTTTTAATTTGGCACCAACCGTCTTCAAATTCTACGACGAAATATTTATTATTTCTTACTTTTCAGTGCAAATTTTTGAAGTCGGTACACCTTGTTTTAAAGTTAATTTATTTTTCCCTTTTAAGTGATTTTGCTGCCCTGAGAGACAAATAATAACTCAAATAAAAAAAAATGAAAAAATAAATACTGCTGTGGATGGGATTTGAACCATTTGCATCCTGAGCTGCACCATACCACACCATACCTTTAGCCGTTAGACCACCGTCGATACAAAAATTGACAACTTCGTGTCAATAGCAACCGTTGCTAAGGCTTTTCTCTGATACATAATTTTCAGCCGTAAACAGAGACAAATTACTGAATTTCTGAAAAACTACTAAACCGATTTTCGTCATTATGTCTGTATGATAATGTCGAAAAATTATTATATCCTTAAAAAAATAAGTCGTCAAAATGGGTACCTACATAGTTTTTTCAAAATGGGACCACCTGTGAAGTATACCCTTTCAAACAAAAAAATAATTTCAGATCGGTCCAGGCGTCTTCAAGTAATCGGGGAACATACATAAAAAAAATAAAGATTCCGACGAAATGGCGGCCGGAGGGGAATTGAGAACCTCCTCCTTCTGTTTTGAAGTTCGGTTAAAAATATGTATCATACCACTAGCTTTCCGCCCCGACTTTGCCCGTGGAGCACATTTTAACTTTCATCCCCTATTATGGTCTTGAGTTCATACAAAAATCTACTAGAAAAAGCACTTTCAGTTTTTCCCGAATTTTTAGTTCAACTTTCCCAAAAAACTTCTCAAAAAACTTGCCAAATGTTCCTAATATAGTCCGAATAAGGTTTAAGCGAAAGAAAAATTGGAAAATTCTGAAAGTCCTTTTTTCTATAGGATTTTTGTATGAAATCAAGACCATAGGGGATTAAAGTTAAAATGAACTCCCCACGGGCGAAGCCGGGGCGGAAAGCCAGTAGAAAGTAATGTGTGTATTCTCACGGGTTGCCTTACGACTTCTGGCAGGGTTAGCAATCGTTCAATCAATCAATGGCCAGCCAAGGAATACCTAACCCGAGAATGTCCGGGTAAATCCGCGTACTGTGCTTGTACGACCCAGCAATTTGTTCGGAAATTCTCAGGCCGGGTATTTCTTGGCTGGCCGTTGGTACGGACCCGTCGTTTTTAGCCTTCGAGTCGAACGAAAGATGTAGTGGCAGTCTTCCTCATTTTACCTAACAAGTGACCAGTGGGGTGAGCATATATTTGACGTGACATCTTTCGTGTCGACCGAAAGGCCAAAAACGTTTATGTCGCTACAGGACCAGCCAAAGAATGCCCGGTCCGAGAATGTCCGGCCCAACTGTTATATATTATCTTAGAGCCAACCTGTGGCTGAATGTAGTGAGGCCTTGGCCTAAGATAGATAAGAAAATGTACAGACTTTAAGATGGTGACTAGAAATAAATGGTTTTACCAGAACAGTTATATTTATTTACAAACAACACAACATGGCGCTGCGTATTAATAAATAAAGACGGCAACCGGTTTGAAATAAAATAAGTACCTAATAAGAAAATTCATCAATTATGGCGGAAGAGAAAAACGTGTCGGCTGATGTGCTTGGATTAAATGACGCGATGTCGTCGTGTGGCATCATGGGGTTAAAACCCCCAGAAAATCTAACTGATCTGTCATCAGAAGGTTTTAAAAAATGGAAACAACGATTCGACTTATACAGAATCGCATCCGGAGTTATGAAAAAACCAGGTGAGGTGCAGGTAGCCTTGCTGTTACACTGCATGGGTGAGTCTTGTATAGACATTTATAACACATTTTCCATATCAGAGAATGACACAAAGAATTATGAAACAGTAATAAATGAATTTAAAGAATATTTTGTACCCATAAAGAATGAAAGCGTTACATCACACATATTTTTCACAAGAAATCAGAAAAGGCAAGAAAGTGCGGGCAAATTTGCTGGGCCGGGCAAAGACAAGTACACAGAATTTGCTCGCGCATTTTGGGTTGGCCTGTCCGGCCCAGTGCATTCCGTGGCACATAAAACGTTTTTGGCCTTTCGGTCGACACGAAAGATGTCACGTCAAATATATGCTCACCCCCCAGTTCAGTTGAGGTAGGTATATTTAGATTGAAAATAAATGGCCGCTGTGAGGTGTGGTCTTCTGAGCGATCTGAAAAATATTTAAAAACTTGATCCTAGCAGAAATAAAAATTGCGTTGTTTTCAGTTATTTTATATTTAAAAGGTATCATCATTATTCTGTAGGTACATTTGACAGTTTATAGTTAATCCTAAATAATCCAACCATTTCGGCCGCCGGCTAGGCGGACCGTTCGTTACAAGAATTTGTGGTCGGTATCGGTTAGACCGTACGGTGACTCGCCGGGGATTGGACGAATGTGTGGCTACCTTTAGGCAATTGTCAGACCGCCAAAGACGAGCGAAAAGCGAGAGTGTAGTTCCAATAGTTTCATCGCCGGGCAAGTGTACCTACTCGCACCACTCGCTCGGGCGGGGCGGTGTAGCGTGCGTAATGTACCAAGCGAGAATATCTCGCGGCGATGTTCTGACTGCCAAGCGAGTTATCTTTGTTAGCTCTTGTCGCAGCGACAAACTAGTGAAGAGAGAGTCCTCGGCAGTGTGAACAGTCAGCGATCAACTATTAATATACCTATGCATCTCTTTTATTGACACGGGATCTACATCTATCTAGTCGCTTTCTCGTTGGCGGTTGGACAACTGCCTTAGAGTACCCTTTATACTACACAATTACTAGCATGCAAGCTAGACGGGATGCGAGAAATTGCATAGTGTAAAGCCTGTTTACAAGCAAACCATTTCTATCAACGGCATCCAGTCTAGGAACACTTAAGGTCGTCGTAATTGAACAGGTAGATTTTAATATTGATATACATACGTAAATAAACTAAATAGTGTCATTCTTTCACTTTCCAAAATACAAGCTTTCAGGACCTTGAGGAATCGCCGCCATCTTGGAAAATATATCCCATTATGCAGATTTCAGCATTTTTTTCGATTTTAGATTAATTAAGTTAGCTAATGACATGAAGGCGTATATTTCTTGTATTGATTGATGTCTTGATAGAAAAAAGTGTGCATATTGCATTGAGTTGTATTTAAGTAATACAAAATAATTATGATGAATACTACAAATCTAGTTTAGATAAATCAATTTCAATGTGCGTTTGCCCAAAAATTTATAAAGTAGCATTCAAATAAACATACAATACTAAAAAGTAAGCACCAAGCTTTAATATACGTGCTTAGGAGGGCACGTAAAATGGCTTAAAATTAATAACGACAACATTTTCCATCCATCTTATAACAGATATTATTAATGTTTAGGTACCATAGAGTCCCTTAACTTCTATGTATATTTTTTTATTGTAGCAGGCATATCTGTTGCAAACTTGCAAACAGATATAAATGCCTGCTACGACGTCTACTTTTTAACGGTCATTAGATTTCACAAATTTTAATCAGTGCCTACACAAAATCTCACACACACACTTAGAAACACCCATCGCTATTGAATTATTTCTATGACATAACGGACTTCGTGACATTCGTTCGACGGGAATTTAAATAAAAGGTCCAAAACAGCCGAAGTTAGGGACTCTACGGTACAAGTTTCATTTATTTCTAACTACAAAATTATTATAGAAGCAAACAAATAATTCTTATAGATAATATAATAACAATAAGGATTTTTTTCAGCGCGCGCCTAATCTGCGGCCGATTTTTGGAGAAAACAAAACCGAATATTCGGTCGGACATTAATTGCAACATCAACAGCAACAACAAAGACAAACAAGATATCAGAATTACCACGCAAGCATGGGTGATAAAACCAGCAAGAGTCGAGTAGTCATTACACTAAAAAATAGCGAGACAGTTCTATGATGAGTAACAATTAATGATACCTAGCTTCTACATTTAATAATTCTAATCATTTGAATTCGGAATTCTAATTTATTTACTTCCAGTTCCGCATTTCCGTCACATTTCACGAAATTCGGCATCATACTATATTTTCGTGACGTCATCATTACCGAATTACACCCTACAAATTATGACACATATATAGCGAGAGTGTTAAGTTATCAAAAAATTCAGTACCTATTTTTACAGATAATTGCAATCTTATACCTACTTAACTATTCGTTAGATAACTTATTAACTATCTTCAATTATACCATGAAACAACTAAACATAGTCCAATTTATTTTTAATTACTTTTTACACTTTTAAGTATTTTTTTATTTATAACTACCTACATATATTTTCGATATCCTTACACAAATCCTAATTCGATATTATTTTATATATACACTCGTGTAAAGTTTACCAATCAGGTCCATTATAGAAGATCTTAATTATACTATGATTCAAGGAGAGTGGAACAGAGCGTTCATCTATTTATTCATATACATATATATACCTAATTAATATCATAATATTCAAATACAATTTATATAATACAATCTTATTATTTACTTTATATGGATAGATCAGTTAGTTTTGTCACACAAAAAGGAGCCAGAAAATCAATAATTAAAAATAAGCTACAATGGAAAGCAAATATTTCTAATCTGTAGTCTAGTTTTGTACGTATCGCTTCGAAAACCAAATTATTATGAAAGAACGGTAATAAAAACGATGGCAGACTATTTCCTGCCTTGGTAAATGTATCGGTTCTGAAATTTATATATTATTGAGGGTTTTGTCAGTCATTGAATAAAGCAATTTCGAAGCGATACGACAAATTGTGTAGAATATTCCATATTGAAAAAGTGATCTACTTAATATCTAATATTGTACAAAATTTAGCTAATATTTACAAATGCCGTTGCGTCGTGTGGAAGGATTGCATATTAAAATAGAAAAACTCCTCTCTATTGAGGCAACATTGTTCACATAATAATGCCATTCTGAAACGGTTCTGAAAAAAATTTGTGGTCATCCTAAGGTTACGTTATAAAAACACCACAAGAGTTCACAAAATATTGACCCACACGCATTGTCGCTGCACCAACGTATGAAGCAATTTTCTTTGTGTGTTTTTTAATGAAATCCTACCACCCGTCATTGATTTCGGAAGCGTTTGGTGAAAGGAATACGTTATGAATACACAAAATAATGTTTCTTTTAATTTTTGTAATAAAAACATGAGTTCTATTACGATTAAGCATATTTTTAGACCACATTCACTGACCTGGAATAAAGTAATATATTACTACTGGACTGGTTGCTGTCAAATGATTATCTTTTTCATTGTGGCTCCACCAATGTTAATCAATGATTTGCCAATGTCAAGTATTATAGACGTTATAGTATCAATATGCCGATTAATCGGTAGCTAAGATGATTCCGTTGACTATAATTATGTCTTATTAATCACAGACTAATCGCAACTATCACAGCGTGGGCGGTATTAAACGTCATGACGGAACGTGTGCGGAACTCGCCGTGCAATGACGTAGAATCAAATTTATTATCGTGTAGTGCCTACTTGATTAACGCCATTTTGGCGCTGTAGACGGACGAGCGTCCGTGGAACTAAAACATTCGACATCTGTAATATTTACACAGACTAAACGCAGTGATTATATACTCTTTGACACAGACTATATAGAGATTAATACGTGTTGTTTATGTCAAAATTAGTTCTAAGGACATTCGCTGACATATGGAGGCGCTTCTTGTTCTTCTTTTGATATATGGCAACAGTGTCGACTTATCGTAGCAAATGGGGGCGCTTCAAATTGGCACACCTTATTCGCTGTCATTTGTATGGAAAAATCTGTCCAGTGGTAACATACAAGGTCAGTGACCACATTTCATTGTCAGATCATAAAGAGGAGTTATTTCCATATTTTTCTACTTAATTGATGCAATAATAATTAATTATTCCTTCCACTTTTGATTGACGCACAGCATTAAGCTTCACCTACTCTTGTCATTCGGTCGGTGATATGTTCTGCGCGGCGGCGACCAGAGTGTCATGGATGTCCTTAGCGTAGGCGACCTGCGAGCGGACGGTGCTCAGATACTGTGGGTAGCTGAGTGCGTTTGTTTCCTAAAAAAATTTGTTAAAGGATTAAACAAAGTTTAGCAAGTTTCCAAGTGAAAATTATTATTATTTTCTCAAAGTTGTTGACCAAGTTGTGAATGAATGAATTGCTTATGTGTGGTTATTGGGAGGAATATGTTTCCCAATTACTACCCCAGAATTAACAAAAATGTAAAATTCAACACCAGTCCAGATATTGATATCCTTCCAATATTGCATGCATATGTTCAAAAAGCCTTTGACTGCTAAACTGCACTATCTTTCTTTGTACTATTTGAATTTTTAGCAAGTGGGGCATTGGCTGTGGTGGTAAAAGATTGAACTTGTTATTCGTAAAGCAAACAATTTCCTTATTCAAATTATTTTGGGTCATTTAAATAATAGCATAGTGAAACAATTTATGTTTTTTCTAATTCTTACTTGGGTGGTAGGGCCCGAGTCCAATCTCGAGGGCATTACTGTCAGTGGCAAATAATGTCCAGCTGATTGTGCCTGCTGGAGACAAGTGACTGCAGTTCTCTAAAATTGTAATTAAAACAATTTGGTCAAAATGTTGAATGTCAAAGAGAGCAATGGACCAATGTGATGCACAGAAATAGTATGGAATAGACATACTATCCCGGGAAATATCTTTCTCCCCGGAAAATTACATCTTTCATTTATTATCGCCGCGATTCTCTCGTCCGTGGAGATGGCGCCTTTGGTATTCTCCTCATAACTGACAGAAAAAGCAAATATTACAGACTCCCTTTTCCCTATATATATCCTAACTAATATTACAAAATATGTAAAAGTGTGTTTAACATTTGTTTCTTTATCCCTCTTTCACGTCAAAACATAGCAATGGATCAACATGTTTTTTTTTTGGTGTTTTGGTTTTTTTTAGTGCTATGGGGGAACTCGGTGGACCTCGATAGAGCATTTAAGGTTAAAAAAAAGTGTATTCGAGTGATGTGTGACGCATGGTTTGATGATAGTTGTAGGCCACTATTCCAAAAGCTAAAAATATTACCATTACCCAGCATGTACATCAGAGACATGTGTGTTATTGTGGACTCCCACCCTGAACATTTTAAAAAACGTGGTGAACTTATCTAGAGCCAAAATAATGAATTTATTATACCAATCTTCTTGTCATAAATATCCCTATTAATATAAATGCGAATGTAAGTTTGTTTGTTACGCTTTCACGCAAAAAACTACTTAACCGATCATCATGAAACTTTGCACATATATTCTTGGAGGTATTAGAAGTAACATAGGATACTTTTTACTATTTTATACGAAAGGTTTAATCACTATGTTAGACAGTATTCAAAAATATTCAAACGTGTTTGTACCATGGCAAAGGCAAATTTTATAAATAATAAAATAAAAAATAGCGATGACATAGTGAAAACCACTTGGAAAATTATAAATAGCGAAACTGGAAAAATAAAGTCTCGCAACACTGATTTTCGGTTAAAAATTAATGATGAAATTATAAGTACGCCCTCAGAAGTTGCCGAGGCTTTTGAAAAGTTCTTTACCGAAATTCCTGTTTTGACTACCAAATCTCTCAATTCATCTCCCACATATGCGGAATCACTGCTCAAACAGAACATAGAGATCTGTAATTCTCAGTTCAAATTTCATCATATTAGTTATACAGATATCATGAAAGCATTTAAATCTTTGAACAAAAAAAAGACTGCTGACGTTTACGGTTTATCAGTCAGAATTATTGACTCTGTAATCGATTGTATATCGTCACACTTGGCTTGTATCTTTAATAAGTGTATTGATGATGGCATATTTCCAGACTTGATGAAGCAAAGTAAAGTCATACCTTTGCTTAAATCCGGTAGTACAACAGACCCTACTAATTTTAGGCCCATTTCAATACTACCGACTCTTAGTAAAATTTTTGAAAAGATTATGCTTGATCAGTTATTGACTTATTTTTACAATAATAAACTTATGTCACATAAGCAATTCGGTTTTACTAGGGGTCGCTCAACAACCGATGCAGGTGTTGAGTTATTGCATCAAATTTTCGAGGCTTGGGAAGAGTCGCGGGATGCTATAGGAGTATTCTGTGATTTGTCTAAGGCCTTTGACTGTGTTCATCATGACATTTTAATTAAGAAACTGCATTATTATGGTGCAACAGGTCGTGCTCTAGACCTTCTGAGTTCATATTTGAGTAACAGAGTCCAGAGAGTGGATATAAATGGCAGTAAATCGTCAGGGGCCACAGTCTCTATGGGCGTCCCCCAAGGCTCTATTCTCGGTCCATTTTTATTTCTAGTATACATAAATGACTTACCAAACCTTATAAAAGACAAACTTGGAATAGTATTGTTCGCTGATGACACCTCTTTATTATTTAAAGTTAACAGACGAAAAACAAACTATGACGATGTGAACAATGCTATCTCTCAAGTAGTTCAATGGTTTACGGCAAATAATTTACTACTTAACGAAAAAAAAACTAAATGCATTAAATTTGTTTTGCCTAATGTCAGAGAGGTACCCACAAATATAGTCGTAAGAAGTGAAATTGTAGACCTTGTAGAATCTACTGTATTCTTGGGCGTTACGTTGGACGCTAAATTGCAATGGGGTCCTCATATTGGTGGATTAGCGAAAAGGCTCAGCTCTGCTGCATATGCAGTTAAAAAAATTCGAGATATATCAGATATAAACACTGCTAGACTGGTATACTTTGGTTATTTTCACAGCCTGATGAGTTATGGCATTCTGCTGTGGGGAAACGCGGCGGATATAAATATTATTTTTGTTTTGCAGAAAAGAGCTGTTCGTTCAATTTACCAATTGGGACAAAGGGTGACTCTTAGAGATAAGTTCAGGGATTATGACATTTTAACCTTTCCGTCACAATACATATTAGAAAATGTTATTTACGTTAAAAAGAACATCGATGTTTTTAAGAGAAATAGAGACATACACAATATAAACACAAGAAACAAGGATAAACTTGTCAATTGTGTGAGTCGACTCCACAAAATAAATCAATCATTCAAGGGGCTATGTGTGCATTTTTACAATAAGGTCCCCTCTCATATACAAGATCTTTCTTTCTCTAATTTCAAAAATACAATTAAACTTAAATTAATGAATAAAGCATACTACAGTATATCAGAATACTTGGATGATAAGCATCCATGGGCATAACAACAATTAAATTATATAAATTGATTTTAATTGACTAATCACTAATGTACTTAGATTGTATTTAATGAGTAATTGTATATTCTTTATTGAATTTCTGACATGTATCAATATTAATTTTATTTGACATTTGATTGTATTTTTAAATTGCTGTAAAAATGTATTTTCTTTAATTAGGTTTGTAGAGAGAAGTGTATAAAATTGACGATTTCAAGTGTATCTTGTATACCTAAGAAATAAATGATCTTTGAATTTTGAATTTTGAATTTATCACGGCATGACGACGGGAACGGGGTGGGCAGAGGTGAACATGACAAAAGCTATGTATGAAGTGTATGTTTGCCAACATTTTGAAATAGTCACGTACGAAGTCGTGGGAAACAGCTATTTCTAATATGTTTATACTAGCTATCCACCCCGGCTTCGCGTGTGGACAATATTAAAATCTGAAACGGTTCGACCGATTTTCGTGAATTTTAGTGTGCATATCCGTTAGGGTTGAGAATCGGACAACATCTATTTTTCATCCCCCTAAATGTTAAGGGTGGTCCACCCCTATTTTTTTTTATAGGTAGGGTAGGGGTAGGGGTAGGGGTAGGAGTAGGGGTAGGGGTAGGAGTAGGGGTAGGGGTAGGGGTAGGGGTAGTGCGGGCAAGTCAACGTTTGGGCAGGACAACATCTGCCGGGTCCGCTAGTAATTTATAAAAGGATCATTATAATATGTGTAGATATAATCTGTGTACTCTATAATAATAATCTGCCTAATGACATTAAATTATTAAATGGAAATGACTTTAAGTTTAAATTGACAAAATGGCTCCTCAAACATTGCTTTTATGGAATAAATAATTACATGTGTCACAAAACTAAATAGAAATTGCGGAAAGATATTGTAATTGTGTAGATTATTAATAACCAATGTTTTAGAGTCAAAATATGTAGGTATATCTAACTAATGTTTGCACACCTGCTTGCAGGTTGAATACATGTCTATAATTTTACTCACTATAATTTTAAAACCTATATTGTATTCTATTGTATTCTTGCAAATAAAAAGTTTGATTTGATTTGATTTTGCACAGATATGTTGAGGTCTGCATAGTGACATATGCTACATTTTATCAATTGGGATAAATTCTCATGACACCATTTCAAATATTTCCATGAGCAAAGCCGGGGTGGAAAGCTTGCTTTCATATAAAAGTTATTGAGAAGAGAGTTTGTTTGTCATAATTATATAGGTTTATATACCTATTATAATGAAAGTGTACTCACCAAATGAAGTTCCATTTGGTCACACAGTGAGAAAAACTCTTCTAGATTTTTGTCAAATCTTGGTACTGGATTATCCATGCCCTTTCTGAAAATAACAATAATATATTTATTGAGGAATATTTTTCATCAAATCACTGAACAGAGAATATTGAATGACTATTAAAAATTGTGACGTAAAGGAACCACAAGCTTTACTATAGTGTAAAAGCTAGCTAGCCTAGCTAACACCAGTAAAAGTGCTGCCAGTTGTCTATTATATTCAAATATTTAAAAGGTTAGGTTGACCTTAAGGTATAAAAATAAATATTACAAGACTTACTGTGAACTTGAGTCAACATTGTAGTTTTGGTGTAAGATTTGAGCAGCTGACTTCAATGTCATCTGTAAAATATTTAATTAAATATTAATCCATAACAATATTTGATCCATACTTAATAATATTATAAATGCAAAAGTAACCGTAACTCTATATATTAAATTTGATTCAATTTTGTTGAAATTTAATACAGAGAAAGCTTGAGGAAAAAACATAGGCTACTTTTTTTAAATCCACCCCTAAGGGGATGAGTGTTAGTATGTAACATGATTTGTGATAGATATATTTAGGTATATTATAGGTATATTTGAGGTTATGTTTTAAAAACTGCAGATTATCTCTATCTTTGCTAACTTGAGAGGGTGATAAATGTTTTGAGAAGATGATCTAAAGTCCTTCCAAGTTTCATGTGTTTGCCATACTTTGGTTGGAGCCTGTTAGTAGCAGGGATGTGTGATTAAATTAAGATTATAGCCGCATATAACTTATACTCACTGGTATAGATTCCCGCAGTGAGCCCATAAGGGTCTTAACTTTGGCAATATTATCCATCTTGTCTTGCTGTGGTTGTTGAGGAGCTGGTTGCATTTGTTGTGGTGATGGTTGCTGCATCATGCCGCCACCTACTGCTAATTGCATGCCTACGCCTCCAGCCGGTCCCACAGGATTCATGGGTACGTGCATGTTCATTTGATTCATTGTTAATTATGGAAATCGTAAGTAAATAAATAATATTAAATATTTTTGATATCACAAATCACAATATTGACCACAGAGCAAGTAACACGCAAGTAATTCCACAGAGCAAAATTCAATAGTCGATTTGATTGATCAGTGATCTGAAAGGTGATCTGCTGGGTTAGCATATATTTTGACAGCGACACTTTCGTTTCGGTCGAATGGCCTTGAACAGGCCAAAACGTTCATGTCCAACAAGGACCGGCCAGAGATAGCCCGGGGCCGAGAGGTCCGGCCCAACAATGACCACATATTATTCTGACTTCAGACCTTTATATAATTTCGATGCAGCCATAAAAAAGAAGAAGAATAATAATATTTGATTGGATTCCACGTCACGACGGGGAATCCAGTTTAATCCTGTTCGTGCTGTGATGATTGTGATTAGTCGACGATTAATTAGACATATCGCGGTCGGCGGGATATCTTAAATACCGATTAATCGGCTATAAACACCAAATCACCGATGAACATTGGTCATAATAAAAGAAGATGAAGAAGAATATTTGTTTGGGGGAACAGCGCACGCTCCCGCCGAGACGTGATGGGGAATCCAGTTTAATCCTGTCCGCGCTGTGATGGTTGTGATTAGTCGACGATCTAATAAGACATAATTTAATTATAACGGTCGGCGGGATTATCTTAAATACCGATTAGTCGGCTATAAACATTATAAAGTCTATACCTATCACTTGACATTGACAAATCACCGATGAACATTGGTGGTGCCAGGTGGAGCCATAATAAAAAAGAAGAAGAATATTTGTTTGTCAAAACAAAGAGTAGCTACGATTCCACATCCGGTCATGGAGGCGAACGCTCGATTTTCGTCGTGGCGTGATGTGGAATCTGGTTTAATCCCATTCGCATGTGATGGTTGTGATTAGTCAGCGATTAATAAGACATATATCACAGTTGGCGGGATAATCTCTGTGGGTCTAGTCAAAAAGCGTTTAACTCTAAAATCGTCACTTTTCAGGGCGCAAGATAAACGATTTTGACAAGCCTAGTCTTTTTTTAAATTTCTCTTTTATTGTTTAGGTCAGTAGGAACTTGTTTATATAATTTTACTACATTTTTCATGCTCTTTCAGTGGGGTTAGCATACATTTTGACAGCGACACTTTCGTTTCGGTCGAATGGCCTTGAACAGGCCAAAACGTTCATGTCCAACAAGGACCGGCCAGAGATAGCCCGGGGCCGAGAGGTCCGGCCCAACAATGTGCGGGAAAATTCTGTGTCCGGCCAAGCAAATTGCTCGGCATTCTTGTGCAGGGCATGCCCGGTCCGGGCTATCTCTGGCCGGTCCTTGTTGGACATGAACGTTTTGGCCTGTTCAAGGCCATTCGACCGAAACGAAAGTGTCGCTGTCAAAATGTATGCTAACTCGGAGGATGTTGTTTTCAGTTTTATCTCCTAAGGTTTCCTAGATTACGATTTAATTTTATTATTGTGTACAATTGGTTTTGTGAAAAGTCATTTAAATAGAATTAATTTCATTTATAATTCTTTGCAAATTCGGTGAAAAAGCAAATACTTATATATTAAAGAAATCGGCCTTTATTTTCTTTAATTTCAAGTTTTTTATGAAGGTCTTTGAACAAAGTTTAAAACTATAGGTCACAGAGCAAGTAAAAGGTGCTATTTACTATTTTTTAACATATTTTATAAATTTTCTTAAATTTGCTTTTCTACACAATCCCAATGGCAGTGAAAAACCATAGGTACAAGTGGATAAGTATGACATAGGTCATAGGACAGGTAGACATTGGAATCGAATCGGTATATCAATGTTGCAGGTGTCTGGTGTAGTCTTTTCGCTTGCGCAAGAAGTTCATTTCTTCGTAACAGTTCCTATAGTGCTTCGTTTTAAAATAAAACTTTGGAAAATCCCCTTTTTTTAAATGAAATGCTGTATTCAGACATTAGGAAACATTAATTGCTATGCTGACGACAGCACGGTTCACGCTGGGTTTGTCGGTCGACCATTTACAGGCCCTCAGCAACTGGACGAACTGCGTAAGGGTGTTGTCAGTGAGCTGGACAGGACGTTAGACCGCATGTATTGAATATTGCTAACACCTCTGGGATGGTTCCGCTCAGTATCTCCTCGATGCCCTCAACGGTTTGCAAAAAAGAGCGATTCGCATCATCAATGACCCAAAGGCCACACGAAATCTCGAGCCTCTACAGTTACGCAGAGACATAGCCTTTTTTAGCGTCTTCTATCGACTGTATTATGGGGAGTGTTCAGAAGAAGAATATCGCACAGGATACAGTTCTCATCCTCACACAGTGGCCACGTTCTGCATACGAACGAAAAAATTCAGTGACTCGTTCCTGTGTCGTACTGCCAAAAAGTGGAACGAACTTCAGGCGTCGGTATTTCCTCGTTTATACAACCTGGGGTCCTTCAAGCGAAGCGTGAAAAAGCATTTTTACGGGCCCGGCATAGTGGCCAGTCGCGCGCATTCATGGCCCAGCCACCTATGCTTAATAATCAGGCGGTGGCAAGGTATGATTGAATGTTCCTTAACATTCTAGAAATTTAAATCAGGTAAAACCGGCGTTGATAATCTACTATACAATACATGGGCCCCATTAATATGATAAATTACCAATTATTATTATTCTTATATTAATAAAACAACGATTACTTAGCAGTTTAAATAACTGTTAGCATTTAAAAATTAAATTAGGTGAAAAACAGTTAAGTAATGTTAATAAACAAATTCATGTTGTATTGTTTATCACAAACCTATCTCATTCATTTTTCAAGATATCTAGACTTGAAATACATCAATTAAAGAGATTTTTTTTTCAAGTCGAATGCAAAGAAAAACGCAAAAACGTCATAAGTGGACTTGAACGGTTTTTCACTAGACCCACAGATCTTAGATACCGATTTATTGCACAAGATTGAACACTGGAGATTGGCAGCACAGTTACCATAATATATCAAAAGAAGGAGAAGAGTAGCTACGCTAGCGCAAAATGGGCAACCTCAGCGTCAATCATCATCGTCATCGGGCAACTCGTGCTCTTTTACTCTACTCTTGGGTACTCCTACCAACTCTCAGATGAATGACTACTGACTGAGTACCAACACCTACTTTACTCCTACTCTATGATTGGCGCCAATCGCAAAATTGTTAATTAATTTTTCAATGTTATTCATAGTTTCTTTATAAACTAAAATATCAATTAACTTATTTAATTTAGAAAAATAGAATTCAAAATGCAGAGAACCTTCGAATTAAGTAGTGCTCTAGATCTATGGCAAGTAAGTTTCGTTTTTTTATTTATTCAAAGTGCTTTATCATAAGTATTTAACCGAACTTCAAAAAAGGAGGTTTACAATTCGTCGGAATCTTTTGTATGTTCCCCCATAGAGTAACTTATAATGTTCCCCGATAATCCCGATTTGGATTTTTTTTTGTTTGAAAGGGTGTAGGTACTTTCCAGGTGGTCCCATGGTCATCAGGGCAGGATCTGATGATGGGATCCTGGAGAAATCAAGAACTCTTCAAATTTTATAGACACAATTGAAGCGATTTGGGGTTTTCTTATAGTGACTTGTGCATTTGCTTTCGGAAAGCACATTTTGGTTTTGAAGGCAGTTTTTTTCTTCATAAGAAGTGGTTATTTACATAGGTTAATTAAATTTTTAGCAAGCCTATAGGTTATTTCTTATTTCGGTGGTCTGTCTGTGGTACCTCTACGCCTCTATGATGTGTTCATAAGGTTTTAAACTTAATATTTTGTATGGTTTCTTTTATACCTATGTAATATATTAATAAATTGATTAATATTAAGTATGTTATAATAACTACAACACTATCAGTAGGTAGTAAGTTTATTCAAAATGTCCTTTGTATTTGATACATGCCTTTAGGTATGGATTAGCCCTTTATCAATAGCGGATAAAGGGCCGAAATGTCATTCTAATAATTTTGTGCCTTGACGTGACCTATACACCTTGTTGGCAAAAGCAAAGTTTGTTCTAAAGACATACCCTTCACCAGGTATACTTCCTTCGCACACATGGTGGCTTACAATGTTTTCATTCTAAACTAATAATGTCTTTTAACAAGTTTATAGTTATTAACTTTATGGAAATTGCAGTTGACAAAGAACTAATCAATATACATTTTTAATTTAATTATAAAATTTGAAATGGTCGCAACAAGTTCCCAACATGTTCTTACAAATTTAAAATTTTGCATTTAGATAAGTCTTAAAACTTATGAACACATTATGTTACAATATTTTTTTTATATAAACATAATATATCACTTTTTTTCAGAAAGAAACCAGTCTTCCTTCTATACCTACCTTTAGTCAGACTCTTGACAAAGTTTTAGGAAGTAATGGTATTGAATTAGGATTGATAACAGAAATTCTTGGTTTACCAGGAACTGGCAAAACACAACTTTGGTAAGTAAGCTATTGTTGTCTCCAGCTTTGCTACTAATCATTACTCCAGAATTCCTGAAGACGGCGCTCAGCAACGATTTTTGTCCCTCTCAGCGAGTGGTAATGGATTTTGACAACATGCTGTTTGACATTTTGTTTTGTTCTATAAAGTCCACTTGGAAAAGGCAAACCATGCAGCCACGTCTTCAATATTTGTAAAAATGGTGCCAATGTATCACTCGGGAGAAAGTGTGATGCCTACCTTGTGTGCTCACCCAAATGGGTGGGCTCAATTACCCATTTGTTAGTAATGGTAATGGGCCACATTCATCATTAACTAATTTTCAGCTTACAACTCTGTGCATCTATTCAAATCCCAAAATCTTTAGGCGGACTATGTGCAGAGGCATTATTTATAGACACAAATACAAACTTTACATTGGAAAGATATCAAGGTATGTAACATAGATATACGAGAGTGTGACTTTATTTGTTTGTTAAAATAAAAATGAAATCTGGAAACAACTGGAAAAAATATTTCACTGTATGAAACTGAACATTAGAATATTTTTAACTTAGGATTTGCTTCATGTCTGTGTGTAATATTGTTATTCAACAAATATAATTACTGTAAAGTTGCCTTGAATGCTATAAGTATGAAGATATGAAACAAACTCATGTTGTTGTTAGGTTAATTGAAAATGTTTATTAAGAAGTCCTTTTATAGCAGTTTTGTGTTTAAAAAATGCCACTAGAAAATGATTTTTCCCAGTGTGAGTATGTATGTGTCTAATAAAAGATACCTTTTTGCTTTTTTGAATTGACAATTTTTTTTATGGAAATGCACCTCTAGACTTGATTCCACATCACGTCTTGGTGAATAGCGCACGCGCCCGCGGAGGCGTGATGGGGGATCCAGTTTAATCCCGTCCGCGCTGCGATAGTTGTGATTAATAGGACATAATATCACGGTCGGCGGGAGCATCCTACCTACCGATTATCGGCTTATTGTTACTGTGACGTCTATAATACGACATTGGCGGAATCATCAATACCCTGATGGAGCCATTTTGAAATAGAATAGAAACTCTAGACTGTTAAGTAGTTACTATAGCACCCTTATAAGCGAAATCTACCAACTGAGTTTTGAAAGTGAGCTCTCCTGAAAAGTTACTTTTTTTTTCAGAAATATTATGGGCCAGTTATTCAAAATGGAAAGCATTGTTGGAGATTGCCCAAGAAGAGACAATAGACAGTTTATTGAAACGATTCCACTACATTGATGCATTGGATCTGGATAGATTTTGTGCTGTGATGCATAATATGAAAACATTTCTTGCAGAAAATCCAAATGTAGGTTGAATATAAGATTACACTCTGTTCATTATAGGTATAACGGGTTGACTGATAAAGTATAAATTAGGATATTTCGTATTAAAATATTATTCCTATTATTACAAAAACAATTTAACTAATTAGATACAGATGTAAGTAATCAATAATAAAATGACAAACTTGCTAATTGTGCTCTTAAAATGTCCCAACAGTTAATTTTTGTTTGTCACAGATACCATCATATGTTGAACAGAGTATAACGTAATATCAAATTCAACTTTATTCAAGTAAGAGGACATGTTACCCCGAAAATGTTTGACTATTCGACATCGAGAATGCGACGTTTTTTCGGCACAGTCCAAAAGCAAAATGGAATGCTATTAAAATCGTCAAAATAACCAAGGATAAGATAGACTCAAATTCACGTACCCGAAACATGAGAAAGTACGATTTCTCAACAAAACCTTTTTTTCTTTACGGGTGGCCTTACAGCTCCCGAAACCGTGTCTTGCAATAATATACGAAACGTACTTCGGCTGTATGCGTATCATACAAAAACTATTAGAAAAAGCAAGTTGTAGTTAATGTTTTCTTAAAATATTTGAAATAAACGAAATAACTACATTAATAAATATATTAAAAAAAATCGCAAAGTCGGTTAAGAATACACGAAAAATTGAGGACTTTATTTCGTTTTTATCATGTTTAATATATCAATCTTTAGAAAGAAATTTTAATTTCGAACCCAAGTAATATAGTTATCGCGTAATTTACATATAGCTCCAGCATGTAATTAGTATGGGACAAACGTTATGAAAGGGAGTTAAATTCGAAAACCACAATAAATGTAGGACCCATATCTATCTAAATCAGTTTACATTGGGATAATGTCTAAACAAAGAGTACCATAGTTACGTTGTGTTATGAAGGAATTTCAGTAATCCTGAAGACTACACTTATAGATGAGCACTATGAGCAGATTATTAGCTAGATATGAAGACAGGTGGAGCCGCTAGTAAAAGTAATGTTGATAATTAAAATTTTCAGGTAAAGTTAATAGTGATAGATTCAATATCATTTCCATTCAAGGATGCTATCTCAGAAAGACAGAGGACAGGGCTCCTGTTCCGGCAGATGGCTGATCTGCAAAGATTGGCAATGGAGAAACGAATTGCTGTAAGTGAATAAAGAAATAAACACTTCTTTGTATTCGATATTAAATTAAATTCCCCGTGCTGCATTTTTTTATCCATAGGAGGTCGGTATTTGAAATGTATTGTTGTATGGGCCAAATTAATAATATAGGTATATGTATTGTTTTTGCAGATTGTATTAACAAACGAAATGAGTACGCGCCTCGGTTTGTCGGGTGATCAAGTGGTTGGCAGTTTAGGTGACGCGTGGTCTCATAGATGTAATAAACGATTGCTCTTGTCAACGCCAAAACAGGGCTCCGGCGAGAGAATAGGTGTACTTATCAAAAGTAATAATTCACCGCAGATTGTCGGAAATTTTCAGGTAATTATTTACCCCTGCTTTCTAATGGTGTATTGTGCACCAAAATAAGTTGAGCCGGGTCATGGGTGGCTTGCAGACTGGCCAAAACTGCTTCGATTGGTTGAAATAATATCATTGCATCCTCTGAAAGTCTTGAGTCTTAATTAAATTATTACCTATTAATTTTATTTATTTATACTTTCACCAAAATCCACAGCACTCAGATTAAGGGCTACTACTAGAGGAGCTTAAGTAATTTTTTCTATGGCGAAATTTTCACGGAAAACGGGATGTCAGGTACCAAATATCCGCATTTTTGAACCTTTGTCTCACGGAGCAACTACAGCGGGCCTATTCTGCTCAAAACGCACGCGATAATCGTTTGGTTGCGATACTATTACGATGTTAGAATAGCGCTGTCAAAAATCCGTATTCTCCTACTATTCTGTCAGAGCGGTTTGAAAACTTCCAAGCGATATCAAAACTTCTTGAGTAATGTTACCATCGTAATAATGTTAATCATTATATCAACAATTTTTCATGTTTATTTTAAATTAATTAACGATTTTATTATATATTTCGATTGTAGAACCATAAATACATCGATGAACACTTAATGCTATTTTTTATTTGCCAATAATATGAATATGAAAAATAAATATTTTTTTCAAATGGCAACATGTTGGTTATAATATTATGACAATATATTTCTTTATTTAACTTCCATGAAAAAGGCAATAAAACCGTATTACTATACAGCCAATTCTTATTTTATTTTTATCATAAAAGTAATTAATTTCGTGAACGTCAGACAAAATATAATACGCTGACTAAACTATTGTGAAACACAGATAAATAAAAGACTAGTTATAGATGTTTTCAACTTTTATTTAGGTCAATTCTGCTTTCTCCGTCAAAATAGGGGCGTAATGTTTCTTAGCGATGGCTTAAATAGTAAATAATTTGTAATAAACACTAAATAATGGTGAAAAAATAACAATAAAGTCAAAAGAAACTAACTTTTTGAAAACCATTTCATTATCGTAGTTTGACAGATCGGCGAACTTGTTTAAACGAGGAGAATACGAATCTATGAAGTTCCATACAATGACCTCGCGTAACGATTATCGTTTGAAAATCGCTAAAACGACATTGCTAATGACAAGGAGAGTACGGATTTTTGAAATAGCGCCAATATGGCGTTGCTTTGGCGCTGCTTAAAACGAGCAGAATAAGCCCGCAGAAGTAAAAAATAAAATCCATGGAAACTCTTTGCGTATTTACATGAATTACGTCACTATTCCTAATACAAGTGCTAGTAATATATTATAGTAACCCACAAAATATTGAAGTTTACTTGTAATGTGATGCGTTTATTGGCACTGGGCCAATTCAGAAGTCACCGCTTCTGGGAACACGGTTGTTTGAATCTTTGCCAAATTTTTCTATCTTCACTTTGATGGTAAATTGATAATACATATCTAAAAGAAAACATCTATTTTATTTAATTTTTTCTAAGTCCATTTATATAATAGTTCTTATTATTCAAAGGACCCGGGTTCAAAGCAAGAATCTGATTCAGAAGGCTCTTAATCCGAAAAGTAATAATAATGGATTATAATAACTGCTTTTTTTTCAAACCCACTCATGATGTTTAGATCCTCTTCAGAATGTTGGGGGCCATCATATTTTATGTCACATGAATTTCATGATTTTTGGAACCCCAATAGTGTGAGGTGACGAAGCTTATGGCTGGTGCCCACCCCTTTCATACTTTGTTGACCCCTTCCATGTGTGACGTAATTTATGAATGGCCTCTTAGTATATCCAACTACCTATGAATAATTCAATAAATCGGTTGACACGATTTTTGGGTTTGAATTCTAAATATAAAATTTAGATTTCTCTTACTAAATGGAAAAATAGTTTTTTTGGTTAAAGTTTGCTTTTGTAGAAACCATGCAGAGCCACCTGTTGCTCATACAATCAATTAAAATCTTCAAAACTTACTTATCGATGTAAAGCAACAAAAGCAATCTTTAAAAGAAAATGGAAATTTAAGTGTTTTTCATGCATTCAAATCAAATCAAATCAAATATTTTATTCAAAGTAGGAAGGTAAAAATCTCCGCTTTCTGAACGTCAAATTAGATTAGAACAGATACAAAAAAAAAAATTTTTTTTCGACCTGTGTTATCACGGGTTATACAATTTGTTCTAAATTGACACTCTTCGTCCCGCCTTGCACCCCGATGACGGCTTAAAACATTTTCTTTATGTAAATGATTGTTACAGATAACCCGGGAAGGAATACGAGATATGAAATGATATACAACAAACCTACGGAACATAGATCATTTATTTAAATATTGTAAATATGTTGTAAACATAAACAAAGATACATACAGCACCAATAAATATACCTCATTTTCACAAAAAAATATCAAAAGCATTTCATTCTACATTTTATAATATTTAGAGATTAATAAAGGCAGTTTCATATTAAATAATAATTTAGCGATTTGGAATAAGGCAACTTGTAGAGAACATCCCTAAGATATAATAGAGAGTAACACGCGTTTGTAGTCTCCTTTTGTATCATCCTGCAAAATATTACATTTCAAATTTATTTAGATCTTAGTTAAATTTGAAAAAAAAGCATGCAATATTTGTTTAGATCAAAAACGGCTTATTTAACATTTTGCAGGATTAAGCACTAAGCGCAACCAATACATTCTTGTAGTCGCCATCTAGGTCTTCCTGCAAAGAATATTTTTTAATAAATTCTACACTCTTGAAAAATAAAATTGAAACTGGCCCATATATGTGACATGCATCACAAGATTACATAGCATAACATTTTAACAAAACATTAGAAATTAAGTCTTAATGCCTAGAAAATAATGTACTTTATTATATGTTAAAATTAATACATGTAACAGTTTCTTCGCAGCACATTAACAGCTCGTATTATTGACAGTTAAGCACCAAAAGATGATTTTAATAACACATTGCTGACAACATGTTACCCAGTGGACCTCCTATGTCCTCCTGCAAAAAATGTCAACATAGACTCATACAATTTAAAACAACAAAGGATACATGGTTTATACCACTTTACCATCATGCAAGCTGTTAGCAGTGTGCAAAGAAATGTTACATGATTGTGACTCGTGTGAAGCGAAATATACAGATCTTAATGGACGCCTAAACTTAAAACCTACGAGATTTCTATAATTTAGGAATTGACGAGTAACTTAAATAAAAAGGTGGATTTGTTGTTCTCGAACTGTTCAGTTACTCAAGGATTGCCAATAGGGCCTTCTTGTAATCGCCTGAGGTGTCATCCTGGAATCAAAACGGTCAACTTTCGTTGAAACGTGTCAACGTGGTTTGATACTTCGTCTGGACTGTTCATTCATTTCAAATTACTTTGTGACTCATTCTGAATGTGGCATACAAGTCCACGTTCAAGTAATTCGGTATGTACAGTAAAAACTAAGGTACGTTTTCATATTTTTATTTTAAAGATTAAGGCTCTCCTATATCCATAATTTTTCTGGGAAATAGGGGCAAAAAATAATCCTTTATTTTACCACCCATATTTCCTATTCAAGAAAACCAATTGAAAAAATAACGGCTGTTTCACTTAGATATACTTATTGAATAAGTAACTATATGCTAAATTACAGTCACAGGTGGATTATTTACAGAGAAATTGGGAATATCCCCATACAAATTATGGATATAGGATTAACTAATTTAAATAATTTTGTTTTTATTCAATAGTATTTTATAATAATTTTCAAAGTTTTGCCGACTGGCGACAAAGTGACGTCATCATTTAGGTAAAGTAAAGTTTATGTCCCGTGGTACTACTCGTTTGCAATAAAAGTAATACCATAGCCCATAATTTGCCTCGTGGTACTACCAGTAACACAAATGAGTTGAGAAATGGGGCATAATGGCTAATTTACCTAAATTGTGACGTCATTTTGTCGTCTGTGAGCAAAACTTTTATTTCTTTTTATAAAAAAACTACTGCATAGAAAACAAAAAGGTATGTTTTGTTTCTACTTTACATACTGAATTCTATGAAATAAATGGACAGTCTCATACAAGAAAAGTTGTCAGTCAAAATGATTTTACATCACAACGTTAGTTTAACATTTTTATATAACTATTGAAATATTCCTAACCAATAAAAACGAATTGATCTGTATAAAGTCCTCTTTATCAGAAGTTAATAAATATAATATATAATGTATTTTGTTATGCAATAATAATTATAATCTTTTGATGCACGCTGATTAAAAGCATGAGTTTTGATGAAAAGTAGGTAGGTATGTAGTATATGGGTCAGTTTCCAACATTAATATATAAAAAAGTCACGATCTCAAAGCCATGTTCAATCTAAATAATACCTAAACATACACTCATTCCATCATGCAGTTAGAACTTAAAGAAATCTCGAAGTTTTACTATAAGAAGTCAATGAAACAAAGATGAAGCGAAGATAAAATAAAATATAAGACATTACAAAATGGTGGCAAGCTTTAAATTAAAATAAGCAATGAGTTATATATTTCTAATAGGTATAGGCATGTGTGAATATAGATAATTCTAACATTCTAAAATATTTACATTATCATATCTACAAGAATTTAATTATTTTTTCTAAATATTAATAAAAAGACACAAACAAATACAATAGGGTGATTTTGAAAAAAAAAAACAAATTTGACCATGTACTAATGGGTTTTTTATAATTAAAACTTATATAACATAATCCGACAAACCACAATTAAAGGCTTTTCCATCTAAGTATAGGTACCTCAACAGAACTGGCCACTCGTAAGGTATAGCCTCACAAATACCATCAGCTAAAAGAGGGAGACTTGGCTTTTCGCTGGGTACCCTGAGACTGATAAAACGGTTTCGGGAGCAGTAAGTCAACCCATGGCGAAAAAATATTTTTATGAAATTTGAATTTGTCAACTTTTTTCAAAATCACCCACAAAATGCAGCTAGCATTTAGTTAATAAGAATTTCAATATACTCACAGCAACCCAGCTCTCCAGAGGTTTGCCATATTTCTCCAAGAACGCTTGTTTAATGTCACCCAAATCGATCTCAGACCGACTGACGATAATTCTGATCAAAGTTTTGTCATTGGTGCCCAATCCCTTCATGGAATGGTATAGACGCTCAGCAAAGAATCCCACTTTGCTGTTCACGCATTTAGCTGAAATTTAAAATAGGATAATATGATTGACAAGCTCTGAGGGGCTAGCATACATTTTTTTCATCGTCGTCGAAGCCAACTTTATTCCTTGCGGTATGTCCAGAGACACTTATAGTAACAGTGTCTATGTTAAACAGAACAGGTGGCAAGGCTGCTGCTGCCCGGCTGTCCTGACACTTTTTTTGAAGAGACTTAGTGGAAGTGCCAACGCGCCGGCTT
Source organism: Nemapogon koenigi (assembly GCA_963924495.1). Taxonomy (NCBI): domain Eukaryota; kingdom Metazoa; phylum Arthropoda; class Insecta; order Lepidoptera; family Tineidae; genus Nemapogon; species Nemapogon koenigi. Next base: position 6,449,816 of record OZ004649.1, on the reverse strand, counting down.
TTCGTGCTTTCTGAAGCTAGAGAAGTCGATTGATGCACATATTCTTAAAGAAAGAAGTTTAGAACTATGTTATCGACTATCGATTTTAAATATTTTAAGAAAACATGAAAATTTACTTTTGAAAATCAGCACCAATTTACCAACTATGATCTAAAATATTTGACTACGGAACCCTAAAATAGAAACTATAATTATGTGAACATATTTAGTAAGGCTATGTAAGAGAAAAGCTAACATTAACTTAGTCATTTACTTGGCATCACTAATTGTTTCTCCAAGGTAATGGTGATTCAACATTGTTTGCGTGTTCGGCCAGTTACTAACCTTTAACTACCCAAGGATGGCATTCAATTTAATTAAAATTTATGGTTTATTACAATGGAAAACTTAATAAATAATAGATTTACCAATTATCGGTTAAACCGGCTTTAACGGGAGTTTAGGCAATAAATATCATCCAAATTCTTCATGAGTTGGGAAATTATGATGACAAAAAGCGACAGACGGAAAGACAATAACTTGCAGTGAAATTATCAGTTACTCTATTCTTATTTAAATAAACATGCAAATCTGAATAAGCATCGCAATTCCGATTGGAAATGCAGTCGGTATTCTTTCCACTAATCCACGCGGTCCTTTGTTCGTTCGTTTTGGATCCTAGCAATAGTCGAATTCACACGGTTCTTACAATAAAAAGAAAACCTTACATACCTACTAAATCTAAAGCTAACCTTATACCTATTTGGTACACAAAATCGTGCATTGTATTTTTTGTACTAACAGGAAGGTAGTTTTATAAATATGACCTTCACTCAACCTGATACATTGTTTCGTAATTTAAGGTACTTAATACTTTGACTGGTATGATTATGGAATATTATTCCATGAATATTATGTCTTCCCATAAATATTTTTAGGGTTTCGTACTTTCAAGAAGACCATTTTGGAAGGAAAGACCGAAGGGAAAGACTTATATGGAACTCTTCCACTTAAGTCAAGGAAGTGGACGAGAAGCTAATGGTTGTGTCCTGGCTCTTATATGAAGAAGGTCCTACCACCTTGCGGTGTGACCAGTTACCTATAGTAAATTTTCTGACAGATTTTTTTGTCTTTTACGATGCGTAGAAACGTAATACATACCAATAGCTAGCAGACCCTTTTCGATGCTGCCTGAGAACTCTTTCTTGATGGACTCCTCAATGTTCTTGCCAGTGATTTCTTCATAGTATCCGAATATCTGATAAAAAAGAAACAATTATTCTTAATGCATTGTGGCGGATGGAGACTGATGGAGTGTATAGGTGTGGCCAACTATAGAGCAGATCATCTTGGATCCCCGAAGACGGTACTGGAGGCCTGCAACAACTTGCGAGGACTGCTCGACTTCCTGGGGGAGTCGGGAGGGCAAGATGGAAGTCCATCATCCCACCTCACGCAAAATAGGCGCAATGATGTCGAGTTGCAGAAAAAGAGCCCGTCCTCAAGATCATCATCGCTACATATTCTAAAACAAAGTCTACCGCCTCATCTGTCTGTCTGTCTATGCCCTTTTCACACAAAAACTTCTCAACGGATTTTGTTGCGGTCACTATTAGATAGATTGATTCACCGCGAAGGTTTACGAGTATTAAACGTGTATCTATCATGTTGAGGAGCTGAGCAATAACAATATTAAGTTAATCAAGTCGGGGAAAAAGTTAGACCCAGCGAGTTTTCATGGCGTAAAGTAAGCCACACACTGGTCCGGCATCGCACCGAAAATTTCCCATTCGGGCGGGCCATTTGTTATAGGAATTGGACGAATTTGTGATCAATTTCGGTGGACCGTACGGCGGCGCGCCGGTGATTGGACTAATGGGTGGGCACCTTAAGTCGGAGATAGAACTAAATATCATTGCAGCATATTCTATAATAAGCATATTTGTGTATGTATTGAAATTGTTGTAAACTCGTGAGAAGCCGGGGCGAGGTCGCTAGTAATATAATTATATGCATAATACCTAGTATATGCACACAGTATCGCAAACTGTGAATAATAAGTATTAGCTGTAAGTAGGTAGGTATGTGTCAGACAATGAATAATGCATTATGAAAGGCAGACTACGTTATTGTATTGGTACGAGAATATTAGGGTCAATTTTGTTACGGTTCCATGGGTAGGTATCCAGCGGAAGATCAAGTCTCCCTCGTTTAGCCGATGGTATTTGTGAGGCTATACCTAACAAGTGGCCGGTTCTGTTGAGGTATATTTAGATGGAAAAGCCTCTAAGTTTTTATCTTAGATCTATTTTCAGTAGTTATACGGTAATGTGTATATACGACCTCTTGAGAGTTAACCTATTTCCTCAATTAAAAAATAATGTCGGACTTGCGCACCGGAGGTTCCGTAACTTGTTTCTTTTTTAGAATAAAATATTCGAGTGCAGTGCTCTCTACTTTCTTTTTTTTCTCGGTTTCTTTGTCCTTTTTTCACGTCAGAACAGAGCAATGGATCGACGTGATTTTTTGCACAGTTTCTATTCTATTTTTTATGTCATGGCTCCATCAGGGTTTTCATGATTCCGCCAATGTCAAGTACTTAGACGTTATAGTATCAATATGCCGATTATTCGGTAGACTGGATTCCCCATGTAACGATGGAACGCGTGCGTTGGTCGCCATGACATGACGTAGAATTTTTTGCACAGTTGGAGTTATTCGAAATAAATTCTTATGTCACATTTCAAAAATTTCTGGCTACATGACCATACGAAGAAAGAAAGATACAGTCGTTATAAAGTAGTTTGTCTATTTTTGACATTTTGTCACGTGATTCATTCTTCGTGTTGAATCACGTGACAAATGTCATAAATGGACATTTCAAACGACTTTTTATCGTTCTTTCTTCTACTTGCTCTGTGGGTCGTGCTAGCCCGGTTGAGCTGTGGGATACCATTTTATACTATGTTTTTAATTCAATAATTTGAAGCGTTTAAAATTCGTGCAGTTGCCAAGTGCAAGGTCGTATAATGTAAAATAAAAACAAACATAGGTACTCTTGACTCCATATCTTAAAATTTAAACAGACGTTCATTATTATCAGTCCATAATTGACTCTTGTTGCATCTCATTATTGAACTATAGGCATTATACTAATTAAAAATGATGATGATGAAATGCCTAGACTGATGTGAAAATCTTTACTGACCCCTCATGCTATAAAACATACTAAAGGTATGTAAGTATAAAATAGGTAGTACATACTTATAAAAATAAAGGTTACAATAAAACAAAATACAACAAAACAAAATAAAGAAAATTACATCCAAACTTACAAACTTATTTTAACTCTAAGATCTTCTAAATATAAGTTAATAATAGCATAAGAAATAAACTTAAAAAATTGTAAAGTAGGTACTCTGACGACGCGTGAGTCAAATGCGTGTATTTTAGAAATAACTGTTAGAGACAAGCATTTATATCTAGGTATAATGTAGGCTGCAGAGTAATTTATTCCTTGCTAAGTAGGTATTATCTCATTGATGTATCTAACTGATGAAGGTCCATTTTTCTAGTATAAGTTAATAAGGGCTGGCGATAACAGATACGTACCTACCTAGCAAAAAATCAAATATCGAATGTGTCAGCTTTCAAAAATTTTAATATGGAATGTGGCAATTCTCAAAAAATCAAATATCGAATGTGTCAGCTTTCAAAAATGTTAATATGGAATGTGTCAATTCTCAAAAAAAAAAACAAATATCGAATGTGTCAGCTTTCAAAAATTTAATATGGAATGTGTCAGCTCTTAAAATTTCTAATATGGAACTCTTGTTATCCACCTATAGGTAGGTAAATAAAAAATACGTAATAATGACGATGTATTCTCGACCTTGTCATAGATTTTTGTGTACGTTTGTGAAGCAATATTTTAGGGGAATTCCCCTATTCCACTTATACTAATGTATCCGTCCATGACATGCCCACATAATGTCTTTGCTATCGTATCGTTGCTTCCATTAAAATATATGAAGTTATTTTGCTAATGTATTTTTTTTTCTTCACGGGTTTTCTTACAGCTCCCGAAACAGTGTTATGGTTCCAGGGTACCCAGCGGAAGACTAAGTCTCCCTCGTTTAGCCGATGGTATCTGTGAGACTATATCTAACGAGTGGCCAGTTCTGTTTAGATATATTTAGATGGAAAAGCGCTCTAAGTCAAACCATTGTCGGATTAAGTACTTACATAAGTTTTTAATTAAAAAACTCATTGGTACATGGCCGGGATCCGGGATCGAAACCGTGGTCTGCCTAGTTAATACCAGACGTCTTAACCACTCGGCCACCGATTGGGCACATATTACAATAAAACGCGATAGTCAGTAGGTACCTAACGCACACTTGTAACCATATAATCAAATCAGATCGATGGTACCAAATTATTATATTGTCATCCGAATTAGTATTGCAAACTTTCAAATCGATACGACAATTAAGTTGGGAATGTGTGCGCCGTAAGGTCCACCGAAACCGACTACAGACTCGTCCAATTTTTGTAACAAACGGTCCGCCTAGATCATCGGCCGGAATGGGAAATTTTCGGTGCGATGCCTGACCAATGTGTGGCCTACTGACTTTCAAGATTTCTTTACATACATACATACTTAGTGACAGATGAAGCTAATATAAAGCGTGTAAAAAAGCTGAATTTCCTAGCTGTCACAATGCACAAATATCACAATGTGAAATCCCCCATACGGCCGAATGAATTTGATTGACTTATCATGTACGCTTGTAGTAGGTATAATATAATCTTACTTGTTTAAGTTGTCTGTAAGAGCGTGTGATCAGGATTGCGTTGAAGACAGACTCATCAGTTCCCCATTGACCTTCACCAGCCGAGGCTAGAGCTTCAGCATCAGCCCTAGCTGCACCATCATCGACATCCTGGCTTTCATCACGGTTGGCCATACAAAGTGACACACAGAGACGTTTGAAGTGACCAGAAGTGTCACCTTTCAAGTCTGATTCCAAGCTCTTGCCGTATACTGCGAAAGGAGTATTTTAATTAGGTCAGTTAAGGCGCTTAGTGTAGCCAATGATCTTGACCATGCAAACGGTTACCGAGCGCTGTCCCCGAAACACCTTCGAAATTGATATTTCGATATTATGTTAATTGATACTTACATTGTTCGTAGAACGCAGAGATGGTGCGGATTCCGTAGTTGGAAAGAGTGCACAGGATTTCGATGATGGCTTCTTCGTCGGTGCCCATCCCGGCGACCGCGTCGTGGAGTTCCTTGGCGTAGAAATGGGGTAACGGGGTCATCAGAGCTACGATGACATTTTCCAGGTTACCGCTCAATTCACTCTTCAGCTCAGACATCAAGTCCTGCACAAAAAAATATTCATTGGTTAATCATTGATGGGTATAAACCTAAAACATTTTGGTAATTTTTGGAAAAAAATGTTTTTTAAGATCATAACCGTAAAATTATTACCTAAACTTATTTCGGCTCCAGTTTCATTCGATTCGTGGCAAATGATTTATTGAATCTATCTATCTATCATCACGCCTTTTATCCCAAAAGGAACAACCGAATGCTATTTGTTACGATCCTGACATACCTCATACCTTTCACACATGCTCGGCAATTATGTGTACTTTCAATATTTCCATTCCATTTTTTCATCTTCAGTCAATCTTTCATCCTTTATTCTTTCAACGTGTCCAAACCAGCATAAACTACTTTTTTTAATTTTAGCCACAACATCATTTTTCACTCCGCATTCTTCTCTATAGACATCGTTCCGGATACGGTCAATACGCTTTATATTAAACTTCTTCACGGGTTCAGCTCCCGAAACCGTGTTACGGGTTTCAGGGTACCCAGCGGAAGACCAAGTCTCCCTCGTTTAGCCGATGGTATTTGTGAGGCTATACCTAACGAGTGGCTAGTTCTGTTGAGATATATATTTAGATGGAAAAGCCTCTAAAGCTGGTGATACACATGCTAGTTACTCGCACAAAAACATGCCAGTTACTGGTAAGAACGAGCTACTGGCATGTGTATCGAGACTCTGCCAGTAACAGGCGTGCCAGGAGATCGCAAGACGGGACACTCGCCTTCATTTTGTGATCTACTCGAATGTCACTGGCACGCGTTCTAGAAGCCGGCATGCCAGTTACAGGCATCCTGTGTCGAAATGATACACATGCCAGTACCTGGAATGCCAGTATTGGTACATGGCCGGGATCTGGGAGCGGGGTCTGTCTAGTTAACAAAGTTTATATTACACATTCTACGTAAAGACCGCATTTCCACTACATTTATCTTACTTTCATGCTTCTTATTCCATACCCAAGTCTCGCTTCCATAAGTACCTAGGTAAGTGCTGGAACTCAAACAGCATTATGTATACAATTAATTTTTTTTGAACAGAAACATAAGACTTACAATACAACGAAATAAAAGTCTCACGTCTGCATATTTTTTGCGGACTGCTTATGCATAATTATTTTCGTAAATAACAACAATGTATTGCAATGGAATTAGCAATTTTTTTTGGAGTCGATAGCCTAATGGTCTTGAAATTGGGAGGTCTTGGGTTCAATTCCCACTAGTAAAAAAAAAGTTAAGCACCAAGTCCGCACTTTTTCTAAAAATAACGTGACACATCTAGATCTATTAAGTGCAGCAACATGCTTGCCACCTGTTCTGTTCAATATGGATAAATGGCAAAAAGTGGACACTGTTACTGATATGTCTCTGGCCACACCGTAAGGTATAAAGGCCGTGAAGGTGTGTTGGTTTTTTGTTGTACAAAAATAAGAAATTGGAGCCATAAGTGTTTTTCTCCCATTTGGGATTGGAACTCGAGACCACGGGTTATAATAAACTTCTTTACCATAAAAAACCATTAAATTTTCAAATAGGTACCTACCATGAACTGTACAGTGTACATGACGCTGTATAATTAAAAGTTCGATAAAATAATTATTATATTTAGGTGCAAAACACGTTATAATGAGAGGAGAGATTATAAATAGATTGGTGTAAACGAGGAAAAATATCCAAAACAGTTAATAATATCCTCTGCTCCCACTTGTTCTATCTACTATGTAGGGGGTAACTCTCAAACTACTGAACCGATTTTAAAAATCTTTTACTAATATATAGGAAGCTACGATATTTCTAAGTGACATAGGGTATAATTTATTTTGTTTGTAAATATCCACGGATGATGCCGAGGGCGGAAAGTAGACATCGCAGGTTCATATTGTACTGAAAAATAAATCTACTTTAAATAATAATATTTTTAATCAATTAAAAGCCTTAAATTTAAAATCAATGAAGTGAGTAACTGTAACATCATTCTAAAAACATATGAAGTTTTAATTACATAGCGTCATATAGATAATTCTATAGTTAAAAATTTAATGGTTTTTTATGGCGAAGAAGTTAATTTGCCTTAAAAGTTTAATAAAATTTAAGTTATAGATATCTATAGGTAAGTGTTACCAGATAACCTGACATTAAACTGTTAACTTTATAATAAGTAATAAAGACTGTTCTTGTCGTACCTAGATAACGCAGACATGACATTGTTGTTGTTTCAAATTTTTTATCTTTTGCATAACAAGTCTAGTAAACAATATAATCATCTACACAAGTAGAACAGGTGTTTAACTTAAATTTCAGCTGAAATTTTGCAAAAAATTGTTTATTACGATTATCAAGTTTTATATGGATCATATTACTTAATTTGACTAAAATTTGTTGTCCAGAATAAAATAAAATAAAAATAAAGGAGGTGTGAAGCGGTAAATCACCGAACAATTTTTTTGCCACTTTTATGAGGTAGACGCCTAGTAGGTACTTAACTAACCCTTGTACCTACCACGATATATGAGATTATGCTAAAATACAAACAAAATAATTATAAATAATGATTGGAAATACTACCTACTTATGTTCCCGCAAGTTTGACGTCCTAGATCGCCTTTCCCATTTAAAACATTACAATTAACTATTTTTCTAGAGCTCTGTCTCGCGACACAAAACGATACCAACGAAACCTAAGGTAACTTATTACTGCTCTAATTGTCAAAGCCCGTCTAGGCTTCCCCTTTCGCCAATTTTCTGCTGTTAGACTTAGTAGGTACCTACTATATGATCCATAGGTACCTACATGACACAATATATTGCGTTGACCTTAATCTTGGATATCATACATAGGCAAGATTTCAAATTGAAATCCTAAAATCCTGAATATAATTTCGTTGCGATGACAACAACAGTGACAATCAAGTAGCATTATGAGACAAGTTGTTTAATAAAATTACATTTCAATAAAATTGCCGAAACCGTCGCCAAAATTGAAAATATTTAATAGATTGGCATATAAACAACTTTCCAACGACACGCGTTGGGGAGTATTCCTTTCACTCCCAGTCGTTGGATTTTCTATAAGACTATTATGTAGATGTAGATTAAAATCACGTCAGTAAATTCTTGTTTAATGAATCAGAAGTGACGTCAAAAGAGGAAAAATTAGAAGCACACAGTCAGTTCCTGTATCAAATTGAATAAGTAAGGAAGCATTATGAATCAACTTGTGACTAACAACCAAGGTCTATAGAAGGCATAGAAGGCCAATTCTTTGAACTATGTTCTCGAAAACGTAATAAAAACAGAAGTTTGACGGATCGGAGCAAAAACCAATGCGAAGTGTGTTTGTTTGTTTGTTTGTCCTTCTTCCACATCAAAGTAGAGAAATACGTTATTTTATTGCATAGAGACAGTTGTAGGGAGAATAGGCTACCTACTTTAATCCTTTGACACACTATCTTTGCATTGCGGTTGCACCCGCGTTAATGGTTACTTCTCCGCCGCTTAAGAGTATCGTTTAGTTACAGAGTTCGGACGCTGTGCTTTTTTCGAATATTTGCTATCTCATCAGTCACCCCGCGTTCACTTACACGTGTGCGATAGAGAGAGTTGCAGGCTTCTGACGAAATTGTCTTGAATTACGCGCAAAATAGGTGTTTAGGTGTTAACGTTTTACTATACCTAAACGTTAACGAAATTTTTTTATTTTAGTCTCTATCGTTTTGTTACATCATAAACTAAGTCGGCTAGTTTTGATTTTTTCAAAATTTTGATTAGTTTCATAATTATCACGAGATAAGTATGAGGAAGTTTTTTAGTTAAACTAACGGTTTTTGAGGATTAATTATTTCTTAATTTATAAGCAATATGAAAAAAACAAAAACGAGTCGACCTAGTTTTTACTTGTCTCTAAAACATATAAAAAAAACAGCAAGAACGGATTATGTTTAGTGGGGTAGAAACGTTAACGCATTTTGTACTAATTTTGTATGAAAATTTTTAGCTAAACAATAGTCTTAAAGTCGTAGCGTGATTGTTATATAGCACAAACATTTTCAAATCCGAGTGGTAGTTCCAGAGGTCTGGCGCTAATGCGCGTTCAAACAAACAACATACAGCTTCAGCTTTATTATTAGTATAGATTTGCAGGTATCAATGTAATAGTTTCAGTACCAAAAACACTAATTCGAAATAATTTAACAAATTGAAAAGGCTTTTAAGCATGGGCGTAGCCAGAATTTGGTTTAAGTCTTGAACTTCAAGATATTCAGAGGGAGCAAAAGCAAGGAAACTCTGGATTTTGTAGCGTTTTGTAGGTATATTTTTCAGTTGAGTAGGTAAAATAACCAGGGGGGAGCAAGTGCCCCACCAAGGCTAAGCCCAAGTCATGACTCGTGCGAAACTTACCAAATAAGACAGGTCAAAAAACACTTTAAACATTTGTTTTTTTTCGTCACGGGTTGCCTTTTGACTTGTAATTTAAATATAATCCCGTCAATATAGCGTTACAGAATAGACCCTTTTAAAGTAGGGATGTATTTCTTAACAAATTACATCATAAGTAAAAAAACGTTCTTAACCGGTTTGGTATAACCTAAATTTGGATTAGCGTAAATTGCGGTCTGTGAGAATCTTTATAAAACCGTAGTCCGTAAACAAGTTTATTATTGGCATTGAAAATATTTGGGGGCCATTTGATAACTTAGCTAGCGCCAATGTCATGTTGAATTAATGCTGCAATAATATGAATGAAAGATAAAGTTAACGTTTTTATTTTGAAGATTAAGCCCCTGAATCTTGGAGTCAAACCAAAATAACTGTTTTTAAATGTCAAAAATTATATCTATACCTACCTACTAATTTATTTATTAAGGACGTGCACAACAGAAATACATTTATATTAAGCTTAAATTTAAGAAAATAAAATCTATAAATTATAATGTATTTTCTACGGGATGCACGTACAGCATGACCAAATATTAAATAAACTTCTTATACCTACAAATAGGACACACTATTAAACACGAAAAAAGAAAAACTAATACACATTAAAGAACAAAATAAAAAATCAAAAAATTACAGCTACAATTAAATTTCTTTCTGAGGAACCGAAAACAATGTTCAATTCTTTTTTAATAATAAAGCTGAAGAATTCGCTAATCTCTGGAACTACCTGTCGGATTTGAGGAAGGTTATTATGATATACTTACCTAATATAATTATCATCACGCTACGACCCAAAGGAGCGGAGCAGCAACTATTAACGCGGGTGCAACCGCAAGGCACAGTTACCCATATACATAGTGTTATTATGAACATTAAATTATTATCCATCTAAATATACCTCAACAGAACTGGCCACTCGTTAGATATAGCCTCACAAATACCATCGGCTAAAAGAGAAAGACTTGATCTTCCGCTGAGTACCCTGGGACCGATATTAAATTATTGTCTAATCTAATATTAATATTACTACGCCCATGCATACCTTAGATAGGTTGAACAAATAATTAAACAAAATGTTACAATATTTTGTACATTAAAATAGCTAAATATTTGTTTTAAAACATGTAGGTACCTACCTAACGTAGGTAAATAAGTATTATTCAAAAGTAAACAAAACAATTTAAAATATGTGTCTAATAGTAGATAAGATACTTGTGCTCGTAAAGTTATTACTAAAACACTGTGTTTTTATGTAATAAATTAACATTGGAAATGTTTTTTTGATCGCTTCTGTAGGGACCCCTTTTTCAGCAAAAGTGCCACATATCTCCGGAAGTTGTAGGTCACTCACTATAGATGATAGAGGTGTCAAAATGTTTGTATTGAAGAAGTCTAATAAATCGTTTTTTTTAAATTTAAATTTAATTTAAAATTGTAATATTTTTTGGGGTACCTTGTGTACCTTACATCTTAATTATGTTTTTTTTTAATTCTACATGTAGGTACTGTACGTGTTTAGAAAGTTAATGGATGTTTTTCGAAAATTGAAAAGGGTCATATCTCTTAAACCACTGACCCTAGACCTATATAAAAAGGTACTCTTTGCCCTAGACTGGCCGTGTCTTTACCAAAATGAAAGGTCGCGATGAGATCTTCATTTCGGATGACAACTGTCAAAATATAGATACCTACATGTTTGTTTTTAATTTTTAATACTCAAGTTAATTTCCAATCGTTTCCAATGCAAAAAAAAAAAAGGTTTCGTTATCGTATCTATAGTCATTGCTATGGAGCCAAATTTAATGGGAATCTGACAGCAACTTATGTAATTTTTGTAAGGTTATAAAATGCTCGATTATTGAGAATAGGACGAGACGCAAGAAACTTATGCTAACAGAATCACGAACTTTACATTCATTCATTTTGATAGAGTCGCCTAGTGAGCGAAAGGCAAATATAATTCAGTCGCATGTTAAATAATCTGGTTAAATTATTGTGGAATTTTAAAATATTGACGTTATAAATTGGCCATTTGTTCCAATATTTAGAGTTTTGTTCATAGTACATAACAAGTTAGCTCTAAATGAGGCTGCATACTTCACGACCTTTATACCTTGCGGTGTAGCCAGACACACCAGTAACAGTGTCCACTTTTTGCCAGTTGTCCATATTAAATAGAACAGGTGGCAAGCCAGTTGCTGCACTTAATGATATTTTTAGAAGAAGTGCGGACTCTTCACATGCCCTCCGAAGCGCGAACAGTCAAAACTGTTCACTCAAAAGGAAAATTTTGACCAATAGAATTTGCATAAAATCTAAACTCAGCTTATTTCCTCTCCGCTCCAGTAGACAGGCAGCCTAATACTAAATTATATTTTAGCCATATTACCTTTCCATAGCTGGTCTTGAAAGTTTCAGCAATCTCCAACCGTTGTACGATTCCGCGGCGACAAAGGACATCAATAATGGCTTTCTCGTCAGTACCAAAACCTTTCATGGCCTTCCTGAGTGTTTCAGCATCAGCTGCGGGCTCAAAAGGCTCCGCAGGGTACACGGTGGGGGTACACTGAAATAATATGGAAATGTAGCCTTTTAAATAAGTAGATTTTTTCTCGCTAAAATGAGAAATATATTATGGCATATCGTGGAACGGAAATGCGTAACCAGAATATAAAGAAATTCAAATTAGAAGTGGCGGTCAAGGGAGCAGATCCACCTACACCATAATTGTGGCACTCAAAAACATATCATATCTTTACTAATATTAAACCTGAAGAGTTTGTTTGTTTGAATCTCTGGAACTACCAGTTGTATTTGAAAAAATATTTTTGTATTCGATAGCCCATATCACGCTACCTACCCTAAGGGGTTGAAATGGGGGTGTAAACGTTGTATTCCTAATACAACGCGTATGAAGTAGCAGGCAATAACTAGTAATAGATTTTATGGTACCACTATAATATCAAGTGCTTATATACAGTCTCTCTTCTTCATGTGACGTGATGTGAGATTAACTTCCTAAGGTGGACAAGCAAGCTCCCTTGATCGTGTCTGTCATAGATATAAACAAAAAGAGGTGTGTGTACTTTTTCTTTTCATCTTCTTCACAGGTTACAGCTCCCGAAACCGTGTACCCAGGGTACCCAGCGGAAGATAAAGTCTCCCTTGGACTCGTTTTGAATTTAAGTTCATATCCAAGGTATTCCTTTTTTATCATCTTTGTAATACATATTATATTACAAATATAGACTACGGTTAGCAATGGATTTTTCTTACTGGAAATACATTCTTACTATTTTCTTTATACAGCTTACAAATTGGTCCTAAAGGGATTTTTCGCGGTAGTGTTTTAAAGTAATTATAGTAATTAAAATAGGTGAGTAAATGTTTACGACCGACCTCGCCTTAAGATGACATCACCGCCAGATCGATATGTGGTTGTGGGATGGGAAAACTACAAACATGCGCTCAAGAGCCGGCTTTCTTAGCAAGTATTTTCCATTTTGGTAGGTACCTACTTAAATAATAAATTAAGATTATATTTATTATCATTACTATTATTACCTATACAGAATTTAATGTAGGTACTTAACTACTTAGGTATTTTAATTGTCAGAATCTAAAGTAAAGAAATCGACAGTTTGTTTGAAGGAGGGTAGGTTATATACCTACGTATAAAAATACTTTAAAAAAAAAAATAAATAAAAAAAACTAACCTTGGATGGATAATATTGTTGTCCACTCATGATTACTCCTCCTAAAAACAAGGAAAACAATAAATTTCAACAATGTACAAATTTTCCTACAAAAATACAGTGTCTGTGGTTAAAATAATAAAATAAAATGTTATAATTTAATGAGATCTCGTGATTGCGACACGATGGAAGTTCAAGCCGGCAAATGTTGCGTTTATATGGAAAAAACACGCTATTTCAGCGAGAAATAACTAACAAAACTAATTATCTTTAACAGAAAGCACAAATATTTAGTATTAAAAAGATAAAAATCTAAAATTGAAGGTACATAAGTACGTACTTTATGATATTAATTCACAAGAAACACAAGTCAACCGGTTTGCGGCACACTCTGAAATAAATATTTTTCGTTCGGTTGGCGCATTTGCCCCGTCTTGCTTGCTCAGTCACTCGCCGGGCAGGGTTTATAAACAATTTCAATGTTTATCACAAGAATAAATTATTGACCAAAGAAGCTTTAGGCCGTTAAAGTACCTACCTAATATTTTTTTTAAAGATTATAATGGAAATGCTAGTACCTATAGTAATATATATTACTATATGTACCTACAGGTAGAGGTGTAGTATGTGTTCTAAAATTATTAAAACTAAGTACTTTTTAGTATATATATAGGCCTTTATTCATAAACGTTTATTAGCAACGTTTTTGTTAAAATATGTTTTGTCACTCTCTAACAAACCTGTCTTTACTAATAATAGAAAGAAACAAAACACATTTTAACAAAAACGTTGCTAATAAACGTTTATGAATAAAGGCAATAATGTATAGATTTATGAAGAGTTAATTAGCATATAATTATAAGCAACTAGGATGCATTAAATATATCCCATCCCACTAATATTATAAACGCGAAAGTTTGTAAGGATGTATGTATGTTTGTTACTCAATTACTCCAGAACGACTGAACGGATATGGATGATATTTGGCACAGAGATAGATTATAGTCTGGAATAGCACATAGGCTACTTTTTATCCCGAAAAATGTTAGGTTCCCGTGGGATAGATTTGTTTTTGCTTTTTACGGGATCGACATGTTTTTTGCATAGTGGTAGTTTAGGGGTCAGAGAATGACATGAATATACTACTTTTTATACCGCGAAAACGGACGGGAGACGGGGAAATTACAGCCACGGGATTATTTCTTTTTGGATCTATTTCCACGCGGGTGAAACCGCGGACAGAAGCTTGTCATATTATAAAAGTTTATCAGGATGGATGAATGTTTGTTACTCTTTCATGCAAAAACTGCTGGACGGATTTTGATGAAACTTTACAATGTCATATGTGTTACACCAGAATAGCACATAGGCTATAATAGACAAAAAAGTCCGCGGTAGCATATCTGTAGCATACCTACACGTACGAAGTCGGGAGCGGGTCACCTTTACCTACCATAATAACTAACAAATGAATAAGATTGAAATATCTGTCTGTCCCAGAATACGCTACAAAACGGATGAATGGATTTTGATGAAATGAGATGATTAATTTGATTTTTTTACATCTACGTACATGTATGGCCAACAGATCGGTGATGTCAAAAGAATACGGGCGAAGCCGTGGGCAGCCTCTAGCTAAACCCAATCTAGCAAAATCAGTCACTGCTAAAAAACGTCTATGAAGGGCGTGGTGCGTGTGTATCTCCAAATGTTGGCAGCACCTGAATACCACGTAACTCCGATGATGTCATCTCGGGCGTTGCGCCGCGTTCCGAAAACAACCTGACATTGTACAAAACTGGATTCTACACTCTGTGTTGGATTCTAATAGGTATCTAGTAGGATATATAGTTCCTTTTTTTTCCTTACTATAATTATATTACTACAGATCAAACTAGGCATACATAATATCTAGCTAAAATTGCATATTTAGAATTGTAGTTAAATGGACTGTTTTTTAATTTTTAATACACAACAATATAAAAACCTTAAATCATATCTAAACACTAAACATTAAAATTACTAAATAAACCACGTCCGCGTGCAATAGTGGCAAGAATACTGGCTGCATTTCCCCGCTGAATCGCGATGCTGATTCGTTGAGCAAGGAAGGAGCCATAAGAGATGATCAGAGAATTCTACTAACTTACCGCCCTGGTTTCGCCCGCGGACATTATTGTAATGAGACTGTAAAAAATATCTACGAATTTTTCTCGTAGGAATTTCGTTCAAAACGTCAAAACAAAGCAATGGTCCGACGTGAATAAAATATATAAGGTTATATACCTACAATTTACGTGCATTAAGTCAATTCTCCTGAATTTTTTATTAATTTTAAGAAATAAACGCTTCGGACTGTAGGTTCTACTACATGGATCCATCGGTGGGTCCAATAGGATTTCCAAGTAGGTACCGCGTTTCCACTGCTAAATATGAGTGGAGCTATTAGTATTTCTGAATACTTTTGTCTCCACTCAGGGCCGAATTACCCGTGCCGCCCTGGGGCACCGTAAAAAATAAAAAAAATAAACAAAAATATGTAAAATGAATCATGAATTCTTTTTATTATAAATGTTATAAATAAACGTTAAATGTTCAAATGTTCTCAATACAATCACACTTTTTAAAGCATTTTCGATAAAGCGAAAAAAAAAAATTTTTCTCTTACTCCGATTTTTGCTGCCCTTGGAAATTAGCCGCCCTGGGCACTGGCCCCTATGGCCCCTAGTGTAAATCTCGTATGTTTAAAATATATTGGCGGTAAAAGTGCACCGATATTTGAAATTATGTTAGTCATTATTATCAAATGTATTGATGATGACATTGTCAAACTTTGTTGTACCTACCAAGTTTTTTGGAGAGAAGGGGTGGAATGGACGTTTTAAATAACTATTTTTTTTATTTGTAAATCTGGCCAAGTGCGAGTCCTGTCCTGAGTGTTGAGGGACTAAAAAGTTACGGAAAACGGAAGCAAATTGAATAAAAATATATTCCAAGTTCAATGACGAATATCATATAATAAACATAACTTTATATTTATTAGTCACTCGCATACTCATGGGAGGATTATTTACAAGATCAAACGTCATGATGCGTCATATTTAAGATCTAGATTCTATGACACCAAAGTCCAAACTGTGATAAAAATTACGTCACTATTATTTTAGATAAATCGAGACTTTTCAATCCATGTTTTTTCCACTTTTTTTGTTAGATTTTCTACTTTGTAATGGTTGGTACATATTCCATCTAAATATACCTCAACAGAACTGGTCACTCGTTAGGTATAGCCTCACAAATACCATCGGCTAAACTAGTGAGACTTCGTCTTCAGCTGGGTAGGGGTACCCTCAGGGCCGGATTTACGTTTAGTGCCGCCCTGGGGCATCGTGAAAAATTACTTAAATCCTATATAATTTTTAAATAAATAAAATTAATCATTTATTCTTTTTATTATAAATGGGATAAATAAACGTTAAATGTGCAAATGTTTTCAATACAACCATACTTTTAAAGCATTTTCGATAATTTTGCCTAAAAGCAGGGAGAACCTCTGAATTTTGCCGCCCCTGGAAATTTGCCGCCCTGGGCACTGGCCCCTAGTGTAAATCCAGGCCTGCTTACCCTGGGTACACGGTTTCGGGAGCAGTATGGCAACCCGTGAAGAAAAAAACAGAAAGAGAAGAACATCTATGAAATTTTTGCCTCCTAGCTTTCAGCCCGTGGATATTTTCGAACAAAATAAAATCTATCCTAATCTAAATTATCGTAGCTTTCTATTCGTGAAATAATTTGTAGAATTGTATCAGTAGTTTGAGAGATTACCCCTACATCTAAACTTACAATACAACCTTTACTTCTTTATTACTTACCTATACCTAGATGATGTCATTAGAGAAGAATGCGAAGTGAAAGATGATGTTGTGACCAAAATGAAGAAAGTAGTTTACGCTGGTTTGGACACGTTGGTAGAATGAAAGATTGACTATAAAGGTTTAAGTATATGGCTGAAGTGAAAGAAAATGCTGGCAGAGGACGACCTAGGTGTAATTTTATTGAACATAATTAACTATAAAAAATGTATTGATCGATGGAAATATTAAAAGTACCTACACACAATCGCCGAGCATGTATGAAAGGTAGGTATGATGAATATAAAAGAAGCGAAAGAGATGTCAGGATCTCTGCCTGCCTACCCCTCTTGGGATAAAAGGCGTGATGATAGACATATAGACCTAGGCCTTTATTCATAAACGTTTATTAGCAACGTTTTTGTTAAAATGTGTTTTGTTTCTTTCTATTATTAGTAAAGACAGGTTTGTTAGAGAGTGACAAAACATATTTTAACAAAAACGTTGCTAATAAACGTTTATGAATAAAGGCCCTAGATGACATAGAAGAGTTTGAAATTCAATTACTATTAAATTAAGGTATTATAGTGCAATGAAAGAAAATACACTGGTTACTAGTATGATATATAGAGACTTTCACAGCGGACAATGAGTTTTGAATTTGGAACATGAATGTTGCTTCTAATAAAACCCCCCACAGATTACACATCTTCATGTGCGTCTACCGTTTGTGTATACTCGGACGCACATGCTGTGTAATGTGTGGGCTCCATTATTTCCGCGACCAACGAGATCGAATGAAAATAATGTATGAATACAGTTACTGGCAGGTAATAATGAAAACCGGCAAAGTGCGAGTTGGACTCGTGTTAATTGGGTAGTGGGTAGAAAACTGCATTTTTATCCCGACAGAGATACTTTGGGATTTGTAAGATAAACCCATTTTTTTTAATCTAGAAAAAACTACACGACACTTTCTAAAATAAAATAAAATAGACTAAGAATATGTACCTGACCTAGAGACTCTTCTTACATAAATTCGTAGGTGCACTTGATACAATTTCTCAACGAATTATTTATTTACCATTATGTTAGGTAGGTAAATATTATTAAAAATATAGGTTAATAAATTTCAAACAAATAAAGTTTGTACAAAACGATTTTATTACATACAGTCTGGTAATACAATATAATAATAGAATAACACAACTGTACATCGTGACAAAACATATGTATATTCAATACTTCAATATACATCACATATTATTCATGGCGTCTTTAACCTATACTATATTTAAATATCAAATATTATTGTATGAAAATTTGGCAGCACCATCTATTGGTTATAACTGGAACTAATATAATTTTAATGGCGGCTGTACACACTCGCCGAGTCTCGGGCGAGGAGCTCTCGGCGAGAGCATACCATGTACACACTCGCTGTATCAGTTGAACTGCGGACGCCCGTTACGATGGACCTGGAAACTGCTACTGCTTTTTGTCTTTGTGCAGTTAGTTACTATAATTTTTTACACATATATCATACTAAAAAAATTACTAAGCCGTAACACGTAACAAATATACTAATAACACGTCCTCCAGCTAACACAGTAAGATCTCAACTAAATGTACGAGTGTGTACATGCTCGCTACCGTGCGCTCTCTTTTTCATCGCGAGACGTAACGAGACCCTTTGACTGGGGCGCAAAAACCGACACGCGACCGAGAGGTTGCGAGACGAGACAGGACGAGAGCATCATGTACACACTTGTTCTCGGGGTGTCTCGCGAGTGTGTACATAAGGGTTTTACACGTACTATCCACTCCTTGACATAATATGAATTTGCACCCCTTTTTGCTGACATGTCACATTTGGCATAGGTAGAAAACTATTTCTGACATCAACCTCATGCCAATCGCAACACACAGGTATTAAAAAAAAAACATACTATGATAAGTGACAATACAAATTTGTGCCGTTTGGTGTAGAAACTCTAGGTCTGGGAGGTTCAAATGACAAAAAATTAATTAAAAATATATTTCCACGACTAATCATCTACTGTGGTGACAAGAAGGCTGGCTCCTTACTCGCTCAACGAACCAGAATCGCGATTCAGCGGGGAAATACAGCCAAATTTTTTGCCATTACTCAACGCGGACCTGATTTTTTTAAGTAAGTATTTAATGTTAAGGGTTTATTTTTATATTGTGTGTGCATTTGTGTTGTGCACTGCTGTTAGAGATCTCAAATTTATCGTAATAGAACATTAGATATAAAAAAAAAACTATATTACAAAGATTTTGCAACAATACGTGAATAAAATGAATTATGGACGAATTTTTATTATTATATTATTTGTGTCTATTATAAGAGCGTCGATAGCGCAGCGGTTAGACTTAAACTGTAAGTCCCAGCTTCAATCACCACTCGATCCAAAAGGCTAAGCACCAATTTTATTTGACAGTGGTTTTACAACTGACAGCATATTAAGTACCATTAAGTATTATAATAAAAGCAGACATTGTTACCAGCGTCTCTGGCTACCGGCGTAATTCTCGTGATCGCATATGAAATTAGAAAATTGCAACTATCCAAAATAACAATAATCTTTTGAGGTTTCTTTTCCCTACTTCGACACGACTATGCGGTTTTAATGTAAAGTGCATTATTTTGAGCATGTCTTATTTGGTAAACATACTTGCAAAACTTTTCTTTTATTGTAAATTATTAGATCTGAAAATGTAAAATGGGTTAAAGATGTTAATTAATATGTAAATTTGTTAATATAATGTCTTTTAAGTCTTTTACAAAATACATATATTAGTCATATTTAAAAGAAACACTTAATTTTAATTCATTTGATTAATTTTCGACATTAGAGAGAAAAATAATCTTCAAAATGGCGTACCGACAAAAAAAAATTAATTACATTAAGTCCCTCGAATAAAAGTATACACATCTCTAAACCTAAAGGAGTATAACATTTCCGTGCAAATAAATAAAATACTATTTCAATTTGAAATTGAAAATTCGGAGGGCACGCAAAGTGTGCGAGGGTAATAATAGATACTTAAGTCTGTTAAGAAAGTGACATATCCCAATCCCATTAATGCAACAATTCCTAATCCTCAAATCCTGAGTTTAACTTTGTTGTGATGGCGACAATTTTATTGAAATTGACTTGTGTCCCATAATAATGCTACTCGATTTAAATAAAACAGTTATTGCCGTCGTCATCCCAACGAAATTAAAATTCAAGTTTTTAGGATTTAAATTTAAAATTAAAGTCGCGAGTAAGCAACTTAAAGTTAAAAGGTGCAGCCGTTAAAATTATGAATGCTATTTGAGGTGTAGGTAAAGACGCCATGTCACAAATTGTGCTAACTTAATCCTCCAAGAAGAAGTACTGTCCGGCTCGTTTTTGCTCTATGTCCTGTTAACAAAATGAAAAGACAATTAAAATAAGAATAGAGTTTAGAAACTATATCTATTCTACGTCATGTCAGGGCGACCAACGTTATGATACCGCCAATGTCAAGTATTAAAGAAGTTATAGTATAAATCGATGAATCGGAAGCGGATTTGTTCTAATCTGCACAGACTAAACACAACTATCACAGCGAAGACGGTCTTAAACCGGATTCCCCATCATGTCGCGACGGAACGTGTGGGTCGGTCGCCATGACAAGACGTAGAATCCGGAGATTGTCTGCAACAAAGATTAATGATTTCATTTGACAGATTTGACTTGTTTATTGATATACTGGCCAGGTTTGGCCAAGCCAACACCTGTCTTTTCATAAAACAATAAAAAATAATTGTTCGGCAGACGCTCACCTTAACAGACGAATGTTTGTTTATCCTCGGTCTAAAGTTATTCGGGTCCCTACGGAACGTGATGCCCAGCAACTCGAGGAATTTGTTCATCCCGTTGAGGAGGGACTGAGGCGCGTGCGCTGTGGCGGTGGTGGACGGCGTGCCCTCAAACACTATGACGCGGTCAGCCAGGTAGGTCGCCATTATGAAGTCGTGCTCCACAACGAAGCCGGTCTTTTTGGCGTGGAGGATGAATCTAGAAATTAATTATTTCAATAGTCAAACCAGGAGGGAGTTGGCTTGTTACTTGCAACAATGGAAAAATCTCTACCCAATGGGTGACAACTGAAATCCTATTACTAAGGTTTGGCTGTCCGTCCGTCTGTCACAGGGCTGTATCTTTTGAACTGTAATAGGTAGTCACTTGAAATTTTCACAGAGTGTGTATTACTATGGCCGCTATAAAAACAAATAATAAAAATAAAATAAAGTTAAAAATTAAAGGTGTTCCCCATACAAGATCCTAGCAATGTCAAAAATGGCTCAATGGATTTTTAAGAAACTTTCAGGGATTTTAGAGAAATATTCCACTGTTATTGTTTTACAATGGGTTGAGAATACCCAGCGAAAGCATATAATATTTACTTAAACAACCCATTACATGTGAGCATCATAATTGAACACATTGTGTCCACACATATATTTTCAATTTCCTAGACAATATCTTAAATGCAAGTGTCTTTATGCGAGGTGAGCATATATTTGATGTGACATCTATCATGTCGACCGAGAGGCCCAAACCAATATGTCGGAAAAAACGTTTATGTCCATACAAGAGCCAGCCAAGGAATGCCCGGGCCAAGACGTTCAATCCTACAATGTGCGGACAAATTCTGTGTACTTGTCTTTGCTCGGCATTCTTGTGCATGACATTCTCGGACCGGGCATTCTTTGGAACGACCGAAACGACAGGTGTCGCGTCAAATATATGCTCACCCCGATGGACGTGTTTTTTATTTGCACAGAGATAGTTGGTAGGGCCAGAAATCCTGAGGATAAATTCTTATGTCAAATTTAAAAAAAAGCAAATAATTATACAAACCTCTTGATCACCTTAGCGGCGACCAGACGCTGCTCTGAATCGAGGTAGGCTGATGGTTCATCCACAAGGTAGACATCAGCCGGCTTGCCCAAACAAAGCACCAGGGCCACTCGTTGCAACTCACCACCAGATAGGTTCTGCACCTCCTGGTCCATTATCTCCTCAATTTTCATGGGCTTCATTACGTCTGTCATGAACTGGAGACAAAAGGTATATTTATCAAGTTCGATTCCCAGCTGAGGCAAGTGTCTTTTTAACAATCTATGAATGCAGATTTACTTTTTTTAAATAAAGGAATGTTTTTTTGAGTAAAATTTGCAAGCATATAAGCATATTTAAATTTCACCCTGTGTAAATAAATAAGAGCCACAAATAACTACAAACTTATTTATTAGAGATTATGATACTGTGGACTTTTTTGTAGATAATTTTATTGTACACAATTATTTCTTACATCATTTTAGAGATTAGACAGCTGTTAATGCTAAGCTCCTAAACATGATAGGTCCATGTTTAATACTCTAAACCTTCCTTACAAATCAACCTATCTAATAGTGAAAATTATCAGTAGATAAACGGGCAGGCACAGCGAGACAGACAGGGCGGGGGACTTCAATTTATAATGTGTAGTGATATAATGAAGATATTTATATACCTGTGGATGCACGTATGCATCTCTTATTTTGTCATGCAGTAAGCTGCGAACAACTCCTTGTGATTTAGGTGATATCTTTTGTGGCTTATAACTAATGTGCAACTGTGGTAGATTGCCAGAACCTGGAAACAAAATATTACAATTAATAAAATATTATGCAGGAATCTGAGGTGTCAGGCAGGATTGACATTACTTTTTTGAGTGGCTCTAAATATTGCACTTGCTCTTTAAACCATATGTGAAAGAAAATAGGGTTCAAAACACTTGCAGGGTCCGGCAGTTATTAAAACTCAATGACATCTGGTCGCCATTGCCTCCTCTAAATTCATTCTGATAAGGTTAAAAGTACAAGTGCAATATTAATTAAAATTAAATGATATTAGGACATTATGCCATCATAAATATGTGTTGTGTAGTTCATGTTATTTTAATAATACCTAAGGGTTTTTATTTTTATTTCACGCATGGTTTGATTGATCCATGCACCATTTTCACTATTCTACAGTATGGCAAAGAATTTAATCACTGTGTTTTACAATAACCAGTCAGTCCATACTCTCTCTCTCTCTCTCTCTCGCTCTGAGCTAGATACAAAAGATACATATATACATCTGCTTTTCTCTTTTCAATATCTTAGATTGGAAAGATACATATCTCTCTTTTCTTTTCAGTGATATGTTTTGAGCATGACTTGAAATTGAAATGTACTGTGACCTATTGGTCCATGGACACTTGTTACTGCATCTCTAATAAAATAATCTAAAATAAAATAATTGCTGACGTATTTTTTGTTTGAAAATTGAACATACCTTCAGGTACCATTCTTGACTCGACGTGTCTTAAACATTTTTGAAATACCGGATGAAAAAATAAATCAAATAACTCCCCCCTAGCCATTCTGAGTATTAAAACCTATCACCAAAACATATCAACAAAAATTCAATAATATTATAACCTATAAACTTTAAAGCACCACAACATGAAACCAGAAACTACATACTGTAACAAATTAAATACTATAATATGTATTATTATTTAATTAGAAATCCTAAATTACTAGTACTATAAATTATGGACAAATCTAACAAATATCACAAGAGAAAATCACGGAATCCAATAAATCCACGAATACATTTGACAGCATTCTCAAAACTGCCGAATCGACTGAAAACTGACGTTTGACTGACTGACTATCATTCATTAGTGATGTTCTCGTTCAATAATCGATTATTGTGTAGGATTCGATTATAAATGGACGATGTTCTGAATGTAAAATTTTTTTTACTTTGTTTTTAGACGTACACATTATTATATAATAATACTAGACTTTCCGCCCCCGGCTCCGCCCGTGGATATATTAGAACAATATAAAATATAGCCTATGTCACATTCATTACAAACAAACATACAAACAATCAAATTATACCTCTTTATAATATTAGTATAAAAGTATAGGTAATATCTATTATTATATTCATATGACAGATTATGGATTTATAGTCCTTCTTTGAACTAACTTATTTGTAAAAGTCGCGGTCGCGTCATGTAAAAAGAGCGCTGGCGATTTGTCGGCTTAGTTAACACACAAACACATCTTCACAGCTATTATATCTTGTGGTGTGGCCAGGGAACAGTATAACAAAGCCTAGTTTTTGAGATTTTTTGGCACAAGTGAAATAAAACCAAAGTTAACCAACATAACTCTGCATGCCGACCGAGCGGCAGCAGTCAGGTAACGCGACCTACAGCGCGTAACTTAGGTCAAGCTTCATATAAAAAGAAACATTTATTTACCTTCATCAGGTTCCAAGTTGCCAGCCAGCATTCTGATGAATGTGGTCTTCCCAGTACCATTTTCACCCAGAAGCACTAAAATTTCAGAGTCTGAGAACTCCCCCTGGACCACTTTCAGATAAAAATCACCCATTCTCTTCGACATCTCTGGATACTCGTAATGATTCATACGTTTTACCTACAACATTGAAGAATAATCTGTTCATAGTATAAAAGTAGTGATCTACTGACGCCCATAGATTTGGCTGACTACCGACTATTTGTTGACTATAACAGTGGCCCAATGGACAAAATTTCATTTTTTTAATCACCCATTTTTATTACTTTAATTAAAAATATATTAAAAAATAAGTTACACGTATTTTTGTATTTTATTTTTGGTTGAGTTTTTATATTTTTAATTTAATTATGAATTTTTATAAATTCTGAGGACTTATAAACTAAAAACCTTAGCTAGGACTAAAATTAAGAAATATAAACTATCACCCAAAGAAAGTGACTGATAGTGTCAGTCAAGCCACAGAGTAAACGTTATAGAAATGCAAAGAGTATAATATACCGTGTTCCAAATAGGTGTTGCCGTAGCCGGAACTCAAATCGCCTACAACATTATTCATAATGTATATAATAATACTAGCTTTTGTCCGCGGTTTCACTCGTAAATATATTTCCTGTAATAGCCCATTCGACACTAGCAAAACTTCCAAAAAATATTATATAAAAGAAGTATTTTTATAATATTACTTAAAGAATAATTATTAATCTAGCTTCAAATGAAATAAAAATGGGTAAAATTAAGAGAAGGCAACACCTGAGTTCAATAACTAACAACTCTGCCAACAGACATTAGTATTTTTAAATTAGAGGGTTAGCACAGATTAGGGCACCTATTAATCCTCATTTTTCAATATTTCAGTATTTTTAAAATAACTCGAAAATTAAAGGATAAAAAAATAAAAAAAATGAAAAATAAGCTTTCTAGCATGTAATCTCCAAACGGTTTTCGAATTTTGGTACCTTACGAAAAATGAAATGTTGTCCATTGCCTTTACTATACTTAATGAAAAGTAATAAGCAAGTAAGTACATTTTAGTAACATTTATTTCCCATTTCCTGTACCATAATAAGTGCCAAATAGTGGGCCTTTTTTTTAAAACAATTTTAGGGTAGGATCACTTGTATAGTCAGTCTGTCACAGCTTATTTTCTCTGAATCTACTGGACGAAAAAAGTTGAAACTTGGTACATATATAGCTTTTGATGACCTAGTCACGGACGTATAGCATAATTAATCGAATTAAAATTTTGGGGGAAAAATGAAACGTAAAAAAAAACCAGAACAAACGGATCAATGTGTTTTTTGCACAGAGATTGTTTGGGGGGGGGGGGGGGGGTTCCCATGCGCTAGAAATTATTTTAATATTAATTAAATTAAATTTCTTATATTGGATTTTTAGACATAAACGTACAGTTACATTTAAAAAGTCTGTACTATTTAGGTACAAAATAAAATAAATACCTCTTCTTCAGTAGCAGACTCTGCCACCTTGAATACAAGAGACTCAGTCCTGAATCTCATATTCTCAGTTGGAACAAAACCATCCAGGAAGATATTTATTCCTACAACAAGAAATCATTAAATATATATTAATTTACTAACGGACCCGGCAGACGTTGTCCTGCCCAAATGTTGCTTGCCTGCACTACTCCTACCCTTATCACGTGGGCCCTACCGAATATACACAAAAATTTCATAAAAATCGGTCAAGCCGTTTCGGAGGAGTATGGCAACTAACTTGTGACACGGGAATTTTATATATTAGATAAATATATCTATACTAATATTATAAAATAATGCGAAATGCGTTTGTCCTTCTTCATATTAACATGGAGCAAAGAAACAATGTAATTTTTAGCACAGATATAGTTGGAGGGACAGATAATGACATACCTATCTATAGTCTACTTTTTATCTTAGAAAGATGTCACTTCTGAAAAAATCTTATTAGAATATATAGCAATAGATAAAACTGTGTGTGTACCTTATGTATGCGCCTTAGAAGTTAAGTATACTTTTTTGGCATAATACAAATAAGTTTATTTAGCATGCAAATATTTAATGGAAATAAAATTGCATGATCATAAATAGGTTGCTTAATAGGTTTGCGCGTATCGTAAAATAAAATTACACTCTCAAAAATTTCGTGTGGAATTGTGCCAGAGTTGGCTTTGAAATGGATCTTGATATTTTGTAGTAGATAAAAAAAATATTGTCCATATATGGCTGTGTCAATGGGATCAGATGAGCATTGTTATCAAAGTCCACAGGCGAAGTCTGGATCAAAAACTAGAGTTACATAAAAAAACGTCTACCCAAGCAAAGCCTAGGTCGCTAGTATTTTACACACAAGTACTCTGAGAGCACAATACTACAGTGGGGTAAGCATAGTTAGGACCGCGACTCAATCGCCTAAAACGACGGGTCCACAACTCCGCAATTTCCAACCATAGTGTCCGGGTTATAATCCGTGTACTGTCTCCTTATTTGGGTCAAAAAGAAAGTTTGCTAACCCCATAGTGCAGATGAGCGAGCGTGCGATGCTATTTGCTGGCATTCGTTTGTTCTTGTTCCATTTGCCTGTAACTTATGAGCTGATAGCCTAATGTAGGTACCTGGTTCAAATCGCACTCGGGTCAAAAATGCTAAGCACCAATTCACTTTAATAGACTTTTCGCGATTCGGAGGGCACGTAAGCGTCCGCACTTCTAAAAACAACTGATATTCAGAAATGACACATACTACGTCCTGGCATAAGTGGACATTGTATTGGTTTGTGTTATACTAATAATAGATTTAAAAACAATTGTACCTTCCCGCACAGAGAAGGGCATTGTGACTACACCATAAGCGCCGGGCACTCCATACAAGCAGCAAATAAAGTCAGACAAATAGTCCAGCACTGACAAGTCGTGCTCCACAACTATTATGAACCTGTAACAAAGATATGATATGTGATATAGGCATCATACTTGAGCAACAATTGTGTCTTGTGCAAGACTCTTACAGTTCCTGAACACACTTAGGTCTATTAAGCTCATAAGAGGTGCTTAACTTTTGAGTTTGTACAAATTTTGAAAATATCCCAAGAGGGACAATCGATTAATTAATCAATTAACATTGCTTTTAATATTTTTTTATATATCTAAATATATAAAACTGTCGTGTCCCTGACTGACTAATCAAGGCACAGCCTAAAACACTGAAGATATAAATATGAAAATTGGAAGGTATATTCTTTAGAGGGTGAAATAGGGTGTAAATTACTGTAAATGTTATATTGCTAATACAACGCGTACGAAGTCGCGGACAACTGCTAGTATCCAATAAAGGTACATCTAGGTCATAGGTCGTCCTCTGCCAGCATTCCCTTATAGTCCTTTTTAGTCATTCTTTCAACATGTTCTATAATACTAACTTGTCAGGATCCAACAACGATCGGATAGTTCTAGCAGCATTAAGACGCTGTTTCACGTCCAAGTAGGAAGAGGGCTCGTCAAACATGAATATGTCCCCATTCTGGATACACACCATAGCACAGGCAAACCGCTGCAACTCCCCACCCGACAGAGCCGATATCTCACGATCACGGATATGTGTGAGATCTGTGGAATACAATTAAATTGTAAAAAGTTTGTGTGGGGTTAAATGACATATGGCACAGTCACAGTAATGATGGGTGCCCGCTTGTACACTAGGGCTATTATCTTAAACTAGGTGGCGTCACGTAAAAGACTATCATAATCTTTGCTGGTACCCAATAGATAGAAAAAGAAGACAGGTGAAGAGACGGGAAAATTACCTACCACAGGAGGCCTATGTTCTGAGAAAACCTTACACCTGTTTTAAAATAATAATATAATCTATGTAAACTTTGTCAGTGAATAAAGGTTATTTTAATTTTATAATCTCTGCTAAATAATTCGACAAATCTCCCACCTGACCTTCAGCTCTCTTTTTAAGTGACACATACTATAATCTCAATAAAAATAGTCAGCTGAATGAGGAAGACTTGGGAAAAGTTTTCCGGGAGCTATAAGGCAAAAGTATAGGCAGAGACAATCCAATCCAAAGTATATAAAATCTGCCTAAAGCGCATCTGCCCATAGCTATATATAATTTCTCAAGGGTGTTTTTCGTCAGTACGCCATATCTCCCTTAATACTGTATGAAAGTTAATGTTTGATACGCCATTTTGAAGAATATTTTTCCCTCAATGACGAAAAATAATCAAACAAATGAAAATTAAATGTTTCTTTTAAAATTAGATTATGTATTTTGAAAAAGACGCCATATGCTGGAGACTAGTTGAACCAATAGTGCCAAGTTTTCGCATAATATAATTATATTAATATGCTGTACTATAATATATATTATAGCAAGCTACCATACATGGAGAGTAAGCTATCTATCTATCTATGCTAAATAAATATATCTTACCTTGATATCACTGATGATCAGCTATACTGATATATATAATATTATATATTATAGTATAGGTTGGTGACATAACAATAATATATTATAGCTGTGTGTGTTGGTCACTCAAATATTCCTATAGAAAATATATCATAATATACCTTCAGGGTGTCGACCGGCCGCCTTAAATAAAATTTCCGTATATTTCCCGGTTTTCCAGGATGTAAATTGACAAAATTCCCCTATATTTTTACATTATTGGGAAGGTTAAATTCAATTTTTCTAGGAGTTAATTTTTTAGTTTACATATATTCTCACTTAAGCATCTACGCTATTTAAATGGTTGCTTGATCAAGGAAATACTAAATGACTCATAAATAAATTAAGATTGCAGAAGTTTTTATTTAAATGCTGTAAGCCTCAGGAAATAAAGGCCTAAAAATAAACTTATGCTTATCGCTTATGCAACAACAGAACTAGAACGGTGACTAGGGTAGGACATTGACTGTTAATTGAGAAACTTAAAATTGTAGCCCTATTGCTTCTTTAAATAGTGGATGAGCTCTTGGAGCCCTCTTGGCGAGCGTCTTCGATGATCTTGGCTTTCTTGATAGCTAATTGTTTTATTTCTCTTGTGGCATGTCGCTTGGCTGCCACTTCTGCCGCCGCCTGTTTCTCCTCTTTACTTCGCGCCTCCATAGCCTCCGTATGCTGAGTTTCGTACGGCATGGATCATAGACTTGGTAATATTAACCTTGTCAATGCCACCAGCAATTATTACTTTATCCTGAACTATTCGATTTGCTATAAGGCTAGTTTCTTTTTGATTTACAACTATGCAATCATTGTTTAAGGAGAAACTTCTCTCCAGTGCAGCATTGCCATGAAAAAGAATCAACAGTATCTTCACGAAATCATGAAGATCATCTTTGGCTGGGATGGTCTGTACTGATGATACCAGAGCGGGCCAAAGTTCGTCAAGGGGTGTATCTTTCACGTTAAACTCTTTTAAACGCGTTATGATATCCCTCCCTCCCTCAAAAGAGCAGAATAGCTCCTCTTGATTCGGTCAGCTTTGGCACCTGAGATCCAATTCTTTTGAGTGCAAAGAATATCCAGGGCAAGGTCAACCCTATCGCATGATAAAGCTGGAGTATTGGCAACCACAATGGGATCTAGGCACGAGACAGCACGGGTCATCTTATAATTAAGGGGTGAATGCTCTTGAATTTTTTGAAGCATTTTGACGTACATCTTACGGCAGCTTGTGCGAAATTTTAATATTTCATCATCAGAGAGCTTTTTGGAGCTGTTTGCGTCCCTTATGGCTGCTTTCGTTCCAAAACCTAAGTCAAAATCCTTTGCAGGAATAAGATTTGCGTCCTTAAGATCAACCTTAAT
The DNA here is from genome assembly GCA_963924495.1 of Nemapogon koenigi. Taxonomy (NCBI): domain Eukaryota; kingdom Metazoa; phylum Arthropoda; class Insecta; order Lepidoptera; family Tineidae; genus Nemapogon; species Nemapogon koenigi. The sequence goes on along the minus strand of OZ004649.1, from coordinate 6,419,208 downwards.
AACCCTAGTACATTCCTGCAGGACTCTCTTTTTCACTACTCGTTCCATTAATTCAATACTAAGTGATTCCAGTTCTCGAAATAGTAAAGGAGCCAATGGACTGCTCGACTGAAATTTCGTTAGAAAGTGCTCAATAACTTGAGCTGTTGACACAAAAAACGCCAGTTTTGCACCTAAGAGCTTATCATTGAGTGCAGTGGCTACTCTATCAAAATTCTTTTTTTATAAAAAGTGCCGGTTTTATCTTAAATTTTGCTGACCATCGTCCTCAAGTGACAGTCCTCACGTTTCATACGATATTAAATACGAACGCGAAAGTGCTAAGGAACTTCCTTGTTGCGCTGCGGACCTTCGTCGTCAGGATGAAGCCACGATGTTATCTCTCTTTCTAACGTCGATTTTTTTCCGAGGGAAGATGAACCGGCTCGTAAGGTGGCGCGCGTAGTATTAGCGTGGCTGCCTTTTAATCAAAGTCGATCCAAGCACAGTATGATAATGCGCGGCCTGCTGGTGGTGACAATGACTACTTAGGCTAGTGTGAAGGTTAGTTGTGACTTTTTTATTTTACTAATTTCCCGTATAGGTTATGAAATTCCCGTACATTTCCCGTATTTTTCCCGGGTCAAACAAATTCCCGTATATTTCCCGGATCGGTCGACACCATGGCCTTACTATAGTTTATAATTTTATATTATATATTTGTATTATACCTATGTCTGTGATTGGCTTAAAAGTAATGATTTCAGATGATTCTAGTGATGTGTCATTAGCCAAAGTTAGTGCCATCTTTTGGATGCCTTTAAAGAAGTGACACATTTAGCTAGATCCATTAAGTATAGCAACAGCCTTGCTGTTCTGTTTAATGTGGACACTGTTACTGAAGTCTCTGGCCACACTACAAGGAAGATGTATGTGTGTGGATAGTTACCAAGCATTCTGCAGATTTCTGTTTGGTTTTTCCTTTCATTCTTCTTGTCAAGCAGTTGTCCCACAGTTCCTTTTACTGCTTTAGGAATCAGATCCACATACTGAGGCTTGATCAGGGCCTTCAGGTCATCTTCAAGGATCTTTGTGAAGTAGTTCTGTAGCTCGGAGCCACGAAAATGGGACAGAATTTCTTGCCAGTCTGGTGGATCCTGAAATTGCAGTTTAATTCAAATAAATAAACTTGCTAACATTTGAAATGCATAAATTTTAATCCCTGGCTTCACCCATGAACATTTTAGAAATATCAGTAATTGTAATTGGTTTGTTAGTAGGTACATAGTTCCAAATATTACCTACATACAAAACCTAGTCATAATTTAAAAAGGGGGAAGGCTTACTTTTTATCATATATCAATAATGTAGACAGAACAGGTGATTGCTCACAGGCTAGTGATAATAGGCATGAAAGAAAAGAAGTGAGGTTTACTTACAGTGTATCTACCAAGATTTGGTTTCTGCTTTCCAGCAAGGATCTTCAGGGCAGTTGACTTGCCAATACCGTTTTGCCCCACTAGTCCTAAAACTTCTCCAGGTCTTGGGATTGGCAATCTATGAAGTTTAAATGAATTCTTGGAATACCGATGGGTTGTATGTTTCTCCAAATTAGATGGAATGTTGATAATAGTTATTGCATCAAAGGGACATTTCTAAAACAGTTCAAATAAAAAATAAATATAGTACCTTAAGAGAAATTCTGGAATATTTAATTAAAAGGAATGTTAATTAATTATTATTACATAATAATACCATAATATATGTAGCTACATAATAATTCTCAGATAACCCTAAGTTATTTAGCAAAATTAAAGGGAGAATTGCAACTTAAATCTGTAGGTATATAGGTGGGAGCTTGGGAGCCCTCAGCTAAACTAAGGAGATGGCATTTTAAAAATATAACTTAGAATTCATTCAAAAGTCTTTTGACTTACCTTAACACATATACCGCAACCAATGCACAGCTCTTCAGAGATGGTAGCTATCTTGTCGTTAAGAGTGACCTCAATACATAGTTTGCCCATACGCACGACAGGGCAACTTTTCTTGCATTCCTGGCGACATCTTTTAGGCTTACACCGATCAGCGTTCACAATAGCAATACGTGTAAGCTTATCGGTCTCCTCTTGATGTCTATGTCGCGACATCTCTGTAAATTAATTCCGTAGAAGCTTTAAATACAATTTATGTGGCACTGAACGTGAACATAACCTATAATAACATGAAGAGGTTACTTCAAAATAATAACTGAAATATGTATTTTAAATTTATATTTATGACGTTATTATACTGAAATGTGTAATATACTTCTAATTAATAATTACCTGAAAAAAGGAAGCGAACGTAGGCAAAACTTTGCCTCACAGTTCGCGTGTCCTTTTTCTTTGTAGTTGTCAAAAAGGAAGGGGAAAAAGAAATATGAAATTATGACTGATCAATCAATAGGCATTAACAACTCGATTGCTATCGTTACTACCAAGTCGATTATTACGCCTCCTTTCCTCTTTTATATTCCATTCCATTATAAAATACTCACTCAAAGTTTTCCATTATTATAATGATTTTCGGCACGCAATAAATATGCATTGCCTGAGACTTTGCCACAGCCTTATTTCTTCTACTAGTTCTACTTGCTTGCTCTGTGGTTTATTTCACAGACTACATAATATTCTTGACTTGCAAGTTTTTGTTTGGTTTGTTTGAAAACCCAATAAGTTACTCTATGAACCCACCCAACTGCACCCAACCTTTCTTTTTTACTTGCTCTGTGCCAAGGATATAAACTAAAACACAGTATATCTTAAGTTGTATTTAGTCATGAATTATTTAATTTAAATATTATTTTAATGTTGAATAATTTTTTTATGTGTATGTAAATAGTTTTAATTAATTTAGTTGTAAATATAGAAGTAGTATTGTATTATTTATTTCAGATTCCTGAAAGTTTCGATACTAAATTTCGACAGATAAATGTAACTGAATAACGACGTGACACTGGCAGAAATGTACTTATCTTAGTACTATACCTAAGTATATTTAATATTTATTAAAATAACGAAATGTGAAAAGTAACATATTTTATTTTCTCTATTGACAATTCAAACATCAAGTCATTACAAGCACATACAAGATCAATCTATGTGGCCAGTCGCCACAGTATTCCCCCGCCCATAAAAAAATTAATCTATTTACATTAATTACAAGTTAAAACGCACTGTAGGTTTAATCGTACGCCCGTAACGTGTAGTAGTAACAGTGGAGTCGAGTTTAGTTGCATTGGAAGGCAAAGTTGGAGTTAGAATGGGAGTATTGGATAACGTAGAAGATACTGAAGGTGACTGAAAATAAAATGCAGGCTTTAAACGATCCAGAGAAATTACAGCAGTTCTGTTCGGCAGCTTAACTGTATAAAATTTAGGATTACGTTTTAAAACTTTAAAAGGTCCATCAAAGGGAGGAGTTAAAGGTTTCCTAACAGCGTCATTTCTAACGAAAACATGGCTACAAGTCTCGAGTTCTTTATTAATAAATGGTTTCCTATTTGAATGATTTGAACTAGTAACAGGCGATAGATCCTTAACAATATTTTGCAACCGTCTAACAAAACCATCCAGATCAATTTCTCGCTTAGAAGGCTCAAGAAATTCACCTGGTATACGAATATTTGTGCCATAAGTCAAAAACGCCGCACTTAAACCGGAGTCATCTCGTAGCGCTGTTCGAAGACCAAACATGACGGTTGGCAACTCTGAAAACCAATTTTCTGTATTACCTCGAGCCATTATTGATGCTTTAAGACTTCTGTGCCACCTTTCCAAAACACCATTTGCTTCTGGATGATACGCGGTGGTTCTTACTCTATGAACGCCTAGAAAAACAGACAAATGCCGAAACAATTCAGACTCGAATTGTCTTCCCTGATCTGAGGTAATAGTAGACGGACAGCCAAAACGAGTGATCCAGTTACGATAAAAAGTTTCAGCTATAACTTCTGCAGTAATTTCTCTGACAGGAACTGCTTCAGGCCATCGAGTGAAACGATCAATCATTGTGACAATGTAACGATTTCCTTCAGATATGGGTAATGGACCCACAATATCAATATGAACATGATCAAACCGCTCTGCTAAATCGAATGAACCGGATGGTGTGATTGTGTAGCGATGCACCTTTGAACGTTGGCAACCAACACACTCTCTTGCCCACCGAGCCGCATCAATGTTCATTTTTGGCCAAAAGAATTTCTCTGCAATAAGTTTCCTACTAGTTCGAACTCCAGGATGGCTGAGATTGTGAATAGTGCTAAAAATATGTTTTCGGAGACATTCTGGAATATAAGGCCGCATCTTTCCAGTTGAAGTTTCACAAAATACACTTTTGTCTCCAGAAACGACAACTTTTCTCCAAATTAGATTAGGATTGTTTAACTTTAAATCTTTAAATTGTGAATCTGCTTCTTGTTGATCAGCTAACTCCTGAAAATCAATAGCTGATGGACACGATATACCATAAATACGTGAAAGAGCATCTGCAACTGGGTTATCTGAAGCGCTAATATGCCTGATATCAGTAGTGAATTGACTGATAAAGTCAAGCTGACGAATGCGCCTTGGAGAAGTATTATCTTTTATGTTATTATGAGAAAACGCAAATTGTAATGGTTTATGATCAGAAAATATTGTGAAATAACGACCTTCTATCATATAACGAAAATGTTTTACTGCCATATATATCGCGAGTAACTCCCGATCATATGTAGAATATTTCTGCTGTGTTTGACTCAGAGCTTTGCTAAAAAATCCGAGTGGATTCCAACATCCGTTTTCAAATTGTTGCAAAACTGCTCCGACACAAGTGTTCGACGCATCTGTCATCAATGCGTACGGAGCGCAAGCTGATGGATGAGCAAGTGTAAGAGCGTTTTGTAGACTGACTTTACATTGCTCAAAAGCCTGAATCTCTTTAACTGACCAAATTATTTTCGTTCTGTCATTTTTTTTGGAACCATGAAGTAAATCATTTAAATAGGCTTGGTGTTGAGCACCTTCGGGTATATTACTCCTATAAAAATTTAACATGCCGAGAAATCTTCGAAGTTCAGCAATAGTAATAGGTCTAGGATAATCACAAATAACTTTGATTTTACTATCTAAAGGTTTAATACCTTGAAAAGAGACGTGATAACCGAGGAATTCTATTTCTGCCTTTCCCAGCTCGCATTTTTCTGTATTAAGGGTGACGCCATATTCGTTTAGTCGCTCGAAAACCTTGGCTAGATGCTCTCGATGTTGTAAACTGTTGGCAGAAGCTATAATAATATCATCAATATAGGGAAAAGCAAAATTTAAACCTTTGAGAACCTCATTTATAAATCGTTGAAAAGTTTGATCCGCATTTCTGAGTCCGAATGTCATCCTTGGGAATTCAAAAAGACCGAACGGAGTTATTATTGCCGTTTTTTCAATATCTTCTGAACAAACAGGAATTTGATGGTAAGCACGACGGAGATCGAGACGGGAGAATATAGATTTTCCGGAACAAATAAGAGAAAAATCCAAAAGACGCGGAATAGGGTATCTGTCTGGCTTGGTGACTGCATTGAGGCGACGGTAATCGCCACAAGGCCGTAGCTCACCATTTTTCTTACAAACTACATGTAACGGAGTAGCCCAGGGACTTTTTGATGGCATACAAATACCTAACTCTAACATGTTTTCAAACTCTATCTTAACCTTATGAAACTCATCGGGTGCAAGTGGTCGTGAACGTGCATAAATGGGTGGTCCTGTAGTTTTTAAGTGGTGTATGACATTATGTTTAACAGGTTTCATCAAAGAACTCGGTTTAGTAATATCAGGATAAAGGTCTAACAAGTCATAGTAAGGTTGTTGTACATCAACAGTTTTAATTACAGTGTCATTAATACTAGCCAGCATTCCATGTGTAGACAACCGAGTGATACCATCAATGAGGATCCTGTTACGAACATCCACAATAATTGAGTGATAAGTTAAAAAATCTGCACCCAGTATCGGTTGACTGATGTCAGCAACTATGAATGTCCATCTGAATGGGCGACGTAAATTTATATCCAATACTAAAGTTTTCTCGCCGTAAGTTTTTATTTCTGATTCATTAGCAGCATACAGTTTATATTGAGATACCTCTGCACGAGTACCTGCTTTTTTAGGCAAAACAGACAGGTTAGCACCCGTATCCACAAGAAACCTCAATCCAGTGTGGCGGTCTGTAGCAGTTAGTCTTTGGGCGGGAACAACAGCGCAGACATCCGCCTCTGACTGCGCACAAGTTAGTTTTTTTGTATTCCTTTACTCCAATTACATGGCGCTTCGCAATTCTTAGCATCATCTCTGAATCTAAGATGATAGTAGCATAGCCAATCCGGATCAGTAGGTGATCGGCGCCGTCGAGGATGTGGTGATGGAGATCGCCATCGTGATTGATTTCAGCGGTCAACTTGTCAATCTGCTGCTTTATCTCAACAGACGAGCAGCAGGAATTTAATTTTGCCACAGATTCGGTGGTGGTTGATGGATTATCTGAGACAGCAGATATACTTGTCGTAGCTACTTCCATAACTTTATCAGCAATGACAGCTAACTTATCTAAATCCTGAACATCACTAGCCGCAAGAACTGCTCGCACAGAACAAGGAAGATGACCAGTCCATATTATTTTGAGTGTTTCAACAGGTACTTTCAAACGAGCAAGATCTCTCATGCGTCGTAGAAGTTGAGATGGTCGTTGATCTCCGAGTTGTATTTCACTTATTAGTTTTTGAAACTGTCTAGTTTCGCTTTCTTCAAAAACTTCAAGAAGTCGTGACTTGGTTTGTATATATTTTTCCGTGGATGACAATTCATCGGCTGTAAAGAGAATGTCGCATACCTGGTCCAACTCTTCTTTTTCCAGTGAAGCTACGAGAACATTGAATTGCGATTCTTTATTTAATTTCTGAGGTGAAATCACAGCTTCGAACCTTAAAAACCATAGTCGTGGGCGGTCTCGCCAGAATGGAGGTATTTTACTTGACAGTGAAATTGCATCAATATTTGTTGAACATGCGTCTGCAGATTTTTGATCTTGTGTTGTTGGTGTATCCATTGTATAAATTATATTTAAAATGTCGAAAGGTCACCAGATATACCTAAGTATATTTAATATTTATTAAAATAACGAAATGTGAAAAGTAACATATTTTATTTTCTCTATTGACAATTCAAACATCAAGTCATTACAAGCACATACAAGATCAATCTATGTGGCCAGTCGCCACAGTACAATTGCCAATCAATAAAAAAAAAAAAAAAAAAAAAGTACCTACTCTCATAATCTTTGTTACCTATTAAGTTTTTTACATACAATTATTACAATTTAAGGTGTTACAATAAAAGTGGTCAATAATTTATTAATTTAGACAAAAGATTTTTTAACCAAGTTCCTAATAAATTTAATAATGTTGGAAGTATGCATTGATAGTTTACAGTCCGCTTTAAATGCTATTCATGGTGGAGCTGATGAAATTGAAGTATGCAGCTCTCTTACGGAAGGAGGTCTTACACCATCAGTTGGACTTGTGAAGCAAATACAAAAAGTGGTGAGTCCTTACACTCTGTTCATTAATAATTATTATGATAGTGTGGTATCATTATCCATAACTAATCATAAGTAGGTACCTAACTGTCTGTCTGTCTGTTACGCTTTCATGGGTAAATCATTGAACCGATTTTGATGAAATTTGATTCAGAGAAAGCTTGAACCCTAGGGAAGGACAGGCTACTTTTTTTTAATCCACCCACTTAAAGGGGCATAATAGAGGATTTAAGTTACTATGGGCCCCATGGAAAATGCCGGGGCGGAAAGTGAAAGTAACTCTGTCTAACATTCTCAGGGCTAAACCACAGAACTGATTTTGATGAAATTTGAAGTGTTGGGCAACAGCTAGTATAAGTGTTAATTAAATTTTTCAGATATGTAATTTAGAAGAAAACAAGACTTTACACAAAAGTTGTCCAGAAAACTGCTATTGTTTGGATCTTAAAAAGGTTTATATATATATCCTAACAGTAATATTATAAATGTGAAAGTGTGTCTATTTGTCCTTCTTTCACTCCAGAACAGAGCGTGATTAACATGTTTTTTTTAGTTGGAGACCCAAATAGTGATATAATTATAAGCCACAATTTCCACAGACAAAAGCTAGTTATGAACATATCACCACTCAATGTATCCATTTGTAACAAATCTATAAATAAATGAATATGACTGGTACATTATTATTCAACAAATTGTATCAAATATATTATTACAGTATTAATTTTCTTATTGAATGTAAACTAGTAATGTGAAGACCTGACCTGGTAATATATTTTGTATATTTTTGTTTTTACAACAAGTCCCTGGGATTCAAATGCCAATTGTATTAAAGAAATATCCTTTCTTGCTCAATGAATCAGCATCACGATTCAGCGTGGGGAAATGCAATCAGTATTCTTGCCATTCTTCCACAAGGACCTGGTTAACTTAGTTATATTTAATGTTTAGGTTTAATTACTTATAAGGTTTTTATGTAGTTGTATTATTTTATTATTATCTATTGAAATGAAAAACAATTTTTCAAAATTACTTGTGATTCACAAAACAATGGGTAATTTAAGTTGTTTACAATTTATTATAGAGAATATTATGCTAACACAACTTCTTTGTAGATAATTTTATAATTGTATACCTAATTATTTCTTACATGATTTTGTTACATCACAAACAGATTAGGCAACATTATCTTACAAAGGGAAAATTTTCCCTCAACCGTTAATGCTCAACTTCATAATGCTTTTTATTTCCAGGTTCCCAAAGTGAATGTTATGCTACGCTGCCGACCTGGTTCAGATTTTTGCTTCAACGAAATGGAAATGGACACAATGTTGGCAGACCTAGAAGTATTCAAACATTTAAATGTTGATGGATTTGTCTTTGGCGCTCTTACCAGCGCTCAAAATATAGACAAGGAATCTTGTGCTAAAATTGTTGAAAGTGCCGTGTCAATACCTGTAACTTATCATAGAGCTTTTGATGTGTGTAAAGAGCCTTTAAAGTCATTGGAGACCATTATCAGTCTTGGATTTCAGAGGCTACTGACAAGCGGCCAGAAACCTTCAGCAGATAACCCTGAAGCTAGAGCTCTAATAAAAGATTTAATAAATAAATCATATGGTCGAATAGATATCATGGCCGGATCAGGGGTAACTTTGGATAATGCTGCTTCATTCATTTCACTTGGATGTAATTCAGTGCATAGTTCATGTAAGAAAATGGTGCCAATATTAAAGGTGGATAGTAATTTGTCTATGGGCGCAACTGAAAGTGAATTTCTATTTATTTCTGATGAAAAACATGTTAAAAAGTTAAAAGAGAATATTAAGACTATGTGTCTTTAAACTTTAAAGTAATTTAGGTTTAAGTGTTACTTTACTATAAGAATATAATATCTATGTAAGATGTTTAAAAACAATGAAAAAGTTTGTACAAAAATATGTGATCTATCTCAATATACCAACGATGAATACACCACAGAAAACTCGTGCGATTTCAACGTCTCCAGTGACGAGCGACGAAGGGAACCAAACTCCATCGAGCCCTGGCAGCCCCATCAACGAAGATGGCAAGTCACCAGTACACCAGAACCGGATCAAGCAGCAGAATTGGAAGAAGAGGACACGCCTTCTAGAACAGCCACGACAGTGACGACGACGACGACGAAAACGGCTGCGAAGAGGAAATTGACCTACAACACAATAACACCATAAATTCCTAAGACAACGAGAACACGGAAGAATCCACTAATGGGTTCATATGCTTTCTATCGAGACCTGGGCCTAGGCAGTCCTTGGGAAGTCAACATGAAAATACTCGAAAATTACACTTTTACCTCATCCATCTGTCCACATCAAAAGCGTGGGGACATAATAGCAGACTTGGAGAGATTATTAGGTCAAGCGAATATTACATGCATCTCTTGCTTGCTTGAATATATTACTGCCAGCCCTAATAGTAAAACATTGTAGCGAGCAGGCTTCACCTCTCGCTATTGGGTTTAAAGAAGAAGAAGTGGAAGCTAATATATATATATATATATATATATTTCTTACCCGTAAGCCCGATGAAGCATTGAGATAAATTTAAATAATATATACATAACGAGAGTAGTAATCAAGAGGCTACTCTTTCAAGAACATATTGCACCTTCCGCTGCAGTGTGGGTGAATAGCAGAGATCAGTCAGCCATTTGGAACAGTTATCTAAGAAGGAACTTTCAATTTAGAAGCAGTACACCCTTTAATCAGGTTAAATTGGAGATTTTGGTTGGAGACTGGTGCGGTTCCCAAGCTCGCGGAACCTCATGACTCTCCCGTCCGGCGACCGAGGTGGTAGAAAAGGGAAACGAATAAAAAGACAATAAAAGTGTTACATTGTGTATTTATGTGTTTTGTTGTGCCGTCCTCCAGCCGGTAGGTAGGTAGTTGCGATTAGAAGTACAACTTCTCCCCTGAGCTCCCGCCATCTCCGGGGTGGTTCACCCTCGTTCTGTGGCGCCCGATCATCCCCTGTGGGTTAAATATAAATTTCAAAACGGGGGTAGTTGTACCGGCAAACGATCGAGCAAATGTCCCTCACTTGCTGGGACTTAGCAAGCAAGAATACTAAAAGCAAATGCAGCAAAATAACGGTAATTATACCGAAAGGGGAAATAATTTATTTCAAATACAAGGCGCAGCACTAGGTCAAAATAACGGACGAATGGATGACGTGAACAAGGACAACTTTCAACTTATGTACAACAATCTCTTTGAGTACCTACAACGAACAAACTAAAAAACTTTTAACGAAGGAGATAAAAAAAACTTTGAAAAAATTTTGGAAACCGGCTCAAAATAGCTATTGGGATATCCCGAATTTTATTATTTCAAGAAACGGCTGTTTACAACGTTGCAAAAACTACCAACTCCAGCTAGACAACAATATAAACAGACATAACGTCATTGAAAGGGAAATGTCCAAATCTAAAAACACTGTTGGTATTCAATTTGATTGACCTAAACGATTTTGCAATACGACCAAGGCAAGTCGTGCTTTCATGCATATATCAAAGCATATCTCGATTTGCCCGAACAGATCGTTAGATAAATAGATTGTCAACATTATCTACGCTAATATTCCTATTTCACATGACGGTTCTCTTTCCGCACAGACTTAAGTAACTTTATATTAAAGAATAATTATAAATATGTAACTTTCGGGAGTCTGAATTATACCTATTGTACCTACAATAAATCGGATACAGATTATAAATTATAAATACCTATACCTAAAGTTTTATTCTAGCTTTGCATGTCCTTTTTAAATAATTGTGTATTAAAATTCTTAAAAGGCTTCAAATATTAAGAATTTTACATATTAAGCTATTTTTCAATTGCAGAACTATTTTCAGATCCCGGATCCGGGCCATGTACCAATGGGTTTTTTACAAATTAAAAACTTATGTACATAATCCGACAAACCATTTTAGAGGCTTTCCATCTAAATATACCTACCTCAACAGAACTGGAGACTTGGCCTTCCGCTGTGAACCCTGGAACCGTAATACGATTTCGGGAACTGTACCTAAGGCAACTCGTGAAAAATAAAAAACGATTTTAGTATATAATTTACAAGACACCTATACTATAAACCTCAGACGCGCTCAAATGCAATTTCTTTGCTATAAACCTATAAAACTTGGACACATGAAACAGTACCTACAAGAATCCTTATTTACCCACCCTAGATATAATCTGCGCTCCCTGGCCGCGAAGTTTAGCTATCTGTACGCCCTGGACAGATTTGCTACATATTGTAAGAAAAGCATCCTATAGTCATGCTTATAATGGCGGCATGAACTGCTAGTAATATGAAGTTCTTTCTGCATGAAGATACAAAAGGATGAAAGATTGACGAAAAATGTTTACATGGCAGAAGCAAAAGGAAATGCTGGCAGAGGGCAACCTAGGTTTACCTACTTTTATTGATCATAAAAAAACCGGTTAAGTGTGAGTCAGACTCGCACTTGTCCAGTTTTTATTATTTTAATTAAGATGCAAGTATGCATTATAGTTAGACGTTTGTATGTATTGCCATTATCAAAATCGAGCAAAAAACGCCGAATTAAAGACGTTATTCTTGTATGTATTTCAACTTTATTTTATACGTATTATTTGTTGTTATAGCGTCCATAGTAATACACACTCTTTTAAAATTTTAAGTGTCTATCTATTACGGTTCAAAAGATATAAAATAAAAAATGAAAGGGGGCACAAAGGTCTTTAATTCGGCGTTTTTTTGTTCGATTTTAAAAATGACGATTGGACGAATGAGTGGGGTTATAGGGTTTCCGTTGGCACCCTTTGGATACGGAATCGGAACCCTAAAAAATATTGATTGAAAGCCTACACTGTACATATTTTATACACTCAATCGCCAAGCATGTCTGAAAGGCGAAAAAGGTACCTATGTCAGGCTTAGGATCGTAGCAAATAGCATTAGATTGTCTCTGCCTACCCCTCATGGAATAAAAGGCGTGATGATAAATTTAGCTTTTCCTACAATTATTTAGCCGTCCTAAAATTCCAGCCTGTATAAATAAAATTAATGAGTGTAGCATCCTATCTTTGTTTATCAAGACTCCATTTAGTGGAGAAATGTCGGTGTACACATTTAATGATGCCATTACTTTCCCCCAAAAAATAATATCGCTAGAGTATGAATCTCTTATTATATCTACTTATATTACGATGTCTTTCTTGTCTTGACCCACCTACCTAATTTCATTCAAAACCAAAGACATTTAATATAGGTAGGTCTTTGTTCAAAACACATTTTATTGTAGACAAGCTTCTATTCGTGCTTTCAGCCGCGTGGAAATAAATAAAAAAAAAAAATCCCATGGCTCGCACCTCCCCCGCCCGCTTTCGCAGTATAATATGTCATTCCCTGATCCCTAAACTACCACTATGCAAAAAATCAAGTCGATCCCGTGAAAAACAAAAAACAAATCTATCCCACGGGAACCATACATTTTTTCGGGATAAAAAGTAGCCTATGTGCTATTACAAACTATAATCTGTCTCTGTGCTAAATTTCATCCAGATCCGTTCAGCCGTTTTGGCGTGATTGAGTAACAAACATACATACAAACTTTCTCGTTTAATAATATTAGTCGGAATACACCCGTCTCAAAGTACTAGCTGTTCGCTCCGGCTTCGTCCTTGGGGCCCATATTCATCCCCTATTAGGTATATTATATTTTTTAATTGTGGTGGATTAAAAAAAAAGTATAAATAAACTCCCTCCGTAACAAATTTCATCAAAATCGGTTCAGTGGTTTAGCCGTGAAATTATAACAGACAGACAGAGTTACTTTCGCATTCTTTATCTATCTATCTATCATCACGCCTTTTATTCCAAGAGGGGTAGGCAGTAGACAATCGAATGCCATTTGTTACGATCCTGACATATCTATTTCGCTTCTTTTATATTCATCATACCTTTCATACATGCTCGGTGATTGTGTGTACTTTTAATATTTCCATCAATCAATACATTTTTATATGGTCAATAAAACTAGACCTTGATCGTCCTCTGCCAGCATTTCCTTTCACTTCAGCCATATAAAGCTTTTTAGTCAATCTTTTATCCTTCATTATTTCAATGTGTTTAAACCAGCGTAAAGTACTTTTCTTCATTTTAGTCACAACATCATCTTTCACTCCGCGTTCTTCTTTAATTTCTACTCTCTACTTTTGATGAAATAAAAATATCTCTCGACTTGTCAACTGTGCGTTAGCTAAGGTGTTGTGTTGTTCTTGAAGACGGGTGTTGAAATAAAATGGGAATATATTCCTACATACATAACGTTACGGTGTGATATAACGACACTCAGGAATAAGTATGTCAATTTCTAGATTTTTTGAACAGGCTCCGAAACTGCTTACCTAATGGATTTGATGAAACTTAGAATCTGCTTTTTGCGTCAATTCGATATTTTTGATTTTGTATAAAAGATCTTTTGTCCATAGGTATCGGGGTATACATATTTAGGAATCGCGACATTTTTGTTCGAAACGACGGGTCACCAATGGCCAGCCAAGGAATGCCCGTCCCGAGAATATGTGCGGTCATACCTATCGAAATACCACTGGTTTATTAATTTCATTTTTATTCTTCAAGGGTTGCCTTACAGCTCCCGATCTGTCTTCCTCATTTAGCCAATGATTTTTTGAGGCTATACCTACCTAACGAGTGGCCAGCTCTGTAGAGGTATATATAGATGGAAAGCCTCTTTGTGCGGTTTGTCGGATAATGTCGTAGACTGAGGTCTACGGATAATGTACATAGATTTTTTATTATAAAAAACCCATTGGCACGACCGGATGTAGGAATCGAACCCGCGACTTTCAGTTGCGACCACCGACGCCTATATTAAATAAAGCCTTTGTAAAAAGTCTCGTTCGAACTTATTTCAATTCAAGTTATGGGCCCAGCACGTTTTCCGCTATCAATTTTACTATCGCGTACCTCATCTACATGATCAAATATCCTATCTTGCGACAAGACTCAGGGTTACGCTGGTGTCGCTGGTTTGGACACGTTGAAAGAATAAAGGATGAAAGATTGACTAAAAAGGTTTATATGGCTGAAGTGAAAGGAAATGCTGACAGAGGACGAGCTAGGTGTACCTACTTATATTGAATATATAAAAAATGTATTGATTGATGGAAATAATATTAAAAGTACCTACACACAATCGCCAAGAATGTATGAAGGGTGGTATAATGGAATCAAATGTCATTCGATGTCTCTGCCTACTCCTTTTGGGATAAAAGGCGTGATGATAGATGATAGGTAGATATAACGAAACAATTTGTAACGTCTGATTAAACCAGACCTAATTATTTTTAAATCAAACAACCACTTTTATTTTATTTATAGGTCCTTACCGTACTTGTAAGCCGCATGATTGATGGTGATTAGGCGAATTGGGATGAATGAAAATTGTTGGAGCCTCTTTAATTTTACCTTTTAGTCATCAATCATTTGTATATAAGTAAGTAGATATGAGTAAAAACTATGTCTATTTTAACTACCTTAGATTGTATGTGAAAAATTATCTTCTGTCTTCCACATATTTTATGCTCCAAGATTTATAATAACTAGCTTTCGCCCCTGCTTTGCCCGACTGTAGCGCCACCTATCGGGTCCAATTGTGAATCTAAACCATCCAGGGACCCACTCAAACACACACAAAAAAATCAGACAAATCAATCCAGCCGTTTAGGAGGAGTAGGTACAGTGACACGTACCTACAGAATAATAATTTATATAAAAACTAGCGGACCCGGCAGACGTTGTCCTGCCCAAACGTTGGCTTGCCTGCACTACTCCTACCCCTACCCCTACCCTACCCTACCCCTACACCTACCCCTACCCCTACTCCTACCCCTACCCCTACACATACTCCTACACCTACCCCTATCTCTACTCCTACCCCTACCACTACTCCTACCCCTACCCCTATCTCTACTCCTACCCCTACCATTACTCCTACCCCTACCACTACTCCTACCACTACCCCTACCACTACTACTCCTACCCTACTCCAACTTTTACTCCTACTCCTACCCCTACCACTACCACTAACATTTTCCAACTTTTTTTTTCTTCTAAACCACCCCTGTGCTGTAACGAACAAAACAAAAAAAGAATTAGCCAAATCGGTTCAGCCGTTCTTGAGTTATAAAATTACAGGTAAGGCACTTTCAATTAAAAATCTTAATTTTATAAAGTCACCTAATATAAGTAGAGGGTAAAATAATAAAGAAATAAATATTTTGAATTTACCTTTAGGTATCTATGTGTCTAAATACACAAAGGTTTACATAAATATCACGGCGATCTGGGGGAACATTTAAAAACACACGGCGGAAATTCCGCCCCTTTAGACTATAACTGAACTACGATATTCCTGAGTGACATAGGCTATATTTTATTTTATTGTACATTTATTTTATTTTATTTTATAATCATAAACAGTAATATAAATATGTTTTACTCGTTTATAGTTGTGTGTATTATATTAATCAAATAGCTTCATTAAAAATCATTTAGGCAAGTATAACAAATTATTAGTAAATTTTAAAATATAATATAAATATTGAATTACCATAAGTAGGACTATAATATAAAGTTTAATAATATTTTGTGACAATGAGTCAACAATTGTCACCGGTGTGCCGATCAATATCGCGAGCCTATTATTAACTATGAGGCTTGTCATGTGAAATATAACATATGTCTGGCAACGCGCTGTAATTTAAATTGCGTAACTATTAGGATGGGCATGGCCGTAGCTACTAAAGTTCGAGGTGGTGCAGTACCTACACCAGGGCCCGTAGCCAAGCCTGATCGAAATCTGCCACGCTAGCATGTCGCGTATAGAAATAATCTCTCTGCGTAGACAAAATCTCAGTTAGAAAGAGAAAGATATAATTCCCGTAGTGACAAAGCAGGACAAAAATAGCGTCGCGGAACGGTCCTTTTTGTCTTGCTTTAACTCTATGGGATACTCTTTCTCTTTCTAACTGAGGTTTTGTAATAATATATTTATAATGTCAATATACTTTATTTAAATTTAATGGCTTCTTGTGGTGATAGGTACAGTCATGAAACAAATCTTAAATTGATCTTTGATTGTAGTATTCTTTGTTATCACTAAAAGGAGTGATCCACTTAGCGAGAAACGGAGATAAAGCTTTCCTCTTTGCCGTCTCCCCGTCGACTGCCGTTGCTAAACCCCTTACCAGTCAAAGTCAGTTATAAGTCAAACCTTCAATGAAACACCTCCTTCCTTCAAAGAGGAAAGCTGTATGTCTGTTTCACCACCAAGTGGATATCCCCATTTAAAAAATAAATAATAACCTCGCATCTCCATATCTTGAGTAATTTTAAAATACACTAACATTTATTTGAGAAGGTATATAAAAAGAGAAGTTCCGATTCATTCATTCATTCACTGACTCATCAACGCCCAGCCCAAACCCTTGGACCTAGGAAGCTGAAATTTTGCACAGAGGTTCCCTTTACTATGTAGACAAGGAACAAGGAAGAACATTTCGATATTCAACCCCTAAGGGGGTCAAATGGGATAAATACGTTTGTATGGAAAGTCTTATTTGCCTGAATCAACTTGAAACTTGGTACAAATATTCTTCAAAACAAATAAAAAAACGATCCTTACGGAGAGGTGCAGCGGGGTGTAGAAGTTTGTACCTATATGGAAATCATAAATTACCTGCGTGTCTTATTACTTGAGAATTGGTATAAACATTTTTCTGGGACTGGGAAGATATTAATTTATAGGTACCGAATTTATACTTTTTTGAACTTCTGACTGACGGGCAATTTACGGGGGTAAAAAATAAAATTACGAGAAATCTCTGCGTGTTTACATAAATTACGCCATTATTCCTAATTCTACGCGAACGAAGTCGCGGGCAAAAGCTAGTGAGGAATATAATTTCAAATAAAACAAGTTCATTATAATAGAAAAAGAACTTTATTTAATATTAGTGGTTTCTGTGATATAAATATTGGTAACCTAATACCTAGTCCTAATTCTAACATTACCATATTAAATAAGGCTTTTATTGTGAAATGTGATTAATTTAAGGCAGTTCTTACATACCATGTAGTGCAAAAACTATTCTAGTTCACTTATTATTATTTTTACATCGACTACTTAGTTATATTCTCGACAATAAAGCGTTTTATTTAAAACTTATTTATAAAATTACAAACTTATCTACAAGTGAAAGGAAATGCCGGCAGAGGACGACCTAGGTGTACTTTTATTGAACATAAGTATAAAAAATATTGATCGATGGAAATATTAAAATTACATACAATCGCCGAGCATGTATGAAAGGTATGATAAATATAAAAGAAGCCAAAGAGGTATGTCAGTATCGTATTAAATATCATTCGATTGTCTCTGCCTACCCCTCTTAGGATAAAAGGCGTGATTATAGATAGATAAAACGTTCCAATATTTTTTTTTGCTTACTTATTTTAACTTCTATCGAGATTATTCTTTCATACTTTAAGGACAACTATATAATTAATATATAATTTTGTATGGATGATCTAACAATCTAGAAAATACTGACACCTATACCTACCTATAGGTACTAAATACTTATAAGCGTGCGCTTCCTTAAGGACCGTTGATCTCAGTCATCTTGTATTTAGTCAAAAATATAAGGCAAATCTCAGTTAATCCTGGAGAGTTGAGTTTATGTAAACAATATTTCCAACGGCCCTTAAAAATATATAAAATAATATTTGTTTTTTTTTTAATATTAATATGTAAAAATATAACTTAAATAAATGAAATGAAATAAAGAGAATAAAATAAAATGATAATAATAAAAAGAACCAACCAACGGCCCTTAATAAGCCAATAACCCAGATTTACTCAGTCTAGTTTCACATAGGCCTATAAAATTGTTTTGATAGGTATCTGCTGATATTTTAGGTTATTTATTATAAACGTCATTTTAAGATATATTTTACAAAATTATTTCAGTTAACCTAATAATCTGATAATTTAAGCATCGTAATAATTTCGTCGATAATTCTCGTACAATTTCAAATTAACGCTAAATCAATTACATTATTCTATTCTATGTAGCTCTACGCAAGTACTAGGTATTTGCAAATTGTATCATACGGCATTAATTACCTAACAATTACACTCTTATTAATAAACTCGAAGTAGCGACGTAGTAACTAAACTGTATTTCGTCTCCGTCTAACAAATCTGCAATTCATTATGATAGACGGAGACGACACCAGTTTAGTTACTACGTCGCTACTTCGAGTTTATTAATAAGAGTGTTAGAGTATAAGGGTTTATTCCTTACTGATGTGTGATATAAAACGTATTGACCGCATCCGGAACGATGTTATTAGAGAAGAATGCGGAGAGAAAGATGACGTTGTGATTAAAATGAAGAAAAGTAGTTTACACTGGTTTGGACACGTTGAAAGAATGAAGGATGAAAGATTGGCTAAAAAGGTTTATATAGCTGAAGTGAAAGGAAATGCTGATAGAGGACGACCAAGGTGTAATTTTATTGAACATATAAAAAATGTATTGATCGATGGAAATATTAAAACTACACACAATCGCCGAGCCTGTGTGAAAGGTATGATGAATATAGAAGAAGCGAAAGAGGTATGTCAGGATCGTAACAAATGGCATTCGAGTGTCTCTGCCTACCCCTCTTGGGATGGGAATGGTCACGATGATTCAAGTCGACACTCTGACAGTGTGTGACCACCAGGCACCACTGTAAATTTTTACACACTGCTTTAACATTCTAGTCATATTGTTAAATACTTTCCAAGGACTGGTGTTTTTAATTCACACTCAAGACCTCGGATTTGTATTTTTACCAGACAGTGTATTTAGGTCGTCGTTCAAGTAGGCCACACATTGGTCCGGCATCGCATCGAAAATTTCCCATTCCGGCCGCCGGATGATCTAGGCGGACCGTTCTTTACAAGAATTGGTCGGTTTCTACGCGCAATCCGACGCGCCGGGGATTGGACGAATATGTGGCCTTTCCGTCCTCGTTATGACAAAAAATATGATTAAAAAGCCAAACAGGCATTTTACTTTTATTTATAATAAGTTCATGAAATATACAAAGTTATAATTGACTAGTACTTTGGTTGGGTCCAAGTGATCTTATATGATCCTTGAATCTCTCCAAGAGACTCTTGAATGGATTATATTTTGTTCAAGCCGGCGACATTTTTTTGGAAAACAAATAATATAAACTCTAAACTATAAAAAAACTCTAAGCATACCTATATCCGCCTATATCATATAATTTCGATATATTTTATTTTGGAAATTTGGAAAGCACAAAAAACACAGATTTTTTTATAACTTTCCACTAGGAGGTTATCTAGTACTTACCTACTGAGTTTAATTAGCGAAACACCTTGAAAGTTTTTTCCAATTAGGTACTTATACATACAATATTTTCTACGCAGTGCCGGTTATATACTTATTACATTACTAGCTTTCCTCCCCGGCTTTGCCCACAGAAAAACATTTTAAATGTGACATTATAATTTTGTCTCGAATAATTTCCAGGATAAAAAGTTTGCCTGTGTCACTCTCAGGCCCTCCAGTGATAGCACAGCGATACCTGTGTAAAAAATCACGTCGACCCCTTTGCTCTGTTGTGGTGTGAAATTATGAACTAATAATTTCTAATATTTTGGTGGCATACCTACATATATAATATTTGAGACACCATCTTTTTTATTTATTTTTTATTATAATACCAATAATACCTAGATACATAGGCACCTACATATTATTAAGTAGCGCTACCCATAGAGTTTTCATAACACTCCCAGATGTGAATTATGCTGCTATCCAACAAAGTGGAATTTCCCTTCCGAAAAATTTAAATTCGTTTATCTTACGTTACTTGAAATTAGGACATAGGACATGTTTTTATGAAAATTACATTCGACTTCGCTCAGTGCGTGCTTCGTTCACAAACAAACAGACAGACAAAATCCTTAATTAATTACATATGATTATAAAACCTTTTACAATGGGTTTAGATAAAGCGATTATGCTACGAGTAGATATATAATAAACCTTTTAAAAAAAAGTGTACCGACTTCAAAAATTTGCACTGAAAAGTAAGAAATAATAAAAATTTCGTCGTAGAATTTGAAGACGGTTGGTGCCAAATTAGGATACAAAATTAAGTAAACATCTAGGGACATAAAGATCTGTTCAATATTATCTGTGTTTGTACTGATGATTGTAGGTTCCTAATGAATTATCTAGATTAGTGAATTTGGGTACTAAATTATTTCTAATTTGGCACCAACCGTCTTCAAATTCTACGACGAAATTTTTATTATTTCTTACTTTTCAGTGCAAATTTTTGAAGTCGGTACACTTTTTTTTAAAAGGTTTATTTTTCCCTTTTAAGTGATTTTGTTGTCCTGAGAAATAAATAATAACGCAACTAAAAAAAATGATGGAAAATAAAAAAAAATACTGCGGTGGATGGGATTTGAACCTCGAGCAATGTGCATCCTGCCCTGAATCCCATACCTTTAGCCGCTAGACCACCGTCGATACGAAAATTGACAACTTCGTGTCAATAGCAACCGTTGCTAAGGCTTTTCTCTGATATAATTTTCAGCAGTAAACAGAGACAAATTACTGAATTTCTGAAATATTACTGAACCGATTTTCGTCATATGACTGTAAGATGATGACAAGAAATTATTATATCCTTAAAAAAATAAGTCGCCAAAATCAGTATATATTTCATCGAGATATTAAGAAAAAAATACTTATAAAGTGTGATTTTTCAAAATTCCTGAAAAACCAGTGAACCAATTTTTATGAGATAAAAATGGGACCAATCCGGAAGAGTTATCTGTCGATTAAAAAAGAAACCATCAAAATCGGTTCACAATTGGCGGAGTTATCGATGTACATACATACATAAAAATACGGTCCGAATTGAGAACCTTCTCCTTCTTTTTTTTTTCGAAGTCGGTTAAAAATAAAAAAGCGACTTTTACAGTAGTCGCTAATAATGTGAATATTCGAATCCGGTTACACACTTCCGTCCCGCATATAAGCAAAATCTACCAACTGAGTTTTGAAAGCGATTTCTGATTTGTCCATAAAACTTTTGATTGCAACTTCTAACGCCCTGGACAAATAAGAGATCACGAAGTTACTTCTTGAATTGATGATTCTTAAATAAGCTAGACATATTTACAAAACTCAAACAATGACAGAATGCCTATTCGTCTTCTTGTCTGGAGCATAAGGTTCAAGTTTTGCAGGTTCAGTATTCAAAGCGCTGTAGTCGACCGGGAATGGAGGTTGTGGTAAGGCATCCTTTGGTGGTACTAAAACCCATTGTCCTGGCCCATTGGGATTCTTACCCATCAGCCAATTTGTGAAGCAATGGACGAATGTTCCATAATCCAGGATTAGATATCCATTCTGAAAAAAAGAGTCTATTTTATTAATCTTAGAACAGATGATAGTTAAACTAGCAGATGCCCACGACTTCGTTTGTATAAAAGTTTTTTTTCTTCTTCACGGTTTGCCTTATAGCTCCTGAGATAGTGTTATCGGCCCAGAGTACCCAACGGAAGACCAAGATGGAGTAGCCTAAAGCAATTTATATTGGCAACATTTTAAAATTCTTTGTAACGTATTGGTTATATTTTCTTTGTTATTCGGCGACAATCTTTACTCTATGCGAGCCGCCATGTTTGACATTAATGTATACTATGAAAGGAGATCAACATATTCCCATACATAGTTGGGCTAGTGTCGGGCAATGTCTGGCACCAACCGAGTGCCGACATCAAATATATATATTAATAAAGGTCACAAATGGGCGAACCAAAATAAATTAATCTTATATTTTTAGCGGCCGTATTTTACACGTATTTTTACTTATAATGTTTTAAACACTAGTAACACTAATATAAAATGTTTACGCTTCGGAACGTATCTACTTAAGTCAGCCGTCGTCAGCCAGTTCAGTCAGTCAGTCAGACGGTCAGTTCGCTAGGCAGCTATTTCTCTCGTTTTTGTTTATGTTATTCAATTATTTTTTCTGCACACCATCCACATAATATAGATTATGTCAGTATTTTTCAAAATGCGAAATCAGGCAAAGGACTGAAATAAATATTTTAATATTATGTAAACTTACACTGGTCATCCTGTTGAAAGCTGTATCAATAATTTCGTCAATTCTGCTCGTACTGAGACCAATTACCGATCGATAGAAGGCGGCTAGGGCGGTCTTTGTTATTGTGCCGGTTCCTTTAACAAAAATAACAAGATTAGACATCGATGAACGAAAAAACATTGAGGTATAATGTACCGAAAAAATGGATTCATTAATTATTTTCAATACTGTTAAGTTAAGCTTTTATTCAGTTATTCTTTATAGTTCATGAACAATATTACAACTTAGAATTTTTTAAATTGGTTCAGGTTTTTTTGAAATTAGGTTTTAGGGGAAAAAAATTGGAAATGTTTTCCGGATAATTGGAAAATTCGGGAAAAACTGAAAGTGCTTTTTTCTATGGGATATTTGTATGAACTTCGAGACTAGGCGGGGGCGGAAACCATGTTGAAAATAAGTACGATTTTAGTTGGAGTCGAACTAGTATAATTAGCCGAAAAACTCGCCTTTGTATTGACATTTGCCCATTGGGGCAAGTTGCATTAAAATATGGTGGAAATTTGTGAATTATTTTCCTATGCCACTTTTCAGCCCTTCAACTTTGACGAAGGACAAACAAACAAACACACCTTCGCATTTTTAACATTGCGATAGTTAGGATGGGTCATATTTCACGGCAGGTGACTCTACCTATTAAGATAATCGAGATAAAGGCCCAATTGCTGGCGTTTGTCTGAGAGAGTATTTATTTTATTTGCTTGCTTAACGTTGGGTACATTTTACATAGAATTTGGCAGCGACACAAACATGACAGTTTGGATAGTATTTGTAACTCACATCCCCCAAACTGCTTCCATTGATGAAAATGATATGAAGTTTTATTGAAATTATTTTTTCTAAAATAAATATTTGTCTTGTCTAAAACTCTAAACTCCTCTGAAACTCTCTGCCCCCCCCCCCCCCCAATGGAATTCTGGATCCGCCCTTGCTCAATCACGTTAATTTGGTACAGAAATACTTTAATATTCCACTTGGGTGGAATCGAAATTAACACCAATGGGTACCTATATAAAGTTTAGGGATATGTTATGTAGAAGGTAGAAGCGATCAGAGTTTATTTTATTCACAAGTTTCATTTTAATATCTTCATGTTCGATGTAGCGAGACTATATTTTTCAAAGAAAACTGTGCGATCCGCTATGCGGAATTTCCACTCCAAAACGCATCTATGAATGTGCCAACTTTTTTAAACTGTTGGACTGAGACCAAGAAACGCTGTATGTTTTATGTACAAATGCTTTTTAGTTTGTATAATGTATGTTTATGTCAATATGTTTAATATTTCTAGCTAAAAAAATCTAAGCACCAATTTTCCTTATATGAAGAAGTGACAGGATTGCCGGCCTCATTAATTTCTGCAAAATGTGGACCTTGTTACCAGTGTCTGGTCACGTCACAAGGCATAAATTTGCTTTTCAAATACACTGTAGGTATGTGATATAAAGCTTGATTCATGATTTTTTCCCAGTAAATTACGGATTGGGCCATCTGTCGAGCGAGCAAGTTGCCCGTGTCAAATTAAGGTCGTCCATCAGTCTGTCGGACATGCCCGCGGCTGATACAAGCCTCTACTCGTGAACTTTATGAACTCTAATTAAGCTGCCAGGTACAAAAGGAAATGCGAATATATTGTTTGCTTTTGGTGGTGGCTTGGTGGATAATTGTATGGAAAATATATTTTTATGCAGCTTTATCGTGAAGTCTGTGAGCTAAAAATTCTATAAGTACTTACTTAAGTATTAATCCATAGTAATATTATAAATGCGAAAGTAACTCTATCTGTCTGTCTGTTACGCTTTCACGGCTAAACCACTGAACCGATTTTGATGAAATTTGATACGGAGTACGCTTGAACCCTAGAAAGGACATAGGATACTGTTTTTTTAAATCCATATAATAGGCGATGAAAAAATTCTAACGCCCCTTATTGTTAGGATTTCAGTTTTCCATTATTTTTTAATTACCAATTTTTTAATTTACATTTTTCATAGGTACCTACATTTATTTACTTGATTTATTTACTATTTCATTAAATCGGTTCAGTGGTTTAGCCGTGAAAGCGTTATTGACAGAGTTATTTTCGCATTTATTATATTTGTATGGAGTATAGTAATATCTATTGTTTTCAGAATAAGCGCGAACGTCGAATGTACCTGCCCTTTGAAGCACGAAAAGGCGACTAAAGTTTTTAAAATTTTAAAATTAATCAGTTTATCATTTACCCGACATCCAATTTAAAACTCCAACGCTCCACAGGGTTATATTTCTAAATACCGCGTTTTAAAAAAATTGACGGTTGATTTTAGCAAAAATATTTAACTTGGAAAAATATTATACAAACAAAACATTTATTTTATGAATCTGAGCGGTGTTAGGTTTCTACGTAACAGTATTGATTCAACTGAGCACGTATTATCCATACTCCCATACTAATATTATAAATGCGAAAGTAACTCCGTCTGTCTGTCTGGTATGGTTTCACGGATAAATCATAAAAATTTGATACGGGTAAAGCTTTAACCCTAAAGAAGGTCATAGGATAGGTACTTTTTTTTAAATACACTCCCTATTATATCTAAAATTTTTGGTGCACAAACGTGGACTAACGATGGATAAACGAACGGGATGAAAAATAACTTTTTTTTGAGAGGTGGACAAAAAAAAATTTTTGGTGGACAAACGTGGACTAACGGTGGACAAACGAACCTGATGAAAAAAAAAACTGAAAAATCGAATTTGGGGGTGCCAACTTCACACAGCCGTAAACTTTGTATGGAGAAACATGTTGTCGATAGGAAATTCCATGTAGCCAAAAAGTTATACTTATACTCAAGCTTAAAAAAATTAAAGCCATGAAGAGCCGCTTGGTTAGAGCGCTTTTGTTCTCCATATACATAACGTCGCATGAGACCTGGCCCCTGCGTGAAGGTGAGAGGAAGATAATAGACACTCTCGAAATGTGGTGCTGGAGAAGAAGCTTATGATATCGGCATAAAGCAGCGACTATCTTCTGTTATACAGTATAGGCCCGCATTCTCACTTTCTTTGGTTACATGTCGCGACGTGAGGGTGGTACCATTGAGCGCTTGGTGGTTCAAGGTAAGGTTGAAGGCATTCGGGCGCGAGGATGATGTCCTATGAGACGGATGGAAGTGAGGGAGGCAATGCACCAGAAGGGCAACTGGCGCGCCACAAATGCTGAAGTGACGACCACTACCGCTATGCATGAGTGTAGAGACTAAGAAGAATAAGGTTAAAAAAATTAACTTACCAGCTCTGTCTATAACGTGGAACAGTATTTTACACAAATATTGTAAATACAACGGTAGGTCCGCAAATCTCTTCATATCATGTAGGTGTAACGCCCATCTTGCTAACCAACCTTCTAGAGTTGTTCTCCCAGGGTAACCACCGGCTTCAGGACCGCAAACCTTACGGTAATATGGTAGTTCACCCCATCTGTTATAAAAGGTAAGTACATTTATATATTTGTTTAGGCTTTTCCATCTAAATATACCTAGATAGCATCACAAATACCATCGGCTAAACGAGGGAGACTTGGTCTTCCGCTGGATACCCAGGAACTGTAATACACATACCATAATAATACGATATGTGACTCGTCATTCACTTGATGGAAAGTGTCTATGAGAGTCCATGAATGGAGGTGACAAACAAGAGTTCATATAGTCGTGTGACACAGTGGTTATGCACCATCCAAGGCAAGTCAACTGTGTTTGGCGAGTACAGGTGTCGAGGTATGTAAATGAAAAGAACGGGGTTGTTATACAAAGTAGGTAATAAAATAATGCCAAATCCTTTATAGATCCGTGGACAAATGGCTGGGTCGGGAAAAGACTACACTGATTCTAGGGTTGGACATTCTCGGGCCGGGCATTCCTTGACGGACCTATCGTTTTTGCCTTCAAGTCAAAACGAAAGATGTAGGTATGCTATCAATGTTTTGCCAAATCTACCTGTTTCTTTAGAAACCATTTTTCATTTTAGTATTTGTCTCTCAATTAAATGATAATGATTTTTAAAATTACCACGAGGCGAAACCGAGGTGGATAGCTAGTATATATTTGTTAATTTTAAAACAGTAATTTATTATGACTTATTTATTTTAGGGTTGTCAACAAGGCGTGACGTGTACAGTAAAAATATTATTACACAAGATAAACAAGATAAGTGATATAAACGTTTTGACATCTACGATGAACAAATAAATATTTATTCACCTGTATGTAAATATTATGTTATTTGTGATAAACGACATGTTACCTTTCATGTTATTTTTTATATACTTCGTTATATTAATTTTTTTTGCATAGCATGTTTTTCTTGACTTGTTTTATTAACGTTATATTATTAATTTTACATAATATTAATTTCCCTTTTACCCTATTTTACATTTAAAGAACTAATAATCATATTTTCATAATACATACGAACAAAGATAATACTAACTTTAGGAGATGTGAACAATATTTTAGGTGTAACTAGGCAGCGAGAGTTGAGTCAAACAGTTCTTACAAAGAATTGTTGCATAGAGGTTTTATGAATTTGATTCTATTTCGTCAGTTGCGATCGTAAAAAGTTGTTTGTCTCAACTTTCCCTGCGATACCTTAGCCTTTGCTCTTTTTGCCTAAAAATTTCATACAATTCATGAAATACATTTTAAATTTTATTTCTATTGATTTAAAAATCGTTATATCAAAATGTTGTCTTTAAAAACATTACACACTTGACTTTGTGTTATTTAAGAAATCATTTTCCAGATAGATATCCATTTTTTTAAGGGTTGCTATATGGCTTCGGAAACCGTGAAAACAAAGTCTTCTTCTTTTAGCCAGGTACCCTATCAATTCAGGTAGGTATATTTAGATGGAAAAGCCTCTAATCTATGTACATAAGTTTTTAATCATAAAAACCCATTGGTACATGGCCATATATTGTCCCAGTTAACAAAATGCTGTGTACCTAACTTGAACCGACACAATAACACTTTTATTATGCGTACGGAATGAAACGACATAACAAACATATACAATACATAATTTAACCTAGCTAGGAAATTTATGCTATTCATATAGTTTGTTAGCAAGTGAGTCGTTACTAAGCACTAAATTTTATGAAATAATTAGTAAACCTTGAAACAAAATAAAATTAAGCCGATTGAATGACTTAATTTAAATAGGTCAAAGGTACAAATACAATAGTTTTTGAGATAATGCCGAATTTCAACG
Source organism: Nemapogon koenigi (assembly GCA_963924495.1). Taxonomy (NCBI): domain Eukaryota; kingdom Metazoa; phylum Arthropoda; class Insecta; order Lepidoptera; family Tineidae; genus Nemapogon; species Nemapogon koenigi. The sequence continues at coordinate 6,391,036 of OZ004649.1, read as the reverse complement.
AAAGGCAATTGATTTTGTTTTCTATTTGGTACAGTGCCGTTCATAAACAAAAACAAACACATCTACACGGCCTTTATACCTTGCGGTGTGGCCAGAGATACCAGTAACAGTGTCCACTTTTGCCAGTTGAATATAACAACGTTCATATTTTTTTACATATCGGTGGTATGTCATTAATTTATCTTTATATAAAAATACTTAGAAAAATGTTGCATTCATTTCAAGGTAAATTTCTTATGATGACGAACATTTTCTTACCGGCACTGTCGTAGATTTTATTTTCAATTACACTCCAAACTACGTTACCCTGTCTCAGAACTCCCAGCGGTGTAAATATACAATAAACTATATGCACCTCAATTTTAATATAAAAAAAAGTCATAATTACATTACTCAAGTAGTACTACTTTTATTAAAAAAAAAACGAACACTGAAAGCATTCATACTTTATACACAACACTGTAGGTTAAGCGCACATCTGTTGCGTTTTCATTCTCTATTTCCCTTTCTCTTTCTCGTAACACACACGCATTCACTGTTGACTGACAGTAAGCAACCTCTCGGAAAATGGGTTGGTACCATTTGACGGCCAACTCGACCACACCGCACGCTCATTGGTCAAATCAAATAACGCGCTTCCCCGGTTTCCTGTTACACACTTCCGTCCCTTTTAACGAAATCACACCCACAGATTGCAAGAAAGCGAGAGGAAAGATGTTACACATCAAAAATAATACAAAATAATACAATAGGGACAACCCTAGCTAAGTCTATTACTTACTTTGCAGGCAGCGGGTTAAGGAACTGCTCTATGAATTCCCTCTTGACTTCAAGAAGGATGTGGAACTCGGATGAATTGCTCGACCAGTCGGCGAAGTGTGCCAACTTCTGTAAAATTTTAATTATCAAGCGGTTTTCATTGCTGCCAGTATTATTAAATTTACAGGATGAGATGCGGTTACATTTAGTTCATATTTAATTAATGCTTTAATGTAATTTTAAAGCGGGTTTTAAATTAAGAGACTGGTTTAAGTTATTATGATTTTAATTATTAATGGTTTGAATATTTAAAATTTGTTATAAAGAGATTTACTTATTAATTAATATTAATTATTATTAACAAGTATTATAAAAATAAGACGCACTGTGTGTTTATTTTTCCAAAATTTTTTTGCAAATAATATCTAAGCTATAAAGTGTGTGACCAAAAAAATAACACAGTTCCTAATAGCATAGTTATTTGGCATTTAATGGAGCAGGAACGGTAAATTTTCGTATATTTTCTTAAATATAATTTAAACTATGCATTTTAAAATTAAAATCGAATTCCTTATAACAAGCTCTTTTATTAAAAAAATAATATATTTTTTACGTTTTAAATTTTGACCCAACATCGAAATTTGATTATTTACGCTATACCTACATCCGTGATTGGGTCATGAAATATATGTACCAAGTTTCAATATTTTTCGTCCAGTTGATTCGGAAAAAAATATGCTGTGACAGACGGACAGACAGACAGACATGAGTGATTCCATAAGGGTATTCGTTTTTTCATCGAAGATGTTCGAAACCATAAAAATGAAATAATGAATCAGAGGTGAAAACTTGAAAAGTAAAATTAATTGTGAGATACCTGTTCATACCTCGCAGAAATGGTCGAAATCTTGATCACAAATCACGTCATCCCGGTCATGATCCAGAAGTTCAGTGAAAAATAGTGTTAACTTGTCTGTTTGTACTGCACTCAACTGGGCCAACGGCTGTTCATCTTCTAAATCGAGACATTCTAAATCTTCACTAAATCGATTTACCCACGTAGCTGTGGAAAATATATTATTTGTAATAGGCAACTGCACTAGAGCCATTTGTTTTTTTAAATTAATAATTTAGAAAAGAGGTTAGATTTTAACTTTTTTAAATTCAGAAAAGAGGTTTGATCTGTTTTTTACACCAAAGAGGTCAATACAGTTGTGAGACACACCCCGTTTTAGTATTTATAGTGATGTATATCTGAGGCGTGATATGTTATCATGATAAATGTCCACAATGAGATTGATGTTGTTTCATGATTTTCACATACCTATGTGTTAAGTAGGTACGTCACAATATTTAAGGTTCCATGTAATTTGTTATTAAAGTTTTCTCTCCGTTTTCCCACGGCTTCGTTCGTATTATGGATGTGTAACAATCTGTGGGAGTGATTTCGTGAAAAGGGACGGAAGTGTGTAACAGGAAGCCGGGGAAGCGCGCGCCATTTGATTCGACCAATGGTATAGTTGCCGTCAATTTTCCGAAAGGAAAATAGAGAAGGAGAACGGTGTTAATGTTTTCAGGATATAATGTTAATGTTGCTTATTACCAAGGTGAGCTGTCAGATGTTACACATCATACAGTGAATAAAAAGAACTTTTACTCACTGTTTCGGTGTTTGAATTTAGAACACACCAATATATTCGACCTCCATCTCAATGCTATATAACCTCCTTGCGCAAAAAAAACTCGATACAAACTCCTTGTGCACATAACCACTCGAGATTTGATTGGTCGACATTTTCGACAAGGAGTTTAGCATTAGAATAAAAACAGTTTTGTGTTCTTTGCTGTCATTAGTAAATAGGCTCTCAATCGATTTATTATTAAGTAACACTAAACTTTGTATAGTAGAACTTACAGTATTTAAAATAGCTCCGTATTTTAAATACTGTAAGATGTAGGTACTATACAAAGTTTAGTGTTACTTAATAATAAATCGATTGAAAATGCATTCAAGTGATGAAGAAGCCTAGATGTGTTACTTTCCTTTTTTCTTCATTACATGTCTATTTTCGATTAAAAATCTTTCTTTTTCACGTAGTCATGGTATAAAGTATAGTATGCAACTCTTGAAGAAAACGGATTTATATCGAGGCTATGAACCACTCTCGTTGCTCAGGAAAAAAATCACGTTTGTTGTATGGGAGCCCTCCTTAAATATTTGTTTTATTTTAATTTAATTATTTATTTTTAAAGTGAACGTTTGTTGTATTCTGTTTTTTTAGTATTTGTTGTTATAGCGGCAACAGAAATACATTAACTGTGAAAATTTCAACTGTCTAACTATCACGGTTCATGAGATACAGCCTGGTGACAGACGGACAGACAGCCAGACAGACAGACGGACGGACAGCGGAGTCTTAGTAATAGGGTTTCCGTTTTTACCCTTTGGATACGAAACCCTAAAAAGAGCGTCAAACTTGGTCTGACCTTAGTGCATACTATTGAGAGTAAGGAACCATTCGTGTGCGATTCTGACTCACATTTGGCCGGTTTTTTAAATAATAAGTATTATAGGTATCTAAGTATACTTTTTAAATATATTATTTATTTATTATTGTAAATATTAGTAAATACAGGTTAATAAAAATTGTAAAAAATACCAAAAGCAATGCTCACAATTAGCGAAATAATTAGATACTTATTAGATTTCCGTTACTGCTTAGCCCGTGGAAAAATTGGGAATGTAAAAACAACCTCTATTAAGCTTTGTAGATCAATCGGTCGTTCTTCTCCAGTTTTTGTTGTAAATATTGTTATGTCTATACTAATATTATAAAGAAGTAAAATTTGTAAGTTTGGATGTATGGGGTATGCTATTAAACTACTGAACCGATTCTGAAAATTCTTTCACGAATAAAAAGCTACGATATCCCTGCTATATTTTATTTTGATCTAAAATATTCACGGGGGATGCTGGGGCGGAAAGGTAGTATCCAATGTAATTGTACCGTCGTACTATTTTTCAATATAATGAGAAAATCATGAAGTATTCGTTAGCTTTAGCTTTGACATTGAATATCACCTCAGTGCTAATTAGATTACGAGATTATTTATCGAATGTCGATAACAAGCCAAATAAATACTAATAATAATTTACGATCAATCGTAATTAGATATCGACTAATTGGGATAATATCGTCCATTAACATTCTATGTTTCTTTAAGATTAGCTCTCCACCCTGGCTTCACTCGTGGATATGTTTGGAAAAAAAAACATAATTTCCGGGAATAAAGAAGCCTACGTTACACTCCAGCCCTGCAACTAACTCTGTGCAAAAAAATCACGTCGATGGTATGCTCCGTTTAGCGTGAATTAAGGACAAACAAACAAACACACTTTCATATTTATAATGGAAAAACCGGCCAAGTGCGAGTCGGATTCGCACACGAAGGTATAGACCAAGTTTGACGCCACTGTCGCAGGAAGTCCGAACCACACTTGGCCTGTTGTTATTATTTGTTGTTTTACTTATATTAAGAGTATTATATATTTATACTAGTTAGACGTTTGTTTGTCATTTTTAAGATTGAGCAGAAAACGCCGAATAGGTATAACAAGTTCCTTGTATGGGGATCTTCTTTAATTTTAAATTAAATTAAATTTTTATTATTTTATGTTATAGCGGCGCCATAGTAATATACTATGTGAAAATTTTATGTATCTACTTATTGCCATTATTAAGATCTTGCAAAAAACGCAGAAAAATACCTCATTTCTTGTATGGCGACCCCCTTTAATTTATAAATTTATTAAATTTTTCTTATTTGTTGTTATGGCGGCCATAGTAATTAGTAATACAAACTCTATGAAAGTTTCAAGTATCTAGCTATTACAGTTCAAAAGGTACAGCCCTGTGAATGCGGACGGACGGACAGACGGACGGATGGACGAACAGCGGAGGCTTAGTAATAGGGTTTCCGTTATCACCCTTTGGGTACGGAACTCTATAAAAAGGTAAAATCTGTATAAAAAAGCTAAAATCTCCGCTCAATCAATATGGTGTAGAATTGCTACTGGCGTCTGCAAAAGTAAATATTTTTCAACTTGTTGAAACTGTCTTGTTTGAAAATGAATACCACTTCGTTTGTACACGCTTTTAGAGAAACTTTTGTTTAAGGTTCTGAAACACTAATGAATATCGAATACATAGAATGACCACTGATATTAAAATATTACGAGCAAAGCCGAGGGAAGGATCTAGTTTTATATAAAGTCTTGAAATATTTATGAATCTCATAAGACACGCAAGGGATGGTTGTAAATATAGAAAAGGTAGACATCTAAAACTAGGGCATTTCAATTCAATGGACACACTTGCGGTTGGATCGAATTATTTCGTCGCAGTGCGGGGTCTACACTGTAAGTATTTTTTAAAAATTATTTATGTGCTTCTAGATCTTTGAGTGGTACTTGTACAGCCAGACTCTGACTAAAGCGCATTCCAAAAAGTTACAATACTGCCAGACTACAACGGAAAGAAGCATGCTCAATATAAGACGAATACAAAGAATTAGAAACCAAACCATTCGAAAATCAACAAAAGAAATTGATGTAACTACCAATATAAAGAAACTTAAGTGGAAATGGACTGGGCACACTGGAAGTGAAATCGAAAAATGGAACAAAACTGTTATTGTGGCAACCAAGAAAAAGCAAAAGGAAACTAGAGAGACAGTTTAGAAGGTGGGAAGATGAAATTGTAGCAATAGCAGGAAAAACATGGACAAGAAACAGTTCAAAATGGAAATTAACAGCTAGGAGAGGCCTTTGCCAAAGATAGACAAATAGACTAAGTTCTCGTAGTATGAGTCACTAAGGTAAACATGTAAACTAGTATTTAAGTGTGTCTGAATAAAGGCTGAATATAGAATTATTTTTATTTTTGAAAAAAAAAAATCAGCTGGAAAAAATTACGAATAGACGCTTGCTGTCTACATTGGATAACAGGAGATAGAGGAAATAATATGTTGGGAAACCTGATATGATACGATAATTTCATAAAGAACATTATTGAAAGAAAAAATAATGGAAGAGTCGAGGTAGGGGAAGACGTAAATCAGTTACTTAGTACAAGTGAAAGAAAAAAAGAGAGGTATGTCGCACGTTATTTTATTAACTGTTCTCTGACACTTAAAATGTTTTTATTTATATTTATTTAAGTATTTACATTTTTATTAATATTTTATTTAGTAATAATTACTAGCTATCCACCCCCGGCTTCACCCGTGGATATTTTGGAACAAATTCAAATATAGCCTATAGCACTCGGGGATACATTTAATTATCTCCAATTCCTATTAATGAAAGAATTTACAGAATTGGATCAGTAGTTTCAGAGATTACTCCCTACAATCAAACATTCTTCTATTTTAATATTAGTATAGGTTCACGGGTAAAATGCCTGGTCCTTTGTAAGTTTTGGATTTTAGATCTACGTATTATATTGGAACCCCTTCAAGATAACAAGGTAACCTCAAACCAACGTGCAATGGAGAGAAGTATCTTAAAACTGAGAAAAATGCATTAAGTAAGAAATGAAGATATAAGAAAGGAAACAAAGATATAATATGCTCTTGAACTTGCACGGAAGTTAAAATGGCAGTGGGCTGGTCACATCTCAAGATACAGATGGACGCTACAGACGACAAAGTGAACAGGTCCACCAGGCAAAAGGAATGTTGGCAGACCAAAAAGGCGATGGGCTGATGATGTGATCGCAGTAGCTGGTAAATTCTGGACTATGCATTGGCAGAAGCAGAAATAAATTGAAAGAGATGGAGAGGCTTATACCCAAATCCATATAATAAATACTTACATAGAACATTATATAATAACAACTAACACTAGATTTAAAATATTATTTAAGCTTTAATAATAAAAAGCTTTATTATGTAACTCCAAATTCACGGGCATAATACCCGGTCCTTTGTAAGGCTTGCATGGGGACATAGGTCCAACATGTAGAGGCCCCAAAAATAGCATACACACAGACATACACTTCAAAATATATTTGATGTGTTACAAAAGTCATGTCCGGGAAGTATATATTTTAAACTATAAAGCTGCCATTCGCAAAGTAGTGTCCCAAAGTAGTAAGGTCCCTTTTTTATTACTACCTACTATTTTTATTTCTTTTTTTTTTCTGTTTTTACGGGTTGCCTTACAGCTCCCGAAACCGTGTTACGGTTACAGTGTACCCAGCGGAAGACCAAGTCTTCCTCTGTTAGCCGATGGTATTTGTGAGGCTATACCTAACGAGTGGCCAGTTCTGTGGAGGTATATTTAGACGGAAAAGCCTCTGTGTGGTTTTCGGATTATGTACATAAGTTTTTAAATATTAAAAACCCGTGGTGCATGGCCGGGATCCGGGATCGAATTCGAGGGCCTTTTATACGGGATACAGACGTAAATAAACCTCAACTATTATTGCATTGTCTTTATTTATACAGCTTAACTTTCTGCCTCGGCTTCGCCATAGCAATTAAATTAAATTATTTTATTTTTAGTTACTTCTTCAATATAAGCATATCTAAGTAAAATTGCAGTTTTTTTTCAATGGGTTTTATTGAATAGGAAATATAAATTGGGAATTGTTTATCCCCATACAAAGTATGAATATATTAAAAAAAAGATATAGGGCTCATAATAAGCATTAGCTTATTTTGTAATCATAAAATAAGTAACAAACATAGAAAATAATATTTGAAATAAAAGCAATAATTTTACAGTGAAGTTCGTTGTTATCGCTCAAAATCTGGGAAATATGAGTGGTTCGCGTGTTCACTAAGCATAATTAACTGCGGGTAGCAACGTAGGTTTGTAGCAAGTAAAATTCAATTTAACCGTTAACAAATGTAGATTCGTGCAATTTGTAAAATTCTGATGGTTTTTGTAGGTATTAACTAGAAAAATATTATTAACTTCATATTTCTGTATCTATATAGTTTATAGAATATATATTTCAGCTTTCTTATTAGCGTTATTATTAGTATAGAACATATAGACACTTTTACAAATTTCAGGATATTATTTATAAAGATTGTACCCCAGATGTTATTTCTTACATCTTAGCATTGAATGTAGGGACAGAACGACAGTAAAATTTGAATGGATTTTTGCCCATAAAAGAGTCGATATTGGTAGGGCGTTGGACATGAAACGGGGAGGTCCGGGGTTCAATTCATACTGGTGTCAAAATGCCAAGCACCATTTCGTATCGTGCTATGGAGGGCATTTAAATATCCGCACTTATTCTAAAAATAACGAATTTTTCGTTTTCGAATGGCGTGTTGCTGTGACGTACATTGCGATCACATACGCAGAAAAAAATACACAATTGCAGTAAAAATTCACGGATATCAGATTTTCCTATACTATATTACGATTTCGAGATTTACCTACATTTAATTTATGCATTATTTGCATCTTCGGAGCAAGAGCTGCAAAACCTAGTTGCAATTTTGAATGAGGAATGTGAGAAGAAATTCATGAAAATTAATATTTCGAAATCAAAAGTATTAGTATTTGAAAAGGAAGATGAAAGGACGGAGTGTAAGATTTGTGTGAAAGGATGTAAGTTAGAGCAAGTGAATGAATTTGTTTATTTAGGTAGTATGGTTACAAGAAGTGGAAAGATAGACAAAGAAATTGAAAGGAGAGTGAAAGCGGGAAGCAAGGTATTTGGTGGACTAAACAATGTATGCAGAAATACACAACTTACAACTAAAAGTAAAATGAACATACATAATGCTGTTTTAGTTCCATCACTTACTTATGGAAGCGAGACTTGGGTATGGAATAAGAGGCATGAAAGTAAAATAAATGCAGTGGAAATGCGGTCTTTACGTAGAATGTGTGATATAAAGCGTATTGACCGTATCCGGAACGATGTCATTAGAGAAGAATGCGGAGTAAAAGATGATGTTGTGACAAAAATGAAGAAAAGTAGTTTACGCTGGTTTGGACACGTTGAAAGAATGAAGGATGATAGATTGACTAAAAAGGTTTATATGGCTGAAGTGAAAGGAAATGCTAGCAGAGGACGACCTAGATGTACTTTTATTGAACATATAAAAAATATGTTGATCGAAGGAAATATTAAAAGTACACACAATCGCCGAGCATGTATGAAAGGTAAGATGAATATAAAAGAAGCAAAAGAGATATGTCAGGATCGTAACAAATGGCATTCGATTGTCTCTGCCTACCCCTCTTGGGATGAAAGGCGTGATGATAGATAGATAGATAGATTAATTTATGCAAACTTTCCTGAGTCTATTAAAAAAAACATAGATATAGACAGACAGACATAGCACATTCCATACGATTATTTACGCTGTACGACCATGATTGGGTCATCAAGCTCTATAGTATGTACCAATTTCAGGTTTTTTCGTCCAGTAGATTCTATGAAAATAAGCTGTGACAGACATACACAAGAGTGATTATATAAGGGTTGCCGTTTTTTCATCGGAGTTGTACGGAACCCTAAAAAGCTAAGATTAGAAATAAAATCTCATATTGAAATTAAAATCCCAAGAAAAGTCGCGGCAAATAGCTAGTTTATGAGAAAAAAATCCGTAGCAAAGGTAAACAGAGAATTATTTCTGAAATGTTCTGTGTGCCCATTTAATTTTATTTGGGGCATTTCTACAACGCCTCGACTCGAGCTTGCGTGTTTTCCGAATGTTTTCATTTCGTACCCCAAGCTTACCTATCAGCTACAAAATTGCGATTAACAACTAGTAGTACAATGGGACAATTCCGTCGCTATAGCAACCGGTCGCAAATTGTAAACACCTAACCCAGTTGTGTATTTTAGTTGTTTGCGCCAGTTTGTTGCAACTGGCTGTATGAACGGGGATACCTTGACCTTCCTATTTTGTTGTTATTTTCCATAGTATGTTGACCTCAGACACAGAGTCCTCAGATCAATATTAATGACGTTCTACTACACTCTATTCATTATATGACGGGGTTTGTAATACATCTGCTTGTTACGTTTCGTTAAATTGCCATTATGAAAGAATAAATTATAAGCATTTTAATATAATTAAAAAAAAAACTTTTTAATTGTGAAACTCATCTCCACAGTAAAATTGTGGCATGTGATTTTTACAAACAATGATAAAAATTACGCATAATTACGTGACACATTTGCATTAATTAAATTAGTGATGCGACTATTGATAAATAAAATATAGTCAGTTAAAAATCAAATCGATAAAATAAATCGGACGGTTTATTAGTACCTACTCATATTTTGTTAGTACTCAAAGCTGGTAAAATGGCTAAACAAATTTTGCCGCCATTTTGTTTCTAGAGTCCGTCGGTCGGCGGCTTGAAAATGTGTACATGCCTTTACGTAAAAATAAGAACAGAATAAGTATATAAGGGCCCTATATCCATATATAGTTATTTATTCAATATATCTAAGTGAAATAGTCGTTATTTTTTTAATTGGTTTTATTTAATCGGAATTATGGTGGGTAGAATAAAGGTTTATTCTGCCCCTACTGTCTCTTTCATAATGTATCACAAAACTCAAAATTTTTTTTAAAGCGCTCTTATACCATTATTCTTCAATTATATATATCGCTTTTTTGTAGCTTATTGAAAATTAAAAAAAAAAAATTTTAATTTTTTAATTTGGCAAAAATAATATAAAATAATTAGGTATTATTTTCTATTATTTTAAATTTTCATTAAGCTACCAAAAAAATCGATATATATAATTGAAGGGTAATGGTATAACAGCGCTTTAAAAAAAATTAGAGTTTTGTGATATATTATGAAAGAGACAGCAGGGGCAAAGTTAAACCACCCATATTTCCTATTCAATAAAACCCATTGAAAAAATAAGAGCTATTTCACTTAGATATATTCAATAAATAACTATATATGGATATAGGGCCCTTATATACTTATTCTGTTCTTATTTTTACGTAAAGGCATGTACATTTTCACCGACACACACAAATAAGTAATTATATGCTAAATTATAGTGACACAGGTGGATTATTTACAGAGAAATTGGGAATTGTTTGTCCCAGAAAAATTCCCAGTATAGGACCCTTAAATAATACTGTAATTAAATTCTCATTCCGACATCATATCAAAGTTAAAAACAAAGAAAATAAACATTCCAATCTATACTAATATTATAAAGAGGAAAGATTTGTATTTTTGTATGTATGTTTGTGTGTATGTTTGTAATTAATAAACTCAAAAACTACTGTGCCGATTTCAAAAATTCTTTCACCATTTGAAAGCTACATTCACCCTGAGTAACATAGGCTATATACCATCACGGCATGACGACGGGAACGGGGTGGGCAGAGGTGAACATGACAAAAGCTATGTATGAAGTGTATGTTTGCCAACATTCTGAAATAGTCACGTACGAAGTCGTGGGAAACAGCTAGTCGATTATAATTTTACTAAGAAATAATCGATTTTTGAATAAAGCACTTTTAATTCGTGTATTATTTAAAACAACAAGTGTCACAGAAAGTGTAAAAATATTTTTTTCCGGGAAGAAGAAGAAGATGGAGATTCCACATCCGGTCATGGCGGCAAACGCTTGCGTTTTCGTCATGGCGTGATGTGGAATCCAGTTTAATCCTGTTCGTGCTGTGATGGTTGTGATTAATTGACGACTAATAAGACATATCGCGGTCGGCGGGATTATATTAAATACCGATTAATCGGCTATAAAAACTATAACGGCTATAATACTTGACATTGGCAAATCACCGATAAACATTGGTGGAGCCATAATAAAAGAAGAAGAAGAAGATGAACTGACAGCCGGTTCCAGTTGCAAGACGTCAAAGTACACAACCGATTTAAAATATAATTGAAATTACTTGCAAATCTCGCAATTAGCCTCTCGCAAGCATAAGAATATTTTATACATTTCGCAACACGCAATAGACTCGTTACGTTTAAATCAATTAATAGATTTTACGCTACAATAATAAGTGTGTAAATAAGTTAACAAAAAGGAGAAGAAGGCAGCAGATATCACACACATACGTACTAGAAGCGCCGCAATCTTCGAGTAGAGCTGTAAAACCTGCAGCAGCGCCAGTGTAAAGGTTAGTGCAATTCCAGCTGTCTATTTATTTATTTCATATCCTAGCTCTAAAGTTACTTGTGAGTTTAGTTGCGTTTTGACAGCAATTTTTGTTAAATTTGTCGCAGTTGCTAATTCCGTAATAAGTCTACCTTCATACCTAAAGTGAGGGATATTGTTTCAATCTCGAAAATGGTATCGATTTAATGTCAATATCTTTGGAATGATATGATGGATTCTGGATATTCAATACGGCGATGTTTATTCAGACAGGATAACAAAACTCGGATAAAAAACCCATAAAATTAAATATAACTAGGTATCTAACTAACTAAGTAAACCAGATACTCGTGGAATAGTGGCAAGAATCGCGATGCTGTTTCGTTGAGCGAGAAAGGAGCCAGAACCAGTCGTGCGGATCTATGAATCAATGTTTGTTGTGTTTCATTCTCTTTTGTCTGAACAATAGCTCTAAATCATTTACTTTAGCATTTTTTTATTAAAATGTATAAAATGACAGCCCAGGTGTCATTATCTAAAGTAAAATTGAATTTCGTCCCAACGGTGAATTGGAAATTTTATCTCGACACCTGCAGAGAATTTTATAAGAAAATTTCTTGTGAACTTTATTGGCGTGAATATTGTTTTCATATTTCTGTTGAGGTATCTTTTGTAGCGGCTGACAAACAAAGGGGAAATAGTTTTTAGGGTTCCGTACTAGATAGGAATCCTATTGTTATGCCAGCGATGGTTATCCGGTTGGCACAGGTCATAAGCTTGAGCGTAGGTTTTAAATTGTGATATATCTAAGTTCACATATATATGTGATTTTTGACTGACAACTTTACGTCTATTATACGGAACCGTAAAACAAATCAAAAGGTATCAAAGAAAAGATATTGCATTTAGAAAATGGAAATTAAATAGATATTGTGTCATCGTTTATCGTTTATATAGAAAACCAAAAGGCATTTTGCCGGGAACGATGTCGTTTAGATACAAACCGATAACGTTCAAGTTACGTTTGTATAGGAAAACCAAAATAGGGCAGGGTGCGGGATCGTTGGGAACAAAATTTAGTACATTTCTTATCTATTTGGCACTTGAAATATTTCTCTCTTGAGCTCTTTAGTAGATTTCAATGAGCTTTCAATAAAGTACGGTCTCTACAACTTGCAGCGCGGAAATACAACGTCCACATTTAGCGTGCCCATATTATGTGGCAACACAGTCGCATCTATTATTTTATTGTGTTATGTAGTCGCCTGATTCAAGAACACGAGATATTGATTACAGGTTTTTAAAAAACGGAGTTTTGATATTTTCGTAATTCGGTATATGTGATGTAACAACTAGATTTTTTTTTATATTTTTATTTATTAGGTCCATTTGAATATACCTCAACAGAACTGGTCACTCGTTAGGTATAGTCTCATAAATACCAACGACTAAAAGAGGGAGACTTGGACTGTAACACGGTTTCGGGAGCTGTAAGGCAACCCGTAAAGAAATAACAAATAAAATTGTTTTGTTTTCTATTCAGTAGGTACTTTTTTTTACTTATAATAAGTTTTCAAAGTTTTGCCGACAGACGACAAAATGACGTCATAATTTTGGTAAAGTAGCGTTTCAATCCCGTGGTTTTGTCATCTGTCGACAAAACTTTGAAAAATTATTATAAAAAATGTATTGCATGGGAAACTAAAATATTCAAATTAGTTTCTTAAAATAGCTTTGTAAATGTAAAAAAAACGTACCTACACTGAAATTACCGTAGGTACACGTCTATAATGTTCCCCTTTAATTTTTAAACTACATATTATTAAATCTGTATAGATTCAGAGGTCCACAAAATATCCATTTTGTTAACCAATAACCTACATAGCCATTTGGTTTGTTTAGGACTTCATGTTTGCGGTTGTTAGGTATTTCGTAAAAGTGAAATCCCAACAATAACATACCTAATATAGGGGAGACCGAGGGGATTTGAAACAGTACCGATATCTTTAAACTTAAAACCGTTAGCGTGTTGGCAACACTTCCCTCCGCCCGCTGACGTGTCAGATCGCGTCGGTGGCGTAAGTCGCGCGGTTGTGGAGTTCTGCGTGCCATGTGACAAAAATCGTGAAAAGTAAGTTTTTAACGTTTTTTTACGATGCCTATATTTTGATGAGGGTTTTGTATTTTGGTTTAAGTTATATATGTTTCGAAAGCTTATTAACTAAACATTTATTATATTATATTGCAAACAGTATTTTACATGATTCTCGTACACCAAGTCCATCAATCTTAAATTTACCGGCTACTTATCCTCAAATCAGCTACGAAACATAAAACGTACCCAAGTCTGCAGAAAACCCTGATAAGAATTCACATAATCTCGCGATATCTGAAGTGATGCTTAAACCTATCACGACGCCTTCAACCACTGAATCCGTTGTTCCTTCCACAGTCTTTACATCTGATATAATACCAGTAGCATCTACATCACGAGATACTTCAGTTACTGTGACAGCAATTCCATACTCACCTGAAACTCTTAGACCCTTGCCAAGGAAAGGAAATCAAACAAATAGACGCAAAGTGAAATCCGCTATGTTAACCGACACTCCCGTAAAGGATAAACTAGCTGCAATCGAAGCAGCTAGAACAGCTAAGAAAAAGGTGAAAAACCTAACTTTGAAGAAACAAAAACAAGAAAAAGATCAAAATCAGGCACTAAAACTAAAAAGATCAAGGTTGTCAAGAAACAAAGAGGAAACGAAAACAGTGAAGAAGAAGACGAATCCTTTTGCCTTTGTTGTTTTGAGCCATATTCAAATAGCAGAGCCAAAGAAAAATGGGTGCAATGTCTGGAATGCAAAAACTGGGCTCATGAAGCTTGCACTGATGGGGAACTTGCCACAACTGTTTGTCAGATTGACGTTTTTTATTTTCCTGTAGTTACCTACTTAACTGATATATCAGTACAAAATAAATAAAAAAGTTTGTTTCGTACTTAAAAAGTTTTATTTTAATAAATACTTTAAATTATATCATAATTTTTATTTTATAGCCCTAATACTTCTCAAAAATCATATGTTTCAACTCTCCTCGACCCCTGTTTCATCTTACCTCGGTATGAGGGGAGTTGAAACAAGTTGACTTGTTACGGTTAAATGGATTTTTCACCACAATATTTAACGCTAAAATTTCTTTATGTTAGTCATTCGCAAGTGTAAAGAATGACTTATCGATTGGTACTTATATCATACGATTTCTGTCTATAGTATTTGGTGTATAAAACAAACTGTCAAAATTGTTTCAACTCTCCTCGGTCTCCCCTACAGAAGGTTGATGGAGTCGAACATGAAATAAATTCATAAAAAAATGTCAGCGTTCACCTCCGGAATTAAACTCAAATAAAAGCTCTCATTATATACTACAATTCGTATTATAAAAGCAAGTCATAAATCCAACACGGAAAAGTTACGAGGCTATAAACTTTTGGACTAAGACAAAAAAAATTCAGTGCCCACTTCCAGAACTATACTCAAATGAAAGCTCTCATGTTATAAAAGCAATTAAGTCCTCAGTAATTCTTTACGGCGTGACCAGATAGGTACTATGTACTTCAGAACTTCAAAATCGTGCTATGAACCTACAATTTTGTCCGCCATTTTTTTTATCGTCATGCCAGAAACATTTAGTCTGAAATCCGAATATACAGACAGACATAAAAACATTCTTATATTTATTTTATCATTTATTTTTATCATTTATCGAAATTAATACTATGTAAACGTCATCAACAAAATGATAAACATGATATGACTATCGGTATTGTTTACATGACAACAACAGAGCGGGGATGTAGGTATATGACCAACTTTTAAAGGTTGTGTTTTTGCTTTTTTGTCTACGAAACCCTAAAAAGTTAAACTATTTGTATTATTAAGAATTACTGTGTTATCCTAACTAATATTAAAACAATGCGAAAGTGTGTTTGTTAGTTCTTTTGTGATGTCAAAACGGAGCTACGGATTGACGTAATTTTTTGTACAGAGATTGGAAGATTGGTTTCACGGCTAAACGACTGAACCAATTTTGATGAAATTTAATTTGGAGTTAGCCTGACCCCTATGGAAGGGTATTATACTACTTTGTTTTTTTAAATCCACCCCCCTAAAATTTAGTATGTGCC
The DNA here is from genome assembly GCA_963924495.1 of Nemapogon koenigi. NCBI lineage: Eukaryota > Metazoa > Arthropoda > Insecta > Lepidoptera > Tineidae > Nemapogon > Nemapogon koenigi. The sequence continues at coordinate 6,374,956 of OZ004649.1, read as the reverse complement.
CCACGTGCAAAGCCGGGGTGAACAACTAGTCAATAAATTATAGTCATGGGGTATTTTTTCATTATTTTATTTCAATTTAATTAATTACACCTATACATCTTCACGGTGTTTATGCCCTACAGTGTAGCCAGAGACACCAGTAACAGAGTCCACTTTTTGTCAAATATCCATATACTAGCGACCCACCCCCGGCTTCTCACGGGTACAATATGAATTTAGAACAATTTGAATGCATACTTCTTCTAAAATAATATGTAGCTATTTTACGTCTATTAAAGAAGTGACACATTTAGGTTATTTAAGTGCAGCAACAGTCTTGTCACCAATATGGACAACTGGCAAAAAGTGGACACTGTTACTGCAATGGTGTCTCTGGCCACACCGAAAGGTATAAAGTCCGTGTAGGTGTGTTTGTTTTGTTTTGTGTGTTTAAATACATACACACAAACGTGTATTATACTACTTATCTCTATTAGAGAAAGATACATGCTTTCATGGACTTTTTGTAGATCATTTTATTCTATACAATTCTTGCCTATATAATTTTGTTATATCTCTGACGGATTAGACAACATACGCCATGAAAACGCGCTGGAGCTATTTTTTACTAATACTGTTAATATTCAGTTATTTAGTGAATCAACATATCTAATCGCGAAAACCCCAACAAAATGCATTTAGTAGTTTTTGCTTGAAAAGGGTACAGATAGACAGACAGACTTGGCGTGGGACTATGTTTTTAACAGACTTAAATTTAAACAAAAAAAGGAGGTATTCAAATCGACTGTTTTTTTTGCTTGTTACCCCAGAATTTTCGACTATATAGGTAAACCGATTTTGATGATTCTTTTTTTATTTGAAAACTGGTGCTTCCCGTGAAAATTGGATCAGTAGTTTTGAATAAAAACTGATTTCTAACTTGGCATAACTCGATGAAATGCCCAGCCGATTTTCGATTATTTATATTTTTGTAATGATACTTGTAATCACTTAAAAGGGAAAAATAAAAAAAAAGTGTACTTACTTCAAAAACTTGCACTGAAAAGTAAGAAATTCGTCTTCAAATTCTACGACGGAATATATATTATTTCTTACTTTTCAGTGCAAATTTTTGAAGTGGGTACACTTTTTTTTGTAATATGTAGTGAATTGTAGACATTGTAGTGAAATGTAGTGATGTAGTCATAGTGATACTTACTCCAAACATGGACACTCCATCCGTGTGTTGAGTCCCCGTCCTTACTCTCTTGCATATCCTCTGACCCCTCACTCCCTTCAGCTTCAGGTAAAGTTCGCCACCTTTTCAGTAATTCGCGCGTTTTATCTTTGGTTTTATCACAGGCGAGTCTCCAGTTGGTGAAGTATTTTCTAGATACTTTAGGACTTGTTATGGAGGTTGCTTTGGAATCTTGTCTGCGAAAAAAAAGAACGGTTTTCAAAATTTAATCTCTTTGTTCAAAATATTTTAGTTTTACATTGATTCGGAATCAATAGACAAACAAACGTATTTCACACCGGTAACAGTGTAATTTTTTTGTCAGTTGTCCATATTGAAGGGAACAGACGGCAACCCAGTTGCTGCAATTAATGAACCTAGATGTTTCACTTCTTTAACAGAAGTATTTTTTCTGAAGCACGAAGAGTAGTATATATTCCTTGACGAGGAGTCGATTAGAGCACATATTCTTAAAGAAAATTGGGGCTTAACATTTGTGGCACGAGTGTGAATTGAACCCGAAGTCAATGCTCTACGAATTAGGTTATTGACTATTTTAGGTACAAAACCCTTATAACTGATGGAAGGCAACTTACTCAATTCAAACAAAATAAACGTTTAACGGGAACTGGTAAGTGGTCGACGCGAGAGCAAAAGTTGAGCTATCTGTCATCATTTATCAAATGAAGAGCATGACAAATTACATTAGTTATTTGTGAGGGAACGAACGCAACCTATATACTATACTATAATATAAAGAGTTCATTAAGAAGACGCCTCATAACTTTTGTCACATACGAATTACATGCTTTAAGACTTCTTAAATTAGGCGATAACTATATGTTTTAGTTTCGAAATTCAAATAGCTTTCGAAACATAAATATATTAGACACAGTATGAATTAAAAAAATCAGTTACACCTAAGTGTTATGAAGCCCTGAAAAATATCAATTTCATGCGTATTTTCAACCGATTTTGCGACTCGAGTTCTCTTAAACATTTAGGTAGGTACTTGTACCATTTTCTCGTATTTATCCTATAGATAATTTCACATACTTCGTTTTCTACAAGTTTTTCGTTTATACTTGAAGGAGTTTGTTTATAATAAGTATATAAACTCCTTGGCTTTGTCAGAGTGAAGGACAGTTTAGTTAGGTCACGTGGTTGTATTTCAGTCGATCCCATACATTTAAAGTTATCTATTCTACATTCTATTCTATTCGTTTAGTTGTACATTGTCTTATCAGAAAAAAAAATTAATAGCAGTATAATATTCTTCCTCGCTGTTCAGCCATAAAAACCAAGGAGACAGCATTTATGATGTTAATATGAATTTGACATTTTAAAACTTGGTCGCCTTTACCTTCCAACCCAACGTGACAGCCTTTTATATTTAAAAAAAACTACCTAATTGTTGATCCTGCTACTCTATTCTACTCTGCTATTAAAATCTTTAATCAAATATCAAAATGCATGCTAATTTCTAATAATGTTGTTAAATTGCATGCAAATTAAAGAAATATAATGAAACTCCATACCTTTCAAAATTATCTCTCGAACAGCTATGATCACTTGCACTGGACTTTGAAAGTCGCCTATCCTTTCGATCATCAGCCGAAGGTGATTTTTCAGGAGGTAATTTCAACTCCTTTTCAGACTTTGCACTACTTGACCGGGAACTCTTGCCTTCGTCACCGCTATCTCGTTTCAGGGAAGGTTTCACAGGTGACAAACTGTCTGGTTTATCGTTTTTTTTCATCTCCATCGCTCGGATGTTTTCATGATCGGCGTTTACCTGTAACAATTGAGGACCTGAAACAACCAGCCTAGTCAATAGGCAGTTATTTCCTTAACCAAATTGCGAAAACGGAGCCCTTTTATAATTTGGTATGCCACACACTGGTCCGGTATCGCACGGAAAATTTCCCATTCCGGCCGCCTTATGATCTAGGCGGACCGTTCGTTACAAGTACAAGAATTGGACGAATGTGTGGCCACCAAGTCACTTTTCATCGAGTCTGACGTTAACACACAGAAATGTCTTATATGAACCGCAATAAAATTATTATTTTAAGACAGGGAAATCGATGAAAAATTTGAGCGCGAGTCAACTGGCTGGAAACCATTTTATTTTTAACTTAGCTGTGCCTTGCGGTTGTACCCGCGTTTATGGTTACTGCTCCACCGTTTTGGATCGTAGCGTAATGTTATATAGTCTATAACCGTCCTCAAGAATTAGGCTATCAAATGCAATTTTTTTAAATCCGACTGGTAGTTCCAGAGATTAGCGTGTTCAAAGAAAGAAACAAGCAAATGTAGTAGGTATGTATGTATGTATAACAAAACAAATATGATAAAATATGTTATACACTTTATTGGCGCGCCTTGGGGGTAAGACCGACTCGTATACTGTGATGTAAAACGCCATGCCCCCCCCTCTCTACTCCATTGTGTGTGCCGGGCGCGTATACTATATACTGTAGGTATACTTTATTGCTTCTCCGTGTGAGTGTGTGTAAGTGTATCTACTGTGTGTGCCCTCTATTCGACTACAGAATCGTTGACGCGTTTCACAACAACCGCGGGCGTGCCGTGACGGTCACATTTTTTTTAGAGAATCCGTATTGACAGTCCCATGTTTCTCATTTTTTGAAATTTTTGAGGCCAAACAATAGAGTGATATTAACTAAGCAGACCGGGGCGGAAAGCTAGTAAATAATAAATAAGGTAATCAACCCTTCGTATATAAAAACAATGACAAAGAATACTAAAATAGAACATTGCCAATCCCTTTTTCGTGCGCAAACTGTATAGAATGGCCCAGAACATCAATAATGCAAGACTATATACGGGCACCTGAGCCAAAATAAACATATTTTAATTGTTTTTTGAGAACTATTGAAACGTTCTCGTTTCGTTATATTGATGCAACCCGACAAAACTGTCAAATTATTCATAATTATATCTTTCGCTTCTTTTATATTATTCATCATACCTTTTATACATACTCGGCGCTTATTTCCATCGATCAATACATTTTTTATATATTCAATAAAAGTACACCTAGGTCATCCTCTGCCAGCATTTCCTTTCACTTCAACCATATAAACCTTTTTAGTCAATATTTCATCATTCATTCTTTCAACGCGTCCAAGCCAGCGTAAACTATAACTTTCTTCATTTTAGTCACAACATCATCTTTCACTCCGCATTCTTCTCTAATGACATCGTTTCGAACGCGAATAATATCACATATTCTACGTAAAGACCGCATTGCCACTGCATTTATCTTACTTTCATGCTTCTTATTCCATACCCAAGTCTCGCTTCCATAAGTAAGTGATGGAAATACAACAGCATTATTCATATTAATTTTACTTTTACTTTTTTTGCATACATTGTTTAGTCCACCAAACACCTTGCTTCCCGCTTTCACTCTCCTTTCAATTTCCTTGTCTATCTTCAACTTCTTGTAAACATACTACCTAAATAAACAAATGCTCTATACTTGCTCTAATTTACATCCTTTCACACAAATGCTACACTCCGTCCTTTCATCATCCTTTTCAAATACTAGTACTTTTGATTTCGAATAATTATATTTCTTACCTATACTACATCTGCCTATCCCCCTTGGGATAAAAGGCGTGATGATTGATAGATAATCTGTAATGGCAATACTCTGAAAAACTAGTCAATGTTATCTTTAGACAATTATTTGTTTGTTGTAAAATGTATTTTTTTGGTCTTTGCTACAGTGTATATAGGTATGATACCTACTTCTATTTTTCTTTATAATGTTCTGTGTTTTATCTTAATATTAACGGCTATTGATGGAGTAAAGCGATGTGAATCTCATAATTATGTTTTATATACAAGCCTTTGTCCGAGGTTTAACCCGCAATGAAATAGATCCAAAAATAATAGTAATATGACCCTCCCCCGCCCGCTTATAAAAGTAGTATATGTCATTCTCTGACCCCTAAACTACCACTATGCAAAAAATCATGTCGATCCCGTGAAAAGTAAAACAAATCTATCCCACGGGACCATACATTTTTCCGGGATAAAAAGTAGCCTATTCCAGACTATAATCTATCTCTGTGTCAAATTTCATCCAGATCCGTTCAGCCGTTCTGGCGTGATTGACTAACAAACGTACATACATCCATACAAACTTTCGCGTTTATAATATTAGTGGGAAGTGGGATGAGCATGTTTAAGACAATAGCGCCGAATCATCGTGTACGTACAATGGTCCAAACCAAACTACACCCTTGGGATACAATCAGCCTTAATGGAGAGTTCACAACTCTATAAGGGATTCTATTTACAAATTAAAGTACGAGTGCCGTGTAAAATACAGTCTTAAGCCACACATTCGTCAAATACGGTCCACCGAAACCGACCACAGACTCGTCCAATTATTGTAACGAATGGTCCGCCTAGATCATCCGGCGGCCGGAATGGGAAATTTTCGGTGCGATGCCAAAGTGTGGCCTACTTAAGAGACTGAACGGTACTGATTTTTGGTAGGGGAAATCTTATTCTTTCGGCGCAAGACCATGGATTGCCAGACTCGAGAATTTCTAGCCGGCCATTCCTCGGTCTGGAACATGGAAAATTAAATAATAATTACACACAGGTACATTTGTATCATCTTTCAACAACATTTGTATGTGAAATAATAGCTAGTAATTATACGTTATTACTTATTAAACACGTTAAAAATTGACACTATTACTGGTGTCTTTGTCAACTTGCGGTGGTGTGTGTGAATCTCGAATTTCCTAAGAAATATACTTAGGCCTTTATTCATAAACGTTTATTAGCAACGTTTTTGTTAAAATATGTTTTGTCACTCTCTAACAAACCTGTCTTTACTAATAATAGAAAGAAACAAAACACATTTTAACAAAAACGTTGCTAATAAACGTTTATGAATAAGGGGGTAAGTTTTTGTTTATATAATTCAAAAACATACAAATCCTTTCAATGTCTGCAATTCTATACACGTTTTTGATATAATGTTCCCACTAGAATAACATCACAAAAGGAACGTCTATAGGGAAATCTAAAACACGAAACAAAGGTTATAATGGCTTTGACTCTAGAATCAGAATTGTCGTAACATCGTTTAAAGAAAGAGAATTTCTCTTTACATATAATATTAATTTTATATATTATTATATATTATACATATTTAGAGAAAGCTTGTTAGCGCAATTTAAAAAGTTGTTAGAGAGATACACTGCAAAAAGAATCTATAAAATAACCAAGGATGAGATAAGATAGGCCAAGATTCACGTACCAGAAACATGAGAAAGAACGATTTCACAAACAATCGGTCTTGCGAAAATACACAAAACGGACATATGCTCTTCCAATATTATACAAAAACTATTAGAAATAGCAAGTTGTAATGAATGTTTTCATAATGTATGTGAAATTATCTATAGATAAATACGAGAAAATGGTACATTAGTGAAAGTCGGTTTCAAACTAAGCTAGGAAAAAAAATTATTAAAAAAACATACAAAAATGGTTTTGAAGGTGTATATATTTTTTATTAGGTTAAAGGCGTAAGAAACGTGGCATAACTAAAAATGTAAGAGCAGTGAGTCGTGTAGTGTAGTGTAGCCAAGAATTATGTAGGAATTTTGACAGTAAGTTCATCTATAAAAATATATTATTCAAAACCAGTTTTTCGCCCTGACAAAAATATCAAAGAAAAATTTTCTGGGCAATTTTTCCAATTGTTTTCCCTAAAAACCTTCGGAAATTATTTTTTTATTTATAAGAACTGCATTTCTAAAATCGGATTCTCTATCTTTCCGTCCCGGCTTTAGAAGCTTACTTTTTTCCCCGAGTTGATTCACTAATACTGTTAATGCCTCCTAAACATGATTGGTTTTGTATTTGTAAACGTTCCTTTGTAAACCTGGAAAACCTATCTAATCGTGAAAACCGCAATAAATACGTTCAGTAGTTTTTGCGTGAAAAGGGCAGATTTCAGACAGTCAGACGCGGCGGGGGACTTTGTTTTATATTACTTAGTCAGGTCATAAGTTCTGTCACATGTTTAATATGAAATAATTGAAATAAACATGTTTATTACTGATGTAAACATTTATATACCAAAATTAACTTAATTAAACACAGATTCTTATTCTAATAAAGTTTATTCAATATGACCCCCGCGATTTTGAATACAGGCCTTCAACCTGCGCGGCCAGTCGTATATCGCAGCACGAACGAGGTCCATGTCAATTTCGGCGGCTGCCTTAATCAAGGATGCCTTGAGTGACTCCAAATCAGGATGACTCGTTGAGAAGGCCTTTTCCTCTAAGTGTTGCCATATCTTGTAATCTAACGAACTCAAATCTGGACTGGAGGAGGGCCAGTCTTCGTGCCGGATGAAGTCAATTTCAAGCGCCGCCAGCCAGTCTTGAGTGCTTTTCGCTCTATGAGCTGGCGCAGAATCTTGTTGGAATACCCAGCGCCTGTTATTGAACATGGTATGAGAAACAGGCTCCACAAGGTTCGTGAGGACTGTATTTTGATACACAACTGCATTTGTTTTTACGCCTTTTTTCACAAAAATGTACCTCAGTTAAGCCCCAATAAGAGACTCCCAACCAAACCATGAGTGAGGATGGAAAATGGCCTCGTTGGACACGCGAATCACGGTTGCTCGCTTCTTCACTGCTGTGTGCGTACACCTTATCATTTTGTTTGTTGTAAAGAATTTCCTGATGTTTTTTTCCCGCGTACCGCTTCAACAAAGCGCGACATCTCATCAACCTCAGGTCCATTAAACGAGCTTTCAAACGATGTCCTGTTTTTCTTCGATATGCCCGAAGCCCCAAGTCTTCATTTAACACCCTTTCACCGTGGTTCTGCTTAAACCCATCTGAAGGGCCAAAAGTTTTTGCTTACGTATGGGTTTTCTTTGAATTCGCGCCCTCACAGCTTTTATTACTGCTGGAGTCCTAACAGAGCGAGGGCGACCACTTCTTGACCTGGTAATCTACACTAGAGTCTTCATTGTATCGTTTGATAGTAGGATAAACGAATCTATTGGTTATATTAAAATTTTTCAATATGTCAAAAATCTGATTGGCGCGTAACCGAAACGATGCAACGCAATAACCGCAACACGGTCTTCTTTAAGTGTCCACTCCATATTTAAAAATGAGTAAAATTCTAAAAAGTACACATTTTTATATTCATGAAAAATTAGAAATTCGAATTCAATAAACTTTCTTGTGACTAGCATTTTAAATTAAACTATGTACTAATATTATAAAGAGGAAAAATTTGTATATTTTTGTGTGTATGTTTGTAATGAATAAACTCAAAAACTACTATGCCGGTTTCAAAAATTCTTTCACCATTGGAAAGCTACATTCACCCTGAGTGAAATAGGCTATATTTTATTTTCAAAAAAATTTGGGATCCTTACTAAAACTCCAATAATGTAACCCAAGGTGTAAAAAAATTACCTTACATCGCGTGCGCTGCGAAAACTATTGATGATATAGAGGTAGTGGTACTGGTAGAGGGTAGGGGTAGGAGTAGAAGTAGGGGTAGGGGTACGGGTAGGGGTGGGGGTAGGTATAGGGTATATTTTATTTTGTTAATAAATATCCACGGGCGAAGCCGGGGGCGGAATGCTAGTAATAGTATAATTAATTCATTATTAGGTATTTTTAAAATTGGTCCACCTACTGTGCCACGCCACACAACTAGGTCAGACGACTTGACCCGACTTTCCTACATTCACTATTTATGCCGATTGAGCACACAATGCACGAGACGCTGGCATAAATTATATTATAATTCCATCAAAGTGCTTCAGAAATAGAATAAAAAAACATGTATACGTTACGTCGTGGCCAGAGACAACTGGCAAGTCCACAATTAGAGAGTTGCCTAGACGCTGGCTTTACATGCCCTCCGTAGCACGAACCATTTATGATTTTATAGCATTTTGACAAGTGTTGGATTCCGCCGCCTACACGGGTACAATATGGGTTTAGAATATTTTTAATAGAGATCCGGAACGATGTCATTAGAGAAGAATGCGGAGTGATAGATAATGTTGTAACTAAAATGAGGGAAAAGTGATTTACGCTGGTTTGGACTTGTTGAAAGAATGAAGGATGAGAGATTGACTAAAAAGGTTTATATGGCTGAAGTGAAAGGAAATGCTGGCAGAGGACGACCTAGGTGTACTTTTATTGAACATATAAAAAATGTTTATTATGACGCCTTTATCCCAAGAGGAGGGCAGAGATAATCGAACGCCATTTACTACGATCCTGACATACCTCTTTCGCTTCTTTTATATTCATCATACCTTTCATACTGCATGCTTGGCGATTTGTAGGTACTTTTAATATTTCCATCGATCAATTCGGTATTAATTCTTAAAGTGTCACATTTTGAAAGGGGAAAGGAGAGTAATGTTAGTTTCATTGGCAATGTTTTTGTGGTTAACAATGGGAAACCTCAAGAGAAATATAAGTATCGAGTGATTTATGATAGCGATATGTACAAAATATGGTTTCCGCTTGAATACTTATTGGATTTTCTGTCTATGTAATTTTTCATCGAACATTATGCTACTGTTCATTTACTTGATGGAATTGGGAATCGCACTCTCTCCCGAGTGATATTTTATATTAAAATTACAAGAAAAATGAAAGAAATTAACAATTTCAACAAAGCAACTTGCGCGTCATTTTTACTTTTTAGAACAGTAGGTATCTACAGAAAAAGCATCTATCTTTCGATGTCATTAAAAAAGTACCGTACTACACAAAAAGTACCTTTCGTTGTCAATAAAAAATTACCTTACTACCAGGAAAATTATTTTCTGATCTCAACAGCAGGTTGTCAAAGTCCATTAATCCATTTTTAATAATAATAATGTTTCGTTTTCGTTTTGACACGAACGAAGGCCAAAACCGACGGGTCCGCTCCAATGGCCAACCGATTTCTCGGTCGGGCAAAGACGGTGCACGGATTTGCCCGAACATTCTAGGGTTGGGCTTTCTCGGGCCGGCCATTACTTGCGTGGCCGTCGATATTTGCCTTCGAGTCGAAACGAAAGATGTCGCGGTCCTACTGCTGAGCGAGAGGAAGGGTTGGTATCTACACCACGAGTCAAACCAGCCACTTTATACATTTTTCGAATAATGACGAAAATTATATTATTGAAATCGAAGATCTACCTGGATTATTAGGTATAATTGATAGATGCCTGAAATCCCTAAAAATCTTATAAACAAAAGTTCAATGTTGGTAAGCGCATCACTTGAGAACGGCTGGACCGCTTTGATTATTTATGAAAAAAATTAGAAAATTTCCCGTACTGTTGTAACGACTTAAAAAAAAAGACGTTACTCAATTCGACCGTATATATTATTTTTTTTGTTATGTGTGTTCGCGGATAACTTCGTCGTTTATGAACCGATTTTGATGATTTCTTTTTTAATCGACAGATAATTCTTCCGGATTGGTCCCATTTTTATGTCATAAAAATTGGTTCATTAGTTTTTCAGTAATTTTGAAAAAACTGACTTTAAGTCAATTATCAGTATCTCGATGAAATATGTACCGATTTTGACGACTTATTTTTTTAAGGATATAATAATTTCTCGACATTATCTCACAGACATATAACGAAAATCGGTTCAGTAGTTTTTCAGAAATTCAGTAATTTGTCTCTGTTTACGACTGAAAATTATGTATCAGAGAAAAGCCTTTAGCAACGGTTGCTATTGACACGAAGTTGTAAATTTTTGTATCGACGGTGGTCTAACGGCTAAAGGTATGGTATGGTATGGTGCAGCTCAGGATGCAAATGGTTCAAATCCCATCCACAGCAGTTTTTATTTTTTATTTTTCCATTAATTTTTTTTATTTGCGTTATTATTTGTCTCTCAGGGCAGCAAAATCACTTAAAAGGGAAAAATAAATTAACTTTTAAAAAAAAGTGTACCGCCCTTTGCACTGAAAAGTAAGAAATAATAAATATTTCGTCGTAGAATTTGAAGACGGTTGGTGCCAAATTTTTTAAAAGTTAATTTATTCCTATGGGATTTTTGTATGAAATCAAGACCCATAATAAGGGATTACAGTTAATATGGGCTAGCTAGTTCTATAATAAAGGAATAGAAAGTGGTTTTCTTAGTACCTACAGATACATACTAACTTTTAACAATATTTGTGAACACGAACAGAAAACTTTTCTAATAACAACAAAAAAGAATTTTAAGTGTATCTTTCGTTGTAAACGAAAACGTAGACTTGTGAGTGGTGAAACATTTTGAGCGAAATGTATATTGTCTAACTTTCATCTCTTTTGCTCTTATTCTGTATTGAGTTGGTTGTCTCCTTTGTACAATACTTATTACGGTTGCTATCTCATACCACATACACTGGCTATATCCTTCTGACTGGAATGCAGAAGTGAATGTCTAATATACTAATTACTTCTTCTGTACGTGTGTCACGTATGTTACACTGGACCGATTTTTTGTTTTTTTTTGGCCCCGGGATGGTTTAGATTCACAATTGGATCCGGTTGGCGCTGCAATCAGGTGATAGGAATTTTTATTTTTGGTGAACGTTCGGCCAGGACAACGTCTGTCGGGTCCGTTAGTATAAATAATATCTATATAAAGTAGTCCGATTTGAAAAAATCAGGTAATAGGCTATATTAACATATCGCTACGACCCAATGGAGTAAATTTACTGCTTCAGTCATCGACCAATCGGGAAATTACCAGTCAGATTTGAAAAAATATTTTGTATATTGACATCACCGATCACGCTACGACACAAAGGAGCAGAGCAGTAACATAACGTCAACCATCAGAAAATCCACAGAAAGTCGGTGCGGATAGCTCGTGCTTATACGAATAATCAACGAAATATATAGTATACGCGCCACGCAAACGTTACAGCATACAAGTCTGTCTTACCCCCAAGGCGCGTCTAAATATTTAAAGATATTCATTTGAAATGAGTGCTGATATAATTATTTAATTTTATTTAAAAAATTAAATGCTGTTCGTTGGTAAGCGCATGACTTGAGAACGGCTGGGCCGATCTGGCTAATTATTTTCAAAAGTTGGAGAAACCTTGAAAAAGTTGCACTCAAAATTGAAAAACTGAAAGCGCTTTTTGCTATGGGATATTTGTATAAACTCAAGACCATATAGGGGATAAAAGTTAATATGCAGGGCTCCACAGGCGAAGCCGGGGTGGAATGCTAGTTAAAAATGAAAATGGCAAGTTGCGAGTACGACTCGCGCGCAGAGGGAATGGCATCGGGGCCTACGTAACACTCTAGAATCATAAATATGTAATAATAATTTACGCACTGCAAGATTATGTTTGAGGGAGTGCGACTTTAGAAATCTATTCTTAGGAACATCTTTAGCATCTTTAGAGAGTTATTCAATGTTTTTTTTAAATTCTACAGGAAAGCCACTCAATTTTTATTTCTTATATACCTACTGACAACAAAAGTCTAGCGGTTCACATTATGAAATCTTTCTGTAAATTATCATAATCAATAAAAAAATGGGCGAGATAAAAGCCGGTCACACACCGACGGACAGACGGACAGATAAACGGACGAACGGACGGACGGACATAACGAACATACTACTATTTGGCTACGGAACCATTTATACGGTTTCTAGGGTTTTTTTTTTAAATAAGTAGGTATGTACTGTAAAAAAGAACAATAAATCAATAGCATATTGCCTATTTATTCTAGTATTTTTCAACCCGGGAACTTAAATTTCAAGTATTTATATCTACTTATATCAAGCTAATAATATGAAATGGAACATTAAATCCTGATATAATTATACAACACAAGCTTTTCATACAATGATGTATAATATAATAACATAAGGGCATTCTTCTTTGTAGTACATATTTTAGAAAAGTACGTTTTTCCCGAACAAAGAGGAAATAATAAACAATTTTCTCACAGCCGCGCGCTCCTGCCCTCCATTAACCGTTTAAGAATTCAGAGCACAGCCGCTATTAACACTGAATGTAGATTCAAATTAACGTGGAAAATATTTAAACAGAATATTACGGAGTGACAAACACTTATAAGCACTTTTAAAACCTTTGAATATCTTAAATTGTAACTTTAATACCTATACACTACACATTATAAAACAAAGGCAAAACAAAAAAAACCCGGACAAGTGCGAGTCAGACTCGCGCACGAAGGGTTCCGTATCATTATCTATAAAAACGGCAAAAAAATCATGTCTGTTGTATGGGAGCCCCTTACAAAAGCAAGCTCTTAAATATTTGTTTTATTTTAAATTAATTATTTATTTTTAAAGTGAATATATAACTAAATATTCTGTGAATATTCAATTCAGTTATCAATATCGAGCAAAAACAAGCAAAAAAATCACGTTTGTTGTATGGGAGCCCCCTTAAATATTTATTTTATTCTGTTTTTTAGTATTTGTTGTTATAGCGGCAACAGAAATACATCATCTGTGAAAATTTCAATGAGATACAGCCTGGTGACAGACAGACGGACGCGCGGACAGACGGACAGCGGAGCCATAGTAATAGGGTTAAAAACGATATAGCGGCAATGACGTTTGAAAAAGAGTCGGACTCGCTAAAATCGAGCGAAAAACGCCGAATAAAACACGTGTCTTGTATGGGTGGTTTATTAATTATTAACTTTATTTTATTTTTATTATTTGTTGTTAGGTATAGCAGCCATAGTAATACACACTTTATAAAAAAATCAAGTGTGTACGTGTACCTAATACAGTCATGTGAAAGGCGGAAGGACGGACGGACAGACAGCGGAGCCTTTTCCGTTGTCACCGGAACCCTAAAAACGGTCCATATAAATGTATGGCGGCCTGAATCGTCGCCGTAAAAACGGTCTTTGGGTATAAATTAGATGCTTGTTGAATAGTTGAATAATATAATAAAGTTTCTCCGTGTGAAGTTATTGAATTTTTTCATGAAAAACCAGGTCATGAAAGCTTGACCCGTATGATAATTGCACCCGTGGGAATATCCCCGCCTATATGACAGGTGGCTTGTATGGGACTCTAAGAATAACCTATAAATTATTATAATAACCCCACTTGCTCGCATCTACCTGTTCGTATATATATTTTCCATAATCTACGTAGAAAATTGTTTAGTGGTTTTTTTATAAAAAAAAACATTTAGACATTTCGTAATCTCCAACGTTGTTACATTTTGAACAAACATCCTGATTGTTTATGCAAAATTTACAATGTAAGTACAGGCCACCGACACACTTTATGTTTTTAACCTAACTTAATTCTTAACTTTAAATTATCTATTCATACTAATAAATATATAATTAATAAATACGAAAGTGCGTTTGTTTGTGTGTCCTTCTTTCACGCCAAAACGGAGCAACGGGTCGACGTGATTTTGTCACAGATATATTGGTGGCGTCTTTGTATCTCAAGCTTCAGTTTCTATCTTCAAATGTATATAAGGCGAAAGTCTAGACAGAACATCGAGTGCAACTGCATCTTCTAGAATGTTCCGGAATCTATGTATTTGCAAACAAAACGGGAAATAACATCCGAACTTACTAAAATAAGAGGTTGTTTTCAAATATTTAAAGGAGATCGACCATTTTACTATGGGAAGTATTATTCAGAAGTTTATTAATGCCCAGATATGAAACTTATCAGATTTAAAGTATGGGTTGAAATTTTTTTTTAATTATTTGAACGGTTTCGGGAGCTGTAAGGCGGCAACCCGTGAAGAAAAAAAAAAAGTTTCATAGAAATGTTTTTTGTACTTTCATTAATCTTGGCTAAATTAGAGCTAGATCCAAGCCAAAGTGATAAAAAAATAATAAAGAAAATGGCTAAGCTACTTTAGTATTTCCTCAGATCAATTAATATTTCATATTATAGAAATGATCTACCCGTGCAAAAATATGAATAAAAAAAAATGAGTTACTCACCTCTAACACGCGATTTAATACCTACGTAGATTTATTCGTAGGAAAGTCACAAGCCTTACTCGACCCACATCTTACAAAATGAGAAGGGTTTGTACGAATTTGATTTCTTGACGTCGCGTCGCAGAGTATGCTGGTCAATACTGGTCAACAAAAACTTAGGTTATAAACCTTTAAAAAAAAGTGTATCGACTTAAAAAACTGTGCACTGAAAAGTAAGAAATAATTAATATTTCGTCGTAGAATTTGAAGACGGTTGGTGCCAAATTACATAAACTTTGCATAAAAACGAAAAATAAAAATGTGAAAAAAGGAGATATATTACTAATTTCTCAGGATTTACATGAAAAAAAAACATATGGTACGTATGAAGAGATTTTAAATTTGTAAATAGCCTTATATTTCCAATATAAATAATATTGAATTTAATTGACAATTCCATAAATTGTGCTAAAATTAGTAATGAATCAAATTAATCGTAGTAAATTAGATTCTGCATCTGAAGCACCGCATTAAAACCTACTAGATATCAAAATAATTGGCCAAGTTTAGTTGCGGAGAAAGTACCAAGTTTCAACATTTTCCGTCCAGTAGATTTGGATAAAATAAGCTGTGACAGACGGACAGACAGACAGACACATGAGTGATCCTATAATGTTCGGAATCCTAAAAAAGTGTCCACATTTGGCACTCCTCACTGGGTCATACTGAAATGCGGTCGTATAAATTTAGTTTCAACACAAGTCAAATAAAAAGGCTTTCGTGACCTGGATCTTATAAGAATCCTACTTCACACAATACTCGTGTTGTGAAAGTTCTTAATGATATCGTAAAGGCTGAAAATATTCGTATCATGTTTGACACAGAGTTTATATCATTACAAGAGTATCGATAACTTTAACTTTACACCAGTAACCGTGTCCACTTTTTGCCAGCGGAACACAAGTCTGTGCACTTTTCACACAAAAACTATCGAAGAGATTTGGTTATAGTTTTCACCATTAGGTAGAATGATTTACCGGGAAGGTTTACGAGTATTAAACATGGACCTATCATGTTTAGGAGCTGAGCATTAACAGTATAAGTGAATCAAGTCGGGGAAAATGTTAGCCCTAGCGAGGTTTTATAGCTTATAATTCGTCAGTGATATACCTAACAAAATTATGTAGGAATTAGTGATGTTCCGGATATCCGTATCCGTATTCGTATCCGTGGATATCCGAGTCAGAAGAAAGATCCGTATCCGTTAGTTTTTGGCGGATCTTTTACCTTAAGAGGATCGTGTAGCTCAGCGTACGCAGCGAAATAGGTATTTAGAAAATCATATTCTGTCTCAAGCGCGCTCTTCCCACGGGCATCAGTGCGACAGAGAGCACTGCAGCTCGTGAGTGTTCGTAGGTATGTTCTTCGTTGAAAATTGCGTTTTGGGGGAAAACGATTTACACCTAATAAACTATAACGAAACCTTATAATTTTGGTGTCAAACGTTTTAGCAGATTATAATCTAGGTACGTACGTTTTGCTTTTTTTGAAATTTTGCTTTGTTTCTCAAATACAGACGGTTTATTACGAGCAAGTTATGAACCAAAAAAACCGAGATTTGAGGGGCTTATAACTTTTGACCTATTACGAATTTTGAAAAAAGGAAAAAATACGTACGTAGTTTTTCATTATGTCAGTAACATATTACAAAATCGTTAAAATTAAATGATATTTAGGGGTAGTAAAACGTTTTCTCCGTTTGTATGGACATGGACGCGGTACACTACACTCTTAATAGTTTTCAATTCATAGATGAAAGAAAGAAAGACCCGCGCAATGCAAGTCGAAACATGTCCTGCCTGTCACGCAAAGCGTCAAGTGGCGTCAACTATCGTTTCAAGGTCTCGCGCACCGACAACGATTGAGTACAGTACGCGGCGGTCCAAAGAAACTCTTAGAAAGTTAAGATCCGTATCCGTATCCGTATTCGCGGATCTTGAGACCAAATATCCGTTTTCAGATCCGTATCCGCGGATATACATTTTTAACGATCCGGCACATTACTAGTAGGAATGAAATGTGTAGATTAAAAAGATGTACAAAAAATCCGCGGAAGCATATGTCTATAGTATATATCTTCAATAGATAAGTATTTATAAGCGTATTTGTGTAGGTACTCAAATTGTTGTACAAAACGAAGCCAGGGGCGGGGTTTATGCAGGTATTTAGTTTGGAACACAAATCAAATATAGATCTAAAAGGTCAGGTCAAAAGACTAATTTTAGATAGTTTCATTGAAATTCGGTCACTTATATTTAGTTTTGCTACGAATGGGTCAAATGCGAATCATGTCACCTTATGAAACTTGCTACTTCCCGCTCCTTGGTACACTTTCTAGATATTAGACTAGGAGCCTGGGAATTTTTTTCACACTGAGAAGGATACCATCCGCAAATAGAACACCACCTTTTCAGCTGAAGGGAACAGAGTTTTTAACAAAGGTACCCGATGACGCTCCAAGATTACGCTAGTGAGGATGGTATCTGTTAGGTGATAAAAATTGACATTGAGATACTGTCTGCAAATGAATAAAATTGATATTTTATAAAGTGTAGATTACATATTAATTATTTGCAGACGATTAACCCAGGGGGATCATGCTTTTTAAGGGAAAAAACATAAAAAAAATACATAAACGGTAAATACCTTTAGTATCTACCCCTGTGGGTAGCAACTTGTCGCAAACGACATCAAAAGTTTCATACGTACTCGACATGTTGATCAAACACATTTGCAGCCGGCATCCATCGCAGATACTACAGGTATTTACCGTTAATGTATTTTTTAATGTTTTTTCCCTTAAAAAGCATGATCCCCCTGGGTTAATCGTCTGCAAATAATTAATATGTAATCTACACTTTATAAAATATCAATTTTATTCATTTGCAGACAGTATCTCAATGTCAATTTTTATCACCTAACAGATACCATCCTCACTAGCGTAATCTTGGAGCGTCATCGGGTACCTTTGTTAAAAACTCTGTTCCCTTCAGCTGAAAAGGTGGTGTTCTATTTGCGGATGGTATCCTTCTTAGTGTGAAAAAAATACCCAGGCTCTTAGTCTATATCATTTCAATACATATTATCACACCACACTTGTTTTGAAATCTTTTCTAAAGATCTATCTATCTATCATAACGTCATTATAACCCCCGAAGAGTTAGGTAAAGACAATTCAATGTCTTGCCTACTTGCCAGACTAAATAATATTTTCCTGTCTTTATGTAGCTCTGGTATAGTAACTCGGGCCGGACAATCCATGGTCTTGTTGCGAAAGCATGTCGGTGGCGAATCCATAAGATTTCCCCATACCAAAAATCGCTAAACATGCCTAAAGAAGTTTTCACATCAATCAATTAACTTTTAAAAAAAAAAGTGTACTGTCTTCAAAAATCTGCACTGAAAAGTAAGAAATAATAAATATTTCGTCGTAGAATTTGAAGACGGTTGGTGCAAAATTAGGATAGAAAATTTAAGTAAACATCTAAGAAGATAAAGATCTGTTTAATATTATCTATGTTTCTGTTTCTACTGATGATCGTAGGTTCCTATTGAATTGTCTAGATTAGTGAATTTGGGAACTAAGTTGTTTCTAATTTTGCACCAACCGTCTTCAAATTCTGCGACGAAATATTTATTATTTCTTACTTTTCAGTGTAAATTTTTGAAGACGGTACACTTTTTTAAAGTTAATTTATTTTTTCCTTTTAAATGATTACAAGTATCATTACAAATATAAATAATCGAAATCCGTTTTGCATTTCATCGAGTTATAACAAAAATTTACTTAGAAATCAGTTTCGATTCAAAACTACTGTCACTAAAAATGGGACCATACGGGAAGCACCAGCTTTCAAATAAAAAAAAAACATCAAAATCGAAAGTTCTGAGTTTCTGAGGTAACAAGCATAGAAAATAAAAATACAGTCGAATTGAGAACATCCTCCTTTTTTTTTTGAAGTCTTAAAAACAGGCCAGTCACAGAAAGGCTTTTTTTGTTAAATTTATCATGTCGCAGTAGGTATCACGAATCTGCCTGTTCTCTCGAGAAATAAACTTATTTTAGTTTCCACTCTAACGAGGTCGCCGGTCTAATTTGGAAGGCACTGTAGGTCGCTTGACGTTTCGTGTTTGTAGATCGTTCTGTTTATTTTCACAACTGATTAACGTTTTACAGCTCTTGAATTTTCTAATATAATATTTACTAGATGATATATTTACTAGGTGTTGTTGTCTTAGTTCAACTGATCTCGAATAGATGGCGTCTTTTACAAAATAAATAAATAAATCTATTTTTAAAAGAAACACTTAATTTTGATTTGTTTGTTTATTTTTCGTCAGATTTGTAAAAAGTGCATTTTTGTTCCAAGTTCTAAAGCTGCAGGCTTACGTGATTATTTTTATTTGTAACATTTATAATAAGTAGTATTTTAAAGGGTATTAAGGTAGGCATGGCCATTTGTTACCTAACTAATCAAATGTTAGAATGTTACCAAGCGTTTCTGCAGCCAAATCATTTATTAAATTGCTAGACAACAGAAATCAATAAAATACCATTTTGTCCCGGTTCGACAATCAATTTTTCATTCACATGCCACAACTCCGGTGGCTCGGTTTTATTATCTCCACAATGCACTCGCTTCCACAATTTCAGCTACATTCAACTGAACACAACTTCAAAACACTGCTATGTTTCATAATAATACCTGATTTTCTCGCTTAGATTTTTTACTAAGTATCTACTATTCTAGAAATATATAATAAAAATAAAATATTAACTTATTGTAAATAATCCTAACTAAGAAATGTGAAAGGCTTGTTTGTTTGTCCTTCTTTCACGTCAAAACGGAGCAACGGACCGCGTGTTTTTTGCACAGATACAGATGAGAGGGCTGGAGAAAGAAATATGATAATTTATCCCAGAAATACATTAATTGGAAAGTTTTAATATAATACAATAGTAATTTAAATACAATTGGGAGAATAAAATAATCGCAGCAATCGTTATTTCAATAGATTTTAGATGGATAAACTGCAAACAATCTCTTGGTACAAATTATAAGCACAAAAAACAATTATACACTGTATCCCACTGAAATTCTTAATAACTTCTGTAAAGTTTTCCTAAGGAACGACAATCATTAAAAAGCAACGGAGCGACGCATAATCGATTATTTTCTAACTTGAAAACTGGAACAAAATATAACTTTTCGTTTACAATTTAGGGCGCTACGTTTAGTATCTAACTACTTTGTTTCGATGAATTCCATAACTTTGTTATTCAAAATTGACAAATTATTTTTAAACGACTTGTAATTTTTTATGTAATTTTTTGTAAAAGACAAAAAAAAATTTTATAATATAAATTTGTGGCTGACTGGTTTCAAGAATTTTGAAAAAGTATGATTCATAATTTGTTAGTCTTTTTATTTTATTCTATTGTTCGTATTAAAAATAAAAGTAACATTAATGTTATAATTGATCATACACTGGGGGGAGAACAGTTGTTTGTGTGCATCCAAACCCCATGCCCTAAGATGGGACAATCCCATATGTTGGCTATCGTGTTCAGGATGGTGTTGCGGCTACCGCGGACTGAAAGTACATTTTTATGGCATTTTTGTATGAACTCTATGTTGTATGTTGTATGGGCTCTACGGGCTAAATCGGGGTGGAACGCTACTTATAAAAATAAACCTGTAAAAAAAGTTAAAAGTTTAAGTACCTAATGTTAATGTTTGTATTTTGGAAGCACAAATTACTTCCCTTCTAAATTGCTTTTGTAAATTAATTGTTGCTATTAATTTTGTTCGCAATCTTAGCGGAATTCGTCTTGAATTTACATTTTGTGTCTGCGTTTATATTAAAAGTTCTATCTATACAAAAAAAAATGGTGTGAAAGCTAAATAAAACAAATTGAAATTTTATAAATATAAAATTTATATGATAATAGTACATTATGACACAAGTGAGCTAAGTTTGTCATTGCAGTCGAGGCTGGATTGCGGATTCACGCGTGTCATACGACGTTTTTCAACAAACTTATTTTCAAAACAACGAGAAATGGCGCGCGGATTTTTTTTGGATAGTGCTGCGCGCAATACTCAAAGGTCAGCAGATAATCTGTGTAATGCGGCGAACTTAAAGTGTAATGCGTATGGATATGTGTGTGACAGATCTGTTCGGCCATCGAAATCGACTACAAACACGATGATTTGTATATAACTTGTAGACTTTATCGTATATTGTGTTGTAAGACCTGTTTCTTTCTCTCTAATATCTTTCATGTTGTTTGTGTCGTGTGTCGATGTTTGGGTGGGGTTGGGTATATGTGTCCTGGTTTTCAGTGCAGGTTGAGCTAACAGGTTGTCCTCGCGATCACAGACATTGGCAGAAACATATGTGCTCTGGAAACGAACAAGAGCCATATGTACTGTACGTACAGAGAAAGGAACAATAATCTTTCTCACCGACCACTCCTTTTCACAAGTAAAAATGTATTGAAACTTGACATTGGCAAATCATCGTTTACACTGATGGAGCCATAATAATAAAAGATGAAGAAGAAAACTGACAACGGACCGTTCGAATTGTATGAGTCTGTGGTCGATTTCGGTCGACGCGCCGGCGATTGGATAAATGTGTGGGCAGCTTTAAAGACGGACGAACGATCTTATAATGGTTCCTTGTGTCACTACGGATCCCTAAAAAGAATGCGAAACCCCAAGTTTAAGTTCTATGAATATTGAAACGTCCTGAAATTAAATTTTAGACCCTCTAGTGGTTCATGCCAACAGGTAGTGGAATCGCAGGGTTTTATAATTAGCTGTGACGGAAACTTCGGCTGGATTTGCCCAACTAATTCAAACAATGTACTTTGATATGCAAACGACGTTTGAACATAACTCCCCCTCAAAATATCTCTGCAACAACTAGGGACCACTTTGGCAGAAATTCTACTTTATTCGTAGTTTTGATAAATATATTCTGCTTTCTAAGTGCCTGATATTATTATATAGGTATGTTATTGATATTGCTTAGAAATATGCCAAAGAAATATTGCCAATAAGAGGTTTCATATTTTCGCTGTAATTTTTTTTCTAAATATATATTATTTATAACCAGTTGCCCGCGACTTCGTAGTTGCATTAGGAATAGAGAAGTAATTTATGTAAATGCGACACGCAGGGATTCGTATGATTTTGATTTTCCATACAAACGTTTAAACCCCATTTTACCCCTTTAAACCTTCTTCTTTTTCTCCCGCTACACGGGGTCGGCTTTCTTAATCATGCGACGCCACGTGGTCCGTCGCTGTGCGTCCTCCTACCTCAGACCCAGTTCCTTCCATTCGTCAGTGGTCTGGGGTCTTCCTCTTCCCCTCTTTATAGTAGCCTTAAAGGAGTTGATTTTCGAAAAATCCTGTGTTAGTGCACATAATATGGCCTGAAGATGTAGTACCTTTAATTAAAATAATAAACATTTAACAATAATTAATAATAAAAAAAAATATATAACTAACCTAAAACTAAAACATAAACAATTAATTTTCAAAACCATAACGCACAGGTGGCCTGCGCTCACGACTTGGAGACTGTGCCTCTACTATAATTTTTTTTATTATTCACACACCCGTCGCCGCCGAATCATCTGAACTGAGGCCACCACTCGGGTATAACAGTAGAGATCACGATTGTCCGACTCTAGTAGACGCGGTACCATTCCGTTGGCCATATGTTGATCAACGCCTTATCTGATTTATGTGCTATGAACCACCGTACCGTCACTACTGATGAGGCCATAATCCGTGTCACCAATCATATTTACTATTTTGCTTTTTTGCCACTTAGTAATTCCTAGACGATAACGTACGATACCACACCAGATCCTCCTGCTCGAAACCTCGCACTATCTCACCCGCCCCTCTTACCTGGGCTTGCCGAGCAGCGCGTACTATTGGCTCCTAGTCTAGTACGAATCACTCTACCTTGTAGTAACTTAGCTGAGCTCTAACCGGTCGCGCAGTGTGGTGTATTCCGATATATTAATAAAAATCGGTTAACAACCGTATCTACATCTATTCGCTGATCAAGAGCTTTTTACAGGATCTCATAGCATTCTCAGCCGCCCCGTTCAGAAAAGGTATGTTCAATACCATTACTGGTAATAAAGTTTGCAAACTCTGCACTGGAAAATGGCGGACAAATATCAGTGACTTTCCGTTTTGGTAAACCGAATCGTGTCCTTCTTATTTTTTTTCACAATACTAGCTGAAGTAGTATCAACTTTAATAAACTCTATGCATTTAGAAAAAGCATCCACCCTAAATCTAAATGTAACCTAGATCATGGACGGTCTGGCCACTGCCAAAAGGGTGGGGTGTGACCAGAAGGAACGTCGGCAACACGCGCACACACCTCACAATCCTGACACATACTCTACAGTCTCATAAATACCTGACCACCACACATAACTACGAGCTAATTGCTTAGTTTGAGATTCATGTAACTCTTTTAACACTTTATTAACACATTTTGCAGGAATTACCACTCTGTGTCCCCACATCAACATCCTCATTCCTCATATAACTCCGATTTCCTACTAAAGTAAGGCTTTATCTCACCCGTTTCTACCGCAACTGGCCACTTATCTCTAACATATGCCATTATTCTACTCAAAACTGAATCTCTAGATATTTCTTATTTTAGTTTATTATAACACATTAGCATTGCTTCTGTTGCAAAATGTTTCCTCCGGACATTCAGGAGGGTAATTCTCTCTATTTCCTTTATGCATTCTAATCATCCGCGATAACGCATCTGCAGTATTTTTATCGGAACTCACATATTCTATCATATCAAAATCAGAAGCTGACAAAATTAAAGCCCACCTTTGTAGCCTACTCGCAGCCATACTTGGTAAACCTTTATTAGGATCGAAAATACTAAATAAATCTATTGATGAAACTTCTTCACAGCGAAAACTATGGCTGACACCACCTTCTGTATTTGACAATAGTTTATTTCAGCTGGTGTGAGATCCCGCGATGCACAGATCTTTCATATCCTCTCAAAGAATCATCAGCCTGTGTTAACACTGCTCCCACGTCGTATGCAGTCGCATCGCAACTCACCACTAGCGGTTCTATTAAATCATAGTTTATGAACCAGTGTTGTTTAATGTTTTCCATATTCATTGTGTCTTATTTTTCAAAAGTATACCTGTATAACGGATTCAAAATAAAACTTAAATTATTAACAAATTTCCCATAAAAATTGACCATGCCCAGAAACGATTTAAACTCAGAAATATCTTTAGGAATAGTCATATCTAAAATGGGCCTTATCTTTTCAGGACCTGTTTTAATGCCCTCCTTATCAATGATAAAACCTTAACAAAGAAAAACAGTTTGTTTAAGTTTCAACCCATATTTCATGAGCCTACCAATTACTCTGTCTAGTATATCTGAATTGAATCCGTGGCTATTAAAATTACATCTAAAAATACTACAACGTTTGGTATACCAGTTACCACTTAGAACATTCGTCATTAAGAGGCTACCTTCACATTAAATCATATTTTTCAAATCGTTTTGAGTGAAACCTAAAGCTCTTACAAATACAGAAAAAATTACATGTTATAATTAATCATATTTCATATTAATCTGTTAATCGTATAACATGTTTTAAGAAACTTTGCTCGATAGAAAAAAATTGCAAAGTAGCCTCTGAAAATAGTCTTCTTTCCAAATTTCTCATTAGTACATGAAGTATTGTTTATTAAATTAAGTATAAATTTGTATCATCTATTACTAAAGTAAGATGTTAATTTAGATTTTCAAGAAAGATACTTCTTTAATTTAAATAAATTATTTTTGATTTGTCACTTAGGACGTTTGTTCCAAGCACCTTCCGTGCGCCTCTTCTCTTTTGTTTCTATTCAATGCGACAGAGAGAGATTCAGCGGAGAGACCAATCGATCACGTAGCGCTAAGGTAGCGCTAGAGTATCGTATGCAGCTAAACCACGCCCCTCAAACTATGATTTTATTTGAATGTATCGTCTTAAGAGTGTAGTGTACCGCGTCCATGTCCATACAAACGGAGAAAACGTTTTACTACCCCTAAATATCATTTAATTTTAACGATTTTGTAATATGTTACTGACATAATGAAAAACTACGTACGTATTTTTTCCTTTTTTCAAAATTCGTAATAGGTCAAAAGTTATAAGCCCCTCAAATCTCGGTTTTTTTGGTTCATAACTTGCTCGTAATAAACCGTCTGTATTTGAGAAACAAAGCAAAATTTCAACGAAAGCAAAACGTACGTACGTAGATTATAATCTGCTAAAACGTTTGACACCAAAATTATAAGGTTTCGTTATAGTTTAGTAGGTGTAAATCGTTTTCCCCCAAAACGCAATTTTCAACGAAGAACATACCTACAAACACTCACGAGCTGCAGTGTTCTCTGTCGCACTGATGCCCGGGGGAAGAGCGCGCTTGAGAATATGATTTTCTAAATACCTATTTCGCTGCGTACGCTGAGCTACACGATCCTCTTAACCGCTGGAAAATACCCGGACTGGAGGCTAAACCAAACAATAATCTATCATACATAAATAAACACCGATAGATATTAATCACTGTATATCGTTTTGTATCATCAAACTCTGTTGCATTATGTTTTATGTTATTTATTATGTTTGTGACAAATCAATTTTAATATTGTATTATTAAGTTTCTAAGAGCAAATCATCTGTTTTTGGTAATGGATATTTGTCTACAAATAAGACGCGATTTAATATAATCCGCACAAATTCGAGTGTTATCATCTGGCTTGTTTACTATCACTAATGGTGCGGCCCAGTCGGATGTGTCGACACTTTCATTGATAAATGATTTCAATATCGCATCAAGTTATAGTATATTTCAACGCAGATGGTTTCTTTGGACTCATCAATTTAGATAATAACTCATATGCCCTCTAACCCATAACTGTGAACAAGTTCGGTAACTTGGAATCCTCTTATATCTTATTCACTTTAAAAAACATCTTCAATCTTTCTACATATTCATGGAACTCCAATAGGCATTTTCATTTAATCAGTTATGTGACATTATGTCACTCTCCGGTTCTCATACTATCTCTGTGCAAAAAATCACGTCGATTCATTGCTGTGTTGCGGCGTGAAAGAAGGACAAACATACAGACACATTTTCTCATTTATAATTTTAGTTATTAGTTAGGTATTTACTATGGTAATTTATAAAAAAAAACATATTTATAGTAACAAAATGTTGGGGTTTGTTAACTATTCTCACAGATCGTGCCCTTTCCTGTTCAGGATGGCTTTGCAGGCATGCAGATTTAGATCCGTATTTTATAGGGGTTCTAAATATTTATACACGCGCCCGTTGGGAGGTAATGGGTACTAAATCTTACTGTGCCTAACTCAGCTGTAATATTTGTTAATAAAATAGCCCTTTTAAATTATTCTCGAGTATTTTTTCTGTTTCTACGTGAATTATTGAAATCTGTATTCAATTCTCAAACTAGCTATTAGAGAAAAGTTGAGCTTGACTTTTTGACGGTATGATGAATATAAAAGAAGCGAAAGAGGTATGTCAAGATCGTAGCAAATGGCATTCTATAGTCTCTGCCTACCCCTCTTGGGATAAAAGGCGTGATGATAGATAGATAGTTTTAAAGCGAGCGAGAGATCTAATCGCCGATGAATAATTATTACTGTAATTTACAATATGGACGTGCGAAGCCATGGGCAATTTCGACTTTTTTTCATTTTAAGGGTTCCGTACTGAATCTAAAATATTGAAAATAAAAATTGG
The DNA here is from genome assembly GCA_963924495.1 of Nemapogon koenigi. NCBI lineage: Eukaryota > Metazoa > Arthropoda > Insecta > Lepidoptera > Tineidae > Nemapogon > Nemapogon koenigi. Next base: position 6,347,825 of record OZ004649.1, on the reverse strand, counting down.
AAATATACTCACTCATTGTTTACAGGAAAACCTAAACGAAAATCATGTCTTAATGTTCTCAAAGAAAATAGTAGGTATGGTTAGGCGGGTGAAATCGCGGACAGAAGCCATAGAGTACTATGGAGGGGCCATAGACGGGCTCCCCCTTTCGCCAAATTTTTCCCCTTTGACCAGTTAAACTGACCAAGGGCGCAGTAATAAGTTACCTTAATTTCGTTGGGATTGTTTTGTGTCGCGAGACAGCTTAGAGCTCTAGGAAAATTGTTAATTGTGATGTTTTAAATGGGAAAGGTGATCTAGGACGTCAAACTTGCGGGAACATATTGTTTCCAATCATTAATTATCAATATTATGTTTGTATTTTAACATAATCATCATATAACGTAAAATCCGTTGCGACAATAAAACGACAGAAAAATACAGTGATACAGGGGCTAGTACTAGGCGTTTACCTCCCCCCCCGCCAAAAGTGGCAGAAAAAATTGTTCGGTGATTTACACGCTACACGTCTCCTTTGGTATATACTCAAAGACAGAAGCTAATATCAAATAAAAACCTTACGATAAAAGTTGCAATTAGGAAAGAAATTGGATGGAGACAGGAAAATAAGTATGGAAGGTTTCTAAAGGCGACGCTCACAATTAGACCCCAAACAAATATTGATGTGTTTCATAAAACCGAATGGGACATAAACACGTACTACCCTCAGAGCAGATAATAAGAGCAGGGCGTATGTGACCAAACTCTCATTAGTTCGCAGCAGCTTTGTTTATTGGTAACAAATTGTAAAGACTTTGATTTTCCTGTCCATATCAAACAGAACCTAAAGTGTTCACCTGGAGAAGATGGTTGCAATATTTTTCAAGGATTTTAGACACCAAGAATATTTAGTTTCGAAAATACGTAAGAGAAAATGTTTATCAATAAGTTCTATAAGTATCCTAATGATATACAAACTCTATTTGATATCTAAAAATGTTTATTTTTGTTGTCGAAAACCAACATCCCAAACACGACCTTTTACGTCCCTTAAATGATATATTGCGTGGAGGTACATCCCCAAAAAGATATTTGTTATGTGATCCTTTGTAAGAAAAATTTCAATTTTCTTCCTTCTATATTGAATTTCCCTATGGAAATGAAGTTAATAAATTAAAATACATCAGGTAGCAAAAATAAGTGATTGTTAGACCATCGGCCAAAGTTGAAATGAATGGTTTCAGATAACGATCGACTGGCAACTAAAGTACAAAAACTTAATGTAAATATGTACCTGCTATAATACGTATTATTATAATTTTTCTTTGTTTTTATTTCTTCACGGGTGTAAGGCAACGGTGGTACGGTTCCAGGGTACCCAGCTGAAGACCAAGTCTCCCTCGTTTGAACGTATTAATAATATTAGTATAGATTAAAAAAGGGCATGCTTTTCTGTCTGTATGGGAAATACACAATATACGTAGAAAATACGTACGGGAAACATGAAACAAATAAATGAAACAGCGCATAGTTTATAACGCCTGATATAAAAGAAACATACATGACAGCGACTTGCTGTAGTATTATTTTGATAGGTGTTATGTTTTGCATCCTAATTTATCTAGACATTTATCTCGGCGTCGCCCGTGAAATGTGGCAAACCTAAAAGATTTCCGGGATATAAATTAGCCCATGTCATTATCCAACCATTTCTGTGCAAAAAATCACGTTGATCCGTTTCTCCATATTAACGTGTAAAAGACAAACACTCTTTCGCAATAATTGTAATATCAGTTAGAGGAAGTTTGAATACCTACCTACCTATTTTCTACGTGGAAATATTTGAAAAGTGACAGGCAAGAAGAATATCCGGGAGTAGCCAATTTTATTTTAATTAATTTATAAGGGCGGATTGCTAGTTTTAGATGCAGATAGTCCCGGGTTCGTATCCCAACATCAATGCGTATGTGTATTATTTCCAAAATCTTAGCCTAAAATATAGGATCTAATCAAAAATTAAAAATAATATAGAGATCAATATTATGTCTACTCTAAATTATCGTTCAACTAATTTCCAATAATACGACCTACTATTACAATTCGACGAACAAATAAAATTACAGCCAATTCAGAATTTCTGTGTCAGAAGCCTTGAACTAAACAGAGAAATTATTTAGCCGCGAGGCTACTCGTGCGACAATAGGGTATAAAACGCCTTTGGCTGTAAGATGAATAGTATGTATGTATTTATTACCATTGACTTTGACAGTCTTTGGAAAATTTACTTTAACCACTTCTTCAAAAATATGAGAACATTTCTAGAGATATTAATAAATGGGGGCCTAACTTTTTACAAGGTGTCAGTGGGTAATTAAATATTACAAGTTAACCCACTTTCCGATGTTTAATTGAGCTGCAAATTACATGAAAACGCAATATAATGGTGTCATAGCTGGTCTGATGATTGCTCCGGAAGGTGGCCACAGGAACTCTGTAAAGAAACGACGTAACCCCATCAAGTTTGGGCTAGTTTGATTTGTCTTCACAAGTACTCTGGTCTTAGATGATGTCCAGGGTCCTGATGATGGAGCCGGAATGTGGCCACAGGAACTATGTAACGAAACGATCGAGTTGAAGCTCGTTTGATTTGTCAAGTGTCAATGTCAAGTTACGCACCCTCGTTTTCTCTCCTGTTGTTAAATTTTGTGTTCTCTTCAGTTACCTTTCATCGAAGAATATGCACGCCATTTTCCAGACTAATACAATTTCATTCCCACATCGTAACCGCGATAAACAGCTATTAGCACAATGACGTTCGCGTATCGATCGACTGCTTTATTGATTGACATTCTTTAGCTACGCCGTAGAGCTTACGGCAATGGTTTAGAACGTTTTTCAAGAATATAAGTAGTGGATAAAACCTGGGTTCCAAAAATACTATAGACAAATATGCACATGGCTTTTTCCCACTTCGCTTAGGTATGGACCTACTAATTCTCATCTCCTATTATATCCCCTTAGGGGTTGCATTTAAACAAAAAGTAGCGTACGTCCTTGACAAGGGTTCAAGCTTACTCCGTATCAAATTTCATCAATTGGTTCAGTGGTTTAACCGTGACGGAGTGACAAGCAGACAGACAGAGTTACTTTAGCATTTATAATATTAATTATAGCTTTATAACAGTAAAATAATATTTTAGTGATTTTTGAGTTTACATCTTGTGTTATTTAAATTAGCTTCCTATAACCCATAAAGGACATTATGTAACACTAAGGAAACAATGGTTGCCAATATTGCCCAAGTTTATGATTAATTGATACCAATGCTAGGCCTAATTGGAAATTATCGAAGCTTAGAATGTGTTATCGAAAATTATAACTACGAAGGGGACTTTATTGGAAAGTAAGGGTTATATCGGAATATATATAACCGTCGCGTCGTGTCGTTGACTGACTGAGAATCAACGCACAAAATCACGGGCAACTTAGCAGTTGCTTGATAATTCGAAAGTCGGACACACAGACAACAAGTACATTGGTAACTCGGTATTTTATTCATAAATTAGTTAGTAACATTAAAAATGGGCAAAATAATAAATCGAAAGGAATTATAGTCGATAGAAGAACTAGGTACATGATCTCGTCCCTCCATCCCCTTTTCGCATCCGCACTGCTTCGATTGACACGTTCTGCCTAAATACTTAAAGCGTTCTGCATACGAACGAAAAAGTTTAGTGACTCGTTCCAGTGTCGCACTGTCAAAAAGTGGAATAAACTTCCGGCGTCGGTCTTTCCTGCTTCCTACAACCTAGGATCCTTCAAGCGAAACGTGAAAAAACATCTCTATGGGCATATGCCATATGTCATATTCTGCCAATTGCGCGCATTCTTGGACCAACTATACATGGCGGTGGCAAGGTCACATGTCGTCTTCTCCATAAAAAAAATTAGCATATTATTTTGCAACTTTCTGCATTCGTTGGGGAGTATTCCCTATTACTCTGATTCGTTGGGTTGTTCTGTACATCTATAGCTTGACACGTCTCTTCAATATGTATTTGAATGAAATTTAGCACTTTTATGTAGACTTCAGACCGAAAATTGAGGTGAATGAGGGTCGTGGAAATTTAAAAACTCACAGTAAGCAAGATTTTTCAAATTTTCGTAACTGATTTTTAATTATTAAATAATTTTAAATAATATTTTAAAAACGTAGATCAATTCCCAATAGTGGCATTCAACCAGGCTAACCGGTTGCTCAAGGAACCCTAAAAATAGCTTAGTTATGTCTACTTCAATTCCGATTTGCAAACCCGCTGTCGTTTACAGGGTTCACGTTAATTAATTTGAACCCTAAACGGATTGGACAGATCGTAGGTAATTTAATATTTAATTTGCTAAACCGCCACTGACCAACTAGCAGATTGTTTAGGCAACGGTCTCTGATTTGCATATAAACACAACGTTATGTAGGCACAGTATAAATAAAGTACACAGTTGGACCGCGTCAGTACAGAATATTTCTTTTAATTAAGGACTCTATGGCAGCCTACCTTTCTAGAGGAGATGTGTAGTTTTTTTAAAATATTATCAGAATTTTGAAAAATACTTTGTTTATTTCAGTCGTTTCAGTTTCATATAATCAATACGGAAGAATAAAAAACCGGCAAAATGAGAGTCAGACTCGCACACGAAGGGATCCATACACTCAATAGTATGCATTAAGATCGGATTGACGCCTCTGTATGGTGCAGGAACAAATTAGCGCTAGTACGGCTCACACTTGGCCGGTTTTTATTATTTGTTGATTAATAAAAGAGTATGCATTATAGTTATACTAGTTAGACGTTTGTATATATTGCCATTATTGCCATGCCGAATAAAACACGTTTCTTGTGTTTTTTATTATTCTGGCTCTACCTACCTATTACGGTTCAAAAAGTTGCCGGTGACTGGCGGATGGACGCACGGACAGCGGAGCCTTAGTAATAGGGTTTCCGTTCTCACCGTAGATACGGAACCCTAAAAACAGTCACGGGATTGCCGACAGACGTAAAAACTTAAAACTATGAATAACAGTGATTTTTAATTTATATGTATAAGTATCTATAGTTGGATCCAACAAGGAAAATAATCCCAGAGTGCAGGCATATTATAGGAGTGTAGCATTCATAATATTATTATAATATAATATAAGGGTGGTTTATAAATGTAGTGATGGTGTAGGCATAACGATTTAACAATAAATTTATAATAAATGCATCGTTGGTTGTAGGATTTCTTTACAAAACGCTGAAATATTCATCCCTACAAAGCTTTTTATGTTCGGGTATTACAGTGAAACAGGCTCAGTAAACAACGACCTTTTTCCAAATATTTTTCTTTCGCTCGCCTTGGTTTTAGTAACAGTTCTACATAATTTAACTTATTAAAAATTAGCCCGTGTTAAATATAATTAAAATTCACGCAATTTTTATTGTTCCGTCGGGTTCCGTAGTAAAACAATTACATCGTTCAGTACGTAGGTACAGTCTTTCAAACAATTCTATTTTAATTTTTTTAATTTTATATTATATCATACTCCAGTTAGAGATCTCAACTATAACGCAATAAAACATTTTCTATCTTTAATTTTTTTAATACTTACGGCAGATATTTTTTATTTAAAGTTGAGATGAAAAAAAAATTAACCTAATTCATTGACATTTCGAAATTTGTTTAATGATTCAATTTTTTTTTATATTAAGTATTCGTTAAATAAATCTGGAATACTGACCTTATTAAAAACTTTTAATGAAAGTTATAACAGGTACCGAGACAAATAAACTTTTCGAAATAAAAAATAAAACAGTATTGCAAATTGAAGAACCCTTGGTTGGAGCCGATTATGAAACTCATTTACTCTACAGGCAGGTTTTTAAACGAATATTTACTAAAACTAAATCGGTTTTTTATTTTTATTATTTTAACTACTTTTACACGCTTTACATTAGTTTCACCTGTAACGAACTATGTAATAAAATTCACGCATGTAAAGAAATAATGGAATTAGAATTTAACAAACTTCTAATTTGTCGCGTCCATTTGGCGGGATGACAATACAATTATTTGGGACCATCGATCTGATGATGGAGCCAGGATGTGAATATCGGGGAAAATGAAAGTTTTCTATGGGATTTTTGTATGAACTGAATACCATATTAGGGAATGATAGTTAAGTTACACGGGCGAAAAGCCAGAGAGCAATTATTGTACATATTGTATGGTATATAAAAAAAATCTTCATTGGTTGCCTTACAACTCCCGGAAACCGTTGGCGGCCCCATGGTACCCAGCAGAAGACAAAGTCTTCCTCATTTAGCCGAAGATTTTTTTGAGGCTATACCTAACGAGTGGCCAGCTCTGTTGAGGTATGTAGATGGAAAAGCCTCTTTGGTATATAATATATACAAGAATTGCCCGCTTAAAGTTATAATAAATGGGACGCCTTAAATTCGGTAGGTAAAGTAAAAGCTAAGGTACGATTTTTATATTTTTATTTTAAAGATTAAGCTATTTTAAGAAACTAATTTTAATATTTTTGATTTCTATACAGTAGTTTTTTTATAATAAATTATCAAAGTTTTGGCACAGATGACGTCATTTTGTCGGCTGAATACTTCAATACCTTTGATATGTTGGTACAGAAAAAAGAACATACAGTGGTGGACATATAATTAGGAACGGCTAATGTTACGAGTAATGTTTGTGCTTTGATTTGTATCATAGCATTAAATACTTAGTTGTATTTAAAATAAATTAAGAACATCATAACGGAGCCCTATCATTAGTGCATTTATGAATCTAATTTAGAAAACAATACGACTTTTCAATTTATTTTTTTGTAACAAAATGTTTAAAAACTCATTTTGTGCAAGTTTTGGTGACTGGACAAATAATTAAGAACGGGAACAAAATCAAAACATCAGACATTATTTTTTCAATCAAATTTAATAAATTTAATAACATGGCTTAGGACGTATTAATATGTTTAAAAAAATGTTAATTTAATATTTTGTAGGATAACCATTGTTGGCAATAACTGCACTGCAGCGACAAGGCATTGAGGCTATTAAATTTTCACAAGTTTGAATAGAAATCTCGTTCCACGATTGCACAAAAGCTTTATAAAGTTCGGTTAAATTACTTATTCTTTTAGCAGACACACTCTTCTTTACGGCATATCAAAGATTCTCAATGGGATTCAAATCTGGGCTATTTGCAGGCCAATCCAATATAGAGATAATATTTTCACTAAGAATTTTTTTAACTGAATGTGCACACTGCTTCGGATCGTTATCATGCTGAAATATCCAGAGAACTGGTAATGTTTCCTCAACGTATGGGATCATTGTTTCTTCTAATATTTCTTTATATTTAAACTGGTCTAGCGTACCTTCGATTTTTCTGACAGGACCTACACCATGTCCAGAAAAACATCCCCAAACTTTTATGTTTCCTCCTCCATGCTTAACTACTTTTTTGTGAATTTCGGATTTTGTGCTTGGTTTGCAGGACGACGAACATACGATTTATCGTCTGAACCCAATCTATTTATCTTCGTTTCATCAGAAAATAATACATGTTTCCATTGGCTTTCCGTCCAATTACCATACTTTCGGGCGAAATCTAACCTCGCTCTTCGATGCTGCCTCGTGACGAGCGGTACTTTTCGAGCGAGTCTTCCAAATAATTTAGCTTCAACTAAGCGTCGACGTACCGTACGTGAGCATACACTTTGTTCGGGACCAAATACTTCATTTCTGATATTCTCAGAGCTTTTGAAAGGATCCACCTTCGCTGAACGAACAATCATGTAATCCTCACGAGATGTCGTTTTACGAGATTTAGGTTTGCGTGGGATATCATCGGTGGTGTTAAACTTCTTAAAGTGATTAACAGCATTAAAAACTTTCGTTTTAGAGCATTTCAAATAATTAGCAATCTTTCCATAAGACCAATCACGTTGAAATAGTGTCACCATTATTTTTCGTGTGGATGAATCGCAACTTTCCTTCTTACCCATTATTTCTTAAATAATTATCAAACTTTAAAACTAGGAAAATTAACGAATAAGGACTCTCATTTACCGCGCAATCTAATAATACATTTATTTTTACTAAATTTTTAATTTACAACAAAACTATTTTGCGTTCTTAATTATTTGTCCAGCGGCCAGTGCGCTCGGAATACAACCTCCTTTACATTATTATATTAAAAAATATAAAAAGTTAAGATGTTTTGTATAATAATTATATCGATTTATACGTCGATAATATAATTACATTATGACGTGATCAAAAGTTATTATTGATAAATTAATACAAAGATATGAAAAAAATTATGTTTTTAGGATTGTTCGCTTGTTACCGTTCTTAATTATATGTCCACCACTGTATGTGTTCTTTGACTTTGACATTTAACAAACAATAGTGTTGCCGTCTCTAAATCCTACAAAATCTACCAAAACCTACCATTTCTGCACAAAACATATTAAAACAACAACAAAGAAACACATCTTTACGGCTTTTATACCGTAGTCTGCATAGTTGTTGTGATACAAAATATATACAAAGGTCAAAGAATACCCTACCATAAAAAATGCTTAAACATTCTTCCTAAATAATAAACTAGACTAGTTATAAAAACTAGGTACTGAAATAGTAGTATATCTAGTAACAGGGTAACATTGGTTGACAAGTTGACAAGTAAATATTTTGCTTTTATTTAGCCGATATAATGACGTCATTCATAGGTGAAATGTAGGTTAAGTAAACTAATTGTTTTTGAAAAAATAAAGACAATCTCACGATTTTAAGAACTATAAATTGAAAAATACGGATTATTAAACCAATATCTCGAAACGGTTTTGGATTCAGCATACCTTAACTTTTACTTTACATACCGAATTGCGGCTAAGAACCGTGTAATCCAGGTTACTCAATGAACGTTTTCCTACTTTAGTCTATGTTGTTTGTGATATTTTTTAATTACGAAATTCCTATATCTAGATAATATTAATTACAGAGAAGTATATATAGTTATAAATAAAATTTTATTTAAAATACTTAAAAAAATAATCTTTACGGGTTGCCTTACAGCTAGCTCACTGGAACAAAGATAAAGTCTTCCTCACTTAGCCGAAGATTTTTTGAGGCTATACCTAACGAGTGGCTGGCTAGCTCTGTTGAGGTAAGTAGAACGGTTTGTCGGATAATGTACATAGATTTTCTACTATAAAAACCCATTGGTACATGGTCGGATGTGGAGATCGAAACCGCGACTTCTCAGTTGTGAGCTAATTTCAAAATTTTTTACTTAAAATTATGGACGTAAGCATATTTTAAGCCAATTAAAGGTAAATAAACTACAATTAAGAGTAGAAATGCCTACGATATAAAATACATGCACAATACATTCCTCATACACTTACCTAAGAATATTTATGTATTCACATCAGACAAAGATACATTATAACAGCACTTATCACATTTAAAGTTTGTAAAATTGTAACTAAAATATACTATTTTACATTTACACATGATGAAAACTTATTATGTTACCATTATTATTGTTTTTTCATAAAGTTTCGTAAATTGTCAGAATGAAATGCCACGAACGTCCCGACGCTTCCACGTTCGACAAACTACTGAAAGCTTGAAAGCTTTGTGCGAATACTGAACAGTGAATATGAACATTTGTTATTTGAACTTTATATATCTTAATTAATTCAAAGAGCTTTCTCTACTTACTTTGACTAGGTAGGCCCAGGTAAAAGGGCAAAATATTTTATGATGTTTATATGAATGAATGTTTTGTCTAATTTTAATTGTTTACACAACACTATAATAACCTTAAATCTAATCTAAACATTAAAAATCACTGGTCCGGTTGGAATAGTGGCAAAAATACTGGCTGCATTTCCTCGCTGAATCGTTGAGTGAGGAAGGAGCTGATCAGTCGAGTCGAGGGGTTATATCTTTAATTATCTAATTAAATAGTATGAGACCGATTTTTCTCCAGTTTTTTAATACTTGAAACTGTAGGCACAGAATTTAACTGCTAACAAGACCCGACACGGTCCTAAAACCATCGTTGACCTTAAAATCAATGTTGCCAATTCTTGAAAAAATTAATTATCATAATACTAGTAATTGACCAAGAACGAGTCGAATCGCGTTTTTTTCGTTTAGGTTTCCCTGGTAACTGTGAGTGAGGTGACGCCTTATATTTTTTTTTTTTTTTTTTTAAATTTAAGAGTCAGTAGTTTCGGAGATAAGGGGCAATTTCGTAGGATGTAGGGATATCCAAAGTTACATACAAACTTTACCCCTTTATAATATTATAATAATTATCCGAACCCTCAATTATCCGAACAATGACTTAGTAACGTTGGCGCAAAATATACATTGTTGCTCGCTGCCACGGCGACGATTTAAAAAAAAACATTCGACTTATTTCAGGTGTTTAAAATACATTATATATATATTTTTTTATTTATTTAGCCATCCTATAGATAATTACATTTGCATAAATCACATAGTCAACTCACACTTCATATTAAACTCCATTACATAATAGGTATACATAACCTTCATCCATTTACAACATCACATAGTTAAATTAGACATAATAAAATTTTAGGTATTAATTAAATGAAATCAAAATAAATTATGTCAAATTAAATTAAAATTAGTCAGATTATATAAAATAAAATAAGTGAAAGCAAATCAAATTAAATTATTTAAATTAAATTAAAAATTAAATGAAATATATTAATCAAAGAAATAAATTAAATTAAATCCAATCAAATGAAGTCAAATTAATCTATACTATCTATAGGTCATCCCATTCTGAGCAAAGGCCTTCCCCATCTTCTTCCATCTTCTTTAAAATACATACATGTAGGTATATATATTTCAACGTTAATATGTATGTCAAATTTTATGTATGTAAAAAGATGTTGTTTGTTTAACAATCAGGCGGTGGCTAGGTCACATGTCGTCTTCTCTATAAAAAAAGACCCACGTTTCGATTATCCGAACTTTTGATTATCTGAACTAGTCTCGGTCCCAATTAGTTCGGATAATCAAGGTTCCACTGTAGATTATATTATATTAATCAATCATCTATCTACAGTTCAATTGGGATAGGCAGATTTTCTAAGATTACGACCTACGATCATGTACATCTCTGACGTTCATCATACCTTACTGCGATTGTATGTTGCCTTCAATTAATAAATGTTCAATAGATCATGAGTGTACTAAATATTTCAATGACACTAGAATTGCGTTGTAAATAGTTTTCTTTCCTCACGGGTTACCTAACGGTTATCGAAACCGTATTATCAGTCCCAGGGTACCCAGCGAAAGAAGGTCTCCCTCTTGTTGTGTGTCGCTGGCTGAGCGGTTAACTAGTAACTAGGCGGACCACGATTTGATTCCCGTTCCCGCCATGCACCATTGGATATTTTATAATTAAAAAGTTATGTACATAATCCAGGCTTTTCCACCTGAACATACATCAAGAGAACTGGCCACTCATTAGGTATAACCTCACAAATACCATCGGCTAAAAGAGGGACACTTGGTCTTCCACTTGTCGATAGTAAAAAAAACGATAACCGCGAGAAAACTTGTTTGGTTGATTTGCGAAAACGTACCGTCACGCATCAAAAACCCGTTAACTATAGTCTGTTTATTAAAGTGTACTTTATCCAAAACAATGTTATACAGATGTTAACTAAATGATGCAGACTTGGAATGTTATAATTAAATATATTGGTCGTTAGTTGGGTTCAAAATTACTCTACTAGAAACTTTATCTCAATAAATAAATATTAAATTCTGTTCATTGGTATTTTTTCTTTCAAGAAGAACTTAAGACCGTAATAGGAGATGAAAGTTAATATGGGCTCCATGGGCGTATGTAGTATCAAAATAATTTAAATTTGGAGCTGATATTAATTAACTCAATTGATCAAATACTAGAAAAAAAGGGGTTATTTGAGTTTGATGAACAGCGTAGTTTAGTTTTAAAGCTAATTCATCGTCAATTTGAGGACTTCAAAAGAAAATAATTGCCTTTAAAAAAAAAGTGAACCGACTTCAAAAATTATGCACTGAAAAGTGTGCTTTCCGAAAGCAAAATGCACTAGTCACTATAACAAAAAATACCCAAATCGCTTCAAGTGTGCCTATAAAATTTGAAAAGTCCTCGATTTCTCCTGGATCTCGTCATCAGATCCTGACCATGGGACCACCTGGAAAGTATACCCTTTCAAACAAAAAAAAATCCAAATTGGTCCAGGCGTCTTCAAGTAGGTAATCGGGGAACATACCTACATAAAAAATACATAAAAGATTCCAACGAATTGAGAACCTCCTCCTTCTTTTAAAGTTCGGTTAAAAAGACAATTAATGCTTATAAATATGCAAGGTATTGTTGTATTGCGAAAACAAATTGTTTACAAAAACTGCATTTGTAGAACGCATCAATTTTACCATTCCATTCGTTCCGCTCTATGTAATCTCTACTTTTGACCAATCGGAATAGCGACTCTGTATCACGCTAACGAATTTACAACAATACTACCTATATAAGAAAATACCAGTGCAGTTTTAAATGGGAGTCCAGTGCAGCCGAAAGACCCTCGCTGTCGCAAAGAGGCCTCTGCTTCGTGTTCTCTTGTTAAATTAACCTTAATTAGTTTAAATTAACTGTATATATGCGTTAAGATTAGAGAACCTCATCCTTATAGATAAATTAACGGTGGCACGCTTTGACTTCCTTTTGCTTTTTTGTGGCTCTTGGAAACCGTGTTATCGGCCCAGCGGAATTCAAGTCTTCGTCATTTAGCCGATTGATACCACATAACATAATTATTTGGATATCTAATAAAATAATATATAAAAATATATTTGATTGTTTGTTCGTATTGCATAGACTCACAAACTACTGGGCCGATTTTGCTAGATAGAGTGTTCACGAGGAAGGTTTTGGTGGGTCACTAGTAAAAAGAAAAAGTAAAATAAAATAAACTAAAAATTAAATCTATACATAAAGTAACTAAATAAACCAGGTCCGCGTGGAATAGTGGCAAGAATACTGGATGCATTTCCCCGCTGAATCGCGATGCCTATTTGTTGAGCGAGACAGGCGCCAGCTCTCTTTGTCACTAAAGGAGATGATCGTGGGGATATATCTTTATTATAGTTATACTATAGTCAAAAGCTGACGCACAGGCGCTCTTAGGTTTGACTATTATTCAAATTATTAATTACACATAAACATAATCTCAACAAAATGTAACAATTTCGCAAAGTCTGGTAAAAAGTTGCATTCCGAGCAACTCGGTTTCCTAGCTGGTAAGAGGTTGTTTGAGGGATGGTTCTTTGTTTTACTACGGACCCCTAAAAACCACAGTATGCAATGCCATTTTTTTTTTTTTTTTTTTTTACGTGGGGAAATGCATCATGCATACTAAATAATACATACATACCCACTAAAACCCCACGGTACTCCATCTCGCCGGTTAGTCGGCGGGCCACGGGGACGCGTTAGCATTCTTCCGCGACCCGCCGCCGGGTGGCCGTAAGGCCCCATCTCGCTCTGGTTTTACCCAGAGCTGGCGCAGCAGCGAGTACAAACTGCTGCGCCTTCCACCTTGGTCCCCGGTTGAGCAGCGGCTGATTTCCCCCTCAACCGCCACCGGAGACCGCGGCGACCCGACTGCGATGGAAAGTGCAGTCGGGTCATGCTTCGACCGGCAGCGCAAGCGTCACCGGCGTCCGCCTCCAGCCGCATGCGCGAAGAGCCCTGCCAAACCCACAGAACCCCTGCGCAGCGGCTCCACCTCGGGTGCCGCTTAGCTTCACCGTGGATAGTGTGACGAGCACTACCACGGTTACTAAGCCCCCCCCGCCACGACAAGGCGGGTACCCCCGGGGGGGACAGTATGCAATGCCATGCCACTACCTTTGTTTTGTGACTGCACCAATGAGTTTTTAATATCTTGTTGTCCGTCTGTCTGTCTGTATATCGATGTGTAGTCTTAGGCTCTATCTCAGAAAATGTTTGAGGTATCAAGTTAAAATTGTCTTCTAAATTGTGCCTTGATCGACTTCTCGTGCTTCAGAGTGCACATAATTCGCACTTTTCTAAAAATAGAAGATACTTGCGTTTGTTAAAGAAAGGAAAAACCAACAAACCTATCTTGATCCATTAAGTGCATTCTGTTGAATTGTCTTTGTAATATGAGGAACTTGCTAAACGTGGACACTGTTTCTGGTGTCTTTGACCACAACGCAAGGTATAAATGATGTTCAGTGTTTATACCAAGACGAAAATTAATGCTATAAATTAACTTTAAAAAAAAAGTGTACCGCCTTCAAAAATTTGCACTGAAAAGTAAGAAATAATAAATATTTCGTCGTATTGGCTTGGAGGAGTTCCTTGGTTCTGCCCTTGCTGAAGAGTGGTGAACGTGACCTTGTTAAAAATTATAGGCCAATATCTATCATCCCTGTATTTGCAAAGGTGTTTGAGTTACTTATATGCCCAAAGCTTACCTGGCATCTTAAACATGCAATATCAGAACGTCAACATGGATTCATAAAGGCTAGATCTACTGTCACTAATCTAGTATTGTTCACAGAGGAAATAGCACGTAGCTTGGATAATAGGGTGCCATGTGACGTAATCTACACTGATTTTAGCAAGGCGTTTGACCGTGTTAATCACCGAATCTTGCTTGATAAGTTGTACAGCATGGGCGTGGCCGGGAGCATCATTTCATGGTTTGAATCATACCTCATTGGTCGCAGTTCAAGGGTCGTTGCCAATGGTTACGAATCGGAGATGTTTACTGCGCATTCCGGTGTTCCTCAGGGATCTCATCTGGGACCAATTTTGTTCAATGTCTTCATCAATGACATTGGCTGCTGTTTTCTGAACTCTGATCACTACTTGTTTGCTGATGATTTGAAGTTTTCGAGAAAAATCTTGACAACTCATGATGTGAGGTTACTGCAGGATGACTTGGACAGTTTGGTGAAATGGTGGACTTCAACCAAATGGATCTCAATTTTAGTAAGTGTCATGTTATTCATTTCAGTAGAAATAAAACGGGAGTGCCTGGTGTATACGCTGTGGGGGGTAGTGCTTTGACGGAGGTTGACGGTATTCGTGATTTGGGAGTGCATATGGACTGTAGGTTGCGGCTCAATACACACATAGACAAGATAACGCGAAAAGAATTCCAAACGTTGGGCTTTGTGCTGAGGAACTGCGGAGAGTTCAGGGACTCGGGAACCAAGATACTCCTCTATAATGAGCTGGTTCGGAGTGGTTTAGAGTATGCCAGCATAGTTTGGAACCCTCACTATGACATCCATATTAAAAAACTCGAGAGCGTTCAAAAAAGGTTTTGCTGGCATTTGGCATACAGCTGCAATCTTGCGAAGAGGCTTCCCGGATACAGGGATCGTCTGCGGTACTTCGGCATGAGTTCTCTGCGGAATCGTAGATGCAGACTGGATGCCGAATTCTTCTACAAACTGGTCAACTCCAAGGTCGACTGTCCAAACTTGTTGGGACAGTTGAATCTATGTGCTCCTATACGGAATCCCAGAGCTAGCGCATTTGATCCCTTCCTGCTAGCTAGATCGAAAACGGTCCTCGGTCTGGTCTCTCCTCTTAACCGTATGGTCGGACAGTATAACAAGATGCATAAGCGACACGACTTAGATGTGTTTGGTTCTCGGGCCACTTTCCAAACCACGATTGGAAAAATTGATTTTTTTGAGTGTTCTTAGTTATTAGTTTAGAAATTGTTTTCGTGTAAATTATTATTATTGTATTTTTTGTGTTATTATTATTATTCAATTACTTTTTTTTTTCTTATCAATGTTGTGTTGTTGTTATAAAAATGTTAATAGCCCTATAATTGACACTGCGTCTACTAAGTTACAAAAATGTACAATGCATATGTGTGGACGTAGGTGTTGTTGGGCTGTTTATAATAAATAAATAAATAAAAATAAAATAAGTAGAATTTGAAGACGGTTGGTGCCAAATTAGGATACAAAATTAAGTAAACATCTAAGAAGATAAATATCTGTTCAATATTATATATTTATGTTTGTACTGATGATCGTAGGTTCCTAATGAATTGTCTAGATTAGTGAATTTGGGAAGTAAGTTGTTTTTAATTTGGCACCAACCGTCTTCAAATTCTACGTCGAAATATTTATTATTTCTTACTTTTCAGTGCAAATTTTTGAAGGCGGTGCACTTTTTTTTAAAAGTTAATTTATTTTTCCCTTTTAAGTGATTTTGCTGCCTTGAGAGACAAATAATAACGCAAATAAAAAAAATTGAAAAATAAAAAAAATATGCTGCTGTGGATGCGATTTGAACCATTTGCATCCTGAGCTGCACCATACCATACCTTTAGCCGTTAGACCACCGTCGATACAAAAATTGACAACTTCGTGTCAATAGCAACCGTTGCTAAGGCTTTTCTCTGATACATAATTTTCAGCCGTAAACAGAGAAAAATTACTAAATTTCTGACAAACTACTGAACCGATTTTCGTTATATGTCTGTGAGATAATGTCGAGAAATTATTATATCCTTAAAAAAATAAGTCGTCAAAATCGGTACATATTTCATTGAGATGCTGATAATTTACTTATAAAGTCAGTTTTTCAAAATTACTGAAAAACTAATGAACCAAATTTTATCACATAAAAATGGGACCAATCCGGAAGAATTATCTGTCGATTAAGAAAGACATCATCAAAATCGGTTCATAAACGACGAACTTATCCGTGAACACACATAAAAAAAATAATATATACGGTCGAATTGATAACGTCTTTTTTTTTGAAGTCGTTAAAAATAAATATTAAGGTATGATTCCAAAAATAAAAGACAAAACTTGTAACATAGCTATATGTGCATTATTCTTTTAATATTTACAATAATTACACAATAATTCCAATATAAAATTATAAGTTACTTTTTACTTTCTTCCCAAAAAGTACCTTTACCTTGATAGTATGGATTTTGTATAAATATGTTCTCTATGTCAACTCCTTCTTGGAAGTTATTATAAATTTCCTCTTCCTTGTCCCATTCTGTTGTTGGAACCCATGGTATCATGAGATCTTAGCCACTTTGGTACGTAGTCGTTAACATGATCTAATTTCTTCTTCCATAATTTGTGCGAGTCCATGTAGCTACCTTTCCCAGATAGCCATTCTTGAAGCCTTAAATACAGAATAAATTAACATTTAATAATTTTATAACAGATGTCCTGACAAATATCAAGTACCTACCTATATGTTATACCAACTCATAAAACATAAAAAATAACAATATAACCTTTCACGTGACTTTTCTGGTAAAAAGCTAAATTCAGCATTAGAAACTTGTTCTCTCAACTCTTTTGGAGTTAAACAACTATCTTTATTCCATCGATACAAATTTTTCGTAATATACCACAAAAATAGTTCAAACGACCAAATGAAAAAAAAAATAACGCCATTTCGTTTTATTAGTTTATTTTTTATTTAAAGTTGCGTTCGGAATTGCACTGCTTGACATTTTTATGAAAACAAAAACATTATATTTTTAAATTAGCGATATTAATGTTTACTAGTACCTATTTAATTTAAATATTACGTCCTTAAAAAGACAATAGTACAATTTATTTATAAACTTAAATTTCAATAAATACATACTTTTGTGCCTAGGAGTTAAATTGCTAGACCAAAATGAGTTTCTGAACGAACCATTGCCTAGTCTATTTTTTTAGCGTTGAGTACCTACTCCAAAGGTGGTGTTCGAAATTTGAATTACTTGAAAAAGCGATTTTGCTGCGAGTTTTTACGCACCAAATGCGCCCTTTTCGTGCTGGAGAGGTGAAAAAGTACTAACTATATATAACACTCACACACACCAACTGCACACTTTTTGGTAACCAGTTACTTTCTTCCCTTGGTGAACAATAATTAATATTGGTACTTATTTATCACTGAATACGTTTACAAGAATAACATTTGATAACTTACGAATCAACATGTCTTAACAGCACACGATATGCATTATTGTAGAAGGACGACGAACTAAGACTATACTCAAAGTGTGCTCGTTCGTCAGCAAAATGATTAGCTAGAATGGCCATTGTTAAGGCAAAATTGAATCCCTTCAATGTAACCTTATACTTATAATAATCAAGTTGTCCGAAAGTAGGACCTGAAAAATTAAAGAAATATTTATTTGCACTAAGTAGGTATATTATTTTAATCGCTATTTATTATTATTTCTCAAAGGCGTTTTTTGTCGAAATCGTATCAAAGTGTTTGATACTCAATGGATAATCAGAATTACCTGCTCCTACAAAAAACGGACACTGAGAGTTCGAGTCCATGTTAATGACAAGTTTCTAGATTTTTCATTTTTAGGGTTCCGAACCCAAATGGTAAAAACGGAAACCCTATTACTAAGGCTCCGCTGCCGTTATCAATATCGAGCAAAAACGAGCAAAAAATCAGGTTTGTTGTATAAGAGCCCCCTTAAATATTTATTTTATTCTGGTTTTTAGTATTTTTTGTTATAGCGGCAACAGAAATACATCATCTGTGAAAATTTCTACTGTCTAACTATCACGGTTCATGAGATACAGCCTGGTGACAGACGGAAAGACAGACAGACAGACAGATTTGGTACGGAACCCTAAAAATAAATCCATTGCACAGTCTTCTAATTCGCAAACTAATATAAGTAAATTACGATTGAATCATGAATTAAGTTATGAATATGGCGGAATTTCGTTTTATTTATAGCTGGCATACTTTTTATTTTCAAAAAGGCAAGGGATGTATATATTCAACCAACTATCTTAGAAAAATACGAAGATATTACATAGATGGGGAAGGGAGCACCACAGTACCCACAGTGCCGGGTAGCGTTTCCAATATTTCTGACATTACATATTAGTACCGCTACCCGGCACTGTATCTTTGTATCTTCGTATTTTCGAATGTCAAAAATAGACTCTTTCTTAAGGGATTATTTGGATACCTTTGTCTACGAATTAGAATAAAGACCTACTATAGTAAAATTTAAAAAAGTGAAAAGTAAAAAGCACAAGTGCGTAAAATATAACTTCCCGCGCGATATACAGCTACGTAAAGTACCACTTTTCAAGCGCCTGTCATTCATTGGCGACTGTATTATAAAAAACATTACATAATAATCTTATAGTTTTTACTTATGTATAGGTATTAGGTACATCTTATTTATTTACTGGCTGAGTGTATATAAAATGCAACATGGAAACAAACCTGGGTATGGCTTTCTAATAATTACATCAGGTCTCGGATCTTGGATAGGAAGAAGAGGGCTTCGGTTTGTCACCGGCTGAAATATAAGTGAAGTTAATTAAAATGGTAAACTCTCTTCAGTAATACAATAAAACAATAGTAAAAGTTCCACTTTTTGGATCTTGATCTTGAAGATTTGGATCCACTGGTGGATCTAGTTAGTGAATTGAGAGGGTTTTTACTTTAATTATTGAACAATCTGTCGCAGTTACTGGTATGTATGGTATTAAGTATACACAGAAACACACACGGTCCCACGCCACGGGTAAAAAAGTTGTTTACCAAAAATTAAATGTTCCCGGAGGAATGATATAATTTATTTGTAGGTTAAGAGGCTACCTTCATATTAAATCATATTTTTCAAATCGTTTAGAGTGACACCTAAAGCTCTTAGAAATATAGAAAAAATTACATGTTATAATTAATCATATTTCATAATAATCTGTTAATCATAAAACATGTTTTAAGAAACTTTGCTCGATAGAAAAAAAATGCAAAGTAGCCTCTGAAAATAGTCTCTTTTCCAAATTTCTCAGTAGTACATGAAGTATTGTTTATTAAATTAAGTACAAATTTGTATCATCTATTACTAAAGTAAGATGTTAATTTAGATTTTCAATAAAGCTACTCCTTTAATTTAAATAAATTATTTTTGATTTGTCACTTAGGACGTTTGTTCCAAGCACCTTCCGTGCGCCTCATCTCTTTTGTTTCTATTCAATGCGACAGAGAGAGATTCAGCGGAGAGACCAATCGATCACGTAGCGCTGGGTAGCGCTAGAGTATCGTATGCAGCTAGGCCACGTCCCTCAAACTATGATTTTTTTTGAATGTATCGTCTTAAATGTTCATTTATGTATAATATGTTCCTAGTTTCACTACTCATGCCAATGCAGGAGGTTGAGATACCCACCTTCTAACCGCAGACAACAGTTTGCCTTTATTGAGGTGCTGCTTCATCACGATGGAACGTGTCTTCTTCGTCCGGCCGCAAACTGATGCTCACCTTGGTCTCGAGGTCAGTCAGAGACTCATTTTTACACTCCATTACACCGACAAGGTCCAGGTTTTACAGACGTACTGCTGCTTCGTATTACAGGGTTGCCCAAAATAACGTTGACAAGTGATTTCACAAATTATTTTATTAACTTTAAACGATACTGAAATGAATTTATGAAATTTAAAAACAACTTATTTTGTACAAGAATCCCTATTTGTCTTTAAAATAACCTTCTTTAGCGCGGATACATAGACAAACGCTTGGTAAAATTTTCTGTAATCATCCGCAGTTCCTCCACAGATATTTTGTCCCACTCCCGTGTAAGAGTAGCCTTTAGCTCATCAACACTTTTATGACGCTTAGCACAGGTCCTTGCAAGATAGACCATAAACTGTAATCCATCGGATGGAAATCAGGCGAGTTGGTTGGCCATTCTTTTGAGCTGATGAACTAGGGAAATTTTCTTTACACCACTGTTGAACACTTAAAGCCCTGTGAGCTGGAGCAGAGTCTTGTTGAAATATCCATGGACGTTTACCAAAGTGCTGTTGACTCCAAGGAAGAACCACGGATTCAAGAATATATTGTCGGTAATTTTTTTTTTTTGATTTTGATTTTACAAAAACTAGGTGAGTTTTGCTAGTTGCGCAAATTGCACTCCAAACCGTAACTGATTCCACGTCTTGGCGACGTGGAACAACTACAGTAGATCCAGGACGAGTGGAAGACTAGATCCTGTCATTTTGGTGATTATGGGCTTGTTCTATCGAAAATATTTTCGTCAGAGAATAAAATATTTTCCCAACTTGAAGCTGCGGAGCGTTGTTAAGCAAACGAAATCTCTCAACACGAACTTTTTTGTCTTTGTCTCTAAGCAATTGCGCTTTTTTGTGTTTATATGGTACCAATTGGAGAGTACCGGTGGAGCGACTGATCTCCAAGTCTCTTGACATTTTTCTCACCTTGGTGTGTGGATTTCGAACTAATCTAAATGTTTGATAATGTGTCAGTTCATAGAAGTTCTAATAGTCCTCTTACGTCCTCTCCCAGGACGGTCTTGCCGAGCTCATTATAGCGTTTAATTACCGAAGAAACTAACTGACGACTAACACCAAGAATGTTTACTATTTCATTGATGCATGGAAACAAGTTTGTCCAGATCAAAATTTTTAGATGCAAACAAAGTCAATCGCATTTAATTTTATAATATTAAATAGGATTAAGTATAGAAGTGTAGACTAGCAATAGAAGTTACGTTATATAAATTCGGAGCTGCGTAACGTTTTAATTTGTACAAGATCGCCACCTATTACAACGAATAGAGGTAGGTACCTATATTAAAAAGAAGCTGGTTTTGCTGGGAAAAATTTGTTCTCTGCTAAGCTAAACCGTATTGAATATTAAGGTAATATAGTCCTTACCCTGCTTAACTGTTTCGGTTCAATTCCTTTGAGTTCTGGCTTTACAGTTAGACGTGAGCGTGTAGTAGTAGGTTTAAAAGTAGTACTGGTAGTCGTGGCAGTCGTCGTCGACGTAGTAGTCGTTGTTACTGACTCGAGGCGTAGTTCTGGAACAATTAATTTGGCAAAAAAATGTTCTTTGTTATTTCACATTAGTTGATACTTGAAATCTTATCTATACTAATATTATGAAAAGATAAGATTTGTATTTTTGTTTGTAATGAATATCCCTGAGTGATATATTTTATATTATATATTTTATATTATATATTTTGTATATATTAATTGTTACCCCGGGCGAAGTCGGGGCAAGCCACTAATGTTAGAATAAATCGGAGGCTTGCGTTATGGCTATGGTATATGGTTAGTTCGTCATTGAGAGCAATATTATGTATTGTAGATTTTGATACAATGAATCCATCAAATTAAGAGTTCCCGATTTTATTATGTAAATTATTTTCAAATAATATGCAAAAAATATGTTTCTGTAGGTATAATTTGTTCGTTTCTGCAACTGCTTGCTACCATTTGTGTTCATTTATTAATGTCAGTTACAAAAGTATAATTTTCAAAAGCTTAAGATTCTAAGAAGAACTTAGCTAGGGATGGGGACTTTGGAGGGGATACTTATAGGGTCACAAGGAACATGTGTGCCTAAAAATCAGAACTACATTATTTATTTTGAGGTCAATGTCTATATCACTAGTGCTTTCTGGGGTATCGTCAAAAAGGGCTTTTGGTGTGGATTAGGTATGTACTCATTTCGAGAAAATCTTTGTCTTTTGATACTTTTTCATAAATTACTTTGAACTTTGCTAATTCCGAATATAAATCATCCATTTTGAGTCTATGCAAATTTAGATTATCTATATTTTTTTTAAAAGATCAAGCGTTTATATTTTAAACAAATCTATGGATCCTATCAGTGATGCTGAAAACAGTATTATTTAGTGAAAACAGTATAATATATAGCGATATATTTCGGGGTGGCATTGTAAATCATCTTGAATTGAGATACTCGTATGATTAGAGGTCAAACTTCAAAAAGTAAGTTCGTTTGTTTTTTAATTATTTTTGGAAGCTAAGAAAGCCTACGTTTTTGGTTCGATTGCAGTCAGAAATATTATAAAAAGACGCAAAACAACTGAAAAAAAACACATAACACGAAAAGCTGCTGAGGTCGACTGCTGCTTGCCAATACCTTGCTTACTCATAGGAGCACCGACTTATGGGAGTAAGAGTTTGTAGATTTTGTTATATATAAAGTTAAATATTATAAATGCGAAAGTGTGCTGTATGTTTGTTGTACTTTTAAATAAATCCTTACTTGTTTCTACAAGTTCCCACTTCGATTCGAATTCGCTTTTTTTTGTATTATTGGTTTGACGTTGATTGATGACATGCTAGAATAAATATTGGTCATTATTCAAAATATAAGAAACATTATTGCTTTGAACAATATTGTGAGTCATTTGTGTCTCGGTCTTGCACTGCAGTTTAGTGTTGACACCATTACCAGTGTCGATTTCCCATTATAACCCGACTAAGGCAAAGTAAATGGAGAGTTCTGATTTTAGTATTTTATTATGATAGAAATTCCCTGGTGTGACTTTGTCTGTAATAAAATATATATCTAAATCTGTAATTACTATAATAATTATGCAAACCCTAAACCACTGAAGATATAAATATATATTTCTTAGGGAATATAGAGGTGCATTGAAAAAAAAAATTTAATCTGCCCCTAAGTGGCTGAAATGGCGTGTAAACTTTTCTATTGCAAACGATTTTTGGGCCCAGGTGATTTGAGTTATAACAAGTTGAAATATATTTAAAAAAAATTATACTTTTCTAATGTAGAATACAAAAAAGACCAATTTACTATCTAGGAAACTAGAAAAATGGAAATAAGTGAAACTAGCGATTAATCGATTCAAAGTAGATGGATTCATGTGAATGATTGAAGCGCTTCAACTGTATGAAAAATGAGTGGCAGATGCAAAATAATGATTTGTATTCGGTATCTCTAATTACTTTTTAGCCGGTTAAGTGGCACAAGGGGAAGCTATTCCTCGGGATGATGTTTCAGTTCCCTTCTCGGAAAAGGAAGAGGGCCAGGGGTGGGTCGCTACAGTTAACAATAGGTATATGCCACTGAAAATATTTTATCTATTACTACCAATTAGAAGTCACTAATCATCTGTTTGGAAGTATGATAATACATAACCTCACTTTTACTTTATCCCAATTCCCATATTGCCAAATTTCTCTGAATTATCAGTAATTATTTTATATTATGCCCTCTTTACAAATACACTACTTTATCTTGTTAAGTACGTCTTGTTTTTATCTGAGTCCAAGAATGTATGAATAAGAATGGATTTTGTTTCCTTAAAGCCGTTTGTAAGTTCTGCCGTGTGAGTAACCCTCAGGAGTAGGCAACCGTAATGTGTGATTGTGCAAAAATGTCTATAAAAGTGACGTCCTATTGCATTTACACATGATCACGAAACCAGTCCGATTTGCTTACTTTCGGAGGTCCTAACAAAGTCTAATGTACCTACATTATGTTGATACTTTTTCTGAATGCCTAACTATATCGTCCTTATAAATAATTTAATACTTAACGCTACTTACTGTCTTCACCAATATTACACTGAGTAAAGTACAAATTAAGAAAGAACGAGTAATCATGATGACTGCTTATAGCAAACTGATACAGAGAGATGAAATGGAATGAGATGAAAACAAAACGTATGAGTACTTTTGTAAAAAAGTTTAGACATTAAAATGGATATGGCAATAAAATAACTGTAAAACATAAATTTTGTGAAAAAAAAGGAAACAAACATTTGACACTCGCTAGTGTATTTTGTTATCACTGCTCACCAGACCCTATGTGGATAATACTGTGTAGTAACTAGTGTTATTAGTATGAAACTGTGATTTTTTTGTCCTCGACTTCATTTTTTACAATGAGATAAATGGAGCCTGAGTGACATAGGCTACATTTTATCCCGGAATTCCTACGGCATATTTTTTATGTCACATTCCAATAAACTACACTGGCGAAGAAGGGACGCAAATCTCGTAAAATATATGTAGAAGTGTAGTAGGTGTAATTAAACACTGGAAACTCCTTAACGTTTATTTGTATAAACAATAAATATTGTATTAAAATCCATATCAATAAACTAGTGGTGATAATCTGTCATAGCTTCTATGACAACTCAACTGTCCAAGCCACAAGCAATATTCACCACAAAGGGGGTCCCCCTACGAAGAAAATAAATTAATAATAATGAAAAACTGAAGAAACTTAAAGCAAAAAACTTACTTACTTACTTACTAAAATCTAAAATATACATTAAAAATCTTAAAAACCTTAAATACCTTAAATACCCTAAAACTAAAAATAAAAAGAAAAAGGATGGAGGAATCAAAGATAGAATACCTCCTCCAGCTCTGAAGACAATCCAATCGTGCTAAGAACACTCGCTGCGTTACCCCTTTGAATCTCCAAGCTTACTTACTTAATATTTCTAAACTTAACACTACGGCCAAATCTTGTTACCATTGTTGATGGTACAGGTAGTATGATTTGAGTTTGTGGTTCTTCTGATGCCTGTGAATAGTTTGACTGCAATATTGCTCTTGAAATTCTAAATGTGCTGGTTTTAGACGATCAATGCTAATTTCAATTTAATTTCCTCTAATCATGATGGTATCAGTTTTATCACGTTTGCTAAGCACTTTATATGACCCAGTGTACGGTGGTTGCAGTGGACGTCATACTGTCATCACGTAGAAATACATGAGTAGCAGTTATCCAACTCTTTGGAACGAAGGAAAGTTTTTGAGAATGACGTGAAGCAGGTCTGGGTCGTAATTAAGCCATAGCAAATCGCAATTGTGTCACATAAGCATCAAATAATTTGCATTTATTGTAATTGATGAAGGTACCATCATCACACCAGGTAAACGTAAGAGTTCACCATAAACTATAATCAGCAACAGATATCTGACAGCAGCACGAATATCAAGTAGTACCATCATCATCATCACCATTTCATCAAAATTCTATGAGCAGTTTTCGCAGCTTATTCTGGATAATATTATGTGGTCAGATGCCTACTCCAAAACTATTTTTATGGAATTTAAATGGCAATTAATGGCATCCAATCTTGATGTCGATTTTCAAGAGTTTGTTTGGAAGTTTACATTATACATACCTATCATTGTGCCTTTTAAAACAATGATTAAATAAACCATGTTGTACAAATAGGTGAAATTTTGTGTTTACATAATACCTAAGCTATTCACTGGAAACTAATTATTTTCCACCTTTAATTTAGTGAAACATTTTAATTTATTAACCGACTTCCAAAAAAAGAAGGAGAAGGTTCTCAATTCGGACCGTTTTTTTTTATTGCTAAAAGTGGTATCTCTGGTTCCACCTCAAGGTATAAGTGTGTTGTTATTTATTATTTTAATAATATTATGTGTCCTTCAAGAACGAGATGTCGATTAAAGCATATTAATATTTATATTGGTGCTTTACCCTTTTTTCTCAAATCTCTATTTTCATATTAAATTATTAAAATATAAAACACATCACACATTCATTCAACATGTCCAAACCATCTCAACATTCCCTTTTCAATTTTATATATAACACTATCAGTCACTCCACATGTTTCACGTACATCATCATTTCTCATTCTAATCCCCGATCTCATCTCGACAGCATTAATCTTATTAGCATGCTTCTCCTGCTATATCCAAGATTCACTTTCATAAATTAATATGGGAATTAGAATGCTTTCCTAACAATTTTTGTTATATCATTTCCAATTTATCTTAAATGACATAAATGTTTGCTGAACGCTATTTTGGTTTATTCGACGGGTATGGTTTAGTTCGAAAACTTAGTATCCATAGTAGTTCAGGACAGCGCGGTTGCTGATACAGGTTTTTTATATCAGCTGATGCCGATACTGATTTTTTAAATTAATTACTTTTAAAATATATCTAAGAATATGTAGGTTAAAGGTAAAATTTTATTTGGCACTAGATTTTCCGCCCCGGCTCTGTCCGTGGATATATTCGAACAATATAAAGTATACCCATGTGCCTCAGGTATATCGTAGCTTAAGTAAGTTATCGAGAAAATTTTCACCAATCATATTTTCATCCTAAACAATACTAGATAAAATCCTCTAGTTTTCGATGCCCAAATATAAATGTTCATAGCATTCGTAAAATTCGGGAACTTCATTTCAGCAATCAACCGAAATTATTCGTTCCTCCCCTTAATAGGACATATCACAGTCGACGGGAACATCTTAGCTACCGATTAATCGGCTATTGTTACTGTGCTGTCTCGAATACTTGACATTGGCAAATCATCGATTAACATTGATAGAGCCATTATAAAATAAGAAGAAGAATTTAGACACTACGATGGTGTGATGGACTGGGACGGACAGACGAACTGAACGATCTTATAAGGGTGCCTTGTTTTACTATGGACCCATACAAATCATACTATAGAACAGAACACGCTCAGTCCATGCCACTGCAGCCATGTACCGGTTTTTAATATCTTAGTTCTCACGAGCCCTAGACAGTGTTGGTATAGTTCCGTACAATAAAAATAGAAATAAATAAAAATTATAGAATAGTTTTGTTATCCGTCTGTCCGTCTAACGATGTGTCAAGTCTCTTTCTCAGAAGATGCTTGAAGTATCAGGAGGGCACAGAACTTTTTCTGAACATTAAGAATACTTACATTTGTCAAAGAGATGACAAACCAACAAAGAAATCTACGTCCATTAACTGCAGCAACAGACTTGTCTCTTATTCATTTTAATATGGACAACTTGCTAAACGTGGACACTGTTACTGGTGTCTTCGACCACAACGCAAGGTATAAATGATGTTCAGTGTTTATACCAAGATGAAAATTACTTATAAAATATTAAGGTATGATTTCAAAAATAAAAGACACAAGTATAGCGATATGTGCATTATTCTTTTAATATTTAAAATAATTACAATAACAATTCCAATTTAAAATTATAAGTTACTATTTACTTTCTTCCCAATAAGTACCACTGCCTTGTTTATATGGATTTTGTATAAATAATTCTTTCATTTCAACTCCTTTTTGGAAGTTATTATAAATTTCTTCTTCCTTGTCCCATTCCGATTTTGGAACCCATGGTATGAGAGATCTAAGCCACTTTGGCACAAACTGGTTGACATAATGTAACTTCTTCCTCCATAGTTTGTGCGTGTCTACGTAGCTACTTTTCCCAGATAACCATTCTTGAAGCCTTAAAAATACAGAACAAATATAACATTTTAAATTAAATAAGAGATGCCCTGACAAATATCAAGGACCTACGCAGTAGATGGGAGTGGAATCTTTGGTTATGGAAATGAATGATAAAATAAATATTAAATACACGAAAACTTTATAAGTGTATTTTGTACCATTGTATAATATGACGAAAGTCGGTTCAGTAGTTTTTCAGAAATTCAGTAATTTGCTTCTGTTTACTCAATGACCTTGTTTACTGCTGAAAATTATATCAGAGAAAAGCCTTAGCAACGGTTGCTATTGACATGAAGTTGTCAATTTTCGTATCGACGGTAGTCTAGCGGTTAAATGTATGGGATGCAGCGCAGGATGCACATTGTTCAAATCCCATCCACAGCAGTATTTCTTTTATTTTTCCATCAATATTTTTTTATTTGCGTTATTATTTGTCTCTCAGGGCAGCAAAATAACTTAAAAAGAAAAAATAAACCGACTGAAAAGTAAGAAATAATGAATATTTCGTCGTAGAATTTGAAGACGGTTGGTGCCAAATTTGAAATAACTTAGTACCCAAATTCACTAATCTCGACAATTCATTAGGAACCTACGATCACCAGTACATAAAAATATAGATAATATTGAACAGATCTTTATCTTCTCAGATGTTTACTTAATTTTATATCCTAATTTGGCACCAACCGTCTTCATATTCTACGACGATATATTCATTATTTCTTACTTTTCAGTGCAAGTCGGTACACTTTTTTATTACTTTCCTTCGTCCGTGGAAAACAACTACCACTACCCCTACCTCTACTCCTACCACTATCCTATACACTATACATAGTAAAGTAATTTTTCTGTACATTCTGTTTTGTCCATACTAATATTATAAAGAGGTAAAGTGTGTAAGTTTGTTAGTTTGGATGTTATCTCTGAAACTATCAATCCGACTCTGAAAATTATTTCACTAATACGAAGTGTCCCTGAATGCTATAGATTATATTTTATTTTGTTCCAAAATATCAACGGGCGAAGCCCCGGGCGTAAATCTAGTAAAAATGGCGCTTAACTTATTCAACTGTTTTAGGTGAATTTAGTACTTAATTTAATTTATTTTCCTCGTAGCTACCTTATACTGTATTACCTATGAAGAAAGTGCGGTAGGTGAGGCTACTAGGTACTCA
The DNA here is from genome assembly GCA_963924495.1 of Nemapogon koenigi. Taxonomy (NCBI): domain Eukaryota; kingdom Metazoa; phylum Arthropoda; class Insecta; order Lepidoptera; family Tineidae; genus Nemapogon; species Nemapogon koenigi. Next base: position 6,318,440 of record OZ004649.1, on the reverse strand, counting down.
CTGGAGGCGTGGAAAACAATAACATTGTATAACTTACGAAGCGGAATATCTTAACATGACACGATATATATTGTTGTAGTAGTATGCGGAACCAGGACTATGCTCCAAGTACACTTGTTGGTCAGCATGTTGACTAGCTAGGACTGCCATTGTTAAAGCAAAATTAAATCCTCCCAGTGCTACATTATACTTGTAATGTTCACGTTCCATGTAAGGCGGACCTGAAAATTTTACGACATATTTATAATAAGTATATGTAATTATAAATCATAAGATTTCCGTTTTTACCATTTTGGCTAGTTACATTATTATTATATGGCATTAGGGCTATATCAGCTGCAGCCAAAATATACTTATTGTGATCTCTCTTTTTTAGTGTTGAAGTTCACTGCAGATGCCTATTCCTTTCAGGAATTTCAGCAGGCCTTTTGCAGTGATTGTTTGTACTGCAGCTGGTCTCAATACATGTTCTCCCAGGTGAGCATATCTTTTCCGCATGAGAGGTCCACATTTACATAAAATGTGTAGTGCTGCTTCCTCTTCCATTTGGCAAAATGTACATGTCTTTATGGAGCATAGTTGTAGATTGAACATATGACTGTTCAATTTGCAGTAACCAGAAATAATTCTGGTGATGCTACGAAGATTTGTTCGACTGAGTGAGTTAAATTAATTCGAAAGTGTATGCATTTGTCCCTATGTAAGTAAATTTGCTTGGTGCTGTACTGGTTGGTGACTTGTGTCAGTGTTGTACAGATTCCATATTGCACCTGTCTATCAAGTATTAAGGTTCAGGTCCATACTGTGTATCCTTAGCCCATGCACGTGCCAGGAAGTCAGCAATTTCATTACGTTCTATCCTGGTACCCATTTAAGAATAACTTGGTTTTTGCTACCCTACAGTTCATGACCAGCTTCGAGTTGATGACCAAGAGAGCCGCCTTGCTGTCTGAGTGTATATAAATTTCTTGTTTAAATACATACCTACTCATAAATTTTTGACTGTTTGTGTCCAAAACCTTCCCTTGTTAGTGACACGATCTAGACTTTCCATTATTTGCTACTGTTGCCAGTATAACTAAATTGTTTTTAATTGAGTAGCATTTATCTATCTCTAATAGTTACGGTAGATCATCTTTCAAGTCCCCAGAATTTCCATTTTTCAATAATACATTTAATTTATATCAAAATTGTTTCAGTAATGTAACTGTGAACACGCAACAGACAGACAGAGTTACTTTCGCATTTCTTACTTATAATATTAAATATTAATTTCAAACAATTTTCGTCAGGCTATTTTTACATCTTATTTATTTACTGGCTGTGTGTAATCTAGATAACATAATGTAACATAGAAACAAACCTGTGTATGGCTTTATAATAATTACATCAGGTCTCGGATCTTGTATAGAAAGAATAGGGTTTCGGTTTGTCACCGGCTGAAATATAAATGGAGTAACTTAAAAGGTGTAAAACGGTGGTAACTCAGTGGTAGGTAAAAAGCCACGGCAAAGAAATTTAATTCCTTATACTTATAATAATTATTCTATTAAATAACGTTAATACTAATTAGCAACTGCCCGCGACTTCGTACGCGTTGTATTATGAATACAACGTTTGCATCACATTTCAACCCCTTAGGGGTCGATTTAAAAAAAAACACATTTATAGGCTGTGCGTTGATTGGTTAGTCAGTCAGCGACACGACAGTTTTATAATTTAGATAGTGAACAGCCCAGGCTGTCATTGTACCCGAACTTTTACAGTAAATAATACATCTCCATAATATCATAGGCTATTGGGCGTACCAAATTTCATCAGAATTGGCGGCTATACCGTTGAGGCCTCAAGAGGTAAAAAACAAACTCACTCCCATTATTTTGTAGTATTAGATAGAATTAAGTATAGAAATGTAGATCAGTACCTAATAAATGTTGCGTTTCAGAGTTGAAGATATTGTCGTATCATTTCAATTTGTACCTGGGCAGTGTACTCTCCACTAATGGGAACATCGACATTGACATCACTCACCGTATAAATGCAGGGTGGCAAAGGTGGAGAGAGTTAACCGGCGTTCTATGCGACAATAGAATGCCCATCCGCGTCAAGGGCAGGGTGTATAAGACGGTGGTACGACCTACAATGGTATATGGTGCCGAATGCTGGCCACTCAAAAAACAGCAGACACAACAACTACATGTAGCTGAAATGAGGATGCTGCGCTGGTCAGCGGGCGTCACCCTCTTGGACAAGGTGCCTAATAACTATGTACGTGGAAGTCTAAAAGTAGCACCAATACCTGAAAAGCTCACCGAAACACGGCTGCGTTGGTATGGACACGTGATGAGAAGGCCGGAAGACCACATGGCCCGGAAAGTGCTGAATATTGAGTCAGGACCGAGACGCCGAGGCAGACCCCGACTCTCATGGCTTTCAGCAATAAATAATGACCTCAAAGCCCTAGAACTGGACCCACTGACGACCCAGAATAGATCGTGCTGGCGAAAAGCGATTAGGAGAGCCGACCCCAATTAAACATGGGATAAGGCCGGAGAAAGAAGAAGAAGAAGTTCGCCACTTACTACGACGGTTGTAGGTATTTAATTTATTAAAAGCTGGCTTTGCTGGGCAAATAAATTATTCTCTGCAAATCTGCCTGCCTCATACAAAGTCTTGAATATTTAATTTAGTCCTTACCTTGCTTAACTGTTTCGGATCCATTCCTTTGAGTTCGGGATTTAAAGTTAGACGTGAGCGTGTAGTAGTAGGTTTAAAAGTAGTTGTGGTTGTTGTTGTGGTTGTTGTTGTTGTGGTTGTGGTTGTCGTCGTCGTTGTCGTTGTTGTCGTAGTCGTTGTTGTTGTCGTCGTTGTTGTTGTTGTGGTTGTGGTTGTTGTTGTTGTTGTTGTGGGGGGGTCTGGTACTGGAGCAGTATTTTGGTCAAAAAGTGAAAAAAAAAATAAATAAACAAACACTATAGACTGAACTCTGCGTTTTTGAAATTATTAGACTTCCAAATACTAACTTATTTCGCATTGAATGCTTTAAAAGTCTTTATATTAAAATTATAACAAGTTAATTCAAAAAATAAAATCAGTTTTGAAAATTTCGTGAGCCAGTGTGAATGAAGGATTTTAAGCAGCATTAGGTGACTATGATTACGGAAACTTTTTTACTGCTATTTAATGTAGTGGGTCATCAAAAACTATTGAGCACTTATGATTTAGTTGAGAAACAAACATCTTGGTAACAAAAACTGACTGGAGATCACGGAAATTGCAAATTAAAATATGGTCCAATCAACCACCTCCTTGGGAGCGTTGATTTCGGACAGCGGCGAATGAATAGACGAGATAAAACGACGTATGGCGATTGCTAGGTCTGCTATGAACAAGTTTAAAAAAGTATGGAGGAGCCGCAATACAACTAAAGCCACGAAAACCCGGTTGGTTAAAGTGCTTGTGTTCCCCATATTCGCTGCTGAGACGTGGACCCTGCGTGAAGGCGAAAGGAAGAGAATAGATGCTCTCGAAATGTGGTGCTGGCGAAGAACGCTTGGGATATCATGGACGGAATTCCGTACCAACGATTCTAAACACCAAGATCTCGGCATAAAGCAGCGACTATCCTCTGTCATACAGGCCCGCATTCTCACTTTCTTTGGTCACGTGTCGCGAAAGGAGGGTGCTTTCATTGAGCGCGCGGGCGATCACCTATGAGATGGACGGACCAAGGTGAGGGCTGCATTGGAAGGTTCTGTTAAGCGACTGAACAAGAAGAACAGCTGTGTCACACTGAAGTGACGACCACGACTGCTCTGCCAAGAGCGTAGCGACTGAGAAAAAGACGTTTTCTATTGCACTCGGTTCATACAACGACGTCACAGGAGGTGATTAGTTGCTCGCACGCCGTCATGGGTTTGTGGACATTCGGTTTGAGCTTACAAATAGTTGGATGTGAAATTAGATGTGGTGTCTAATTGTTTTAGACACATCATAACAATTTACCTCTTTATTATCGTAGTATAGATATATATTATATGAATTACCTTCAATTCTCCATGTTCCATGAGTGCCCCATAAAGTACTTATGCCGAAATAGTTGATATCGAGAGGTGCTGGATCTTGCCAAGAAAGGAAAGGTTTGTCCACTTTTTCTCGACCGACTGATATCTTACCGCTGTTCCATCTAATCCAGAAACCTCGGAATTCTTTGGAATTTAAAAACTCGGGTTCAGAATGGTACACCTTTGAGTGGTATGTATCCCTATATATTGCACTTCCCGTATTATTCCATCCACCGATAATTATCTGAAATTAATACAATTTTAAGCAACTATTGGTATATTTATTTCTAAAGTAGCCCACGCACTGGTCCGGTATCTCACAGAAAATTTTGGTCCGGCCGCCGTATGATCAAGATTGAACACAGGCCACACATTAGCAATGTAAATCATACGATCTAGATCACATGTAATTCACTCAGCCACACAGACACACAAGATTCGATTAAACAAAGGCGATTAAACAAAAACAAACCACAAATACAACGATTTGAAAACGGATGGTTGGCCGCGCGTAAGAATTGGACGAGTCTGTGGTCGATTTCGGTGGACCGTATGGCGGCGCGCCGGCTATTGGACGAATGAGTGGGCACCTTAAGAGGTAGGTATTTACTTACTTACTTTTATTCGACATGAAAACTTTTTGCCTTTTGTGGGAAGAAAGCACAAGGGCTGTAATGTGTAATAAAAAAATCACAAGGGCGGCAATATATCGGTGATATAACAGCCATTTTACGTGCAAGTGTATTGCAAAAATAAATTACATTTATTACCATATATTTCTGAGGAGTTTCTTTGGCGGTGGTAGTAAGACGCTTGCTTCCTTAGGCGCGCGCACTTTATATTCAAGAAGTCCATTTTTAGCTTTGTAGAATTTGTAGCGGTGTACCTTATCCTTATTAGAACCTGGAATTAATGAAATATTTGTTAGAATTGTTGCCAATACATAATAAAAAGGTCACAGACAAACCGCGGCACTTCTTGTATGCTAGTTGGAAAATACATCATGCGCGCAAAGAAGAAGATTGCGCTCTCGGCATGTCAACGTCATGGACGTCAATATACCTACTATAATTTATTTTAGACTAGCTTTCCGCCCCCCGGCTTCGCCCGTGTAGCCCGAATTAATTTAGATCACACAAAGAACTCATAGAAAAAGCACTTTTTTCCCGATTTATTCAATTTTCCAATTTTTCTTTCCGTAAAAACCTTGTCCCGATAATTACGAGCACAACAAAAATAAACCTTTTAAAAAAAAGTGTACCGACTTCAAAAATTTGCACTGAAAAGTAAGAAATAATAAAAATTTCGTCGTAGAATTTGAAGACGGTTGGTGCCAAATTAGGATACAAAATTAAGTAAATATCTAGGGACATAAAGATCTGTTCAATATTATCTGTGTTTGTACTGATGATCGTAGGTTCCTAATGAATTATCTAGATTAGTGAATTTGGGTACTAAATTATTTCTAATTTGGCACCAACCGTCTTCAAATTCTACGACGAAATTTTTATTATTTCTTACTTTTCAGTGCAAATTTTTGAAGTCGGTACACTTTTTTTTAAAAGGTTTATTTTTCCCTTTTAAGTGATTTTGTTGCCCTGAGAAATAAATAATAACGCAACTAAAAAAAAATGATGGAAAATTAAAAAAAATACTGCGGTGGATGGGATTTGAATCTCGAGCAATGCGCTGCATTCCATACCTTTAGCCGCTAGACCACCGTCGATACGAAAATTGACAACTTCGTGTCAATAGCAACCGTTGCTAAGACTTTTCTCTGATATAATTTTCAGCAGTAAACAGATACAAATAACTGAATTTCTGAAAAATTACTGAACCGATTTTCGTCATATGACTGTGAGATAATGTCAAGAAATTATTATATCCTTAAAAAAATAAGTCGCCAAAATCAGTATATATTTCATCAAGATATTAAGAAAAAAATACTTATAAAGTGTGATTTTTCAAAATTCCTGAAAAACCAGTGAACCAATTTTTATGAGATAAAAATGGGACCAATCCGGAAGAGTTATCTGTCGATTAAAAAAGAAACCATCAAAATCGGTTCACAATTGGCGGAGTTATCGATGTACATACATACATAAAAATACGGTCCGAATTGAGAACCTTCTCCTTCTTTTTTTTTCGAAGTCGGTTAAAAATGAACCAAATCGGTCGAGCCATTTTCGAGATTTTTGCGAGACTAACGCACGGCAATTGATTTTATGTATTTACGCTCCCGGCTTCGCCCGTATGAAAAACAAAATTCCTAGAATCGGCTCAACACCGGGGGCAGGAGGCTTCGATCTTCCAACACCAGCTCTAATTTAAGATTATATAAGTGTTTTTTAAAATATTTGTGAGCTCAAACAGAGTTTTTGAAATGTCATCATCAATGTACTGACGGGAGATTGTTTAAAGGTCCCAGAGGACTTAAAATACACATTTCTAAATTTCATTCCCAAAGTCAAACTTCATCAAAGAGGTCAAACGTATTCCAACGGGAAGCAAGGATATTACTAGCAAAATCTTTGTCAAACTTAATTCAAAATTGTGTGATATTATAACACTAAAAAAGCTTGGGAAGATTTTAGATATTCATATCACTTTATTCATGTCGATACAACAAATTATTCATTAACCTCTTAATTAAAGCAAAATTGTATCCACCATTCTATAATCATTTACAAAAACGGAATCTACAATTTTGTGCCGTTTGGTGTAGAAACTCTAGGTCCGTGTGGTTCAAATGCCAAAAAGTTTATTAAATGTATAAACCCCTCGACTGACCATCTCTTCTGGTGAAAAGAGTGCTGGCTCCTTCCTCGCTTAACGAATCAGCATCGCGATTCAGCGGGGAAATGCAGCCAGTATTCTTGCCACTATTCCACTCGGACCTGGTTTATTTAGTTATTTTTATTGTGTAGATTATATTTAAGGGTTTTATATTGTTGTGTAAATAATTAAATTAAAAAAATGTTGTAATGAAAGAACCGTGTACAAATTCCAATTACTTTAGAAGTTTATGTACTTAAATTTAAAATCAAAAACAGTTCAGAATTTAGGTAGACCAACATCATAAGAATTAGTCATATATGTTTTTTTTTCTTAATGCCTTAAAATATGGTCAATTATCTAAAAAATGCACATTCTTAATTGAGAGTTTTACCTACCGTCGGTGTCAACCGTTATAATTTCTCTGCGTAGGCGATATGGTATGGATGTAGTTTTGTAGCGGTTGTTAAAATATGGATGCCACATGTGTACATCATTCTGAAAATATTATAATTATATTTGCGTCACCGATCTGAAAATGCAATGCACAATGCATCGATTTGTGCAGTTACAGTATAGTTTCCGCAACCCCGCCCATAATCTGCAAATGATCAAAAGACTAGAACATTAATTGTACCCATCTGTAACATTTAACTTGTTTGATCCCATTTTGCATTCCGTTACAGATTGAAGACTCTTAAAGCAAATAGTGTGAAAATTGTTATTCACACATCGCTAATCGCACTTTAAATTGTGTACATAAAGTATATAATAAAGTATTCATACATTATCTATTTGTCCTCGAGTGTTGCCTTCTCTTGGATCAACTCCAAACCGATGCTTGATGACACGCTAAAACAATGGTCAATATTTAAATATAGAAACATTTGACCATCGGCATTCGTTGTGAACTTCTTTTTAATCTGTGCTTTGTGTTGGTAGGGGGATCTATGTGGACAAAACATTCAATTAGCAAAGGACTCAAGTGGACTGAGGGAAAACGGTCCAAGCGAGGGTAGGTACATCGAAAACTATTACTAAAAATCTAAATTCAAAAAGGCACCATTCATCGAAAATAATTTAAAAAACACATTTCAAAAATACTGAAGAAATCGAATCTTATTTCTGTACGCTTTATTTTACTAAATAAACTAACTACAGAATTGAATAGGTAAAACATAATAGATATAATTTAAATCCTTTGTATATAAAAGATCAAAACTCTAAATATCAATTTATTTAAAAAAAAATTAAATGACTACTAAAATTTCTTTTTCAAAATCTCTCAGTTAATTTCAAAATCTTTCAGTTAAATTTCGAAATAAATAAAAATTAATCGCTAAATGTGTTGCTAAGCGCAAAACCCGAAAACGGTTCGACCTATTTGGCTGATTTTTTTGTTGTGTTCGTAATTGTCAGGACAAGGTTCGCATGGAAAGAAAAATTGGAAATTTTCCCGGAAAATTAGAAAAATCAGGAAAAAGTGATTGCATGAACTAAGTTGATATGGGCTCCACGGGCGATTTTGATGTGTATTTGAGAGGTCCCTGGACGGTTTAGATTCGCAATGGGACCCGGTAGGTGGCGCTGCAATCGGGTTCTAGGAAATGTTTTTTTTCATTTTATATTATATCCACGTAGTACCTTATTACTTGTTTCTATTATTGTGTCTTGGTATTCTGTTAACACTTTTTCTGCACTAACTACATGTAATGTTGTCCTTATAAACAAGTAGCGACCGCCCGTGGCTCCGCCCGCGTAGAATCTATTGTGCACAGGTTTGGGGGATAAGTTCGTATTGTGTAAATCGGCCTTAAATAGCGAAACCAACCATAGACAATGGATTCGCTCTCTTTTGGCTCGATATTCGAACTTGCGATTTTTTTTTCAAATTCAAATTCAAAATATATTTATTGTTTCACATAGCACTGCTTTCAAAAATTACATACCCAATTTCATATTTTCTTAAGTTTTTTGCGATTCCCGAGATCAAGGAATCGAAATACATACAAATTCCTGAGAAGGAGTACGGCGTTTGGGGGAAACGTGTCAATAAAGTTTCTTAGAGCGCCATCCTGTTTGTTGTGATTAGTAATTAAAACTCCTTTATTACGTTAAGTATCTCTTTAATTCGTGACTCGTCAATAATACATCTGATGATTTCTATATCTACCCACACACACTTTAAACATCATTGTCCCCACCACAATGTACTTGATGCGAGCACACATACAACATCTCTTTCCTCCTTATTAATCATAAAAAAATAAAACAACAAAAGAAAAAAAAAAAACAAATTAATACTACATATATAGCCGATATAAGACTGCTATAAAACAAAACCTAAAACTAAAAAAAAAACAAAATAACACTATATACTGAAAAAAAAATTAATCTAATATTTAATATGTATATGAGTATAGGGTACTCCTAGGGTTTATACCGGTTAGGTGGTTTGACTTGCCTGCCGGATCGTGTAATATACGGACTATTTATATTGGTAGCTGGCCTAGGGGGTGGTGGTACAGGAGTGCATGACCCACTGGCTGATTGTTGTGGGATTGTTTCATCCCACGGCGGCGTACTTTTATTTCTGAAATGCATTAACTGTTGTCTATTTCTACGATACCGCGTTCCGTTCTCTCTCTGAACCCAGTAGGAGCGTGGCTCTGCAGCTGGGGAGATGACATGAGCGGGGACCCATTCCCCTCTATCACGCATACGTACCGGTTCACCATCATTAAGTGCCCTTAAGGGACGTGTACCACGATTATAGTTTTCCGTCATTTTTTCGGTGCGACTATTTCGTTCTCTACGTAATTTCGCCATGTCCGGGGTTTTAGGTAAAAGTTTTATCTTACTGACCGGCAACTTATCATTTAACCGCCTGCTCATTAATAACTGAGCTGGAGAATAGCTTTCTCCTGATATTTGTGTGTTTCGATAATTCAATAAGGCCAAATAAGGATCTGTGCCCTCATCGTGTGCTTTAACTAATATATTTTTTATTGTTTGAACATTCCGTTCCGCGAGACCGTTAGAACGCGGATATAGTGGCGAGCTCGTCACGTGACTGAACTCCCACAAATTAGCGAATTTTTTAAATTCCTCCGATGTGTATGATCTTGCATTATCTGATATTAATATATCTGGTATACCAAACCTAGCGAACATACATTTTATGTTATTTATAATAGTAACGCTTAACAAATTAGGTATTTTAGCAATTTCGACAAATTTAGAGTAATAATCTACAACTAGCAAGTAATAATGACTATTTATCTCGAAAATGTCGGTGGCAAGTACTTGCCACGCTCGGTCCGGCACGGGATACGGCTGAGACGGCTCGCGCCGGTTAGCAACCCGGCGCCGCTGGCACGTCTCACACCCGCTAACAACGTTCTCGATGTCCGTCGCCATGCCCGGCCAGTACACCACGTCTCGAGCGCGCCTTTTACATTTCTCTATACCCTGGTGGCCTTCGTGTATACGGTCTAAAATGTTTTTTCTTATCGACTTTGGTATGACCACTCGTCCACTTCTGTACATGACTCCGTTTGCCTCGTATAGTTCCTCCTTGAAAGACCAGTAAGGTTTAGCTTCGGGACTAACTAAGTATTTTGTTTGAGGCCACCCTTTATAATAATATTGTTTGACGATGCTCAAACTGGCATCCACCTCTGTTTCTTGTCTGACCCACTCCAGCTTATCTTTTGTAAAATTTACAGATTCACTCAAGAAATTAACATGTACTTCTACTTTATCAGCTATGTCTTCTTGTACCGGCCGCTCGACGGCCGCGCGCGACAACGCATCCGCTATGAACATATTTTTACCGGGCACATATTCTATATTTAGTGTATACTTCTGTAATCGTAATAACATACGCTGTAACCTAGCCGGAGTCTCGTTTAGACTTTTCTTAAATATAGTCTCCAGAGGCTTATGATCACTCTCCACTGTGACCTTGTCGTGCCCGTATATATACTGGTGGAATCTAGTGCATGCAAACACGATCGCGAGCAATTCCTTCTCTATTTGCGCCCAGCGCGTCTCCGCAGACGTGAGCGTGCGCGCAGCATAGCCCACCGGACGGCCCTCTTGCAGCAGGCACGCTCCCAGTCCGGTTGCGCTCGCGTCCACCGTCAAGGTGACCGGCGCCTGCGGCGAGTAGTACCGCAACACGGGCGCGCGCACTACACTCGACTTTAGCACCTCGAAGGTTCGTCGATGCTCCTCACACCACTCCCACTCGCGGTCCTTCTTGATAAGTTCTCTTAGTGGTGCCGACACGTCAGAATAATTAGGAACAAAACGTGATAAATAATTAACTAAACCTAAAAAACGCTGGACTTCTTTCTTTGTAGTCGGCGTCGGTATGTTTTTTATAGCGCTAATTTTAGAATCATCGGGCTTCATTCCAAACTCAGAAAAAATATGCCCTAAATATTTTATTTCAGTTTTATAAAATTCACACTTGTCCTTATTAAATTTTATATTATACACCCTGGCACGCTTTAATACTTCCATCAATCTTTGGTCGTGTTCTTCTTTATTTTTTCCATAAACTAACAAATCATCAATAAAAATCTCAACTCCGCTCATTTTAAAAATTTTATACATCTCGTTATGAAATACTTCTGGAGCGCACGATATACCGAAAGGTAATCTTAAATATCTATAACGACCGAATGGAGTCGAAAACGTACATAATTTTGAACTAGCTTCGTCTAAGGGCACCATCCAAAACCCGTTTTTTGCATCCAATTTGCTAAAATATTTAGCTCCCACTAGATCGGCCGCTATCTCATCTAAAGTTGGAAGTTGAAAGTGACTTCTCTTAATCGCTTTATTTAGATTTCTAGGATCGAGACAGAGGCGCAACCTACCGTCAGGCCGCACCGCCATCACTACGCTCGACACCCAGTCCGTGGGACCATCCTCACGCACCACCACTCCCAGTCGTTCCATTCGACCCAATTCTGCCTGTAATCCTTCACGAAGTTTCATAGGTATTTTACGTGTCGCGTTCACTACGGGAGGTACCGATCTATCTATCGTTATACTATATTCGGTAGGCAAGCGACCCAGTCCGTCAAAAATATCACTGAACTCATCTATAAAAGATTTATTTCTGTAATTGACATTATTAATTTGAACAATTCTTTTTATTAAGTTTAACTTAGAACATGCAACTCGGCCTAATAAGTTGCTACACTTTATATCTAGTATAAATATTTTTTGTTTCAGTTTACAATTTGCTTTACTTAGTACAACTTCTACATAACCTTTGACTGGCAGTCGCCGTCTACTGACCTCCCTCAATACAAACGGACAAGCGCGCAATAACTTGTCATCAAAACCTACCGACTTATAACTTTGATATGACATAATACATGCGTCTGCTCCGGTGTCTAATTTAAATAATACAGGCCTACCGTTTACAGAGATGGACTCGTACCACACGGCTGTATCATCACTATCCTCGCCCACGGCGCCCACCAGCAGCTCGCGGCACTCCTCCTGTCCACTGGAGCTCGTCTCACCGTCGTCACAAACCTCGCGGGCAAGTCGGGGCTGATCGCGCCCGCGCCTGCCGTCACGTCTCTGTCTACCACTACAACACCTAGCAAAGTGACCCCGCCGGCCACATATATAGCACTGCACTGAGAACGCAGGACACTTATATCTATTATGCACGCTAGAACACTTAGCACAACGCAGCCCTCTCGGGCTCCACCTGTTGGCGGTCGCGGCGCGAGCGTCCGGGCGCGCCGCTCTCGCCTCCTCTAGCGCACCGGGCCCGGGCGCCTCTCCGCGAGCTCCGGCAACGTCCCCCGCCTGGTGTGCTGCCAGCTCCGCCGCGCGGCCCCAACTGATCGCCTCGTCCAGCTCCAGGTCTCGCTGTCTGAGCAGACGCTGCCTCAGCTGAGAATCTTTGATCCCTCGGATTATTTGAGTTAATATGAGGCTCTTCCTTAACTCACCAAATTCACATGTTTTACTTTTTATTCTTAATTTCGCTAGGTACTCCTCAAAATTCTCATTAATTTGTAGTGTTTCAAAGAATATATGTCGTTCGTAATTAATATTTCGTTCAGGATCACATCTACTTGCAAATTTTTTAACTAGGATACTGTAAATATTTTTCTCTTTGTTTGTAAATTCCAATTCTTCGAATATCTCCCGTCCATATTTTCCAATGACGTGAAGAAATAATGCACATTTCTCTCTGTCCGGCGCCCCATCTTTGCCGGATGCTACCAGATAATAATCGAAGGAAGACTTCCACTCGTTCCAATCTGCAGCCAAGTTGCTACTTCTTAGCATCGGTGTCGGCTGTTGCAGCGATAGCATCGCCACACTTGCCACCGCCGACGTCTCTTCCGATTTTGACATTTTGATGCACAAACTAACTAATTACTATTTACTGTTAACCCCACACCTGACACCATGTTGTGATTAGTAATTAAAACTCCTTTATTACGTTAAGTATCTCTTTAATTCGTGACTCGTCAATAATACATCTGATGATTTCTATATCTACCCACACACACTTTAAACATCATTGTCCCCACCACAATGTACTTGATGCGAGCACACATACAACACTGTTCATCGTTTTTTTTATCTCGTTCTGGTTTTTCGATTTTATTATATAAATTTAGTTAATAATTAACGCTACTTACTGTATTTACAAATACGACACATAATAAAGCACAAATTAAGAAATAACGACAAACCATGATGACTGCTTATTGCAAACTGATACACAGAGATGAAATGGAATGAGATGAAGCAAAAACGTACCAGTACTTTTGTAAAAAACTGTAGGCATTAAAATGGATATGGCAATAAAATAATTGTTAAACATAAGTTTTGAGAAAACAATTATTATTATTTGACACTCGCTCGACGCATGTTATCACTGCTCACCAGATCCCATGTGGCTAATTATATTGTATATATTATGTATGTTAACTAATATTAATAATATTAAATTTGCGTTGCGTTAATATATAATATGTTAATAATATTATATATTAACGCAACACTCAATCTAAATTAATCATTCAATCAATACACAACACTAGAGTTTTTTTTTCTTTTCTGATATTCGAAGCAATCAACAAGCTACCTGCATTTTTAACATAATTAAAATCAATGTAAAAAGTATAAATAAATAGATATAAAGCATAATTACATTTTCTTATGTATGTGCCTAAGCACTAGATCATACAGTGGTAGCTTAATTTTAATACGCTAAACTTAAGTCTACCTACTGGCTAAAAATGTAGAAGCCAACAAAAAAATAAACCTTTTAAAAAAAAGTGTACCAACCGTCTTCAAATTCTACGACGAAATTTTTATTATTTCTTACTTTTTAGTGCAAATTTTTGAAGTCGGTACCTTTTTTTTAAAAGGTTTATTTTTTCCTTTTAAGTGATTTTGTTGCCCTGAGAAATAAATAATAACGCAACTAAAAAAAATGATGGAAAATTAAAAAAAATACTGCGGTGGATGGGATTTGAACCTCGAGCAATGTGCATCCTGCGCTGCATCCCGTGTCTTCGTGTCAATAGCAACCGTTGCTAAGGCTTTTCTCTGATATAATTTTCAGCAGTAAACAGAGACAAATTACTGAATTTCTGAAAAATTACTGAACCCATTTTCGTCATATGACTGTGAGATAATGTCAAGAAATTATTATATCCTTAAAAAAATAAGTCGTCAAAATCGGTAGGTACATATTTCATCAATTGACTTAAAAGGTCAGTTTTTTCAAAATTTCTGAAAAACTAAAGAACCAATTTTTATGAGATAAAAATGGGACCAATCCGGAAGAATTATCTGTCGATTAAAAAAGAAACCATCAAAATCGGTTCACAACTGGCGGAGTAATCGATGTACATACATACAAAAAAAAATAAAAAAAAAAAAATAATACGGTCCGAATTGAGAACCTTCTCCTTCTTTTTTTTTTTCGAAGTCGGTTAAAAATACGGTCCGAATTGAGAACCTTCTCCTTCTTTTTTTTTCGAAGTCGGTTAAAAAAGGAAATATCAAAGATATAATTACCTATCACAATACAATATATACTTCTATTATATAGCTATGCTAAAGAGTTTGTTTGTTTGAACGCGCTAATCTCCGGAACTACCAGTCGGAATCGATTTTTTTTTTGCATTTGATAGCCCAATTCTAGAGGAAGGTTTATATGCTATGTAACATCACGCTACGACCCAAAGCAACGCAACCGCAACCGCAACGCACAGCTAGTCAGTCATCTTATATTATAATTGAACATTAGCCTAAGCTCAAAACTACACTGTAGCCGCTGAAACTTTCATCAAAATTCTATCAGCAGTTTTCGCAGCTTATTCTGGATAATATTATGTGGTTAGATGCCTACTCCAAAACTATTTATATGGAATTTAAATGGCAATCATTAAATTTTGAAATTGATTGGAAGTTTACATTATGAACATAAACCTATCATTGTGTCATTTTGAAACAATGGTTTTATAAAGCAAAATTAGTTTTTTAGCTATTCACGAAAAAAAAAAACAATATTAGAAATTGTATTAGAAATCTAGTGCAATATGGTAGAATATTTTAAATCTTTAAAAAAAAATTGTTTTTACTTTTCAGTCTTTAATATTTTATTACTGTTAATTGAGA
Organism: Nemapogon koenigi; assembly: GCA_963924495.1. Taxonomy (NCBI): domain Eukaryota; kingdom Metazoa; phylum Arthropoda; class Insecta; order Lepidoptera; family Tineidae; genus Nemapogon; species Nemapogon koenigi. The sequence continues at coordinate 6,302,919 of OZ004649.1, read as the reverse complement.
TTTTCGGTCAAATAATTTAATTTGGTACATAAGAGGACTGTGAAAGTGAAGGAAAAAAAAGGAAAAAATTGGTAAATACTGCGGGCTAGGTAATTCTAAAACTTCCCGCTATGTGCTTTGTGCTTCGGAGTACAGGTGACAGTAGGTACTTTTAAAAAAAATCGTAAAAGTAAAACTAGATGTAGGGTACACTCAAAGTACAAGGTACCTACCCGAACAAACAACATGACCATTTTAGAGCCTTTTTTAGGGTTCCGTAGGTACCCAAAGAGTGACAACGGAAAACCTAAGACTCTGCTGTCCGTCGTCCGTCCGTCCGTCCGCCTGTCATAGGGCTGTATCCTATGAATCGTAAAAGATAGACACTTTAAACCGCTATAACAACTTTTGTTCTGCGTTTTTTGCTCGATCTTAATAATGGCAATAATGGCAATATGTATACAAATGTCTAACTAGTATAAAATAATAAAAACCGACCAAATGTGAGTCGGACTCGCGGTAATTTATTCCTGCGCCATACAGGGGCGTCAAACTTGGTCTGACCTTAGTGCATACTATTGAGAGTACGGAACCCTTAGAGCGGTCACTTGAAACCGGGAGTTCCCGGGTTCAATTCCTACTCGTGCCAAAAATGCTAAGCTCCCTTTAATCGACTCCTCGTGCTGAGGAGGGTACGCGCCGCATTTCTTCTAAAAAAAAATATCTATCTAGGACCCATGGCCTCCATCAACCTAAAACCAAAATTAGAACATGCGTTATGATTTTTAGAACAATTTTTGTTTGAAAAGTTTTTTTAGTCAGCAATGCCTTTTTTGTTATATAAAAAAAACCTGAAAATAAATGGCCATTTTCGCCATAAAAAAATGGCTATAGATAAAATAGCACAAGGTATGGATTTTTTTACTATTTTTCCCGTTATCAGCGCACCAAAATACATAATAAACCATCAAAATCTAGAAGTGCCAGAAAAAAATCATCTCTTTTCCTCTGGTGACTGGCGTTGAAAGGGAAATAGAGAAGGAGAACGCATCAGCTGTGTGCTTTACCTACAGTGTTGTGTATAAAATGTTAATGTTTTCAGGATATAATGTTAATGTTGCTTAATACCAAGGTGAGATGTCAGATGTTACACATCATACACTACTGTAAGACTCGCTCGTTTTTTTTTTATTTGCTCATTCCTTTATCTCTTATAGTTTAAGTGGACTTCTAATATGGCATTTGCCAGTTTTTGTAAATGGTTTTTGTTTGACAAACATTTTTTATCTATGTCTTCCATGTCTCATTTTTTCGCGATAAAACGTAGCTGCTGTTTAAATCCAGTGCATAAACTATTCTCAAAGTTATATCAAAATTGAATAAGAAAGAAAGCACGTCAAAGAGATTATTCGCAGAAGACTATGTTGATAATGTAGAGAGTATGTTGCAGACCAAATTAAATTATTTTTGTAACTTTTAATAAGAAAATTAAATTTTAACCCAGCTCAAACATGAAAACAGGGGCAAAATAATCCTTTAAATCCTTTCCTATTCAATAAAACCAATTGAAAAAATAACGGCTATTTCACTTAGATATATTGAATAAGTAACTATATGCTAAATTACAGTGACACAGGTGGATTATTTGCAGAGACATTTGGAATAGTTCATCCCTATACAAATATGGATATAGGACTCTCAAGTAATCTCTTGTATTTTTTTCAGAAAAATGTTTCGTGTGTATTTACAGCAATAGAAGACGAAAAGTTTTATTCTCAAGAAAATATTGCTTAGTTTTTTTGCTTTTCTGTATTAAAATTTGTAGATAGACATGTCATCCTCTAGAATTAGACCAAAAATTTAAAAATTTAGTCAACTCTTAAAAAGTCCATAAGTATACCTGGGTCTGTAACAGAGATTATTTCCTAGACTAAATACTATATGAGGCTCTTAGAAATTGACGTCAAGAACTTCGGAATACATTGAAGTAATAAATAGATATTGATGTGGTATATCAAATATCTCTTAAACCTATACCTACTGACTGCAGAGAAGGTATAATTCTAACTAATTAATTTGACCTTTTTTAAAGTTGAAATTCGGACAGTACACAAATCTAATTATTTTAAAATTGTGCACTGCGCATTGAACGACAAACCCAATACATTTCTTCAATTAAACGTTTTGCTTTTCTTTATTTTCCTTATTGCCTTCCTAAGGATCGTTGTATAAAGTTATGTAATGTGTTCTCTCTCTTTCTCTATCTCTTCCACAGATTGAACGACGAATTTGTTATAGGGAGACAAAACAATGTATAACTTTATACAGCGTTTGTTTGCTTAGTTAATAAGCAACTAATATATTTAGGTGATTTATTTTTTGTTCCATTTTTAAAACATGCAATATGTCTAAATATTTTAGGCATTGGCATCCAAAAAGACCATTCAATAATTTAAAATATTTTTCAAATACAGTCATGATGATAAAATAGTTCTGGCGCATCACGTATAATATTTTTGATTAAAATCTTATCCATTTATTATGTGCACACTTAGTTTCATTACTTATTGGTACTTTTCTCTTCTCTCGATTATTTAAGCGACCTACGCTTAAATAATCGAGAGACACTTCAATCAGTCACTAAAGTTAGTATTATCACCAGTATGGGCTGTCATAATTTATTAATAATTGCTATATTTTTTGTAGCCATATCAAATGTTAAGTTATCAGTAAGTTAATTTCTTATCTCTATATATTATTTCTTAATACTGTATCAAAGTTAATGTTTGATACACCATTTAGAAGATTATTTTTCCCTCTAATGAGGAAAAATAAAATCAAACAAATCAACATTAAAGGTTTCTATTAAAATTAGACTAATTTATTTATGTATTTTGTAAAAGACGAAATTAGTTGAACTAATGACATCAAGTAGATATTTATTAGCATTTTTAACTTTTTAATTTGTGCGCTATATCGACGATGGGAAGTTAATACACTATAGTATTTAGAAAATATAATATATGTAGAATCGCACATGGATTTAGTGCATACAAATATGGAATGTCCTAGGATCAGCTACAGCATATGTCTTTGTCATTATTTGTAATGAGAACAATATTTTCTGTCGGATTTTTCACATCCGGTCATGGCGACATACGCACGCGTTTTCGTCGTGGCGTGATGTGGAATCCAGTTTAATCCTGTTCGCGCTGTGATGGTTGTGATTAATCAGTGATTAATAAGACATATCACGGTCGGCGGGATTATCTTAAATACCGATTTATCGGCTATAAACACTATAAAGGCTATAATACTTGACATTGGCAAATCACCGATGAACATTGGTGGAGCCATAATAAAGAAGAAGAAGAAGAATATTTTCTGTCACCTAAGTTTAGATGTGTCACTAATCTGCAATACCTTAATTATAATATCTATCCCAAAGAAATATATTATTCATCATATTAATTAAAACTGTCTCTAAGTATTAAATTATAGTTTGATTTCTATAGCCAGTTAGGTTGGTTAAACAATTTTGATATTGTTTGGTGATTCAGTTTTAGTGACACTTTTATTATTTTCAAACTCAATATAATTATTTGATGATTGACTTTATTTCCAACTAATTCTTAATTCATATTAAGGTAAGCGTTTTAATATTATTTGGTGATTCAATTTAGGTGACAGATCTACTATTTTAGGAACAAATATTATTTACTAGGTCACTGAAAATGAATTCATTAGGTAATTGATAAAATCATACCCATTTGTAATTGCCTTTGTAATAGAAATGATGCTGTATAAAAAACGGAAAGCAAGAACTGTATTACTCTAGCCATTCCCCTATTAAGTATCTCGGTTGCTAACAAAACGTGTTAGGAACCGTCTACAGATTGGTAAATACATATGACAGAATGAGAGTGAGTGCACCGTGCACACTTGCTCTTCTCGATCTATTGTACATTACTAATCTGTGGCCTGTTTTACCATCACTTTTTGTTAGCAACCGAGATACGTAATAGAGAGGCTGAACATTTTATAATAATTTCAGCGTCACAGTCGGCGTAATGTACCTCTTGTTGGTGCTCGATACACTTTAACTGCACCTATGCGTCACTGGGGACCTATGCGTCCAAACGGACCTATAGTTCCAAAACAATTGTCTATATCAGTACCTGCCACTACTATATTAGAAGATACTAACGCCACTAGTACCACTATAGCGCCAAATATTGCTATATTAAGACAAAAATCAGATAAAAAAAAAGATAAACCTGAGGTAAGAGTATATATACCCCCTTTCTTGTTCATGCAGCTCCTGAAACCATGTTACGGTCCCAGGGTACCCAGCGATAAAATAGTTTCCTTTTGTTTCAATGTCATATAGAATCTTCAAATGGGTCTCAGTCAGTCAGTCATGCCGTCAGTTTTTTTTTTCTTTTTTTTTTTTTCAGTCAGTCATGCCGTCAGATATTCTTTTCTTTTACTTTTTAACCGAACTTCTAAAGAAGGAGGAGGTTCTCAATTCATCGGAATCTTTTATGTTTTTTTATGTATGTTCCCCGATTACTTAAAGACGCCTGAACCGATTTAGAAACAGTTTTTTTGTTTGAAAGGGTATACTTTCCAGGTGGTCCCATGGTCATCAGGTCAGGATCTGATGATGGGATCCTAGAGAAATCGAGAACTCTTCAAATATTATAGGCACCATTGAAGCGGTTTGGGTTTTTTATAGTGACTTATTTGCATTTGCTTTCGGAAAGCACACTTTTCAGTGCATAAATTTTGAAGTCGGTACACTTAAAAAAAAGGCAATTGTATTATAGAATGTAATAATAACTCACTTTTCACCTCGACTTCGTACCTTCCGTGGAAATTTTTGTTTGGCTAAATGCTTATCGTTACTACTCCACTCCTTCAGGCCATTGCGTGATGTTGTATAGTCTATAATCTTCCATGCGATCTAATATTTTTTCAAATCGGAAATTCCATAAAATGTAGGTAGTTATTTAAAAGTAAAATCCGAGATTTTATAGCAATTTTTACAGGCCACGGGCGAAGCTGTGTCGGAAATAATATAATATTTCAAGATTATCTATTTCAGAAAATCGCGTACAAAAATCCTTTTATGAAAGAAGATATGGGATATCCTAGGCCACAATTAAAAAATAAAACCATATTTATAGGTAAGTAATCCGAAATTTCGAACTTCGAAAATATGTTAAAAATACATCAATACGATGAAGATGATATAATATTACTAGCGGACCCGGCAGACGTTGTCCTGCCCAAACGTTGGCTTGCTTGCACTACTCCTACCCCTACCCCTACCCTACCACTACCCCTACTTCTACCCCTACCCCTACCCCTACCCCTACCCCTACCCCTACCCCTACCCCTACCCCTACCCCTACCCCTACCCCTACCCCTACCCCTACCCCTACCCCTACCCCTACCCCTACCCCTACCCCTACCCCTACCCCTACCCCTACCCCTACCCCTACCCCTACCCCTACCCCTACCCCTACCCCTACCCCTACCCCTACCCCTACCCCTACCCCTACCCCTACCCCTACCCCTACCCCTACCCCTACCCCTACCCCTACCCCTACCCCTACCCCTACCCCTACCCCTACCCCTACCCCTACCCCTACCCCTACCCCTACCCCTACCCCTACCCCTACCCCTACCCCTACCCCTACCCCTACCCCTACCCCTACCTCTACCCTTACCCTTATCACTTAGGGGTTTGAAAAATAGATAGTAGCCGATTCTCAGACTTACTGAATATGCAAACAAAATTTCATAAGGATCGGTCAAGCCGTTTCGGAGGAGTATGGGAACGAACATTGTGACAGGAGAATTTTATATATTAGAAGATATGTTAAAGCGACGCATCACAGTGCAACGAACTCAGTTTTAAGCGCGATTTATTTTGTCCATATCTCTTTGGAAAGATGTGAGCGAGATATACTGCTATTAAAATAGACCAAGATTCACATACCAGAAACATGAGGAAAGTACGATTTCTCAACAAAACCTGTTTGCGATAATACACGAAACGGACTTTACCTATCGGAGTATTATACAAAAACAATTAAGAAAAACAAGTTGTAGTTAGTTAAAATATTTGAAATTATAAGTACTTAAAATTGTGTGTGTATTAATAAATATATTAAAAGAATTAGAGTTGCAAAGTCGGTTAAATATACCACGAAAAATTTCATAGAAGGGTTTCATAAAAGTTATGTTACTGTTTGAAAATTTTATTTTGTTTAAATATCAATTTTAATTTCGAACCCAAGTCATATAGTTATCGCGTAATTTACGGGGACCATTTGAAGGGACCTCTTAAGGTTAAGTAATTATTATAAAAGTACTAGTACTAGTATGGGATGCTACATGTGTAGATATCCTCTCGAAACTGGCAACATAGCCTACAATGCTGAAGCTGAAATGGCCAAACGTCGCAAATATGCATCTCTTCCAAAAGATGTAGGTATTGTAATATTAGACGCGTTTGGTGTGAAAACGATGGGGCCGTGGGTACCTGGAGCACACAGTCTGTTTATAGATATTAGTAAACGACTAATAGAAAGCTCACATGACCTGGCTCTTACTTCGGTCAAAGAATTTATAAGCATTGTTGGTTACTCTTCCAGTAGATAGCGATTTACATGAAATTTTTTATTTATAATTTTATTTTATATTTGTATTTTAGTATTTAAGATAATTTTAATACATATAAAAATAAATAAGATAAAATATAGTATAACAGTATAAAATATAAGATTACACAAGAAAACTAACTCATATTTTTATATTTTTATTATTTAGGGTTCTAAATAGCCATAGTTTCCAAAACGAGCCTTGCTTTTGCATTTTGGAAACTATGGCTATTTAGAACTCTTAATAATGAAAATATGGCTCAATCCAATTTAAAATAATAACTATCAACTGTGTGGTAAGGAAATGTTGTATTAAATAAACTCACCTTTCCAGGATTAACTGAGATTTGCCATATTTTTGACAGTTATAAGATGACCTTGACCAACGGTCCTTAAGCGCAATTTTTTGTATGAGAAAATCTTATGGGTTAGCGTCACCGCGTCACCGACATTGTAGATATGAGTATGATAGCCTATGGCCTTTTATAATATAATACATATAAATACATATATATATAATACATATAAATATTATAGTATCTTGATCGTATGTGAAGGCTTTTATATATTAAACCAATTCAAAACGTTTTTTTACAGAGAAGCCGGCTAATCGAAGTGAAATTCAAAACGTTACCGTAATGATTCAGTCGTTCAATTTCGCGTTGAAATTTGTAATTATACTTGCAAATTTTAATGATCGGAAAACAATTCCACATATGGACCCGCTGTCGGCGGCTTACTATAACAAACTTTATAGAGTCGCATTAACTCACATGTCGGCGTAAGTTCATTCACAAATTTCTATTTTCTATGGCATGGGTATCAGAACAGCTAAAAGCTTCTACTTGAATCGATTAAGGTATTTTGTACCTTAACGATACCTTTCGTTGAGCTAAGCTCGTCATTTTTGCACGCTTTATATTAGCTATGTAACTATTATGTAAACAAATCTTGGAAGTCGAATTTAACCAACTTCTAATTGTCGTATCGATTTGCAACTTTGCAAATGCATTTAATTCGGATGACAAAACAATAATTTAGTACTATCGATCTGATCTGATCATGGAGTCAGGAGCTGGATAGTTGAACTCTTTAATGGCTGCTAGGCTGTAGACCCATTGAAATGAGCTTATTTGGTTTGCGCAAGGTAAAAAATTGTATTTATTATGGTTAGGACCACTTGGACCTATTTATAGTATTTTTCGTTTGGGACCTTCCCTTGAGGTGTTTCAGGGGGAGCGTCTCACAGCTAGGTTCCAATATATGGCACGAGTGTCATATTTTTAACCGACTTCCAAAATATAGAAGGAAATGGTCGGACCGTATGTATTTTTTTTAATGTATGTATGTATGGACATTGATTAATACGTTGTGAACCGATTTTGATGATTTATTTTTAATCGGCAGATAATTCTTCCGGATTGGTCCTATTTTTATCTCATATAAATTGGTTTATTAGTTTTTCAGAAATTTAAAAAAAATTGACTTTATAAGTAATTTTTTCTTAATATCTCGATGAGATATGTATAAAAAAACCATATAAACCTTTTTAGTCAATCTTTCATCCTTCATTCAACGTTTCCAAACCATCGCAAACTACTTTTCCTCTTTTTACTCACAACATATCATCTTTCACTCCGCATTCTTCTCTAATGGCATCGTTCCGGATGCGATCAATACGCTTTATATTACACATTCTACGTAAATACCGCATTTCCACTGCATTTATCTTACTTTCATGCAGTCATAAGTAAGTGATGGAACTAAAACAGCATTATGTATATTAATTTTACTTTTAGTTGTAAGTTGTGTATTTCTGCATACGTTGTTTAGTCCACCAAATACCTTGCTTCTGCTTCGCTTTCCTTTAAATTTCCTTGTCTATCTTTCCATTTCTTATAAACATACATTTTAAAGTAACTATTCTGTTACCCAGGTTACCCAAATGGCTTGGTGGATCAGGTGATAAATATATCGACAGTCATAAATTGTGGACAAGAAAAATGGAGAATGTACATGCATTTGTACCGAATTGGCTGAAACGTCTAATACCTTGGGTTAAGAAGAGCGATTGGGAAAACGAAGAAAATACATTTAGAAGATTCGAAGATGAAGTCGAAATGAAACACATATTTTTAGAAAATGCATTTCATCCAGGCAATATATAGACTATTTATTATAGATATACAATAAGTACAAAATATATCGTGAGGCCAATGCACAAATTTAAGGAATTTTTAGTTTATTACAGCAATGTCTTATGGGGACATATTAATTAATTGTAATAAAGTTTTATTTAAAGAACATATTTTTAATAACCCTTCTTAAAATGTAGGTACTTCTCCTTATTTTATAATAGCTCCATCAATATAAAAATACTATTTGCACTCCGGTGGGCGGCTAATGTAGGACTATATAAGGTTGAATATTGCTTGGCATATTTTACGTGGTCATGCAGCTACACTTGAAATTTCACTTATTTTGTAGCTTTTTTAAGAAAAACAATTAAGACAATATTTAACATTAACTATGTTTATTATAGCTAACAAACCCTCATAAAACATAAAAAAAATTGCAATATTAAAAGTTGAAAGTAAAATTACTGCAATTTTGCAGATTAAAAGTAACAGTTGCTTATGAGTTATAATTAAGTTTCTGAACGAACCATCGCCTAGTTAATTTTTTCTAATTCCAAAAGATGGTGTTCGAAATTCGAATCACTTTTATTGCAAAAAGCGATTTTGCTGCGAGTTTTTACGCACCAAAAGCGCCCTTTTGCCTTTTTGCCCTCTCCAGGTGAAAATAATATTACTTAAATAAAACAAAGAACCCGATTGCACAAATAACTGAGAAGTTATAAAATCTAGAATCTAAATCTATCGCTGGCTGGTTGTTTTTAACTGTTCAGTTATTTTTCCAGTCGGGCTTTTCGTTTTATATATTGTAATATTTTTTTTATATTACAAACGAATACTAACATAGTACCTGCCTACATGACAAGGAGAGAAAAGGGCGATGTAGTGTCTGAAATATTTTAAGGGTCTACCTACTCTAAAACACTGACAATAAGGCTAGAATTTTGCATTTTTAAATTATTTAAATTCTAAAATTCTAGACCTCTTGACTGTATTGAAACGGCAATACACAACAATTGGATATGCAAAGTAAATTAGGGTTACATTATTGAGACAGTATCATCAATTGTTGGAATTTGGTACCATTAGATTCGATCTCGTTGCGTATTTTTCATATAGTTTTAGTTTAAATTTATTTATTCCATTTCTTTTCATGGTGATGTGCAGATGTGAAAAATAAAATATATGAGCCGCTACATGACTCCCTTCCTAGATCAGAGGTCTATGCAGTGTAAAACCAATCTACCTGAGACTGTGTTGTAGTCAGCTGGGTGCGATGGACTGTGGTTGACTGCACATGTGATCCACAGTATCGGGGGATTGGTAAGGAAGTGCATGCACGTAGATGTGGCTGGCACAGGCTGTGTTAATCTCATATTAACACAGCCTGTGCCAGCCACATCTACCAATATATAGACATATATGGTACAACAATCCAACGACATAGAGTAAAAAACGAGGGTCACATTATACGTCATATGAAAATCTTCACTAGCGCGATATAGGTTAGAGTATTGAGACAGTGAAAAATGAAGTGGAAGTAGGCCGGTCATGTGGCAAGACTTACAGACCAGATATGGACTGTGAGAACGACACCATGGAATGGCCCACAGAGCAAGCGGGGTAGAGGAAGATCATTGACACGCTGGGAAGATGAAATTAAGAAAACAGCTGGACCGCAATGGACTTTAGCACAAGATATCTTTGAAGGAGGCCTTCACCCTGTTTACAGATTAATTATACATTATACAATTTATACATTATATATATATTACTTAAGAAACTACTTTTTAAGATTATTTGCAATTTGTAAGAAATAAAATACTATATTATTTATTTATTGAGACAGTACGATTAGCTAACTTAACAGTTTTTCAGGAGCGGATGACGCCTTAAGTATTATAGCATAGCCACAGATTTGCCTGCCACCATGTTTTGTAATTCTGAACATTGTTACCTAGTTACCTAAATACATAGGTCGTGATGGTGGATTAGATATTTATACATGAAAAAATTATGTGTTGGTTGGTATGTGTATAGATACCGCGAAATAAGTTGAGATAAAATAAATTAGGTACAAAATAGACAAAGAATAAAGAATTAAATTAATTTATTATCGTCATTAAACTGGTTGGTAACGAATGACCTACGGATAAACAGGTCTAAACTAAATCTTTACATTCACTTTTATATATAGGTAAGGTAGGTACTTATAATTTATTCTTCCGTCAACTACAGTATTCTATTGTAATTTTAAAATGAAAATTAAGTTCGCATTTATTTTATTCCTGATAGCTTTAACCATGTTAAATTGTTTTCAAGAGACTGAGGCTCAATCTAGTATTCTGATTCCTATACAAAGTGTCGCATTTCCTGTTTTGGTTTTTATAACAAGACTTGTGCGGTTTGTTCGCTGGTTGTCGTACATTTTAAGTTTTGGTAAGTTGCTTCTTCTTTTAATTCTTTGAATAAATGTTGAAGAAAATACCATGACCTTAAAAAGCACATTTATAGCCTTACTGCATTTTTAATGATATTACACGTAAAATGGATAAGATTCCAGGTTTTATAAGTTTAGAGTTATATGAAAAATACTGAAATGAACTTATTATATGAAAAATTTGATTCACTCGTAGCTTTGATAAGCCAGGTTTTTCCAAGGTAATTGAATTACATAGATAAAATTAAAAATTACTGTATAAAATAATATAATAAAATATATACCTACGTCTACGTGTCTTGTAATTTTTCTTAAATAATATAAATCCCTAGTTAGCTGTACAGTGGTTTTTTTTAAATTTGTCTTTTATGTGTATACTTTAGGAGCTAACATTAGGTTTATTAATTAAGCGGTATACAGTAATTACGACAGCGCTAAAGGTGCTGTATCATTCTTTCGGTAAGAACTTTAAGACAGGGTGTTCGTTTAGGTTTTCCTGTAAACTTTAAAATTGGCCCTATATTCCCTATTTTTTTTCTTCAATATTTTAGATTTAGTAGTTTCAGAGATAAGGAGGTCACTTTTTGTATATTTTCTTTAATATAATTTAAAATAAATATTTGTATTCCTTATAACGAGCCCTTTTCTTTAATATGTCAGAAGACGCACTTGAAAAAAAAATTACGTTTTAATTTTTCCCCCAAAACGAAATTCGAAATTATTTACGCTATACGGCCGTGATTGGGTCTCTCTATATATCATATATACCAAGTATCAGAAGATTCGAAGAACATAAGCTGTGACAGGAGATGTTCGGAACCCTAAAAACAAAGAAAAACTGAAAAGTTCAAATTACAGCTAATTTTTTCAACCTATTTCTTTAAAAATTGGAGATCACAGTTACAACATAAATCGCTTGTTTTATTTTTACAATTGACTTTGTGATTGCCGTTGAGATTTACCGATCGATTTATAGCAATTACTATATATTGTGTAATTAAAGACAGGTTTAGTCTTGGGGTCGAATCATAGCTATCTGTCATATTTCAAAGGATATTGTAATTACAAGTCTAAATATTTCATACTGTACAATATTTAGCAAAAAACATAATAAAATATTCACTTACATGAGAAAATTAATAAATCTACTATGTTACCATTTTACTTACAAAAAAAATCCAGATGATAAAAAATTGCGTACCTATACACTAATAAAAAAAAGTTTAGCCTATGTCTCGAGGTTGAATCACATAAAACCTTAAAATTAATCTAGACAACAAAAATGTCTGCATTTCCCCGCTGAATCGCAATGCTGATCACCGGAAGAGATGATCAGTCGTGAATCCTAATTATATAAGAAATATTTTTAATTGCACATCAGAAAATACTTATTGAACACTAATATTGTACCACAAATAAATTAATGAAAGTACCTGTTGGCACGTAGAGATAGGTTAGGGTTTTTTTTATAACCGCACATAAACCCACCCTGGGCAGAGCCCGTACGTCCTTTCACCTTGGGGTAGTGCAATACGATAATAATTATTTAGTGTGCAATCGAGTTTTTTTGGTGCTAAAATAGGGGATTTACTGTTATAGGATTAAATACTATCAATATCTATATGTATACTAATATTATAAAGAGGTAAAATTTGAAAAACTACTAAACCGATTCTAAAAATGATTTCACTAATAAAAAGCTACGATATCCCTGAGTGACATAGGCCTTATTTTATATTGTTCGAATATATCAACAGGCGGAGCCGGAGGCGGAAAGTCTATAAAAAAGTGTTTTATATGTGTACACTGTACAATAATTTAAAAAAATTCATAATAAAATATTCACTTACTTACTTACAACTTACTTTACTTTAAACTTACTTCCTTACAAATTTAAATTCTAATTCAAAATTTATTTTTTGTTTAACATATATCCTCATATTTTATCCTATATCACAATAATATAATATATAACAATTCAACAATAATAATAAAACAATTAAAATTATATAAGTACCTACCACAAATAGTCAAATAAATTACAAAATATAAAAAAAATTATAACTTACACATAACGTCATATTATTTTATTGAATAAAAGCAATTTTTAACAAGCCATTGCTTTAGTCTATTTAATAATTGTGGCAAAAATCATTATATATTTTATCTACTCTTATATCGTAAAATTTCTATTACAAAATCGAATTATACTTCATAATTATATGTTTTACATACACGCGTCTCTAATATGTCAAACTTTGATAATGTATAAATAAAGTGTAATGTATTATAGTACCGAAGTTTTCATAAAAAAACGATATCGTGATGTTTTTTTTTAAATGTAGAAATGGCAAAGGATATGTGTTAAGCAGCCACATTAAACTCTATGAAAATATCGACACTCCCATGTGGGAGCCACTTGACAGTTAACGCGCATGCGCAGAAAGTAGGTAACCGCGATTTGCCGCCAATTTGTCGATTAAGAAAAATATCTTAGTTCAATTTGTTTTGTACTATTGCATGGGATTAGATAAAGTAGTGTATGAACGGGCTACGCCTCATTTTTTTAAATTCCACTTGTGTTTTAATTACCCCTATTATGATCCCGTATCATAAACTACTATTTATACACATTTGTATAAATAGTTTTTACACCTAGATTTCGACCAGAATACCCTCTTATTTGTTTCAAACAAATTCATGTTACACTTAACAAATAAACAAACAATTACATAACAATACGATGTATCGTAGGTATTCAAACTATTACCGCATATGACCCAATTTGTATGCATCGAGTCACGCTTAGTTAACCAGTAATGCAATACTAAATATAACCTGATCAGATCGATATGAACTAAGTCGTTTCTTTTTACCCACGACAAAACGGAGACGGTTAATTGGGGATCATTTTCCTCCAAAACTGCTGGACCTTATTTTATTGCGGTTTTAATTTATATGATCACAATCTATCTATCTATCTATCATCACGCCTTTTATCCCAAGAGAGGTAGGCAGTAACAATCGACTGCCATTTGTTACGAACCTGACATACCTTCGCTTCGTGTACCTACTTTTATATTTCCATCGATCAATACATTTTTAATATATTCAATAAAAGTACACTTCAACTATATAAATATTTTTAGTCAATCTTTCATTCTTTTAACGTGTCCAAACCAGCGTAAACTACTTTTCTTCATTTTAGTCACAACATAATCTTTTACTCCGCATTCTTCTCTAATGACATAGTTCCCGATGCGGTCAATTCTACGTAAAGACAGCATTTTCACTGCATTTATCTTACTTTCATGTTTCTTATTCCATACCCAAGTCTCACTTCCATAGTAATTGATAGAACTAAAATTAATTTGATCATGATTTTCTACTTAGTTTAATAATAGCTAAATAGAAAATTAAAAAGCCTTCGCCGCCAATTAACGCTTTTTAAAAAGGTTTCTAATTTGCGTGGGTGATTTTTAATTTTAACTTTTTCGGGAAGAATAGTGCAGTGTTTTTTTCCCCTTGCCTTCTGCACTAGACATTTTGAGACTATTTAGGTCTTTAGGCTCGTTGTAGCTTCTTCCAGCCAGTTTCCTAGCTAGGTATGGTTATACCGCCATTGCTCGGTCGCCAGAGCCTCGTTTTTTGTCTATCAGAGGGTACTAAGCGTGCAGGTGAGGATGACATTTGGGGTCGGATAGTCTTATTCCGTTCCCTCCCTTACCCCCCGTGCATTTTGATAGAGTAGTATTTTTTACGTCTGTACTATTTCGCTCATTTAACATCCAAATATACTTACTTGTATTACTCTTACTTTTTACATACTTTTTCTCCGATTTGATTCTCTAAAACTGTTAATGCTTAGCTTCTAAAAATGAAAGGTGCGTTTATGATACTAGATAGGATCTTCGATGAAAAAACAGAAACCCTTATAGTATTACTCATGTGTCTGTCTATCTGTCTGTCCGTCTGTCACAGCTCATTTTCTCCGAATGTACTGGACGAAAAATGTTGAAACTTGGTACTTTTCATGACCCAATCACGGTCGTATAGCGTAAATAAATTTCGATTTTGGGGGAAAATTAAAACGTATTTTTTTTCAAGTGCTGGAACGTTGTGCTCATTTAGCTAATAAATGAGATCATTTTTCTTAATGCGGTTTGAATAGTTGTTAACCTCCTTTTCTTCCATTTTTAGTCATTCCGTTTTAGCATTGCTAAGTAGCACACCTATTTCATAATGTCAATAATTTTAATAAATTGAACAAATTACAAATAAGCTGTGAGATAAAATATATTATAAAGGAGCGTGATATTTGTAAGTATCTACTATTTAAGTTGTATTGTGTTTAGATTCTATCATATCCTGGAAATCATTACTTATTTATTTCATTTTTATTTTCCAGCATGCTCCTTTCCTTTTTCCTATACTCCTTTTCTCTTTATTACTCCTTTTTCTTCTAATACTATTATTGTCCTAAATCTAGCATCCTTTATTTTAAAGCTTTCCTGATGTAAAAATAATAAAATCTACAATACAATTGAAATAAAACAATATTGAGTAATATATTAATTTATTATTGTGGCTAGTTCCCGAAATCCTTATAACTCCCATAAGGAGGAAAGAGCTAGACGACAGTGCATCAAACGAAAGGACTCGTTTTATAGAATACTTACTTTTTTTATAATTTTAAAATTCATAGTTTAAATTATATTAAAAATAAAATATACGAAAATTGACCGTTCCCCTTTTATCTCCGTAACTACCGAGTCTAAAATTTTGAAAAATAAATAGGGAATATAGAGCCTTTAAATTTACAGGAAAACCTAAACGAAATTCCTTAAAGTTCTGACTGAAAAAATAGTACGGAACCCTCAGTCGTACTCCAAACTTGGCCAATTATTTATATGGGCAACAAAATGTTGAATCTATTGCTAATGAAAAAAAATGATGACTTGTGCTGTATGGACTCAGTTCCTTTGCCTGATTCTGAAAAGGAACAAATTAACCAAAAAAAAAATGTCTCTGGTCATGCCACAAACGATAATCAAACGGACACGCCTTGGTGGAAAGCGCACGCGCCGCGAAGACGTGTTGGGGAATCCAGTTTAATCCCGTCCGTGCTGTGATGGTTGTGATTAGTCAGTAATTAATAGGACATATCGCGGCCGGCGGGAGTATTCTACCTACCGATTATCGGCTTATTGTTACTGTGACGTCTATAATACTTGACATTGGCGGAATCATCAAGACCCTGATGGAGCCATTTTGAAAAAAAATAGAATAGAATAGAATAGGAAGCTTATCAACAAAGTTAAAACTTTATGGTTGATCGGTCATAATTTTTGCAGCGATTGCATAACTTGTTTCTAGCGTGAAAGTTTATTTTGCCAATGAACTAAATTTTAATATATAACAATTTCAATAGAAAGTAAACGAGTGATAAGTTAAAAATACATTTTTAAAGCGGAGCGTTTTTTATTTCTTACGTGTAATTAAATTTGATGAATCAAATCAAATTAAATTTACCATAGCACAGACGATTTATAATGGTAATGTAATTTAAGGTGCGTCGGAAGGCGAGTGGTTTAGACGTCTGGTATTAACTAGGCAGAACACGAGTTCGATCCCGGTTCCCGACCATATACCAATGGGTTTATTAAATAAAAACTTATGTACATAATCCGACAAACCACACTTAGAGACTTTTCCATCTAAATATATCTACCTCAACAGAACTGGCCACTCTTTAGGTATAGCCTCACAAATACCATTGGCTAAACGAGGGAGACTTGGTCTTCCGCTGGGTACCCTGGAACCGTAACACTGCAATATGTGTGCAGGTTTAGCTTAGGACTTAGGCCGGTCCCGGATTCGAGCGATAGGTTGAGCAAAATATTTTTGTTTTAATCAAAATTAAATGAAGAGAGATTGTTGAGATTTAGATGGAAAGACTCTAAGTGTGGTTTGTGGAATTATGTACTATCAAGAGCATTAGTGGACATACACTTCAAAAAAGTTTCGCTCAACACTTTTCTGCATTTCCTTATTCATTCAGATTGTATCAAAATAAAAAGAGATAAATATGGTTCTCAATACTTATATTTAAAAAAAATATTCATGGGTTGCCTTACAGCTCCCGGGAACTGTTGCCGGCCTCAGGGTACCCAGCGTAATATAAAGTCTTTCTCACTTAGCCGAAAATTTTTTGAGGCTGTACCTAACGAGTGGCTTGAGGTATGTAGATGGATTTTTACGGTTTGTCGGATAATGTACATAGATTTTTATTGTAAAAACCCATTGGTGCATGGTCGTATGTAGGGATCGAACCCGCAACTTCTCAGTTGTGAGCCGACGTTTTACCCACTCGACCACCGACGCACCTTTATTATTTTAAAAATATTATTTATTTACTTTAATTCTCAATTAAATTATCAAGTTATGACGTTCCGTCATTGTCAAAACATAAAATAAATCATTTGAGATTTGATGTGATGGTTATGGTTAACAATTTGAATGTAATTATGTGTGGCTTTTATGTGATTGGTGACATTAGAAAGGAAACAAAGTGAAAACTTTACTCTATAAGCGAATATAGCCTTTAAGGCGTCCTTCCAATCCTGCACTTGATGGTACATAAGTTTTTAATTAAAAAACGCAGTAGTACATGGCCGGGATTCGGGATCGAACCCGTGGTCTGCCTAGTTCATACCAGACATCATAACCACTCGGCCACTGACGCACCGTGAAGTTAATATTGATACGAATACTATATAGCGAGTCTAAATAAATATTCATACGGGCCAATTCAAATAACTTTTACAAATAAATACTACTTTTACTTTTCTACCGCGTTTACTTTCTTTATTTTTTTAAATATCATTCGGATATCAGTGCTCACTGTATGAGTGTCTTAACATGGCGTTAAAAATGTATTTTAATATATTTTGTATTACTATTTTTGTAAGTTACGTACAATCGGAAGAGTTTTTATTTCCACCGGGGTTTCCTTTAGTTGCCAATGCGGTTAGTGCTTATAGTTGGGCTAAGAAAATCTCCTTTGGTCTAGATCCAGGTACGTAATTTTTGATTGATACTTCGAGATTTATTTTATTTACAACTTCGCCTTCGGAGCCCATCTCAACTTATATTTCCTACTAACTGATTCCAGATATTAGCTCATTCAAAATAACAAATAACATTCATCAGCTTTATTATTTGTATATAATACACAATTTCAACTTGTATATTTACTTAAAAAAGTATATATACTTGTATACTTAATGCGATAAAAATCCTAACAACAAATCTCTAAAGCTTACGATTTTAATAAGCTCTCGCATTTTTTCCCGCAATAATGATTACGGAGGGAAAAAATACCTTTATACACAGAAAACCTTTCTGTTTCATAAATACCCTATAACCAGGGGTGCCGGCCAGCTTAAACCAATATTTACCAGAGACAGAAAAGGATGTTGGGTTTCAATTCCATTACATACCAAATATTTACTTCTGTTAATGTTTTCAAATTTCAGCTAAAATTATAATTGGCTTAAAAAAAAAAAAAAAAAACACGCTTCTTCCAAACCAAATGAGCCCAAACTCGCTGAGTCTATTAGTAGTAATTAAAGAGTTCCACTATTCCTGGCTCCATCAGCAGATCAGATCGATAGTATAAAATTATTGTATTGTCATCCGAATTACATACACTTGTAAAGTTTCAAATCGATACGATAATAATTAGAAGTTTGTTAAATTCGACTTCCAAGATTTGTTTACATACGTACTTACATGTGAAGTTAATATAAAGAGTACAAGAAAAGAAGAATAGTAGATTGTTCATGCAGGGATGAAAGATACCGATTACCAACCAGTGTGCAATTATAGAAATTAACAGTTTCAACAAAGCAACGCGTTCCATTTTCACTTATTATTATATTGACTTTACTGTATGATAGTTTATGCCTTTTTCGAGTAGAATTTATAGAACAAAATCCATGAACTGAGCGGGGCGAAAGTCGTTGCTGAGCAGGACGAAAGTATCATGTGAATTTTCTTCCTCTATATTTGTATGACCGCAAATTACGTACTTTCTGTCTTGTTTTTATTAAATAGTTAGATAGGTACTTTCCGAGCATAAAATATATTTCTATTCTTATTTCACGCTTTATTCATGAAAGCTTACGCTGCAGAAACTTATAATCGCCGATTCTGTCTCGAGGTTCAGATATTAATGTTGAGTAGTTACCGTGAAATTTTTGAATGTTTGACTGTCAATCACGCCACAACAGGGCAACGGACATACGTGGATTTTTGCACAAGGAGGGCTTGAGAGTGATATAGGCTACCCTTTATAAAATCCACATGCGAAACTGGGACGATTTTTTTTGCACATAGTGACATAGGCTAACATTTTATCCAGTAATTACTTCGGTATTATTATAGTATTAAATAATTAAAATTTCCTACTCGTACCAATTTTTCAAGAATATGTGCTTTAATCGACTTCTCGTGCTTCGGAGGGCACTTCTTCTAAAAAGAACACATATTTCACATCAAAATTCAACAACAGGATTGTTGTGCTTGTTGTTTTCAATATGGACTTGCAAAAAGTGAACACTAAGAGGTATAAATACTGTGAATATATGTCTTTTTTAATCAATGATATTTTTTTTGGTAATTTGACACCTTTATTTAATATTATACTCATTATATTTTACCAAAATAATTACCTACCAACGTGTCTGTCGGTAGGTCGGTACTAATTGTTCTAAAAGTGAGAAAAATATAGGCTGCATTTTTAAAAGGGTAATTAGGGCATATCTTTCTGGAGACAACGTACTAATGATCTACTTAAGTATGCCATTTGTAGCTTTTGTAAGATATTTTCTTGTCTTTTAAGAAATATTTTACTTTTTTTTGTACTTGCATTATCTTACAAATTGAAGAAGCCTTTGGCAGTTATCTAAATAAAATGTAAAGTACCTACCTACTTTTCATGATAAATCAGTTTTTTTTACAAATTCGTTTATCGGACAATATTCCGACTTCATTCATAAACTAACAACAAACATCGATCGTTGACCTACGTCAGATTTATGCTCTAATCAAGATGATAGCTTGAGTGCCAACATCCAATGAATATCTAACCTATGTTACTGGCAGTCTGCCAAGTTAGCGAACAATTAATTAACCAACGAGGGTACACCCTTGAAAGTTTTAAAGCACATGAACTAATTTTAATGTTTTTTATTTCTATGCAGCGGCCCTATTCTCTATCTATGGTTTTATTGTGGTTATCGATTCAATGCGGTGCGGTTATCGAGTCGACAATGAGAGGTTTTCAATCTGACAGTTGAAAAAAAAACAAAAATAGTTTTATTATGTTGTTTATAGATGTCAAAAACATGACAATTATGAGAAACTATAGTTCCACAAACTTATCTGACCTGGGTGACAGCGTCGCTGTTGTCGCATGTTTTGCGAATAAAAATGATTTTTCAATGTAAAGTGGGTATATAATATGCACGTTGTAACGCTTGGCCATATTCATTTTAGGTAGAAAGGACAATACGTAGAAAAAATGAATGAATATGAATGAATATTTTACTTATTTACTTATTGTATCATTAGTTCCACTTTTGGCCACCGGGTCAGATAAGTTTGTGGAACTATACTGAGGGTGGAGAAAATAATAGTTTGTGAGCGTCGTACATTTTTCTTAAAATTTTTTTAAACTTAACAATTTCAATTCAGCTGTCATCGTGCTCAATCCATTTTTTTGACATATTACTAGACCTAGCCGCCATCTATTGGCGTTAAAAAAGGTCTTTTTTTTTAAATGACATCTTGAAAACCTTACTTTATTTTGGCATTCACTAAGCATGTCTATGCCGTTTTATAGTTTTCTGTTTGACACGAAAGTTTAGGATGTGGTTTCGAGGTGGTTTCAATGTAGAAAGTTTTTTTATTCTCCACGGGTTGCCTTACCGCTCCCGGGAACCGTTGCCGGCCCCAGGGTACCCAGTGGAAGACATAGTCTTCCTCATTTAGCCAATGATTTTTTGAGGCTATACCTAACTAGTGGCCAGCTCTGTTGAGGTAGGTATATAGAATGAAAAATCCTCTTTGTGCGGTTTGTCGGATAATGTACCTACATAGATTTTTTATTATAAAAAACCCCATTGGTACATGGTCGGATGTAGGGATCGAATCCGCCACTTTTTAGTTGCGAGCCGACGTCATACTCACTTGACCACCGACGCCCCTATGTAGAAAGACATTAGTGTCGATAGGTTTAAAAAACTTAAGTTTTCTATAATAAGTTTTTAAAGTTTTGCCGACAGTGAGTATTGTGTCAGTATCATTTAGGTATAGGCGTTTCAGTCCCGTGGTACTACTCGTTTGTGATAAAAGTAGTACCACGCCCCTTGTAGTAGTACCAGTTTTATAAATGACTTGAGAAATAAAACTATAGGAATAGCTCTTTTACCTAATTCCCATTATACCAAATACCTATTCATAGAAATCGAAAATATTCAAATTAATTTCTTAAAATAATTGCCTATTAAAAAAAAAGTGTACCGCCTTCAAAAATTATGCACTGAAAAGTGTGCTTTCCGAAAGCAAATACACAAGTCACTATAAAACAAAAATACCCGAATCGCTTCAAGTATGCCTATAAAATTTGAAAAATTCTCGATTTCTCCAGGATCTCATCATCAGATCTTTACCTGATGATCATGGGACCACCTGGGAAGTATACCATATCAAACAAAAAAAAAATCCAAATCGGTCCAGGCGTCTTCAAGTAATCGGGGAACATACATAAAAAAACATATAATATTCCGACGAATTGAGAACCTCCTCCTCCTTATTTTGAAGTCGGTTTAAATAACTTTATCTTTGATATACAAATATAAAAAAAACTTTTTTTTTTACTTTACATACCGAATTGGGAATCGCACATTCTCCTGAGTGATACATAAGTACGATTTTATTCTACACCTACTAGGTTTAAAAAAATCCTGGACCGGTAATTAAGGGCCCGTGATTGTAAAAAAACGGCCAAGTGCGAGTCGGACTCGAACACGAAGGGTTCTGTGCACTCAATAGTATGCACTAAGATCAGACCAAGTTTGACACATGAACAAACTAGCGACCGACTCACATTTGGCCCGTTTTTATTATTTGTTGTTTTATTATACTAGTTAGTTTTTTAAGTGACTACCGAAATGAAAATATTCTTGAAAAATTTAGGTCCACGCCTCGGGTGACCTAAAGGCTGGCTCTTACCTCGCTCAAAGGATCAGTTTAACCATTCAGCGAGGTAACGCAGCCAGTGTTTTGGGAACCATGCCACAGGGAGGGGTTCTGGAAGAGGTATTCTTTTTATAATTTGTATATATAGTTTTTAAATATATTATTTATTTATTACCATTACATTTAAGTTATGATGTAAATATTTAAACTAATACAAAAAAAAAATATAGTCACTAGTTAGACGTTTGTGTGTATTGCCATTATTAAGATCTAGCAAAAAACGCCGAATAAAATACATTAAGTACAAGTACTTTGCCTATTACGGTTCAAATATACAGCTCTGTGACAGACGGTTAGTAACAAACGCGTTTCTTGTATGGGGACCCCCGATTTTTTACTATATTTTATTTTTATTGTTGTTTTAGCGGCCATAGTATACACACTCTATGAATATTTCAAGTGTCTACCTTCTACAGTTCAAAATTTACAAGCCCTGTGACAGACGGACAGACGGACGAACAAAATGAGAAATATTTTTGCCCGTGATAGTAAAAAAAAACGTATTTTATAATGGCTCCATCAATGTTAATCGATGATTTGTCAATGTCAAGTAGTATGGACGTCACAGTAACAATAGCCGGTAAATCGGTAGTTAGGATGTTCCCGCCGACTGTGATAATTATGTCTTATCAATCAACGACTAACAGCGCGGACGGGATTAAACTGGATTCCCCATCACGTCTCGGCTGGCGCGTGCGTTGGTCACCAAGGCGTGACGTGGCATCAACTTATTTTATAAAGAATCCAATCCTTAAACGCATTAGTGAACATTCCTTGGTCTAATAATTTTAACGTCAAGTATTTTAATTGGGTCACGGCTCGACATTGTATGTAATCGTTAATAACATTACGACATATCAGCTTAAGGAGCGGTCAGGCAGTCAGTACCACGTTCAACCATTTCAAGTAATGGTCGCTTTTATTTACGATTTAATTTAATATTAAATCCAGTGCCTTCAATTAAAAATTAAAAATAATAATATCTAATTCCAAATTTGAAATTAATATAAAATTACCTTGTTTTTTTTTATAATGGAGTTAAATAAGGTTGTATACCTTAACATTTTGGTGTTTATAATGTTTGAATGTGCTATAAATAGTTCAGCGCAGGAAAGCTCTTTCGAACTTCCAGTGCAGCTTGTTGGTTTCCCTTTCATAATAATTGCTGTTAGAATTACAAATTTTGTTAAAAAGCTCTCATACGCTTTGAATCCAGGTAAAACATTTATATTTTGTTTATTAAGTTTATAGTTTAGATTAGATTATATCAACATTAAATAGGTATGGTCCTGATCCTGACCTGAAGACCATGAGACCACCTGGAAAGTATACCCTTTCAAACAAATCGGTTCAGGCGTCTTCAAGTAATCGGAGACCATACATAAAAAAAAAGATTCCGACGAATTGAGAACCTCCTCCTTTTTTTTGAAGTCGGTTAAAAGCACGCTCAATTTTGCGCTGAGATTTCGACAAAATTGCATTAAATAAACTGCTCGCTACCGGTCTATTGTGAAAATATCAACACTTCATCTCGCTATGACATAACACTGTTCGATTGACCAACAAAATGTAGCTATGGCAGACATGGCAGACACTAGCACACAGTGCAAAAGTGTCTGCGCTTGCACAAAGATCGCTTGTGACTCAATCTGATACATTTAACCGATTACGGACAAAATAACCTATGAATTGTGTAATAGTAGAAGTGAAAATACGTTATAAATAATTTGCGAGACGCTAATATTTATGCCAAGGTCGCAATAACTTTGTGTTAATGAATTCGTAATTTTGTAACTAATATTCATTAGATATTTTAAAGATTGACAATGTGTTATGAAATATTTTAAAAAGATTTTTTTCGTGACAGTTAAGCTTCTATATTCACAAGCATCAGTCGCAAGGAAAATGAATTTTAAAACGATATTCTGTATAAATTGTTTGTTTTTATTGGTGATTCAATGTATGAACGTAGTGTGCCAAGAAGCTGCTTTTGAACTTCCAGTACAATTAGTTGGATTTCCTTTTATAATTTTGTCAGTTAGATTGACTAACTTTTTAAAGAAATTATCTTATTCACTTCAACCTAGTAAGTATACCTTAACTTTTTGTAATGGGGGAATAGTTCCATTCCTAAAATCCTGAGTTTAATTTCGTTGCGATGTTATTAAAAATTATTAGTATTTTCAAATTCAAATTCAAAAGATCATTTATTTATTAGATACACAAGATACACTTGAAATCGTCAATTTAATACACTTCTTTCTAAAAACTTAATTAAAGAAAATACATTTTTACAGCAATTAAAAAAAACACAATGTATACAATTTTCAATTGGTCAAATAAAATTAATATTGATACATGTCTGAAATTCATTATAAAATATACAATTACAATCTAAATATATTGGTCAATTAAAATTAATTCATATGATTGTTAAAACTTGATGTTATGCCCATGTATGCTTATCATACAAGTATTTTGATATACTGTAGTATGCTTTTTCATTAATTTAAGTTTAATCTTTGAAATTAGAGAAAGGAAGATTATTGTAAAAATGCATACGTAGCCCCTAAATTGATTTATTTTAAATAAGGTGTTTTATATGCTTTTCGATTTAAATTTAATTGTCAATGTTGTTGTAATTAAATTCAGAATTATAGGATTTGAAATTAAGTAGGCTACTTGATTTTTTGTTTGTGTATTTTATATATTTTTGGTAAATTAAGAAGCAGATGCTTATCTATGTCATAACTAAATAATATTATAAATGTTTGTTTGTGTGTTTGTCCTTTTTTTACATCAAAACAGAGCAACAGGTCGACATAATATCGAAAACTTCCACAGGCGAAGCCGGGGCAGGAAGCTAGTTCCTATCTTAAAAAGCTAAAATGCATACGAATGATAAAAGAAGATGGCAAACACGTTTTCATTGATTGATTTCTATTGATGTAATACTATTTAGAAAATCACTATTATTCGGTCATTAAAATAAATTCATGCAATAACTGTAATCGAAAACCGAGATTTCATTATTTCCTTTATAATGATTTGTGCTTTACCTTGATTTTCTACTAAGCTTCTTCGTTAACTTAGGTATATTGTGTTTCATATGAACTATTACTTTCTTGCCCATTACCATGGCTTCACCCGTTTGAAATTAGTATCTCCCAAAGTAATGATGTTAGACATTGATAGTTACAAAAATAAGTGCATTGAAATTCTTCCAACTTATAAGAAAACATCCTTATTATGAATAGAGTATCTTATATTATTAGGTTACAGTATATTATTATTAAAGCATCTAGTGTGAAAATTACAATGCAAAATAGCAACTTTTTAGGAGAGTGAAAAGCCTTTTTTATAATTTTTTTTTTTACATTTCTTTAGATTTATTATAATTCTGTTATTATAAGTCTGGAAAAATTGTAAAAGTTGCCAAGAAAATTGTAAAATTCAAGACCATATTTTATTTATTTATTTATTAAGCCTCCTATATAATTATAGATAGGTAGTGTTACATTTTCACAAAAAAAAAAACAAATTAAGTTACAGAATAGACCTCTCACAATCTTCAAAAATATTGACTCAATCTCCAGAAATCAAAACCATAATTTAAATTTTATTTAGAACATCAGACCATTAAATTTAAATTTAATATATATACATACTATAAGTTAATATGGGTTTCAGCGAAGCCGGAACGGAAAGCTAGCTATTTTTCACGAATCAGATTTTGTTGCTATTATAAAAAAGTGTTTTTGAAAACAAGCGGTTCAATTACTTGGTTTATCTGACCATACCGCAAAGGCATGAAAGCCGTGATAGCGAGTTTTTAGTTTTTAATGAATATTAATCAAAAAATTGGAAATACAACTTGGTAACTAACAAGTGTATATAAACTGGAATACTACAATCTACCTACTACAATTTAATATACTGCATCAATACATATAATATAAATTACTAGATATTTATTAATTAATTAATTTATTTATTTGGACGTGCACAACATAAATACATTTATATTATGCTTAATCTTAAGGAGACGCCTCATAACTTTTGTCCCATACAAAAAACGAACTTCAGCAAATCAAGTATTTTACAAAACTTATTAAAAATAGAGTTTTAGTTAATGGACCCTTAAAGTATGTGAAATTATCTATACTCTTAATGTAAAAAATATGTCAATATAACTTCACCTAGGTTGAATCCGTCATCAATTTCACGCATATTTTCAACCGACTTTGCGACTCGGGTTCTCCTAATGTATATTTTTTCACATTTAGAGTAAAGATAATTTCACATGTGTGCGTCGGTCGCCATGACATGTTGAAGAATCATTTCTTTCATTGAACTTCATAAGGTTTTTTAAAGAAAATTGGGGTTCTGTACGATGTAGCAAATGTCACTAAAATGGGTTGTTATATTTTCGTTTTGTCAAGGGCGAAGTCGGGTCAGACGGTAAGCTTACAAATAAAAAAAATGTGATTGTAATTTCAATAATTATGTCAATATGTAAGTAGGATGATATTATATTTATTTAAAAAGCAACAACAAATTGTCACATGATGCACTTGAAAAAATACCTTTGTGTGGAGAGCATGTCGGTAACGCGAACTCATAAGATTTTCCCCTAGGTACCAAAAATCGCTCAACGCGTCCAGAAGTTTTCACTTCAAAAATATGTATTGGAAAATACATATAGGAAGGAATGAAATTGTAAATGGTATTTATATTTAATTCCAGCAACCTATAGAGCTAGAGCAAGAAGGGAATTAACCTGGTCACCAACTGGAGAAGATGCGATAGACGCCATCGAAGCAGAGAAATACATAGTTGGGGAGTTCGGCGCACGTGCATGTATTTATGAGAGAATTTGTGCTGATTATGCGGCTAAAGCGGGAAATGAACCTCAAGTCGGGTTAGATTGGACTGATGTGTTCAAGTAAGTACCTATTATTAATAAAATTTCTACTTAGAGAAACTTCTTCCATCTGTCTGTGACATATTCACGCAAGAACCACTAAACGGATTTTGTTGCCGTTTTCAGCATTATATAGGTTGATTCATCGGGAAGGAATACGATTATTAAACATGGATCTATTATGTTCAGGAGCTGAGCATTAGCAGTGTAAGTGAATCAAGTCGGGAAAAAATTTGCCCCAGTGAGTTTCATGGCGTATACAGTATAATCCGTCAGAGATATAACAAATAGATCTAGGAAAGAATTATGTACAATTAAATTATCTACATAAAAGTCCTTGGTAGTATATATCTATCTATAATAGATAAGTAGGTATAAGCGTATCTACGTAGGTATACCATAGAGTACTAAGCCTAAGGAGGGGCCATAGACGGGCTCCCTCTTTCGCCAATTTTTTGTTCTTTGCCCAATAAAACTGACCAGGAGAGCAGTAATAAGTTACCTTAGGATTCGTTGGTATTTTTTGTGTCGCGAGACAGAGCTCTAGAAAAATAGTTAATTGTGATGTTTAAAAAGGCGACCTAGGACGTCTAATTTGCGGGAACATAGTGTTTCCAATCATTATTTATAATTATTATGTTTATATTTTAGCATACTTTTCATATAACGTAAATTCCGTTGCGACAATAAAACGACAGAAATATACACCAGGGGTATAAGTATAAGGTATAAGGTGTCTACCTCCCCTCCCGCCAAAAGTGGCAGAAAAAAATGTTGGGTGATTTACCGCTTCACAACTCCATTGTAAATCCATATTTTACAAACCTAATTACGATAATAAACTTAATAATCTTAATAAACGTTAAATATCTGTAAGTTAAAAGGAATCCATCTATTATTCACATCATGTGCAATGGTTCAGAAAGTAGGCTTTGAGGACAGCGTAATAGTTATGCAATAAACACATAGACAAGGCCTTGTCACGCAAGTTTGACCTGTACTAGACGAATATGCAATTGCTTTAAAAATGTAAACAATCGATATAAAGTAACGTCTGAGAAATTTACAACTTCACGACCCGCCGACCGTCATATGCCCTATTAATCACTGACTAATCACAACTATCACAGTGCGGGTGGGATTAATCAAGTTTATTAGTCTATCCCCATCAAGCGACGTGGAAATCCCAACTTCGCCTATCTTTTTCTTATATGAGTTTAAATGAGCGTCAAGGTGTACAAATAATTAAAAAGTGTCTGTGATTTCCAAATATGTATAATAATATTTACTTTTACAATTTTTGTCTGTGTATTTTACGGTTTTGAATTTATATACAAAAAAAATAATACAAATTTGCGTCGGTGGCCGAGTGGTTAAGATGAAGGGCCGTTGGTCAAGGTCGTCTTATAACTGTCAATCTCAGTTAATCCTGGAAAGGAGAGTATATTTATACAACATTTCCATCCCTCACCGCTGATAGTTATTATTTGAAATTGCAATGCTCGTTTTGAAAACTCCGGCTATTTAGAACCCTAAATAATAAAAATATGGCTCAATCCAATTTCAAATAACAACTAATAATGAGTTAATGTGGATTAACTGAAATTTACCATATTTTTGACAGATTCAAACTTATGTATCTACATAATCCGACAAGCCACACTAGGCTTTTCCATCTAAAAATATACTTCAACAGAACTGGCCCACGTTAGGTATAGCCTCACAAATACCATCGGCTAAAAGAGGGGACTTGGTCTTTTTTGGAACCTGGTGCTGTAACACGGTTTCAAGAGCTGTAAAACAAAAAATAAGTTTCATTTTCTTTTTTTTAGCGATAGATCGCTCGAGTTATTCCAGCAAATAATGTTTTCCTAGAAGTGTGTCAAATAGTTTACGAATGCATGGCCATCGTTGCAACTGCGTTCGAAGTCCGAGGTGAACAGCCATTATGCAATAACCGGCAACAAACTTTCACTGTTCCATCTGATTACATGCCCCTCAAAACGTATCTGATAAAAATAATTGTTTAAGGATTTTTTTTAATTCACGGGTTATCGGCTCTATATAGGGTCCCAAGCGGAAGACAGTAAATAATATTTTGTGATGGAATATAACTCTGTCGGTTTATGTAGATATAAGTTTTAACTTTTGGGCCTTGGAAATATTACTTTTATTTATTTTGTAAAATAAAACAGAAACAGAAGCTCGTTCCGAAATAAGCTAAGCATATTTTTTTAAGAATAAGTGCTATAATAGACTTCTCGTGCTTTTTGGGGGTTGATTTTCGAAAAATCCTTCTAGGTACACCTCAACACCCCCTAAGGAATATACCATCCAATTTACATATTTTTATCTTTAGTGGTTTAGGCTGTGCGTTGATTGTCAGTCAGTTATTAATTTTTTGAAGTCTAAATAAAGGTATTTTATAAATAAATAAACTTTCTCTGTCAGAACTTTAAGACAGGATTTTCGTATAGATGTTCCTGTAAACTTTAAAAGAAGCCCTGTATTAATAATTTTTTTTTTCAAAATTTTAGGATCATTAGTATCGAAGATATGGAGGCCTTCCTCAACGGTCAATTTTCGTATATTTTTATTTAAAAAAATTGCATTTCACATAACTAACTAGCCCTTTCATTTGATATGTCACGTGATGAACTTGAAACAAATAAACTACATTGTAATTTTTCCCCCAAAATCGAAATTAGTTTATTTACGGTATACGACCGTGATTGGGTAATCAAACTCTATATTATGTATCAAGATTCAACTTTTGTCGTCCAGTTGATTCCGAGAAAATAATCTGTGACAGACAAACAGACACAAGAGTGATCCTAAAAAGAAACTTCACTTATATATTTAGAGGTCTAATTATATGTAGAATTAAAAAGGTGAAATTAAGAATTAAAAAATAATTTGTGCAAAATTTATGCATAAATCCGCTTGTGGTCGATGGAGATAGCGGGTTTCATCAATGACGTACTATAAGTAGACACGTTATACCCATACTAAATGCAGATAATAAACAGCTTGAACAATACTATAGCTACCTATTAATTACTTACGTTTATATATTCAAGCGATGAAAGGGATAGAGAAACACAGCTCAATACCGAAATCCATTTGTTAAAAAGAGATAAATATATGTTTTAAGTTGCGACACGTCATCGACGCGTGACCTTCTCCGGAGGAACTAGGGGAAGATTGTCTAAATGGAACACTCAATATTTTACTTAGAAATATTTTTGGAATAATAAAATATACAATATGTAATTAAAAAACTTTTATTTTACTAATAAATATAATGTAATAATCAATGACTTTACAACAAATAGACCATTTGTCTTTCAATCACGCTCAAACGGCTGAACAGTTCTAAATGAAATTTAGCATAGAGGTAGATTATGGCTTGGTATAGGATATTAGTATGCTACTTATTTATGTATTATGTAGTGTAATTTAAAATTAAGTCTTTAAAATTTTTTTTTAATTTTTTTTATTCTGGACAACATACAACTATACAACAAAGATTACTACAACATAGATACATATTAAAAAAATAACTGTCATATAGTCAGTGACGTTTGTTTATACAAACGTATTGTTTATACATACATTCAAAACAAGATATTTTTATGCAATTTCTAAAAAATATAGAAATAACAAATAATACAAAAAAAAGTTTACTACAATTAACTACTATTTAGAATGTTACAGATATTTTTCCTAAATATATACAAAGAATATGAAAATATGTCCACTTCGCAAAACTGCTGGTTGTGTCGTTGCACCATACGTCTAAATCTTAGAGTAAAAACTTGGCAACCAATCATATTCTCGTCTTTGGGTTCTGATTATCTCTATCCATTTTTCTCTTATTAATCCGCTTCTAGGGAGACTAAAAGATAAATAAATACAATAAGATCATAATACTATACATACAACAATAATATAATATATAAATTTATAATAATGTAAATATAATTATGTATATACATTTTCCGTACATTTAATAAAATTATATTTTTTTTAAATAGGTTCATGTAATTTATTGACAGGTCCGATATTACCAACTATCCCCATAATCAGTCGCTGAGTCTGTCGCGGCCATTTCGTTTTGTCTTCTCTATCACTCTCATACAAAATGCATCGTTCGTCTCGCTCAGGCAAGCGGCGAACTGGCAACAGCGCATTATTATTAATAAAATATTGTTATGTCCATAATTATAAAATTTCTGTACTTACCAATGAAATGAGATATCATTTCTATCCTTTACAGTTGCAGTATAATTTCTGCAAAAGCGGAACACACAAGATGTCATTTTTCTTGATGTTTTTGCGGATTATTCTACTCAAGAGAGACATGTACACTAGTCGTAGGATTGTGCGTGACTGTGCGCGACCAAATTTATAGTGGGACACTTACCTCTCATTTGCCTTGCTATAGCTTGAGCGTCAATCACGCTCAGTTTATATAGTATATCATTGGGTTTCATTTTATATTTCCTTGAAGAGAGAAATCAAATAATAATAATGCGGTGTTAGGTATTCAAATAAGAAAGTTACATATATAATGCGTTGAATGACGTTTTCTCTTAAGATTACAAAACAATAAACATATACTTTTTTCTTCACTGGTTGTCTTACAGTTCTCGAAAGTGTTATCGGTCCCAGGGTATCCAGCGGAAGACCAAGTCTTCCTCTTTTAGCCGATGGTATTAAAATTTGTGAGACTATACCAACGAGTGGCCAGTTCTGTTGATGTATATTTAGATGGAAAAACCTCTAAGTTAGATAGGTATATAAATTCAATTTAGATAAAAAATATTTACATGCGCACCGCACCGATTTTTTTTTTCGCAGCTCCCGAAACAGTGTTACCAAGTCTCCCGCTTTTAGCCGATCGTATTTGTGAGGCTATAGGTACCCAACGAGTGGTTAGTTTTGTTGAGATTTTAGATGGAAAAGCTTCTAAGTGTAGTTTTGTTATTAATTAAAAACCTATTGTTACATGGCCGGGATCCGGGATCGAATCGAACCCGTGGTCTGCCTAGTTAATACCAGACGTCTTAACCACTCGGCCACAGACAAACTGACGGTACAATATGGCATGTGTTCACAGCAATTTGAATACCTGGGTCTGGGTACATGCGTGTATAAATAGATACCTATATCCATTAGAGATATAATTATAGGTACTTAGATAATAACGCAACTTTTTTGTGGAAAACTTTATTCTACACAATTAATTTAAACATCATTTTGTTATATCTCTGATGGATTAGACGCATAAATACGAGCTGTGGCTTACCTTTTTCCGACATGTGTTAATGCTCAGCTCCTAAACATGATAGGTCCATGTTCTATACACGAAAACCTCCCTCGTGAATCAACCTATCTAATGGTACCAACAGTAATAAAATCGGTCCCGTAATTTTTAAGTATATGGACCACGAGCAAAAAAAAAAGAATTTTATATATTAGATTAGTGATAGTGATGATGAAGAATGATGTCCGATCTTTTGACAAAAAAAAAATTATAAACCATCACCATCTCAACATTCCCTCTTTCAATTCTCAACATCATACGACAAACCAGAGGCTTTTCCATCTAAATATACCTACCTCAACAGAACTGGCCACTCGTTAGGTATAGCTTCACAAATACCATCGGCTAAACGAGGGAGACTTGATCTTCCGCTGGGTACCCTGGAACCGTAACACCAGTAAAGAAAGAAAAGAAAAAAAACATCACCTTTCATTCCACATCTTTCTATTAATAATAGCAAATTTTAAATAACTTATTTTGTGTTATTTTTAGGCAATACAAACGTTCACCAGACCAGAAGAAAGAGTTTTACCTACTCAGCGTGTTTCTTGGTGACATAGTGGGATCTCCTCAATTATGTCACCAACTTGGAAAAAGAAGATCCTGCGAAGCTATATCGAGTGAAGAAGGAAAATTAAATAGATAATTTAGTAATATTTAATAGGAAACAAAATACGAATTAAGTTTTCAATAAGTGAGATAATAAAAATCCTGTAGTTACCATTAATAATAAATTAGTTTTGTAATTTTAGTACATAATAATAAAAAGTATAATAATATGCTATGTAATTCGGTACGTAAAGTAAAAACTAAAGTTTAATACGAAATGTTTTTATAAATCAATTTTAAAAATTTTGCAGACAGACGACAAAGTTATTGATTTTTCATCATCATCATCCTTGGAACTACCAGTAATACAAATAATTTAAAAAATAGGACACTGGGTTAATGGCAACTTTAACTAAATGACGACGATATTTTGTCGTCTGTCTGCAAAACTTTGTAAAATTAAAAAGAAATCGGAACAGAAAACAAAAATATTCAAATAACTGAATCTTTAAAAGAGGCCAAAATCGATGGATCTAGGTATAGGTATATTTATTAAGCCATTTTTTAACCGACTTCCAAAAAAAGAAGGAGAAGGTTCTCAATTCGGACCGTATTTTTTTTTTTTTTGTATGTATGTACATCGATAACTCCGCCAATTGTGAACCGATTTTGATGGTTTCTTTTTTAATCGTCAGATAATTCTTCCGGATTGGTCCCATTTTTATCTCATAAAAATTGGTTCATTAGTTTTTCAGAAATTTTGAAAAAACTGACTTTATAAGTACATTTTTCTTGATATCTCGATAAAATATGTACCGATTTTGACAACTTATTTTTTTCAAGACATAGTAATTTCTCGACATTATCTCACAGACATATGATGAAAATCGGTTCAGTAGTTTTTCAGAAATTCAGTAATTAATTTCTGTTTACGGCTGAAAATTATGTATCAGAAAAAGCCTTAGCAACGGTTGCTATTGACACGAAGTTGTCAATTTTCGTGACGATGGTCTAGCGGTTAAATGTAATGGGGTGCACAAGCACATTACATGGTTCAAATCACATCCACAGGGGTATTTTTTTTAATTTTCCATCAATATTTTTTTAGTTGCGTTATTATTTGTCTCTCAAGGCAGCAAAATCACTTAAAAGGGTAAAATAAACCTTTTAAAAAAAAGTGCACCGACTTCAAAAAATTGCACTGAAAAGTAAGAAATAATAAATATTTCGTCGTAGAATTTGAAGACGGTTGGTGCCAAATTAGAAACAACTTAGTTCCCAAATTCACTAATATAGACAATTCATAGGAACCTACGATCATCAGTACATACAAACATAGATAATATTGAACAGATCTTTATCTTCTTAGATATTTACTTAGTTTTGTATCCTAATTTGGCACCAACCCTCTTCAAATTCTACGACGAAATATTTATTATTTCTTACTTTTCAGTGCAATTTTTTGAAGTCGGTGCACTTTTTTTTAAAAGGTTTTTTACATATAAATTTCCCAATAGATTTTTCACAATATTTAACATAGTCAAATCACATTTCATATCAATATATTCATAACCTCCATTCATTTACAACATCAAATAGTTAAATTAAATATAATAAAATTGGATTAAATCAAATCAAAAAAATACTTAATGTTAAATTAAATTAAATTAAATCAGATTAAGTAAAATTAAATTAAAGTGACATAAGTAAGTTAAAATTAAGTC
The DNA here is from genome assembly GCA_963924495.1 of Nemapogon koenigi. NCBI lineage: Eukaryota > Metazoa > Arthropoda > Insecta > Lepidoptera > Tineidae > Nemapogon > Nemapogon koenigi. Next base: position 6,267,843 of record OZ004649.1, on the reverse strand, counting down.
TAATCAGTTGAAGTCAAATTAAATTATAATAACTATTTATTATGTATAGGTAGCCATTAAATTGTTACACAATTTACCTCATGGCTCCATGATCAGATGAGATCGATGGTACAAAATTATTGTATTGTCATCCAAATTGCATACACTTGCAAAGTTTCAAATCGTTACGACAGTTAGAAGTTGGTTAAATTCTACTTCCAAGATTTGTTTACATACATCAGGTGAAGCTAATATAAAGCATGTAAAAGCATATCTTAGTTTTTACTTTACTTAACGATCAGTAGGTATTATAAATTTATATGGGCTTTGCTGAAAACAAAATTCAATATAATAATGGGAGACAAACTTGTCAGCACAGATTCGTATATCTCCTTGGCAACGCGTGATAAAAAAAACAAATTTTGACGCTGGAAAGTCCGCAAAAGCAAAGCAAAAGCGCCTAATTTATTAATTAAAAACACTATTTTTTGTATAGTGCGATACTAATGCATGCTGAGAAAATGGGGACAGTTCTTCAACTAAATGAATACTTCGAGGATTTTCCATCTCAATATACCTCAACAGAACTGGTCACTAGTTAGGTATAACCTCACAAATACCATCGGCTAAAAGAGGGAGACATGGTCTTCCGCTGGGTATCCTAGGACCGAAGATAACCCGTGAAGAAAAAAAAGAAAGATTTACCGGATGCCACGGTATATGAGTCATAATCCTCAATTAGCCAATTATTTTTTATTTAAGGATATTGAACCACTGTTAACGGGGAAGCGTGAGAGGCTAACGACGATTATCCTTCGCCATGAATGACTTAAATTAATTATAATATATTTTTACATTAAATTAATTACTTAAAAAATATGTTTTCTTTTGCCTGAAATTATATACTGAATGAAAGGTTGTTTCAGATCATGTAATATCGAAATGAAATTATGAACAACTAGTAGTTACTGCTCCACTCCTTTGGGTCGTAGCGTGATGTTATATAGCCTATACCTTTCTCAAGAATTGGGCTATTAAATGCGACTGGTAGTTCCAGAGATATTAGCGCGTTCAAACAAACTCTTCATCTTTATTTTTAGTATAGGTACCTAGATAAATAGTAATATTGAAATCTCAGCAACTTTTATTTAAATTATTATTTATTGCTATTATTCCTCCCCGGATTCGCCCGTGGTACCAAGTCTATAAAATAGCTCCTTTTTTTTAGTAATTTTTAGTAGGCGCAGACCCATTTAAATGAAACAAACACAATGTTAGCACAAGCTAATCATCATAATATCACTAAAAACTACATCCAAAGCACAAATACTAAAAATCTTATACTTTGGTCCAGTAGTTTTTAAATCTATAGAATACGAACAAACAAACAAAGAAACATTAATTTTTATATATTAGATTTAAAAGTAAACTGTAATAAAAAAAGCACAAGGGCTATAATATTGTAATGAAAACTTTATAAACAGGTAGTGAAATTAAAAAAATGATTTGGCCTATAACATCTACTTTGTCTGATGTCGTGACAGAAAATGTTTGGTAGGCGTCCAGTGACATGCCAAAGGTAGGCATACCATGTCCTCATCAATGTATAATAATTGTGTTTGAAGCGCCATCTAGTAAGTATGGCATACACTATTAACTGATATCAGCGCCCTCTATATTAGAATTTTAAACTTGGGCTTCGTTTAGGTTTCGTTTCCTTATACTTTACGATAGATGTCAGATTGGTCGAGACAGTAAATTTTGCTGGATTTTAACTGAATAATAGGGTGGATTGTCTAGTCTAACATTTCCAGAAATTTACGAAAATAAAATAAAATAATAAAATACCTATCTTAAATTAATTTCTGTGGGTTCAATTCACTGTGTAATATTAAAAAATTAAGGTAAGATTTCTGAGAGAATAAACTAAGTAACAATATGATAATTTACGATTTGGAAAGAATTCCTTATTTTTTTGATTACTAGAATGTTTTAAATTTATTATTATTCTTATGGACTAATCCACACCCCATAAAGCGGGTCCGACCCGTGGTACAACTGCGATGTCAAAGGCCTAACATTAATTAACTTCTATTTAAGCGTCCTGCATTCTATAAAGTCGAAATATTGATAGCTAATTTTCCGCTCTGGTTTCGCCTGTGGAAAATTTTGAGGATTTCTGGGATAAAATAGTAGATGTCAAGCAAAAAATCACTTTGATCCGTTGCTCTGTTTTGACATAAAAGAAGGACAAACAAACAAAGAAAAAGGAAATTAGTAAGGAAATTTTGGCCGCGTCTCTCGCAAATAAGTAAATTTCTTTTAAAAATGTTAAATATATTTTCTACATTATCCGGAATAAGGGAAATTCCTCTATATCCACTGTTCAAAACACGTAGTAATTATTGAGTTAATCTACATTTAAAATTACGTTTACGCCGAACAGCCTAACAAATTGGATCATGCGAAATACAATTGTAGGTACAATTTGTGTTGTATGCTTCCTAAAATGTGGCGCTCTTGATTTAGGTACCTACCTACTTGAAAGTAAATAAAATTGACAGCACGTCTGTTATATCAAAGTTTGATAAAAAAGTTATTTGTTTGTTTGTATGTTTGTTCAGAATAGTCTCCGACGGCGACGTCTGAAAAAATGTTTAAGAAATTTTTAGCTTTATTTAATTTTACAAGTTTGTCTGTTTTGATATCTCAAATAAATTCAAATATGATTTTAAAATTATCTCTAGTTACTGTGAAAATGTTTAGTTGTCCTATAATTAAATTAACTGTAGAACATACTTACATAAATATTTACGTATATAACTTATTTTGATGGGCAGAAACCAGAAACCAAAGCGAGGCCTGTTGTTGCGGCCTTTTCTGTTCACTGTTATTTATTTAGGTACCTAACCTTAGAGCTAGGATATGAAATACCTAGACATCTGTGAAACAAAGGTTGGCTATCTAGTGGAATTGTACTGACCTTTGCTCCAACGCTGCAGGTCTTCAGCACTCAAAAATTGCGGCACTTCTAGTGGTACGTAGGCGTGTGATCTCTGTTGCTGCTGCGAAAAGTATATAAGAAATTATGATACAGCGAGTATAATGCGGTATTTGCGAGTATTTTCAATTTATTGTTTTTTTTTTAATTTTTTTGTGGCTCCACCAATGTTAATCGATAATTTGCCAATGTCAAGTATTATAGCCGTTATAATATCAATATTAATCGATATCTAAGATGATCCCGCCAACTATTACAGCTTAATTCTCCATCAAGTCACGACGGAACGCGTGCTTCGATCGCCATGACATGACGTAGAATAATTTAATTTGATTGTACTTTGACCTCATAAACAGGCTGTCAGTTCAGTGCGGGGTAAAAACGGCAAAATAACAAGGTTCGTTCATATAGCCAATCGCAACAAAGTGGCGCAAACACCTGTAAATGCGGGTTTTTCAAAAATTACTAATGAATAATGATCATATAGCAATAATTAATAAATTAGAGTTGTTATCTATTTTTGATACGTATTTTTTTTATTTGTTATTGTAAATTATTATCAATGTCTCTGGTTTTGCACGGTAAAAAAGCATTGTATTGCAGCACATTAATTGATTGAGCATAGTTTAATTTTATATACATCGTGTGCAAATAATTGTATAGGAAGCTTGAGTATGTGATAGTAGGTAAGCTAGATCACAAGTCGACACGATTTTAACGGAATGTCCATCAGTTGTGTAAAATTGTTAATTGTACTGTTATTTCTGATATTATTATTACTGTAACATGAAGTTGTAGGAAATATTTGGTCCCTAAGGCAATGCCAGATTTAATTATGAAATAAGATTGAATACTCCACATGAGATTTGAATAGGCCCGTATGCAAGGGAGTTGGTGGTCGAGTGGGTAAAACATCTGCTCACAACTGAGATGTCGTTGGTTCGATCCTCACATCCGAATAAATTACACTAAATATTAGCTACCGCGCAGAGTTGCAGATATCCCGAGACGAAAAAATATTTGCGAGTATATTTTTATAGAAAACATGTCGATGCATTCTTTATTATATTACCATAGTTCTCTGAAACACAATAATATGGAAATCTTAAAATTTAATTTATACTAGCCGCATTTCCTCGCTGTGAACAAGTAGCCAGCCCTCTTTTTTCGCAGGACATGTTAATAAAATTAGTCGCATATGATGTGTAACATTATATCCTGAAAACATTAACACTTTATACACAACATTGTAGGTTAAGCTGATGCGTTTTCCTTTTCTATTTCCATTTCACTTTCTCGTCACACACACGCACGTTGTTGGCTGACAGTACCAACCTCTCGGAAAATGGGTTGGTACCATCTGATGGCCAACTCTACCACTCATTGGTCAAATCAAATAGCGCGCGCTTCCCCGGTTCCTGTTACACACTTCCGTCCCTTTTCACGATATCACTTCCACAGATTGCAGGAAAGCGAGTGGAAAGATGTTACACATCAATAATGCTTAGGACAGAAACGGAAGGATCGTTTTAAATAAATCTATGGCGCTAAACTCTACAGTACCTTACGCAGAACGCTCTAAATTTTGCAAAACATTTTAGTGGGTGATCCAGTTACAAAATTACAACACCCAAGTTGCCTCTGCAGTCGTGCATTCACTACTCTCCTTTACAAGTACTAAGTACTAACTTCGCAATGTTTTTTGATAATCATTGTCACAACGTGAGACCTTTGTGTCATCACAATGAAGAACTTTATAATAAACATCTCCAAAATCTGTGTTAATTAGGATTAAATAACTATAGTAAATTATTTATATAAAAAAGTATATTATGTCTGTCCGTCTGTCACAGCTTATTTTTTCAGAATTTACTGGACGAAAAATGTTGGAACTTGGTACATATACAGAGTTTCATGACCCAATCACGGGCGTATAGCATAAAAATCGAATTTTGATTTTGGGGAAAAAATGAAAACATCAAAAAATATTTTTTTCTAAGTTAATCATGTGACATTTTAAATGAAAAGTCTCTATAAATATATTAAGATTACAAAGGTATTTTTTTATAATTTTAAAATGCATAGTTTAAATAATATAAAAGAAAATGTGATTTTGAAAAATTGGGAATATTCTTTCTTATAGTTTCTTATAGTTTACAGAAAAACCTAAACGAAAATCTTGTCTTAAAGTTTTGACTGATTTTCGTCTAATAGTCTGAATAAGGTTTTTTGGTAAAGTTGCCCTGAAAATTGGAAAATTCGGGAAAAACTGAAAGTGATTTTTTTATATGACCTCAAATTCATAATAAGGGATTGAAATTTAATTTAAGCTTAACGGAAAACTAGTCAGTAACAAAGAAGACACTGTAAGTATTCATTATCTTACATACATATAAAATATTTTCAGTATCCAATGTAATTTGTATTCGATCCTCGAAGCTGTGTTAACCGTATAAATTAGTGTGATTGTTCGCTCTAGGAAATCCGAGCTTCGTCCAATTCTCTTTACACCAAAGTCGGCGCATGGAATAGCTTATAATTTGACCCAATATCCTGTGATTGAGAAGGCAATGGGATTAACTTTGACCTGCCTGTCTAATTAATGTTTATTGCGTAGGTAGTTATTTTTCTCTGTAGTCAAACTGTTGTTTCCTTATCTTTGTTTATTGGCCCCAGGGTTCTCATCGAAAGACAAATCTTCTTCATTTAGCCGATATATTATTTTTAGGCGAATGTCACCCGTATTCACAACAATAACACTTGGCGAACGCACAGTGGATAAGGGATTTACAGTGGTCACAATTTTGTCAAAGAAGGGATGGCTTCACAAATACCATCGGCTAAAAGAGGGAGACTTTAACTTCCGCTGGGTACCCTGCGACCGATAACACGGTTTCGGGAGCTGCAAGTAACCCGTGAAGAAAATAATTGGTCAAGTTGCGAGTAAGACTCGCGCGCTGAAGGTCCCGTACCATTTTTCAGGATTTCAATTTAGGTTTTCCTGTAGACTATAAGAAAGGCCATATATTTTCTATTTTTCAAAATTTTAGACGCTGTATATACATAGTTGCGGAGATTAGGCGAACGGTTTTTTTCAATATAATTTAAACTATGCATTTTAAAATTATAAAGAAATATATTTGTGTTCCTTATAACAAGCACTTTCATTTGAAATATCAAATGATGCATTAAAACATTTTTTAGAACCTAAAATCGAAATACGATTATTTACGCTATACGTCCGTGATTGGGTCATGCAACTCTATATATGTACCAAGTTTCAACATTTTTCGTCCAGTAGATTCGGAGAAAATAAGCTGTGACACACAGACAGACAGAAACATGAGTGCTATAAGGGTTCCCGTTTTTTCATCGGATTAAAAAAGAAGGGGATGTGGTCAAAATTTCGTTTCAAAAACGTTACTTGAGTGTCGTCGGATAGCTACTGTGTGAATAATTACACTGGTCCAATTGTCAAATTCAATGTGTTTCAATGTCCGTCAGTCCAGCTACTTTAAGAAAAGTGCGCATTTTATGGGCATGGCTAATTTAATTTTCGGGATAAAAAGTACTCTAGGTCTATGTGGCAAAATTCCATGCAAATTCGTTTAGTAATCTACATTATCTATCTATCATCACTCCTTGAATCTCAAGAGTAGTAGGCAGAGACAATTGAATGCCGTTTGTTACGATCCTGACAGACCTCTCTCACTTTTTTTATATCACCATAGATCTAGACACGCGGCAGCGTGTCAAGCCAAGTTCAAGCCAACAGAACTGGCGAGCAGCACCGTGTGTAATATTATACGAACCATTTGGAGCCACTTTTGACCCCCTCATAACTCAAAAACTATTTTACATAAACACACTAATTTGGATTATACAGTATGTTGCAAAAAAATAGAGCACTTAAGAGCACCAATGTTATGTGGCACGGCGGCTTGGAATTGCACGTTTTAAAGTTCAAAGGATTTGGAAGAGGTTCCAAGAGACTGATTCTCTCTGTAGAAGGCCTGGTTCTGGCAGAAACAGATGTACGGAGCAGAGGGATGATCAATTCCTTGTCACTCAAGCTCTTAGAAATCGACGAAAATCTTACAATTATTTTAAAAACCACCTATAAGGTAGTGAGATTGGTGAGAGTTAGCAAATGGACTGTACGGAGGAGACTTATCGAAGCAGGCATACATTCTCACAGACCCGCTAGACGACCAAAATTACTCAGTGGGTATCGCGCAGCAAGACTAAGTTTTGGGCAAAATTTGTTACTATGGACAATTGAGGATTGGGGTAGGGTTCTGTTTTCTGATGAGGCCCGTATATGTCTACATGGTGAAGACAGACATCGAAGAGTACTGAGAAGACAAGGTGAACGTTGTGCCGACGTGTGCTTTGAAGAGGTAACACCATGCGGCGGAGGGTCCTTAATGCTCTGGGCAGGAATAACTTCTGAAGCTCGTACGGAGTTAGTTTTTTGCCAAATGGGACACTTAATGCACATCGCTATATCTCAGAAATTCTCATTCCACATGTGAAACCTGCATTGGTTGTTATGGGAGACAGGTCCATTTTTATGGATGATAATGCTCATCCTCATCGTGCCGTTGCAGTATCCGCCTATATGAAGGAGGTTGGGATTCCTCGATTGGATTGGCCAGCGAGGAGTCCCGACCTTAACCCTATAGAGCATCTATGGGACGTACTAAAACGCCGGGTTTGAGCTGGAACTCCAGCTCCACAAAATCTGACAGAGTTAAAAACTGTGATTCAGGCTGAATGGGAACTGATACCACAAGATACCATAAGAAACCTGATCGGGAGTATGAGAAAAAGAATAGCAGCTGTCATAACTGCGAGAGGTGGACATACTCGATATTGATTTTGGTGTAGGTTCATTTAAAAAAGATTATTTAAAAAAATATTTAAGTTTAATTTGTCACTTCATACTCATTAAAATTACTTAATAAACTGGTTTTTCATTTTTTTATTCAATTTACCTCAGATTTCTACTTGTGATAATTAAATTTGATTAATATGTTGAAACATCATAAAAAATAATTATTGAACCATTATTAACTTCAAAATATAATAATAACCAATAAAGTTTTAAGTGCTCGTTTTTTTTGCAACATAGTGTATATTGAGACCCCTAGATATAAACTAGTACCAATTTTTTTATAAACACAGCTTAAACGGTTATTTAGATATTAACGTCCAAAAATCGTCATTTTTATCACTGACTGACTAGAAGGTTAAAATTTGGTATCCAGATAGATAATAGGTGTGTTTATAAAGGAAAAATCAGAAAACAGTGAATTTATAAGATTTGAAAAAAATTAACATTAAATGTCAAAAAAAGTTTTTATGACTCGTTAAAAATTTCGTCCAAAAATCGTCATTTTTATTAGGGGAAGTAGATGACTTTTGAATAATAATAAATTTATTTACAAAAATTAATGATATCCCACCGAAAACATAAAGTGAAAATTAGTCGAATTATTTACACAAAGCAAATAACTTATGATCTATTGAACCTTAACATTTGCCTTAGCTAGTTTTCACATACTAGTCAACTTATAATATAAATATATTTAGCTAATCAACTTATCATCGTTATGTTATATGTAAGTTATTGTTTCTATATTGTAAGGTTCTAGTCTTCTAAATATTTGATTTGCTGGTAAAAACTAGCCAAGTCAAATGTTGAGGCTTAATATATCATAAGTTATTTGCTTTGGGTAAATAATTCGACTATTCAAATTTAAAAAGTCATATTTTTAAATAGCAAACATTGTTGTAGCAGAGAAAAAACAAGAAATTCTGTTTTAAATTTACCAAAGAATGTTATACGTTCTTATAAATAAATTTAAGGATTGTCTACAGAACTTGGCTCCCATTTAGATCTCAAATCTTTTGTCGGTGGAGTTATCATAATATTGAACTTGGCTCCCATTTCCACATTTATGTTTTTGGTGGGATTTCATATAACATGCTCGGCGATGTGTGTACTTTTAACAATTTTACTTCGATTTTTTTATTATATTTTCAATAAAAGTACACCTAGGTCCTCCTGTACCAACATTTCTTTCGTTTCTGCTATATATATTTAAAGTCAATATTAACATATAAGTATACCTCATTTGCAATTCACGTCATAATTATGTCAAATTTAATTAGGATGTCGCCGTCGTTTGACAAATCAAATAAACTAATTACACATTTCATCTTCAATTAATTAATGGAGAAATCCGATCCTCTTGAATAGGAATCTAAAGCCAACTAAAGCAAGGATTTCAATAGATTTGAAAGTAGATATTGTAGTTATGTTGTAAATAAGTGAGATGTAATACAAAATATAATTTATAAATTAATATTTAGATAGGTTATACCATTGAGATATAGGTACTAGAGGAGCTATAATAGACAAAAGGCATGCTTCATTTCTATAAAAAATAAAACTTAAGTTCGCTGAAGCGCTTGTTAGTCGCTAGTCGAGTAACCAAACGGTATAAACACACAGCGCTAGATCGCTTCTAGGATGTAGTTTTCTCGCGACCAAAAGGTCGAAAGCGCCGTGAATTTCATGGCGCTTACGCATTTCGTTCAACGTACTACAACAACATGCTTAATATAGACTAACTACGCTTACAGAAAGGACATACCTAACAAGCTCATTTGTACAAGATTTGTATTTTTGTTTGTAATGAATAAAATCAAAACTACTGGACTGATTTAAAAAAATATTTCTAAATATATATATTATATATATTGAGTAACATAAGTTTAATTTTATAATACCTAGCGTCTTGCCCCGACTTCGCCCGGGGTAACATTTATATCCCCAAGTAAAAAACTACTGGACCGATTCTAACAGTTCTTTCACCTGTAGAACGCTATTTATTGTATTTAAGGAAACTTACAGACTAAGAACGACTCATTAAAAAAGCTAACTAATATAATAACTAAGCCTAATACAGTTTCAACCTATCATATAATGTATACTGAATAGCATAGGCTATATTTTATATTTCCTATTGTATATGATAGTTACCCCGGCAAAGTCGAGGCAAGTTGTTTTTGTTGTAACTTGAGTTCTTCAGCATATTGAGTATAAGCAATATTTTCATAAGAAGAGAGCGTGGTGAAATGGTGACTGTTATGATTTAGTTACAAGCCCTTAAACAATTTCACTCTTATTAATAAGTAATAATTAATATTCTGATCAGTTTTAGCTTCATGTTTCAAGCGAATTGTTGTATATTTGTTAATTATAGCCCGTATCAAATGTATTCGGTGATTCAAAGTGCTCGGTTGATTAAAAGAATGAACTAAAGATGTAAATACTTCTTACTGGATAAAATGTTCTTTTCTGCTTTTGTTATGTATTTAATAATGTAATAAAAATGCAATGAACATAATATATAACTATGTTTGGATGGTAACCAGGTCTCTTCACTGCCGTTGTTTTGGACAAATTTTATCCATCTTTCTCTTGTATCTTGGCTAGGGCGTGGAAACCTTCAATAGACAAAATACCACAAATTTCAATAACTATTTTATTACAAACTAGCAGTTTGCCTCGAATTCGTCCGGGGTAACAATTATATATCATATAAAACATATCTATTTTATTCAGTGATATTATAGCATTCTACTGGAGAAATACTTTTTTAAATTGGTCCAGTAGTTTCTTACTAGTGGATACAATTGTTACCCCGGGCGATGTCGGGGCAAGCCGCTAGTATAAAATATTGCCTCCGTTACTCAGCGATAATAATACATTCTGGTGAAAAACATTTAAAATCGGTCCAGTAGTATTGAGTTCATCATTACAGACAAAAATAGAAAAATATTTTCTCTTTATAATATTAGTGTAGAAGACAAGTGTAGATAACACATTACACAAACAATAATATCTGCGTAGAAAATATATTGCATTATTTTCCGCTATATACGGGAACGTCAACCAATTCTACCTATTTTCACTTCTGAATGTTTTTAGTCTATGTCGAATGACACAACATGCGTCTGATAAATTTTATGTTCGTATTTAATTTTAAAATGATTATACCTAGTTACTTAACGGTGGAAAGTTATTCCTTTACACTTCGCCGTATTCCTTGAATTATTAGTGCAATATTTCAACACACACCACGGCATATTGTATGACTTTCAAATTTTTTCGATTAAAAACAATCACTAGCGTATAACTGCTCAACAGCTAGCAAGCGACTGTGTTAAGTGCGGCGCGATCGCCGCAATTGAATGGAACATAGGAGTGATGGGTAGCGTCTTCTCTAGTACCTATAACTCACTGGGTTATACACAAATTATAAAAATAAAATTAATACAATAATAAATAAATAAATAAAAAAAAAAACTAACTAATGTACTTACCTTTTTTACATTTCATTAATTTATTTACATTTAATTAAATACTAATTACTTATATACATTTATTTTAGTAAAAATAAATTTTATTTATAAAAATCAATTTAACAAATAATCAATTTCGAAATTTTATAAGTATTCTAAAAATTATGGTAAGGTAAGGCAGCTCCATCGTCGAGGCCAAATGATTTGGCTATGTACCTTTACTATAAACATAATACCCTCCTTGTGGCATATGGTTCCCAAAACACTGGCTGCGATACCCTGATCCTTTGAGCGAGCGAGGTAAGAGTTTCATTCAAGACGTGGACTATTGATATTTAAAATAATTGGTTCACTTTGATACGAGCGAAGCAATAAGCATCATCTAGTTTTATAAACAAAACTGGCATTTCTCGCTGTTTGACCCGTATGAAAACAAAGAAAATAAATATTGCCTCGCCTGATATCTCATTACGGGAATAGAAATAGCATCCAACTATGTACAAAAAATTAAATTGATTCGTTGCTCTGTTTTGACGCGAAAGAAGTCTACCAACAAAATGCAGTACCTCAAGCATACTTACAAAAGTATGAAAAATGTTATCTTACATGATATTTGAAACTGATATTAGAATTATTGGTTGGTTCTATGAACGTTTCTCCAGAATTCGGTATGTAGAAAACAAAAATATTCAAATTCGTTTCTTAAAAATAAATCTTAAAAAAAGTGTACCGACTTCAAAAATTGTGCACTGAAAAGTAAGAAATAATTAATATTTCGTCGTAGAATTTGAAGACTGTTGGTGCCAAATTAGGAAATTAGGTAAACATCTAAGAAGATAAAGAGCTATTCAATATTATCTATGTTTGTACTGATGTTCGTAGGTTCCTAATGAATTGGTGGCGACACCTAGCGAGGCTAGCGATTGCCGCTATAACAACAAATACTAAAAAACAGAATAAAATAAATATTTAAGGGTGCTCCCATACAACAAACTTTTTTTTTTTTATGCCGTTTTTATAGATAATGGTACGGAACCCTTCGTGCGCGAGTCCGAATCGCACTTGGCCGGTGTTTTTTAAATCTGCTCTTTATTTTCATCCCTTACAATTCGAAGATAACATCACCCATATGACTAAGATGCGATGCGCAGTGACATTAAAATAACAGCATCTAGTTTAAATAAAATAAATCAGGCCGACTTGTGGACTTTATCACGCATACATCTAGACTCCTAGACCTAACTAGTAGAGTCAGTGGTGCATTCACTCCTTTGAAATGTACACTTGCGCTTATTTAGTTGCACTGAGTAATTGCAGCATGCATGGCTGAATATGCTGGGAAACTTCTTTTACGAAATATCAAGGAAAATTTAAAATGTCACCTTAAAATGCCAAATATCTAAACATCATTATTTATACAAAACAATATAAAAAATCTTAAATGAAATGTAAACATCATAATAATAAATAACTTAATAAACCAGGTCAGCGTGGAATAGTGGCAAGAATACTGGCTGCATTTTCCCTCTGAATCTGATGCTGATTTGTTGAGCGAGGAAGTAGCCAGCCCTCTTGTCAGCAGAGTAGATGATCAGTTGTGGGATATATATGTTAAAGAAGTGACAAATCTAGGTCCATTAAGTGCAGCAACATAGGTACTTACCACCTGTTTTGTTTAATATGGACTGACTAAAACTTTGCAACGTTACTATATAGTGTCTCTGGCCACATCGGAAGGTATATAAACGCTGAGATGCGTATGTTTATTTCGTGATTTATTCTTTCTCCTATACGTTTCGAAACTTATCTATTATTATTTTTTAATTTTAGTTTTTCGAAATTGTGTCATAAATTACTGTTCTTAGAATAATTGTTTTTTGTCTGTCTGAATATTTGTCCAAAATAAACTTCGAATTGGTGAAGAAAGTTGCAACAATAATTTCACATTACTTATATATTTATATTTAAAATAAGCTTTCTGTCCCGACTCGCTTCATCTACATCCTTTAAAAATATCTACGAAATTGCAATGAAAAGCGCTAACTTGTCATGTAAATTAAGAGATCACAAACTTTTTCTTGTTATTTTTTTCTCTTCACGGGTTAGCTTACATATCCCGAAAACGTGTTATCGGTCCCAGGGTACCCCGCGGTCTTCCAAGTATTCCTCTTTTTGCCGATGGTATTTGTGAGGCTCTAACGAGTGGCCTGTTCTGTTCAGGTATATTTTAGATGGAAAAGCCTCTAAGTGTGTCGAATTTACATAATACATTTTTAATTATAAATAACATGTCCGGGATCGAACCGTAGTCCGCCTAGTTATTACCAGATGCCTTAACCACTCGGCCACTCGGATATTTGCGTCATTTAGTTAAACTTAGAGCAGTAAACTTTACATCAGGTGAACGAAGAGTCACACCAGCTTCAGCAAAAACCGCGTGTCAACAAACGTTAACGCTTCCCGGCACTTCAACAATGCGAAAACCCCACCATCTAGAAAGTGAACGTGAAGTTTTCATACACTTGCTGTCTATACCTAAGTAACACACGCGGGTAAGATCTAGCGACGACCGCCCGCTAGATACACGTATATCTTTAAATATTAAAGAAAATACGATTTAATAATTTTGAAAATTTTCAATCTAGTTTAAAAAAAAAACGAAAAAAATACCACGGTTTCTGTGATTGTGTTCGAGTTTAATCCAGAATCATGAAGATATACATTTTAATTGGTTCGTAATTTTTATATTTTTATTACTAACTTAAATTTAAAATTTGTTGAAAAGTGGTACTTTTTTGGGAATTTGTAACATTTAAAAAAATGTATGTATAATCGTATAATATTATTTTCTCATATCAAATTATAATGAAATGTACAAAGAAAACTTCCATATAGAAAAAGATATTACATTTATTCTATATTACATTTCTCTAACAATGCATTTATTTGATCCGTGAAATAAGGACGAAGTTAAGGCGAGTTCACAATAACAGTTCGAGAAAAAATATTCAGTATTACCTAATTAAATATTTAAACTATTAAAATGCACTGCCCGCGTGGATATAGAAATAATTCATTCCATGAATACATTATTTCCTACACATTTTCTTCGTAATGCCAATCCAGAATATTTTGTGAGATACAACCGTGTGCCGTTTACAGGATCAAATTATTTCATAATATTTCGATCAATTGATTTAGTAACAAACATACAATCATTCAAAAATTGATCAAATTTCTTTACATAAAATCTGTATATTTCGAAACATTATTTATGTTATTTTAATTATATGCTATTTTACGCTTTTAATAAAGGAGTCTAGTGTGTTAACTTGAAACCGGGAGGTCCCGGGTTCAATGGAAAAAATGATAGGCACCAATTTATTTTCTTTGATCAACTACTCGTGCCTCCGCACTTCTCTTAAAACTTACAGAAACAGTTTGTTAAAGAAGTGACACATGTAGGTCCATTAAGTGTAGCAACAAGCTTGCCATCTGTTCTGTTAAATATTGACAACTAGCAAATAACCGGCCAAGTGCGATCGGACTCACACAAAGGGTTTCGTACCATCGTACAATATTTAACACTACATTTTTTTAATCAGCTCGAGTTCGACTCATATTTGGCCGGTTTTTATTATTTGTTGTTTTACTTAAGAGAATGCATCATTGTTATAGGTATTAGTTAGACGTTTGTATGTAATGTCACTATTACCATTATAAAAATCGAGCAAAAACGCCGAAAAAACGTTGTATGGGAACTGCCTTTAATTTTTAACTTTATTATATTTTTATTATTTGATGTTATAGCAGACATAGAAATACACACTCTGTGAAAATTTAAAGTGTCTACATATTACGGTTCTAAAGATACAACCCTGTGACAGACGGACAGATAGCGGAGCCTTAGTAATTGCGTTTCCGTTGACACCCTTTGAGTACGGAACCCTAAAAATTGAACACTGTTACTGGTGTCTTTGGCCACACCGCATGCTATTTTGATATTATAGAACAAAAAAAAGTCCCACAATTTATTTTGTCCCAAATATTTTCCAGTGTCAACTCGCCTTAACACCAAAGATACTCGCAGAACCTTCTGTTGTGGTCACCAAATTACCCCTTGAGGGTTTAGAAATGAGAGGCATCGTGGAGTTGACAGTAGAATTATTTAAATTGCGGTGAAATCTTATAGACATTGTTTTGGTGGGAACTTCGGTATTTTAATCAGCTTATGATACAGCCAATCATAGATATCTTTTGCGCTTCCATGGTTGCTACTGTATAAAAGTTAATGTTTGTAACGACATTTTGAACGAAGTAAAAATGTTTCTTTTAAAATTAGACAAATTTATGTATTTTGAAAAAAAAAGACGCCATTTTGGTGATTAGTTGAACTAATGGTGCGAAGTTTTATATATATTTATATTTCAATAATAATACATACAATGACAAACAAACACATCTTCATTTTACTTTGATGGGACTAGAACCATTAGATAAATTGATTTACGAGGAAGGTTTGCGAGTATTAAACATAGACCTATCATGTTTAGGAGCTGGGCAATGACAGTATTAGTAAATCAAGTCGGGAATAGTTAGCTCTATTAAATTTCATTGTCAGAGATATAACAAAATGATGAGAACCAAAATAAAAGTTCGCGGCAGCAGCATAATATGTATCTCTAATTAATAGTAATGAGCGTATTTGTGTGGGTATAAAAAAATTATAAACCGATATTACCTACAGGCAGAGGTCGACAAAAAACTTTTTTTTTTTGCTTTTCTGTTTAGTGCATAAATTCTGATTCTATGCATAAAAAAAAACATCCATCTTCGAGCTTTTGTCTGTTTACGTCGATAAGTATGTTTTGAAAATTTTATTTGATTGCATCCTTTATTACGTAAGAGAAATCGAAATTTGATATTTAGAACTCAAACCCAAAAATCGTGTCGACCGGTGCGGGGTAGCTAGTGATGATAAAAAATGCAAGTCCTTACTAATAGAATACTTTCCTAAATATCTTACAAATTGTAGAGTTGTCGATATCTCTTTTCGATCTATCAATTCACTTTTGAAGATCTGTAATTAGGCAAATAATGGCAATGTAATTATTTTGAATAACTAGATAGTTATAAAAAGGGGCATGACTAGCGGTTTTAAGTGTTTATTTCTTATAGCATGATTATTTACTTTTCTATTATTATTTTATACAAAATACTAGCGACGCCCCCGGCTTCGCACGGGTACAATATCCGTTTATAAAAATTTTAATGTCAACACAAATACGCAAATAACTATAGCATATAATTTATTTATTATTTTATTATGTATAGCCAAACAACACCTATGTCCACACATTTGCATTGAACACCTTAGTAACTTAGTAAACGCACTGTCAATTATAGAGCTTATATTCTTAAAATTATAACACAACATTAATAAAAATAAAAGCAAAAAATAATAACAATAATATTATGTATTATGATCGGGGGTGGAAGTGTCTAAAGGCGTAGATAATAACGGGGAAGCTATATGTGAAACCGGTGTCACACCTCTCGACACCCCCAGCCGCTTACACCAGTTGCCTGTCTTCTGTCGGCAGAAATGATTAAAAATGGTGGTTGTTTTTCTTAAAGGCCCATTTAGTAAACGGCGAGTCACCACCTGCCAATTTTACGTTTCATGAGATGAATGATACCGGCAGGTGATTGTAGTTTCAACCAATAAACTTGATAAACCAATCCATTTTACACCTCAAAATAATAGCCCAATTTTAAATTAATTTTATCTCAGCAAAAGTCCAGGCACCTGACGGGCCTGTCTGAGTGGCGTTGTCTCTGATGCATTCAGAGATAGGTCCCGACGGGTGCTAGTCACAACACTTTAGATTAAACACTCTTAAGGGCCTCTACATGTTAGACCTATATCCCCATGCAAGCCTTACAAAGAACGGGCATTGTGTCCGTAAATTCAGAGTTACATAATAATACAAATAATACGAAATTTTCAAGTTGATGCAATAATAACGTCTTCACAGTTTATTTTCAAAAACAATTTACAATGACTAGAACTATTATTTCCGGTTACCTGTAACGGTGCATTATCTATCTGCGGTAGTATGGAATGGACATTTTATTTATATTATTTTTACTCGATTTTAAGCGAAATAGAAATATTATTATGTCACCTTTCCATGTTGTAACCACAACTAATGTAGTTTATATTTTCTTTATATTTTTTCTTTTTCTAAAATATTAGATAACTAACACGAGAACAGTATTCGAAAACATTAATTTAAAAGTACTTATTAATTTTTTGATGATGATGAAAGAAGCGAAAGAATTCCGTTAGAAAAAAATAGATGCATAGAATAATAATTAAAAAACGCTTGAATCTTGAAGCACCCGGTTTCATCAGTGACAAAATGTAGTCCCAAGATATCCAAATATGGACTAAAAATGGTCATTCTTTCTCTCAGTTTCTATAACCCCGCAAAACATAAAGACATATTTCGGAGATTTATAAAATAAGTCCCCTCGTCACATCTGTCTGTCTGTGACCTTTTCACGCAGAAACTTCTAAACGGATTTTGTTGTGGTTTCAACGATTAGAAAGGTTTATATGGCTGAAGTGAAAGGGAATGCTGGCAGAGGAAGACCTAGGTGTACTTTTATTGTCTCTGCCTACCCCTCTTGGGATAAAAGGCGTGGTGATATATGTATAGTATACGGGTATTAAACATATCATATTTAGGAGCTGAACATTAAGAACGAATCAGCATCGCGATTCAGCGGGGAAATGCAGCCAGTATTCTTGCCACTATTCCACGCGGACCAGGTTTATTTAGTTATTTTTAATCTTTAGATTTGATTTAAGGTTTTTATATTAATAAAAAGAAAAAAAATTAAGAGTATAAGAGAATCAAATCGGGAAAAAGTTAGTTCCTGCGTGTTTTCATGGCGTATTTCATCAGTGTAGTATTCAAATTGCTGAAAGCAGTATTGTAACCGTGCGAAGCCGGGGGCGGAGTCGCTAGTCAGTCGAGTCGGTAGTTACGTTGTAAAATTTTAAAGGTACTTAAGTGGCGTCTTCAAGTACTTGTTTTGACCTGGTTTACCATCTCGATGACTGTTTTAACCTTGCTCGAAATATTTAGTACACAATAGGAATAATAATGAGAGTAATGTGTGAAAATTTTTGAGTAGATACTCTTATAGTAAGTTGTGAAAGAAAAATTATCACTTATGTTAGGGGGCTTAGTTTTCATGATTAATGATGAAACAGGAAAGTGTGATGGAAACATGAATAAAAGTAACAATATATACTGAACTAATGTTTTTTAGGGTTCTGTGCCAAAACATTAAAAAGGCATAGGGACTATTTATCGTATAGTAAAGCCAAGTAGCGCGTGTCTAAATAAGTTTTAAATTAAAAAAATCTCGGTCCTGACCGGGAATTGCCGGCCAGAAATGCGCAGCCAAAAATGCCCGACCCCAGGCATACGTGGAAGCCAGTATACGGATTCCTGCCCCGACATTATCGGGCCGGACAACACCGGTGAAAAATAACAAGTAATACCGGTGAAAAATGACCGAAACGAATATGTTTAAAAAAATGCTTGTTTGTATTGACGTGGTATATCGGCAATTGATATCATACAGTTTAGTATGCATTTCCAATTGAATTCCTACTATCAAATTACGCTTTAAAAAGTATATGTTATAGGATATAACGGAAGTATGAATTTTATAAATAATGTATTATGTTGTATATATTTTCGTAACTTCCTGTCATATTTTTCCTTCGCAATAGGAAATATCAATTTTCAACAAAAAAATTACGAAGCTATTAGGATTGTCATTTTTAGGGTTCCGTACCCAAAGGGTAAAAAAAGGAAAGCCTATTACTAAGGCTCCGCTGTCCGTCCGTCTGTCTATCACCAGGCTGTATCTCATGAACCGTGATAGATAGTTGAAATTTTCACAGATGATGTATTTTTGTTGCCGCTATAACACTATAGTATATAACTATATAGTATATACTAAAAAATAGAATAAAATAAATAAATATTTAAGGGATGTATGGGAGCCCATACAACAAAAGTGTTTTTTTTGCCGTTTTTATAGATAATGGTAAGAAACCCTTCGTGCGCGAGTTCGACTCGCACTTGACCGGTTTTTTTATTTAATTATGATACAATGATGTCTGATGATTTTATTGTCTTTTTCGTGAGAAATGTCTACAAATAATACAAGAATAATCTATTATTTCAATTATATATGAATTAATTTTCGCAATGTTTTCTCTAGTTTTGGAAACTATAAAATTTTATATCACAACATATTATAAAACAAAGTCTCCCGCCGCGTCTCTCTGTGCCCTTTTCTACTTAAAAACTACTGAACGGATTTTGTTAGGAGAATAAGCATGAGCCTATCATGTTTAGGAGCTGAGCATAAACAGTGTAAGTGAATGATGTCGGGGAAAAGTAAGCGCCAGCGCGTTTTCAAACTAACGTATGAAATAATTGTGTAACATAAAATTATCTACAAAAAAAGTCATGTCGCTTATATATGTACAAATCAAAACACACACCTTTACGGCATTTGTACCTTGAGGTGTTACCAGAGACACCAGAAACAGTAGCCAGTTTTTGCCAATTGTCCAATATTAGTAGATATAGATAAGGATCCCAAATTTTTTTGAAAATAAAATATAGCCTATGTACCGGACATATATCCATACAGGTATATTGTCCGACACACGCCAGTTACATGTAAACGCTCTCGACAGTAGGTTGCATTCATAGCGTTGTAATTCACTAGGTCATTCATAATACTGCCAAGCAAGCAGGTCTATGTCAATATAGTAGAGTGAACAGTATTATCTTTTATTGGAGAGTGACCCAATTAGAGACCTGCTACAACACTGAGGGTTAGGAAGTGTTCCACGTACAGCACGCATCCTTCAGTGTTACACCTATGTCACCCAGGGTGAATGTAGCTTTCCAATGGTGAAAGAATTTTTGAAATCGGCACAGTAATTTTTGAGTTTATTCATTACAAACATACACACACACACACAAAAATACAAATCTTTCCTCTTTATAATATTAGTATATATACCTACGTGATTTGCCCTAAGAATAAAAATGCGAGATTTGCCATATTTTTGGACAGAACTAAAATGACGTAGGTATGTCTTCATGATTTCCGATTTCATTCTATAAAGAGAGGTCACATTTAGATTTGCAAGAAAAAAATACATACTAATCAGTTCTCACCGTATTCAAACAATACACGCATATATGGTTGCATAAATATTTTTCTGACTTGAAAACAATAAAAGTTTTTATAGATATGACAATGTTTATGATTTTCTAAAGGTTTCTTAACATTGGCCAATATGAAGTGATTTATCGAACCTACTTCCGCGTAATACGATTTTAATCAAGTACAATCAGAATTAAAAGTTTCAGTTTATTTATTTATATATTAGGGACATTAATATACATAATGCTGTTTTAGTTCCATCACTTACTTACGGAAGCGAGGCTTATGGATGGAATAAGGAGCATGAAAGTAAGATAAATGCAGTGGAAATGCGGTCTTTACGAAGAATATGTGATATAAAATGTATTGACCGGATCCGGAACGATGTCATTATAATGCGGAGTGAAAGATGATGTTGTGACTAAAATGAAGAAAAGTAGTTTACGCTGGTTTGGACACGTTGAAAGAATGAAGTATGAAAGATTGACTAAAAAGGTTTATATTTCTGAAGTAAAAGGAAATGCTGGCAGAGGACGATCTAGGTGTATTTTTATTGAACATATAAAAAAATATTTCAGCGTATCCAGCGGAAGACCAAGTCTTCCTATTTTAGCCGATGGTTTTGTGAGGCTCTAAGGATACTTGGTATTCCGCTGGGTGCCCTGGGACCGTAACGCGGTTTCGGGAGCTGTAAGGCAGCCCGTGAAAATAGAAAAAAATAGCTTTCCGCCCCGGTTTCGCCCGTGAAATATGTTATTGAGTTCATACAAAAAGCACATTAATTTTCCCCGAATTTTTAAATTTTCCCGGAAACTTTTCCAATTTTTCTTTCCCTGAAATTCTGATTCGGACAATTACGAACATTTAAAAAAATAAACAAATTGGTCCAGCCGTTCACAAAAATGATGCGCTGTCCAATGAACAGCAATAAATTTTTATTTATATAGAAAAGCGCGTGGTATGCGTTTGATTTCATTAATTCATTATTATTTGCTACCTTTGAGCTAGGTTTGAGACGATTACAAAAATACGTTCGGTATTAAAATCTGTAAAACCGTTATAACCGAATTAAAGTACGTAGTATATGTACCTACTATAAGGGCCGTTGGGAACAGCACTAAATCAATGATATAATGAGATACGAGAACTAATTTCATTATATCAATTCTGTTCAACCAAAGCCAGCCTTCGGCAGTCACGATTTCTTTAATCTTACTCCTACATATTAAATACGACAAAAAGCTTCGGCTAAGTTTCGAAAGAACTTTTTGTAGGTAGCCGAACTTTATTTAAATTTTCTACGTTTATTCTAGTAAATACTATTTATCATCACTTTTCTTTGTGATAATTGCTATCATACAAAGAGTGGCCCATATTAGACAGGGGACTAGTTTTTTCTTTACGGGTTGCCTTACAGCTCCCGAAACCGTGTTACGGTTCCAGGGTACCCAGCGGACCAACAAGTCTCCCTCGTTAACCGATGGTGTTTGTGAGGCTATACCTAACTAATGGCCAGGTCTGTTGAGGTATATTTAAATGGAAAAGCCTCTAAATGTGGTTTGTCGGATTATGTAAATGTTTTTAATTAAAAAAACCCATTGGTACATGGCCGGGATCCCGGACATCTTAACCACTCTACAAAACATTTAAGAATCTTAAAACTTCCATACAATATTTGTAGAACAATGACCGTGAAAGTTAGAAGTCGTGGGTTCGATTTTCTGGTAGGACATTCTTTTCATTACTTCACTTTCACCGATTTGAGGCCTAATTTGTAGTGTGTCATCATTTTGTGAATCATGCTTTTAAGTGATTGTAACATTTTACATTTGTGGAGAAAAAGTTTGGTCAGAAATTAGTCTCGCCGTTTACGCGATAACTATGTCTTGGGTTCGAAATTAAAATAGCTTTCGAAAGATAAATATATATAATAAAAACCATATAAACGAAAAAGATCAGATTACATTAACTACAACTTTCTTACGGTTTCAGGGAACCATTAAAAAATTGAAAACAAAAATTTCAAAAAAATCTTCGATTACTTAATATGCCCAGTCCGCATAGAAACCGTCTTATCGGTTCGATACCCAGCCAGCGGAAAAAACCAAGTATTCCTCTTTTGGCCGATGCTAGTGTTTAGTGAAAAAAAAATTTAAAAAAATGATCACGGGTTGCCTTACAGCTCCCAGCGGAAACTCACTTCGCAAAGATTTTTTTTGAGTGGCCAGCTCTGTTATGGTAATGTAGATGGAAAAGCCTCTTTGTACGGTTTGTCGCATAATGTACGTAGATTTTTTATTATAAAAACCCATTAGTATATTTAGATGGAAAAGCCTCTAAGTGTATGTAGTTGTTAATTTAACTAAAATCTGAGAGTTAGAAACCACACTTCAATAAATTTATTTCTACATAGATTTATGTCGTATTACCTAGCTTCCAGCAAGTGTGTAAAAAGTTGCATATTACCTTATATCACGTAACATAAAGAACATAAATAAACATAAAAATAATTATACGATACACATCAGTTTCCCATGTCAAAGCCTCTGCTTTGTTTGCAAGTTCCTTTGATTTCAAATTGTAGATACGGTTTATCTTTACCCTTTGTTTGTGTTGTTGAGTGCGGAATCAACACTTTTATACATTACGAAATGATTTATTATGATTGCTATTTTTTTTTCATATTTGCATTTAAAGCTAGTATAGGAAATGGCAATATAATCCAACGTCTGAGAGTAAAAGGGAATACTCCCAAACTGCATACGATTTTTATTTCAATAACATAATACCGACATAATAATAAAATACAAATATATGTAATATACAGATTTTCTAAGAACTTATTAACAAAATTCCCTGAAAAAATCTTATATAACGTGACAATTTGTATCCCTAAGGAATCCACCCTCCCAGAAAGTAGCAATAAAAATTCAATTCACGTCAATCGTAAGCCTACCCGGATTATCTATCAGCAAGGAGTCAAATAAACTGCTTCGACCTTGCAAAATTTAACTATACATCTTCACATAATATGTTTTCTTCTAAGTAGTACAAATACCATAAAATAATTATCTATATTTGTAAATGAAAGGCCCCCGCCGTGTCTGTCTGTCTGACAGTGTGCCCTTTTTATGCAAAAAGCGCTAAACGGATTTTGATGAAATTTGATACGTAAATAGCTTGAACCCTAGGAAAGGACATACGCTATGTAATTTTTGAAATGAATCTTATTTAGGCAGGGTAAAGAAACATTTTCGTTACGCGTTATGCGTAAGGTGGTCAACTGGTCATGTATATAAGAATACATTAAATATACAATTAAATAAGTTTTGAGCTTTTATTATATATTATTTAAAGGGAGAACGGAATAAGATCCGATCTATCCGATCTCAAATATTCTCACCTGCACGCTTGGTACCCTCTGCTAGACAACAAACGAGGCTCTGGCGACCGAGCAATGGCGATATAACCATACACCTAGCTAGAAAACTGTCTGGAAGAGGCTACAGCGAGCCTGAAGACCTAAATAGTCTCAAAATGTCTGGTGCAGAAGGCAAGGGTAAACCACTGCACTATTCTTCCCAAGAAAGTTAACCATGGCGAGTCAATACAAGGTGCGTCACGCTGTCGACCGTCATGATTGACCACGACTGCTCTGTCAAGAACACTACGACTGAGAAGAGAAGAAGAGACATTTAAGCTCAAGAAGTTACATTTCTTCCGCGTGTACACTGCTACACGTTATTTTTAAATCCGCTTTTTTAAAATCCACTGCCTATACAATAGAGGATGAAAGTAGGTTAGGTACAAGTACGTTTTAGGAATTTTCGCTCAATAGCAATCAGTCGTCAGCACTGGCTGTCTGCCAACTTAACTGGCTTGCCAATATTGACTGAGCTGCGAAATAGCAATTTCCGTTCACTCCTTCAAAATCAGGATTCGAATTTGAAAAGTCAGCTGAAATTCAGCAAATTTGGAAATTCTAATTGGATTGTATGAATGGAAAATTTGAATGGAGTATATGTACTTGATATTTTGTAAAATTAAATTCTAGATTCATTTGAAAGCTTATTTGAAGTACTTATTTATGGATTGAGTGAGGATTGAACCTGCATCCTCTTGTTTCAAATTTAACTGTAACTGTAAAATATTTTAAAATATAAGCCTAGAGTAAAATCTAACCATACAAATTTATGCAAAAATATTTATTTTATTCCAATATTTTAAGTGTAACATTCCTACAAAGTCGGAACTGCACAAAATATTTTTAAAAGTTTGTAATGCCTTTGAAAGTGAGTTTATTTGATGCTTTTAGAAATATATTGAGCTTTTATTTCAAATTATTTCTATTTTGGTAGTATCTAAATTGGTTAAAAACTTAATTTTCAATATTATAACAGCTTTGGCCTCCTTGCAATAATCCTTTGACTTTTTTGTAAAACATACAGCATTCATAGATTTAAAAAAAAACTCATACACACTAGGGAATCCAGGTCAATCTGGTCATCGGTCATTTTGGACCGTTTAGTCGTTATTAAAATTATCCATTTTCTGTTTGAAAATTACTCCACACAAACTTATTTTTCAACAATCTTATTTCAACTGATTTCAAACGTCACCCAGATAGAAATATACAACATTTTTTGATGGCGATATTCAAACATTTCGTCATACATATATTTCTGCATTTGTCTATGTCATTAGTTACTGTGTTATTTTCCAAAAGATCCTTGCAACTAGTCGTTTGTAAGATTGGCCTGCGTCCATTTGATTGCCGTGACGAAATTGTTCCAATTATGGCGATGTACATTTTTTTCGTAACCACTTAATATATCCGCTCTTATCGGACGATAGATAAAAATTTTGAAATGCCAAACGTGATTTGAGAGACCTTCGATGAATATTTAATTGTTATCTGCTAGATTGATGTCGATCTTTGTTTGGGAAATATTCATAACATTGTTTTGATATATCGTCAACTATATAGTCACCTATTACAAAATTTTCATAACATAACATAAATAACAGACACAACTAAATAAATTAACAACATTTGAGAGTAATTAATTAATAATATTAAAATTGTAATTAATAGGTTTGCTTAAAAGTTAGGTAATATGTTTACAAGAAGTGGAAAGAGATTGAAAGGAGTGGACTAAAAATGTATGCAGAAATACTCAACGTACAACTAAAAGTAAAATTAATATACATAATGCTGTTTTAGTTCCATCACTTACTTATGGAAGCGAGACTTGGGTATGGAATAAGAAGCATGAAAGTAAGATAAATGCAGTGGAAATGCGGTCTTTACGTAGAATGTGTGTTATAAAGCGTATTGACCGCATCCGGAACGATGTCATTACAGAAGAATGCGGAGTGAAAGATGATGTTGTGACTAAAATTAAGAAAAGTAGTTTACGCTGGTTTGGACACGTTGAAAGAATGAAGGATGAAAGATGTACTAAAAAGGTTTATATGGCTAAAGTGAAAGGAAATGCTGGCAGAGGACGACCTAGGTATACTTTTATTGAACATAAAATATGTA
The DNA here is from genome assembly GCA_963924495.1 of Nemapogon koenigi. Classification (NCBI taxonomy): domain Eukaryota; kingdom Metazoa; phylum Arthropoda; class Insecta; order Lepidoptera; family Tineidae; genus Nemapogon; species Nemapogon koenigi. The sequence goes on along the minus strand of OZ004649.1, from coordinate 6,241,669 downwards.
ATGATCGATGGAAATATTAAAATTACACACAATCGCCGAGCATGTATGAAAGGTATGATGAATATAAAAGAAGCGAAAGAAGTATATCAGGATCGTAACAAATGGCATTCGATTGTCTCTGCCTATCCCTCTTGGGATAAAATGATGATAGATAGGATAGATATTTAAAAGTTATAAAAATAAACATTTTATTATTACCTATTCAAAAATATAAACTAATTAAAAACTCAATCAGTACATTAAATCTTAGTAACTCTACAATATAACTGCACTACATGCATAGTTGTAACGTACTATAATAAATGTGTCGTGACGGTCGAAGTCTTACATTTTTTTCGGCCTAGCTCTCACTCGCCAAGTGTCTGGAGTGTAACGTGCGATAAGGAACTTCATACCAAAAATGGATGTTGTGGACCGAAATCTACCCGTGCGAAGCCGGGAGTTGGAAAATTAAGCACAGAAATTGACAAAAAGTTTTAAATATGCTTTGTCATAGATAAAACTAGATTTATAGGTCATAATGTCGGTTATGATTGCAACCTTCAAAATGTGTATAATGAGTGTGAGAAAGTTTGAGAACAATACAATATCTTATATATACTCGTATGTTCTCGCGACCTCTGTTGTTCTTTGTTAAATATTACGTTTAACTATATTTAGTGGCTTTTGTTTCGTGGTTTATTTTCTTATATTCTTTATGCGACTTTGTGTCCTAAAAAGTTTTAATTAAAAACTGAGCAAGAATTTATTTGCATAATAACCTCGGTCACAGAATAAGTAACGTACAGAAGTCTCTCTTTTTTAATATATTGGATTTATTTCTTCCTTTTTTAAAAATAACACAACTAAGTAAACAATCTTAAAATTAAATTAAACTAAGTAAACCTGGTCCGCGTGGAATTGGCCATGCTAACTTTTTGAACAGAAACGAAGATCTCGAAACCGTTTCGAGATATAAGCTTTCAGTACAATTTCTATTTATCAGATTTTAAATTAAGTCTATACTTTTTAAGATATTCAATAACAAACAATAACCTTAATTTGACCGATGTATGACGTCATCTTAAGCAGTATGAAAAAATGATACCTTTGCCTACAAAAAAGGGCAATCGTCAATCTTTGAATGACATCTTTATAAATTATATTTTACGTGTAATTATTTTCTTTGTTATTAGGACATGACGGGATGAAACACTATTTACTTGCCATTGTAAAAAACTATTCAATTTAAATAAATATAAACACGAGTATATAAACAAGAGTAATTTTTAGGTTAGTCGACCTTGACTGACGTTTGCTTGACGTTAATTTGATTGACTGTCACTTTTTATGTGTAGTGGCCAAGATTATAATCCTGTTCTAAATTCTTGTGACGTCACGTTTACTTTTCGCGGGTAAAATTTGTAAAATATATTAAAAATAGACGCAATGGATAAAAAACAAAAATATCGAAATTAGTTTCTTAAAATGGGCTATATTTTCAAAACAAATTATAAAAAAAGTATATTATAAATATGTAGCATGGCCAATTGTGGCCAGAATAAAGAATTTTCTCGCTGGATCGCGATGCTGATTCGTTGAACGAGGAAAGAGCCAGCCCTCCTGTCACCAGAGTCGTAGGGACATTTCTTTTATAATTTTTTTGGCATTTGAACCCCATGGACCTAGGTCTAGGTAGTATCTACACCAAACGGCACAAATTTGTAGTTTTTTATTATTGAACTATATTTGCGCCGTTTGTTAGACTCTGCGATTTCCGCGGCAGCTCCCGCTTTGATTACTGTTTTCCTGAGATGAGACGGGGCTAATGTGTCTCTTAGTATATTTATTTGAAATTCGTATGAACATAAAATACAAAACGATGGGATAGGTGATCTAATTGCATTTAGAAAAAAAATCTTCACGGGTTACCTTACAGCTCCCGGGAACCGTTGCCGGCCTCAAGGTACCCATCAGCATTTAGATAAAGCTTACTTTGCGTTGACAGTTCAATCACATAATTGAAAGTGTTTTGTTCCTGGCCATACATTTTTCCCACTGAATAGGCGGAGTGGGAGATGAGCAGGGTGGATGTTTTTGTGAAATTTACGATGTGAGACAGGCTTGCCTCAATATATTTTTTTGTATGAAATATCTTAGTGCCATAGTCTATTTTTTAAGTCAGTCGCGGACTAGTACCAGTTATTACTCTATGGTATTAGTGAGATGTGAAGACAATATAAAAAAACCAACCGTCACGATATGGGATTCTATCATACCAGACATGGGAGTTTTATAGCAGTAGTAAAAAGTAGCTTCGCTTCTCTCGAGCGTCCAATGAGTGGACTCCACTAACCGACACATTATTTTTATTTCTTTATAATAATAACTAGCTTTGTTACCGGCTTCGTCCATGGATTTTTTTAAATGTGACAAGATTTTATCCCGAAGGCTTTCAGGGACAAAAAGTAGCCTAAGTTCACTCTCAGACCCTCAAACTATATATTATGTGCAAAACGATCGATTCGTTACTCTATTGTAACGTGAAAGAAGGACAAACAAACAAACAAACAAATACACTTTTGCATCTATCTAATATCAGTTAGGATGCGATAAATAGATTTTCTTTTTAATATACAAGGAAAAACCATCTTCTTTTTTTTTCATTTTTTTTTCTTCACGGGTTGCCTTACAGCTCCCGAAACCGTGTTACGGTTCCAGGGTACCCAGCGGAAGACTAAGTCTCCCTCGTTTAGCCGATGGTATTTGTGAGGCTATACCTTACGAGTGGCTAGTTCTGTTGAGGTATATTTAGATGGAAAATCCTCTAAGTGTGGTTTGTCGGATTATGTACATAAATTTTAATTAAAAAACCCATTGGTACATGGCCGGGATCCGGACTCGAACCCGGGGTCTGCCTAGACGTCTTAACCACTCGGCTACCGACGCACCTATACTAGCTTCTATACTGTATTTTATAATACTTTATAAACCGTAGAAGTATGACAACGTTTAAAAGTTTACGCTTTCCTTTAGGCTTACGTTTAGGCCAATTTGTGCTTTCTCACGCTTATTTTTTGTGACCAACAAATAAATTACACATATTTGTCCGTTCTTGGACCTCAATTCACGTGCTATGACTTACATAGTCATAAATTAAATAAGAATGAATTAAATTGTCACAAATTCTAAGTATTTTATTTTGGTTCAAGCTGGATTTATTTATTACTTATTTTATTAACCGAACTTCAAAAGAAGGAGGTTCTCAATTGGTCGGAATCTTTTTTTTATGTATATGTTCCCCGATTACTTGAAGACGCCTGGACCGACTTGGAAATTTTTTTTTGTTTGAATACTTTCCAGGTGGTCCCATGGTCATTTTACTGACAAAACCTATTTTTTTCTTTTTTTCTTCACGGGTTGCCATATTTTCGGTCCCATGGTACCCAGCGGAACACGAAGTCTTCCTCTTGTAGCCGATGGCATTGTGAGGATATACCTATAACAAGTGGTCATAGTTCTATTGAGGTATCTAACTTTGGTTTGTTTATATATATTTTTATATCTAATATATTTTAGAAAAGTGTAGTCTTTTGAAGAAGGTATTTGAAGAATGAAGGATAAATTGTAATAAAAATAATTGAGCTACCACATTTAGGTGTACTTTTATTGAACATATAAAAAAATGTATTGATCGATGGAAATATTAAAAGTACACACAATAGCCGAGCATGTATGAGTGGTATGATGAATATAAAAGAAGCGAAAGAGGGATGTCAGGATCGTAACAAATGGTATTTGATTGTCTCTGCCTACCTCTCTTGGGATGAAAGGCGTGATGATAGATAGACAGAGTTGCAATAATATCGTGTCGCATTTTGAAATGGTATCTCACATATTTATATTATGGTTAAGAAATGAAAATAAAATTATAGTTTTAATATAATTTCACAAGTCGCTACTTTCTCTGACTAAGTTTGTTAGTTAAACCGCAAAGTAATCTTCTTGAAAATGACCTAACATTTATTAAAATTTTCTTTTTATTTATTATATAAAAATTGTCTCTGCCTACCCCTCTTGGGATAAAGGGCGTGATGATTGATAGATATAATCTATTTATTCGGAAGTCAATATTGAAATATATTTATAATATTTAGCTTCCGAACCCACTTTCGCTGTTCATCCAAGAGCGGCGATTGTGTGCAATCTAAAAAACAATTAATGCCCGCAATTATTGAAGCGCGCGATCTCGGAAAAGATACATACACCGCTGTTCCGGTTCTCTGTTTTAGCAAAAAACTTTGTAAATTATTCAAAATATGCCGATGTTGATGAGAAAAACTTAATTAATAGGTGTGCAGTTACTCGCTTGGATGGCATTATTTATTCTATATATTGCATAGTTGGCTGACAGAGATAATGTTTTACAATTTCCATGAAACAATCGCGAAAGTAACTCTATCTGTATGTCTGTTGCGTTTTCACGATTAAATCGCTGAACCGATTTTCATGAAATTTAGTGTGGAGCTTTAACAGAATATTTTTTGTTCTTCATAAGTTGTCTTATGGCTCCAGGAACCGTGTTATCACTCCCAGGGTACCCAGCGGAAGACTAAGTCTTCCTCTTTTAGCCGATGGTATTTGTGAGGCTATACCTAAGCAGTCGTCAGTTCTGTTTTATATATATTTAGATGGAAAAGCTTCTAAGTGTGATTTGTCAAATATGTTTTTAATTACAAAAAATCCATTGCCGGTAAGGAATAATAGGCTATTTTTCAACCACTTTCTTGTAATATAGCTACATTATTCAAAATACCTAGATCATGATTAAATTAAAAAAAATGTGCTCCATAAGATGGAGACAGAAATATATGTTACTAACTAATTTACAAATAAAAACCTGTATATACATTCCGGTAATTAAGTATAAAAATTAATACTTGGAGAACAAAATCAGAAATTAATTATTATACTGACATATTAATAAATTAAAAGAATCCTTGAACTAAATTTAAAGTAATTAGAGATGATATTAGCACTCATTTAGGCAATCATAAATATATCATTTTAGATAAATGGTGCAACTATCTCAATTGGCCATGAAATACAGGATATTATTTGACATTTAGGTTTAAATGGTTGATGGCCTAGTGGCCAAAAATAGTACAACAAGTATAGGTTTTGACACCCGTAATTAAAATTTACTTTGTTTACATTTAATTTTGATTAAATATACAGAAATAGGTATTAAAATTATCTTAAATACTAAATTACAAATATAAAATTAAAATTAAAAATTTCATGTACCCACAGACTGGCTGCATTGCCATTCAACGACCTAAATAAGAGCCAGCCCTACATCCAGTTTACTAATATTTTTAAACCGACTGAGCTCCCCACGGTCCCATCGTTTCCACACCAAACGCCTCAAATATGTATTCTTTTGGAAGAGATGCATATTTGCGACGTTTGGGCATTTCAGCATTGTAGGCCGCATTGCCAGCTTTTAACGCTGTATATGAAAGATGGAATGGTGCGAGAGTGCCTACTTTTGTTTAGATTGTTTCACGGACTACAACTTGAAATTCAGGTGCATTTCAAGACGTCAGCTTTATCTGCTCCCGAAACACGAGAAGCTGCATTTATTATTGATCTGCTCACGGTCGCCCGAACTTACCTACCTTATCTACCAGTAATAGATTTCATGAAATTATTGAAGCTAAACCAAAGAAAATAAAATATAGGAAGTAAAGTAAAAATCGAATCAAATCAAATTAAATCAAACTAAACTAAATAAAATCAAATCGAATTACCAAATCAAAATAAAGTCATACCTAGTCGCTGATATCCGGACCCCAATAGATCCAGCATACGAATCGAACTCAGAACTTCCAGCACTCCACCATAACAATACCGACGCCATTTTTTTTTCACGGGCTGCCTTACAGCTGCCGAACTGTGTTACAGGTCCTAGGGTACCTATCGGAATACCAAATGTCCCCCTCTTTTAGACGATGGTATTTGTGATTCAATATCTAACGAGTGGCCAGTTCTAATGAGGTATATTTATATATGTATATTCAATTTAGTTCTATAAAGCTAAAACATATAAGGTAATTTATCACTATCATTATCTCATGATATTGCTCATCTGTCATTCCATATAGTTACGATAGATATATTGGCATCACTCTGGGTTAACGAGTTTCTACTCCATTCATGCGAATCAACTGTACGTTTGTAGTGCGGTGATCTCAAAAAAGAAAATCTCTCGTAATAGTTGCTGTTGAAATTAAAATGCGAATAAAAGTGAAAACTTGGCTTCATTGCTCCATTAATCAATTCCACGATAATTTTATGTAATATCTAGGAGTTCCGCTTGTGTAAAAAATAAATAAACATTTGGTTTTAATAGAAGTTTGAATTATTTTCAGAAGAAACGTGTAGATAAATTCATTCTTAAACTTTTTGGCTTGGGCTTTGAACTGGGAACTCAAGTTTACAATTAGCAACCGTTTCCTTTAAGGCTCCTATATCTATATTTTTTCTTGGATAAACTATTCCCAATTTCTCTGTAAATAATCCACATGTGTTACTGTAATTTAGCATATAGTTACTTATTCGTAATACTTGCTGTTGAATTTAAAATGCGAATAAAAGTGAAAACTTAGCTTCATTGCTCCATTAATCAATTCCACGTTAATTCTATATATTATCTAGGAGTTCCGCTTGTGTAAAAAATAAATAAACATTTTGGTTTTAATAGAAGTTTGAATTATTTTCAGAAGAACCATGTAGATAAATTTATTTTATTTATGTATATTTGCTTTAAGGCTCCTATATCTATAATTTTTTAAATAATAATCCACATGTGTCACTGTAATTTAGCATATCTTATTCAATATATCTAAGTGAAATAGCTATTATTTTTTCAATATATTGAATAAGTAACTAAATGCTAAATTACAGTGACACAGGTCAATTATTTACAGAGAAATTGGGTATAGTTTATCCTTATACAAATTATGGATATAAGGCTCTTAACTTTTAACTTTTAGAATATAAGCTAGTATAGAAATGGCACTGCATGTCAATTTACTAAAAATATCAACTAAAACCTAATTACTTAACAGTCTCTATTACGTGGACATAATAGTACGGAAATAGCTTGTAATATTCCACCGCATATAATTTATCCGATATCCGGAAGTTGTACGTAATCGGTTCAGTGTTTATGGGGTGCATTATATTATATAAAGTATGGATTATCTTTTGATGGTGTAAATACGGAAGGATCGACTTTTATCGATGTCGATTAAAAACTTTGTGGCGATATAATTTTACTGTTTTTTCTTCACTAAAAATATTTTTTTAGTATCTTCCAAACCTATTATGATGTTGAGTTCATACAAGTATATAATAGAAAAATGCACTTTCAGTTTTTTTAATTTTTCTTACCCTAAAAACCTTATTCAGACTATTACGAATATAAAAAAATATGCCGCTTACAAACGAACAGCATTTCATTTTTATTTATATAAATTTCTTTGGGTTCCTTAAAATCAACAATATTGATGGCCATAGTTATGCAAAAAGGAAGCAGGTCGAAAAATTACCAAAAAATATTATTAATGACAGAATCTTATATATAATCGAATAAATATTTATCTATCATCACGCCTTAGGCCAAGAGTGGTAGACTTATACATACAATCGAATATCATTTTATACGATCTTGACATACTTCTTTCGCTTCTTTTATATTCATCAATACCTTTCATACAGGCTCAGCGATTGTGTGTACTTAACATTCAATCAACACATTTTTATATGTTCAATGAAAATACACCTAGGTCGTCCTCTGTCAGCATCCGTATTTAATTCACTTCTGTCACATAATAATTATTGGTAAATTTTTCATTCTTCATTCTTTCAACGTGTCCAATGGCATTTAATTGTCTCTGCCTATAATGATAATAGGCGTGATTATAGACAGACACATAGTGGACCAATACAATGCCCAAATGCTTGCTCAATCATGCACTAATTGCTACACCTTTTAGCACCAATTCTCAAAGAATAGCCAATTAAAATAAAATCCTTAATTTAGACAACCAGGCCAGGAATCGCTGGTAAAAATGAATCCTTGGCACAGATACATTTTCAGCATGTAAATCTCTTTTTTTTTTTATTCTTCACGGGTTTTTTTTATACCTAACGAGTGGCTAGTTCTGTTGAGATATATTTAGATGGAAAAGCCTCTAAGTGTGGTTTGTCGGATTATGTACATAAGTTTTTAATTAAAAAAACCCATTGGTAGATACTTGGCCGGGATCCGGGATCGAACTTGGGGTCTGCCTAGTTAATACCAGACGTCTTAACCAACTTTTTTTCCCTTAAAACATTATTCAGATAATTACGAACATTTAAAAAAATATAAATTGGTACAGCCGTTTACAAGTGATGCGCTAACCAAAGAACAGTTATCATAAACTCTCTGTGCAAAAAATTAGGTCCATCAATTGCTCCGTTTTGACGTGTAAAATGGACAAACAAACACACTTTATAATATTAGTTGTTAAATAAGGGTAAATCGCTTAGGGTTCTATTTTTTTTCTTCTTCAAGGCTTCCGAAACAGTGTTATCGGTCCCATGGTACCTAGTAGAAGACCATGTCTCCCTATTTAAGCCGATGGTATTTGTGATGAATGGCCAGTTCTGTTGATGTATATTTAGATGGAAAAGCCTCTTAATGTTTAAAAAGGGAGCTGAACCCGTGAAGAAAAAAAAAGCCTCTTAATGTATTTTATCCGATTATGTACTATATATACGTTTTTTATTATAAAAAAACCGTAACTGGCATCTAGTAATACTAGAAGTCCCAACCCTAAACTAAGTAGGTAATTAAATTGATCCATCCATTCTGCCTACTCCTAAGTATGGGAGATAGGCGTGTATATACATACAGTCCTTCACCCTTTCATTATAATATTTTGTAATCGAATATCTTTATTAAGCAAAAGCAGGTATATCTAGTTTTGAGATTACAACATAATAATCTACTTCCTGTTTTACCTTGACCGTTTATTAAAACTGTGCCCTTATGAGTCCTATATCCGTAATTTGTATGGGGATAAACTATTCCCAATTTCTCAGTAAATAATCCACGTGTGTCACTATAATTTAGCATATAGTTACTTATTCAATATATCTAAGTGAAATAACCGTTATTATGAAAGAGAAAACGGGGGCAAAGTTTAACCACCCATATTTCCTATTCAATAATACCCAAAATAACAGCTATTTTACTTAGATATATTCAATGTAGACTCTATAATTATGCTAAATTACAGTGATACAGATGGCTTATTTACAGAGAAATTGGGAATAGTTTATGCCAGAAAAATTAAGTCTGTCTTCCTGTAACACGTCCGTCTGTCTGTCTGACCTTTTCACGCAAAACTATCGAACGTATTTTGTTGCGGTGTTCACTATTAAATAGGTTGATTCACCGGGAAGGTTAACGAGTATTAAACATTGTCCTATCATGTTTAGGAGCTGAGCATTAACTATATAAGTAAATCAAGTAGGGAAAAAGTTAGCTGGAGCGATATATTATGTTTTTAACGACTTCAAAAAAAAAGACGTTACTCAATTCGACCGTATATATATTTTTTTATGTGTGTTCGCGGATAACTTCGTCGTTTATGAACCGATTTTGACGATTTCTTTTTTAATCGACAGATAATTCTTCCGGATTGGTCCCATTTTTATGTCATAAAAATTGGTTCATTAGTTTTTCAGTAATTTTGAAAAAACTGACTTTTAAGTCAATTATCAGTATCTCGATGAAATATGTACCGATTGTGACGACTTATTTTTTTAAGGATATAATAATATCTCGACATTATCTCACAGACATATAACGAAAATCGGTTCAGTAGTTTTTCAGAAATTCAGTAATTTGTCTCTGTTTACGGCTGAAAATTATGTATCAGAGAAAAGCCTTATCAACGGTTGCTATTAACACGAAGTTGTCAATTTTTGTATCGACGGTGGTCTAACGGCTAAAGGTATGGTATGGTATGGTGCAGCTCAGGATGCGAATGGTTCAAATCCCATCCACGGCAGTTTTTATTTTTTATTTTTCCATTATTTTTTTTTATTTGCGTTATTATTTGTCTCTCAGGGCAGCAAAATTACTTAAAAGGGAAAAATAAATATTTTTTTTTAAAAAAGTGTACCGCCTTCAATATTTGCACTGAAAAGTAAGAAATAATAATTATTTCGACGTAGAATTTGAAGACGGTTGGTGCCAAATTAAAAACAACTTACTTCCCAAATTCACTAATCTAGACAATTCATTAGGAACCTACAATCATCAGTACAAAATACAAACATATATAATATTGAACAGATATTTATCTTCTTAGATGTTTACTTAATTTTGTATCCTAATTTGGCACCAACCGTCTTCAAATTCTACGACGAAATATTTATTATTTCTTACTTTTCAGTGCAAATTTTGAAGGCGGTACTCTTTTTAAAAAATAATAATTTATTATGTTAATCATCGTCGTTTCTACTGTTTTCTTTATACTGTGCTTATTTTGTATATGTTTGATGTCATCACTTAAGCAGGATAGAGATGCATATAAATAACTTGGTGTGCTTAATGAGATTTTATATGAAGTGACTAACCCTGATTAAGATAGATTAGGACAACAGGATATTACATTATATTATATCTTCCCGTAAATTCGCCTGTTTTATTATTATTAAACCGCATGGAATAATCGCCTGATGAACAAGGAAGGTTGAAATTTCTTGGTATAAAAACACTTTGCGCCGTTTGGTAGTCTCAGCAATTTTTGATCTATAGTGTTTCAAGTCAAGGTCGATTATACAAAACATTCATAATCTGACTACCAACATCGTTAATCAATTCATTACAAACAATAAGCTTACCCGTTAATAAATACCTACGCTTTCATCCGGTTAAAGTTTACTAAGATGTTAATTAATTCAATATTGAATACTGAGTAGATTATTAATGATAGACAAATATATAGGTTAAGGATTCAGTACAATTGATTTGAAAAATCACGACTTGTTTGAATCACAAATTGATAAATTATGTAATGAGATTTTTATATTTTAATCTAGATTGTAGGTATATGAAAAATATGGATTATAAATACATAGTCTCCATTATATTATTTTTCAAGGGTGTTTTTTTTGTTTGTACGCCAATAAATAATTAATGTTTTATACACCATTTTGTAGATTATTTATCCCTCTAATCACGAAAGATAATCAAACAAATTAAAATTAAATGTTTCTTTAAAAATTTTACTAATTTATGTATTTTAAAAACGACGCCACTTGTTGGAGATTAGTCAGTGCGAAGTTTTATATATACATAAAAAATAACGGATGGACCGATTTGGTTATTTTTTTTAGTGTTCGTAATATGAATAAAGTTATCAGGCGTTGTTCTGAAATATGGAAAATAAAAGTGCTTGTTTCTATGTGATTTTTTTATAAGATTTGACTTATAATAATTGGGGATGAAAGTTAATATGGGCTCATTGATTGATATAATTTTTCATTATGTTTATAAAATCCATATCATAGAGTGTTATCATTTAGTTCTTCTCCCAATAATTCAAATCAATACGACAAGTAGAAGTTGGTCAAATTCGACTTCCAAGATTTGTTGTATATATGTAATATAGTAGTTAGTTACAGGTGAAGCTAATAAAAGTGTACCACATTATTATTTTGAATTTTCAATAAGCTACAAAAAATGCGATATGTATAAATAATTGAAGGGTAATGGTATTAACAGCGCTTTAAAAAAAAATAAGAGCTTTATGATAGATTACGAAAGAGAAAACGGGGGCAATGTTTAACTACCCATATTTTCTATTCAATAAAACCCATTGAAAAAATAACAGCTATTTCACTTAGATGCTAAAGTACAGTGACACAGGTGGATTATTTACAGAGAAATTGGGAATAGATTATTCCAGAAAAAATATGGATATAGGAGCCTTATAATACCTACTGAATATTTATGTTGACCTATATTTAATTATTGAAATTGTAGTAAAGGAGATCAACATATTCCCATACATAGTTGGGCTAGTGTCGGGCAATGTCTGGCACCAACCGAGTGCCGACATCAAATATATATATTAATAAAGGTCACAAATGGGCGAACCAAAATAAATTAATCTTATATTTTTAGCGGTCGTATTTTACACGTATTTTTACTTATATGTTTTAAACACTAGTAACACTAATATAAAATGTTTACGCTTCGGAACGTATCTACTTAAGTCAGTCGTCGTCAGCCAGTTCAGTCAGTCAGTCAGGCTGTCTGTTCGCTAGCTAGCTTGTGTTTTTGTCGGTTTTTGTTATTTCTCTCGTTATTTCTTAAGTTATTCAATATAAATAGATAAAATATAATTAATAAAACAACCTACTAAAAAAGGTAAACAAAACAATCAGGCAAACAATGTCAGTCAAGTTGAAAGTGACAGGTAAATAATTATTGCCAGCAACAAATAATGTTGAAATAGGTGTTCAAAATCAAAATCTGAAAACTATTAATTCAAAAGCTAAAAATACTGGACCACGATTTTTTAGTTCTATATCCTTATATCTAACAACTGTGGGTATTATCGGTTCTGTTCGCGATGATAAAAAAAAAATGGCCCAAATGTAGGGATCTCCTTTAGAATCAATTTAACATCAGTAAATGAGACATCATTTCGTGTGATATATGAGCATTGCACGATTGAAAGTTGAAAGTGATCGCGTGTTTCAATCCTGAGCACAGTAAAAGTAAATCCAGGTGTGAATTAATAGTCTAATTTATACTAGCTTTCGTGGACCACTTCGCTCGTGGAAATTATAGAAATTAAAAAATTTAGTTTTCCAATATTTGCATCCCTTTCCCCGTTAAGGGTTGAATTTTGAAAAACACCAAAACACATGTTTTATTAATTGTGTCGAAGAGCATTAATACCAAGTTTCAAGGACTTAAATCTGACCCAAAAATGTTTGCCATCCCTTTCTCCCATTACGGGTTGAGTTTGTGTGCGTCGGTGGCCGAGTGGTTAAGAGTGTAGTGTACCGCGTCCATGTCCATACAAACGGAGAAAACGTTTTACTACCCCTAAATATTATTTAATTTTAACGATTTTGTAATATGTTACTGACATAATGAAAAACTACGTACGTATTTTTTCCTTTTTTCAAAATTCGTAATAGGTCAAAAGTTATAAGCCCCTCAAATCTCGGTTTTTTTGGTTCATAACTTGCTGGTAATAAACCGTCTGTATTTGAGAAACAAAGCAAAATTTCAAAAAAAGCAAAACGTACGTACGTAGATTATAATCTGCTAAAACGTTTGACACCAAAATTATAAGGTTTCGTTATAGTTTAGTAGGTGTAAATCGTTTTCGCCCAAAACGCAATTTTCAACGAAAAACATACCTACGAACACCCACGAGCTGCAGTGCTCTCTGTCGCACTGATACCCGGGGGAAGAGTGCGATTGAGACAGAATATGATTTTCTAAATACCTATTTAGCTGCGTACGCTGAGCTACACGATCCTCTTAAGACGTCTGGTATTAACTAGGCAGACCCTGGGTTCGATCCCGGATCCCGGCCATGTACCAATGGTTTTTTAATTAAAAACTTATCTAAGTACATAATCCGACAAACCACTTAGAGGCTTTTCCATCTAAATATATCTCAACAGAACTAGCCGCTCGTTAGGTATAGCCTCACAAATACCATCGGCTAAACGAGGAAGACTTGATCTTCCGCTGGGTACCTGGAACCATAACACGATTTCAGGAGCTGCAAGGCAACCCGTGAAGAAAGAAAAAAAATTAAGAAATATGTAAAATTTGCAAAATATAATGCAATGCATCTCATAGGTGTAGACAGAGGGTCTACACCTATGAGAGATATACGTGAAGGCATATCCAACTATCCATTTTCGATGATTTATGATCAGCCGTTAACAAATGTAATCAAATTGATATGTATGAAATAAAGGCCTTTTTCATGTATTTTTTATAATCATCTGAAATATCTCGAACAGATCTATTTTCGTCTCACAGATATTTACTGAAAATCGGTTCTGCAATTTGCTAGAAATTTAATTTTGATTTTGATACCAGCCGACTTCAAATTTTACAACATATCCCTTATGTTGAAGTCGGTTTTATCGTTTAATAGTAGGTACTTTGGATAGGTAGGTACTTAAATCTCTTCGGCTTTAAAATATGCTGAATTGAATATCCGATTTATTTAGGTTGATCAATACATATTGAACATAGCTACTGTTACTAAATGCACCGGATGTTGACATTTTAGTCTTAAAATAGTATGAGAACTAGACGAAACAGAATGTAAGTACAACATATTTATAAGTACAGTCAGATCCAAAAAAATTTCCCAACAAGACGCCTCAGTAAACCAGTGTATTTCCCTAAAGAAAAATTAAAATAATCCAGTGCAGTCATTGTACATTTATTTTGAACTCCGATTGACAGAATATATATTATACTAGATCCGTTAGTGGTGCTGTTGTCATAGTTCAACTGATCTTCAATAGATGGCGTCTTTTACAAAACAAATAAATTTGTCTAATTTTAAAAGAAATATTTGATTTTGATTGAACATATTTTTTGTCATTAGACGGGAAAATAATCTTCAAAATGGCGTTTATACACATTTGAGAAATAATAGAGATTATAGACAGACCAAATAGATAGATATCAACTAATTAATCTTTATTTTAAAAAACCTGTCTTAAAATGTTTGTAAATAGTACGAGAATTCAAAATCCGGTTACAAATTTAAATATTGTGCAACTGTACCTAAATACTGGTCACTTGCAATAGCCTTGTACATCGAAAGGACATTTTGTTACTTATGTATTGAAAGACGCAAAAGATGTATAGCGCCGCTTAAGCTCTAACACCGCGTAAGTCAAAATTTTGAACTTTTCAGGAGCTCATAAAAACTGTTTTATTTTTTGTCTGATTTACGCGGTGATGCCATGATTTATCTAAAGTTTGCAATGACTTAAGCGTTGTTTGTATAGGGAATTAAGTGAGTTACGCACTGTTTTTGTAGTAAAAATTCAACGGCTGATTTACGACTTGTCATTGGCTAAATAAATCATTTCGGATTGGTCTAACGATGCGTATTTCGATTCTCTATCCAATGATATCACAATGTCAAAACCGCCAATTTCTGACTTACGCGGTGTTAGAACTTAGGCGACGATAGGTACCTAACTTATTAGGCCATGTAAAATCCTTTCAAATACTGGCAATTCTCAGGAAAATTCAGACTTAGTAATAACCTCGATAAAATTGTAAGCAGATGTTCTAAAAAACATATACACGAGTTGCCTTACAGCTCCCGGGAACTGTTGCCGGCCCCAGGGTTCCCAGCAGAGAACAAACCTTACTTAGCCGAAGATTTTTTTAGTATATAGTTACCTAACGAGTGGCCAGCTCTGTTGAGGCATTTGTATAGATGGAAAAACCTCTTTGTACGATTTGTCGGATAATGTACATAGATTTTTTATTATAAAAACCCATTGGTACATGGTTGGATAAGGGGATCAAACCCGCGACTTCTCAGTTGTGAGCCGACGTTTTACCCATTCGACCACTGACGCCCGTAGATGATCTATTTCACATATCCGCCTCTGTCCGTGTCCTTTTCACGCAAAGCTACTGTTGTATTTTGAATCCTAACAGCCGACCTCTTTAATGGCAGGGCCACAAAAGTATGTAGTAATGATAATAATGTCAGGGTTGTTGAAGTGAAAACTTCTGATGGGAAATTGCATACCAGAGCTGTTTCAAAAGTTGTAGTTTTACCTATGTCACTAGAGAAGAATGCGGAGTGATAGATGATGTTGTGACTAAAATGAAGAAAAGTAGTCTACGCTGTTTTGGACACGTTGAAAGAATGAAGGATGAAAGATTGACTAAAAAGGTTTATATGGCTGAAGTGAAAGGAAATGCTGGCAGAGGACGACCTAGGTGTACTTTTATTGAACATATAAAAAATGTATTGATCGATGGAAATATTAAAAGTACAGACAAAGGCCGAGTATGTATGAAATGTATGATGAATATAAAAGAAGCGAAAAAGGTATGTCAGGATCGTAACAAATGGCATTCGATTCTCTGTGCCTATCCCTCTTGGGATGAACGGCGTGATGATAGATAGATAGATATATTGAATAAAATTTGCAAGGATGCTAGCAGTATTGGAAAAAGAATCTGGCCAATGGCTCCATGCTATCCCATCAAACCATCTTGCCACTTTACTCGATGATAATAGTTTCAAAATATCCATAGGCCTTAGAATAGGAATAGCCATTTGCCATCCACACAAATGCCCTTGTGGCAAAGAAGTTGACAAATATGGACTCCATGGGCTTTCATGTCAAAAAAGTTTCGGCAGAATACCTCGTCACAGCTCTCTAAACGATTTAATAAAAAGAGCTCTAAACACTATTAAGATTCCATCAGTGTTAGAGCCTCATGGGGTAGTTCGTGACGACGGTAAGAGGCCAGACGGAATGACACTCATTCCCTGGGAAAGGGGCCGACCTCTCATATGGGATGCAACCTGCGTTGATACACTGGCCCCATCCCATCTGAGAGGATCTGTCTCAAGAGCTGGGACGGCTGCCTTATCTGAAAACACTAAACGGCACAAATATGAAAGCCTCATAAGAGATTACATATTTGCGCCGTTTGCAGTTGAAACCTTTGGCCCATGGAGTCCATCAGCAAAAGACTTTATAAAAACTTTAACACCAAAATTAATTGTCGCTTCTGGTGACAAGAGGGCTGGCTCCTACTTAGCACAGAAAATAAGTATAGCAATCCAAAGAGGAAATGCAGCCAGCGTTCTTGGCACTATGCCATTAGGGCGAGACCTTTTCGACCTTTAATTAGATAAGTTCTTACATATTTTAGTTTGTTATTATTTTAAGTTTTTTTATAATTTGATTAGATTATGTATTTATTTAAGTAAATTAAATTAAATAAAAATTATAATTGTATTAAATTAGCAAAATAAGTTAAATTAGTTACATTACCTATATAGTGCCTACTTTTGGGCCCCCAATGTATGTCTATGACATAAAAGTTTTCAGTTTGTCACTGTGACTCAAAATATCTCTCGCAAAACTAATTATAATTTTAATTATTAAATAATATATAAACTTAAACAAATAACTGAACTGATTTCTTAGATAGGTAATTTACGAGTATTAAACATGGACCTGTCTTGTATAGGAGGTGAGCACTAACAGTTTTAGTGAATCAAGTCGGGGAAAGAGTACGTAAGTATAAAAAAATGAGTACCTAGTTATAAACGTATTTGTGCATATAGGTATTCAAATTGTAAACCAATTTGTTACAGTTATGTTGGCGTGCGCGTACGCAGCAGATAAGAAGGTGGAATCTTCTACAAAAGCTACTGAAGAACAGAGTAAAGATAAAAGGCAAACTCAAGGAGAGGTCGTTATAGCTGCTCCAGCTCATCTCGTCTATAGAATACCCAGGAGACAAAAGGTAAAAACTTTGTATCTATATTATATTTTAACAAATCATATATGTATGTTTTTATGTGTCATGTTTTAGGGAGCGTCTCACACCTAGCTGTATACCAATAATATGGCATGATGGCACTAGTGTAATAACATACCTACTTTTGATGAAGAAAAAAAACCGCCTTCAAAACCAAAATGTTCTTTCCGAAAGCAAATGCACAAGTCCCTATAAAAAATATACCCAAGTCGCTTCAAGTGTGCCTATAAAATATGAAGAGTTCTTGATTTCTCCAGGATCCTATATCAGATCCTGACCTGATGACCAGGGACCACCTAGAAAGTATACAACAAAAACAAATTCCAAATCGGTCCAGGCGCCTTCAAGTAATCGGGAACATACATAAAAAATAAAAGATTCCAACGAATTGAGAATCTCCTCCTTCTTTTGAACTTCGGTTAGAAATAGGCAAAATAATAAAAATGTGGACCTAATTTTAAGAACAAATTTTCTAATAAAACATTATTATTACATATTTAAAAATCTAGGCTCGGCTCATCACTATTTGTTTTACAGCTCCCGATACCGTGTTATCGGCTCCAGGGTACCCAACGGAAGACCAAGACTCCCTCTTTTAGCCGATGGTATTTGTAAGGTTTCTTTATTATCGTACTATTTTCAGCTTAGCTTTTTCCGTGTAAGTTTTGGAAGTATGTAACAGGTAACAAATGGCATTCGAAGTGTTTGGATAAATGGCGTGCAACACTTCTTTAAGCCCGCTGAAAAATGTTAAAATATCAATTTCAAAACATAACTCTACAAAATATTTCATATAAGTGTCGAGTAAGATTCGATTTTTCCTTATATACAGTTAAAATGTAAGTACGTATTTAAGGCCAAAGTAAGCAAGTATATTAAAAATTCTAAATATTACATACAAACAGGAAATACAAAGTAAACATATTGAGAAATATTTTCGCATAAAGTAGTAAAATTATCATAATAATCTTTACCTTTAGGTGCCTATAAAATTATCTGTGAAGGAATTACTAAGTCAAGCAACGATCGGTCGCGGACCCTTTCACTTCTCTGCTCCAGATTATGGTCACGAAATGACCATTTGGTACTTATATACATAGCAAAATGTATAAAATGTAACACACGAATACTTAGAACAGTAGTTCAGAACGTTTACTGAGTGCATAACTATTTTAAACTGTTATGCAAGGAATATTATATGCTTTTACACCTATTCACCTTTCATGCGCCACAGTAAGACATTTTCAGGTGATTATTTAAATCCTTAAAGTTAAAAATTAGATAATAATATTCAGATTACGGAACCCTTCGTGTGCAGTCCGATTCGCACTTGGCCGGGTCTATTTAATTTTTCATGTACGTGTTCAGAAAGGTCTCGGGATGATTTTCGAAATTTGAAAAAAATATTATTTTTTTGGAGTTATGACGATTATAAGATCGAAATTTAAAAACGCCATATTTCGAAAACCACTGACCCTAGACTGGTACACTCTTATTAATAAACTCGAAGTAGCGACGTAGTAACTAAACTGTATTTCGTCTCCGTCTAACAAATCTGCAATTCATTATGATAGATGGAGACGAAACACAGTTTAGTTACTACGTCGCTACTTCGAGTTTATTAATAAGAGTGGTAGTGTTTTTACCAAAATGAAATGTATAGATGAGATCTTCATCACTTCATATCGGATGAGAGCTGTCAAAATACGTTTTCTATTTTAACCGACTTTTTTTATGTGTGTATGGATATCGATTACTCCGCCAGTTGTGAACCGATTTTGATGATTTCTTTTGTAATCGACAGATAATTCTTCCGGATTGGTCCCATTTTTATCTCATAAAAATTGGTTCATTACTTTTTCATAATTTTATAAGTCAATTTTTCGTAATATCTCGATGAAATATGTACCGATTTTGACGATTTATTTTTTAAGGATATAATAATTTGTCGACATTATCTCACAGTCATTGACGAAAATCGGTTCAGTAATTTTTCAGAAATTCAGTAATTTGTCTCTGTTTACGGCTGAAAATTATGTATCAGAGAAAAGCCTTATCAACGGTTGCTATTAACACGAAGTTGTCAATTTTTGTATTGACGGTGGTCTAACGGCTAAAGGTATGGTATGGTATGGTGCAGCTCAGGATGCGAATGGTTCAAATCCCATCCACGGCAGTTTTTATTTTTTATTTTTCCATTAATTTTTTTTATTTGCGTTATTATTTGTCTCTCAGGGCAGCAAAATTACTTAAAAGGGAAAAATAAATTAATTTTTAAAAAAAAGTGTACCGCCTTCAAAATTTGCACTGAAAAGTAAGAAATAATAATTATTTCGTCGTAGAATTTGAAGACGGTTGGTGCCAAATTAGGATACAAATTCGTGTCAATAGCAACCGTTGCTAAGGCTTTTCTCTGATATATTTTTTTAATAGATACCGAAGTTCATTTCAAATGTTCTTTAAAGATCATGTGGTTCATAATATATTGTGTTTTTTTTATATTATACCAAAATGCGCAATATATTAAAGATTTCTATCTATTAAAATGACTAAAAATGCAATTTACTCAAAGTTATTGCTCTATATGAAAATGTATGCTGTTGTTGACATTTTTAATTTAGATAATTAATCTACTGTGAAATTTGAATGCGCAATTAAATGCATGATTATAATCTAGAATAGTACATTTCTTAAATAGCATGCTGAAATTTCTTTCACTTAAATTTCTCCAAAATTATTTTAGACAGTAGTTATTCAGACTTAGTTATTCAGAGGACGATTATTGAACATATAAAAAAAAATTATCAAACGCAATGTTACAAGTACACACAATCGCTCACCATGTATGAATGGTATATGATGATTATAAAAGAAGCGAAAGAGGTATGGCAATATCGTAGCAAATGGCATTCGATTGTCTCAGCCTACCCCTCTTGGGATAGAAAATGTGATGATAGATAGATAGATTCAGAAACTATTATATGTCGAGGTAGCTATGCTACTTCTAGGCGAGCGAAACCGCAGACAAAGTCTTAGTTATTTTTTGTTCACCGTTGTATGTTGAATCATCTTCACCATTTACATTGAATAAGCGATGGATTCGCCACAATTTAAGAAACAAACTAAAAGAAATTAAAAATATATAAGTAATGTTATTTAAAACTAAATTACTCAGTAATAATTTGATTTGTAATCAAAATTACTCTGAAAATTTTCCAGTTAATTGTACTATAATTGAAGTTAAAATAATAGTTAATTTACAAGAAGAAAGATCAATCTTGATTTTAAACAATAACTTAATTTATTTCTTTTGGAAAAGAAAAATTATCTCTAAGGAACTTTCAACTTTATCTAGCCGATCAATCATCGAGAGTTATGATGAACTTTTTCTTTACTTCTTCCATAATTTCCTATATTATTTGATTTCTACCTTTCTATTTTAAATACTTTTCTTAGTAGTTATTTTTTAATTACTAAAACATTATAGTTACTTTGCTTTCAAGATTTATAAAATAAATAGGAAACCATAATTATAAACTTAGGTATTATTATAAATGCGAATATGGGATTGTTTGTTTAAGTATGTTTTAGACAGAGACAACTCATAACTTTTGCCACATGACTCAGTTCTCTTAATATATTTACTAATATACCATTATACCATACCATATACCATTTTCTCGTATTTATCCTATAGATAATTTCACATACTTTATGAAAACATTAACTACAATTTGCTATTTCTAATAGTTTTTGTACTGGAAGAGCATATGTTCGTTTTGTGTATTTTCGCAACACCGATTTTTTATAAAATCGTTCTTTCTCCTGTTTCTGGTACGTGCATCTTGACCTATCTTATTTTATCCTTGGTTATTTTATTGATTCTCTAACAACTTTTTAAAGAGATATCGACAAAATTTGCCTCGCGGTTTACTGAGTTCATTACGCTATCAAGCTTACTCTTAAGTATTTTTCATCCCGGGAAATTGTCTGGTACATTTCATTTTACCTGCGCTCTTAAAATTAAAGCGATCTAAGTATTAATAAAATTAACCCTAAATTAGTTAAGTTTTGTGCTGCCAAGCTTCTGTCAAATTAAAACTAATCTATTTTTAAATCATGTTAATTAATATTCATGACTCATTGTGCAGGACATTAATGTACTGGAAGGAAGCGGCACCCTTCCGACCGCAACACAATTACAAAATTCTTTAAATTAGTCTTGCACCATTAAATTTTTTGCGGTTAAACTCTGACATGGAAATTGTCATTCTTTAGCTGAATATAAGAACCTCTTAAGTAGTAGTTAGGTTTGTTATAACTTTTAACTTAGAAGACATATTTAGATATAAAAGTTGTTAATAGAGCGGGTGTGAATGAAAGAGTTAGTTGAGGGCTACATATTCTAATTTAAAGGGTAATAAAGCTTAGCACCTAAATGATGTTGAAAGAATGAAGGATGAAATATGACTAAAAGGTTTATATGATAAAGGAAATGCTGGCAGAGGACGACCTAGGTGTACTTTTATTGAACATATAAAAAATGTAATGATCGATGGCAATATTAAAAGTATACACAATCGCCGAGCATGTATGAAAGGTATGATGAATATAAAAGAAGCGAAAGAGGTATGTCAGGATCGTAGCAAATAGCATTCTATTGTCTCTACCTACCCCTCTTGGGATAAAAGACGCGCCTTTTTAAACTTATTGTTGTTGTTTTTGTATATTGGATTTACAAAAATAAAAAAAGCTGTTGCTGAGCGGGTCGAAAGTATTCTCCTATAAAATTTCTTCCCGCATATTTGTACGACCGTAATTATATACTTTCGGCGCTGTTTTTGATGAAGTAAACAGGTACCTACTTTACGAGATTTTTTTTTGCGGATCGAAAGAATCTATAACCGACTACTTATTCGCGAATTTGGAGGTCTTCATTCTAAGTCTATTGTTCTAGATGAGGCGTTGTGTTCATCTGAAAAACGTGTGAAAAATATACTATAATATTATTACGTAAAGTAAACTCAAGGTAATGGTAGGTAATTATTGAAAGTCATTACTCTTAATTTTGCTAGAGCTTCTTGTATTAATTTTATGAAAAAATAACGTTTAAGAAGTAAGCTTCTTACCTAGGTTGTTAGGTTGTATACTTTTAATTTGAAAACAGCAGGATACAAAATAATTGTGATGTAAAACTAAGATATGTTTTTTAACCGACTTCCAAAAAAATAAGGAAAAGTTTCTCAATTCGGTTATTGTTTTATTTGTATTATGTTACATCGATTACTCCGTCAGTTGTGGACCGAATTGGATGATTTCTTTTTTATTCGACAGATAATTCTTCCGGATTGGTCCCATTTTTATTCTCATAAAAATTAGTTCACTAGTTTTACAGAAATTTTGAAGAAACTGACTTTATAAGTCCATTTTTCTTAATATATAGATAAAATATGTAACGATTTTGACGACTTATTTTTTTAAGGATATACTAATTTTTCGACATTACCTATCTCACAGACATATGACAAAAGTCGGTTTTGTAGTTTATCGGAAATTCAGTAATTTGCCATTTTACGGCTGAAAATGTATAATATCAGAGAAATGCAAAGTATGTCACTGAACCGATTTTGATGAACTTATTTGTGTGTGTTTGAGTGGGTCCCTGGATTGTTTAGATTTACGATTGGACCAGGTAGGTGGCGCTACAATCGGGTTCTAGGAAAAAAAATACCGAATTATTGTTCTGTTTTTGCTATTTGGCTACAGAACTGAAATCTAAATTATTTATATCCAGGCTAGGCTATGATACAAACATACCTACACCCAAGAACATTTGAGGCTATCGGTTAAAAACCTTCTCATGATATTCTATCTGTACCAATATTTAATATACATACGTAGAATCTGATCGTATCACTTCCTTCTCTTACAATAAAATATAATAATTAATAGGCAATAAAGATAAAATTATATAAAATTATCTTGTAACTTTTTCTGTACAACACATTGTTAATGGCACTTGCGAAATTGCTCCAATGCAATAAAAGGTAGGCGCGACAAAACACTTTGCCATCGCTAACTTGCAACTATACCTAGCTGCAAGTTTTAATGACACGTTGTCAGGCTGCAATAGATTCAGAATGCCATAAGAGTTTCACAATAGAAGAACACTAGTATTTTGCTATATGGATACTAGCTTTTGCTTTGGTTGCGCCTTTCTCGTCTGCGACTCCTATTTCCCAATCAAATAGGTGCGTAATTCCCCAAGATTTTTTTCAAATCGGTCCAGTAGTTTTTAAGTCTATACCATATGAGCAAACAAATAAACAAACAAACAGATATTTAAATTAAAACAAACAGTATGCTATAAAATTGAGAACACAGACAAAATTTAAAAAAAATAATATGAAAGAAGATGTTATTAACTTTCGTTTCAATTTCATTGGTTACTGCTCCGCTCCTAAAGGACGTAGCGTGATGTTATATAGCATATAACCTTCCCCGTGAACCACTCTATCTAATGGTACCAATAGTAACAAAATCGGTCCAGTAGTTTTGGAGTCTATAGAATACGAAGAAACAAAGTAACAAACGAATATTAATTTATATTCAAAGTAGGCCACACATTGGTTCGGCATCGCACCGAAAATGTGCCATTCCGGCCGTCGTTTGATCTAGGCGGACCGTTTGTTATAAGAATTGGACGAGTCTGTGGTCAGTTTCGGTGGTCAGTGAATGGGTGAACCTTAGACTACTTTATAAGTATTTTTTTGTTGAAGTGGCTTAGAACAATTTGTTGGAACAATAATACTTTTATTCTTCTTAGTTAAAATAATTACAATGTAATTTAAAAACCGTTGCCGGCCCCAGGGGTACCCAGCGGAAGACAAAGTCTTCCTCATTTAGCCGATGTTTTTGAGGCTATACCTAACGAGTGTGGCCAGCTCTGTTGAGGCATGTGGATGGAAAAGCCTATTTGTACGGTTTGTCAGATAATGTACATAGATTTTTTATTATTAAACCCATTGGTCGGATGTGGGGATCCAACCCGCGACTTCTCAGTTGTGAGCCGACATCCTTTCCACTCGACCACCGACGATAATTTTTGTATTTTAGTACTTATTTAAGATAATTTTAATACCCATATAATAAAGAAATCTATATAACAGTTAAAAAAAATGTTTACAAAATATGAGAAATGTCTTCACAAAAAATACGACATGTGGCCAGCATTTCCTCATTTAGCCGATGTTTTTGAGGCTATACCTAACGAGTGTGGCCAGCTCTGTTGAGGCATGTGGATGGAAAAGCCTATTTGTACGGTTTGTCAGATAATGTACATAGATTTGGTCGGATGTGGGGATCCGACCCGCGACTTCTCAGTTGTGAGCCGAAATCCTTTCCAATCGACCACCGACGATAATTTTTGTATTTTAGTACTTATTTAAGATAATTTTAATACCCATATGTAAATAAAGAAATCTATATAACAGTTAAAAAAAATGTTTACAAAATATGAGAAATGTCTTCACAAAAAATACGACATGCTGGCCACCTGTTCTGTTTAATATCGGCATAAAAACCGTGACGGTAGGTAGGTATATTTTGAGTAATAAAATTCTTTCAAAGAATCTCTCTGACCCGAAATAATAAAAGCACAAAGAAAATCTCCTTAATTGAAGCTAAAACTCCAAAGTTAACTTTGAAATGGAATATTTTGTAAACTTGGTTTTCTTTTACATAAATATTCGCTTTGTTTTCCTACTAATTGAAATTGAAAAAGTACTGCTGTTTCCTTTGAGAAATATTCATCATTAGCCTTTTAAATTGCTTTCATAGATACTATGGCTATTTATTTAAAAAATCGTACCATAACGACGTTTTTGAGATACGGCTTAGCCGTTTGCCGTTTTGAAATATTTACTCACATTAATCAGTATTATGTCATGTGGCACGGTCTACAGCTCCTTCGGAGGGCACGTATCGACGTCTGCATTAAAATTATTTTAAAATAAATCAGTAAGGCTAATCACATAATATCTAATAATTATCTACTGTGTTATAATTATTGGATGGTTAAGTTTAGGAAAGTAGTTGGTTTGGACACGTTGAAAGAATGAAGGCTGAAAGATTGACTAAAAAGGTCTATATGGCTGAAGTGAAAGGAAATGCTGGCATAGGACGACCTAGGTGTACATATAAAAAAAAATTGACCGATGTAGATATTATTAAATGTACACACAATCGACGAGCATGTATGAAAGGTAAGATGAATATAAAAGAAGCGAAAGAGGTATGTCAGGATCGTAACAAATGGCATTCGATTGTCTCTACCAACCCCTCTTGGCATAAAAGGCGTGATGATAGATAGATAGTTTAGGATCTATTTTTAATGATTCTGAAATGTTGACAAAATCGTTGGGCAAGGGAAAAACCTTTGGGGACCACTGGCGTGGTGTTTTTTATAATTAAAAACTTATGTACATATTCCGACAAACCACACTTAGAAGCTTTTCCATCTAAATATGTCTCAACAGAACTGGCCACCCTCACAAATGTCATTGGCTAAAAGAGGGAGAGTTGGTCTTCCGTTGGGTACTCTGGGACCGATATCCCATAATGCAACACATGAAGATAAAAAAATATAAAAAAACAAATAATAAAATAGGCTCTATTAAAAATATCGTAAAAATAATAAAATATATACGTAGGAAGTATTTCTTAAATCGTAACAAGCCAACAAAGACTCTATGTATTTACACCGCCCCTTATAATTTCAAAAATGGCCGATAATAGCATCGCATTGTTTAGTTTTTCTTTAGCTTTCACCGCCGTCGCATCTACTATATGCACTATATAATTGTAACCTCCACTTTGTGTCGTCAATTCATTATGAAGTCCGCGACCCGTGCGAGGAAGTAGTTTTACATTGAAACTCGTAAAGCAAACAAAAAGTTATTGTCAATTAATTTTGCTATCGCTGTTCCCACGTTCAAATATTTTAAATTAAAGCAAAGTTGCTTAACTGTTATGAATTTGTCCTTTTTATAGGCACTGACTACGCAATTTTTAATTATGAAACCCATAAACTACCTTCACGGCCTTTATAACCTGTGGTGTAGCCAGAGACACCAATCAGTATCAGTGTCGATTTTTGCTAGTTATCCGTATTGAACAGAACAGGTGACAAGCCTGTTGCTGCACTTCATGAACCAAGATCTGTCACTTTCTTTAATGTGACATTGCTTTGTCCAACGTCCTACCAATTAGGCTATCGACTTCTACATTTATCGTTCCACCCCGGTTTTTCCCCCATTATGGTCTTGAGTTCATATAAAAATTCCATACAAAAAAGCACCTTCAGTTTTTCCCGAATTTTCCTATTTTCTGGGCAACCTTTTCAATTTTTCTTTCTCTAAAAACCTTATTCAGACTATTATGAACATTTCACAAACAAATGCCTAATCGGTCCAGCCGTTCTGAGTCGCTTATCAACGACTAGTTGCTCAGTAGTTGAAATTTGACCGTAGTTCCTTTAATAAATTGTTGCAAATTCTGTGTGACAGAATAAAAAAAATAGTATCAGTCAGTAATTATTCATTGGCAACATTTTAAAATTATTTGTAACGTAGTGGTTATATTCTCTTTGTTCTTTGGGGACAATCTTTACTCTATGCGAGCCGCCATGTTTGATATTGACAATATGAATGTAAACAATGAAAATTTAATTTAATGAATTTCAAACACATTATAAAAAATATTTTGTCTACTTGTATTTAATGTAATACTAGATTGTTAAAGATTTTAAGAAAATTTATTTGGTCACTTCGACCTAATCTGGATAAATATTCAGACTTCTTATATTATTATAATTTTAAAATCACAGACACTCAATCAAATTTTCTTTATGTCGGATCAATTAACATTTAAACATAATTTTGTTTAGGTTTTAGGAATATTTCTGTTTAGATGATTTTTCTAAAGTTTACTTATTAAATCAATTAATTTTCTTTGTTAACAGGAGAAGGTTGCACCCGTAGAAGAGCCTCAAGATGACGACAAACCATCAGCTTCTAAGTAAGTACAGGCAGATTAAATTTCCAAATAAGATTTCGGTTTATTGAATTATATTCAGAACCTGACCTACAACTCGAGATACTGTATGTGAAAATATTGATATTTATTACACAAACTAGCCGTTGGAACGGATAGGTACCTACATGTGAACAGCTATAAAATAATAAGGAAACTAGCTGGAAGAGGCTACAGCGAGCCTGAAGACCTAAATAGTCTCAAAATGTCTGGCGCAGAAGGAAAGGGGAAAGCACTGCACTATTCTTCCTAAGAAAGTTAACCATGGCGAGTTGACTGCTCTGTCAAGAGCACCACGACTAAGAAGAAGAAGAAGAATGATAATCTTTAAAATGATCTGCTATTTATATCTTCACTGGTTGCCTTACGGCTCCCAAAACTGTGTTCTCTCCCAGGGTACCCAGTGAACGACGAACTCTACCTCTCTTGGAATGACATTTGTGAGGCTATACCCAACGAGTGGCCAGTTCTGTTGATGTATATTTAGATGGAAAATAATCTTGTGGTTTCTCGGATTACATACAAAAGATTCTAATCTTAAAATACGCATTGGTGCGTGGCCGGGATCGAGTCGTGGTCTGCGTAGATTAGATAGATTATACCCGACGAACCACTCGGTCATCGACGCACCTATGAATTCAATATGTTACAATTTACAATGTTGTATCTTTGTAACAGTAAGATTGCATTTGACATATTTTATAGCGGGAGAAAGTAATTAATTAGAAATAACTTATATTCCACACATACATAGCATGCAGCATTGCGTGGCAAACGTAAAACTTTTCCTTTTAATGCCGCCCATTTGTCGTCAAATTGGCTCGCAGTTCCGTCTACATTTCCCTATTCAAATTACTTTAAAGTATTTTTTTCTGCTCTTTTTATAATTTCACCGACCATTTGTTCATATTTTATATAACAATCGTCATCCGCGTTTGCGGTTACAATCGTTTATTTTGGTATACAGTTCATTTTGTATCCCTGCCCTTCACTTCTATTACTTACATTTAATATCGTTCATAGATTTATTGTTGAGCATCCATAACTTCCTAATTGAAAAAAAATCTTCACGGGTTGCCTTACAGCTCCCGGGAACTCATGCCGACCCCAGGGTACAAAGCGTAAGACAAAATCTTCCTCACTTAGCCGAAGATTTTTTAAATGGCCAGCTCTGTTGAGGTATGTAGATGGATTGTTACGGTTTGTCGGAAAATGTACATAGATTTTCATTATAAAAACCCATTGGTACATGGTCGGATATGGGGATCGAACCCGCGACTTCTCAGTTGTGAGCCGACGTTTTACCCACTCGACCACCTTATCTATCTATAATAATGCCTTTATCTTAAGAGAGGTAGGCAAAGATCGAATGCTATTTGCTATGTCAAGTTGACATACTTCTTTCGCTTCTTTTATATTCATAAACCTTTCATACATTTTTGGCAAATGTGTGCCCTTTTAACATTTTCTTCAGTTTTTTTATGTTTAACAAAAAGTACACCTTGGTCGTCCTCTGCCAACATTTTCCTTTCGCTTCTGCCTTATAAACTTTTTTAGTCAATCTTTCTCTTCTTCTTCTCATTATAGTAAGGCGGTGTATAATTAATAGTTCGGTTAACGTCAACGAAACGGTATACACAATTTTCCCGTTCATGAATGCGAGTAGAGTATCTAGGTTACGGTATTATTTCATTTCAATACGGAACAACGGAGGGCCGACAAGTTACTAAAGGGGCATATTTACACGGGTGACTATAGCCGCACGATTTTTGTCACGCGGGAAAAGTCGGATGCTAGTTTGGGACTTGCGGTTTTAGGCACCTGCGGCTTAGCCGAATTGCCATTTAGACGGCCTATATTCGGCTATAGTCACCCGTGTAAACCCCGCATTAGGCTACTTTTTATCCCATCAAAATAATCCCAAATATAAAAATACTAAGTTTGGGTCAGTTTGCGTCTTAGGGGTGGCTTTACACAGTGGGAAAATAAATGTTTTCGTTGGTAGCCGAGTGGTTAGACCCGGCCATGTACCAAGGGGTTTTTTATAATTAAAAACTTATTTACATAATCCGACAAACCACACTTAGAGGCTTTTCCATCTAAATATACCTTAACAGAACTGGCAACTCGTTAGATAACGTCGTCTAAAAGAGGGATATTTTGTTATCCATTGGGTACCCTGGTACCCTGGGACCGATAATACGGTTTCGGGAGCTGTAAGGTAACCCGAGAAGAAAAAAAGGCTTTTGAAATTTAAGCCAGCCAGTATTATCTAATGTTTTAATAAACTCAATTAATTAAATTGTAAAATATATTATTTCAGCCGAGGAATCATCACCGAAGATTATCGTCCAGGTCAAGTGTTCTCTTTGAACGCACAAGAACTGCTAGAGATTCAGCCGCAACGCAAATCTCCTGTGTCCAATACCCAGCATCTTCAACAATTGTACAACGATCCTCCAGAACATAAGCAAAATTTACAGCAGTTCTATATTTTGGAGCCTCAACAAGCAAGACAGGTGCATTTTTTTAAATTAATATTCAAATTCGCAAACTAAGATTTTCAAAATGGTCTTCCAAACAGGTGTCCGATGTGATCTAATAGATGCGCTACGAGTACTGTCGCAATACTATGCAATTGAGTGGCTGTTGAGAAGTCTTATCCTTTTATTTCACATTATTGTGTATGGCCTAAAGCTTACAATAATGATACAGTTTTACAGTTATTTACAGACTCAATTGATATATTTTTTTCTTCTTTTAGTTTCACGGGTTTTTTTTAATATATCTTTATTTGTGGTTTCTCATTTTCAAAATGCATACATTAAAAGTAAGCAACCCACCCGAGGGTATACAAATATTAGTCAAGCACAGTAATCAACAGACAAAAAAATAGACAATTAATATTATGTCAGTAAAAAATTCAAGCATATAAATTAGGTGATTTTAAATAATAATCAAGCAATAATAAAACACATCAATGTGAAAATAATAAGAAGAATACAATAAATTAAAATGACAGGTATATAATAGTACCTAAATTAAATGTCATTTATCCATTCTCTAGGAAGGTATCTACCTAGGCTGTTTGATAAGTACCCGTTTTCTAAATATATTAATATCACTGGTTGAAAATAAGTATACCACCTTTTTAAGCCATTTTTCAGAGGCGGGAAAATTTAAAAAAAATTGGCATTCTTTTGTTTTTTTTCTCATTTGACAGCGATTTAGTGAAAGCGTGAACTTAAAATTGTTAAAATGGAGAAAGAACAGTATCGGTCTGTAATTAGATTCTTGTTTTTGGAAGGAAAAACATGTGATGAAATAAAAGTAAGAATTCAAGCGGTTTACCATGAATGTGCTCCTTCTATGACAACCGTCAGATATTGGTATAACGAGTTTAAACGGGGGATAACAACCGTCTTTGATGAGGATCGCCCAGGCCGGCCAATTGAGGTGACTACAGACGATATGGTTAAGAAAATTGAAAATATCGTGTTAGCCGACTGCCGAATTAAACTTCGAGAAATCGTTGATGCTGTAAACGTTTCAATCGAGAGGGTACAACACATATTAGAAGAAAAATTGGGTATGAGGAAAGTATCGGCGAGGTGGGTGCCGCGTTTACTCACGGAGGAGCAAAAACGGAACCGACTGACTACTTCGGAGCAGTGTTTAGCCGTGTTCAAACGTAACCCGAAGGAGTTTCTGCGTCGTTTCGTGACCGTGGACGAAACGTGGGTTCACCACTACACCCCGGAAATGAAAGAGCAGTCGAAGCAGTGGATTTTACCGGGTGAACCTGCTCCAAAGAAAGCAAAAACCGTCCCATCGGCTAGAAAGGTCATGGCGACTGTTTTTTGGGATTCGCAGGGTATTATACATATTGACTACTTAGAAAAGGGGAAAACGATAACAGGGCAGTACTATGCCAATTTATTGGATGAATTTGACGCCTTTGTTGAAGGACAAATGACCCCATTTAAAAAATAAAAAAGTACTGTTTCATCACGACAACGCCCCGGCTCATTCGTCGAGAGTTGTGACGGCTAAATTAGCACAGTTACGCTACGAACTATTGCCTCACCCCCCGTATTCTCCAGATTTGGCCCCATGCGATTTCTTTTTGTTTCCCAACCTAAAAAAATGGCTCGGTGGTAAGCGATTTGGATCAAATTACGAAGTCATTGCCGCCACAGAGGCCTATTTAAATGACTTTCCAAAATCATACTTTTTGGATGGTTTATTGAAGCTTGAACATAGGTGGAACAAAAAATGTATAGAGTTAAAAGGTGACTACGTAGAAAAATAAATGCATATATATAAAAAAAAATGTTTTTTTTTTTTTCATAAACGGGTACTTATCAAACAGCCCTCGTACTTTATACTAAAAATTTTCCAAACGGTTGTTTTACGGTTCTTGGAACCATGTTACCGGCCTCAAAGTACACAGCTGTAAAGTAAATATTCCTCATTTAGCCGATGGTAATTGAGAGGCTATATATAGCTAACGAGTAGTCTATGCTAACCAGCAGTCAGCTATGTTGAGGTATTTTGAGATGTAAAGATTAAGAGTATGGTCGTATATCTACACGATTTACCCACTGGGCCACTAATAATTACAATAATAATACAAGTACTTACTTAAATAGGTATCTCATTTCCAAATCAAAAACTATAAAATACTTAAATTATTCTAGGTCGCCTACCATCCATCACATGCAGTCATAGCACGTCCATCATATTCATCTAATGGAGGCGAGGCCTCAGTGGGTGCAGCTTTATCTGTCAGCGATGGAGATTC
Source organism: Nemapogon koenigi (assembly GCA_963924495.1). Taxonomy (NCBI): domain Eukaryota; kingdom Metazoa; phylum Arthropoda; class Insecta; order Lepidoptera; family Tineidae; genus Nemapogon; species Nemapogon koenigi. The sequence continues at coordinate 6,209,144 of OZ004649.1, read as the reverse complement.
ATCTTCGTCGTTTGACCAAGAACTACTTGCTCTGTTGGGTCACTCGCCATCCAGAGATGAGCCTCGAGTGCCAGCTTACACACCCGTCCCGCAAGTGACGTCACAGAGTAGTGTTCCACAGTATTCCCAGGTATATTATTTTCATCCAAAATATAATCTTTGTGAATTATTTAAAATCACTACTGTCACATTGCAGTTTGTCTGTCTATCTGCTGTGAGCTTTTCACGCAAACACTAGTGAACGGATTTTTATGCGATTTTCACCATTAGATAAGTTGATTCGCGAGGAAAGTTTACGAGTATTAAATATGCACCTATCATGTTTAGGACCTGATCATTAACAGTAGTAGTAGAATCAAATCGGGGTATGTTAACTCCAGAGCGTTAAAATGATGTAGGTAAGAATTGTTTAAAATTATATGTATCTCTAAAAGTGCAGGCAGGCTTTCTCGCCACGGCTTCCTCAATGACTCCATCAAAAGGGCTCTTTCATCTAGAGAAGTCCCTGTCTTAAACCAACAGGACTATTAAGAAGACGACATAACTCTCATTTCCTGGGAGCGAGGTCAAGCCCTTGTATGGGATGTCTCGTGCGTGAATATACAATTTAGCCTCGTCTCATCTCAGGGAAAAAATTATCAAAGCGGGAGCTGTGGCGGAAATCGCAGAGTCTAACAAACGGCGCAAATATAGTTCAATTATAAAAAACTATAAATTTGTACCGTTTGTGTAGAAGACCTACCGTGAGGTTTATATGCCAAAAAAAAAATTAAAGAAATATCTCCATGACCACGACTGATCTATTCCTCTGGTAACAAGAAAGCTGGCTCCTTCCTCCCTCAACGAATCAGCATCACGATTCAGTGAGGAATTGCAGCTAGTATTCTTGCCACTATACCACGCGGACTTAGTTATATTTAATTTTTAGCTTTATATTTAAGGTTTTTAAATAGTTGTGTTATTTAAAAATATTATTTAATGAAAATAAAAGTTATAGCGTATTTAATTTTTTTTGTGGGGGTATTAAAATTGTTGCAAACCCATATTGTACACGTGCGAAGCCGGGGGCGGAGTGCTAGTTACTTATAAAATTAGCTCCATGTAAACGGTAAAATCAGTAGATCCTTCGAATTTGTTTATAATTGTTTTTTTTTTATTATTATTCATTTTTCTTGTTATATGTTTGCTTCTCATAACAGCATTCAGTGTTCCATTTACTTTATTCCCTTCGTTTACTCTTCTTCTTATACCTATCCACATCCAATTTTCAATCTCTTGTAAACATACATCTCAAATATAAAAAATATTTCACGCATCCATCCATGCAATTCAAAAACATTACTAGAAAAAATTTACATAACAGCATTCTAATTAATTATGTATGACGTGAATGTTGGATGCGGCAAAAGAAGCATGCTAGTAAAATTAATGCTGTTGAGATGAGATCAGTGTAATATAGAGTGAGAAGTGATGATGTACGTGAAAGTGTGAAGTGACTGATAGTGTTGTATATAAAATTGAAGAAATCCTGAGATGGTTTGGACATGTCGAACGTGTGTGTGATGAAAAACTGACGAAGTAAATATGTAATATAGTACCGAAAGGACCAACAAGGAATGGACGACCAAGAAGAACTTCTTTTCTTTTACAATGTAAATAATATATAATATATTCTAGATTAAGGAGGACCCTTAAGGTGCCCATTCATTCGTCCAATCGCCGGCGCGCCGTCGTACGGTCCACCGAAATCATGCACAGACTCGACAAATTCTTGTAACAAATGGTCCGCCTAGATATTCTGGCGGCCGGGGAATGGGAAATTTTCGGTGCGATGCCGGACCAATGTGTGGCCTACTTTATTCTTATAAGTTGTTAATAATATTTACTAAATAGATAAATATGTACTGGAAAGCCTTATACAATAACAATATAAAAACCTTAAATCTAATCTAAACAAACATAAATAAATATAAACAAAAAAAAAAAAAACAAGCCTGAGCATAGTCGTTTATTATTAAACCATATTTGACCATCAATCAACATTTGAAACCAAATTATTATTATGATTTCAGGTTGAGAGATACATAACCAAACCCACAAAGAAGGCGACAAAATTGCGAACAAAAACTCAAGTGTTGCCGCCACAAGCACCAACAGCACCTCAGCAATATCTCATCGAGACAACGAATGTCCAACAACAACAACAATCACAACCCAGACCAATCCAACAGGCAAGGCCTGCACAAGCTTTACGATATGTCCCAATCCCCGCTGCCCAACCTCAATATTACCAAGCCCCAGAAAACCAGGGTATTAAGATTGTCCAAGCACCAAAATTACAGCAACCCCGTGGACAACTAGCATACAGACTTATACCTCAATATCAGCAACAGGAAGCATCTCCCAAACAATATCGAATCCTAGAGGCACAACGACAGCAGCCAGTAAGACAGGAACTTCAAAGAGCTCCAGCCCCAACAATTGACAGGCCAGTTTCATATTTAAGACGTTATCCCGAAATAGAGAAAACGCGTGCAGTGAGACTATTTGACCAGAATGTACCAGAAAACTCAGCCCAAATTCCGCAAACTGCTCAGTTAGTAGGAGATCATTACTATATTCGTCCTATTTATAGAACAACTGATCAGCGTGGAAGGTACCAGCTCGCTCAACTGGCTGTTGGGTCTATGGATCAATCGCGTGCTTTAGAATCAACAAAGTCACCTCATTCTGCCATATACGTTAGTAAAAATGTAGTTCCGAAGAAAGTTAGTCCGTCCTTGGTTAGAGGAGAGCAATCTCTTAAAGACCAGTCAAGAGGGGAACAAGATTCAAGACATGAGCAAGCTGTGGATGTAGAAGTAAATGGCCAAAGTTTAGACGAACAGCGATCCCATTTGCCTCCTCCCAGGAATAATAAGGCATACACTCCTGAAGAATTCGCAGCTTTGGTTGCTGCAGGGTATTCTGTTACACCAATTCCTGTAAGTTCGTATAGGAACCCCGCACCCAATCATTATGCGCAATCGAGGTCTTCAGTAGAACCATCAGCTGCACCTACCCAACGTCGTATTTTATACAGCAGACGTCAACAATACCTACCATTAAGAAGTGATGATGCACCTTAAACTACCTGAATGAAAATTGTACATAATTAGCTGTTAAGTATACTTAAGTTAGAAGTAAACGAGTGAAACATTTTTGTATGTGTTTTGTTAAGGAGTGCCTCATAACTTTTGTCCCACACAATCTACATGCTTCACGACTTCTTCAATTACGCGATAACTACATAAATATGTCTTAGTTTCGAAATTTAATAATGTTTTTTTTCATATTTGACATATTATGAATTAAAAAAAAATCAAAATCAGTTACACCTAAGTTTTATGAAGTCCTGAAAGTCATCTACAAAATAAGCCGCGCGGTTTACTGAGTTCATTGCGATAACAAGTTTTCTCTTAAGGTTCCGTAGTCAAAATGGCAAAACCCTTTGTTGCCGTCGGGCTATTAATGGACTGTATCACCAATGAACGGATGCAAGGAAGCAATTAAGAAAAATCCAAATGTTAATAGAACTGTTTACTAAGGCGAAGCTATCAACGAAACAAAGTCTCATATTTATATAAAAACATCAAAAGTCATAAAAATTGAATACAAATATTAAAAAGAAAACATTACAAGGAGGTCGCCAACATCCTGGACCCCAGTGTGAAAACACAATCTTATAAAGGCGACGCGACGAGTCAAACATATTACAGAGATCCCAACAGCACAAGTTTCCTCGTAGGTCTCTTGAGATCACCGCCCTTTGTAGCCACGGTTACTACTCTTGTTACGCCGTCCTTGCCGGGCCAGGTTTGTATAACACGACCTCGAGGCCATGTGCTTCTTGGCAATGAATCATCGACAATTAATACGAGGTCTCCAATTTTGAAGTTCTGGTAACAAGAATCTGAATTAGGTCTAGGAATTAAAGTCGGGAGGTATTCTTTAATCCATCTTTTCCAGAAATGGTCCGCAAGACGTAGTCCTTTCTTCCATTCAACTCTTCTAGATAAATCGCCATCTTCACGTTCGTGGAGAGGAGGTTCGTTGGAGGATGAACCTAATAGGAAGTGGAAAGGTGTTATTGACTCTTCATCATCAGGATCTACAGACACGTGAGTTAAAGGCCTTGAATTAACAATGGCTTCGACTTCCATCAAAAGTGTAGATAAAATTTCTTCACGAGGCGAACGTTCACGAAGAGTGACATAAAGTGCAGTCTTGACACTTCGCACCATTCTCTCCCAGCACCCACCCATAAATGGAGCAGCTGGAGCAATGAATTTCCACGTAATCTTGTGGTTAGCCGTAAAATCATATAATTCTGTTAACTTATTATTTGCACCCACGAACGCAGTCCCATTATCTGAATATATACAAATTGGACAGCCGCGTCTTGCGATAAACCGCCGCATAGCCATAATAGCAGAATCTGTTGACAAACTGGCTACAATTTCCAGATGAATAGCTCGTACTGTCATGCAGGTAAAAAGTGCGACGTAGCGTTTCTCACTTCTTCTTCCAATAGAAACTTTTATGGGTCCAAAATAATCCAAACCCACATGAGAAAAAGGTCTGACATTATGAGCTAAGCGGGCACTTGGAAGATCTCCGAATGGTGGCACAGCAGGAATAGCCTTTCGAAGACGGCAAATTAAACATGATCTGGAAACATTCTTTAGAACTGACCTCAATCCTATGACGTAGAATTCCTGTCGTATTTCATTGAGAACGAATTCATTGTTGCCGTGAGCTGCCTTCTTGTGGTAATATTGGATAAGCAATCTGACGATAGGATGACGTCCATCAAGTACGATTGGGTTGACCTCTTGACGAACATGTTTGACTGCGCCAATGCGTCCCGATAATCTAAGTAAATTACCTATGTTAAAAATAATAGTTACATTTTTCAAACGACTTTGTTTGGATACCGGTCTTGAATTTATAGTACAAGCAATCTCTTGGCTAAACGAATCAAGTTGAGACTGAAGTAACAGATGGAACTCTGCTGATTTGATATCTTCTGCAGTAAGTGGTAGGTATTGATGAGATGATGATGATGATGATGAAAATGATACAAGTCTTTTTGATTTTACAAATTGCCGAAAATGTTTTGCTACAGCGTGAGCTCGAGCAGTAGCACGAAGTAATCGTAACCATTCACTAAATCGTGAGTGGTCCGCCACCACCGGTGAAAGTAGCTCAGGCGGTTTGTTGTATATAGCTCCCACGTATGAACTATTTTTATGTTCTTCATATATGGGAACTACATCTAAAGATGGTTCACAGGGCCAATCTTCGAAACTAGCTAACAAAAACGGAGGTCCTGTGAACCACCTTGAATTAGAGTCAAATTGAGTTTGTACACGTGTAGCATCGTCAGCTATATTCAAGGCTGATGGTACGTAGCGCCAATTAGAGATTTGCGTCGTTTCTAAAATCTCGCCTACTCTATTAGCCACAAAAGGTTTGAAAGTACGTCCATCGCTTTTTATCCATTTAAGAACCGTCATTGAATCTGTCCAATAAAATATTTTTGAAGCTTTATTTTTATGAGCGTCAGAAATATAATTAGCAAAACGAGCTGCTATTAATGCAGCTTGCAGTTCAAGTCTCGGAATGGAGACAGGTTTAAGGGGGGCTAAACGAGCTTTTCCACCAATTAAAGACAACTTAATTATTCCACCTGGGAAGACGAGACGCCAAAAAGCAACACAAGCGTAAGCATTTTCGCTTGCATCAGCAAAAACATGAAGTTGTCTTTCTAAAGCAGCGCTTTGATTATCTGGACAATTATAACACCGAGGAATTGAGCAATGAGATATTTTTAAAACATTTTCAAACCAAGTTTCCCATCTAATAACCAAGTTTTCTGGAAGCTCTGCATCCCATTCAATGCCAGTCCTCCAAGTATCTTGAAATATTATGCGACCCTGAATTGTAATTGGAGTGATTAGACCAAGAGGATCATATATGCGCATTAGTTGTGACAATGATTTTCGTTTTGTTAATGGGGTATGTAGTTTTTTAGGTAAATCACTTAAATAAATAAGATTGTCATCCTGAACATTCCAAGATAAACCTAAAATCCGTACCTGAGAAACTGCCGGGTTTAGATTCACGTCTACAGTGGATGTACATAGTTCTGGAGATAATAAAGACAAGGCTTCTTTCGAATTGGAAACCCACGATCGAATTTCAAACCCACCAGCACTATGAATTTTTACAATATCTGCCGCAATTTGTGACGCTTCTTGAAGACTGACATGACTACCAAGGTAATCGTCCATGTAGTGGTTGGAAATAATTGCTTCAACAGCCTTAGGAAATTTACTAATATAGTCCATTGCATTTTTATTTTTCACGTACAATGCCGTACAAGGACTTGAAGTGGCTCCAAACATTAAAGACGACATTCTGTACTCACCGATTGGTTGATCTGCATAAGCGCGCCAAAGAAAACGCTGCCCATCTCTATCCTCTTCCCTTATTTTGACTTGCGGGAACATTTCTCTTATATCTGCGTTTAAAGCAACTCGGCCTTCTCGGAAACGCATTAGAATGGCTAGTAATGGTTGCAGCAAGTCTGGTCCCGATAAAAGCAAAGAATTTAAATTTATACCTTGACTTTTAGCAGCAGCATCATGTACCACTCTCAGTTTACCTGGCTTGTGAGGATTGAATACCCCAAAGTGAGGAAGGTACCAAACAATGCTATTAGATATGCGAGTTGTAGGGCATGGTTCAGCATATCCTTTATCTAACATTGCATTTATATTTTGTCGGTAGGCCTCCGCGTAAACACTGTCCTTAGTCATTTTTCTTTCGAGACTATGAAAACGGGAAAGGGCAAGATTATATGAATTAGGAACATTTACAATTTCGGAACGCCACAATAAACCAGTCTCGAAACGTCCCGATGGAAGCCTGTGTGTAGTACTATCTAAAATTTCCAAAGCGCGTTTTTCATTTTCAGTGCAATAATTTTTCTTGGTTATACCAATAGAATCAATGCGATAGTAATCTTTCAACAAAACATCTAATGAGTTGTCATCACGTACAGGAATATTGATTGTATGATTGACAAATTCTACAGATTTGGTCTTACTTGATGTGTATCCGTACAGCACCCATCCTAATAATGTTTGTACTGCCACAGGTTGAGATCGAGAACTAGAACGTGTGGAATGGGAAATTGTGAGATGCCAGTTATCCACACCAATTAGTATAGTAGGTTTAGCATCCTCACAAGACAACACATCCACTAAATCGGACAAGTAATTCAAGTTCTTTAATTCTGTAGGTTTGACAGACTGTCCGCACAACCCTAAATTTGGAATTGCCTTAACATTCTTTAGGTGATAAGTGTTTGTGCTGTGACGACCCTTTATAAATAAATCTACGTAACTAACATTAGTATTTTTAGTCAAGCCACTTACACAATTGAGCTGAATGGTACTCTTACGACCCGAAGCTCCGATTGCCTTAGCCACGTCCGCATCAATTAGTGATCCAGTAGATCCATCGTCCAATAAGGCGTATGTGTCAACTTTACCCAAAGGTCCCTCCAGAGTGACCGGCACCACCTTCAATAAAGGGCGTGGCGCACACTTCTGCGAAGCTTCAATGCTGTGAGTCAAGATTAGGGACTCCTTTTCTGGATCAAAAGAACATGACTGAGGGCTTACCTCGATAGGAGTTGCAATCAATTCTCTTGGTTGGTGTAATAAAGTGTGGTGACGGAACTTATTTTTGCATCGTTTTATTTTGCAAACCTTTTTACAATTTTTATATACATGTAACCCTTTATAGAGACATTTATAACACACTTTATTCAACTTAGTCCACTGCCATCTATCATGAATTGAAAGCGATAAGAAATCTTTACATTTGTCAATACTATGAGACTTAGATTTACAGAATATACAAACCTCTTTCGGTTGTTGAACTTCATTCAAAGAGTGACAATCCATGTCAGAGGATAGATGAATTTTCTCTATATTTTTACCTTTGACATTGACACCGACATTAGAATCACGGATGACAGATTCTGAAATAAATCCATATTTAATATGCAAATCCGCCTCCCGAGCTAAAAATGTGGCCAAAAGTTCCAGCCGGTACCCCGAATTTTGGTTGGTAGATGCGTAGTCTGCCCACCTACTTCTCAACAGCGGAGTTAGCTTACCGATAATCGAATTGGAAAGCTCAGGTGATGCTAGATACTCCACCTGATTGAGTAGACGCATTGTCTCTACACAGTTTCGTACACGGCAAGCAAAAACGTTGATATCTCTACCTACCTCGCATAATTTGGGTAAAGATCTCAGCGCCGCGATCTCATGGAGTACTATGTACTCTGGTCGCGCGAAACGCGTCTCCAATGCGGACATAATCTCCTCTGGATCAGCTGCGGACACCAAAAGCGTGGAGATAGCTTCGCGGGCTGCTCCACGCACTGAAATATTTAATCTAACTAAATTTTCCATAGGAGAATACAGACTTTTAGTAATTTCATAAATTCTCCTAAAAGCAAGCCAATCCGTGGGTCGTCCTTCAAAAATAGGAATTTTTAAATCACTTACCTTGGACGTCTTCTTTGTCGCCGCCAGGTTAGTGATGACCTCTGCCAAGTGTGAAATTGCATATGTAGCCTTTTCGGCTACACGACGCTCCTTTTCGGCTGCACGTTGCGCCTCTTGCCGCTCCATCTCGGCTATGCGCTGCGCCTCCTGCCGCTCGATCTCGGCTATGCGCTGCGCCTCCTGCCGCTCCATCTCGGCTACGTGCCGCGCGTGTTTCGCACGTGCAGCTAACTTTCTAGCTATTACAGTAGCTTCTGAGTGTGATGACGTACCCGACATTACTCCGCTGCCACCGGCTAAGGGAGCCGTATCACTTTCACACAAACTGGCTGACCTTGTCACTTCCATTTTCAGTTCTCTTAGCGATTTCGATCTGGTTTTCATCGCGTCCAAACATCCGAAATATTAAAATATAATATATAAATCCGTAAATCGAACGGACCAAAGTCTCATATTTATATAAAAACATCAAAAGTCATAAAAATAGAATACAAATATTAAAAAGAAAACATTACAAGGAGGTCGCCAACACCCTTATAATATTGTGATGTTCTTCCACCCGTTTTAAACCACAAACTGAACGGCTATGGACATCAGGTGCCCACCCATTCGTCCAATCACCGGCGCGCCACCGTACGATCCACCGGAACTGACCACAGATTCGTCCAATTTCTATAATAAATGGCCCTCCTAGATCGTATGGATGCCGGAATGGGAAATTTTCGGTGTGATGCCGGCCCAATGTGTGGCAAAGGCATCACAATATGACAGATAGATTAATATCTTTCATGACTACATTTAAACACTTTCATGCTTAACATGTTTTCTTGACTTGGGATTCGAATCCCAAGCGTTCTCCTTCATGGGTAGAAGCACTAAGCTCAACCTGTAAGTATAGAAATGATAAAGTTTTCACAAATACTTAGTTCAGTTCTTCTTGGTTGAGAATCTTTTCTGACATAATGTAAGTAAGAGCGAATAATGTTTTGTAAACGAATGTTATTTCGGAAAAGCACCTACATCACGTCAATGTATCGGATTTTCTCGCGTCTGACATATAATTTCTCGCTTCCCCGACTAAAGGGATGATTTTCTTTATATATTTTATGTACATTACGGATTTTGCGGTTTGGGCATCTATTCAATTGGAAATGTAGGCATGGAATGGGTACATTTAATATTTATATAGATTTTGTGCGGCTGTGTCTACAAGTACAAGGTCCGCAGATGAATGCTGCTAGGTCATTAATTCGCCACGACAACGTGTTGTTTATTGGTTTTAATATTAATAACCACCAAAGAAACATCTGTTATTGCGTGGTTATCCAAAGAGGTCTCTTTCGTAAAATGCTTTCATCCTTATATTTACTTCCAGAGATTTAACGCGCTTTTCTGAGTCCTATTTGGGTCGTTATTCCGAGAAATTTTAATGATGTACCAGAGATCGCTCTTTCCGCCTAGAATAAATTCAGCGTTGCTATATATTAAGGTCCAAACGCCTTCTGAGTTCTACAAAGAATATCTACCTATAATCACTGGGTTCGAGGACTATTATTTGTCTGTTATGTTATTTGGTATGCATGCATATTTTCATATAAACACAATTTTTCTTTTGAATTTAAAGGAAACTAGTTTAAACTGGTTTGGATACGTTGAAAGAATGAAGAATGAAAGATTGACTAAAAAGGTTTATATGGCTGAAGTGAAAAAAAAATGCTGGCAGAGGACGACCTAGGTGTACTTTTATTGAACATATAAAAATGAATTGATCGATGGCAATATTAAAAGTACGAGATCGCCGAGCATGTATGAAAGGTATGATGAATATAAAAGAAGCGAAAGAGGTATGTCAGCGTAGGATATGGCATTCGATTGTCTCTGCCTACCCCTCTTGGGATAAAAGACATGATGATAGATATAAAGGTAGATTTTACTTTTGAATTTTCAGGTATAACAAAATAGATCCAATATTTGCAAATGCAATTGGCAATTGAAAATATTCAGCGGCACGATGAAATATTCGTATTGTTGAGCTTTATCAACTTTTGCTTTGTGAGATTTTTCGAAATCGGTTTTATTAAAAAATATTTTACAAATCATATGCTAAAATGCTAAATTAAGAAAGTGCATGTAATTTGATTTTACTATCTGATTATTTTAGCAAAAATATGAAGCGCCTATTTTTTTACTCATATTACTTGCAAATAATCCATACTAATATTATAAATGCGAAACTAACTCTGTCGTCTGTCTGTCTGTTACGCATTCACGGTTAAACCACTGAACCGATTTTGATGAATGTTTATACGGAGAAAGCTTACATCCTAGGGAACGACATGTGCTACTTTTATTTAAAGTCACCCACCTCTATGGGGGGGGGTATAAGAGGGGCGGAAAGCAATCTAAAAATTATAAAATTACACTTAATGGACGAGCATAATTTATTATGATGAATATAAAATATACGAAATAGGTATGTCAGGATCGTAGTAAATGGTATTCGATTGTCGCTGCCTACCCCTCTTAAGATAAAAAGCGCGATGATAGATACATAGAATATTTATCTATCTATCTATCTATCTATCTATCTATCATCACGCCTTTCATCCCAAGAGGGGTAGGCAGAGACAATCGAATGCCATTTGTTACGATCCTGACATATCTCTTTTGCTTCTTTTATATTCATCTTACCTTTCATAGATGCTCGGCGATTGTGTGTACTTTTAATATTTCCTTCGATCAACATATTTTTTATATGTTCAATAAAAGTACATCTAGGTCGTCCTCTGCTAGCATTTCCTTTCACTTCAGCCATATAAACCTTTTTAGTCAATCTATCATCCTTCATTCTTTCAACGTGTCCAAACCAGCGTAAACTACTTTTCTTCATTTTTGTCACAACATCATCTTTTACTCCGCATTCTTCTCTAATGACATCGTTCCGGATACGGTCAATACGCTTTATATCACACATTCTACGTAAAGACCGCATTTCCACTGCATTTATTTTACTTTCATGCCTCTTATTCCATACCCAAGTCTCGCTTCCATAAGTAAGTGATGGAACTAAAACAGCATTATGTATGTTCATTTTACTTTTAGTTGTAAGTTGTGTATTTCTGCATACATTGTTTAGTCCACCAAATACCTTGCTTCCCGCTTTCACTCTCCTTTCAATTTCTTTGTCTATCTTTCCACTTCTTGTAACCATACTACCTAAATAAACAAATTCATTCACTTGCTCTATTTTATATACATAGAATATTTATATACAGTTTTTTAATATAAAATTCAAATTAAGCTAAACAAGAATAACATTAATACCTAAGCTGAAATGAATAACTGTAAAAAATATTAATTATTACGTTTCAATAATATTTTAACCACATAACCGGTATATACACCGGTATATATACCGGTATTCAAATACAATGATTTTACAACAGGTAGATTAGTTTCAAATATCAATAAGAATAATTTTGTTCATACAATTTTAGAAAATCACCGCCCATTTATCAAAAACTTCTTGCGTCATCATCGGAAGACTAATTTTTTTTTTAGATATTTTATCATTATTCCGAGGTACAAAAACTACTTAATCCAGATCATTTGGAAATAGCACAGAAAAGCAAAAACGTGTTCTCATTAGCTCAGTAATTCTGAGAATCCAGGGCCTGCCTAGATATATTCTAAGCGGATTCATTTATAACTGTCTTATCTAAGAGCGCTATTGTTTGCTCTCGTTTTTCCTTTCTACAAAGTTAACAGAAGTCCAGTATTTATTCGGTACAAGTTATACTTGCTTCTGTCTAAGATCTTAATGAAGAAACTTTTAACAGATTCCTGGAAGTCTAATAATGTGAAACCTTTGTCATTATTTATTTGTGTTGTGAAAATTATTAAATTCGGAATATAGGCGACATTTAACTACCAATTAGTACCTAGTTCTAGCTTAGATCGTGTGTATTTCGTAAAACCCGAATCATACAAATTATTACAAAGTTGTCCTGAATTCGATACGATGTGTGACTAAAATTAAGAAAAGTAATTTTCGCTGGTTTGGACATGCTGGCAATGCTGGCACAGGGTGAACAAGGATACTTTTATTGAATATATAAGAATCGTATTGATCGAATTTTAAAAGTACACACAATCGCCGAGCATTTATGAAAGGTATATGGAATATGAAATGAGAAAAAGAGGTATGTCAGGATCGTAATAAATGGCATTCGATTGTCTCTGCCTACCCCTCTTGAGATAAAAGGCGTAATTATAGATATTTTCTTTCTATGTATACCCACATACACGTGACATCTTTCGTGTCGACCGAAAGGCCAAAAACGTTTTTGTCCGTACAAGAGCCAGCCACGGAATGGACCGATGGATTTTTTTTAAATGTTCGTAATTGTCAGAATAAGGTTTTAAGGGAAACAAAAATTGTGGATACATACATATAAACACACCTTCACGCCTGTTTCCCAAAGGGGTAGGCAGCAAGTATGAAGCGCCAATTCTCTCGATCTTTGCATACTGCTCTTGCTTTTCATCCACATCCCTGTTTCATGTATGCACGTCTATTTTTAGTACTACGTATTTGACCTTTTTTAAGGATATCAGATATTTTTGGTCAATAAAAGTTCGTGTTGGTTGTCCTTTTGTTTACTAAACTCTAACTCATTTGTAATTCTACGTCATGTCATGGCGAAATAGGAGAAATAAAGATCAACCGAAATCGAATAGCATACATGAAAAGATGTATGGATTTGAATGAAACGAAAGAGGTATGCCAGGATTGTGGAGAGTGGATATATTTACCATTTGCCTACCCTAATGGAAATAAGGCGTAAGCATATGTACCTACATACAAAATACATACATATGTATTTTGCCTAAAACATAAGTTCGTAATAATAATCAATCGCCTACGCTATCATGTTTTCCAAATTCTTTAGATGGAGTTATCCAGTAAGTACATATTTCAATTTAACATGAAAGAGATTTTTCATCATAAAAATTAACAATTTGCAAGTCTGAAATCATTTCACAGATGATCTCTCAAAGGCCTTGAGGCTCAATGCTTCTACATTCCTTCATTATAATATTTTCTTTACAAAGCCTGTGTTAACTTTAATAATTTTGACGCAATTTTTTTTGCGTTTGTACCAGTTGGAGTTGGTACCTATCTAATTTGAGATACATTTTTCTAATTCCATGTTTGACAGAATAAAAGAATAATTAAATTATCCAAATATTATGCGTCATATTAAGTAACTCAGTATAAAGTAGGCCGGCCACACATTGGTCGGGCATCGCACCGAAAATTTCCTATTTCGGCCGCCGGATGATTTAGGCGGACCGTTCGTTACAAGAATTGGATGAGTCTGTGGTCGGTTTCCGTGGCAGTTCGGCGATGTGCCGGGGATTGGACGAATGTGTGGCCACATTGTATTAAACCAACTTAATTTTCTCAATCAATTTTTTTTTCTTCACAGGTTGTCTTACGGCTCCCGAAACCGTGTTATCGGTCCCAGGGTAACCAGCGATAGTATTTGTGAGGATATACCTAACTAGTTGCTAGTTCTGTTGAGTGATATTTAGATGGAAAAGCCTGTAAGTGTGGTTTGTCCGATCAATTACAATTACTTTTTGATTATTTGACAATTCTATAAGCTGCAAAGCTTTTAACCTAAAATTACACCCGTGGATTTTTTTGGAAATGTAAGGTAATCTTGAATTGAATTCCGGGATAAAACTGCTTAATTATGTCACACTCCGGTCCTCCAACTCTCTCTGTGCAAAAAACACGTCGTTCCGTTGCAATGTTTTGACGTGAAAGAATAAAAATATAAAAATAAAAACAAATCGCAAAGTAAATTGAAAACCTACGCAATGCACAGATTCTCCTTTTGACAATGAGAATAGATATGATTATGGAAATATCTGCAGAGGAATGTAATTTAAAAAGTTTTATTATAAGTGTTATTAGATTGGATTTGTGTTCGTTGAAGGATTTTTTTTCACACAAACTTTTAATACGACACCTTCACTATCTATCATAAAAGCGTAGGCAGAGACTTCCAAACACCAGTTTTAGTAAAAAATCGTAAATAATATGCAATTAGGCAAATTATCTAAATAAAATATCCTAGCATTTTATATTCAAAACCTTTAAAGACATTGATATGAACTTTGGAAGTTTGTAAATCTTGATGGCGGAAAATCTATATCTATACTAATGTTAATAAAAAGGTAAGTTTTTAAATTTGGATGTGGGGGGTAACCTCTGAAAGTACTGATCTAATTCTGAAAATTATTTCACTAATAGGAAGCTACATTATCCCTGAGTGCTACAGCCGATTTAGAGCTATTCTGGACAACCAATGCCTGAATATCATGTAAATAGATATGTGTCACTTAGATATTCATGTTATAAAGGCACTTAAATTTTTAACCGACTTAAAAAAAAAGAAGATTTCGGACAGTATTTTTTTACGTATGTATATTACTCCGCCAGTTGTGAACATATTTTGATATTTTCTTTTTTATTCAACAGATATCTAAGTTTTCCGGATCGGTTCCCTTTTTCTTTCATGAAAACTAGTTTATTGATTTTTCAGGAATCTTGAAGAAACTTCTAAGGAATAAACCTTCCAATTTTCCATATTTATATCTTCAGTGGTTTAGGCTGTGCGTTGATTGTCAGTCAGTCAGCGATAGTTTTATATATTTAGATATCGAATGCAAAGACACGCGTCTAGAAATTATTATGAAAATTATTAGTGGTCACGTTCTTTCATACCCAAGTTATACGGTAAAAGGAAAACTTAGAGGAAAGTCAAAGTTCCTTCCTTGTGCAAGCTGAGAGCTTTTCCTCGTTTATTGCTGAAACGGTAATGGGTGTAGGATCGAATGTGACAAAATATTTATGTTCGCCATAAAACAGGTGGTTGTGACGAATTTATTAATATATAAGTGTGTCAGATTTATTATATTATTAAAAAAATCTGATTGACGTTGAAAGAATAAAGGATGAAAGATTGACTAAAAAGGTTTATATGGCTGAACTAAAAGGAATTGCTGGTAAAGGATGACCTAGGTACCTACTTTTATTGAATATGTAAAAAAAATATTGATAGATGGAAATATTAAAATTACACACAATCCACAACATTTAAAAAATTTAACACCCTAATTTTATTAGCCTATATGAAAGTAGGTGAAAAATTAAGGTACCCGTATTTTTTGCTTTTCTAAAATTTTAACTTTAACACTCTTAAATTAATTTTTAAATATTGCATTTTTAGCAAAAGCCGATAACGGCTAAAAGTGTCAGTGTCAGTGCGTATTCTGTATTAAAAAAAAAGAAATGACATGAGCTGCGTGCTTTCGTTCGTTTCATTCGTTCAATAGTTCGTTCATAATTCTTTTGTTTCATTCATTATTGTTTATTTTTAGTTTATTAATTTAAAATTAAATTTTATTCACTTTCATCAACAAAGATGGGTAGAGAAGCACGTAAATTAAATTCCCTTCTATCAATTCTATTCTATTTTTTCGTGTTATGGCTCCATCAGTAGTCCCCTTGTATCCTGTTTTTTTTTTTACAACTACAACTAATACTTTTTATTACCAGTTACCTTTGTAGACAGAGAGTATAGTAGCTTTGAGCCGTACTCGTTACACAGTGTAGTTTTTTCAAAATATCTCTTAAACCACTAAATAAAAAAATAAATAAATATGTGTATCGTGTTAAGCAAAGGAAGATCTCCAAACGGATTTTTAATTTTGGTACTTAACGAAAAATGAAATGTTGTGAATTGCCGAACATATATGAAAGGTATGATGAATATATATAAAAGAAGCGAAAGCGGTATGTCAGGATCGTAACAATCAGCATTCGATTGTATCTGCCTACCCCTCTTGGGATGAAAGACGCGATAATAGATAGATAGATAGAAAAAACTGAAAAAACACGCTTTTGTCAGTAACGCAAACTTGCGCAAACCCAATGAGCCCAAACTCAATAGGTCTACTAGTAGCCATTAAAAAGTTCAACTATCTATGATCAAGCCATTGTTTCCCCAAACTTAAAAGTTAATACCCATTTAGTACCAAGACTAAGGAGGCACCACAGACTCCATCACAGTCTCCTTGGCTTGTGGTGTGACCAGAGGCACATGCAACTACAATTTTAATTGCAGCAAGAGTTTAGTGTGGACTCTGGCTTCACGTGTATTTTGCGAGGGTTATACTTTGAATTAATTTAAGCACTCTGCATTCTTTATATTTTTTGGTGAAAGATTAACCAAGAGTTTTCAAACAAAATGATTCCATGAAATTAATTACAACGAAATTGGTACCTAACTTTAGATAGGTCTTAAATAAAAGTCCTAAATTTTTCACAATGGAACAGTTAACGATAGTTTAGATTGCTTACACAAAAGCTATAAAAAATTATGACTTTAAAACCGATAAAGTTTCCGTCGATAATAAGTTTAAGTTTTGCAATTAAAAAGTTTAATGTTCATGACAAAATATATGGCTTATAATTAAAGAAAATCGAGTTGGTCGTTTTTATTAACGACTTCAAAAAAAAAGACGTTACTCAATTCGACCGTATATATATATTTTTTTTTTATGTGTGTTCGCGGATAACTTCGTCGTTTATGAACCGATTTTGATGATTTCTTTTTTAATCGACAGATAGTTCTTCCGGATTGGTCCCATTTTTATCTCATAAAAATTGGTTCATTAGTTTTTCAGTAATTTTGAAAAAACTGACTTTTTAAGTCAATTATCTGTATCTCGATGAAATATGTACCGATTTTGACGAATTATTTTTTAAGGATATAATGATTTCTCGACATTATCTCACAGACATATGACGAAAATCGGTTCAGTAGTTTTTCAGAAATTAAGTAATTTGTCTCTGTTTACGGCTGAAAATACGGAGCGTAGGATGCACTAGGTTCAAATCCTATCCAAAGCAGTATTTTTTTAATTTTTCTATAATTTTTTTTTATTTGCGTTATTATTTTTCTCTCAGGGCAGCAAAATCACTTAAAAGGGAAAAATAAAATTAACTTTAAAAAAAAGTGTACCGACTTAAAAAATTTGCACTGAAAAGTAAGAAATAATAAATATTTCGTCGTAGAATTTGAAGACGATTGGTGCCAAATTAAAAAAACAACTTACTTCCCAAATTCACTAATCTAGACAATTCATTAGGAACCTACGATCATCAGTACAAAAATATATAATATTGAACAGATATTTATCTTCTTAGATGTTTACTTAATTTTGTATCCTAATTTGGCACCAACCGTCTTCAAATTCTACAACGAAATATTTATTATTTCTTACTTTTCAGTGAAAATTTTTGAAGTCGGTACCTACACTTTTTTTTTAAAGTTATTTTTTTTATTCTATGATTTATTTTCTTTGTAAGTAACTTTGAAAATTGTTTATATTTTGGTTCTATCAGCATTCTAATCACATCAGTTTAGCCGTGATTAAATCAGAAAAAATTGCCGAATTTTTATCTCTGAAGAAGGATGTTTACGATATTTTTTATATTGTTCCATAATATGTTAAATTAGCTTTTACCGTAAATATAGATACGTTACGTCCTAACAATAATAATTCATCGCAGCTAGACCACACGTGACCACACTAATTTAGTTTTTGCTCTTGAGTGATTTCTGCACCCGCGAAACATGATGTGTTTGCATTTTAATTATATTAAGCGTCTATAAATGTATTATTTTACTCAGTGGCGTACGTGTGCAACGACAGCGTTCATGAATGCGACGGACAATCTATGAGACCGTGGACTCGTAAATTAGGTGTCACAAAAAAGTGATGGTCATATTAGGTACTTATATATATTTTTTATCAAATTACTGTCCAACTTTATAATCCTATCGAAAAATAAATTTATAATATAATGTTAATGCCTGCCCTTTATTATTTCTGTACCACATTTCATCCACAGTCGTTCAGTCATAGTTAAAGGTAGCATTGCAGCTCATATCAAATTTCAAAGTTAACAGTTCTAAAAGTTACTTTACATAAATAAATTTCATTTGAGCTTTGCCGTCACGTTAGACAGCCTAGATTATTTAGTTCCGGTCATCCAAAAAAAGCTAACGAACCCATGTCAAACCTTCGCTTTCATTAATAACTTCTGAATTCTAATCAGTTACGCATGACGAAATTGGAATTTCGGAAGATAAGCGATTAATTTAATTAAATTTGGATCTTGGAAGTATAGGAACATTCATTTATAACTTGATAACTAAAGCTACCGCGGATTTTTTATATATACCTACCATTTATTTTATTTATTTTTATAGAGAAGACGACCTTGCCACCGCCTGATTGTTAAGCATAGGTGGCTGGTCCATGAATGCGCGCGACTGGCAGATCGTAATACAGTCAGCCAGTCGCGCCCACTATGCCGCGGCCCGCGGCGTAGAGATGATTATTCACGCTTCGCTTAAAGGACCCAAGGTTGTAGAAAGGAGGAAGACCGACGCCGGAAGTTAATTCCACTTTTTGGCTGTACGACACATAAACGAGTCACTGAATTTTTTCGTTTGTATAGAGAACGTGTCGACGGTGTGAGGATGAAAACTGTATCCTGTGCGAGCAGTGCGGGTGCGAAAAGGGGATGGAGGGACGAGGCCATGGAGTTCTTCTGAACACTCCCCATAATACAGTCGATAGAAGACGCTAAGAGAGGCTATGTCTCTGCGTAACTGTAGAGGCTCGAGATTTCGTGTGGCCTTTGGGTCATTGATGATGCAATCGCTCTTTTTTGCAAACCGTTGAGGGCATCGAGGAGATACTGAGCGGAACCATCCCAGAGGTGTGAGCCATATTCAATGCACGAACGAACTTGGGCTTTGTAGAGCTGTAGCCTGAGCTTTGGCGCGAAATATTGTCTCACCTTGTTCAGAATTCCTAGTTTTTTTGAAGCCGTTTTGCTGATGAAGTCTCTGTGATTGAGGTCAGAGCGGATTGCCACTCCTAGTAATGAGACACTGTTTCGCAACATCAAGGGAGCGTTCTGAAGAGTGGGGGCAGGAAAGAAGGGGGTCTTTTTGGCTGTGAATGCACACGCCTGGGTTTTTGAGGCATTGAACTGAACGAGGTTCTCGGAACCCCAAACCGCAATGCGATCCAACGTCCCGTCCAGCTCACGGACAACACCCTTACGCAGTTCTTCCAGTTGCTGAGGGCCTGTAGAAGGTCGACCGACAAACCCAGCATGAACCGTGCTGTCGTCAGCATAGCAATGAATGTTACCCAATGAGAGCATATCATTTATATGCAGAAGAAACAAAGTTGGCGACAGCACGGATCCCTGGGGGACGCCAGCATAGACCGACATGTGCGCAGACACGCCATGCAAGAAGCCGGCG
Organism: Nemapogon koenigi; assembly: GCA_963924495.1. Classification (NCBI taxonomy): domain Eukaryota; kingdom Metazoa; phylum Arthropoda; class Insecta; order Lepidoptera; family Tineidae; genus Nemapogon; species Nemapogon koenigi. Next base: position 6,189,088 of record OZ004649.1, on the reverse strand, counting down.
ATCCAGTTGCATAGGCAGTCAGGTAGGCCGTATGATGGCAGCTTGGAGAGTAGTGCCTTGTGCCAGACCCGGTCAAATGCCTTGGAGATGTCTAAGCTGACAGCTAAAGACTCTCCGTATTTATCCTCGTATTCCTCAAAATTATTGCTTACATCATTTTGTTATATTTCTAACTAGCTGTCCGCCCCCGGCTTCGCCCGTGGATATTTTCGAACAAAATAAAATATACCCTACAGCACTCATAGATAATGGCTTGCCTACACTACCCCTACCCCTACCCTGTTTCCCAAGACTTCGTATGTGTCTATTTCAGAATGTTGGCTTCATACATAGCTTTTGTGATGTTCACCTCTGCCCACCCCGTTCCCGTCGTCATGCCGTGATGGTATATAGCCTATGTTACTTAGGGATAATGTAGCATTCTAATGGTGAAAGAATGATCAAAATCCGTCCAGTAGTTTTGAGTTTATTCGTAACAAACATACAAAAATACAAATCTTTCCTCTTTATAATATTAGTATAGATGTTTAGTATTTAAAGGCTTCTCGTTTCAATGTTTTTCTAATGTTAATTTATGAACCCGGGCACTAAGCTTGTATGTAATACCTAAATATATAATGTTCATATATAAAGTTAAATCTCGTTCTGAAAACCAAATATCGGCTCGCTTTCCGATTTTGCGGTCACAGCGTGGTATTGTTGAAATGAATGTTTAACCACTGAAAAGCAATTAGGTAACTATATTATTTCGTATCAGTAAAATGTGCAATATTTGAAACTCTATCTGAAAAGTTGTTAGAGTTTAGTAGTTAGCAGACGGTTTCTGGTTCAATTTCTACAGCATACTGTGGATATAAATACATAGTAGGTATTCAAATTCTAACTGATCTGAAAGTTACGTAGATACAAAAAAAAACTAAACTATTATGTAAATCGGTACTAATACATAAAAACACACCTCATCACGGCCTTTATACTTTGCGGTGTGGCTAGAGACACCCAGTAACAGTGTCCCGTTTTTGCCAGTTGTTCACTTAATGAAAAGAACAGGTGGCAAGCCTGTTGCTGCACTTAATGGACCTAGATGTGTCACTTCTTTAAGCAGAAGTCAGTCATTAAAATCCAATTTTTAATCAAATCTTTCAGAAAACCTGATCAATTTACGAAACTGAAAAAATATATAGGTATCATAAAATCATTTTTTTTATTGTTTTGAAAATATGATTGATTAGAAACATTTTACTCGATAGAAAAAAGTCCTAAGTACACCTCTGAAAACTTCATTTATCAATTTATAATATAGATATCATTACAAAAATTAAAATGAATATTTTATTGGTAATTGTCTATCTTTTAATTGTAAAATTATTTCTATGTTGTATAAGATTTTTTTTAAATTGCGTATTATCGCTTATCCACAGATCCACAGTTGAATCGCTTACTGTTTCTAGGATATCGCGATTCTAGATGTTATCTTTTTTTCAGATTTCGCAGTATGAATATGTTTTAAAACGTACAGGTATTTATTAGAATACTTCTAGAAAATATGCACAAAAATGATATGAAAGCGTCCAAAACTTTCTGCCAAGTAATTGCAAGTTTAGATAAAGTTGGAAGTCAGCGTGTAGTACTTTGGACCCACTTAGAAGAGGAAAGAAACCTCGTAAGACTTATCGTCATTAAAAGTTCTGACTACTTCACTGAGTTTGACGGTAGCAAATGATCTAAGCAATTTCGTTTTGATAGAGCTTTGATAACTGCGGTTATATTTTTCTTATATATTTTTTATAATCCCAGATGTTCATAGGGTTCAAGTCTATATTATAAGGTTGAAGTCAAATATCAAATGTAGTCTATAAAATGTTGGCCACAGACGAGCAGTGATATAAAAATCCACACATAATATAAATTAGAATTATCCAGCTTATTTTATAACCAAATTTCGTCAACACCCAAAAAAATCAGCAACCAGCTAATTTAGTAAAGACTAGCATTCCGTTTTTCCCAATTTTTTCAATTTTCCGGGCAACTTTTCCAATATTTTTTTCCATTCAAACCTTGTCCTGACAATTACGAACACAACAAAAAGAAATCAGCTAAATCGGTTGAGCCATTTTCGAGTTTTTGCGAGACTAACGCAAACTATAGATTATAATATTTCTATTATTTTATCTAATAACAGGTGCATCTAATTTCAACGACATGTGAAAATAATATGATCTAGTTATCTTTTGTCTCAAAAAGCAAGTCATTGAGCTAAACTGGTTATTCTGGGAACTTCATTATATTTTTATAAATAAAATTGTATTTTTCTTCGAAGCCTGCGGGTGAAATAACAATGTCATGCTCTTTAGCACAATATACCTTTTCTTTTGATAAGTAAATCTTGAGTGGTTAGACGTCTTCTATTAACTTGACAAACCACGGAATCGATCCCGGATCCCGGCCATGTACTATTGGGTTTTTATAATTAAAAACATCTAATAATCCTCAACAGAACTAGGCCACTTATTTGCTATAGCCTCACGAATACTATAATATCGGCTAAAAGAGGGACCCTTGGTCTTCCGCTGGGTGCCCTGGGACTGTTACACGGTTTCGGAAGCAGAAAGAGAAGGAAAAAAATTACATTTCGTTTTTTATTGGTTAGGAAACCTTACCTGCTAAGTTAAATGGGAAAAATCATCGAAAGTTTAGTAGATGAAGTCTCCCTCTTTTAAGTAGACCACACATTGGTCCGGCATCGCTCCGAAAATTTCCCATTCCGGCCGCCAGACGATCTAGGCGGACCATTCGTTACAAGAATTGGACTAGTCTGTGCTCGATTTCGGTGGACCATACGGCGGCGCACCGACGATTAGACGAATGAGTGGGCACATTTAGCCAACAGTATTTGTGAGGTTTCGTTGAGGTTTGTCAGGTTTACAATTATTTTGTCTTACTCGATTTGCCACATGGCATTTGTAAATATAGATAAAGTTATGAGACGAAAAAGTAGTGCCCACAAAGACGCAGGGAATTTCTTCTAAAATACATTGCATGTCATCTAAGTATGTCAATTCTAGTGCATTCCGATCGACGAACATTTTTCGTTATAATTAAAGATCTCGTTATGGTTTCCATATTACTAGTTCAACTATCAGTAAAGTAATAAAGGCAGACATAACTTTATTTTTAGTCTAATTAGAATCAATATTAAATAATAAGAAATAATCACGTCATTTATCCCAAGTGGGACAGGCCGTAAAAATCGAGTCATTTCTTGTCACCTCTTTCGCTTCTTTTATATGAACCATGCCTTTCATACCTGCTTGGCGATTGTGTTTACTTTTATTATTTCCATCGATCAATACATACACATACATACCTAGTTCTTTGCCATCATTTCCTTTCACTTTAGCCATGTAAACCTTTTAGTCAATCTTTCATCCTTCATTCTTTCAACGTAAACCAGCGTATACTAGGTACTTTTTTTTTTTCATTTTAGCCACAACATCATCTTTCACTCCGCATTCTTCTCTAACTATATGGTTCCGTATGCGGTCAGTACGCTTTTTTTATATCACACATTATACACGTAAAGACCGCATTTACACAGCATTTATCTTACTTTCATGGTTCTTATCCATATACACAAGTCTAGCTTCCATAATAAGTAATGGAACTAAAACAGCATTAGGTATATTAATTTTACTTTTAGTTGTAACTTGTGCATTTCTGCATACATTATTTAGTCCACCAAATATCTTGCTTCCCGCTTTCACTCTCCTTTCCACTTCTTGTAAACATACTACCTAAATAAACAAATTAATTTACTTGCTCTAATTTACATCCTTTCACACAAATGTTACACTCCATCTTTCATCATCCTTTTCAAACACTAGTTAGTACTTTTGATTTAGAATTATTAATCTTCATAAATTTCTTCTCGCATTCCTCGTTCAAAGGTTATTATTGATTCCGAAAAAAAATAAAAACTAATGATAATTCTCTATTAGTTTTTATGTTCATATGAAAATGCTTTGAGGAAAAAGTACTCGTACCACGGCCCTAAGTCGGTCGATTGGATTTAGTTAGACGAACGTGGCAATAGAAAACTCTTTGCTTAGGTCATAACGGTTTATTTTCTCGAAAGCCTCGGCACAAATCCGATTTATGGATCGTTAATTTAATTGGGTTTTCAATTTTATAGTTCTATAGTGAAGTTGTATTGATTGCACAATGACTAGAGGTTTTAAATCGGAAGATCTGGGTTCAATCCTCTTTGGAACCAACCATTATGAAAATTTGAATCACGTTGAAAGAATGAAGGATGAAATATTGATAAAAATGTTTATATGGCTAAAGTGAAAGAAAAGAAAAAAAGAGAATGCTTGATCGATGGAAATAATAAAAGTTCACGCAATCGCCAAGCATTTATGAAAGAATGAAGCAGGTATGGTCCTAATAGATGACTCATAAAGATGTAATATTGATTCGAATTCGACTAAAATTCGACAAATTCGATCTGGTGAAAGATGTAAATTTATTACTTTACTGATAGTTGAAATAGTAATATGGAAACCATAACGAGATCTTTAATTATAACAAAAAATGTTCTTCGATCGGAATGCACTAGAATTGACATACTTCGTCTTTGTGGCCACTACTTTTTCGTCTCGTAAATTTATCTACATTTACAAATGTTTTTTTTTCTTAGTGCCCCGTTTCACTATGACCCTTTTTTGGACATTAAAATAATGTTAAAAAAGTTTCAAATCTTATAAATTCACTGTTTTCTGATTTTTTCCTTTGTATACATACAATTACATATCTGGATGCCAAATTTTAACTTTCTAGGTCATCTGGAACTGGGTTAAAGTTATGATATATAGGTCAGTCAGTGATAAAAATTACGATTTTTGGACGATAATATCTAAATAACCGTTTAAGCTGTGTTTATAAAAAAAAATAGGTACTAGTTTATATCCAGGGGGTCTCAATATATAAACCAAATGTGTGTTTATGTTAAATAGTTTTTGAGTTATGAGGAAGAAAAGGAGAAAAGTGGCTCCAAATGGTTCGTGTAATATTACACATGGTGCTGCTCGCCAGTTCTGTTTTAGTTGCCATACTCCTCCAAAACGGCTTGACCGATTTTTATGAAATTTTATATTTATATTCGGGGCTGTGTGAAGTTGGCACCCCCAAATTAGATTTTTCAGTTTTTTTTTCATCAGGTTCGTTTGTCCACCATCCTTGTTATGCGTGAGATAAGTATATATCGGACGATTTTATCTTTGTCGTGGTATCTCCAACTTCCTAGGGGTGGATTTGCTTATCTGAGGGGTAGGTCTGTTTGTACACCTCGGAAACTTATATGTCCACCACATACTGTCGTTTGTCCACCCTTAGTACGTGAGTTAATTAAGTATATATCTAAGGATTTTCACTTTGACAGGGGATCTCTAGCTTCCTAGGGGTGGATTTGCTTCTCTGAGGTGTAGGTCTGTTTGTCCACCTCGGATACTTATTTGTCCACCACATACTGTCGTTTGTCCATCCTTAGAGGTATAGTTATGCGTGAGTTAATTAAGTATATATCTAAGTATTTTAACTTTGACGCAGGATTTCTAGTTTCCTAGGGGTGGATTAGCTTATCTGAGGGGTAGGTCTGTTCGTCCACCTCAGAAGCTCATTTGTCCACCCTTAGAGATATAGTTATACGCGAGTTAATTTTATATTTAAGGATTTTAACTTTGACGGAGGATTTCTAGTTTCCTAGGGGTGGATTAGCTTCTCTGAGGGGTAGGTATATTCGTCCACCCCAGAAACTCATTTGTCCACCATATATTGTCGTTTGTCCGCCCTTAGAGATATAGCTATACGTGAGTTAATTATATATCTAACGATTTTTTTCGGATGGAGTGCGGGGTGAGACAAGGGGGACTGTCGTCACCCAAGCTCTTCAGCCTTTATGTAAATGCACTGATGGAGGGGCTCAGCAGCATGCATATTGGGTGCTATATAGACAACGTTAGTTTTAATAACATCAGCTATGCCGATGATATGGTGCTGCTGGCCCCCTCGGTCGCTGCACTCCGGAAGCTCATTGGTGAATGCGAAAAATATGCCATGTCTCATGGATTACTGTACAATGTCAAAAAGAGTGAAATCATGGTTTTCGGGTCGGGTGGCGGGTGTCCTACTGATGTCCCTCCTATAGGTTTGAATGGTACTCCTCTGAGAAGAGTTGATAAATTTAGGTACCTGGGACACTATGTGACCTTTGACCTCAAAGACAAGGCCGACATTGAAAGGGAACGCAGAGCGCTGTCGGTTAGAGCTAACATGCTGGCACGTAGGTTTGCAAAGTGTAAAAATGCAGTCAAAATTACTCTGTTCCAAGCATACTGCACTTCGTTCTACAGGAGTAGTCTATGGATTAGCTATACCAAAAGAAGCGACAGCAAACTGCGTGTCCAAGTCTGTAGTGCGTCTGGCATGTTCGCAAATGCACATATAGATGATTTTAATGCAATTATGCGCAAAAAAGCCGCATCATCGCTGTCTAGGCTTCGAGGAAGCGGTAACAGCCTCCTGAAGGTAGTAAGTGATAGGATAGACTCGGGGTTCCTGGAGCACTGGACTAGGTTACTTGTTCCGGTGGCCCGGTATAGGGTTCCATGAGACATTTTTAGAATTAGGCACCTACCTTTAATATAATTTAAATACATGTATACGTACTAACATAGCTGTAAGTTTAATAATAATGTCTGAATAAATAAATTTATTATTATTATTATATTATTTAATTTTATAACAATTGATAATACAGATTTTAGAAATTACAGAAAACAATTTTAGAGAAAATGAAAATGATAGCAAGTGAATATTTATAGAATGTAATTTTATATAATGTACACTTATATATTCTAAAATTATATCAAAAAATTTTAGAGATAATGTAGGAGACCCGTTGACCTTGATCGTTGAGTGTCACTTTCCCTACTACTGGTCGAAACCGACGACTCCGACGAGGCGTAGACAGCTGGGGCGCGCCGCCTCCACCAGAGGTATTGTCACTACATTAACTATTTTTCACCGACATATTTTTCTAAGATCATGTTAATACCATTTCTCCACATTATTGTATAAAAAAAACTAAATTATGTATACGAAATAGTTCGTAACAATTATAGTTGTATGTATGATTTAGGTGTAAATAGTAAATATATTAGATATAAAAAAATATTGTTTTTTGTTGCGTAGTACTTACTACCTGGCCACTATGTTCTTTATTTTGATTAAATAAAATTTTCACGGGTTTCCTTACAGCTCCCGGAACCGTTGCCGGCCCCAAGGTACTCAGGTGAAGACAAAGTTAGCCGAAGATTTGAGGCCTCTTTGTACAGTTTGTCGGATAATGTAAGTACATAATTTATTTATTATAAAAACCCATTGGTACATGCTCGGTGTGGGAATCGAACCCGAGATTTTCTGATACTCTGATAAATTGTTACCTTGGATAGGTACTTACACATATCACCAACAATAGACTTGTAACGTTATATACTGTACGGCTGTTTATTATTTTCTTGGGTATTTTCACATTCTAAGCCTCTATACACATATGTAAACATCTGATCAAGCTATTGGTAATTGACGTCAAGATGTGATGCCATTAATTGCCATTGGAATGCCATAAAAATAGTTTTGGAGTAGGTATCTAACCGGAATAAGCTACGAACGTCTGATAGAATTTTGATGAAAGCTTCTCAATTCGAACAGTATTATTTTTGTATGAATTAACATCGATTTCTCCGCCGGTTGTAACCGATTTTAATGTTTTTTATTTATATTTTCACATTAAAATTGGTTCACTGGTTTTTCAGGATTTTTTTCTTAATATCTCGATGAAATATGTACCGATTTTGACGACTTATTTTTTTAACGATATAATAATTTCTCGACATTTTCTCACAGTCATATGACCAAAATCAGTTCATTAGTTTTCGGGAATTCAGTATATTGCCTCTGTTTACGACTGAAAATTATATATCAGATAAAAGACTTAGCAACGGTTACTATTGACACGAGGTCAATACATTTTCGAATCGACGGTGGTCTAGCGGTTAAGCGTATAGGGTGCAGCGCAGGATACACATGGTTCAAATCCCATCTACAGCGCGGATTTTCCATTTTTTTTATTTGCGCTATTATCTCTTAAGCAGCAAAATCACTTAAGGCGACGCATTACAGCGCAACAAACTCAGTTTTACTCGAGACTTGTTTTGTCCATATCATTTTAGAAATATGTAAGCGAGATGGAATGCTATTAAATTCGACAAGATAACCAAGGATAAGATATGATAGACCAAGATTCAAGTACCAAAAACTACGATTTCTCAACATAACCTGTCTTGAGATAATACACAAAATGAACTTCGGTTGAGTATTATACAAAAACTATTTAAAAAAGCAAGTTATAGTTAAGGTTTACTTCAAACACATGAAACTGTCTATGAAATAAACGAAATAAATTTTGTATATTAATAAATATATTAAAAGAATTTGAGTCGCAAATTCGGTTAAAAATAAGCGAAAAATTGAGAAATTTCAGGGCTTCATAAAACTTATGTGTAACTGATTTTGAAATTTTCATTTCGTTTATATCATGTTTAATATATTATTAAGAATCTTGAGAAAGCAATTTTAAATTGGAACCCAAGAAATATAGTTATCGTGTAGTTTACGTACAGCTGCAGCATGTAATTAGTATGGGACAAACGTTATGAGGGGAGTTTCTAAAAGGGAAAAAACAATTTAAAAAAAAGTGTACCGACTTCATAAATTATGCACTGAAAAGTTAGAAATAATTAATATTTCGTGAAGACAGTAGGTTTTACAGTTTTTATTGCCATATCCATTTTAGTGCTTCCACTGTTTTAAAATGATTTTGCATCTCAATCTATTTCATCTTTCTGTATCAATTTGCTGTAAGCAGTCATCATGGTCTGTCGTTCTTTCTTAATTTGTGTTTTACTTAGTGTCATATTTGTGAACACAGCGTGCAAAAAAAGTGTCAACAGAATACCAAGATACAATAATGTAAGTATTAGACTTTATTAGGGCCTTCTAGAGTAAGCAGCTCAGACTAGTTCCGTAGTCATGTGGAAAAGCACTCATATGGGACTTTTATTGTACAGACACTTTGCACAATCATATGTTACTGTTACTCGCACGGAAAAGTCACACAAGCGGCTGAATTTTGTGGTATCTGGGGTCGAGAATTCTAGAGGATTATTATTAACTTCAATTTGGATTTCAATTTAAAGTATCATAATATGTCAAATGTTTTTTTCTGATGTGAATTGACGTAATATTAACTTAAAAAATAGTATCAAATTAAAAACAATAAAAAAAGTATACCGACTTAAAAAAATGTGTAGGTACCTACTGAAAAATAAGAAATCTATTTCTTTCATCGTAGAATTTGAAGACCGCTTGTTCCAAATTAGGATACTAAATTAAGATCATAGTAATAGTGGAATTGTGTAGAAATAAAATAGTGTTTATAAAGATGTTATTTATGATTTCACATTCACCGTAAAAATATATTAAACATATACCGACATAAGATAATTAAAGCACTTATTTTTCTGTGTACCCTTCACTGTACCCTTGATGGTACAATTCGGATTTTACCGAGTATTTGCAATTGCACTAATCTAGTGCCCTCCTCTCGTTTTCGAGGGTGCTGAAACAGATTCCTGGGTCAATACATTTTTTTACCCTGGATGATTCCCAGAAATCGGCCAAAAAGTTGCTCTAGTCTTCTGAAGTATAACGTCCAGATCCTCGATGGAGATGAACCCAACCATTGTTGTTGGGGGTGTGGCGCTATGGAGACCTGGGTCTGCTGGTTAGGCCTCCACCAACCCTTCATATCGCCTCAGAGTATCGTCGTATACTTTAAATGTTTATAAGTAGAAATTATCGAAAAATTACACATTTTAACAGCGCTACTAGGCTAGGTAGAGAGTTGGCGACAGAAAGTGGTTGTAAGCACTTGCCGGCAGAAATTTTTTTTTTCGTGTAGTCTGAGCCCCCCTCTATAAGATCTTATAGTAGAGTAGGGGTCCAGCGCTTGTCCATGTCCAGGGAAGATTCTTGGGAGACTTGGGACCGGTTTTCTGTGGTACAAATACTAGTCCAAATTTAGGGATCTCCTTTTTATTGTACAAAGCATTCCGTCCCGATGGTTAAATGTCTATGCATTTGAATATTATTAATACCTTTATTTTTTAGCTTGTCATCAAGCATTGGTTTAAACTCGATCAAAAAGAAGGCGACACTCGAGGACACATATATAAGGTATGCGTTCTATCTATACTTTATGAGATACTTTACAGTGCGACCACCGATTACCGAATAACAATTTTCATTTTGACACTATTTGCTATTCTTATACGTGCGAGTGGTTAATTGCGAGTAATTTCAATTATATTTTAAATCGGCTGTCAGTTCAGTGCCGGAAAATGCAACAAAATAGGAATAGGCCAAGGTATCCCCGTTCATATAACCAGCAAGGGCGGATCCAGGGGGGGGGGGGGTCATTGGGGTCATACGTCTTATTAAACAACTCGCAAACTGCAACTATAAACTGCTAATAGACAACTATCCAGTTTCAGTAATTATAAACGAATAACGGCTGTAGAAGGTATAATGGCAGCGGATTATATTCCGCAGTCGATTTCTAATCTTATAGAAAATTGTGATGCGAAAATGTATCCCAATGAAAGAATGTTTTTATGTATTCTTGCTGCCTACGCTACTAGTTAGTGTAGCGACGGCAGAAAGGTCCTTTTTCACTCTTAGGAGGAACCTAGGTCAGGACAAAGTCAACTTTTTTTAAATACACCCTTTTAATAGGGGACGAAATTTAGTATGCGCCCCACTAATATTATAAATACTAATATTATAAAATAGTAAATCTTTTAAGTTTTCACGGTTAAACCCTACCCTAAAGGGGTATAATAAGGGATTAAAAAAAATCAAAAATTCAAAATTCAGAAGCCGGGCGATAAAGTAGTCTATACTAATATTATAAAGAGGAAACATTTGTAAGTTTGTTTGTAATGAATAGGCTCAGAAACTACTAGGCCGATTTTAAAAATTCTTTCACCATTAGAAAGCTACATTCTTCGTGAGTGACATAGGCTATATACCATCACGGCATGACGACGGGAACGGGGTGGGCAGAGGTGAAAATGACAAAAGCTATGTACGAAGTGTATGTTTGTCAACATTCTGAAATAGACACGTACGAAGTCTAGGGGTAGGGGTAGGGGTAGGGGTAGGGGTAGGGGTAGGGGTAGGGGTAGGGGTAGGGGTAGGGGGTAGGGGTAGGGATCGGGGTAGGGGTAGGGGTAGTGCAGGCAAGCCATTATCTATGAGTGCTGTAGGGTATATTTTATTTTGTTCGCAAATATCCACGGGCGAAGCCGGAGGCGGAATGCTAGTATAATATAATTGTTAAATAAATGTATTCAGAAGTATATTCAACAGACTGTAACTCCGCAAGACTGTATGCATTATGCAACGTAATTTCAGATCGGTGACGAAATTATAACTTAACATTTCAGAGTGACGTAAACAAGTGGCATCCATATGTTATCAACCGCTACAAAACGACATCCAGACCATATCGCCTACGCAGAGAAGTTATAACGGTTATAACAGGTATAATTCTCGCCAATTTAGGGCTGTTGCAGTGCACCAGTAGTATTATTCCACAAGCTGTAGAACTAAGGGATATCCATTTATATATAAATCATTACTCCTTTTTTCCAAAAGCGATAGGCAGAAACAATCGAATGTCATTCGCTACGATCCAGACATACCTCTTTCGCTTCTTTATATTCTTCCTTATCCTTCATATGCTCAATTGTGTGGGTAGTAGGCTTCTGGAACTTAAATAGTGATGTGCGTCGGTGGCCGAGTGCAATGAGAGTCTGGTATTAACTAGGCAGACGACGGGTTCGATGACCGATTCCGGCCATGTACGAATGGGTTTTTTATAATTAAAAACTTATGTACATAATCAGACAAACCACACTTAGACGCTTTTCCATCCAAATATACCTCAACAGAACTCACTCGTTAGGTATTTCCTCACAAATACCATCGGCTAAAAGAGGGAGACTTGGACTTCCGCTGGGTACTCTGCGACCGTACCACGGTTTCGGGAGCTCTTCCCGTGAAAAAAAAAACTATGTCCTCAACAGTGATTCCATGACGCAGTACTAGGGCCGTAACGCGTACTTTACATTAGAATCGTTTTGTTTCACATAAAATACTATTTAGCGATTATTATTGCATCACCTTTTGGTAACAACTAATATGCTAGCTCTATTTAAGGCCTCCCTTAAAAGTTCGTAAGACCCCTGTTCCTTTTTCTCATTGACATTTCAAATTAAACTTTTCGAATGAACTGTGTATACACCATGTTGAGATAGTTGACACTATATTTGTAGCTATACTTACCTCAATTCACTGACATTTTATAAAAATATCTCACATATTCTAGGATTAGTGTTACTCAATTGTTATTCACAATATTAAGTAAGTAAGTAGACATTAGTTAATATGAACACTTTTGGCCTCTGTATCTGTACAGTACAGATACCATATGATTTTAAAGTAATTGTAACGCAGATGGTTGATATTAAAACTGTAAAGTAAATAATACCTTTTTCATAGACATTTTATATGAAAACTTTTCACCTCGCCTGTACAAATACGTAATAGATGTTGTAACTTAGCTATAAATCATAATGTAAAAAGAATTGACCACATATTTTCGTGAACATTACATGAAAACGTTTAAAAGTGTAGAAATACCATATTGATTTTGGAGTAAATGATGGTGGATCCTTAAATGTTACCTTAGGAGTTAACACATGACATATAATTATTATATGTTTGTTGGTGTACCTTTTAACCGAACTTCAAAAAAGGAGGAGGTTCTCAATTCGTCGGAATATTAGTACATTACTGCCGCGGTCTATAATGACTACTTTGCTGGTCGCGCTGATGATGGCCGACAGCGCAGCTCCAGGCCGACACAGCGCGGTCAGCGTGCAGCACTTGATGGACGAGGTAAGATAAAAGCCTTTACAGCGAGGACAGCAAGGGCTGCAATGATGGCCAAGCTGGAAGGCCTAGAGTGTAGCTAGGCTAGCTCGAGGCAATCATAGCGTGACCAGCGAAGCAGTCATAGTTGGCCAAGGCTTGTATAGTGCTTTACTCAAAAATGCAAGTACAAAGATCATTGAAATACGCAAGAAAAACATTTTCTGATAAAGATTTAAATTTCCTAATGATTTTCCACTGCACAAATTTTTCATATGCAAGCTTATATTTTTCCTTTGAGTTTCGCGGTATTAAATTTTCAACCACCAATTTAGCTTCATCTTTAATGTTTGGCGGTGTTAAACACATTGAATCGGAAGAATTTTCGCTTTGAGAGCTCATTTTTAGCAAAAAAGTCACTAAATAAAAATAAAATTTTCGCTGAACCGCGCTTTTGTTACTTCTTTGTTTTTTTTAAGCAATGGTAGTTGGAACTATACAGCCAAATATGGAATAAAATCTTTTTGTACCTATCTCTATAAATACAAACAGCTGTGTTTTAAATAAAATCTTTTTGCATTTCATTTTTTAAAACGTTGAAACGTCAAAATGGCGGCCGGCAATGTTTTGCCGGCCTGTTAGAGCGACCAGCAAAACTTTGCCGGCCGCTCCTTGAAACAGAACGGCAAGGTCGACTTTGCTCAAACAAGGTTGTCAAAATAATGATCACATTACATGTATTTTTGAGTAAATTATATTTTTTTATGTATGTTCCCCGATTACTTGAAGACGCCTGGACCGATTTAGAATTATTTTTTGTTTGAAAGGGTATACTTTCTTGATGGTCCCATGGTCATCAGGTCAGAATCTGATGATGGGATCCTGGAGAAATCGTGATTTTATAGGCACGCTTAAAGCGATTTGGGTAATTTTTTTATAGCGACTTGTGCATTTGCTTTTGGAAAGCACATTTTGGTTTGAAGGCGGTTTTTTTCTTTATAACTGTAATTTTTATATTTATGTAAAGCTTTTGATGTCGGCTTAAGTGATAACGGACTCTTAAACGCTATTTTAAGGCCCCTTTGGCCCACGAGGTCAATTTTCAATCTGTCAAAGCTCGCACGAAAGTTGGCAACGTCGCAAATGAACTTTTGAAAAAGTTTTAGAATATGGATCTATCACAAATGCAAGACTTCGAAACTGTTGAAACTATTTGTAATTTTGACAACAAACGTGGCGCTGTGGAGAAAATGTCTGCTATCATAAGAAATACCTTAGGTTCGATTCCTGTATTCCTGTTTTTCATTTTTATTTTTACATTTATTTCAAGATAATTTAAAACAACCCCTAACAAGGGAGTTTTAAAATTTGTATGGGGAAAATGTTTGACCGGATCTACTATCTTTTCAAAAAATATTTTTTAAATGATTTTTAGATTTTGCAAATATAATAAAAAAAAATTTTTTAATTTTCAATAAGCTACAAAAAAAGCGAAATATATAATTGACGAATAATGGTATAAGAGCGCTTAAAAAAATTTAGAGTTTTGTGATAGATTATGAAAGAGACAGCAGGGGCAAAGTAAACCACCCATATTTCACATTCAATAAAACCCATTGAAAAAATAAGAGCTATTTCACTTAGATATATTCAATAAGTAACTATATGCTAAATTATAGTGACACAGGTGGATTATTTACAAAGAAATTGGGAATAGTTTATCCCAGAAAAAATCCCAGTATAGGACCTTTAAACTAATACCTAATAAAAATTTCACATTTCACAAAACAATTTGCACACGTTGTACTTATGATACCGAGGTCAAAAAATAGGTTTTTTAAATGTTTGTCTATTTGTCAGTGCGTTTGTGCACGCTAATTTCAGAAACGGCTTAACCGATTTGAAAGCTTCCCGTGTGCTTGTTTAACTCCAATCGGTTCAAAATCAAAAAAGTTAAGTTGTTATTCCACTAGTCACATATCTATCTGTATTGGAGCGCGGTATTTCTTTTTATGGAGAGCTTTCAATATTAACTTTTGACCTCGATTGTACATAAACCCCATCGATTTTAAGGTACTATTTTATTTAATGTTATTAAGGGGTATAATTTACGCGGACACCAAAAATATTTTTAAGACTCTAAGCTTAGGCACCAAATAAAATAAACAACTCCAAATAAAATAATTGACACTATTAAAAGTGTCCTAAAGTATATCATATTATGATCCAAAATAATAGAAAAAACATCAGAAAAATCGCACGCCTTGTACTAATATTTTATTTGGTTTCTAAAATGGATAAATGGTCACCAAGTAAGGTAGGTAGGTTAGGTTAGGTTAGTATAAAATTTATTAAGTATAAAGTGTATTTTAAAGGCGTCTATATATTTTTATGGCAGTCAATAATACCAAAAATGGATCTATTTCATAATATTTTAGGAAACGTAATTTGGTGACCATTCATCCATTTTGGTAACCGTTTAGAATTTTTTTGGTACAAAATAGATAAATTTTTGGGCGCCGCTTAAACACAAGCCGTTATTAAGCACTAAAACTTGACATTAAGGTTGGTCCCACCAACCTTCATACATGTTTGCCCATGGTCCTTGTCATGGTGTTTAATATTGATCGAAGGCACCATCCTACATGGTTACTACAAAACAATGTTATCTTTGTAGGGCCAAATCACAGCGTTGACACAACCTACAGAGCTCTAAATGGATCTATTCATTTTAAATTGAGCATGAAGTTCCTCGCAGGTATCCGATTATGTGGAAACCGCAGACCTGACGTGCCGCCGGTCTATGAGGTAATATGTAATTTATTTTTATGATATTATACTTTATCTCAGCGTATGTAGTACTACGTAGGATTCATGACCGTATCTGGCCGGAGCTATACTAGAATAATCAGATTCCAAGTCTAACTACCCACAGTATCAACGATCCTTGAAAATTTCATCAAAATCCATTTGACTGTTTCTGAGGTATGCCTACTAGAATAAGCAAGCAAGTTTCTTAAAATTGTATTACTTACAGATCGGGTTATATGAAAATAATACCGAAAGTTATATCTGGAGAGACAACAAGTTCATGACTTATAAAAATACAATCGGAATGTTTAAAAACGGAAAAGGTTTCACTGATGTATATATCAACTGGGAAAACGGAAATATACTAGTATCAGTCGAACGAGATGGCAAAGTTATTAAATTATCTTGGCAAGATCCAGACCCCTTTGAAGTCCGGTATTTCGCCATAAGTTCGAGTTCGGAAAAAGCAACATGGGAATTTGATGGTAATTGATATAATTTCATCATCATCATCATCAACCTTTTAAGATCCACCTGCTGGATCATGGTCTCCCCCCCTCTAGAGCACCATTTTTAGTGGTGCTCATTGAGAGGAATTGCCGTAGTCACCACGCTTGGCAGGCGTGTTGGGGACCGTACGCAGGCTTTACGTGCCCTCCGGAGCACGAGGAGTCGATTTAAGCACATATTCTTAAAGAAATTTGGTGCTTAGCATTTTGGCAGGGGGTAGGATTCGAACCCGAGACCTCCGGTTTCAAGTCCACCGTCCTACCAATTAGGCTATCGACTATGATATAATTTAGAATTAAACAAACTTACTTAATAAACCGCAATTTAACTCGGATTATATTGTGATACATACATTTTTCTATGCTCTAAACCTTTGCTCTAAACATAGGTATGCATTCGTAAATATTCTTCATATGCAATTAACATAATGTAAAACTTAATTTAGAATTTAACGAAATTACCTTGTGAAGTTTATTATATGAAGATATTTATTGTAAATGAAGAAGATTTACGAATGCAGCTAACCCTTAACTGGCTGCCAAGTGTCACTCTATTTAAAGCAATATAATAAAAAAACATTGCTATATATCTACCTACCTACTGCATAACCACCCCACACTCCCTATACCGATAGGATGTCATTATTTTTGGAGTCCAACATTTTCGTTAAATAATGGGAAAATATAAGTAAAATGGGCTTGGGTGGGAGTCTTCATATACAATAAATATCTTCATATAATTAGATATTAAACTTCACAAGTAATTTCGTTTAATTCTAAATTATGTATCACATAATTATATTGATTATAGGTATACTTATGAAGTTTACGAATGCATATATATATGACTTTTAGAGCATCGAAAAATTTAAACAACACAATATAATCCGAGTAAAATTGCGGTTTCTTTGTGTGATTATTATTAGAATATTATATATAAAAGTAACAAAAATAATAAACAGGGGAATAAACCGCAATTTTACTCGGATTATATTACGTTGTTTAAATTTTTCGATGGCAAATCTCAATTGAAAACTCGAAATTAGAAAATTTTATTAAAACCAATATATTATATTTTTATATTTTTATTAAACCATTCTAGAATTTTTCACTAACCTTTAATTTTCATAGCGGGAAGTTAAAAATAAAAAATTACAAATTATAACAATTCAAATTTATGTAGGTACCTACAACTAGCGACCTCGACCCCGGCTTAGCACGGCCGTACAATATTTGCAGCCGTACGCTTATAATACGTAACGTAATATACGCTTATTACTACTTATCTATTAGAGATCGATATATATATGCTACCGCGGACTTTTTTGTAGGTAATTTTATTCTACACAATTCTTTACTACTTTGTTTTGTTAATCTCTGACGGATTAGACAGCATAAATGTCATGAACACGTGCAGGACCTTATTTTTTCCCCGACTTGATTCACTTATACCGTTAATGCTCAGCTCATAAGCATAATAAGTCCACGTTGTATACTTGTAAACTGTCGCTATCTAATCCATAAAACCGCAATAAACCGCTGTTTTATAATACTCGTATGTAGTGACGATTTTATTACGGCAAAAAGTCCGGGTTTGTAGCTCAAAATGGCAACCCTATCTACCTATAACAATGTGCAGACCGATTTGTTATGCATTTTTTTTTTCACTAATTGACCAAATTATTTTTCCAGACCCAGACGCGACAACATCAACAACAACAACAACCACAACAACAACGACAACAACAACCACAACAACTACAACAACAACAACCACAACAACAACCACAACAACAACAACAACAACAACAACAACAACAACAACGACAACAACTACAACAACAACAACAACCACAACAACCACAACAACAACGACGACGACGACGACGACGACGACAACAACAACAACTACCACAACTAGCTCACCTACTACTAGACGTCCGCGTCTAACTGTAAATCCCAAACTAAAGGTAATGACTATATTAAACTAGCGACCGCCCGCGGCTCCGCCCGCGTAGAATCTATTGTGCTGTGCACAGGTCTGGGATAAGTTCGTAACGAATCTCTATAGCAATCGTTACGTAAATACATGTAAGTAACTATTTACCAACTATATTATGGTATGCAACATTGACCTCGCTACTGATTTACTATATTGTGTAAATCGGCCTTAAATCGCGAAACCAACCTAAGAATATTTGTGTTAATCGGCCTTAAATCTCGAAACCAACCAAAAAAATGTCACGATTTTTTAGACAATGGATTCGCTCTCTTTTGGCTCGAAATTTGAACTTGCGATATTATTTTGCTTACTATATAAAAATTACACATCCAATATCATATTTTCATAAGTTTTTCGCGATTCCCGAGATCAAGGAATCGAATTACGTATAAATTCATAAGAAGGAGTACGCCGTTTGGGGGAAACGTGTCATAAAAATTTGTAGAGCGACATCCCGCTTTCTCTCGTTTTTATATATCGTTCTGGTTTTTTTATTTTTTTATATAGAAGATATAGAAATGAAATGTCTTTGCCGTGAAGGAACTTTCACTTTTTAATGTACTTTACATATATTTCAGCCGGTGGCGGTGACAGACCGAAACCCTTTTCTTCCTATTCCAGATCCGAGACCTGGTGTAATTAATAAAGAACCATATACAGGTTTGTTTCCAAGTTGGTGTATAATATACTAGCTGTGCCTTGCGGTTGCACCTTCCTTTGGGTCGTAGAGTGATGCCAATAACCTTCCTCAAAAATTGGGCTATCAAATGCAAAAATTTTTTTTTTAACCCGACTGATAGTTTCTGATATAAGCGCGTTCCATTAGTATGGAAGATAGATAACACAATAAATTGGTTGTAAAAAATAATATTTGTTTAATTGTTCGTATTCTATAGACTCAAAAACTACTGGACCGATTTGAAAAATATTTTTTGCATTTGATAGCCCAATTCTTAGGGAAGGTTATTTA
The DNA here is from genome assembly GCA_963924495.1 of Nemapogon koenigi. Classification (NCBI taxonomy): domain Eukaryota; kingdom Metazoa; phylum Arthropoda; class Insecta; order Lepidoptera; family Tineidae; genus Nemapogon; species Nemapogon koenigi. Next base: position 6,169,680 of record OZ004649.1, on the reverse strand, counting down.
CTATTTAACATCTCGCTACTTACCCAAAGGGGTGAATTGAATACCTAACGCGTACGAAGTAGCGGGCATAAAAATAAATTGCCACATTATGACGAAGCACACTTGAAAATGGCTCAACCGATTTGGCTGATTGTTTTTTGTTGTTTTCGTAATTGTCCGGACAAGTTCTTTTTTCTATGGGATTTTTGTATGTACTTAAGATTATAATAGGAGATGAAAGTATAGCCTCCATAGCCGGGGTGCAAAGGTAATTTTTCTGTCACGTACAGTTTGTATGTCACTGAACTCCTCCTAAACGGTTGGACCGATTTTGATGAATTTTGTTGTGTGTGTTTGAGTCCCTGGGTGGTTTGGCGCTGCAATCGGGTTCTACGATATATTATTTAATTTTTTGACGAAGCAAGCCAACGTTCGGGCAATACACAATGTCTATCGGGTCCGCTAGTATTAGTATAGACAAGATCTTATGATACATTTCAAAAATATACACGGGCGAATCCGGGACGCCGAAATCTAGATTAAATTGTTATATTAAAAATCATTTGAAAAAAAAATTGTTTGTTTGTTCGTATTCTATGGACTTAAAATTACTGGACCGATTTGAAGAAATATTTTTTTAATATTTGATAACCCCAATTCTTGGCAATAACATCACGCTACCTATCAAAGGGAGTGAATGTTATTCCTAATACAACGCGTACGAAGTAGCGGTCAAGTTTAATATATATGTATATAATAATATTTCGTTAATTTTTCAGGTCCTACTTTCACAGACCGTGCATTTTATAAGTTAAATTTAACGGTGAGGGGATTTGATTTGGCTATGGTCAAAGCCATCCTAGCTGCTAAAAAGGTCCACACTCCTGGATCGTCATACTTCTACAATAATATATATCGTGTGATGTTAAGACATGCTGATTCGTAAGTTGTAAAATGTTATTGTCCTTCATGTCTTCAGTGATAAATAAGTAGAAACATTGTTCACCAATGAACGGAGACGGTAGTACGTTTGGGGTAAGAGGGTGTTTGTGTGTTTGTATGTCTGATATTATTTTTTATTTTTTTTTGCATTACATAAGTATCACTTTAGAGCAGAAAGGTTTGATTTAAATCGGGCAAGCAGTTTCCAAGATATTCAGGTTTCATCAGAGCCTTAGTAAGGGTCTCTACTTCTATTAAAGCTAGCGACTTCTAGTTTATGCTCAAATATTTATGAAACCTAGCATACCCCTTTCTTTTTATAATTAACTAGCCTTCCGCCCCCGGCTTCGACCGTGGATTTTTTCGAACAAAATAAAATATAGCCTATGTCACTCAGGGATATCGTAGCTTTCTATTGGTAAGAGAATTTTCAAAATCGGTTCAGTACATCCAGAGAATACCCCCTACAACCTCACAAACTCACAAACTTTACCTCTTTTTTTATATAATTAGTATAGATTATCTAGGTAGTCTAAAAAGAGGGAATTAAAAAATAATAATTTAACTATCCAGAAAACTTCCGACACAAAATATGAACATTATAAAAATAATTAAATCATTTATATTCAATGGCTCGAAAATCAGTCATAAAATGCATCTGGGAGCGCTTATATATAAAAAACATTAGTACATTATGATACAAGGGTGGTAAGTAGGATATTACAAACGAGTTGACTTTTGTCAGTGTTACGAGTTTGTAATAACCCTAACACTCGTGTATCATACAATATTTTTCAATACATTTGTGAGAAAAATAGGTAAATAAAACAAGGATTGTAACTTAGTACGCAATACGCATGCTTCAGCTTTTACCATATTTTTTTGAAAAATAAACGATCTGCAGTATTTAATATACAATTTACAATAATGTTGATAATGTATTGCTTAGTTTTTAATTTATTATTTTTTCTATATATAAGTCGATATAACTTTCAACTTTCATGTTAAAAACTTCATGCTAGCAAACCTTTACATGGACTTGTAGAAATAAAAAAAAATAGCAATGAAATCGCCCTAGGGCGTAATAATCAACTTACGAGCCATGTTTACTGACATTGAAAGTTCACTTTTCGAGCAAGTGTATTGAAAATATATGTGCCTACGATACATTCATAGTTCACTGTATGATTTGTTCAGTGTTTATCAGCGAGGTCTTCGGTGCACACTTATGATTGTTTATGATTGATTTTCAAGCTAGTGAATATAAATTATTTGTTTTTTATTATTATTGTTTTATAGAACAAATTCTATCTCCTGACTTTATTTTAAAAAACAAATTTATTTTTCACTTTTAATATTTGTTGGGGCATCTTATATTTAATTTAAACATATTTATTTATTCTGTATTGAAGGCTTCGAGAATGGTTTTCTGGGAAGAGCAGCTATACAGACACGCAAAAATTATGGAGAAAGAAATTACATTACGTCAACGAGTTTGTACCAACAAGGTTTAAATCTCTAATACCGTGGATTTCAAAATCGGAATGGGACAAGGAAGAGAAAAATTATGATAAGTTCCATGAACAAGTTGAAATGAAGAACATATTTATACATAATCCATATATACATGACAGAGGTACTTATTGGGAAGAAAGTAAAAAGTAACATATAACGTTAAACTGGGATTATTAGTGTAATTATTTTAAACTTTATATTGTTAAAATGCACTTTATTTTGGTGGGTGGTCGATAATAATAATAATAGTTGTTGTTATTATCTCTAATGCATTCAGAGATAGGTCCCGACGGGTGCTAGTCACAACACTTTAGATTAATCACTCTAAAGGGCCTCTATGTGTTGGACCTATGTCCCCATGCAAGCCTTACAAAGGACCGTGCATTGTGTCCGTAATTTTAGAGTTACATAATAATAAAATACAAATTACACCGGCTAATTTCAGTAGGAGAGCAAAGTGCAAACCGTTTCGGGACAAATATCTAAATACATTTTTTTAAACGTAAGACGTTGTTATTTTTTTGTATATTCTGTTCTATATGTCACTCACAGATAACTACTATGTTACTACTAAATACATATACGTCTAAACTTGTCACTTGCTCTTGTGTGTCAATAAGTAATGCTATCTTAAGTTTATTTATTATAATAAACTAATTATATTATCAAGTATGTTGTTATTACTGTTAGTGGAGGAAGTATTGCTCAAAAAGGGGCGTAACCTTTGATTTTGGTATTAAAGCAAGCCATTCAGCACATATGTTCCTTGAGTCATTCTAAGCCGATCTAGCTCGAGACTCATTGAGACATATGCTGCTGGTAGGGGTGGGGGAGGGTCAAAGTCGAGCGCCGCCTGTCATCATTTAAAAAATTCTAATTCTTTTTGTATAGCTACCATGGCATGTTTGGTATCATTTTCGTGTAAAACGAAGATGTAGAATTCATTTCTGGTATTACATTTTACCATTTTCATAGGAATTTCATGAAAAAAATGATAAAAATTGAAAATGTCCATGAGATTTTTTTTCTTTGAGTTTTTATAACTTTTAAATAGTGCAAACATCTATAATGAAAAAAATACTTGCCTGAAGCGTATTTTATGCACATTCTAAAAATATAAATTTCATGCATCTGCTATTTTAAAAATATGGTGTAAAAAATTATTTTGTGTTGCGCGGACCCGCGGTTTCGCTGCGACAACACTCGCTCTATGAATGACTCGTAAGCATACTCTCCTATTGTCTTCTCTTATAATAATATAGGTATTTATTTGTTTATTTAAAATAGTAACATAGTTTAATATTTGCCAAAGGTTCTCACGTGACAGTGTGAGGACCACTTTGAATAATATATTAAGGGTAGGTATAGGTTATACTTTTAGGTACCTTTGTACATTTTTTGAATAAATAAAATTGAATTTGAATTTATTACTTACACACATATTACATGACTGTATTTTCTAATATACATACTTATTGATGTGTTATATATTCAAAATAATGTACATGTAGGTACCTACTTTTTTTTATTATTATACAAATATTATAAAGAGAAAAGATTTGATTTTGTATTTTTGTTTTTAATAAATAAACTCAAAAATATTTCACTAATAGAAAGCTACGAACTATATCCCTGAGTGACATAGGCTATATTTTATTTTGTTCGACTATATCCACGGGCGGAGCCGGGGGCGGAAAGCTTGTCCTAGATAAACAGGTCACATTAGGTTTTCAAGCTACTACGCGAGAGATTAATGGTACCAGCAAATTATTCATTGCAACATGTAAACATCTGATCTGGATCTGGAGACCTGAATGTTTTTTTTCTCATGAAAATAATTCAACTCCACCAGCATTTTCTGTAGCGGGGACAATACGATCAAAAGCAAAATCTCATCTATTAAACTGCCTTATTTTACACGAAAATGATACCAAACATGCCATGGTAGCTATACAAAAAGAATTAGAATTTTTTAAATGATGACAGGCGGCGCTCGACTTTGACCCTCCCCCACCCCTACCAGCAGCATATATCTCAATGAGTCTCGAGCTAGATCGGCTTAGAATGACTCAAGGAACATCTGTGCTGAGTGGCTTGCTTTAATACCAAAATCAAAGGTCAAGTGCAATACTTCCTCCACTATGTAGTACAAACTGTACACAAATTATAGGCAAACCTATCAACCTTATTTAACATTTTTCCCGCCACAGCTGTGTTCCCTCTCTCAATGACAGCACCAAGAAGAACGAGGCTATACGTCCACCAACTAGCCTAATTTAGACTGGTAGTTCCAGAGATTAGCGCGTTCAAACAAACTAACAAACTGTTCAGCTTTATTATTAGTATAGATATTATACAACCACTGAACTACTCTGCTTATATTAGATTTATGACAAATAGACGTGCATGTATGAAACCATGTATGGATGTGGATGAAGCAAGAGAAGTATCCGGCGTCGGTCTTTCCTCCTTTCTACAACCTTGGGTCCTTTATGCGAAGCATGAAAAAGCATCTCTACGGGCCGACATAGTGGGCGGACTGTATTACGATCTGCCAGTCGCGCGCATTCATGGACCAGCCACCTATGCTTAACAATCAGGCGGTGGCAAGGTCACATGTCGTCTTCTCTATAAAAAAAATGTAAAGATCGAGAGAAGTGGCGCTCCATACTCTCTGCCTACCCCTTTGAGAAACAGGCGTGAAAGTATGTATTTATGAAAATATATTATTATCATTATAAGATATCATGTGTATATTGTGTAGGCAGCGGGTATGTGCTTTATATAGGCTAGCGACTTCCTTCGCGTAGAATTAGGAATAATTACGTAATTTATGTGAATACGCAGAGATTATGTCCCTAAATTTTATCTTTTACCCCCGTAAATTCCAGGTCAGTCAGAAGTTCAAAAAAGTATAAATTCGGTACCTATAAATTAATATCTTCCCAGTCCGGTAAAAATATTTCCCCATTCCCAATTTCAACTCCTATGTTACTCTAGCTAAGTTCCAAGTAGATTCGACCAAAAAAACATTTTTCCCTATACAAATTTCAATCCCCGGAGCACCCCTCCTAAGGGTCGTTTTTAAAAATCCAAAACTTCGCGTTTTATTATTTGTTTTGAAGAATATTTGCACTAAGTTTCAAGTTGTCAATTTCTGTTATCGGCTAAATGCACTGCGTTAGGCGTTTCTAGGAAATCTAACATATTGATAGTCTATAACAGTGAAAACCGTATCAAAATCCGCAGTCGCTCGCCGGCAATTTCCTTGTAATTTGCCAATTTGTTGTTTTTATACAGCAAATTTTACAGTAAAATAACCTGAAAATGAGTTTCAGATGAAAATTAATACCGAACTTTACTATAGAATTTCCCTTCCCTACATCTTTGTTTTCTGTGTATAGACTACAAATCCAATTATCACTCTGAATTCAGTAAATAAAACGGAAATTCGTATAAGAACCCTTCACGTCGCCAACAGCAGTATTAAATTTTCAACTAGAATTTTCTTCCAATATTGAAAACCGCTGAAATCGAAAGCTTGTGCATGAATTATCGAATCCCTTTGTTAAGTGCTTTGTTTTGTCGTATTTTATCTGTAACTGGTATACATATTGTATTACGGAGGTCATTGATCGGCACATTTTGAGAGAGAAATGTCATCATTAAGATATATGGTTTCGCAGACAATTGGCGAACGCGGAACCCTTATAAGTTCGTGTGCAACAACCACACAAGGTTTTATCTCAACCATCTTTCAATTGATTCTTATTATTATTTAGATGAAGGTGTCTAATAGGGTTTCGCAGACAATTGACGAACGCGGAACCCTTATAAGTTCGTGTGCAACAACCACACAAGGTTTTATCTCAACCATCTTTCAATTGATTCTTATTATTATTTACATGAAGGTGTCTAATAGGGTTTCGCATACAATTGGCGAACGCAGAACCCTTATAAGTTCGTGTGTAACAACTACACAAGGTTTTATCTCAACATCTTTCAATTGATTATTATGACACAGGAAGGTGTCTAAACCGCCACGAAATTTTGATGTCAAAGTATGAAAACATAACTGGAGAATTGACATTATGTTTTTTAATTTTCTTTAAAAAATCCTAACTCAATTCCGTCTACATTGGTTGTTTAATTACTCGTTGCTAAGCGGAATTGAATGGATTCAGAGAAACGACTGAATTGTAATTGAACGGAAATTCATATATAATTGAGTAGTTCAGCAAGACTTGATCGGGAAGAAATAGCTGACTATTTTCCCCAATTATTTCTTCCGATTTTCCTTTTGCCTACCAACTTTTTCGTTTGTAAATGTCAAAATAAAGACATAAATAAAGGTAAAGCCTCACTATTTATTTGTTTGTGAGGACATTTTCATATCCTGTTACAGTAAATAAGGAATCTAAAAAATGATTCAAAGTAGGTAAACAAGTAGTTATTTGTTCGTAAACCTGTGAAGCGTTAGTAAGATCTGTGAAGGGATTTCTGGCTTGAGGCGTCTCTTTGATCCCTATACATTACGTAGAATTGTGTAGTTCAATATTTGCCAACCGAGTAAATTTACTAAAATATTTCACGGAATTCTGATATGAATGAATAATATGAAAATAGAGGTTTGATAAGAAAAGGCTAAGCCTAATAATAAACATTAATATGCTTCAATCGACATTCGTCACAGATAATTTAAAAAAATATGCACTGAAAAGTGTGCTTTCCGAAAGCAAATGCACAAGTCACCATAAAAAAAAACCCAAATCGTTTTCGATTTCTCCAGGATCCCATCATCAGATCCTGACCTAGTGACCATGGTATAGGTATCCTTTCAAACAAAAAAAATCCATATCGGTCTCAGGCGTCTTGAAGTAATCGGGGAACATATTTAAAAAAAAGACTTTGACAACCTCCTTCTTTTTTTGAAGTTGGTTAAAATAATAAATATAAACACACTCATACCTTGTGGTGTAATGTAACCAGAGATACCACCTTTAGCTGGTCAGCTGTAATGACCTGTGGTTGACTTCCGTGTGGAATTACATAATCGTGATGTGGGAATGACCTGTCGTCATCGAGTAGTGCTACATTGTCTACGGGCCCCTAAAACGATAGAATTTGCGATAGTTAGATACCACACTTTATATGGTTACCTACTTAGTTGAACTACGTAACCCCAAAACATGTATTAGGTACTTAGGTAAAATGATTTTCCAGGCTTTCTTTTCTTGGAGGATCACCATTGTCCGTTCTCATAGAAATAACGCCTTTGTTAATCTGACCTGTACACTATTGTGTTCTAGATATGCGGTAGAAACATTTCTAGAGTTCTTATTATACGCGAATATGCACCTTATTTATAAAATACAAACATTACAAGTACCCATTTACTTTATCAAAAACAGCGCTGAAAGTTCGTAATTGCGATAATACAAATATGCGGGAAGAAAATACTCTCGCTCCGCTCTACGACTTTCGCCCCGGTAATTAATTTAGGTAGGTTTAGGTTCTGTAGGTAAACTCCTTTGAGTAAAAACTGAATTTTATCTCCTTTAATTGTCACATAGAATAGTTTTCGCTAGGATAGTTACGGATAAATGTAAATAGTATGGTTAGCAATGAATAGCCATGCCAAATTTCAAAACTCCGGGATTTCAAATGTAAATTCGATTCGGAATAGGCAAAAGTAAACTACCATACAGCCAAATTCTCTATATACCTAAATAAAAATATTGCGCGTATTGATTTTTAAAACTGTAATTTTTATTTGCATTTTCCTCGTCGGTGTAGTATAAAATTGTATTTATCACTCGGGGTAAAACGTGATTCCCAACTCTGCGGCTCGGGCCTCAATTACCCCTTGTTGGTAATCGGCCATGTTCATCCCTTGATGAACAATCTACTGTTTTAAACAATAGTTATTTGTTCAACAAATGAGCAAAGTTATTTTTTGAGTGCTGATTTAAAGGCACAAGACATAAAAAATATGCTCTCATGTGAAACATACAACTTTTCACCTCTACCAGCGAGAAAAGTGTTATAACAATTAAGACAATATTTAACAATATGTTTATTATAGCTAACAGACCTTCATAAAAAATAATTCCAAAAGGTGGTGTTCGAAATTCGAATCACTTTTACTCACGCTCGTAGCAAAAAGCGATTTTGCTGAGAGTTTTTACTGCACTAAATGTGCCCTTTTCGTGCTAGAGAGGTGAAAAATCATATTTAACCCGACACAGATACCAGATTTATTTTCGTTAATTATTCAAGATTTAAAAAATCATAAAATATTTACGATGAATGTTGAAATAATATGATAAGTAAATTTGAATCTTTTGAAAAGTGACATAAGAATTTCACTCTACGACCTTCTAATTATATCTCTGTGCAAATAATAACTCTATCCGTTGCTGTGTTTTTACGTGAAGGAAGGACAAATAAACAGACAAAAACACGCAGTTATAATAATATTAGTTAGGAAGTTGGGATGAGTGATACAAAAAATCTAATGATTTGAAATTCTGAGCACGATATCTAACTGTTTGCTACGTACCTATCGTCTAAATATAGAAGGGAAAAACGTTATAATATTAATGAAAAATCAATAGGCACCTTGTCTAAAAGTGGTTCTAGGCACGCCACAACATCTAATATTTATTGGGAATGGTAAATTGATTTCCGAATACCGCCCTTTAAGTTAAAAAAAAGCTTTAAAAAAATACAGACGAATTTGTCGTGAGAGATAGTTTGCTCAGTGCGATCATAACCTTTTATCGTTCAATCTACTGTAGGAGTTCATCAATGTAGATAATAATAATATACAATATGTATATCATGATATAATGTAGATAGAACTTTTTATACCTTCACACCTACCATATCCAGCGAAGGACAGGTTCAAAGGTCTTCCTTATAAAGCCGGGGATTGGGAGGAAAAATTATTACAGAAATAAATCGCTTTTAACTATGAAATTAAGGTTGTTTCACAACATGTGTATCAGGTAGGCTACAAATGCTACACCTAAACTGTCAAATAATAAATAATAAAACACATTGGCCTAAATTGGTTGAGAAAATTCATTTTTTTTGTCATTTATTTATTATATCTCCTTTTTCTCCTAGGAATGGTGGATTATATTATCATTGACTCTAGAGTACAAAGATCCTACACATTGTAAAACAGTCCTTTAATAATTTAATATATAAAAATATTGCAAGAAAACTAAGTTCATAAAATTACACATTCATATTTATGTTAGAAACGTCAGTGAATTTCCTTTGATTTATAACAAGAAATAACACAAGTTTATGCTCTCCCCGTAAAATGTACATAAAACTCTTTCGTGAGTGGAAGGTACTTATTATTTTGTATCGCCACATCAAGGACATCAAGGGTAAGCACCCGTGCGTATGATATTGTCTTCATCTAAGTTTATTGAGCCTACAATATCTCAAAATACCTCAACAGAACTGCTTGTAAGAACCTCAAAATCACAATGACTAAACGAGAAAACCTTATTTTCCGCTGGGTACACTATGGCTGGTAACATGGCTCTGGGAACCTTAGAAACACGTGAATATTAATAAAAAAAAATAGGGAACTAATCTTATAAATTCGAAAGTGTATTATCAATATAATAGAGGGAGACAAAGATATTTAAAAAAAACTATATTTATTGCCAAGTTGTGACGTACTTTATACATGAGTATTTTTATTTCACCCTTTTACACGTTCGTTCTACTTTAATGTCGCCATAAAATTTTGGACAAACTATGGCATGGAATGCGGCGTTTTATGTACGGCAGCGTTTTCATCTGAGTCGTAAAACATTTTTCACGAAGCGAGAATTTCAACAAATTAGTCACGGAATGTGAAATGCTTTCAACTGAACTTGGAATTAGGATTTCAAAAACAATCTCTGAAGGACAAAAAATGCTTTATCGCTTTCATAAAATGTAATTGCTTAGTATATTTATCACTTCTATGGCCCGGGTTTAACATATTCTTTATGTAGGTATATGTTTGCTCGTATCACGGTGATCAGAGGATTAGTTAACTTGCCTAAAACAAGGTATTGTACAACTTCGCAACATACTTTACAAACAAATTTCTGCAAGTTTTAAACAAAATACAAAAATACACATATATCATGCACCTTCAAAGAACTTAGTATTTGAAAAAGAAAACGAGCATGTATATTTTGACAGCTGTCATTCAAATGAGCGCCTTTCATTTTGGTAAAGACACAACTAGATTCTACGTCATGTCATGGCGATCAATGCACGCGTTCCGGTTTTAGCCATAACACAAAAAAATAGAATAGAATAGAAAGACACAACTAGTCTAGGGTCCGTGGTTTTCGAGATATGGCCCTTTTAAATTTTGATCTAAAAATCATTATAACTCCAAAAAATATTATTATTTTTTCAAATTCTGTTTGCCCAGAAATTCAGTTGGCTCAGAATGCATGAAATTCATTTTTAACTTACATAATTCATTAGTTTCACCGCCTAAAATCTAAAATATATATTTATATTTCTGATTTTAATATTATATTCATACGACATATTTTCTTTGAACAGCATGACGTAATTCAGAGGGTAATCTTCCAGCGATATTAAACGCGAGTGGCCATTACAACGTCCATGGAGCTAATAGGAATTCCAGCATAGCATCTAACGTCGGGAGTATTTGAATTAATATCTAATAAGATTATTGAGATTGCTACGCTAGTCGCATTTCCGTGTCTAAACTAAAATTAATTGTGAACTTTACTAGCTTTTTCTATCTATCTTTCATCACGCCTGTCATCCCAAGAGGGGTAGGCAGAGACAAAAAAAAGTTGATGTAGTCTTTGCACCACAAATGAGTACTTTCGTGAAACATCTTGATAAAGCCTTTGCTGACCGTTGGGGCAGATCTATAATTACAGGGATGGGATGGCTAAGATCAAGAATCATTATCTCAATAATACGAGCTACAAGTATGTGCATTCGTGGTATAAGACGCAGATTCTTACCAATAGCCAAATCATTTAGCCTCGACGATGGAGCTGCCTTACCTTACCATAATTTGTAGAATTCTTATATAATTTCATAATTGGTTATTTCTTAGATTGATTTTTATAAATAAAAATTTACATATATTAAAAAAAGCTTTTTCTACCGTCGTAGAAATTGAACAAAGATGATAAATTATTAAGTTATCCTATGTCACTCTCCGGCTTTTGCTATGTACAAAAATAAAGTCGATGCGTTGCTTCGTTTTGACGTAATAGAAGAAAAAAAATTTTTAAGAAATAAATGTAATTATGTAACAATGTGAAAATGTACTTACCAAGTGTGCAGACAGTGGCTGTAGCAGGAATCTATTATCCGTCATTTTTAAACACCTTCATCATCACTTCACTTCACTTTTATCGTATCACATTATTTCAGCTAAAAGTGCATTTAGCCATAGCTAATACGAAAAATATACCTACTACTCTCTATAGGTCAAATCTGACATAGAAGTGTCAAAAAAAAAACCGTCTCATTATTTAAAAAAAATATGGCTTAGCTTTATCATTAAAATTATTTAAAACTACAGGTTACATGCAACTTTCATACTTAATATGCTGTTTTAGTTCCATCACTTAAATGGAAGCGAGACTTGAGTTTGGAATAAGAAGCATGAAACTAAGATAATTGCAGTAGAAATGCGGTCTTTACGTAGAATGTGTGATTATAACGTATTGACCGCATCCGGAACGATGTCATTAGAGAAGAATGCGGAGTGAAAGATGATGTTGTGACTAAAATGTATAGGCTAGTTAAAAATATATAAGCTTCATAAAAGAGGACACGCCTCTCACACGGTTTGATGTTTTGTGTTAATTAATTTTCGTAGCCTGTTTACATTAAATTTAATTAAGTTATTGTTTACTTTGCGTAGGTAACATGAATATTTACTAATAAATGTACTAAATTTTTTTACTAACCCAATTAAGTAGAATGGAGCTTTTCGTTTAAAACTTTACATGCATAATATAATTTTACGCCTGTTAAGCCTAAAGGTGCCCATTCATTCGTCCAATCGCTGGCGCGCCGCCATACGGTCCACCGAAATCGAGCACAGACTCGTCCAATTCTTATCGCGCGGCCCACCATTCGTTTTCAAATCGTTGTATTTGTGGTTGATTTCGATGAACGATCTGTCACACGCACACACATCCACACGCCTTTGTTTAATCGAATCTTGTGTGTCTGTGTGGGTGAGTGAATTGCATGTGATCTAGATCGTATGATTTACATTGCTAATGTGTGGCCTGTCTTCAATCTCGATCATACGGCGGCCGGACTGAAAATTTTCTGTGAGATAACGGACCAGTGCGTGGGCTACTTAAGGAGAGGTCATAGACGGGCTCCCCTTTTGCCAATTTTTTGCTCTTTGACCAGTTAAACTGACCAGGTAATAAGTTGCCTTAGGTTTTGTTGGTATCGTTTTGTGTCGCGAGACAGAGCTCTAGAAAAATAGTTAATTGTGTTGTTTTTATATGTGAAAGGCGATCTAGGACGTCAAACTTGTGGGAACATAGTGTTTCCAATCATTTATTATAATGATTGTGTTTGTATTTTAGCATAATCATCATATAACGTAAAATCCGTTGCGACAATAAAACGACAGAAAAATACAGTGGTACAGGGGTTAGTACTAGGCGTCTACCCCCCCAAGCCAAAAGTGGCAGATAAAAATTGTTCGGTGATTTTCCGCTTGACGCCTCCTTTGGTATATATACTCAAATCTGTTTCCTAATGAGGTAGGCACAGAATATGGAGCGCCATTTCTTTCGACCTTTCTATGCTTCTCTTGCTTCATCTACATCCACACATCGTTTCATACATGCACGTCTATTTTTAGTACTTATAAGATATGCAGATATTTCGTTCGTCTTGGTCGTCCTTTCCTTATTGCTCCTTTCAATACTACAGCTTTAGGTATATTATTTGCTTCGTAATTTTTTTTTATTACACACTCGTCTTAACCATCTAAGAATTTCTATTTAAATTTTATATACAACACTATCATTGAGTTCATACTTTTCAAGGGCATCATCATTTCTCAATCTATCTCTAAGTTTTATATTAACTTTTAGTCACGAATTTTTTTGAGCAACTAGTCTAATTAACATTCTAATATAATAATATATACCTAACTCCTTACTACATTATCATGAACCAAAAGACTTAGGCGTATTCCAAGCACGATTCCAATTTCATTTAGTCTAGCCGTGATACGAAACATATAAATTGAACCCTTCGGTATATATTCTCAGTCTGTGAAAACATGAAAAAGTACTGAAAGATTGCCAACAAAGATCAATAAATCAGTTGTGTCCAAAGTGGATATTTAAACTCCGGAAATTTAAGAAACCTACCTACCTACTTATAATTATTATTTTCTTCATATTATTATACAAAATAAAAGTTTAACTTATTTATTGTTGTTAGGCTTCCGTCCGAGTTATCAATTCAGGACGTACTAATCCATGGGCGAGTTAATTGGGAACATACAATAGACCTTAGTTAAACGAATTTATATCATGTACGAGTATATAGCACTGTACTGGTGAATAATTATTTTTGGAATATAGAAATGGAAACAGTACGTACCAATTACGCCTGTTCTTCTCGATTCAGCCAGCTGTGTAAATGTGTATCTCTGCCGTCGTGGAGCCTTTATTGCACACTAGATCACACACTTTTAAGACTATTATAAAATATAATAGATATATTTAGTTATTTTTTAATTTTACCTTAACGGACAACCTGTCGACGCGACACGAATATCGTTACTACAGGAGTGGGTAGATGGAAAACGGACCGAAAGGTATATCACCAATAAGTCCCATACAGTTGTTTTCAATTAAAATATAAACAATTAGCTTGAGAACAAAAATCTGAACAAACGAAATGAAATAATATAAAATGAAATCCAATAAAATATTAAATAATTTGCCGCGAATTTTGGAATGTTACATAAAAAATATCACGAAGGATTTCCAGGATAAAAAGTTATCCGGCCCTTCAACTAGGTATCACTCAATCAATGTTACAGATTGTGTTATTTATATAAATAATTACTTACTCTAATATTTTAAGTTTTTAATTATTTATTCTTTAATTGGATTTAATTTTATATTATTTCATTTCGTTTGTTCAGATTCTGGTTCTCAAGCTAGTTGTTTATATTTTAGTTGAAAACAACTGTATGGTACTTATTGGTGAATATACATACCTTTGTGGTGAGTGATCCGTTTTCTATCTACCCCCTTCTGTAGTACTGATATTCGTGTCGCGTCGACAACTTGTCCGCGACATTAAAATTAAAATAAATTAACTAAATATATAATTGTCCTAAAAGTGTGTGATCTAGTGTGCAATAAAGGCTCCACGACGGCAGAGATACACACTTACACAGCTGCCTGAATCGAGAAGAACAAGCGTAATTGGTACGTACTCTTTCCATTTTTATATTCCAACAATAACTATTCACCAGTACAGTGCTATACAGATGATATAAATTCATTAATAATTTCAAAAGAACAGGACGAAAACCGGTGTATGCGTATGGGCAGAGCGTATACTACGTGGCACGCTGAGCTCTATCTTTATGTAGTAGATTTACATTATAAACGTGAAAATGTATTTGTTTGTCCTTGTTTCACATGAACACAGAGCACTAGAGGAGTGACATAAGCTACATTTTATTCCCGAAATAAAGTTCTTAGGCCACATTTCAAAATATTTCACAGGTGTTGCCTTATCTATGAACATTATTCGACAAACCGTACAAAGAGGCTTTTCCATCTACATACCGCAACAGAGCTGGCCACTCGTTAGGTATAACCTCAAAAAATCTTCGCCTAAGTGAGGAAGACTTTTTGTCTTCCGCTGGGTACCCTGGGGTCGGCAACGGTTCCCGGGAGCTGTAAGGCAACCCGTGAGGTTATTTTTGGTTGCCTTGTTGATTATAAAAATTAGTATTCTGGATTTTATTTTCTTTGAAAGTCAAAAAGTATAAAAATTAAATTCCAAACTCAAATCACGATCGCTCTTGTACTGAAACATAAAAATTTGAAATTTTCATTCCTTATTTTGAACACGTACATTTTTACAGCTAGAAAATAAACTTCACGTTTCTTAATTTTAAGAATAATTTAGAAAATCTCGCATGTCTAGACAATAGTGGTTTATATATTTACATTTTAGTAAAAAATAATACCTTCACAATATTTTTAACCGAACTTTAAAACAGAAGGAGGAGGTTCTCAATTCGTCGTATTCTTTATTTTTTTTATGTATGTTCCCCGAATACCTACTTGAAATTTTTTTTTGTTTGAAAGGGTATACTTCACAGGTGGTCCCATTTTTTAAAGTGAAAATTGGTTCAGTAGTTTTTTTAGAAATTTTGAAAAAACTGACTTTATAAGTACATTTTTATTAATATCTCGATGAAATATGTACCCATTTTGACGACTTACTTTTTTAAGGATATAGTAATTTTCCTACATTATCTTACAGACATAATTACGAAAATCGGTTAAGTAGTTTTTCAGAAATTCAGTAATTTGTCTCTGTTTACGGCTGAAATTATGTATCAGAGAAAAGCCTTAGCAACGGTTGCTATTGACACGAAGTTGTAAATTTTTGTATCGACGGTGGTCTAACGGCTAAAAGTATGGTATTGTAACGAGTAGGTACTTAAATCACACAAATAAATACCTAAACACATCAAGGTCGATAGACGTCTCTAGAAACATCCAGAGAGAATCAAGTACAAACGAAAATGGACCGTATGTGCCTAGCCATAGGTACCAAAATCGGCCGCGGTCGGTGTGTAGGTATTTGGCGCCGAGTCCCATCGAGGCGCGTCTATAACTTTGTACAACAATCTCGGCGTGTCTCGAATGTTCGGTGGGCAATATAAACAGAGGATCTTGACCGGAAATAACACAGTGCGAATAAGAGCGATCAAAGCGAAACAGTGAAGTGGAATTTAGTGCGAATAAGTGTTATTCTATAGTGTTCATTTATTTAACTGTATTTTTGGTGGTGTTAAAGTAAAGTTTGTCTATTTAATCGGTATTTTAAATCTCTTCGAACCCTAGCTCGTAACAAATTGGTGTCAGGAGTGTGGGATTCAAAAATGCCGATTACACCACGTGACTCGTCGTCATCACGGCGACCCAAAACACGACAAACTACTGCTGGACATCACGGCGAGGAGGTCGACGAGGCTGCTGCTGCTGGAGCCGCTGCTGGTGCTGCTGGGAATGCTGCTGGTGGTGCCGGAGCTGCTGCTGGAGCCGCTGCTGGTGCTGCTGGGACTGCTGCTGTTGGTGCTGGAGCTGCTGCTGGAGTTGATATGGGTGCTGCGGGTTCTGCGGGTGCTCCTCAGGCATTCGATATGGGGATGCTGTTTCGGCTGATGGAGGAGCAGGCCCGACGTCAGGAGGAGCAGACCCGACGACAGGAGGAGCAGGCTAGGCGTCAGGAAGAGCAGGCCAGACGTCAGGAGGAACAGACTCGGCAGCTATTGGAGGAGCAGGCCAGACGACAAGAGGAGGAGGCCAGACTTCGGGAGGAGCAGACCTGCCGGCTGTTCAAGGAGCAGTCTGCTAGCCTTAAGGAGCTGCTTTCAGAATCACTGGGAAAGGTGACTATGGAGGTGAAGCAGCTACAGAGGGTTACAGACATGCACGAGGAGAGAATCGAAGACCTCGACATTCGTTATGAAGACCTCCAACAGCATTGCAAGGAAATACAGACTAGGATGAGCAGAGAACTGGATGCAAGACTTGACGACCGCTACGGAGAGTTGGAGGCACGACTTGACAGCCAATGCAAGGGGCTCCAGAATGAAGTAAGGAAACTGAAGCTGACCGCTCCTGTTTCTGGAGGCGCCATCGTCTCCGGCCCCCGAGTCAAGGTGCCGCCGTACGACGGGACTACGTCCTGGACAGCGTACAAATTGCAGTTCCAAACGGTCGCCTCTGCCAACGGCTGGACAGACGAGCAATCTCTGACCGCCTTGACAGTGGCTTTAAGAGGCCGCGCACTGTCTGTTTTGGAAGCCTCTCCAGACAGCTGCACCACGTACGGGAACCTGATCGCGGCAATGGACTCCAGGTACGGCGACAAACACCTAGAGCACGTCTACCGAGCGCAGCTGAGGGACAGGACGCAACATGCTGGTGAAAACCTGCAGCAATGGGCTCTGGAGATCGAGAAGATCGTAAGGAAGGCGTACCCATCTGCCGGACAAGAGTTCATTGCTGCGAACCTCGTACAATCATTCATCGACGGCATCCGCAGCATGGAGGTAAGAGCTGCAGTTCGACTGGGCCACCACAGCACCTTGAAGGATGCGCTAGCCCATGTCTAGAGGTGGAAGCCGTGAGACAGGAGCCTCGTTCTCAGCGATTGCGACAAGTGGCGGAGGAGGCCACTCCAACAACAACACCTGTAGCAGAGAGGTGTAGTTACTTACCCCGCTGCTTCCACTGCCACAAGCTGGGGCACCTTAAAGCTAGCTGCCCAGCGCTTAAACGACAAGGCACGGATCAACGAGTGCCGAAACGGGACGTCGGAGCTGATGTCCGTGCCGTAACTACGGAGCTTCCGGGAAACGAGTAACAGCCAGAGCCGCGGGGCGGGTACTGGCTGATCGTGACACAGCCCCAAAACTTACCATCCGACAAGTTTTCGACGGGAACAGTCTGGTGATCGCCGGCGAGGTCAACGGGACGCCATATGAGATGACGATCGACACAGGAGCAACGCGAACGGTTGTGAGACCTCAGTTGTTGGGACGATCTACGAGCAGAACCAGACGTTCATCTTCCTGTCTGAAACTCTTCACGGCAACCGGTCAGCCTATACCCGCATACGACGAGCTGCCGGTGACACTCAAGGTGGGTGACGGGGAGTATCCACACACCGTCATCGTGGCCGACATTATAGACGACTGCATTCTCGGACTCGACTTTATGAAACGGTTCCAGTTTGGCATCGACTTGCGCAACGGTGTACTGCAGTGCGGCCAGGAACAGGTATTTTTGAAAGGTGGTTATGCTGGCTATGTGCGCTGTGCCAAGGGCGTCAAGCTGAACCCATATTCGGAGACGCTTGTCGATGTGAAGATACAAACTAATGGGGACCCCTCCATTACGAGGTGCTCTATCATCGACCACCTGGAACATTCTAAACATAAAGGCTGGTTACTCACTCCAACTTTAGTAAACAGCAAGTGTGGACGAGCTGTAGTAAGGGTGACCAACTTCAATGGCGCTCCTGTCACTCTTAATAAGGATCAAGTCGTGGGGAAGTGCGACGAGGCGAATTGGATGCGGAGCTGCACCCAGGGGAAACTGTCGGCGATGAAAAACAACAGTGAAAACCCCTTGGAACTCGTCGATATTTCGAAGAAGGAATTGTCAAGCTCCGAGTACAAAAGAGCGAAGGAGATGCTCACTCGTTACATTGACATCTTTAGTGACAGAGATGGGCATCTCGGCAGGACGTCATTGGTGAAACACACCATCAACACAGGCAACGAGTTACCTATACGTCAACGTGCTCGACGAATCCCGGTAGGAAGAGAAGCCGAAGTACAGTGCATGCTGGAAGACATGAAGAAGGCTAATGTCATCGAACCTTCTCTGAGCCCATGGTGTTCTCCAGTTGTGTTAGTTAAGAAGAAGGATGGCAGCACTCGCTTCTGTGTGGATTATCGTCGACTGAACGACGTAACCAGAAAGGACAGCTACCCTCTACCCCGGATTGACGACTCCTTGGACAAGTTGAGTGGGAACCAGTGGTTCTCAACACTGGATTTGAAGAGTGGATACTGGCAAGTGGAGATCGATCCCAAGGACAAGGAAAAGACTGCTTTCTCGACCGGAAATGGACTGTGGCAGTTCAACGTCATGCCTTTCGGGTTATGCAATGCTCCCGCTACGTTCGAAAGACTGATGGAAGTTGTGCTTGCGGATCTCGTTGGAAAAGCTTGCCTAGTCTACCTGGATGACGTCATCATCATGGGACGCGACTTTAACGAGCACGTGAGGAACTTAGAAAGAGTGTTTGCCAAATTGAAGCTCGCGAACCTGAAATTGCATGCCAAGAAGTGTAGCTTCTTCAAGAAACGTGTGAATTACCTCGGGCATGTAATTACAAAGGATGGCGTAGAAACCGACCCTGTCAAGACAGTAGCTGTACGAGAATGGCCCACCCCGCGGAACAAAACAGATGTTCGAGCGTTTCTTGGTCGGTGCTCATACTACCGCCGCTTCGTGTATGACTTCGCGGGAGTAGCCAAGCCTCTACATCGGCTGACGGAGGACAAGCGTTCGTTTCAGTGGACTGAGGACTGTGAGAAATCGTTCCAGGAACTGAAACAACGGCTTTGTGAAACACCTGTATTGGGCTACCCGGACCAAGTCGGCGAGTTTGTGGTGGACACAGACGCAAGCAACATCGCCATTGGAGGTGTGCTGTCACAACGGAAGGGGGACAAGGAAGTTGTGATAGCGTATTTCAGCAAGGCTCTGTCAAAACCAGAAAGGAACTACTGTGTAACCAGACGCGAACTTCTGGCCGTAGTGAAGACAGTACGACACTTCAAAAAGTATCTCATCGGAAGGAAGTTCAAGCTACGGACAGACCATGCGGCGTTGAAATGGTTACTTCAATTCAAGGATCCCGAAGGACAAGTCGCTCGGTGGATCGAGCAGTTACAAGAATTCGATTTCACGATCGAACATCGACGAGGACGGATGCATGGCAACGCTGACGCACTGTCACGCAGGCCGTGCCCTGAAGATTGTAAACACTGCTCGAGGCGTGAAATCGGTGATTCTGTCATCAAAGTGATTACAACTAACAACCTTAGTGACGAATGGGCGAACGAGACGACGAGAGACGAGCAACTCAAGGATAACAACTTGGCGCCGATAATGGAATGGAAGACGCAGAATGTTCCAAGGCCCGGCTGGAATGTTGTATCAGCCATGAGTTCCACCACGAAAAGCTACTGGGCGCAGTGGGAAAGTCTAGTGCTGCACAACGGGTTGCTGTACCGCAAGTGGGAGTAGCCAAGTGGACAGGAGACATTGATGCAGCTGGTCGTGCCTAGGTCAAAGGTGCGCGCAGTGCTTGAGTCCGTGCACGATGGATCCTCGGGAGGACATCTGGGCATGAATCGAACCCTGGCGAAAATCAGGAAACGATTTTATTGGGTTCATTGCCGGCAAGATGTCGAGGATTGGTGTCGCAAGTGCACAGTATGTGCGGCCGTGAAGGGACCTACGACACGTACGAGGGGACGTATGCAGCTGTACAATGTTGGCGCTCCATGGGAACGAATTGCGGTGGACGTTGCTGGACCGTTCCCGGCCACTGAAGACGGGAACAAGTACTTCATGGTCGTGATGGACTACTTCACGAAGTGGCCGGAGGTCTTCGCAATTCCCAACCAGGAAGCGACAACAGTGGCGACTAAGTTGGTCAACGAAGTATTCTGATACATTCTGATCAAGGGCGTAACTTTGAGTCGCAGTTGTTCCAGGAAGTATGCCGTCTCCTGGGAATAAATAAAACGAGGACTACGGCGTATCACCAACAGTCCGACGGAATGGTTGAAAGGTTCAACCGCACTTTGGAGACTCATTTAGAGAAACTGGTTGAGGATTACCAGAGGGACTGGGACCGATATATTCCCTTGTTCTTGCTCTCATATCGATCCGCAGAGCATGAAAGCATAAAGGTGACTCCTGATTATGCCAACTTTGGGAGAGAGCTCCGACTACCAGTTGACCTCCTGACCGGCGGACCTCCGGATGCGCCGCAACCTGTAAGTGGCTACGTATCGAACCTGAAAAACAAGATGTGCGACATACATGACCAGATTCGTCAGAGCAGTCTTGTGGCCAGTACAAAGATGAAGACCAGGTACGATAGGAACTTCAATAGTAACGGTTTTGACGAGGGATCGTTGGTGTGGCTGCACAACCCGAAACGCCGAAAAGGCAAATCTCCCAAGCTGCAGAACCGCTGGGAAGGTCCGTATAAGGTCATCACGAGGATCAATGACGTGACCTATCGGACAGTTAAAGGTTGTCCATATTGATCGACTGGCTTCTTACAAAGGCTCGAATATTGCTCGGGACGAGCAAGTCTAAGCGGGGGGCAGTGTAACGAGTAGGTACTTAAATCACACAAATAAATACCTAAACACATCAAGGTCGATAGACGTCTCTAGAAACATCCAGAGAGAATGGAGAAAATGGACCGTATGTGCCTAGCCATAGGTACCAAAATCGGCCGCGGTCGGTGTGTAGGTATTTGGCGCCGAGTCCCATCGAGGCGCGTCTATAACTTTGTACAACAATCTCGGCGTGTCTCGATGTTCGGTGGGCAATATAAACAGAGGATCTTGACCGGAAATAACACAGTGCGAATAAGAGCGATCAAAGCGAAACAGTGAAGTGGAATTTAGTGCGAATAAGTGTTATTCTATAGTGTTCATTTATTTAACTGTATTTTTGGTGGTGTTAAAGTAAAGTTTGTCTATTTAATCGGTATTTTAAATCTCTTCGAACCCTAGCTCGTAACAGTATGGTATGGTGCAGCTCAGGATGCCAATGGTTCATATCCCATCCACAGCAGTATTTTTTTTATTTTTCCATAATTTTTTTTTATTTACGTTATTATATTTTGTCTCTCAGGGCAGCTAAATCACTTAAAAGGGAAAAATAAATTACTTTAAAAAAAAAGTGTACCGACTTCAAAAATTTGCACCGAAAAGTAAGAAATAATAAATAATTCGTCGTAGAATTTGAAGATGGTTGGTGCCAAATTAGAAACAACTTAGTTCCCAAATTCACTAATCTAGACAATTCATTAGGAACCTGCGATCATCAGTACAAACATAGATAATATTGAACAGATATTTATCTTCTTAGATGTTTATTACTTTGTATCCTAATTTGGCACCAACTATCTTCAAATTCTACGACGAAATATTTATTATTAGCAATTATTGTATAGAACGATACCAGGCAAGTTTACTGTTTTTGTTCGCGAATTTCACTATGTATAATTTCAGGTACAACTTTAGAATCCAACATCAGGTGTTCTAAGTCTCCAAATTTAAATAATTTTCTTCGCCATACGAAAACACCTGAAATCGCTTTACAGTTCAGGACTAGTAAATTTTGTTAAGTTTTTAAATATGTAGGAAAAGAAAAGCAGTGTAGGGAAATCACTGTAAAAATTAATGAAAATATATATTTTTTGCAAATATGTTCCTGGATTGGAAACTGAATTTAAACATTTTTAAAAAGCCATTGCCCTGTGAGCTTGTAGTTAAAGCTCCTTAAAGGTATTACGTTTTAATAGTGGTAACTGTTCTGAAAATTGGAAAAGTTTCCTTGTTAAGAAGTAAGTTCGGCGGTGCATTTCGTCGCGTCTCCTTCAAATTTAACTGGAAATACTTCTACAAGATTGTATAGGAATTTAAATCTTGCTTTATGAATTTGTTTCAGAATGTAAACCATATAAATGGATAATTTTCAAATAGGAAATAATAGGGGACATGTAAAATACGAAAATACGCTCAATATGTATTTATTTTTACAACAAATATTAATCGTACAATGCAACATAGAAAAATGATCTATCTTTCACAACGAAACCGATTAAAAATCTGAATAAACTAATGCAAATATTAACTCACAGCTCAAATATAATTTGAATAACATTAAATGCTTAACTTTAGTGTATCACAAAACATCTAGTTACACATACAAAATGAGATCATAATTTAAAAATATTTTATTAAAGATGAAGAAGTGGGAAGAATTTGAAAGGGGCGTAGTATAAAATTGGCAAGGGCTCATGCTTTTGGTATAAAGGATAGGGTTTAGGTTTAGATTAGGTATAAAAAGGTAAAAACACTAAAGGTATCTAGGGTGTATATACAATAGTTTAAACATACAATATCTCATTACAACTTTCTGTTTCATTTTCTTAACTGCTAAAATGTTCACAATATTTAATATTAATCTAAAACATTTTTATGAAACTGATATTCTAATAGCTTAAATAGCATCTCTTTCACTAACTTCAACAGCTTTTAAATCCCTCAAAACATTTTCTGAAAATGGGATATTTACTTAATCAATGAAATCGTTTTTATACAACGTTTAATAATCGATTTCTAATACTCTTTTCTACATTCAGTTTAGATGCATACGTTTAAATAAGTACATCAATTTTGATTATTTAAATTCATTTGTCCATATACAAACATTGTATAACATTTCTCGTGCTTGGCACATATATATCGTGATAAACATTTATTAAAAAATTGTAACTACGAATACCTATATTTTATTTCTTTATAATAAGTAAGTGTATTTTAACTTTTTTTTTCTTAACAACTAATACATTTGACTAGAAGAAATGTAATATAATTTTATATTCATTGATGATCCTAATCTATTAGGTCATTTTCATTAGGTCAATCGAAGTGAAAGTTTAGTTCTTTAAGCGTAGTCTTCAGTCTTCTGCCTTTGCATTTTTAATTTTTTGGGAGCCCTTGTTAGTAGGGCTACTTACAACGCATTTGTTAAATCTATTCACAACATCTCTAACTTTACCCTTGCTAATTACAAGTTCTTTGTCATACGTTGGTGTTATAAGACCTTTGTTGCCTCCATTGCAAAACGATTTTTTTGATCCATGGCTGCTACAAGCAAAACTAGCGCTTTGAGATTTCCTAAACTCTTTTACAGCGATATCGATGTTGTTAATCAAGTCTTTAGCTACAAATGTAGCTATTTCATGCTTTATGCGCTCTCTTTCATTTAATATCTCTAGAGGTCTGTGATTTTGTTTATGTTTTATGGTATTCTTCTCCGGGCTGGGGTTGTGGGTGGCAGCCGGGCTGTCAGGGCCTTGTAATGTTATGCTCGGGTTAATTACGACATTATTTTGGGGTCTGTGATTTTCGTTAAAATATTCCTTCAAGGTCGACGACGCTTTTTCGCCCAAAAGCCAATATGTTGTCATTACTCCTTTACCCTAGAAGATTTTATTATTTAAATTACTTTAAGTTCAATATTTAAATAGATCTATCAAAGAAAAACATTACCTTCATAGTTATTTCTCCTCTGCATTCCAAGTCAAAGCAGTCATAGATGTCAAGAATTTCCTTCGTCTTGGGGCTGACATGGATTTTTAACGCTTCGCCATGTGACTCCATTCGTGAAGCTGTATTCACAGTGTCCCCGAAAAGACAATATCGTGGCATCTTAAGTCCAACAACACCAGCAACGCATGGTCCTGAAATGCATATTTTAATGTACACTGTGGATCAATCATACAGTCTTGAATTCTAGTTGTATTGTCACGATTAATGTTGACATGAACCATAGAAGAGTCTCCCAAGTTCCTGACAAATCCTAATCACCAATCTCGTTTAAACGACAAATACATCACATACTTCTATTATATGCTGTGCTTATAACATTTATGTTCTTTCAAAGTAGATTTACAAGCACCAGAAATATCCTCCCTCGTTTAAAACATATTTACCGGTATGCATTCCAATTCTAAGCAGCAATCGTTCTCCGGGTCGATGTGGCACAGTCTTCGCACGTACGGCTCCCAGTAAAGCTAGCGACATCCTAGCAATTTCCGCCGCATGTCTGTTGCCATTTCGCATAGGCAATCCCGACACAACCATGTAAGCGTCACCTATGGTTTCAACCTTAAAAATATAAAAATATAAATGCTTAGGGATGGATCCTTAGTCACTAAACGTCTACTGGAGTGACTTAAAAGCCGAGTGGTTAAGACGTCTGGTATTAACTAGGCAGACCCCGGGTTCGATACCAGATCCCGGCCATGTACCAATGTGTTTTTTTAATTAAAAACTTATTTACATAATCCGACAAACCACACTTAGAGGCTTTTCCATCTAAATATATCTCAACAGAACTAGCCACTCGTTAGGTATAGCCTCACAAATACCATCGGCTAAACGAGGGAGACTTGAAAGCAACGGAAGACCGCTGGGTACCCTGGAACCGTAACACAACCTACCCGGGAAGAAAGAAAAAGAAAGGTGAAATTAAAACAATCTATTTTCTTACCTTATAGACATCAAAGTTTTCTATGATAGAATCAAAGCTTGTGTACAGATCATTGAGCAAATCTACCACTTCTAGAGGAGTGGATTCTGCTGAGATCTGCGTGAAGCCTATGATGTCACTAAAGTATATTGTGACCTGGTCATAGGTCTCTGCCATCACTGGTTGACCCATTATGAGTTGCGATGCCACTGACCTGAAAGAAACGTTGTGTATTAGCCCGAAAGACAGCACATGCACACATCATATATAATATGAGTTCACATAAAAAACGAGACGCAAGAAATTCTTGCTAACTCATCAGGGATGTTATTAACTGCCTGGCCCTATTCATAACCTTTATTTTTAGGATATATTAAATGATTATAAACAATTATGTATGCATTGTGAATTTAGTATGTCATCATATAAATTTAGTTTTTTTCTGCAATATTTGCTGTAAAGGTTCTTCATGCTACGCATAAAGTCATATTTTCACCATATTTACCCAGTCTTGATTACTAAGAAGTGAAAATCCTGCTGAAATATCTCTTATCTGATATAAGGTAGGTACCTACTGCTTAAAACCGTACTGAAGTTAAATCCGATGAATTATGTATCGCGTACCCTAAGCTTTGAGCTAGAAGGGTCTATGAATGGAAATGCATGCATTAGCATTAATAAACTGTATGACGATTATATTACACCCATTGTGTGATTTGTAAAACCACACAAAAAGCTTATAAAATTTGTGAAAGGGAAGACTTTGTTAAATTCTCTTATTTGAACTTGGTCTGGCATTGGATGTTGGTCTAGATGACAAAAGCCAAAAAATTTAAGATAAACCATAGGATCATAATATCTTCATTGAAATCTACCTTAGCATATCGTAATTGAGTAATTAATGTAAAAAAACCAATGCTTACTTTGGAAGCAGTTGATAGAGAAGTTCCTCGCATTTCCTTTTTTCCTCCAAATAGTCTGAGGTGCGTTCTTCAACTAACGCTTCTAAGTTATTAGCGTATTGTTCAACCTGCGTCAATAGTGTGTCCAGTCTTGTGGATGTTTCACAGTCTCTGGTGGAGAAACAAGTTTTTTTATTTGATTTAAAATGATGATTGCACCTACATTTGATTTAAACAATTACACCGACATTACAAAATAACTAAGGAACTTTGACATTATTTGGTTACTTCTCGACTCCCAAAACTCGTAGCGTGATGGTTTATGCACCAAAACCTTCCTCGTAAATCAATTACAAATCATCCAGTAGATTTTGAGTCTATACGGGACAAACATACAATATTTTTTATATATAGATAGATTGTAATAATATGTATTATTTATTTTCTCAATTAGTTGCAGAAAAGTCGTGAATTTGTTCCTAAAAAGTGGCAATACCCTAGTTACATACAGGCACAGAATATACAATAGTGCTAAAATTCACCTTGGACCTTTTAAACTACTATTCATAATATCTAAATATAATATACCTACCAATAGTTATAAATGCTGATACATACTTGTTGATTCTGTGTATATTTTCTTTGAGCGCAGAAAAATCTGGACGATCGTCGTCTGGCATTGTCCAGGGAGGTTCGCCTGTCAAAGATTGTCTTGGAGACGCTGATAGTGGCGAAGTTCCTCTGTTACGCATTTCTGCACTTCCTGTTAATTAAAATAATAATTAAACATGTTCCTGGTTTGGGATTTCGAGAGGGTAACTTGTGGGAACTATGCGAGTAATTAATTTCAGTAATGTCTAAGATTCTGTATCTGATTCTTGAGTCAATACTTCAAGAGTCTCTCAATAAAATGATTATTCTTTTGGGAATTTTCAAAGAGTATTTAAAATTATGTATAGAATTTTGAATAACATTGAAATGTTTCTTATAGTAGTAACATTGTCAAGCATGATTCATGTAATCTCAATTCTAGAGAAACGATCGAAAAAACATACTTAAGTAATTTCAAAGAAGTCTTCTTTCAATATCAATTATCTATCTATCTATCATCACGCCTTTCATCCCATTTGTTACGATCCTGACATACCTCTTTCGCTCCTTTTATATTTATCATACTTTTAAAATTTCCATTACATTTTTTATAAGTTCAATAAAAGAACACCTAGTTCGACCTCTGCCAGCATTTCCTTTCACTTCAGCCATAAAACCTTTTTAACCGAACTTCAAAACAGAAGGAGGAGGTTCTCAATTCGTCGGAATCTTTTTTTTTTTATATATGTTCCCCGATTACTTGAAGACGCCTGGACCGATTTGGATTTTTTTTTTGTTTTAAAGGGTATACTTCACAGGTGGTCCCATTTTTTTAAAGTGAAAATTGGTTCAGTAGTTTTTTAGAAATATTGAAAAAACTGACTTTATAAGTACGTTTTTCTTAATATCTCTATGAAATATGTACCCATTTTGACGACTTATTTTTTTAAGGATATAGTAATTTTTCGACATTATCTTACAGACATAATGACGAAAAGCGGTTCAGTAGATTTTCAAAAATTCAGTAATTTGTGTCTGTTTACGGCTGAAAATTATGTATCAGAGAAAAGCCTTAGCAATGGTTGCTATTGACACGAAGTTGTCAATTTTTGTATCGACGGTGGTCTAACGGCTAAAGGTATGGTATGGTATGGTGCAGCTCAGGATGCAAATGGTTTAAATCCCATACACAGCAGTTTTTTTTTTTTTTTTTTTCCATATTTTTTTCTTATTTGAGTTATTTTTTGTCTCTCAGGGCAACAAAATCACTTAAAAGGGAAATACCGACTTTAAAAACTTGCACTGAAAAGTAAGAAATAATAAATATTTCGTAGTAGAATTTGAAGACGGTTGGTGCCAAATTAGAAACAACTTAGTTCCCAAATTCACTAATTTAGACAATTCATTAGGAACCTAGGATCATCAGTACAAACATAGATAATATTGAACAGATCTTTATCTTCTTAGAAGTTTATTACTTTGTATCCTAATTTGGCACCAACCGTCTTCAAATTCTACCACGAAATATTTATTATTTCTTACTTTTCAGTGCAAATTTTTGAAGTCGGTACACTTTTTTTTTAAAGTTAATTTATTAGTCAATCTTTCATTCTTCATTCTTTCAACGTGTCCAAACCAGCGGAAACTACTTCTTTTAATTTTAGTCACAACATCTATCACTCCGCATTCTTCTCTAATATCAATTACTGAGGTAGAAAATTATATATATGTATTATCGCTATTAAGAAAACTGTACGGTATTTTGTGATTACTATACCTACTCCCCATGGGGATGAAAAAGTATCACGATAATGAAACAAGACAAGGTTTTTAGGGAAAAAAATGGAAAATTCGGGAAAACTAAACGTGATTTTTTCTATGGGATTTTTGTATGAACTAAATTAATATGGGATCCACGGGCGAACCCTGGACCAAAAGCTATAGTATCTATTAAGTATATTTCTGTGATTTTAAAATAATACCAATTTTTATATCGTTAGAGAAGAATGTGGAATGAAAGATGATGAAGACTAAAATGCTGGAAAAGTATTTTACGCTGATTTGGACACGTTGAACGAATGAAAGATTATAATAATATATTGTGTCCGTCTCTAAAACAGCTGAAAGAAATAAAATGATACTGAGCAATATTTTACAATCGGCTCTTTCAGGGTTTCGAAGATGGAAAACCGTGTGAAGTCAGGATCTATTGCTAGTATGATGTCCATATCATACTTTAAATCACGTTAAGTTTCCAATCGAGACCATTGAGAACACCTGTTACGTAAACAAAGTTAATATTTGAACGAAAGCTCTTTTATTATTCGGTACAAGACAAAACAAGTTTTCCTTTACTTTATACGTTCTCAGCAAAATATTCTACAAAGCGTTTTGTTTGCGATTGAATAAGCAAAAGGATGTTGTCTACTCTAAGCTCTCTGAAGTTTAGACACAATTATCGTTACCTTGGTTTTTCCGTTATTTTCTAGTTGTGCATAATGTGTTTCGTGAAACTTTTTAGTTTGCTAGAGTAAATTACAGATGTTAAATAATTCAGGTGAAATGGTGCAAGTTTTCATGGACGGGAGAATAATTATTACTGTGTAGTTACAAAAATATAGTCATTTCAGGAGCAACTCAGCCCACAGCCCATTTAGTCAACTCAGCCCATACTCCAGTAACTCAGCCTGCGGGCTCAGCTGAGTCCTTTAAAATAGGTTTGTTAAATAAATTATAGACGTCATCTATCAATACATTGGAAAACTAAGTTTTTTTTTTGTTTTTACCGGTGCATTGCTTCTTCTAAAAATAACAGATATTAACGAGAATGTGTGATATAAAGCGTATTGACCACATCCGGAACGATGTCATTAGAGAAGAATGCGGTGTAAAAGATGATGTTGTGACAAAAATGAAGAAAAGTAGTTTACGCTGGTTTGGACACGTTGAAAGAATGAAGAATGAAAGATTGACTAAAAAGGTTTATATGGCTGAAGTGAAAGGAAATGCTGGCAGAGGAAGACCTAGATGTACTTTTACTGAACATATAAAATATATGTTGATCGATGGAAATATTAAAAGTACACACAATCGCCGAGCATGTATGAAAGGTATGATGAATATAAAAGAAGCAAAAGAGATATGTCAGGAACGTAACAAATGGCATTCGATTGTCTCTGCCTACCCCTCTTGGGATGAAAGGCGTGATGATAGATAGATTAAAGAAGTGACACATCTAGGTCCATTAAGTGCAGCAACGGGCTTGCCACCTGTTCTGTTCAATACAACTAGCAAAAAGTGGACACTGTTACTGGTGTATCTGGCCACACCGCAAGGTATATGGGCCGTGAAGGTGTGTGTTGTTGTTTTGTGTTTGTTTTTAAGTGTCTAATTATTTCGGTGGGACTATATTTACGCTTGAATTTATCCTCGAGCACAGCGGCGCAATAATCACAAGCGAGCGTGCAGTGCGGACGACGTGGTTCAAGTAGAGGGCTGACAGCTCGCCGAGGGCTGGGCGAGTCTGCACCTCCGGGCGGCACCAGTGACATCCTGGAAAATTTTAACATTACAAAAAATGTTCGAGAATTAATATGCTGTTATAAGACTTAAACGTCTGGTTCGATCCCGGATCCCGGCCATGAACCAATGGATTTTTTAATTAAAAACTTATGTACATATTCCAACAAACCACACGTAGAGGCTTTTCCATCTAAATATATCTCAATAGAACTAGCCACTCGTTAGGTATAGCCTCACAAATACCATCGGCTAAACGAGGGAGACTTGGTCTTCCCCGCTGGGTACCCTGGAACTGTAACACGGCATCGGGAGCTAAAAAGATGTAGCAAATAGAATTCGTTCGGCAACTCTTGGTCTACAAAATTTTGCAACAGCTACGAAACCTACTTCTTTACGAGGGTGCTGATCACGAATTTCGTGGACAATTTTTTTTTTATTGGCCTCAACCCCCGAAACCTTATTGCAATTTGTTTCATAATCTTTAAATGATTTTCAATAAAATACAATTAATATATTAAAATATTCACCCTATTCGCCTATATCTATAATTTTTCTGGGTTAAACTATGCCCAATTTATCTGTAGGTAATCCACTTGTGTCACTGTAATTTAGCATATAGATATTATTGAATATATGTAAGTGAAATAGCTGTTATTAAATATTTTTTTAAATCACTGTTATACCATTACCCTTCAATTAAACGTCTTGGGTTTTTTGTAGCTTATTGAAAATTCAAAATAAAAATTATTTTATGATTTTTTTTATTGGTAAATTTTTTTGAATTTTCAATAAGCTACAAAAAAACCCAAAACGTTTAATTGACCTATGCCTATGCCCTATGGCCCTTTTACGGTAGAAGGTGGTAGCCACCCTTGGTAAGTTCCAGGGGGAATACATTGTTTTTCAGCCGCTCTCATGAAAAAAAGTCACTTAAAAAAATTGCCGAGAAACTTCATATAGATAGTACGTGTGTTGCAAAGATTTTCATTTTAATGAATAACATAATACGTTCTCAACAAAAAAATATAGGTTGTTGCGCCGATTTCAAAGTTGATTAAAGAAATTTCGTAAAGCAAATTAGTGTTTTGTTGTTTGGCTAAAGTTAAATCGACTTTGCCAAAACTGTAGGTACTAGGTGACATTATCAAATAGCCGTTATAGGTAGAAAAATCATTCAAACGAAGACAAATATGTGTCTAGACAAAGGACACAGAGCACTCTCCAGTCAACATCGGACGACAAGTGACCTACTTCCCACACATGCGCCCTATTAACAACTTTACACATCGCTTGTGTCACAGTGTAGAAAGAGCTCAGTAAGATAAATAAAAATAACGGCGAGCCATCTAAGCATGGTCGAGTGGTTTAAACTATCGCGGACATGTACTAATGGAGTTTTTAAACTAAAAAACTTATTTATGTACAATCAGGAACAGCTTGGTTGTTTCATAGTTTCATTTCTAATGCCGACCTATCACATTAAAGCTCAATGACATTCAAATAGGTATGAAACAATCAGATCAAATCACAACTGACATAGATTTCATTTTCGTTTTCATGTTATTTTAAAGTGTTAAGCGAAATTTTTTTCTAGTGGTCCTTGCAATTATGCTCCTAATAGTACATAATCCGACAAGACTTTTCCATCTAAATATACCTCAACAGAACTGACCACTCATTAGGTATGGCCTTACAAATACTCTGGGGTCGATAACTAGGGGTAGAGCAACCAGTTAATGTAAAAAAATCGAGCAACGACTTGTATTATGTAACTGTGTATTATGTGCACTTAGAATTTTACACTCACTATTGTACATTCACAAATACATGACACTTATACTAATAAATGGTAATCAGTTAATGACATAGAGTACTAAGCCTAAGGAGGGGCCATAGACGGGCTCCCCCTTTCGCCAATTTTTTGCTCTTTGACCAGTTAAATGGACCCCCCCCAAAAGTGGTAGTAAAAATGTTCGGTGATTTACACGCTTACACGCCTCCTTTGGTATAGGTATACTGAAAGTTTGGTGTACATTATCTTACAAACCACACTTCTATCTAAATATACCTCAACAGAACTGGCCACTCATTAGGTATAGCCTCACAAATATCATCAGCTAAACGAGGAGTTTCGGGAGCTTTGAGGCAACCCGTGAAGAAAGAAAAAAAATACACAAACCATATTGATGACTAAATTATAGTACATTACTGCCGCGGTCTATAATAACTACTTTGCTGGTCGCGCTGATGATGGCCGGACAGCGCAGCTCCAGGCCGACACAGCGCGGTCAGCGTGCAGCACTTGATGGACGAGCTAAGATAATTTACAGCGAGGACAGCAAGGGCTGCAATTATGGCTAAGCTGGAAGGCCTAGAGTGTAGCTAGGCTAGCTCGAGGCAATCATAGCGTGACCAGCGAAGCAGTCATAGTGGGCCAAGGCTTGTATAGTGCTTTACTCAAAAATGCAAGTACCTAATCTAAATAAAACCAGCAAGTAATTTAAATAAAATATATATAAATTAACTAGAAATTAATTAAAATGACAATTATTAAAAATCTTTTTGTACCTATCTCTATAAATACAAACAGCTGTGTTTTAAATAAAATGTTTTTGCATTTGATTTTTTAAAACGTTGAAACGTCAAAATAGCGGCCGGCAATACTTTGCCGGCCTGTTAGAGCGACCAGCAAAACTTTGCCGGCCGCTCCTTGAAACAGAACGGCAAGGTCGACTTTGCTCAAACAAGGTTGTCAAAATAATGACCACATTACATGCATTTTTGAGTAAATATGTTTAATATAATATCAATTTCGCACAAACCATTGCGTTGTTTCAATGTAACAATCCCATCATTTATTACATGCTTTTCACTTCATCAGTTGAATCAATTGCCTGACATTAGCAAGATCCAGGAAAGAACTGATGACAGATTGATCGTGTAATATTCACCTCCCATGCAAAATCAGTGACATAATAGGTATGTTATTATTTTACTGTTCTTTTTTTACTATGCCTGTGTTTATAAAACACATACCTATATGTAAAGGTTTCATAGGGGTTTGCTGCCCGAACTCTGTCTGTGGTTTTAAATGTTGACCACATTTTTCGATTGAGGCCTTCAATTCTCACGAGTGCGAAAAATGCTAAGAACATGTGCTTTAATCGATTCCTTATGCTTCGGAGGGCACTAAAAGTCGGCTGTCCGCGCTAAAAAAAACTGGCAAAAGTAGACACTGTTACTAATGTCTCTGGCCATACCGCAAGTTATATTTGTTTTGTAGAGCTTTACTACTAAACGTATCTTATAGATAAATAATTATTTAGTTATAAATAATAACTAGATGACCCGTGCGAATATTTCGCACCGTTAATGGTGTCAATATTGTTGTCATATTTCAACTGATGATTTCGTCTCTTACAAAATAAATAAATTAGTATTTTTTTGATTATTTTTACTTTTATTTAAGTATTTGTTTATTTTTCGTAATAAGAGGGCAAAATAATCTTCAAAATAGCGTGTCAAACGTAACTTTGATACAGTATTAAGGGAGATATTTAATACTGACAAAAAACACCTTTGATAAATATTATATAGAGATGTTTTGACCCTTTTCAACATATTGAATGACAAATTTGTTAGAGAGTGACGATACTTCTTAGAGATACAGTATTAGGAATAATAAATTTCTTTATTTATAAGTTGTCAAGCAGTTGTTTTCGTGTCCAATTCACGTTCTGTGGGCGTAAAGAAAATCAATAACTTCTTAAAATAATGTAGAGATTTTATGATAGAATATCATCTGATAAAAACAGGCTATGTTTCAACTTTAAATTATATAAAATAAGTAGCACAATTTTAAGATGTTCAAAGAATGATAGCATCAGCCAAAGGAGGAAGTCCTTATCTTTCGCTGGATATCTTGGAACCAATAACACGATAAGGCAAATGTCAACATCATCACTATCTTATCTTCACTACATACATATTATTATTATAAAATAAATTCCGTCGCCGCGCCTGTCTGTGCCCTTTTCACGGAAAAACTACTGAACGTATTTTGTTGCAGTTTTCACTATTAGATAGGTTGATTCCCCGGGAAGGTTTACGAGTATTAAAAATTTACCTATCATGTTTAGGAGCTGAGCATTATCAGTGCAAGTGAATCTGGTCGGGGAAAAAGTTAGCCTTAGCGAGTTTTCATGGTATATGCTGTCGAATCCGTCAGAGATATAACAAAATGATGTTTGAAATAATTGTGTTGATTAAAATAATCTACAAGAAAATCGTCTATAGCATATATCGGTCTCTAATAGATAAGTAATTATAAGCGTATTTATGTAATTATTCATTGTAACCGTGCGAAGGCAGGTGCGGAGTCGCTAGTGAATTTATAAAAAAAAAAGCTCTTTTAAACTTCATCTGAGCTAATAATTTTAAAAATAAAACAAAGTAAGTAAAATACCGGTTCCGTACTTCAATTTGAGAGTATTCACCAGGTATAAACCTGAAATAAATTGTAAAATCAATCAATATGCAAATATAATTTCAAACTCATCCACAAAATATATCATACATATTCAACCAAATATGAACTTTTGTTCGATAAACAAAAGATTTCACATGTCGACTCGAATTCATGAATATTGATATCGGCTAATATTTTTATCCACTTTTTTTTATTAACTAGGCGGATCCACGTTTCGATCCCGGCCATATAGCAATGGGTTTTTTTATAATTATTACATAATCCATTAGTACTGTAACGTTGTGCTCATTTAGTAAATAAATGAGACCACTTTTTCTTAAAGAGGTTTGAATAGTTGCTAACCTCCTTGCAAAAATAGTTGCTAACCTCCTTACAAAATAAGTTACTGACTACCTATAATTTAGGAATTTTTCAAAATAATCTGAATTTGGAACAGTTTCTGCTATTTGTTTATTTTCTACCATTTTTAGTCAATTCCGTTTTAGCTTTGATAAAGAGCACACCTATTTTATAAAATCAATAATGTAATACAGTGAACAAAATTCAACCAGCTGTTAAAATATATTATAAAAGAGCATGATATTTGTAAGTACCTACTATTTATGTTGTATTATGTTTAGATTCTATCATATCCTGTAAATCATTTACTTATTCATTTTATTTTTATTTTTCAGCGTGCTCTTTTTACTCCATCTTTTTACTCCATCTTTTTACTCCCTCCTTTTACTCACTTTATTCCTCTGTAACCTTTTCATTACTTAATTCCTTGTTACTGATTACTTTATATCTTTACTTCATTTGAAAACTTGAAAATAAAACAATATGGAGTAAAACATTTATTTATTTATTGTGGCTAGTTTCCCACTAAGCGACAGTACATAATCCAACAAACCACACTTAGAGGCTTTTCCATCTAAATAATAACCTCAACACAACCAGCCACTCGTGAGGTATAGCCTCACCAATACCGTCGGGTAAAAGAGGAAGACTTTGTCTTCAGATGTGTACCTACCCTGGGAGCCTTAAAGCAACCCGTGAAAAACGAAAAACATTTTTTTATGACACAAACTTTTAAATAAAAATTTAATAGAAATAGCCACATCTCGGTGTATTTCGATAACTATGTCGTAACGGATATTGATTAAAATTAATAAAGTCTGGATTCGCATAGAACGAAATATTTGAAATAAGTTTTTTTTATATATATCTTGCGCCACTTTGGATCAGACAAGTATATTTTTGTACTTCTGTATAACTTAAGCGCCAGACATGAGTGGTACAGTACGAATACAATCTTCTAACATACTAAAATAAATTGCTTAAGTTGCTTGGAAGTTCTTCTTTGTAATATAAGTAACATGAGAAAATCTTGCTTATTTTACAAATATAAATTGAATTTACAGTTATAGAACCATCAAATGAGTTTATTTTCTATCTGTACGCGTTTTATCCCAAGAGATTAAGTAGAGCATCGAATGGCATTTACTTAACATACCCCTTCCGCCTCTTTTATATTCATCATACTATAATAATATCCTAATAGGTTGCCCTCTGCCAGAATTTCCTTTCGCTTTTAATATAAGCCTTTTGCAATCCATCATCATCCTTCAACTGGGTAAAGCGTGAAAAGTATATTTTATTCAGAAGTTTTTAAAAATCACTTTTATTTAGATCTATCAAAATGTATCGTAGGATTTATATTATAAGAAATTTCTAAATATTTTCTATTATTTTATAATAATGGACTAGATGCTACAAACGAATTCGTCCGTCAGTATTTTAATACCTGCAAATATTCAAATAATTGAGCAGTTTTTTGTCTAGGGTATCTACTCAATCAGATTTTTCTTGCATGAATTATAAGAAATTTTAAGGAAGGTCTAATTTAGAACTAATTTGTTATTTAGTATAATGCAAGTTGACATATCATCTATCTATCATCACGCCTTTCATTCCAAGAGGAATCTGTAGAGACAATCGAATGCCATTTGTTACGATCCTCACATACCTTTTTCGTTTCTTTTATATAATATTACCATCGATCAATATATTTTTCATATGGTCAATAAAAGTACACCTAGGTCGTCCTCTGCCAGCATTTCCTTTCACTTCAACCATATAAACTTTTTTAGTCAATCTGTCATCCTTCATTCTTCCGACGTGATCAAACTAGCGGTTTTTTTTCGCTAAATCGTTTTGTGTATGGATCGTTCTGATTAATATTCACAACCGGCGAAAAGTGGGCATTGTTATTTCTTCTAATCATGCCGCAAGATATAAATAGCGTGATGGTATGCAATTAGAGTTCTCCATAGTAACAAAGCCATTAAAAATAAAGCAAGTTTTAGTTGTTTATGAAATGCTGTATTCCCAACTAAATAGGGGGTGAGGAGGCATTTTATGTTTAATTAAACCAGTCACGTAGTTCAACAAAGGAATAGCGTAGTCAAAGTCTACATTTTGAGGTTTACGGTAATTCTAAGCACTTAGCCGGTCACAGACTTAGGCACACATAGTAAGGCATATTATGATTCCATAGCAACCTTTGAGTGACCACACACGCAGCTGACCGTCAGTAATATGAAAGCAAAATATAAGTGGTGTTGTTTTTTTTTTTTTTTCTTCACGGGTTGCCTTGCAGCTCCCGAAACCCAGTCTCCCTCGTTTAGCCGATGGTATTTGTGAGGCTATACCTAACGAGTGGCTATAGTTATGTTGATGGAATAGCCTCTAAATGTGGTTTGTCGGATTTATTTAAAAAACTCATTGGTACAGGGCCGGGATCCGGGATCGAACCCGTGGTCTACCAGACTTCAACTAATCTCCAATAGGTGGCATCTTTTACAAAATAAATAAATTAGTCTAATTGTAAAAGAAACTTTTAATATTGATTTGTTTGTTTATTTTTCGTCATTAGCGGGACTTTAAAATGGCGTATCATATCCCTTCCCTATTAATATAAATGCGAATGTAAGTTTGTTTGTTACGCTTTCACGCAAAAACTACTTAACCGATCATCATGAAATTTTGCACATATATTCTTGGAGGTATTAGAAGTAACATAGGATACTTTTTATTATCACGGCATGACGACGGGAACGGGGTGGGCAGTGTATGAAGTGTATATGTTTGCCAACATTTTGAAATTAGAAGTCGTGGGAAACAGCTATCAAATATAAAGTAAAGAATGTGTCAAATCAAAATCTTCTTAAAAAGGAACTCTTTATACAGCCAAAGAGATCGAATATTATTCATTTCGGTCAGCTACAATTAGATACGAATTATAGGGTATATTTTATTTTGTTCGTAAATGTCCACGGGCGAATCCGGGGGCGGAATGCTAGTAATTAATATTTTATATTGAGATAGTATACAATCTGTGACGGGTTATATTCGTTTGAAATTTGAGACTTTTAAGAATCCGTAGTAGTCCATTGAAATGTTACATTTTTTTTGGCTTAGCGTGCGTTTGTCAATTTAACCTCTTTTTCCAAGATGGCGGCCGTGGGACGAGGGTTGCGACCCCACAAACTTGGATTTAACTTTACACTAACCCCCCTTCATATCTAAAAAATAAAATTGCGTCCTTTGACAAACGCAACCCCAAATGTAACTTTTCAATGGATTATAACTAAATTACGCAAAATGGAATCCTTAGGTAGTAGGTAGGTATATAGGGCGAACGGAACCTACTATTTCTATAAGGAGCGTATGGGCACATATAGATATCAAGGGGCGAAAAACGAGGGGCTTACGGGTCCGACATCTATATAGGGAAATACTAGGTTTCCGCCCCAGCTTTCCTCGTGGAAATTTTTGAAATGTGACATTTTATTCCAAAGGATTTCTAGGGTAAAAGTAGCCTATGTCTAGCAATATCAAACGATATCTGTGTAAGAAAATCCCAAAAAAAACACACTTCTAAAATAATAAAACTACTGACACCTGTTCTATTCATTATGAGCAACTGGCGAAATGTGACGTTAAATGTATCTGGCTACGCCTTGAAAATTATAAATGACGTGATGGTGCGATTTTATTTCTAATTTAAGAATATACTAAATTCCGTGGTCTCATTTTTTTTTATTTTGCATCATGCAATACTATCTGAAGATAGTTTCCGCTTTTATCACAACCATTTTGTAGGTGAATAGAACAGGGAAATTTATTTCCTTCAAGAAAATGTTATTTATGTTTCTTGAAGGAACAGCTTGGCATATATCCAAATTCAGTCTAACTTGGTAAAATAGCTGCACTTTGAAATAGTATAATGTAATTTTCAAGCTATTCCATAAACTTTGAGGGGTAAATTATATTTCTACTGTCAAACACTTCTTTATACCTTGCCGTGTGGCTATAGAGACACCAGTAACAGTGTTCACTTTTAGCCAATTGTTCATAATGAGTAGAACAGGTAGCAAGCCTGTTGCTGCACTTAATAGATCTAGAACTAGTAATATTATTAGGAAAAGTGCGGACGTCGGCTTTACGTTCCCTCCCTTAAAGAAAATTGGTGCTTAGCATTTTTGGCACGTGTGGCAATTGAACCCGGGACCTCCTGTTTTCAAGTCAACGCTCTGCCAATTAGCCTATGGACTCGAACAACATATTTTATAACATACAATATACATACGCGCCTTAGGGTGGCCTCAAATTCGTCCAATCCCCGGCGCGTCGCTGTACGGTCCACCTAAACCGACCACAGACTCGTCCAATTCTTATAACGAACGGTCCGCCTAGATCATCCGGCGGCCGGAATGGGAAATTTTCGGTGCGATGCTGGACCAATGTGTGGCCTACTTTAGATTAGGCAGAGAATGAAGAAAGACCTCACCTCTTTCGCCGATTCGCGATTTCAAGTGCCTTTTATTTTGCCTTTACTTACATTTTCTTTCTGTTCGCATAAAGAATTTGTCTCTCAAGTAATTTTGGAATGAAGTCCAGAATAGGGTTTTTACTCTAAATTCTAATTCAGGATCAAAAATGTCTCGATAACATAACGGTAGGCCTAATTATCATAAATTTTCATTTTTAAAATCCATTATTGTTTTTTTTATAGCTTTAAATTCTTAAGTATATTTATTTTCATGAAAACATAATGTTAGAGCAAGGTTTCTGAAAAATAAATAATTTTTATTAAAACATTTCTCCTTTGTGCTTAGATTAGAAGGATTCTTTCAAAGCTTTTGTTTTCGTTTTCGTTGAAATGAAATGGGTACGAAAAACATTTTTATAATCTGTTAAGCAATTTCTCTCATCAGAGTTTTAAAACATTGAAATATATCATTGAGGTTATGAAAGAGAAAAATCTACTTATTTATACTAAAAAATAGGTAAATATTTATCTGTACTAATATTATAAAGAGGTAAAGTTCGTAAGATTGGATGTAGGAGGTAATCTCTAAAACTATTTGTTCGAAAATGTCAACGGGCGGAGCCGGGGGCAGAAAGGTAGTTTAAAAATAATGTTCTTGGTACTTTCAGAACTGGCTTTATGATTTTTATTTCTTCAGCCGTTTAAACGAGATCCTTGTTCAAAATGGTGTTTAACAAGTGTTTAGCTAAACAATGTTTTATCACTCTCTACAAATCTGTCATTCAATATGAAAGACTAAGACAGAACTATGTTTAAACTAAACGCTTGTTATACACGGTTTTGTGGCACGAGGGTTAAACTCTTGCGTTTATAAATAGTTAATAAAAATAAAATAGGAACCCGGCCATGTACCTACCAATGGGTTTTTCATAATTAAAAACTTATGTACATAATCTGACAAACCACACTTAAAGGCTTCTCCATCTAAATATACCTCAATAGAACTGGCCACTCGTTAGGTATAGACTCACAAATACCATCGGCTAAGAGTGGATAAAATGGTTTCAGGAGCTGTAAGGTAACTCATGAAGAAAAAAAATTACTAAATCAATTTTCTTATGCATATAGTGAAAATCGTGATTTTTTTTGACCTTCAAAGTTTAATCCTTTAATACCCTTTAATCTTTGTCATGCAGAAATCAAATTATATATTTAATGTTTCATATCGCTTATATATTTTATATGACAGACAGTCAGATAAAAATGAAACTAGGTAGATAATAATATCTCATTTGAAAGTCCAAGGAGTAATAAATACTGCATTACTGAAACTTTCAAAAGTCAGTAAGTTCCAGTAGAAGTATAAATTTAATCTTCCGCCCAAAGTACGTTTGCATTTGAATAATTCATCTCTTTAGCTGTAGAGACAGACTCAGTCCGAGCATTTCAAATTCCGTCCCAGAGATCGTAGTCTGCAGGCAAAAGTATCTTAAA
Organism: Nemapogon koenigi; assembly: GCA_963924495.1. Taxonomy (NCBI): domain Eukaryota; kingdom Metazoa; phylum Arthropoda; class Insecta; order Lepidoptera; family Tineidae; genus Nemapogon; species Nemapogon koenigi. The sequence goes on along the minus strand of OZ004649.1, from coordinate 6,128,241 downwards.
GAAAAATAACCTCTCTTTCTATAAGTAGTATTTACTTTACTTACTATACAGCCAATATAGTACACAGGAAAATAAGTGATTTTTTTTCATTTTTTGGCGAAATGTACATTTGTGTACGTTAAATACACAAAATTAGAAAAAATCTTAAATTATACTAATAAATACAATAAGATTCTTATATAATACTAGCTGTGCCTTGCGGTTCTGCTTCTCTCCTTTGGGTCTTACCGTAATGTTATTACCTAAGAATTGGACTATCAAATCAAATGCAAAAATTTTGTTTCAAATTCTAATAGTACAAAGTATAACATTGCTTAGTCTATGTAACTGCAGCACCGCGTTGTGAACTCATTAGTCATGACTGTGTAGAAACATTTTGAATATGACTAATCTTTCAGAACGCTATTTTGTCAAGAAAACTCACTCTATCGAGTAGATAAAACTGTAAGTAGGTAATTTATTTCTCGAGATAACAAACATCATTCAGTCGGATTCGTATTACAGACTTGACGTTCACGACTTTATTCGTATTATTTGGATATTACGGGCAATAGGCTTTGATATAAAAGTAAAAATATAGATATGTGACTATCACTTTTTTGTGACACCTAATTTACGAGTCCATGGTCTCATAGATTGTCCGTCGCATTCATGAACGCTGTCGTTGCACACGTACGCCACTGAGTGAAATAATAAATTTATAGACGTTTAATTTAATAATGTTATCTTATGTGTTTCGTGGGTGCACAAATCACTGAAAACTAAACGTGTGGTCACGCTTGGTCTAGCTGCAACGGACTAATAATCTCGCCGTTTAATTTTATTAAATAAATATTATTCTCATAAATTCTTCGTAATAACTATTTTAAAACTAAGGCGCCCCAAAGGTCACTGCAATATAAACTGTTGCCCACACAACTTCCTACGCAAAGAATATTTTTATCTTAGCTTCGCATGTGTCAATTTACTACCCTGATATTTTTTTAATTAATTTCAAAGAGATATGAAACAAAAAGTAGATTTTAAGTCTAATTTCGGAGCTTATTCTGTATTAACATCTAAAATTCGTTTAAAAACTTAATTTAATGCTCCAGTATTAAAAATCACAGACAGACACTTTAATTTTATTTATGTACTAGCAACCCGCCCCCCGGCTTCACACTGGTACATCGGCTTACTACTTATCTATTAGAGATATATAGATTATGCTACCGCAGACTTTTTTGTAAATCATTTTATTCTACACAATTATTGTTTCCTACAATATTTTGTTATATCACTAGGGCTAATTTTTATCCCGCCTTGATATACTTATACTGTAGCGCAGCTCCTAAACATGATAGGTCCATGTTTAATACCCGTATACCTTCCCAGTGAATCAACCTATCTAATAGTGAAAATCGTAACAAAATCGGTTCAGTTATTTTTGCGTGAAAAGGTCACAGACAAACAGAGGTGGCGGGGTTTGTTTTATAATATGTAGTGATGATAAAAATAAAACCTTTTTAAAACTCCTGTACTTCCACTTCAATATGAAAATTGCTCTCAGCAATAGTATTATCTATAAATAACAACGTAATGCCAGGCACTTACTTTGAAATGATTCTACGAGAAAATCTAAATACATTTTCTATTTTATTTTTATTCGCTTTGGAAGAAAGAAAAGTGTTCTTTAGTTCGTGAGCTATTATTTGTAGGAATAAAATGTAATTGAAATTCAATATAATAAAATTCCACTAAGTATGTGCTGTCTGATCCGCCAGAGATATAACAGAATTATTTAGATACGGATGTATGTATGTTTGTTACTCAATCAGGTCAGAACAGCTGAACGGATCTGGATGAAATTTGGCACAGAGATACATTATAGTCTGGAATAGCACATTACACAGATCTACTTTTTATCCTGGAAAAATGTATGGCTCCAGTGGGATTTATTTTTGTTTTTCACGCGATCGACACGATATTTTGCATAGTGATAGTTTAGGGATCATAGAATGACATTACTTTTTATACCGCGAAATCGGGCGGGGTAGGGGCAAATTACAGCCTCGGGATTATTTCTTTTTGCATCTATTTCCACGCGGGTGAAACCGCGGACAGATGCTTGTCAAGTATTTCATAAAATTCAAAAGTAGGTAATTCCAAGTTCTAAAGTAGGTACCTACTTGAACTTGCCATGTTTAAGTGTTTCATTAAATTAAATTAAAATACAATTATAATCACGATTGCCTGGGAAAAAGTGTGCGTTTATTTATTAACTAAAATACAAATCACAAAGGTCTGACTCGGGAGTCCAACCATGGCAGCGACTACTTATAGAGTAAACTAGAACATGGAACTATACAAAATTTATTTACAATTGGCAAGTTTTTCCATAGAATTGAAAAGGGATTTTTTTTACGGGTTTCTTACGTGTTATCGGTCCCAGGGTACCCAGCGGAAGACCAAGTCTCCCTCTTTAAGCTGATGGTGTTTGTGACGCTATACCTAACGAGTGGCCAGTTCTGTTGAGGTATATTTAGATGGAAAAGCCTAAGTTTTCTTGGGTACATAATTTTTAATTACAAAAACCCATTGGTACATGGCCGGGAACGAACTGTGTATGTATGTAAATGTATTTACAAATGGCAAGTTTTCCCTATACAATTGAAAAGGGAATTCAACTTCGAAACTAAAACATTTCTGTATCCTAAACTTTGTAAATAAGAGCGTAAGTAATTTATCGCATTTGTAATTCCCAATGGACGTTTTTGGAGAGGTAGCTGTAATCGACAACACTATAGTAAGACCGCTAAGGAACTAAAAGGTGTCAGGTTCGATTTTTATTGGTGGTCGAGTAGGTAAAACGTCGGCTCACAACTGAGAAGTCGCGGGTTCGATCCCCACATCCGACCATGTACCAATGAATAGGTTTTTATAATAAAAAATCTATGTACATTATCCGACAAACCGTATAAAGAGGCTTTTCCATTTACATACCTCAACAGAGCTGACCATTAGTTAGGTATAGCCTAAAAAAATCTTCGGCTAAGTGAGGAAGACTTTGTCTTCGGCTGGGTACCCTGGGGCCGGCAACGGTTCCCGGAAGCTGTAAGGCAACCCGTACAGATTTTATTTCAAAAATATGACGCATTTTCCTTTAACTTTTAAATAACGATACTTCTTGAAAAAATTCTGAAAGAGGAAATACTTAATATATCTGTGACTAAAATATTTTTATATGAAATTGTCTATTACTAAATTACTAAATCAGCTACTTTTTAATTTAGATCACGTAAAATAAAAAACGTAAAATAATTATTTTCTATCTATCTATCTATCTATCATCACGCTTTTCATCCCAAGAGGGGTAGGTAGAGACAATCGAATGCCATTTGTTACGATCCTGACATATCTCTTTCGCTTCTTTTATATTCATCATATCTTTGAAAGATGATGTTGTGACTAAAATTAAGAAAAAGTAGTTTACGCTAGTTTGGACACTTTGAAAGAATAAAGGATGAAAGATTGACTAAAAAGGTTTATACGGATGAAGTGAAAGGAAATACTGGCAGAGGACGAACTAGGTGTACTTTTATTGAACATAAAAAATATATTGAACGATGGAAATTTTAAAAAGTACACACAGTCGCCGATTGTATAATTATTTTCATTTCTCCTTATGACTGTCGGCAGTGAAGATCTATATAAAAAAATAAACATATTGCTTCTAAAATATGATAAAACGCTGTTGTCATCGGTTTGAACCGCTGCTGTTATGTTATCTGTCTGAAAGATAACACCTGAATCGCCTGAAAATGTGTTTTCCGAGATTTCATCCTAACCGATTGATATCCCGACCCGAAAACTCCCTATTCAATGACTTTCATGGAAATCGTTATAGCAGTTTTCAAGCTAGTATATTTATATTCACGACTATCTATCCGTCCCGGCTTTGCTCTCCAGTTTCCGGCCCTCTGTTTATCTCTATTCCTTTATTGCCCGCTACTTCATACGCGTTGTATTAGGAATACAATTCACCCCCTTGGGTAGGTAGCGTGATGTTAAATAGCCTACAACCTTCCTCAATAATTGGGCTACCAAATTCCAAAAGATTTTTATAAATCGGCCTCGTAGCTTTTGAGTCAATTCATTATAGTTTTTGAGTCTATAGAACACGAACAAACAAGCAAACAAATATCATAGGTTATATATTAGATAGCCTATGTTACTCAATGATAATATAGCATTCTACTGGTAAAATAATTTAAAAAATCGATGGAGTAGTTTTTGAGTTTATTCTTAACAAACAAAAATACAAAAAATCGAATATTTTCTCTTTATAATATTATTATAGATAACTGCTTACTTAACAGTATAGAGATAGACTAATACTGATATCTAATAGCCCATAAACGAGAAAAACAAGGAATCGAGAAGTTTAAAGAAACATCTAGGTCCATAGTGCAGCAACAGGCTTGCCACCTGTTCTGTTTAATATGGACCACTGGCGAAAAGTGGACACTGTTACTGGTGTCTCTGGCTACACCGCAAGGTATAAAGGCCGTGAAGGTGTGTTTTGAGAAGTTTAAAATTGAGATCAAAACAAATTATTTACAAAAAGCAAAGTGCTTATCAGATAAAGTTCCATAGAATGTTAATAATATCTGAAAATTGCACGTATCAAAAACTTACCTACTTGTTGAAAATAAGTTAAACTTCTGTGATCCAGAGTGTTGAATTGCTTCGAGATAAAGAATACTTTCTACTTAAAAAATGGTGTATTTGAGATATAAGAATATAAACTTGAGTCATTACAGAAGAATGCGGACTGAGAGATAATATTGTGACTAAAATGAGGAAAAGTAGTTTTGACACGTTGAAAGAATCAAGAATGAAAGATTGAATAATAAGGTTTATATGGCTGAAGTGAAAGGAAATGCTGGCAGAGGACGACCTAGATGTACTTTTATTGAACATTAATGTATTGATCGATGGCAATATTAAAAGTACACACAATCACTGAGCATGTATGAAAGGTATGATGAATTTAATAAATGGCCTTCGATTGTCTCTGCCTACCTCTCTTGGGATAAAAGGCGTGATGATAGATAGAAAGGTAGACTTTACTTTTGAATTTTCAAATATAACAAAATAGATCCATTATTTGCAAAAGCAATTGGCAATTGAAAATATTTAGCGGCACGATGGCATTCGATTGTCTCTGCCTACCCCTCTTGGGATAAAACTTGAGTACGACATTGAAAAAGTACAGGATCATCTCACCTTAGCTGCGAAACCCTAAAATAGACCTTGCTAGTTTTAAATTTAAATAGTTAATTAAATGTTACCTGTATCTATAGTGTATGATAATTACAACATAACCAACTTAATATTAATTAACTTCTCTACCCTACTCTATTTACAGCTAAGTGACATCATGTCATGATATGATAAAAAGGGGCTTCTGCTTTAGTAATTGGATATTTGAGCTAGGTCCTTAAAGACGTCAAATACAAGGATCCAAACTTTGGCATCATAATGGAACTTTAAGCTGGTAGAAAATCTTATTAGCAAAGATGTTTTAAAAATACTTAATGACAATAATTCTGTCAAAGTTAGTAAATTGATTAACGGTAAAAATTGACAGCGCTTTTATAAGCAAATGTAATTAATTAAGTTCACTTTAAGTACTTAATCATGTCGTAAGATGTAAAAGGGTCCGTAAAGAATTTGGGACGGAAAAATTTACAAATGCCAAGCAGTTATAACAGATAGAAAAGTATTTAAAATAGTATTCTCGTGGTTCAAACAGTGTAATTCTATTCAAAAACTTTAAGGCTTTAATATGTTGACGATTTGATTTGTATAAAAACGCTCGGGATTATAGAACGACGGAGCCGGCACGCTCGATTATCTATCTTCAAATTAGGTGAAAAAATAAAATTCACGATTAAAATGCGGACTAAAAACAAAACTCTCAAAAAACACTAACTAAAGAGTTCGTGCCATTTTGGAGAAATTTTGCAAATCATGACGACAATAGGGATTTTTTTTAAAGGGTGTCAAAAATTCATTTATTTTCAATTAAAATAATTTATTGAATCGTTATGTATCTGCACGTATTTTTTATCATATCAAATAATTCAGGAATTTTACCACTGTTAAAGCCTTAATGATTTACAAACTAAATTAAGTAGATGTGACATAAAAGACGTGAACGATTTGTTAGTTTGGGTATATTTAGTGAATAAAGGTATATTTCAAACTAAAATCAATATAACCCACACTAAATAAACCGACGAACTACAACGCCCTTTTCACATGATGCGATACATTCGAAACTACCGATAACAGCTAGTAACAATAAATAAACATAATAAAGAAGCAGGGCGACTTGTGGCGAGCCGTGGGTGAGTAACGACACCGTCGAACCCGAGTGCTCCAGAGAATAGGTTGAGGCAGGCGACCCCGCTGCTAGACCTAAGACTCTCGCCCCTGGCTTGCCTTAATTCGTGCAGTCGTTAGAGTATAATATGATGTATTATGCTCGGGGGTGTCAGTGACTAAAGGCGTAATAACGGGGAAGCTATATGTAAAACCGGTGTCACACCTCTCGACACCCCAAGCCGCTTACATCAATGTTGCCTGTATTACTGCCGGCAGAAATGCTTAAAAACCGTGGTTGTTTTAGAAGGCCCATTTAGTAAACGGCGAGTCACCACGTGCCAATTTTACGAGAGATGAATGATACCGGCAGGTGACCGTATATAGTCTCAACCAATAAACTTGATAAACCAATACATTTAACACCCCAAAACAATAGCCCAATTTTAACTTATTTGTATCTCAGCAATAGTCTAGGCACCTGACGGGGCCTGTCTGTGAGCGCATTGTCTCTGATGCAATCAGAGATAGGTCCCGACGGGTGCTAGTCACAACACTTTAGATTAAACACTCTAAAGGGCCTCTACGTGTTGGACCTATGTCCCCATGCAAGCCTTACAAAGCCATCTGTTAAGTTTCTCAAGGTTCTATAAATAATTCAACATATCTGAACGATATAGTAAATGGATTTCTCGAGACAATTACATACTACGAATAATTTTCGGAAAACACACTTTATCGATTAAGTTTTATAGGTGCGAATTGTACCGAAAGTAAGGAAAAGCTTTTCCAAGTACAGTCGCATTCAATATTATATTCAAGAGGACATTTTGTAGGTTTTTATAAATCTGTTAAATGGAAAATATTATAATCAATTTATCATGCTTTGTAGATTTACGTGACTAGATTTTTAAAATAATAGATTCCTCAAACAAGATAATCTCAAGAAAACACGATGGAGGTTAAAAACCTTTCATAGGTTACCCACCTAAACATGTTTTTTAAAGATTAGATAACCAGTAAATCTCAAAAAAAATATTTCGCAAATTTTAAAAAAAGTGTGTCGGTGGCCGACTATTAAGACGTCTGGTATTAACTAGGCAGACCACGGGTTCGATCCCGGATCCCAGCCATGTACCAATGGGTTTTTTTATTTAAAAACTTATGTACATAATCCGACAAACTACACTTAGAGGCTTTCCCATCTAAATATACCTCAACAGAACTAGCCTCGTTAGGTATAGCCTCACAAATACCATCGGCTAAACGAGGGAGACTTCGTCTTCCGCTGGATACCCTGGAATTGTAACACGGTTTTGGGAGCTGTAAAGCAAACCTCAAAAAAAATTGAATGAACCGTACTTATTACTAGAAACAATTAATCATTCATCGGGCTATCTTATTTTTTTATAGATAACACGACATGTAATTTGCCATACACTTGTTGGAAAGTTCGTGAATGGATGTGACAAAAATAATAGTCCTATTTTTGTCACGTTATTGATAACATAGTGTTACCCAGTGGCCGTAGATTTTTCCACTTTGTAACATAGATACTTTTATGATACTGTAAGTTACTGTAATATAAAAGTAACATAAATGCAACGTAATTTATTGTAAAGCCGAGAACATAATGAAAGATTTAATAAAATTTTATATTAGAAAATTTATGAAAGGGAATATAAAGATGTTTGTTACTTTAAATCTTTATTCCTCAACTACGCTAAAACGGTTGAACAATTTTGAGTGAACAATTTTGAGTGAAATTTAGTACACAGGTAAACCATGTTCTAGGTTTTGGTAGGTAAAGCATTTCCGCTGGATATGTTGGGATATGAAATTGCGCAAAAAGCTACATTATTTAAAATAATAATAAAATCGGACCCAAACACATTTATTAAACTTAAAATAAAAATGATAAACCACAACCGTTACTGTTGTAATTTACTTAATATGTTTACATATGTATTTGTTTAGCTTACGAAAACAGGAAGGACAAACTGAAATCACTTGACTTTTTGCTACTTTTTCTTACAACTATTTTTATTTTGCATACATTAAAATTAGAGAAACATAAAAAAACTATGAAAACAAAAAAATACACTAAGTCTAGTCAAGATCTCCGCATCTCATAAAATACCTAAATGTTTTAACAAATTATCAAAATCAAAATAAAAATCTCCGATAGAAAATAAAATCTTATTCAAAAATGTCACTATCATCAAATAATATTCGGTGGAATATTTTTTTAGTAATGTTTATTTGTTTAACAATATTTATGTTATGGGTATTAAATCAATATCTTGTTTTTTTGGTATAATGAATTTCACAAATCTCATAGAATCCTTGACAGACAATTTTTGCTTAGAGTATACAAATGTCGGTATATATTATATACTAGCTAGATACTCAACGTCTGAACCGAAACACGAAACAAACTACGTATCACTTAAGAATACAATTGAAAATTCAAAATATTTTATGATTTTTTAATTGGTCAAAAATAATAAAATTATTATTATTTATAATTTTGAAGGGTAATGGTATAGCAGCGCTTTAAAAAAATTAAGAACTTTGTTATAGATTATGAAAGATACAACGGGGGCAAAGTTTAACCACCCATATTTCTTATTCAATAAAACCCATTAAAAAAATAACAAGTATTTCACTTAGATATATTGAATAAGTAACTATATGCTATATATATATACCTATACAGTGATATAGGTGGATTATTAACAGAGAAATTGGGAATAGTTTATCCCAAAAAAATTATGAACATAGGAGCCTCAACGATGAGCTGTGGTCCCTACCACTATAATAAAATATTTGAATATACAAATGTTAAAGATTCTATTAAATTGCGTTCGAGTGTACTTTTACCGTTGTTTGTTTTGTTTAGGCTATTTTCTTTCAATTACCTACTGATACTGTATCGTATAATAAAATGCTTTTATAATATTGTTTTATGTTTACTTCTGAAACAAAATCCCACTAATGTTATTAATGTCAAAGTTTTAATGGATTGTTTTTACTCAATCATGGCGTAACAGCTGAATGAAATTGAATGTAACTTGACACAAAGATAATATTAGTCTTTGTTTGTTGATGTGATTTGACACCGTGCACAGTGTTTTTCAACTTCATACGAATAAATGTTTAAGTACTTATTTTTCACCAAACCAATGATACTTTTCAGGAATTCGTTCTATTTTTGTAACCACTGTATGTTTGCCACTTTGTCTATTAGCAAGCCCTGCACGGATTTGGATGAAATTTGATTTAAATATTTTTAATTTTTAAATATCATTGACAAAATGAGGTCTTCTGGTCTTCCGCTGGGTTAGGTAGGTACCTTGGCATTTTTTTTAAATAAGGTTATATTAAACCCAGAAGTAATGGAGAAGGGATGGGGGAGGGACATAACATTTTATCTTTATGTCTAAGATAATATTGCACAAAATAAAATGCCAGTAAATAATTGTAGTGTGAATTTTCATAAAGCACTTCATATAGTCGTATGTTTTCATTTTGTGTGTGACACATGCTTATTTATTGCGGAATAAATTTATACAGAGAAGTCAGGAACCCTTGCACGAAGTTTTGGAAGATTTAATGGCATTTTATTTTGTGCAATATTATCTTAGACATAAAGATAAAATGTTATGTCCCTCCCCCATCCCTTCTCCATTACTTCTGGGTTAATATAACCTTATTTAAAAAAAATGCCAAGTAAAATTTGAATTTATAACCTACAACAAAATTATATATTTAATTCTCTTAATATATTTTCTCTTATTTATTCTATAGATAATTTCACATACTTTATGAAAACATTAACTACAACTTGCTATTTCTAATAGTCTTTGTATAATACTGGAAGAGCATAATAATACGTCCGTTTTGTGTATTTTCGCAAGACTGATTTTTGTGAAATCGTTCTTTCTCATGTTTCCGGTACGAATCTTGGCCTATCTTATATTGTCCTTGGTTATTTTATCGATTCTTTTTGCAGTGTATCTTTCTAACAATTTTTTTAAAGAGATTTCGACAAAATAATCCGCGTGGTTTACTGAGTTTTCACTGCGCTAACAAACTTGCTCTTAAATGGAAAAGCCCTATCAACACTTAATTTCTCATAAGTAAATAACGATGTATTTTATTGATATTTGTCGACTCATTTGCACGAGTTATTGGGCGTAAACAATTTTATATTACACTTTAACGGCCTCCGAGGGATTTTTGTTGGTAATAAGTTCAACTTTGGCAATTCAATCCGTCTCCTGTAATGATGTTTATACACGAGTCTTCTTATCTTCAAATAAATTGGAAAACAAAACAAACAAATAATCACGGCCTTTGGATAATTACGGGCTAGCCAGAGACTAAAATGTGCGTCGGTGGCCGAGTGGTTATAAGACGTCTGTTATTAATTAGGCAGACCACGGGTTCGATCCCGAATCCCGACCGTGTAACAATGGTTTTTTTATAATTAAAAACTTATGTACATAATCCGACAAACCACACTTACAGGTTTTTCCATCTAAATATACCCTCAACAAATAGCCACTCGTTAGGTATAACCTCACAAATACCATCGGCTAATAGGTCTTCCGCTGGGTACCCACGTCTTCGGGAGCTGTAAGGCAACCCGTGAAAGATAAAAAATAGGAAGCGGGCAACATGACAGTCAGAAATTTTCAGCTTACGCATTCTCACGCACTCCTTTAATAATTTTATCAACAAAATCATGTAGTAAAAAAAATATTGTGTATACTTAATTATCTACAAAAATTATATATCTGAATATAATATACCTGTCGAAGCCGGGGCCTGGGTTGTATTTTTTTATTAATCATAGAATTGGGAGATTTACACAAAAGTCTTTGTTCTCACGATAAATCTTCAAATAAATGCTGTGATGTATGTGTGGTCTTATCACTCGTTAAAGCGTGAAGTGTCCACGCCAAATGTATCCACGCTTGATTAAAGCAGCCACTAGAAGGAAAAAGGGCCATCCTATTAATGCGCCCACATTTGCTCTGAACGATTTTGTCAATCTTATTATGTACTAACGTTTCGCCCCAGTTTTTTTTATTTATCATCCACTATGATCGCTGAAAGTTTCATCAAAATCCATTAAGCCTCTTTTTGACAAACCTTGAGACAGAAAAACAATTAAATTTGATGTATATCTAATCTATATATAAATAAGGTACCTTAAGGCCCAAATACTTCTATCACGTTCAAATAATAACACTGCGTAAAGAGGAAATAAGTAGGTACTTCATTTTTTTAAATAATTTACTCTGTACTATTAAGTATTCTGTGGCAAAATGAACTGGTTTACCTTCAAACTCGAATTTTGAGCGATAGCTTTTATACTGTGGCGATAGGAAATATAATGTACCATTACGTTAAATTTACCGAAAGGAGTTGGCAAATCTTCACACAATGCAGAAACAGTGTATATGTATATCCATCATCTGTATATTTCATACATAGGTATCTATCACATGATTTTGGACACTTATTTTGAGAAGGTAGGCTTGTAGAAACAGCAATATAAAAGCTAAACTGGACATAAAACAACTCAATGGTCTATTTTCAAACAGAATGATCTATAAATTCTAAAACAGCCCTCTTGATAACACCAAAATTTATTCTACCTACTCCGTGGGGCAGTTTATTCAAAACGCAATTTAGGTTCCACCGAAACGTTAAATTGATTACGCTCGTTGACAAAGTTAGGGACAATTTTATAAAATTTTTTTATGTGCCTACCGATTTGAATAATTTCAAAGACTTTTCGATAAGCTACAAATGCAACTGAGTACAAAAATTGTCAGTAACTACAATTTACGCCAACTTAGGTGGCCACACATTCGTCCAATTCTTATAACGAACGGTCCGCCTAGATCATCCAGCGACCGGAATGGGAATTTTTCGATGCGATACCGGACCAATGTGTGTTCTATGTTTATGTCTAGTACCTAGTACCGTAGAAGAGCGGGTCTCTCCTAATACAGGTGTTCTAACACTTAACAGGAGAGTCCCATCACTTGTAAAAACTACTTGTAAATGTATTAAATAATTTTGAATTTTGAATAGTTTCCAAAACGCAAAAGCAATGCTTGCTCGTTTAAAAAAATTACGGTTATTTAGAAACCTAAATAATAAAAATATAGCTAAATCCAACTGACAAGTTTCAGAGAGGCTAGCACGAGATATTTTTGTCGTCATATAAAATGTATCAATCAATTATTGCCCGTTTTTTAATTACCGGGCACTACCCCTATTTCAAACTTTTCGAACGATTTCACTTCACATTGGCAAATGCTCATATCTGCATTAAAATCCTTTAGAGATAGCATGGAAGCATGAAATGTTTTAAGGGGCGGAGATGCTATGCGAAGAGTGTGACTTGAGAATAATGTGTATTCTTGGTTTTTTTTTATAGAGAAGACGACATGTAACCTTGCCTAACTGTAGAGGCTCGAGATTTCGTGTGGCCTTTGAGTCATTGATGATGCGAATCGCTCTTTTTTGCAAACCGTTGAGGGCATCGCGGAGATACTGGTCAAAACTGTTTGGTTCAGGACTTTTTGGTAAGGTGTTAGTGCAAACTCTATTCTTTTGTATATAAAATTAACTTTTTTTTAAGTATTCCGACTTCAAAAATTGAGCACTGGAGAACAAGAAGTTTGGATACAAAATACAATAGATTCTAAAGAAGATTAATGTTTGTAATTAATTGTATAGATTAGTGAAATTTAGACAGAGATCATTTCTAATTAGGCACCAACCATCTTCAAATTCAATGACGAAATATTTAATTATTTCTTGCTTTTCAGTGACTAATTTTTGAAGTCGGTAAACTTTAAAAAAATGTGATTTATGTGATTTTGCGGTTAATAAATCATAAAAAAAAATTATATATCGTATATATTATATCATCGAGTTATGACTAAAATGCCAAAAAAATTCAGATTTTTTCAAAATTTCTGCTGAAAATTGTTCACCAAAACAAAAATGGGATCAACCCGAAAGAAAACTATGTCGCCTAAAAAAAGACACCATCAAAATCGGTTCACAATTGGCAGAGTTATTGCGTAACAAACATACTAAAAAAGCATAGGCAGTCATGGGGACTGCTGACAGAAGGGAAAGCTTAAAACTATGCATATCGTGGTTTTTAATATATAATTTTTCAATTTTTAACATGCCCAAATTCCTGCCCGAGACGAGCATACCTACTCGGACCGGGCAATTCATGGTCGGCATTTTTGCCAAGAGCATGTGGCAAGATTTCCCCCTACCAAAAATCGCGCCTAGTTTTCTCTTCAAAAAAATACAGATGAATTGAGAACTTCCTCATTTTTTTGAAGTCGGTTAAAAATCCTAACACTGATGCAGTAGTTACTGAAATAAATCCATACATACATACATACAAGGTCAATTAAGTTCCGTAATTACTAAACGGATCAAATGAAACCCTATACATTTCAAACTTACCTTTATTATAAATTTTAATGTCAATTTTATTGTTTTAATGAAAAATACTTTGCATGATATCTTTTCTATCTATCATCACGCCTTTTATCCCAAAATGGGTAGGCAAAGACAATCAAATACCATTTGCTATGACTTTTGTTTTATATAGATCATGCCTTCAGTCAATGTTTTTATATGTCAATAAAAGTACACCTAGTCACGCTTTCATTCATACCTGCCTGTAGTATAACATATAAGGGCCAATTCCACTAAATTAGTAAGAAAATAAAGAGGCGACATATAAAGAACATTCAATTAGTTAATAGATTGGCAATAAAGCTGATGATGATTGTAGCTATAAAGACGTTAATAATATATTTGATGCGAGTTGTCTCGACGGACAATGTATATTGTTCACCTACTAACTTTTCGCCCTATTTTACCCGTGGAACATTTTAAAATGTGACACAAAAATGTGTCCCGAAGTGTTTCAGAGGTTAGAAAATGGCATCCGGATCTCCAACTATATATGTGCAAAATATCACGTCGATCCGTTGCTCCGTTTTGGTGTGAAAGAAGGACAAACAAACATACTTTCGCATTTATAACAATAGTTCGGATGCCTATTGAAAATAATTGGCCAAATTTCGAGTAGGACTCGCGCGTTCAGGGTTCTGTACCGATCCGTTTTCGGTCAGAAGTTTAAGACAGCATTTTCGTTTAGGTTTTCCTGTAAACTATATTCCCTATTCGTTTTTTAATTTTAGACTTAGTAGTTTCGACGCTCAATTTTCGTTTATGCATTTTAAAATTATAAAAAATAATATATTCGAGGCGTTTCATTTGATATATAATATCACATGATACAATTGAAAAAAATATTTTAATGTTTTAATTTTATCCCCAAAATGGACTTCCAAAGTCGAAATTCTATTTTAACGGTATAATTCCGTGATTGGGTCATCAAAGTCTACATATCTCAAAATATTGTAAACTTTTAGTTGTGAAGTTTTATATTGTGAAGCATTTTACAGATTGCAATTTTGGCAACAGTTGGCAAAAAAAATTTGGCTGTCCAGTTTTAGATTGATTTTGATTCCTGACACATCAAACTAACCTTCGAAAAATGCCACTTTTAGTAGATATCGTGTTTATACCCTGCCTCAAAAGCCTCAGAGTACCAAGCGGATGACAAGCTTTCCTCAATTAGCTGATAAAGTAGGTTAACCTTTACTTTGTGTCTGATTACAATCGTTTCACACATTCTCATCGTCAATCGCCTGAAGATTTATGAAATCATTTGCTCGTAGTTTACCATAATGAACAATTTGATCTGTCTGTCTATGATCACGCCTTTTATCGCATGAGAGGTAGGCAAAAACATCAAAGCGGCTCGGCGATTGTATGTACTTTTAACATTGTATTTCTTCTGGGATTCCTTTCACTTTTGCCATTATAAACCTTATTAGTCACAAATCATGTTTCACTCCGCATTCTTCTAATCGCATCGTTCCGAATGTAGTCAATGCAAAGCGTATTCTATGTAAAGACAGCATTTCCACTGCATTTATCTTACTTTTATGCCTCTTATTATATAGAAGAGTATAGATACCTAGTACCTATACGTGAGTGAAAAATATTTTTGAAAATCGTATCAACCCTTACGTGTAGATAGTTAGGCACCTACTCTCCTTTTAACAACTAATCAAGAATTCAAGTGAAAATTAAACAATATTTCGCATGTTAACTTGAGGTAAACAGAAATTTGTGAACTAGTACTTTGGTTGAACTTAGCACTTGCCGCTTGAAATTACAACTTTATAACTAATTTGAATATGTTACTAACAAAACTTGAATACACTCGCAACACAAACAATTTATTATGTATGTACTAACTCGTTACTTGAGACTTTTGATATGTGGATCATGGAGATTAAGATCATCATTATTTCATCGGGTTTTTTTCCATAGTCCCGTCCCATTGCAGGTTCCAATGATGGGATAACGGTTCCCTAAAGCGTATCTCTCTCTGTCCTCTTTTCACGCAAAAATTACTAAACAGATTATATAGGTTGGTTCACCAGGAAGGTTGTATTATAGTAGGTGGTCGAGTGTGAAAGACGTCGGCTCACAACTGATAAGGCGCGGATTCGATCCCCACATCCGACCTTGTACCAAGGGGTTTTTTTTATCTATGTACATTATCCGACAAACCGTACAAAGAGGCTTTTCCATCTGGCCACTCGTTAGGTTATAGCCTCAAAAAATCATCGGCTAAATGAGAAAAACTTTGTCTTCCGCTGGGTATCCTGGGGCCGGCAACGGTTCCCGGGAGCTGTAAGGTAACCCATGAAGAATAAAAAAAAGAGTATTATACGAGGATATTTATGTTTAGGAGCTAAACATACACACTCTTATTAATAAACTCGAATTAGCGACGTATTAACTAAACTGTATTTCGTCTCCGTCTATCATAATGGATAGCAGATTTGTTAGAGGGTGATGATGGTTATGACGTATGCTGTCTAATCCATTAGAAGTATAACAAAACGATATAAGAAAGAATTGTGTAGATTAAAATAATGTACTAAAAAATCCGCGGTATTAGATTATAATAGATTAGTATTCAAATTGATATAAATTCATATTGTAAGGATATATAGAACTAGGATTTCGTTCAAAACATCCCGCACCCAACCAACCTTCTCAGATGCCGAATCCACCTTCTATCAACACAAATTTTCTAAATATTGATGAGAATGAAACATATAACGCGATAATGTCATTTTCGAACGGCTCTGCTGGCGGCATTGACGGATTTACAGATCTTGTTAGTAGGTCGGCGGGTGACGCCGGTAGAGCTCTCTTAAGTGACATTACCAGTTTATGTAATCTCATGTTTTCAGGCACAGTTGATACAACTTTCTTGTCAATATTATATGGTGCTAGACTATGTGCATTTAATAAAAAGGATGGTGGAATTCGACCAATAGCAATTGGTAGCACATTCCGACGTTTGGCCTCTAAATTAGCATTAGACACGTCTCCACTTTACAATCAAAATTCCAACCGATTCAAGTTGGGTTTGGTAGCAGAGGAGGTTTTGAGGCAGCAGTTCATGCTACTCGAAGTTTCATCTCTTAAGGAGAAGCTGAGGTGCTGTTTAAAGTGGACGTGCGGAATGCTTTTAATTCATTAGATAGGGCCGCTTTGCTAAACGAAGTAGAGGCACAACTTCCTGAAATTTATACATATGTTTGGCAATGTTACAGTTCTTCTTCTAAATTGTTATACGCCAATAATACTTTAGAATCAGCCGTAGGCGTTCAGCAAGGTGATCCGCTTGGACCAGCCCTATTTAGTCTAGGTATCCATAGGTACATCTCATTCCTAAATTCTAAACTTAATGTGTGGTACCTAGACGATGGAACTTTAGGAGGCAAAGCTGATACAGTTCTGAAACACCTCATTTACATTTAACAAGAATTTCACAAAATAGGTCTAGAACAAAATTTATCTAAGTGTGAATTATATGTTTCGGACAACTTGACTAATGATGAAGTAAATTTCATCATAGAAAAATTTAATGAAATTGCACCTAATATTAAATATTTAAATAAAGCATCACTTTGCCTCCTTGGTGCGCCTCTCTTAGAAGAAGGCATACAACCCTTATTGGATAATAAGATGAGACTATTTGTAAATAATTGTACCAAATTGGGCATTCTAAATTCTCATATTGCATATACTATTTTAAAATATTGCCTTTTCGTTCCTAAATTGATGTATATACTACGAGCCAGCCCAATTTGGAAGTTTTCGGCCTCGCTCGAACAAATAGATGCCATTCTAAAAGATACTATGGAAAAAATCTAAATTTGACATTTAATGAAAATTCTTGGACCCAAGCAACATTACCCATTAGACTAGGTGGCATCGGCGTGAGAAAAAATTCTAGTGTTGCTCTACCAGCCTTCTTATCCTCAGTACACAGTGTTAAAGAACTTTCTTTAAAAATTTCCAAACTTAGTGAAATGAGCTATGTATCTGAGGCTATCTATAGGCTGAAGTCTGGGAATTAAGTTGTCCTAACGAAGGTGTCCCGAAGGAAATAAATAAACAAAAACTTTGGGACACTCCATTATTACAACTAACACACAAACGTTTGACACAAAATTTAATCAGTGATCACGATCACGGGCTCGGCTTGTGGCTTCATCAGAAAAGGAATCTGGCCACTGGTTACACGCTCTTCCATCTCGAAACGTCGGTACATTTTTGGATAAAGAAATTTTTAGAATTAGTGTAGGCCTAAGGTTAGGAGCACCAATATGTTGCGAACATAAATGTCCGTGTGGAAAAGATGTAGATCAATTTGGAACTCACGGACTTTCCTGCATAAAAATTGCAGGCAGGCTTTCTCGCCACAGCTCCCTCAATGATACCATCAAAAGGGCTCTTGCGTCAATAGACGTCCCTGCTCTCCTAGAGCCAACGGGAATAATCCGGGAAGACGGCAAGAGACCCGATGGAATGACTCTGATTCCCTGGGAGCGAGGTCGGGCCCTTGTATGGGATGCTACGATTTGTGCCGTTTGGTGTAGAAACTCTAGGTCCGTGGGGTTCAAATGCCAAAAATTTTATTAAAGATGTATCCCCTCGACTGATCATCTCTTCTGGTGACAAGAGGGCTGGCTCCTTCCTCGCTCAACGAATCAGCATCGCGATTCAGCGGGGAAATGCAGCCAGTATTCTTGCCACTATTCCACGCAGACCTGGTTTATTTAGTTATTTTTAATCTTTAGATTTGATTTAAGGTTTTTATATTAATAAAAAAATCGACTAGGATGAAGTTGATTTAAATTTTTCGTGATTTATCACATTTTCACAATCATTCGTATATGCCTTCGCGCCTGTTTTCACAGGGGTGGACAGAAAGGATGAGCACCACTTCATATCCAGCGTTTCATATATGCGTAGGTAGGTATTTGACCCGTTCGTTCTTTTCATTAAAACATACATGTCGAAAAATTCCACAGTTATTCCTGAAAACGGTTCATCCTACATCCTACGTGTCATTTAAATTATTATAAAAAAAACATTAAATCTTTCAAAATTGTTCAAGCTCAAGCAGGATTCGCGCGTTGAATGTTGCATACCTATAATAAAATAAGTTTTTCTCTTCAGAAATATCTAGGGGTGAAGCCGGAAGTGGTAGTTTAATACATAAATTATGTTGTCCTGTAATCTTTACAAAGATTATTTTTATTGTTTTTATTTTTTTGTTTGCTCCCAAAACCGTGTACCTAGATCCCATGGTACCTACCTAGCCGAAGACAAAGTCTTTCTCGTTTAACCGATGGTATTTGTGAGCCTATACCTAACGAGTGGCCAGTTCTATTCAGGTATTTAGATGGAAAAGCCTCTAAATGTGGTTTGTCGGATTATGTACATACGTTTTTAATTATAAAAACCCATGGCCGGGATCCGTGCTTAATTAATACCAGACGTCCTAACCACTCGGCCACTAGGAATATTTACCTAATATATCTTATTTCTTGGTAAACAGATCCAATAACTCCGTTACTTATATAGCAAATAATATCTACATTTACAGAAATATGATTCCGTTCATCGTTTTTTACTTAGAATATCCATGACAAAATCTTTCTTCATGGGTTACTTTACAGCTCCTGGGAACCGTTGCCGGCACCAGGTAACCAGCGAAAGAGAAATTCCTCCTCATTTAGCCGAGTTTTTGAGGCTATACCTAAGGAGTGGCCAGCTCTGTTGAGGTGTATTCATTATATAATATATTCAAAAATATATTTCCCACAATTTTATTCCTTTACATCCATCCGTGTCTAGGATTTCTTTGATGTGGCAACGACCGCGAGCAATTTATATAAATAAAAAATTGGCAAAGAACGAGTCAAATTCCCGTGAAAAGGTTTTTTCTGAACCATTCCAATGTGAGAACTTTCGTTTAGGTTTTCCTATAAACTATGATTGAAGCCCTATTTTCTATTTTTTTTTCAAAATTTTAGAATCCAGTAGTTTCGGAGATAAGAGGGGGGGGGGGTCGCTTAATATTTCTCAACACTCATATATTTTCTTTAAAATTATAAATATGTCACATGATCTATCTATCTATCATCACGCCTTTCATCCCAAGAGGGGTAGGCAGAGACAATCGAATGCCATTTGTTACGATCCTGACATATCTCTTTTGTTTCTTTTATATTCATCATACCTTTCATACATGCTCGGCGATTGTGTACTTTTAATATTTCCATCGATCAACATATTTTTTATATATTCAATAAAAGTACATCTAGGTCGTCCTCTGCCAGCATTTCCTTTCACTTCAGCCATATAAACCTCATATGTCACATGATGAACTTCTAAAATCCTTTTTTTACTATTTAATTTTCGTTCAAAATCTAAATGTAATCATATGTAAAAAAGCTCAACCTTTTACGTCTAGTGGATTTGGAGAAAACACAAGAGTAAACCCTAAAAAATAAAACCTGTTCGTTGGGAAGCGTATCACTTGAGAACGGCTGAACCGATATGGCAAAATATTTTTTAATGTTCGTAATAGTCCGAATCAGGTTTTCAGTGAAAGAAAAATTGGAAAAGTTGCCCGTAAAATTGGAAAGTGTATTTTTCTATGATTTTTTTGTATGAACTCATGACCATAATAGGGAATGAAAGTTAATATGGGCTCCAAGGGGGAAACTGGGGTGAAAAGCTAGTATCTAATAATGTAACATTATCTACTTAGTAATAATATAACTGACAAAGAAAAAAATGGCAACAAATTGTTAGAGATACCTATTCAATACCACCTTATTCTTAAGGGGGAGCATCTCATACCTAGTGTCGTATCAAATCAAACGAAATTTACCTTAGCGCAGACAATTAAAGGAGGAGTGTGGCAATTGAACCCGGGACTGTCAACACTCTATTAATTAGGCTATCGACTTCTTCTTTCTTAGTAAAATATTCACAAAAGCGCAACGGCAAGAATTACCTAGTCTTTGTATATAAATAAATTCTGGTTAATATATTTTTGGTGGCTATAATTAAAGTATAAGGTTAGGTTGTTGGCTTCCTCGTGTTTCAATAAGTAATGGGAGAAAGGGCTCTAAAGGTTAATACAAGACGAGAACAATAAATTTTACATTCTCTATTATATTTTATATGAAAATTTAATACGCATTCCTTTTGTATGTAATCCCTAAATATACAACCTTAAGTTTATATCCTAATAGTATAGACCTCAAAGTCCCGTGTTCGATCCTTGCTTTATTTAAAAAAAGCACCAATTTTCTTTTAGAAACTGTTTTAAACTGTTAAGAATATTTTTCCGATGATTAACAATATTAAATAGACTAGATGACCCGTGTGAATACTTCGCATTGTTAATGGTGTTGTTGCCATAGTTCAACTGATCTCCAATAGATGGCGTCTTTTATAAAATAAATAATTTAGTCTAATTTTAAAGGAAACATTTAATTTTTATTTGTTTTTTTAATTTTCATCATTAGAGAGAAAAATAATCTTCAAAATGTCGTATCAAACATTAATTGGTACCTACAAAAAATAACTATGAGAAATAATATATAGAAATCATAATGAGACGCTGTCCAGAAAAGTTATTGACGCAGGCTTTATATGGCCTCCAAAGTTGATTCCACACTCCGATGATTCGAATCTGCTTTGAAGCTGCCAACTATTATCTGCATACATTTTGTTTTGCTTAACATCACATGTAAAAATATTTTATTAACAATATTTTATATTGAAATATCAGTGTATTTTCGGAGACTATTGGAGCGAAACACACGAATAATTGAATATTTTATATTGCTTCGTTCGATAATGTAATTCGTTCAATACATACAAAATCCATGTGTAAATAATAAGGCGGGAAAGACTTCCATATCTGTCTGTCTGTCTGTATGTCACAGCTGTTTTAACGCTTAACTAACTACTATGTATGTAAAGAAATCTTGGAAGTCAAATTTAACCAACTTCTAATTGTCATATCGATTTGAAACTTTGCAAGTGTATTTAATTCGGATGATAGTACAATAATTTGGTACCATCGATCTGATCTGATCATGAAGCCAGGAGGTGGATAGTGGAACTCTTTAATGTAGTAGACTAGTAGACCCATCGTTGGGCTTATTTGGTTTGTGCAAGTGTGCGTTACTGACAAAAACTTATTTTTAGGATAAGGAACATTTAATTTTCGAATTATTTTAAAAATACGGAAATTGACTAACGATAGAATTAATGCGGTTTAGCTTTGCTAGGCTTTTTTATAAAAGTAATAACAATATTTTTGACATTTCCTTGGTAGTATGCGTAGAAAGAGGACACTAGTATTAGTCTAAGGTTAAGGGTGAGTAGTAGCCATGTGACTGAGAACTGTATTTTTTTTTCATTTTATTCTAAAATAAAGCTAGATTGATATCAATTGGTAAAATACTACCTGCATATTGTGGTATTAATATTTAATAATTTATCAGTGCATGTATCAATAAAACTAATAGTGATCACAGAGTAATATTGAAGACGCGATTTCTTTTCTGTATTCAAATTTACTGGTGATCACTAACAATTTCCTTGAAATAATTGTAATGACGTTTAATTATAAACAAATACTACAATATGCAGGTAGTATTTTACCAATGTGATATCAATCTAGCTTTATTTTTGATTAAAATATTAAAAAATTACCATTACCAGGATTGGCCTAGGCAACTCAGTTATTATGCCTATCTTTTTTAATTTATATAAAATGTAATTATTTTTTTCATATATTTTTCATTATAACAATAAAAAGAGGTGGTTAAAAAAATTAAAAGTTGTCCTATGGTACCCCTACTTTGGCACATTTTTGATTGTTTTATAGTGTAGTATTTAACTGCAAATCATAAAATCTACTTTTTGTATAATAAAACATGGCCTTAAAAATATTATTATCGTATTGCACTACCCCTACGTGAAAGGTCGTACGGGCTCTGCCCAGGGTGAGTTTACATGCAGTATTAAAAAAAATCCGAATCTACCTCTACGTGCCAACAGGTCGTACTTTCAATAATTTATTTGATGTACAATATTTGATTTGCAATTAAAAATAACCATTTTTCTTTAAATCATTGTCTGGTGTTATAATGCTCTTTACTTATATAAAATACTAGCTGTTTCCCACGACTTCGTACGTGACTATTTCAGAATGTTGGCAAACATACACTTCATACATAGCTTTTGTCATGTTCACCTCTGCCCACCCCGTTCCCGTCGTCATGCCGTGATGGTATATAGCCTATGTTACTCAGGGTGAATGTAGCTTTCCAATGGTGAAAGAATTTTTGAAATCGGCACAGTAGTTTTTGAGTTTATTCATTACAAACATACATACAAACATACAAAAATACAAATATTTCCTCTTTATAATATTAGTATAGATTCGCTCACAATTTTCTTTCTTCACGGGTTACTTACAGCTCCCGAAACGTATGACGTGTCACGGTTCCAGTGTACCCAGCGGAAGACCAAGTCTCCCTCGTTTAGCCGATGGTATTTGTGAGGCTATCTAGACCGGTTCTGTTGATGTATATTTAGATGGAAAAGCCTCTGGTTTGTTGGATTATGTACATATATTTTTAATTAAAAACATGGCCGGGATCCGGGACCGAACCCGTGATCTGCCTAGTTAATACCAGACGTCTTAACCACTCACAATTTCATTTCAGCTAATTCAATTACTACTGTAATCCGAATAAAAATAAAAATGGTCTATTTCTACGCTATTTACTTCCAAAATACGTTTATTTATAATGTGTTGTATATTATTATGTTAATTTATGTTAAACCAACCAGCCGTGATAAAATGTAATTTGACTGGCACTTCATTTTTGGATAAAGTACCTACAATCATTAAGATCCCCTTTTTCATTAAATGTTAATTTTCCATTAAAATCCCATACTACGTACGAAAATTTCTCGGAAGTCTGTTGAAATTTTGTAAGGAAAATACATATTGAAGTCATCTTTAATTTGCGTTCGGTATAATTTGTACAAAACAAAACAAATACATCTTCACGGCCTTGATAACTTGCGGTGTGGCCAGAGATACCAGTAACGGTGTCCACTTTTTTAAACAGAACAGGTTGCAAGCTCGTTGCTGCTACAGTCAACACTCGACCTAGATGTGTCACTTCTTAGAGAGGTATACGCCTAGTTCTAACCCCCGTACTACTGTATTTTTCTGTGGTTTTATTGTCGCAACGGCTTTTACTTCTATCATCACGCCTTTTATCCCAAGAGGAGTAGGCAGAGACAATTGAATGCCAGTTGTTACGATCCTGATATACCTCTTTAGCTTCTTTTATATTTATCATACCTTTCATACTTGCTCGGCGGTTGTGTGTACTTTTGTATTTCCATCGATCAATACATTTTTTATAATATGTTCAATAAAAGTACACCTAGGTTGTCCTAGATAGATAGATAGGTAGAAAAACAAAAAACCGTAAATATTTTACGGGAGGTATATACCAACCCTAAAACCGATTTGTTTCAGTTAATTATTACAGAAGTTTGTGGTCGTTACAACGATTTATAACTGTTCCAAATTACAGCCACTTAAAGAGAAAAGGTCAGGCGAACATGAAACTATTATGTTTTCTTGTTTGACTACGAAATCCTAAAAAGGGTGACAGAACCTTAGTATGTATGAAATGAAATGAAAATTGTATGACAATTTTAGAAAGCAATTTTTCACACATATTTTCTCATTTTTGTTCAACAATATATTAATACAAAACAGACAAAAGTAGAAAATGTAAGATGTCTATAATTTGCTGCTTGGTTATAATTGCAGCAAGTGTAAAGAAAACACATCTTCACGGTTTCAGGTATACTTGCGGTGTGGTCATTTGTCCATATTAAACAGAACAGGTGGCAAGCTTATTGCTGTACTTAATGGAACTAGATGTGTGTCACTTCTTTAACAGACGTAATATTATTTCTTATTTTTAGAAAAAGTGATTGACGGGCTCTCCGAAGTGAAATATAAGTGGCCAAGAGCGAGTCGAACTCACGTGGAGAGGCTTTAGCACCATTTTTTGTGAGAACTTTAAGACTTAATTGTCGTTTAGGTTTTCTTGTAAATTATGAGTTATTTTCCTAATTTTTCTTCAAAATTTTAGACTCAGTAGTTTTGGAGATGAAATTTTATTTAATATATTTTAAATTATGCATTTTAAATTATAAAAAAATATATTTGTATTTCTTATAACACATGATACACTTGAAAAAAAATATTACCTTTATAATTTCTTCCCCAAAATTAACCCCCAAAGGTAAATTCATTTATTTACGCTATACGTCTGTGATTGGCTCATCAAACTATATATGTATCAAATTTCAACTTTTTTCGTCCAGTAGATTCGGAAAAAATAAGCTGTGACAGACGGACAGACAGACACAAGAGTGATCCTATAAGGGTTCTGTTTTGTAAGAAACGCTAAAAACATTTAAAATTGTAGTTTATCATAAGCCTTGAATATTTCCAAAAAATGTTTTATAAAGAATATATAGATTTTAGATAAGCCTCGAAAACAACAATTCAAGATATTTGCAAGATTTTTTTAAATTTCTCTCCTCACGTAGCATCAAAAGCCAGCATTTTAAAATCGCAAAACCGAGTGCAAACTTTTTAAACTCCGTTCTACTGAAGATTCGCGCTGAAAAAGATCGTTGACCTATTTCGAAGAGCTCAGCAAAGCAAGTACAAACTTAAAAACCACACTATATAAACAACATAAAACTTACTTAAAATTTGAATAAAAGTCAATTAACCTCAAAACCGCAGATCACTGTTATTTTATTAGCACATAGAATTAAACTGCCTACGAAAAGGTCAAACGTCTACGAGTTGCTACGGGTGCTACGCCGCTACGAGCGTAAACCGCTACGGCTGGCGCGAGACTGCGGAGTGACGGAACCGTTAGCTTCAGAGTTACGCACAGCTTTTAGGTCTTTGTAGCGATATATTTCCTAGAGATCGATGGAGAAGGCAACTTGCTTTCTAAATGTCACATTTCAACCTCATTAAGAGACTATTATGCTTAAATTTTGTAAAAATGGGTTTTTAATGATATTCGTAGCAAACGTAGCACGCCATTGCTTACTAAAGGATTTTTTTTTAAAGGAATTATTTTTCTGGGTTTCTGTATTATTATTATATTATTATAATGTATTATATTATGTAAATTTTTGAAATGCAAATAACAACACTTTAGTTTTAGTTACAAATGCTTGCTTTCTAAAATTCAATATATTTCGTAAAATTTTATTTTATTTTATTTTATTCTGGACAACAAATTTAAGCCGAAAATAAAGGTGGCCATCTACCAATGGGTTTTTAATAATTAAAAACTTATGTACATAATCCGACAAACCACACTTAGAGGCTTTGCCATCTAGATGCAACATTACTGGCCACTCGTTAGGTATATCCTCACAAATGCCATCCGCTAAAAGAGGAAGATTAGTCTTCCTCTGGGTACCCTGTGACCGACAAGAAGGTTCCGGGAGCCGTAAGGCAATTTGTGAAGATATAAAAATACATGTATTTTCATCTAATATCTCGACTACTGTGCGGTTTCTTTCACACTATTTTGACGAGCGAACATTTTGAATGGCCTTTCAAGCGATAACCCCACTTAATGGGGTAGAGAAAATTTATTTAGGTTCTCTTTTAAGATTTTTTTAGCGAAGGAATTATAAAAACCGGACGTATAGGTACCGGGACGATTCTTGAGCGGTGGCCGTTAGATGCGCAGAACACTATTTTTGGGTCTGCTTGACGGTATGAGGTATTAATTTTAATTTTACCAGCAGTAAAAAGCAATCGTAAAAACAAACACCAATAAATCAATTATAATAAATATACAAGTTATATTGAACTCGAATTACATATGCGCAAACATTCCCCCACTTTTTCGTCGAGCGCTCAAGAACCGTCCCGGTACCTGTACCACCAATGTACATTGGTTTTCGCCAAAGAAGTGAACACCAATAAATACATCGTTTTAAAAAATCTGTCACTGGATGAGCTTATGTTATGCTTTATTAAAAAAAGTCAAGGTTCTCTTAAATATAGCAGTATTTCTAAAATAATCTGAGAAAAATAATTTAAAATAAAAAATCTAACACATTTATTGTATGGGGATCTCCTTTAATTTTTGTTGTTGTTATAGCGGCCATAGTAATACACATGAAAATTTCAAGTGTCTACCTATTACGGTTCAAAAGATACAGCAGAGCTTTAGTAATACGGGTACGGTACCCTGAAAATACATACAGCCTCGGCGAAATACTAGTATCAAATAACTTCTGTCTCAAACGAAGTTATGAGGCGATGGTTAGCAAGTTTCATATAAGAAAAAAAAACTTAGTTAATATTTCTTCATAGAATTGTTACTCGTATAATAACAAACACGAATTCTCGAGGGTTCTTGTATTATTTAATCAATTCTTGGAAAAATATTTATAAGCTCTATCAACAATGTTTAGACATAAAATGTTTCTTTTATCTTTGGCGAATTTCATAAGACTTTCTTCTTACATTAATATTGTTGTAATGGAAAACATTTAAAATTGTTCTTTGTTATTGAACAAAGTGTCTTACATTTGTTGATCTAAGAGAAATTTATACCAACACAACAAGTTTAAACCAACAATGGTAACGGCGGTCTAAGAACGAAATTTGAGATACATTTTTTGATATAAAATTAAATATTTATCAGCAGGGGACCTAAGGAGAATTAAAAATTCACGAGGACAAAAAAACTGCTGTTTGTAGGCCTGGTACTCAGCGGAAGACAAAGTCTCCCTCGTTTAGCCGATGGTATTTGTGAGGCTATACATATCGAGTGGCCAGTCCTGTTAAGGTATATTTAGATGGAAAAGCCTCTAAGTGTAGTTCGTCGGATTATGTACATAAGTTTCTAAATAAAAAACCCATAGGTACCACATGACCGGGATTCGTTTTATGGTATAGTATAATGGTATAATAAATTTTAAAAAATGGTTTGTATATTTTGTTTTTGATTGTAGTACAGAAAACTGTACTAAATTTCATGTCATGGAAAGGTGATTGATGAACGTCTTCAGTATTTTTGGCTTTAAGTCAAACTTTCTAATTATTCCACTATAGTTTAAAATAAAAACTTGTTAAGGTTTCAAAATTTATTAATTCAGTGTTGAATTATTAATTCAATGAACAATCATTTAGCAAAAGTGATGTAATTTCTAACGTGGAGAGCTAGTATCTTTATAAATTTGTCGGTACGCCATATCTCCCTTAATACTGTATCAAAGTTAACGTTTGATACGCCATTTGGAAAATTATTTTTCACTCTAATGACGAAAAATAAACAGACAAATCAAAATTAAATTTTTCTTTTAAAATTAGACTTATTTATTTTGTAAAAGACGCCATCTGACGACCACTTGACAGTTCATCTAGTACCATAAAATGTTTCTTAAAAATATAAGGTATAGAGGAAATTCTAAATGGCAATAATAAATCAATCAAATGAAACGGCTGAGCCTATTGTTAAAGTACATTGAACCGATTGTAAACTGATTTAGTTCGGGAAAGAGAGTAAAATCTTGGCTCTGATCCAAATCTTGCAACAATAAGCTGTTGATGGGAATACCCTTAAAAGCCTTAAGGTTGCAAATTGAAGGGATACATTGTCAGTCGCTTTGAAATTCAATTAAGAAATACCTTTTTTGCTTCCAGTTTAAGAGTTTTACATTTCAATTAACAGTGACACAAAGTAACATGGGTTCATAAATGAAATTATATTTTAAATATAGAAGGTGCGTCGGTGGCCAAGTGGTTAAGACATCTAGTATTAAGTAGACAGACCACAGGTTCGATCCCGAATCCCGACTATCTACCAATTGGTTATTAATTAAAAACTTATGAACATAATCCGACAAACCACACTTAGAGGCTTTTCCATTTAAATATACACCTCAACAGAACTGGCCACTCGTTAGGTACATATTATTATATATTAGGTATAATTTTAGTAAAGTAGCGTTTTTGTCCCGTGGTATAATTCGTTTGTGATAAAAAGTAATACAAACGAGTTGAGAAATGGGACAGTCTGTCGGTAAAACTTTGAAATTTTATTATAAAAAAGTACTGGATATAGAAAACAAAAATCCCACCTAAAGCCAAGAGCCAAGTTCAATATTATGATAATTATGGTGTGGTTGTCGGCTCCACTGACAAAAGATTTGAGATCTAAATGGGTGCCAAGTTCTGTATAAATCCTGAACTTTATTTATAAAAACGTATAACATTCTTAAGAAAATTTAAAACACAATTTCCTGTTTTTTCTGCTACAACAATGTTTCTATTTAAAAATATTACTTTTTAAATTTGAATAGTCGAATTATTTACACAAAGTAAATAACTTATGATCTATTGAATCTCAACATTTGACTTGGCTCATAAAACGAGTCATAAAATCTATGATTTTTGGATGTTAGACGTAATATAGTGATCGTTTTAGTAACTAGCCACAAGTGACCTTTTATTGTATCCAAGATGGCAACACTGCCATAATATTTTGATATGCATAAATGAAATTATAACACTACCCCTTATCAAAATAAACTAACAATCCAAGGTAGCTAACTAACTTACATGAAAACTATTTACATATTGAAAATACCTAACTTTTTCATAAACTTGTAGTGCTTAACCACAGATAAAGCCTTTGTCAACAAATCAGCAGGCATCTGTTCAGTACACAAGCACTTTAAATCTATAATTTTACTTTTTATTGTTTCTCGAGTGAAATGATACCGAACATCTATATGTTTTGTTCTGCTGTGAGACTGGTGATTTGTTGCCAACCTTGATGCACTCTGATTATCACAATACACACTAATCATGTTCAAATCAGCTGTAAATTCATACAACAATTTCTGTAAATAAATTGCCTCCCTAGAAGCCTCTGAAAGAGCCATGTACTCGGCCTCTGTACTAGAGAGTGCCACAGATTTTTGTTTTCTACTCTGCCATGAGATTGCAGATCCGGACATAATGAAACAGAAACCAGTATAAGATTTTCTATCATTATCATTGTTTGCCCAATCGGCATCTACATAGCCCACTATTTCTGTACCACTGTCCTTACTATATCTTAATTTACAGTTTATAGTTTTCTTTAAATACTTCAAAATTCTTTTAGCATAAGACCAATGTTCATAGTTGTAACTATTATTAAACTGGCTTAAATAACTAACAGAGAATGCAATATCTGGTCTTGTCAATATAGCCAGGTACATCAAACTACCTATAAGTTGCTGATAAGAAAGTTGATTTATACAATTATTTTCTTTACAAATATTTCATTTACTTTCCATTGGAGTATTGAAAGTTTTGCAATCTGTCATGCCAAATCTATTTAATAATTGTTCTATGTAACCTTTCTGACTCAGGGTCAGGATTCCTTTAGTCTTATCTATATAAACACTCATTCCAAGGCACTGCTTAACCTGACCAAGATCTTTAAGTTTAAATTGTGAAGCTAATGTACTCTTTAAAAAAATTGTTTCACTTACATTATTAGAAAAGATAAAAAAATCATCCACATACAGAGCCACAATTGTTTTTAAATTATTATTAATTTTAGTATACACACAAGGTTCAATATTTGACCTTTTATAACCTATACTTAATAAACAAGTGTCAACCTTTATATACCAGGCTCTGGAGGACTGCTTTAAGCCATAAATTGTCTTTTTTAATTTTAGCACTTTATTATCTGATTTATTACTAAATGCATCAGGCTTATGCATGTACACAGTTTCCTCAAGGTCCCCATTCAAAAAGGCAGTAGCTACATCAAGATGTGAAATATCTAAATCTAGTTGAACCGACAATGCAAACAATAACCTCAAAGTAGTGTGCCTGACCACAGGGGAAAAAGTTTCTGAATAATCCATACCTTGCTTTTGCATGAACCCTTTGGCCACTAGTCTAGCACGATAACAAACATTATTAGCACTGTCATATTTCTTTTTGAATACCCATTTACACTTCACTATTGTGCCAACATTTGGTCTGTCGACTAATTCCCATGTGTTGTTGTCTCGGAAAGATTGTAACTCTTCTTCCATAGCACTCTGCCACTGCGATTTCTCAGGTCCATTCATGGCCTCACCGAGTGTCACTTGGCCATCTGTTACATCTCCCACACATAAGTTAACATGGTCGTAATCTGGTTTACGTCTTGTTCGTAGAGTGACATTTTCATCCCGAGATAGTACTTCCATATCATCTGTCTACAAAGTTTCGTAAAAAGTCTCCTCAGTATCGCTGGATGAAGGACTTTGTACATATATTGTGTCATTATTCGTCATGGTCTATTCTGTCTCATCACTCTCATTTAGGCTTCTCAGCTCGCCTTCCACTGAAGTATCCTCCGCGATTTCAAGTAGTACTGTCTCTTTTTCTAGAATATTTGTAGTGCTCTCAGGTTCTATGTTTTCTATGATGATAACATCTCTACTATTTGATATAGACCGAGTCCTGGGGTTGTATACTCTATATCCTTTGATATCATCTGGATAACCCACAAGAATACATTTTTCTGACTTCTTGTCCCATTTATACCTCTTTTCTTTAGGGATGTGCATCATGACTGTACTGCCAAATATTCTGATATGAGTAAGATTTGGTTTTTTGTTTGTCCACATTTCATATGGGGTACGGTCATTTAACCCAGCTTTCACTATACGATTCTGTAAATAAACAGCAGTGTTAACTGCTTCA
Organism: Nemapogon koenigi; assembly: GCA_963924495.1. Lineage (NCBI taxonomy): Eukaryota > Metazoa > Arthropoda > Insecta > Lepidoptera > Tineidae > Nemapogon > Nemapogon koenigi. Next base: position 6,096,491 of record OZ004649.1, on the reverse strand, counting down.
GCCCAGAACTTTTTATCCAGACCAGCCTCGAACAAAAGACATCTGGCCTTTTCTATTATTGTTCTATTCATCCGTTCACTCAGTCCATTTTGTTCAGGCGTATAGTGGTTAGTTCTCTGATGACATATTCCCATTTTCCTTAGATAATTATCAAACTCATATCGCTACGTAGTATCTTAATTCTCTTGTCTAACAAGTTTTCTACTTTCTGTTTGTATTCTATAAAATATTTAAGGGCTTCATTTTTATTTTTCAAAAAATATACATGTGTCATACGGCTGTAGTCATCTACAAATATAAGAAAGTACCTCGAACCTCCAAGAGATATATTTTCCATTGGGCCGTAGATATCTGTGTGCACTGTGTTTAGTAGCTCAGTACTCCTGTTGCCCGCATGAGGAAAAGGCAATCGACTTTGTTTTCCCTCACAGCACACAACACAATTCATCTTGCTGATATTTGCTTTGTTGTCCAAGATTATTCCTTCCACAGCATTCTCCATTTTATTCATAGAATTGCTGTTGAGATGTCCCAATCTCCGGTGCCATACATCTCCAGATTCCACAGCGGCTGCCGTCAAGTAAGTTGGCATATTAAGTTTGTAAACACCTTTTGAAAGTGAGGCGGTGGCCACGAGTGTTTCATCTTGTTATATATATTACATTCATTACTTGTAGAGGTTACTTTGTTGCCCTTTTTGATTAATTGACTGACGGACAACAGATTTGTAGTCAACGTGGGAACACATAAAACATCTTCCACCATAACCTCAAAATCGCATTTTTCAGTTGTAGTCGTAATCTTTAAATTTCCGGAACACAATACTGGCACTTTGGCTTGATTAGCAACAATTATTTCTCTTGTGCAGTCTACGACGCGTTGATAAGCCAATGCTTATTTGCAGTCAAGTGTGCGCTTGCTCCTGAATCTATGTACCAGTCACTTTTGTTGAAATTCCCATTAGAAAACAAAGCACTAAATGCGTTAGTCTGATTTCCATTATTATTTTTCATATCTGTAAAAGTTTTCTCTGGATTTCTACACTGATTACGGTAGTGACCAACTTGTTTACATTTGTAACATTTTATTTCCTTGTTGACGTTATTATTGACATTTGACGTTTTACCATGTCCGTATTTATTTTTATTAAGTTGCCAGCCCTGCTTTGCAGCGAATGCACTATTACGTTCAGTCACAATCGCCGTTTCCGTTTCCATATCAATCAACTTTGATTTAATGGCGTCCGTAGATATGACCATACCTGAATGTTCTATAGCCATTATCATCGGCGTGAATCTGTCTGTTAATCCAGCTAACAATAACGATCCGATCCACTCATCATTTATGTTAAATCCCGTACTATTTAGTTTCTGACCTGCATCAACAATTTGCGTAACATAACTTGTTATTGAACTGCAATTTTCCAATCTTATGGATATCAAATTTCTCAACAAACTAATTCGTCTTGTAAATCCGGAATCATCGAACATACTTTTCAATTTCGTCCATAGCTCCTTTGCAGTATTTGCGTTTTTAATATGGACATATAGAGAGCAATCAATGCTTAAAATTAATTTGGCTTTTGTCTTCGCATCATCATACATTAGGCTCTGGTTTAATACATTTCACCATGCCTTCCAGCACCAGAAAATTCTCCGCAGCGAATGCCCACTCGTTGTAATTTTCTCGTCCCTTTAGCTTGGGTATATTCACGCGGTAGTTTGACGCCATCGTGAAAAAAAAATTACACTATTACTTGCGAATCCTGCTATTACTTTAATTAGTTTTAACTCTAACTAAACTGCGAATCTTTACTAATAATTTACAATTAATTTACACAACTTTTAACTATTAATAACGCGAGTTAGATAATTTTTTTGTGGGTCTGGGCCACATAACCTATAATGAAACAACGTGATCGTTTTAGTAACTAGCCACAAGTGACCTTTTATTGTATCCAAGATGGCAACACTGCCATAATATTTTGATATGCATAAATGAAATTATAACACGTAAAAAATTCCAATCTTATAAATTCACTGTTTCTGATTTTTTCATTTGTACACACACAATTATCTAGCTGGATACCAAATTTGTCTGGAACTGGGTTAGAGTTTTGATCTATAGGTCAGTCAGTGATAAAAATGACGATTTTTGGACATTAATATCTAAATCCCTCCCCACCTCGCTGCTCCACGGCCGCCGCCAAATTTGACATGTTTATGTAAAATAGTTTTTTGAGTTCGTTTAATATTACATACGGTGCTGCTGGCAAGTTCTGTTGGCTTGAACTTGGCTTGACACGCTACCGCGTGTCTAGATATTCAAATTTAATTTCTTAGATTGTGTAAAATAAACTATGCCTATAGAATTTTTATTTGTCCCACCTATAAAAATAAAGTATAATAAATATATATAAGCATTACCAGTAAGTAAATTACATTCTTTAAAGATATTGCCTTGTCACTATTTCTTCATACATCTTCAATGACACTCTCATATTTTCAGCGCCGAAGAGCTTCTCGGAGTGATTTATTGGCAATTCAGAAAATTAAAATATTTTCCTTCAATTCTTTTTATTTATGGACTTTAGGATATTAAGGAGCGCCTCATGATTTTTGTCTTATAGAAATCAGATGTTTCGTTTTTCCAGTTTTACGCGATAACTGTATGTATGTGCCAGGTTCAAATGTCTTTCAAAGACAAATATATTCTAAAGTTTCTCATGGAAATAAAATAACCAAAATCAGTTACACCTAAGTTTTATGAAGCCTTGAAAATCCTCAATTTCACGCGTATTTCAGCCAAGTTTGCGACTCGAGTTCTCCTTATATATTTACTAATTTACAATTTCTCGACATTAAAAGATTGATAATTTCTCATACTTTAAGAATAGGTACACTAAATTCTAATAGTTTTGTAAAAACATAGAAAAGCCGAAGTCCTTTTCGTGTTTTTCGAAATAATGATTTTGTTGAGAAATCATACTTTATCATGTTTCTGGTACGTGAATATTGGTCTATCTTTTGTTTGGTTACCTTATCGATTTTAATGATATTCCATCTCGCTCACATCTTTCTAAAGATATATGGACAAAATAAGCCGCGCGTAAAACTAAGTAAATTCATCTCATCTTCACTACATTAGAAATCAAAGTGCCCTGCCGCGTCTGTCTTGAAACTACTAAACGGATTTGGTTAAATAGGTTAATTCCCGCGAAAACAGGATTCAAACTACTGTGTGTGAACATACCAGTCAGTTTTGCGGGAGTAAAAATCTTTACCCGCAGGACTGGACGGCCTTGGGAACTATTCTATCATTACTCCATCACAAGACATAAAACATTCTTCCAAGGTTTATTCCATATACCAAAATGGCCATTCAGAATGCTTTATTGTTCCATAATATATCCAACTTTAATACCCGCCACGCTTTCTACAAACTTGTATTTCGCATAAAAGCGGAACGAGTCTAATGTCCGACTATTTGCCCGAGGGAACATATGTTTAGCACGTGATTGTAACTTTGAAATAAAATGCACTTGTAACAGACTAGGCTAAGTAGTTTTCAGTGTTTTGAAGGCGAACGAAATAATTCGTCTGTGCTCTGACTTTCGTATGTCTTTTGCAATTACGTTACACATAGGTAACAAAGAGGTGGTTAGGTAATAAATTTCCATTATAATCATTGAATGTTTTATTAATAAACCTTTTAAAAAAAAAGTGCACCGACTTCAAAAATTTGCACTGAAAAGTAAGAAATAATAAATATTTCGTCGTAGAATTTGAAGACTGACAGCCTCACAAATACCATCGACTAAAAGAGGGAGACTTGGTCTTCCGCTGGGTACCCAGGAACCGTAACCGTAACAGAACAGTGATGAAAGAAAAAAAAACATTATAATTTTAATAAAATTGTTTGTTTTACAGCAAAAATGTTATATTCTCTTCAAAGTAATTGTTATAACATTGTTTTGAAATAAAATAAAGCCTCATTGCTGTCAAATAAACGAGGTAGCTGGGTCCGAAATAAACTTTTATGTCAGTTACGTGACTAAGTTTTAAAGAGACCATTCTGTAATTTAACACTTACCACTGTTCTGTAGGAAGTTTAATTCCAAGCCAATTTTCTTTGTTAGAAATTTTATCACCAAAGGTCGTTTTTATACAAAGAAAAGGTTAACTAGCGAAAAGCAGTGATTAGAATCTGATTCTAGGGTTCTCTTGGACTCGATCTATTAACTGCGGCCCTGTTCTCTATATCTATGGTTTTATTTTGGTTATAGAGTCGATGCGGTTGTCGAGTCGACAATTGGCGTTTATATTATACTATGGTTTTCTGTTTGACACGAAAGTTAGGGATGTGGTTTCAAGGTAGTTTCAATGTAGAACGACATGCCATCGACATTAGAATCGAAAGGTTTTAAAAACCATAGTTAGAGAATTAGGCCCAGGCAATTGTCGACTCGATAACCACAATAAAACATAGATAGAGAATAGTAAGAGAAGTAGCGAGTAGTCTCCTAAGTATGAATAGTCGATTATAGCACATTTTTTTAAAGAAAATTGGTGCTTAGCATTTTTTGGACGAGTGGGAATTGAACCTGGGACCTCCCGGTTTTAAGTCAACACTCTTCTATTTGACTCCTTTTATATTAAATTCCGTTTAAATTTAATTTATTTAAAAAAAAAACAATTTGGACGACAAATATTTAGATAAAATAAATTTCTGGGGTTATTTATTTAGTTTAAGTTTATATAAACAATGATCGCTTTAATGTTGGATATCTTAGGTAAAGTCAAAGGCCTTTAAAGGTCTCCTTTGAAAGTGACCTTCATGTCAAAATCAAGATCTAAATTGAATAAGACGGTATTCTACAACCAAGCCTATAGGTAGATATTTAGTATAGTCGCTCGGGCGCTGGCTTTACCAACTAGATTGACAATACAAAAGAGAAAGCGTATGTTAAAGCGAGACAGATAGACGAGGCCGTTTTTTTGTAATCAGTAGTAATTTCGCTTATTTTTGTAATATAATATCATGTTTTAAATGTTTAATAGATGTGATTAATTATGGTTAATGCAGTGCATGGTGCAGTGCCTGGATGTAAGTGATCTAAGAATGAAAAATCCACAGAATTACACATTTGTCACGCACACTGATTTATCGTCGAAATAAAAAAATCAATTATTATTATTGGCCCATCCTGTTTTAGGGTTCCGTACCCAAAGGGTAAAAAAACGGAAACCCTATTACTAAGGCTCCGCTGTCCGTCCGTCTGTCTCCATATGTCTGTCTGTCACCAGGCTGTATCTCATGAACCATGATAGTTAGAGAGTTAAAATTTTCACAGATGATGTATTTCTGTTGCCGCTATAACAACAAATACTAAAAAACAGAATAAAATAAATATTTAAGGGGCTCCACAAACGTGACGTTTTTGCTCGGTATTGATAACGGCAACAGGTAGACGCTTGAAATATTCACAGAATATTTAGTTATATATTCACTTTAAAAATAAATAATTAAATTAAAATAAAATTAATATTTAAGGGGGGCTCCCATACAATAAACGTGTTTTTTTGCCGTTTTTATAGATAATGGTAGAACCGTTCGTGCGCGAGTTCGACTAGCATTTGGCCGGTTTCTATTTATATTACAATACGAAGTTTTAAAGAAAACCGGCCAAGTGTTTAGTACCACCGTACAATATTTTATAGTTTAGTAAAAAAATTGCGCGAGACCGACTCACACTTGGCCAATTATTATTATTTGTAGTTGTAGTTATACTAGTTAGGCGATTATGTATTGCCATTATTGCCTCTTGGAATGAAAGGCGTGATAATACATACATAGATAGTTTCTTAAAATAGCTTAATTTTTGAAATAAAAACATACCTTAGTTTTTACTTTACATAGGTAGGACTAATTGTAGACCAATGTGTGGCCTACTTTACATAAGTGTAACTTCAAAAGTTTAAAAAGATGGAAATAAAAATTAATTTATGAATTAAAAAACCCCCGATGTAAAGTTCATATCTATCTATTAAGCATCAAATAATTTATATTCCCTGGCTCTGAAATCAACCATAAACGATCGTAAATGCACTGATCTTTACTACATTATGCCATGTCGCACAAACAGGTACCTTACTTAGACTTATTTGAATTCTGAATTTAATATCATTGCGATGACGACACTAGTAAAAGTAACCACACATTCGTCCAATCCCCGGCGCGTCGCTGTACGGTCCACCGAAACCGACCACAGACTCGTCATCATCATCATAATCATCATCCGGCGGCCGGAATGGGAAATTATCGGTGCGATGCCGGACCAATGTGATTTATATCGAGTCTAATTTAAACAAAATTCAATTTGAATAAAATTGTCGCTACAGTCGCCATTCATATAATAATAAATTATGTATGATAAATTAATAGTTCACATGATTTGTTCAATGTTCATCCTAGCGTTGTCCAAGTTTCGTTTAATATGGACAACTGGCAAAAAGTGGACACTGTGACTAGTTTCCTCTGTGTGTGTTTTGTTCTATAGTATTTTTTTACAAACCTAACTTCATTTTAAACACAGAAAACCATAGAATATCTATTGTAACTCGCACTTAACCGTGCTTTTGCGCTTTTGTGCAGCTGAATCTAAATGATAATTACTTTTCTAACAATGAATTTGTTGATATTGCTCTTGCGGGTGCCGCATTTTTAACTACAGACTGTGAGTCGCAGTAACTGTCAAGTCGAGCTAAATTGGTTCAGCTTTTTGCTCCTTTATTTGTTTAGGCGATCCCTTAATCTCTAGGGCTTATAATAATATCATAAAACTTGTCCAATATTATTTGGAAACTAGGTTTTCGTTCAGTTACTTAATAAGACTTTCCTTGAATTTTCCCAATAGTTGTATCTACTTAAATAACTTTTCTTCTTTTATAGTCTTACCAATAGAATTTATTTAACTTGAAACCGGATGTCCCAGGTTCAATCCTAATTCGAGCCAAAAAAGCTTTTAAATCGACATTACCTAACTTTACCATCGTCAGCAAATCTCCTAAAAATACCAATTGGTTAATTTCATTAAGTACAGGGACACTCTTATTATTATTTTCATGCAAAACTTTTCCAATATCTCTAACCATAATAACCTTATTCAGACTATTACGAACATTAAAACAAACAGCCAAATCGGTGCAGCCGTTGTCAAGTGATGCGCTTATCATCTATCTATTTATCTATCATCACGCCTTTTATCCCAAGAGGGGTAGGCAGAGACAATCTAGGTCATCCTTTTTAGTCAATCTTTCATCCTTCATTCTTTCAACATGTTTAAACCAGCGTAAACTACTTTTCCTCATTTTAATCACAACGTCATCTTTCACTCCGCATTATGCTCTAATGACATCGTTCCGGAGATGCAGTCAATGCCCTTTATATCACACATTCTACGTAAAGACCGCATTTCCACTGCATTTATCTTACTTTCATGCTTCTTATTCCATACCCAAGTCTCGCTTCCATATTTATTATATATATGGAAACCCTCGACATTCTTACACCGTCATAATAATTCGCAGCGGCTACGAGTTAGTATTTGCACTGTATTTTCTATTCTGAGAGTCAACCTAAATTGATAATTATCTCTGAAGCTTGACACACCTTTCACAATGGATGCCCCAATTCCGAAAGCCATGTCGCACTAACAGGTAGCTTACTCATGACTTAGATTTGAAATTTAAATTCTAAAATTCTGAATTTAATTTCATTGCGATGACGACTAGTGAGAAGTTTCTTTATATCGAGTGGCATACGAGACAACTTATTTAAAAAGATACAATTTAATTTTAATAAAATTGTCGCTTCAGTCGCCGTCGCAACGAAATTAAACTCAGGATTTTAGGATTAGGATTGAAATGTATGTCAAGAGTTACTCTCCAGGCGGTGCACAATTAATATGCAACTAAAATTGCAATTTAACTTAGTTAAAACAACGAGGTCAAACTTCTTCTTTATCAAAATGTTTACTAAATTTTGCAACATGAATTTCATTAGAGGGTTTCTTAGTCAAACCAATATACTACAAATCATAAACATTCGGCTCTTAGAAAAAAAATCTAGACTATTGCATTCACATTTCACAACTACTATATTTGAACCGATTAAAAAATAATAAATCATATTATAGCAATAACTTTTACAATTAAAAAAATCACAAGAACCCAAAGAGCTAATTTCAATGTTTTAATCAACTTCTCGTGTTTCAGAGGCCACGAATAGCTAATGGGTGTTTTTCCACTAGACGGCACGGCCTCGGCAATGGCACAATAGAACGTTTAGGGATATAGCATTTCCAAAAAGTATCGATTAGCATTATCGATATATTTGAAAAGCATCGTTAGGTATATTCGAAAGGTTTCACTATTGATAAAAAAATCGTATATATATATCTTAATTTCGCCACGCCCAGCATAGTATTTCTTTAAATACCGACATTTCACCTTCTAGGATTATGTTAATGCTATGTTATTGGTCCCAGGGTAGTCTAATATATCGATTTTTCATTAGTTATAGGAAATCAATAGCGACACATTTCGAATATTTGATAGTATTTTTTTTATTTATTTGTAAGTAATAATAAAATAAATAAAAAATAGATAAGTAAATAAAAATATAGTATCGATACTTTTTGGAAATGCTACATCCCTAAACATTATATTTATTCCGCTGCCGGTGCCGGTGCCGTCTAGTGGAAAAACGCATCCGCACTTCTACTAAAAACGTATAATAAAATAAGTTAAATAAAAAGAAGCTTGCCATGAACTACTCAGTAAATGCGGACCGTATATTTCTTTGAACGATTTTCACTCAAATCCGTAAAATTACACTTGAATAAACAGCATTTTACATTTGTAAAGGTACACATATATTTTTATTTCGAATAGTTACTGAAAAAACACTTAGATATAAACTGATTGAAAGGAAACATCTCGATTTTCGTAACTCAAAGCAATTTTCGCTACGGTCCATTAGACCTCACATTTTTTCTGCTATTGGTTTATATTGACCATACGTTGCTTTTTCAATAGGTATAATTATTCTACTTCCTTGAAAAATTCGGACTCCCTTTTTTGCTTGACTACTTTTGGAAAAAGTTTTATTTCTACAGGGGCTTGCCTAATATTGAATTATCCTAAATAGAATTTTATTGGGTTTATGAAATCTATGCTAGAAAGTTGTATGTTTTTCTAGCCTTTTCTTTAAGGACTTAGAAATTTGTAATTTGAAAGGTCTTTGAAGTCATAATAACATATATACTTATTTACTGGATGAAGGTGACAGATGATGATGACGGTGATAGAAATGGAAATATGGAGACTTGGAAAACCGGGATGATGGCGGCTTCTAAATAAGCTCCCACTTCTTCGCAAAAAAACAGATATTTTAAGTCTGTTAAATAAGTGACACATCTAGGTTCATTAAGTGCAGCAATGGGCTTGCCATTTGTTCTGTTCAATAAGGACAACTAGCAAAAAGTGAACATTGTTCATGTTGATGAAGGTGCTTATGGTTCATACTTACCTACTTGCCCAGTCTATCTACTTTAATTAAATTACGGAACCATAAAAGACAATATTCAAAAGTAACTTTTAATAAAAACAGCATGTCTGACGATTTCTGTAAATGCCGTAAAAGCGTATGCATTGCAGGCGTTGTCATTTTTTGGCGCAGTTGACACAATCCCTCGCAGGTAATATCGATCAAAACCTTTTTCAGGTTTTGCGAACACCATACCTCCTCCACTGTCGCCTTTACAAAGAGCTGTTCCTGAAATTTTACAATAAAATATAAATAATTGGAAAATAATATAAACTAGTAACCTGGCTTTGTTCGGGACAATCTTTATTTGTTAGTACCCAGGCTTGTTAGTCCAATGTAATTTGGGACTATACCTAAGGAATGGTCAGCTCTTAACCATTAGGCCACCGACCCATGCACTTTCATTGGGTAGCCTTAAAAATATAATCGTCTAAATGAAGAATGCTTGTCATATGCTGGGTACCCTGGGTAACGTTTCCTGGTAGCCAAAAACATAGCCATAAAACTTACCATTTCTATAGCCAGCGCAAAATTTATCACTAGTGATATATTCTCTAAAATCGGGTGGCGATGCCATTATACATTCTAGTACATCGACATATCCCAGATCTACGGATTTTAGTATTGGGGACGCTCTACCGTTATCCGATGTAAGACCCCAGCCAGCCACCTAGAAAAATATAGTTTTAAATCAATTCAGAGCAGTAATCTATATCTATCATCACGCTTTTTATCCCAAGAGGAGTAGCAGAGACAATCGAATGCCATTTGTTACGATCCTGACATACCTCTTTCGCTTCTTTTAAATTCATCATACCTTGCATACATGCTCGGCGATTGTGTGTACTTTTAATCTTTCCATCGATCAATAAATGTTTTATATGTAGAATATATTGTAAGTATTCTTGCAAATAAAAACATTTGATTTGATTTGATTTGATAAAAGTACACCTAGGTCGTCCTCCACCAGCATTTCCTTTCATTACCAGCATAACAATAAAGCAACAAATTTTCGTATATTCGGGTATTACATGAAAAATAGCGACAAAAAATTTACCACTCGCTTACTGTGTAATTTAAATAGTAAATACACATCACCAACTACTTAAGTAGGTATGTCTGCTAACACAGACTTTTTTGTGGATCATTTAAATGTAGGTAAACAATTTGATAACTGCCAGTCGGATTTAAAAAAATAATATTTGATAGCCCAATTCTTGAGAAAGGTTATAAATAGGCAAAGGAACGGGTCAGTAACCATTAACTCGGATGCAACCGCAAGGCACAGCTAGTCTGTAATAAATTCGACATCGTAAGAGGCTGTTTGCGGCAACCATTTTTCCAGCTCATAATAGTAAAAGAAAGTCATTACATACATAGCTAGGCGGGCCGTTCGTTACAAGAATTGGACCAATCTGTGGTCGGTTTCGGTAGACTGTACGGCGACGCGCCGGGGATTGGATGAATGTGTGTGTGGCCACCTTTAAGGCCATCCGGCGGCCGGAATGGAAAATGTTCGGTGCGATGCCGGACCAATGTGAGATGCGTGCCAAGGAATTTCCTTAATTGTATACTGATAAAAATGAATGAATAAAAATTTCTATGTTTCTTGGATCTCTTTTTTCTTGTTAAATATCGAATATGTAATAATTTCTTTATCGTCCCTTCCCTCTTACCCCAGAAATTATAAGCAATAGAATTCCACTTGCTATGACTCTCACATATTTTTTTCTCTATATATTTATCACACTCTCATGCCTCATCCACATGCATCTTTTAAGATCATCAAATTTAAATAAATTATATAGAATAAAAAATTACCTTTCCAACACTTCCAGATACTAATTGTTGGTTATTTAGATGTGTATCAAAGTCCACACAAATTGGTCTCACATAAGTTTTATATTCAAACGGCGTAGTTAGGAAAACTAATGCGATGTCATCTTGAAAATTTGTTTCTGCACCACGAAATCTTTTAGGCATGATTATGTCTTTGACCTGGAAAATGGGATTTTTGCTAATGTAAAATACCTATTTAATCAACACCACATTATATATTATATTTATATATTAATAATTAGGTACTTATGACAATTTTGTGAATCAAATTTTTGACATTTATTTAGAAAATATTGTATAACTAAACTAGGTATATTGTATATAAATTAAATATTTGAACACCGCCTTGCGGTAGAATGTGATGCTTTTGTAAACTGTACCATATTTAATTCAAATAAATAAATTATTATAATCTATATTTCACTTAATTTCTTTCATTTACATTTTTACATATTTAGGTAAAAAAAAACAAAAATATATAAAAATATAAAAAAAAGGAGTTATCCCCCCGGCAGCTAGGTAAATACCCAAACTACCGGTGGTTAGGGCTGCAGAGAGAGGAACCTCCTCACAATACGGGCCGTGCTGAGGAGTACTGCCTTCTGGATCTGACCCTTGACCCAACTGCCAATCTCAAGGCTCCTAAGATGACGGTCAAAACTCTTGGCAAACAGACCATTGACCGTCACGACTATCGGTACAATGATCGCCGACTTCACATCCCACATATCGACAATCTCGTGAGCTAAGTCAAGATATTTTGATTGTTTATCTTTCTCAGCTTTCACAAGATTGTCGTCATGTGGGATAGTGACATCGATTATCATTGCAAGGTGCGCTGATCGATCTACCAACACAATATCAGGTTTATTGGCAACAATAGTTCTGTCTGTGATGATAAATCGATCCCAGTAGAGCGTGGCATGACCATTTTCAAGAACTGGTTCAGGCACATACATGTAATACGGTACTTCCGTGTCTACAAGGTTGTATCGTAAAGCAAGTTGTTGGTGTAAAATCCTGGCTACTTGGTTGTGCCTGTGCAAGTACTCGCCGTTGGCAAGACTAGAACAACCGGAAATAACATGTCTGATTGACTCTCCGGGACGGTGGCATGCTCGACAGATGTCAGCCGTGCCGTCCTTAATGATGTATTTCCGGTAGTTATTCGTCTTGACAACTTCGTCCATAATTGCACAGGTAAAACCTTCGGTTTCTCCAAAGAGATCACCGAATCGTTGCCAGGACACGGAAGTCAAAAGGTCTACATCAGAACCATGAAGAGCCTTATAGAACCTTCCGTATAACTCCTTGCTCTGCCATACCTCCTTGCGGTCATTAGTACTCAGTATTACAGGTTTGTGCCAGTTCTTTTTAGCCAAGGATAACGGGGTAAAGCCCTTGTCTACCTTGACCACATTTCCATGCATCACCCCCTCATTGTTGAGAAAATATTCTCTGAGACTATATACCTCACGATTGTGGAGAGTCTTAGCGTTGAGAAAGCCACGACCTCCACATTTACGTGGGATGTACAGTCTCATTACAGATGAGCGTGGGTGGTGCATACGATATGCGGTCAATAGTGTCCGAACTCGTCTGTCCAAGGCGTCCAGTTCAGTTTGAGTCCACTTGAGTATGCCAAAGGAATACAATAAGACAGGCATGACCCAATTATTAAAGGCACGTACTTTATTTCCGCCTGATAAAAGACTCTTCAGTACTTTTTTCAGGCGGCCATAGAAGCGCTCCTTCATAGATTGTTTCATGTCTGTCTCATTGATTGTTATTGCCTGTGACATACCTAAATACTTGTAGGTTTCGTTTTCGGAGAGTGAATCAAGTTTTACAGAATCTGTGAGTAGTGTACTTTCAGACTCCGATATCACTCCTCGCTTTACATGTATGATCGCACATTTGTCCAAACCAAACTCCATACTGATAGATTTACTAAAGTTTTCAGTTATCCTTAGTAAATCTATCAGTTGTAATTTGTTTTGGGCAAATAACTTCAAATCATCCATGTAAAGTAAGTGCGATATAACTTGACTCCCTTTCCGCAAACGGTAGCCTAGACCCTGAAACCCCTAGCATTGTGCTGAGTGGGTTTAGTGCCAAGCAGAACCATAAGGGACTCAAACTATCGCCTTGGAATATACCCCGTTTAATCCTGATTTGTTCGTTGTCACCGAAAGCTCTTCGGCATCCTGGATAGATAAGGACTGTTTTCCAGTGCCCCATACATGAGCTCAGGAAGGTGCGTAGAGTTGTATCGATTTTATACAACTCCAGCACCCTCATGAGCCAGGTATGTGGTACAGAGTCATAAGCTTTTTTGTAATCTATCCAGCATGCCGATAGATTCTTTCGGTTACGTCGAACTTGTTGGCTAATGGTCATGTCTATGAGGAGAAGTTCTTTAGTACCACGGGACCCAGCCCTACATCCATTCTGAGAAGCTGACATGATGGAATTAGTGTCTATATGGCTACCAATTTTGATTCTCAAAATGGATGTAAGGAGCTTGTAGATGGTAGGTAAGCATGTTATGGGTCTATAGTTCTTAGGATCCGTGGTACTACCGGACTTATACAGCAGGCGGGTAATGCCTGTAGTCATAAATTCTGGGATCGATCCAAACTCAATTGCGTCTTGGAATTGGGATGCTAAGCGAGCATGTGAGCTGCGTAACCATTTTAGCCAATAGTTGTGTAGTCCGTCGGGCCCTGGAGACTTCCAATTTGCCATAGGACGGACCGCACAAACTACATCGATGGGGTCAATAATGACAGACCCCCATCTCTGGCACAGACTCACAGGCCCGCTTAACATCCTCCATCCAAGCGTCTTCCGTGTGACTGACGGGAGTCGACCAGATGTTTTGCCAGAATGAATTGGTGGTTTCAACATCTGGTAGACTTCCCTCAGTCACAATTTGTTTAGATCGTTCCCAGTCTCTATATACCCGCCTTTGATCACTTTGGCATATGCGATTCTTTGGGGGCTGGGGCTTTCCTCTCCGTCGTGTTGGTGTTGGTGACGTTTGTGGTGAGAAGAACTTGTCGCTAGAACTTGATGTTTGAGTGGCATCTGCAGCTTTGGGGTCTGCCTGTGGTGTTTGTGCTGGCTCCACCACTTCCTGCACAAACACTGAAGTTCCTTCCAGCGACGATCCCGAGGGTGTTGGGCGTGCGTGTAGTTATTTAATTAATTAATTATAAATTAAAAATAAAAAATTAAAAATAAAATTATCTATATCTAAGGTCCGCGTGGAATAGTGGCAAGAATACTGGCTGCATTTCCCTGCTGATTCGTTAAGCGAGGAAGGAGCCAGCCAGCCCTCTTGTCACCAGAATATATGACCAGTCGTGGGGATATTTCTTTAATAATATTTTTGCCATTTGGACCCCACGGACCATTTGGATCCCAAACGGCACGTAGTTTTATTATATTGCAATAAAAATATTGAAGCCCAAATTCGGATATTAGGGATTCACAAATCATTGTTATTTAAAAAAGCAATCAGTACAAATGTACAAAGGTGCCTATAATTTTTTTTGTATTTCGTTATCAATATATTAAAATTAACAAATCAGAGATTTTAAACATAAAATTGCATACATCACTTTTCTGGGCATCAACGTCTTTTGGAGAATTCCAAGGTCTATATAACTTCCCAGCACCTACTGCAAAAAGTGCAGCTGGGAGCTGCTTATCCACATCAGTCCAGAAGCAATGAGCAGCTGTGGGATAAATATTTTTTTTGTAAATAAAAATAAAGAGAGAATGGATTGAGCCTTCTTCTGTGATTTTTTTAGGAGGCGTCGGTGGTCGAGTGGTTAAAACGTCGGCTCACAACTGAGAAGTCGCGGGTTCGATCCCCACATCCAACGATGTACCAATGAGTTTTTATAATAAAAAATCTATGTACATAATTGTCCGACAAACCGCACAAAGAGGCTTTTCCATCTACATACCCCAACTGCAGAGCTGGCCACTCGTTAGGTATAGCCCCAAAAAAAACTTTGACTAAGTGAGGAAGACGTTGTCATCCGCAGGGTACCCTGGGACCGGCAATGGTTCCCGGGAGTTATAAGGCAACCAGTGTATTTTTATTACAGATAACCCTGATTACATCATTAACAATAATTACACCATTACACAAACAGCATTAGGTACTCGTGCATATTTTCATACCACTTTACCTTCTAAGGGATGAATTTAGCAATCCCCTTTCTTATAAACTACAATTACGTCACAATTATATAACTTCAGTAGTTTCGGATCGGCGATAATAAAACTTTAAGAAAATGTAGATTAGTGAAGGAAAAAGGCCCGGCTGATGTAAAATATCGAAATTGACGCGTCAAGTATACTGAAGTTGAATAGAGAGGCACATACTCACACGGAGAAGCAATGAAGCATATAGTGTACGCGCCACACACGCACAAGAGTGTAGAGAGCGGCGAGAGGGAGAGAGGGTCAATGTTTTGTATCAAAATAGAGTCGGTACTTACCAGAAACGACCAAATCAGTCGTGATAATTGATCCACCACAAATCTGTAAGTATGGGTTAACATTTTTCCTATATATCCCGACATGCCAAGGTAGTTCACCTCTTTTAACTGCCGCACCTCCGATAACTAACGGGTCTCCATTTGGTGTTATTTTACCGCACACTGAAAAAGAAATAACGGGAAACTGAATAATGGAGTTGGGTTTGTTTCGGAAGTGGTTATTCAGGAACCGTAGTGCAAAAAATATTTGTAAGAATGTGTAATTTATGAATAGTTGGATTCCTACATAAGTAGATAACATTTTGTATTGGCAATTTAAAAACTAATCTCAAATAACCTATTTATTTTCACGGGTCCTAGAGTATCCAGCGGAAGACCAAGTCTCCATCTTTTAGCCGATGGTATTTGTGAGACTATACCTAACGAGTGGCCAGTTCCGTTGAGGTATATTTAGATGGAAAAGCCTCTAAGTGTGGTTTGTTGGATTATGTACATAAGTTTTTAATTATAAAAAACCCATTTAGGTTTGCACTTGCAACCATGCAAGTGTTATAACATTTACTTATCTCAGTTAAGAGGATCGGGAGCCCATATTAACTTTCATCTCCAATTATACTTGAGTTCACACAAAAATCCATAGTAAAAGTCACTTTCAGTTTTCCCGAATATTCCATTTTTCAGACAACTTTTCCAATTTTTCTTTTTCTAAAAACCTAAAATAGCCTAATCGGTCCAGCCGTTTTCAAATGGCTACAGATAGATATTCAATTCACAATGGACAACATTTCATTTTTCGTAAGGTACCAAAATTCGAAAACCGTTTGGAGATTACATGCTAGAAAGCTTATTTTTCATTATTTTTATTTTTTATATACTTTAATTTTCGAGTTATTTTAAAAATACTGAAATATTGAAAAATAAGGATTAATAGGTGCCCTAATCTGTGCTAACCCCTTTAATTTAAAAATACTAATGTCTGTTGGCAGAGTTGTTAGTTATTGAACTCAGGTTTGCCTTCTATTAATTTTACCCATTTTTATTCCATTTGAAGCTAAATTAATAATTATTCTTTAAATATAATTATAAAAATACTTCTCACTCACAAATACTCATACACTCTCTGTCACTTTCTTTGGGTGACAGTTTATATTTCTTAATTTTAGTCTTAGCTAAGGTTTTTAGTTTATAAGTCCTCAGAATTTATAAAAATTCATAATTAAATTAAAAATATAAAAACTCAACCAAAAATAAAATATAAAAATACGTGTAACTTATTTTTTAATATATTTTTAATTAAAGTAATAAAAATGGGTGATTAAAAAATGAAATGTTGTCCAATGCACATGCACATTGTTTTAGCGAGATAGAATATCTGTACCAACGAACAACATTTAATTTTTACTTATATAGATAACCATTGAGATGCTGCTTATTTGAGGACTGCACCTGCCTGCCTCAATATAGTTGTTGTGTTACCTGGTATACAAGTAGGCATATAGCTCCAATGTCCATCTCTACACTTCATTTGAGGCAATTCATTAGTGCTATAGTAATTAGGAAATCGACATTGTGGGATCGCTATCGTGTTATTAGGTTCAAGGCTATTGCAAGGTCTAGTTTCATCCGATTCCGGTAGAAGACAATTAAACTCTAAAATGTTCTGCGCTCGAAGTTCACAATGTCCTGAAATTTATAAAAAAATATTATAAACCCTGGAAATAAATAATTTGTGAGAGTATAGAAATGGCAATACATACAACAATCCAACGAGTGTGAGTAAAAGGAATACTCCCCAACGCGTGTCACTGAAAAGTTGTATATATGCCAATCTATTAAATATTTTCAATGGCGCGATACAGGATTCAATTTCAATATCTATCGACGCGATGTGCTCTCCATGTATAGAACTGGATGTTATTTTCTTATGGATTATTTTTAATTAATTATCAGAAAACACTCATTGCACAGCAAATAGTTGGCACGTAGTGGTGGGTTAAGGTTTTTTTTATAACCGCACTAAACTCACCCTGGACAGAGCCCGTACGACCTTTCACGTCCGGGTAGTGCAATACGATAATAATATTTTGAGGTAAGTATTTTGCTGTGCAATCAGTATTTTTGATTTGCAGTACAATATAACCCTTCTCTTTTATTTACCCTATTACGTAAAATATTGTTGAATTGAGTAATTATGTTTTAAAATTGCAAGTTTTAAGATATCCGTTGTTTTGAATTACCTTGTTGGTAATCAAAAACAAACCACAACAAACTAAATTTTGTGGTTCGTGAATTGAATATTACCTATAACATTTATTATAGATTCCACGTCATGTCATGGAGACCAACGCGCGCAGACCTCTGTGACGTGATGGGGAATCCAGTTTAATCCCGTCCGCGCTGTGATAGTTGGGCATATCACGGTCGGCGGGATTATCTTATATACCGATTAATCGGCTTTATACACTATGAAGGCTATAACACTTGACATTGGCAAATCACCGATTAACATTGGAGCTATAATAAAAGAAGAAGAAGAACATTTATGATTCTATGGTACGGAACCCTGTATTTGCGAGTCGTAATCGCAAGTTTAAGTTATACAAATACAAACTTTTATCCTCCTTTGTCTCAAAAGTAGATACCGAATTAACGACCTAACCGGTTAACGCCAATTATATTTTGAGATTACCTTATAATAATATCCCCAAAAAAGTTTTTTGCTTTTGATTTTATGGATCCCCAGTCAATGGCAGTCAGAAAGAAATAGCATTGTTAAGAATAGGGTTCCGTAGTAAGATTCTAGTAGTCATCCTCTTATTTTGGCCGATCATGTTTAGGTTAAAGAATGGGACAATGAATCCCGAGGACCTACAATGTTAAACTACTAATAGGATTGTCCTAAGTTGATATGTTTGGGTTCTTGTCTGCAACAATGGCACTACGAATCCAATATTTTAATACTTATTAGTAGAACATCTTGATATATTCTTGATATCCTCAAGTCTGACCTTCGGCATAGCCACAGAACTAGAATAGTATTCAATTAACAATAGAGTATTAAGTATAGCTAGTGCCACCATAGATGTAGTATAGGTAGTGCCACCATAGACGTAGTATTGTAGCGCTCTACTAGATTCGTAATGTCGCGATTAGAACGAGACCAAAAAATTAATAAATCAGTGTGAGTGTAAATGTGTAATTCTGTGTATTTTTTATCTTAGATGACTTACATCCAGGCACTGCATACATAACCATAATCAATCACGTCTACTAAACACTAAATTATACCTACTTTAAAACATAATATTTTACAAAAATAATCGAAATTACTACTGACGCTAGGCGGTTACAGGTAGTTACCGTCTCAGGTTACCGTATTCAAAAAATCACTGCGCAGTAAATTTGCACCAACTTTAATATTTTATGGTTGGGATTGTCACAAAATCTCTTCAACTAGACTACACCACAGTTGGTTTAAAAATAAGAAATACTTACTGACACATCTAGGCAATCGATCCAGCCACGTTCCATTAAAGCAAGCTGATGTTGCCATATAACTCGGTGTATACCCAAAATGACAAGTGATTGTTACGTATAGTGTTGAGAACAAACTTCCAGGCTCAGCATTCGGTATACCAAGTGCAGAAAATAAACCGTTGTGTGGGTGACGAGGAAATTTACAAATATTTGTTCTGAAATTCAATATTATAAACATAATTATTCTGATTGGCTTAGATTAAATTCAGGGTAAAAGATCACAAAAACACCAGCTGCATTGCCTAACTAGACAATAACGCTGAATTGCTTGCTGATCATCTTTATAAAATGTTATTTGTACATAGAATCGAATTTCCGAACGTAGTAGGACTAAGATAGGTACTTTTACTACTTATTTTGTGAAATTTTTTGCTTCTTCTGATCAAGCGACCAAAGTATCAATCGCAAAGGAGAGGAAAACATAATTTTACTAGCTATTCTGAACTAATAAGATTCTATTGGTGTACTTTTAGAATTCAAAGCAGAAACAAGTTAATATAACATTGAGAAACTTGGTAAAACTTGAAGAACGAGAAAAACGAGAAAATTGGGTTCGTTTAAAATAAAAAAAATAGTACTTACGGTTCCTCTTCTTTCTCGTCACCAGATACAGGTTTTTCCTGCAAATTATTAAAAGTCTTTATTATTATTATTCTCTTTATTTATTATTAATAGTCTTTTTTTATTTTATTTTTTTCAATTTATTTATCAAGAACTCGTACGTACCTTTTCTTCGTGCTTTACTGAAGTCTTGAAGCCTTCTACAACCTGCTGTCCTTTTTCTTTTATAGGAGTCCAACCTGTCTGAGATAGCTTATCCACACTACCTTTAGCTGTCTCCCAACCCTACAAAAATAATATATTATTAGGCATTATAAATTGCTTCTTAGTATAGACAACATAATATATATATCTTATGTAGTCTACATTTTAATTTAATCAAATATATTATGTTGTGCGTCGATACTTACATTAATAACATCTTTTGCAGAGTCATCCAAACCTACTTTCACAGCTTCTTCTTTTATTGTTTTACTCACATCGTCGACTTTGTTTCTTACTACTTCCCAGACCTGTATTATTAAAATTAAATTAAATTAATTACAAGTAATGGGACTCTCCTGTTAAATGTAGAACACCTGTATTAGGATAGACCCGCTCTTCCTCGGTACTAGGTGCTAGACATAGTACATCTGTTATAGGTACATAATTGGAGAAATCTTTAGATTTCAAAGGAACTGACCACAAAAAACAGGCCTCAAAAATGTCATCGTCTAAATGAGGGCAACTTGTCTTCCAATGGGTACCCTGGAACTTGTAAGACAATTTCGGATACAGAAGGATAACATAGTGTTACGAGCTAGGGTTCGAAGAGATTTAAAATACCGATTAAATAAACAAACTTTACTTTAACACCACAAAAACACAGTTAAATAAATGAAAACACTTGAATATCACTTAGTCGCACTAAATTCCACTTCACTGTTTCGCTTTGATCGCTCTGATTCGCACTGTGTTCTCCCGGCGACGATCCTCTGTTTATATTGCCCACCGAACATTCGAGAAACGCCGAGATTGTTGTATAAAGTTGTAGACGCGTCTCGATGCGGCTCGGTGCTAAATACCTACACACAGACCGCGCCCGATTTTGGTACCTATGGCTAGGCACATACGGTC
This sequence comes from Nemapogon koenigi, assembly GCA_963924495.1. Classification (NCBI taxonomy): domain Eukaryota; kingdom Metazoa; phylum Arthropoda; class Insecta; order Lepidoptera; family Tineidae; genus Nemapogon; species Nemapogon koenigi. The sequence goes on along the minus strand of OZ004649.1, from coordinate 6,075,312 downwards.
CATTTTCGTTTGTACTTGATTCTCTCTGGATGTTTCTAGAGACGTCTATCGACCTTGATGTGTTTAGGTATTTATTTGTGCAATTTAAGTACCTACTCGTTACACTGCCCCCCGCTTAGACTTGCTCGTCCCGAGCAATATTCGAGCCTTTGTAAGGAGCCAGTCGATCAATGTGGACAACCTTTAACTGCCCACGCGGGCATCGTTGGATCCGATAGGTCACGTCATTGATCCTCGTGATGACCTTATACGGACCTTCCCAGCGGTTCTGCAGCTTGGGAGATTTCCCTTTTCGGCGTTTCGGGTTGTGCAGCCACACCAACGATCCCTCGTCAAAACCGTTACTATTGAAGTTCCTATCGTACCTGGTCTTCATCTTTGTACTGGCCACAAGACTGCTCTCACGGATCTGGTCATGTATGTCGCACATCTTGTTTTTCAGGTTCGATACGTAGTCATTTACAGGTTGCGGCGCATCCGGAGGTCCGCCGGTCAGGAGATCAACTGGTAGTCGGAGCTCTCTCCCAAAGTTGGCATAAGCAGGAGTCACTTTTATGCTTTCATGCTCTGCGGATCGATATGAGAGCAAGAACAAGGGAATATATCGGTCCCAGTCCCTCTGGTGATCCTCAACCAGTTTCGCTAAATGAGTCTCCAAAGTGCGGTTGAACCTTTCAACCATTCCGTCGGACTGTGGGTGATACGCCGTAGTCCTCGTTTTATTTATTCCCAGGAGACGGCATACTTCCTGGAACAACTGCGACTCAAAGTTACGCCCTTGATCAGAATGTATCTCCATTGGTAGCCCGAACCTGCAGAATACTTCGTTGACCAACTTAGTCGCCACTGTTGTCGCTTCCTGGTTGGGAATTGCGAAGACCTCCGGCCACTTCGTGAAGTAGTCCATCACGACCATGAAGTACTTGTTTCCGTCTTCAGTGGCCGGGAACGGTCCAGCAACGTCCACCGCAATTCGTTCCCATGGAGCGCCAACATTGTACAGCTGCATACGTCCCCTTGTACGTGTCGTAGGTCCCTTCACGGCTGCACATACTGTGCACTTGCGACACCAATCCTCGACATCTTGCCGGCAATGAACCCAATAAAATCGTTTCCTGATTTTCGCCAGGGTTCGATTCATGCCCAGATGTCCTCCCGAGGATCCATCGTGCACGGACTCAAGCACTGCGCGCACCTTTGACCTAGGCACGACCAGCTGCATCAATGTCTCCTGTCCACTTGGCGACTCCCACTTGCGGTACAGCAACCCGTTGTGCAGCACTAGACTTTCCCACTGAGCCCAGTAGCTTTTCGTGGTGGAACTCATTGCTGATACAACATTCCAGCCGGGCCTTGGAACATTCTGCGTCTTCCATTCCATTATCGGCGTCAAGTTGTTATCTTTGAGTTTGCTCGTCTCTCGTCGTCTCGTTCGCCCATTCGTCACTAAGGTTGTTAGTCGTAATCACTTTGATGACAGAATCACCGATTTCACGCCTCGAGCAGTGTTTACAATCTTCAGGGCACGGCCTGCGTGACAGTGCGTCAGCGTTGCCATGCATCCGTCCTCGTCGATGTTCGATCGTGAAATCGAATTCTTGTAACTGCTCGATCCACCGAGCGACTTGTCCTTCAGGATCCTTGAATTGAAGTAACCATTTCAACGCCGCATGGTCTGTCCGTAGCTTGAACTTCCTTCCGATGAGATACTTGTTGAAGTGTCGTACTGTCTTCACTACGGCCAGAAGTTCGCGTCTGGTTACACAGTAGTTCCTTTCTGGTTTTGACAGAGCCTTGCTGAAATACGCTATCACAACTTCCTTGTCCCCCTTCCGTTGTGACAGCACACCTCCAATGGCGATGTTGCTTGCGTCTGTGTCCACCACAAACTCGCCGTCTTGGTCCGGGTAGCCCAAAACAGGTGTTTCACACAGCCGTTGTTTCAGTTCCTGGAACGATTTCTCACAGTCCTCAGTCCACTGAAACGAACGCTTGTCCTCCGTCAGCCGATGTAGGGGTTTGGCTACTCCCGCGAAGTCGTAAACGAAGCGGCGGTAGTATGAGCACATACCAAGAAACGCCCGAACATCTGTTTTGTTCCGTGGGGTGGGCCATTCTCGTACAGCTACTGTCTTGACAGGGTCGGTTTCTACGCCATCCTTTGTAATTACATGCCCGAGGTAATTTACACGTTTCTTGAAGAAGCTACACTTCTTGGCATGCAATTTCAGGTTCGCGAGCTTCAACTTGGCAAACACTCTTTCTAAATTCCCCAGGTGCTCGTTGAAGTCGCGTCCCATGATGATGACGTCATCCAGGTAGACTAGGCAAGCTTTTCCAACGAGATCCGCAAGCACAACTTCCATCAGCCTTTCGAACGTAGCGGGAGCATTGCATAACCCGAAAGGCATGACGTTGAACTGCCACAGTCCATTTCCGGTCGAGAAAGCAGTCTTTTCCTTGTCTTTGAGATCGATCTCCACTTGCCAGTATCCACTCTTCAAATCCAGTGTTGAGAACCACTGGTTCCCACTCAACTTCCTTTCTGGTTACGTCGTTCAGTCGACGATAATCCACACAGAAGCGAGTGCTGCCATCCTTCTTCTTAACTAGCACAACCGGAGAACACCATGGGCTCAAAGAAGGTTCGATGACATTAGCCTTCTTCATGTCTTCCAGCATGCACTGTACTTCGGCTTCTCTTCCAACTGGGATTCGTCGAGCACGTTGACGTATAGGTAACTCGTTTCCTGTGTTGATGGTGTGTTTTACCAATGACGTCCTGCCGAGATGCCCATCTCCGTCACTAAAGATGTCAATGTAACGAGTGAGCATCTCCTTCGCTCTGTTGTACTCGGAGATTGACAAGTCCTTCTTTGAAATATCGACGAGTTCCAAGGGGTTTGCACTGTTATTTTTCATCGCCGACAGCTTCCCCTGGGTGCAGTTCCGCATCCAATTCGCCTCGTCGCACTTCGCCACGACTTGATTCTTATTAAGAGTGACAGGAGCGCCATTGAAGTTGGTCACCCTCACTACAGCTCGTCCACTCTGGCTGTTTACTAAAGTTGGAGTGAGTAACCAGCCTTTATGTTTAGAACGTTCCAGGTGGTCGATGATAGAGCACCTCGTATTGGAGGGGTCCCCATTAGTTGGTAACTCCACATCGACAAGCGTCTCCGAATATGGGTTCAGTTTGACGTCCTTGGCACAGCGCACATAGCCAGCATAACCACCTTTCAAAAATACCTGTTCCTGGCCGCACTGCAGTACACCGTTGCGCAAGTCGATGCCAAACTGGAACCGCTTCATAAAGTCGAGTCCGAGAATGCAGTCGTCTATAATGTCGGCCACGATGACGGTGTGTGGGTACTCCCCGTCACCCACCTTGAGTGTCACCGGCAGCTCGTCGTATGCGGGTATTGGCTGACCGGTTGCCGTGAAGAGTTTCAGACAGGAAGATGAACGTCTGGTTCTTTTCGTAGATCGTCCCAACAACTGAGGTCTCACAACCGTACGCGTTGCTCCTGTGTCGATCGTCATCTCACATGGCGTCTCGTTGACCTCGCCGGCAATTACCAGACTGTTCCCGTCGAAAACTTGTCGGATGGTAACTTTTGGGGCTATGTCACGATCAGCCAGTACCCGCCCCGCGGCTCTGGCTGTTACTCGTTTCCCGGAAGCTCCGTAGTTAAGGCACGGACATCAGCTTCGACGTCCCGTTTCGGCACTCGTTGATCCGTGCCTTGTCGTTTAAGCGCCGGGCAGCTTGCTTTAAGGTGCCCCAGCTTGTGGCAGTAGAAGCAGCGGGGTAAGTAGCTACGCCTCTCTGCTACAGGTGTCGTTGTTGGAGTAGCCTCCTCCGCCACTTGTCGCAATCGCTGAGAACGAGGCTCCTGTCTCACGGCTTCCACCTCTAGAGCATGGGCGAGTGCATCTTTCAGGGCGGTGTGGTGGCCCAGTCGAACTGCAGCTCTGACCTCCATGCTGCGGATGCCGTCGATGAATGCTTGAACGAGGTTCGCAGCAATGAACTCTTGTCCGGCAGATGGGTACGCCTTCCTCACGATCTTCTCGATCTCCAGAGCCCATTGTTGCAGATTCTCACCAGCATGTTGCGTCCTGTCCCTCAGCTGCGCTCGGTAGACGTGCTCCAGGTGTTTGTCGCCGTACCTGGAGTCCATTGCCTCGATCAGGTTCCCGTACGTGGTGCAGCTGTCTGGAGAGGCTTCCAAAACAGACAGTGCGCGGCCTCTTAAAGCCACTGTCAAGGCGGTCAGAGATTGCTCGTCTGTCCAGCCGTTGGCAGAGGCGACCGTTTGGAACTGCAATTTGTACGCTGTCCAGGACGTAGTCCCGTCGTACGGCGGCACCTTGACTCGGGGGCCAGAGACGACGGCGCCTCCAGAAACAGGAGCGGTCAGCTTCAGTTTCCTTACTTCATTCTGGAGCCCCTTGCATTGGCTGTCAAGTCGTGCCTCCAACTCTCCGTAGCGGTCGTCAAGTCTTGCATCCAGTTCTCTGCTCATCCTAGTCTGTATTTCCTTGCAATGCTGTTGGAGGTCTTCATAACGAATGTCGAGGTCTTCGATTCTCTCCTCGTGCATGTCTGTAACCCTCTGTAGCTGCTTCACCTCCATAGTCACCTTTCCCAGTGACTCTGAAAGCAGCTCCTTTAGGCTAACAGACTGCTCCTTGAACAGCCGGCAAGTCTGCTCCTCCTGAAGTCTGGCCTCCTCCTCTTGTCGTCTGGCCTGCTCCTCCAATAGCTGCCGAGTCTGTTCCTCCTGACGTCTGGCCTGCTCTTCCTGACGCCTGGCCTCCTCCTCCTGTCGTCTGGCCTGCTCCTCCAATAGCTGCCGAGTCTGTTCCTCCTGACGTCTGGCCTGCTCCTCCTGACGTCGGGCCTGCTCCTCCAACAGCTGTCGAGTCTGTTCCTCTTGACGTCTGGCCTGCTCCTCCATCAGCCGAACCAGCATTCCCATGTCGGTTGCCTGGAGAGCACCCGCAGAACCCGAATCCACTCCAGCAGCAGCTAAAGCAGCAGTCCCAGCAGCACCAGCAGCGGCTCCAGCAGCAGTCCCAGCAGCAGTCCCAGCAGCACCAGCAGCTGCTCCAGCAGCAGCAACCTCGTCGACCTCCTCGCCGTGATGTCCAGCAGTAGTTTGTCGTGTTTTGGGTCGCCGTGATGACGACGAGTCACGTGGTGTAATCGGCATTTTTGAATCCCACACTCCTGACACCAATTTGTTACGAGCTAGGGTTCGAAGAGATTTAAAATACCGATTAAATAAACAAACTTTACTTTAACACCACAAAAACACAGTTAAATAAATGAAAACACTTGAATATCACTTAGTCGCACTAAATTCCACTTCACTGTTTCGCTTTGATCGCTCTGATTCGCACTGTGTTCTCCCGGCGACGATCCTCTGTTTATATTGCCCACCGAACATTCGAGAAACGCCGAGATTGTTGTATAAAGTTGTAGACGCGTCTCGATGCGGCTCGGTGCTAAATACCTACACACAGACCCCGCCCGATTTTGGTACCTATGGCTAGGCACATACGGTCCATTTTCGTTTGTACTTGATTCTCTCTGGATGTTTCTAGAGACGTCTATCGACCTTGATGTGTTTAGGTATTTATTTGTGCAATTTAAGTACCTACTCGTTACAATAGCTAGCTTTTTTTTGTCAATATACCATCTAGTTAATTTGATTTACTACTTAGTATTCTCATTTCTTTCCTGAGCTATATCGAAATTGGAAACATTTTATAGGTTTCCCGAAATTATTATCCCACTAAACAACATCAATGACAACAGAGAAACGAAACGACACTCCCAGTAAATGGAAAAACAAATTTTATTACTGCCCTCTTACTAAACATCACGGCCGTTTAATAGGTAATCAAGGATGACACAAAATAATAATGGGCCAATAATGGACCTGCTTTTCAGGATATGAAAGTATAATTAATATTTTATAGAAAGACTCTTTTATCTTCTTTCAGAGGTTATGTATTATGAATTATAACATATATTAATTTATCAAATATACACGTACCTAACAATATAAAAACCTTAAATCTAATCTAAACAATAAAAATAACCAAATAAATTATATACATAACTTATTAGCAATACTTGATTTATTTTTAGAATTTTTACTATTACCATTTTTAGTTGTTTCTTTATCTATCTATCTATCTATCATAACGCCTTTTATCCCAAGAGAGGTAGGCAGAAACTATAGAATGCCATTTTCTACGATCCTGACATACCTTTCATGCATGCTCGGCGATTGTGTGTACTTTTAATATTGCCGTCGATCAATAATTTTTTTATATGTTCAATAATAGTACACCTAGGTCGTCCTCTGCCAACATTTCCTTTCACTTCAGCCATTTCGTGCTTTCATTCTTTCAAACGTGTCCAAAGCAGCGTAAACTACTTTTCTTCATTTTAGTCACAACATCACTCCGCATATTTCTCCAATGACATTGTTCCGGATGCGATCAATACGTTTTATATCACACATTCTAGGTAAAAACTGCATTTTCACTGCATTTATCTTACTTTCTATTTTTGTTTTTTTACTTTTTACTTTACTTTACTTCATAGTTTTAAGAACACCATACTGTCCTAGTCATGCTTCTATAAATTAATGTAATTAGCTAAAACATATTCTATAGCTGTTCGTCTGGTAGATTCTGGTTGAATTTCATAATAGTTACCTACTAATTGTAGTAGAAGACAGAATTTGAAAACAGCAACATTCTTACCCTGTTAGCGGCAGTCGGGTTTAGTGTGATTACTAATATTAGACTTAGGTAAGAAAGTTAGTTTTTGTGGCAATTTATATCTACAATTATGGCGTAAATTGATTAGATTTTGCTTACCTATATCATTTATAAGTTTGAGAATAAATAAAACTTACTTTTGAAGCATCTGCGTCATATTTGCCCGCATTTACATTATCAATGTGTTCTTCTACCTTATGACTCGCATCTTCTATAACATGCTTCACGTTCTCCCAACCCTAAAATATATGGAATATAATTTTTAACCGGCTTATAATTAGGAGGAGGTATTATTCGGTGTGTATTTTTTAATCTATTAAAATTTATAATAATTTTAAAAAAAAAATCCAGATTGGTACAATTTTTTTTCAATAAACTAGTTTCCGGAACTTTGAAAAAAAACAAGTTTTATACTTATATAATTCGTAAGATATCGACGAAATATGTAGGATTTAAAAAAAAAACTGAAACATTCTATTCGTCAACAGATAGTGATGACAGAGAAGATATATTGAGTATTTATTTTATAGTTACAATTAGCTCGTTGTATTATTAATTTATTAACCGATTTATTTTTTTTAATGAGGAGGTTCTCTATTGAGAGTGTATTTTTTTGTATATGCATATGTACCTACACCGATATCTCCGCCAATTGTGAACCGATTTTGATGGTTGATTTTAGATCGATAGATAATTCTCCCAGATTGGTCCCACTTTTGTTTTCGTGAAGATTAATTTAGTAGTTTATCCCACAGATATGTTTCTTCATATCATCCGTGTGTATAAACTATCAAAACATCCTGTTTGTCTGTGTATCTTACTTCGATCGAAAACTGACCATTTTCTGATAATTTCCTTATTCAAACCGGTATCTAATACTATTTATTAAACTGTGCCTTTATTAAAACATACCGACGACGAAGTATTGCGTATATGTATACTTACTTTTTTCGCTTCTTCCACTACTGCTTTATCAACTTTTATTTTTGATACAGCTTTCCCAATTTCTTTTACTCCATCATTCAGAAAATCCCAATTGAAAGGTGACTGAAAAATATTATTGAGTTGAATTATATAATTTATTTTTCTTTCCAATTTAATTTAATTTAAAATTTCATACGATCATATTCATCCCAGAAAGGGTAGGCAGAGTGTCTCGTTGAAATTGTGTTCAGTTGAACGTGTGTCCTTTAGGGATTAAATCCCTCTTTCACCTTCTAATTACACCTCTCACTCACACACAAATTGTAAACTCTATAAGATCCATGGGGATCAAATGCCAAAAAGTTTATTAAAGATATATCCCCTCGACTGATCATCTTTTCTGGTGACAAGAGGGCTGGCTCCTTCCTCCCTCAACGAATCAGCATCGCGATTCAGCGGGAAAATGCAGCCAGTATTCTTGCCACTATTCCACGCGGACCTGGTTTATTTAGTTATTTTTAATGTTTAGATTAGATTTAAGGTTTTAATATTGTTATGTGTATTAAAAAAAATGTGAATGTGTTGAACTTCCAACATTGCCCTAACTTTTTTTTGTGGTTTTTATGCAAGTAGGTACCTACACATCGAGGCCACCCTCTGTCAGTATTTGCTGTCACTATATATATATCCAAATAAATTGTATTCGATTCTACGTCATGTCATGGCGACCAACGCACGCGTCCCGCCGTGACATAATGGGGAATCCAGTTTAATCCCGTCCGCGCTGTGATAGTTGTAATTAGTTAGTGATTAATAGGGCATATGACAGTCGGCGGGTATCATCTTAGATAACGATTAATCGGAAAATACACTATAAAGTCTATAATACTTGACATTGGAAAATCATCGATTAACATTGGTTGCGCCACAATAAAAGAAGAAAAAGGAGAAATTGTATGCAAGCGTGTATATTTTTTGACTAAGACTTTTGCGTATTATGCTATCTATGGTTTCATATATAATAAGATAAATAAATGGTTCACACAGTTTTTATTGAGACACGAACATTTGTATCAAACTAATTAAAAAAACAAATTAAATTAAGTGTTTACCCTCTTCTGTCGTATAATAGAAGTTCTGTATGTGTTACCATGATTAAAATCTGTAACAATTTTATAATAAATTATATTTTTTATATTTCATAATCTACTTTCACAACAATTTTGTATATAAATTAGAACTTGTTTTCTCTCAAAACATCACAGAAACCAGTCCATCGAAACTTTGTGCGTGGGTTAAAAACTTCGATCAGTGTAAATATAAAATATAATAATAAATAAAAAAATAGGATGGGGCATCTCAGCTCTTTGCCATACAAACACAAGGAGCTCTCGGAACAAAAGAGCGAGACGAAAAGCGGCGTATGCTTATTGGCAGAGCGGTTGTATTGCTCCTCTTAATCGAAGGTTAAAAATGTTTTAGATTTTTATAATAAATGAACTTGGTCAAAAATTACACACTTTTCTAAATCCTTTAAGGTTATGAGATGAAACAACAGTTTGTAAATTATAAAATATATACCAGCTATTATAGCTGAAATCGAAGATAAAATCCAGACAGTCTGGCAAACATTCTACAAACAGTTATTATAATTTGGTCTTCAACTTTATTTATTGATAAGTATAAGAGATAATTAAACATTGCTAAAAGTAATTCCTAGTAGTTAATTAATAAGTTACTTAATAGGTACTACAACTTTAAATAAAATACTTACATGTACACGTAATTAAAATAAATAATAATAAACACAAACAATTCATATTCACACAAAGGAACTCGTATATAACAAAAAATAATATAGTTTCAATAAAATTAAAGTTGATGTAGCGCTCGGAAGGAAAACAAGTCTCAACTGCAATAGTTGTGATTATGAATATATTTGTGAGATAATAATTATTTTATATTACTATAAGGTTATATGTTGTCGGTTTGTGTGTATGTATGAGCTTTTGCCACCACACAAAAAAATGAAATACCTATCAACCTTTTTCATTGATTAAATATGTCAAAATTTATGTAATGAAATTATTTGGGAGAAATAAAACTAAGCCATAATCAGTTAGAAACTTGTGACTCTACTGTAGAGAACACAGAGCACGGAATATCTGTCGCTGCGGCCCCCTTATAATTCCGTGCTCTGTGGTAGAGAATCTGATCAAGTAACATCATTCAGGTTTAGCCAGTTAGTTGCATATATATAAGCTGTCGCTTCTTGAACCACAGATAAATATGTGCTATTTTCATAAATGTGAAAGATTGCTTTATGTGCCATAGACCACAGGCCACTTTAAAATACATAAAAATCTGAATCTGCATGCATACCGAATAGAAGGTACCTAGGTACGCGGTTGTGCGCTCCCGCCATGATTTACTAATTTGTGCATTGGATAACTAATGGGTAGCCTATTTTAGATTTGGCAGACATGTTTAGCCTCAAACTGAAAGCCTGAAAATACAAACATACTAATTAAAAAATCCATAATTTGATGAGCACTATGTTGCTCAAGTGGTCCATTAACTGCCGGATTAAATAGCCATGTTTACTTTGAAAGATTTTTTTTTTAATAATAAAAAATGTTTGTTGCGCCATGAATGCGCGTCGTCGATTCGTGTCTACGCATTATATCCCATACCATCCATTCCATCAATTGCTGATGAGTTCCAAAAATCAACCCTGAAAGTATAAAAATTTAATCATTTGATTGAAAAGAAAACAGGTAGTACACGGTAAAATTTGTAGTTAAAGCAAAACTGATGACGTTTAAATTTTATAGTTTTGCATGATCGTGTATCATGCGTGTATCAAACCGGGTTTGACCCTTTCGGCTGACTTCGGGGAATCCCTTGTTTACCAACTTCGGATAATATATTTTATTTTCTTGACCACAGATTTGCCCTTAGCAGTCCGGTTCGAGTCCTAGATAGAGGAAAATATTTTTATCAAACAAAATATTTCTATGAGATAAAAGTAATTAGAAGTCAGTACCTAAATACTTATTGTAAGCCTAATGTTACCTACGGTGGTCGAGTAGATAAGACGTCGGCTCGCAACTGAAAAGTCGCGGGTTCGATTCCTACATCCGATCATGTACCAATGGGTTTTTTATAATAAAAAATCTTTGTACATTATCCGACAAACCGTACAAAGAGGCGTTTCCATCTACTCGTATATACCTCAACAGAGCTGGCCACTCGTTAGGTACCTATAGCCTCAAAAAAATCATTGGCTAAATGAGGAAGACCTTGTCTTCCACTAGGTACCCTGGGGCCGGCAACGGTTCCCGGAAGCTGTAAGGCAACTCCCATGAACAATAAAAAAATAATAATAATAATGTTACCTAATACTATAAATAAGTGTGTTTGTTTGTACTTCTTTTACGCCAGATGCATGATCATCGTTATTTTTTTGCAAAGATATTGGAGGGCCGAATAGTGTCAACAATTCAAAATATTGGGCGAAGCCGGGCGGAAAGCTAATTTGTAACTAAAAGTTGTAAAAAAAATCGATTCAGCTATTTGTATATTAATAGCCAGCCTGGCTGTTCTAATTAAAATGATAAATTCGTTAAATGTGGACATTATTATCTAGCGTGGTCAGTCAGCGCTAGACGGACATATGTAAAATTGTGCGATAACTATATTTCTTGGGTTCGAAATTAAAATTGCTTTCTAAAGATATTATTATTTCGTTTATTTCATAGATAATTTCATGTATTTGAAGAGAATACATTAACTATAACTTGCTTTTTAATACTTTTGTATAATACTCATACAGCCGAAATCTTGTTTCGTGTATTATCGCAAGCCAGTTTTTTTGAGAAATCTCTTTTCATGTTTCTGGTACATGAATTTTGGTCTATCATATCTTATCCTTGGTTATTTTATAGATTTTAATAGCATTCTATCTCGCTTACATCTTTCTAAAAAAGATATTGTACAAAATAAGTCCGGTGTAAAACTGAGTTCGTTACGCTGTGATGCGCCGCTTTAAGTTTTTTTTGTTGTACGGATTAGGTAAGTATTTTACCTCGTAAAAAAACAGGTAGAATCAATTATATAACGTTCTAGTCATACATAGTTTACGTTTTATGTAAATTTTGCACCATAGTTTTTACTTGACTATTTTTTACATAGTTGTTCAAAAGGAAAAACCATAGACTCTATGGGAAAAACGAGTCGCTCATTTATTCTTAGGGAAAAACTTACTGACTGACATTACATATCAATCACGACCTTAGAGTAGGTACCTATGGAGATGTGAAGAGGTACCTACAGGTAGAGGCTATTATGTTCCCGCAAATTGGACGTCCTAGTTCGCCTCTCACATAATTAACCATTTCTCTAGAGCTCTGTCTCGCGACACAAAACGGTACCAACGAAACCTAAAATAACTCATTCGTTTCCTAATGGTCAATCTTAAGGCCAATTAATAAGATTACCTTTAAAAATGGCTTTTATTTAAACCGATTTATGATGCTAAGTACCAATTTTCTTTAAGAATATGTGCTTAAATCGACACCTCGTGCTCCGGAGGGCACGTAAAGCCGGCGTCCGGTCACCAACCCGCCTGCCAAGCGTGGTGACTATGGCAATTCCTCTCAATGAGCACCACTAAAAAATGGTGCACCTAGAGGGAGACCATGATCCAGCAGTGGATCTTAAAAGGTTGATGATGATGATGATGATAAAGCGAGAAACTTTTACTTTTTACGTACAATTGTCAGAGGTAATACAAAACAATCATGCCGCGTCTTAGAATAAGAAGAAATTGATCATATCTATAGATTTTTTGCGTGTTCCCTTAGGAAATTTAGTATTCAAACATATTATCATATAGCGGTAGTAATGGCTGAGTTCCCTTCTATTTATGAATCCGTTAAATTTTACTGTTAATAATAACGTTGTTTGGGTTATCACCCTTTTGGGTACCTTTTACCATTTGTGGCTTCGTTCATCTGCATATTACCAATTATATTTCAATTTGCTATTTTTATCATATTTATAGATATTATTTTGTTTTATAGAGATTATTATTATTAGGTACTGGCTTTCCGCCTCGACTTAGCCCGTGGAATATCAATGTTGAGTGCTGATCCAATCTCATTAGCATACCCACATCTTCGGGCCCAATTCGAATTCGGGTCTATATGATTGCTGAAAGCTTCATCAATGACAGACCATACAAAAATTAAAAAAAAATGTTTTATGCTTCAGTATTCATCATGTAAATAATATACTTACCAACATATATATTGATTCCACATCCGGTCATGGCGACGAACGCACGCGTTTTCGTCGTGGCGTGATGTGGAATCCAGTTTAATCCTGTTCGTGCTGTGATGGTTGTGATTAATCAGTGATTAATAAGACATATCACGGTCGGCGGGATTATCTTAAATACCGATTTATCGGCTATAAACACTATAATATAATAAATAAAACCGATAAACATTAAAAAAAAAGAAAGCATATATATTTTATATCTTCACGGGTTGTCTTATTCTTATTATGAAAGGCGAAGATTTCCTTCTTTAGCCGATGGTATTTGTGTGGTTATACCAAATGGCTCGATTACATTGACCGAGTTTACTAGCTACTTGTAAACTCGCCCATTGTAATCATGTTCACTAGATAACTATCTGATTGTAAACAATTATTATAGTAAACTTGAAAGCTGGACTCGTTATTTGGCTACGGATCCCTTAATATTAGGGATAGGTATTCATATTTAGTAATTAAACAAACACAAAATTTTACAGTCTTTATTAATTGTTATTCATGTTAGAATGACAATTTAATTTTCAACAAAATATAATAATACTTTTAAACATAATTTAGGAATGAAAATTATATAATATGTAAAAGTATTATTTACCTATATGGAATTCTTTATAATTTCATACACTTCCTTTGGTGGGATTATAATCAAAACGTCATTATAATATTATTATCATCCTAGTACCAGATTAAGCTACTTCACAATTCCCAGAAGGATTTCAAATCCCATCAATATAATCTATATAAATAAAAATCAATTGCCTCGTGTATGAAAGATCATGTAAAAACTGAAAGTGCTTTTTTCTATGGGATTTTTGTATGAACTAAGTTAATATAGAATAAAAATAAAACCGGTTTTATTTATGAATAGCAACCTTCAATGATTATTTTTTTTAATTATTATATTAATACTAATTTGTTATAGACATTAGATATATAATATTTCAATAGTTCTAAAGGCACCGTATAAAAGTTTGTACTACTATTAGCTTATTTTAAAATATATTTTGATATGTTATTTTTATTTAAAATGTCTATCTACTTAAATAATGTACCGGAGAATAAAAATCTGATACATTTATACACATGGCACATACTTGGCTTTCATATTTTTATACACTAGTTTATATGTTAATAGTTTTCAGACTTAAATATAACGGAAAAAACTTGTAAATAAAAAAATTAAAACTGAAAAATTTCAATACTTTTTATAGCCTCTAGTTTATGTGGTTATCAGATATTTATTTTATTATTGTTGTGAATATTTATAATAAAAATTATAACTTTTAACAAAAATATAAGTTTATAAGATTGCATTTTAAGAGTTAATTATATAAAAATATTTGATTTATATAACAGTATTAAAATAAAATCTGTACATTTATTCCTTTCTTACAATAACATAACTAATATTTGTCAGTAATGGCACTGGGTCTTGCTTAAACTAAACACATACACTTTTATAATGAGATTCATTTTTAAAATATCTTAAAATTACCTATTTACAAAATAATATACCTACTTTTGCCATCCATTACATACAAAATACATAAATACTTTCTGATCATTTTCACTTTTTATTTTATTTACAAGTCACTATGTTGCTTGATAACTAACTAAAATTAAGAGCTAATACAAATTACGTAAGTACATTATGTCACAGATAAAGAAAACAAGTACCTACCGAGTACTAGTTTTTATTATACAAAAAATACAATGATCGATTCTTATATCTTACTAGCTTTCCGCCCCCGGCTAGATCCCGATTGCAGCTCCACCTACCGCGTCCAATTATGAATCTAAACCACCCAGGAAACCACTCAAACACACAAAAGAATCATCAAAATCGGTCCAGCCGCTTAGGAGGAGTTCAGTGACATACACACGTGCAGAATAATTATATTTATAAAGATAATAATAAATCGATTTTAAATTCTTTGACTATATAATCGAATAAGAATATAAAGATAAGTACAATTGAAAAGGTTAATTGATAAGAAAAATCTTTACCTTTATTATAATCAAAAACGTCTTTATATTAAATTTTGTTACGCTTTAATTTTTTGCGATCTCGTATAATTCCAATACTTACTATTTTTAAGAAAAAAGTATATATATAAGTTATACAAAAATATTGTTTGTTTACAATTAGGTTACTACTGACAAGTTACATTCTGTCGCCTATTTCATTATTTTGAAGAGATTCTACGTCATGTTATAACGACAGACGCCGCCCGCGCTGTGATAGTTGTGATTAGTCTGTGATTAATAGAACATATTACAGTCAGCGGGATCATCTTCGATTTTTTTTTGTTTGTTGTCCAGAATAAAATAAAATAAAATAATCGGCATATTGATACTATAAAGGATACTCGACATTGCCAAATCATCGCTTAACATTGGTGGAACCACAATAAAAGAAGAAAAATATTATTTTGACTGCTATCAAATCGTGTTTCTTAAAGCTCTTCGTTTATAGATAAATAGTTAAGTTTAATAATAAACAGACACTTTCAAATTATTTCACCTCGTGATATGTGAACTAATTTATAGAATAAGTAGGTACTCTTTCAATAAAATTTACCCTAAAACTATTCACACTTGTTTCACTTATGCCCGCTGTAAAAACAACCTAAATTAAATACTTATATACTATGTAATAATAGCAACCAAACAACTCTACCAACATAGGCACTTTAATTTGTAAGTTCTCTAAACTCATTTATAGTAACTTCTTTTTCTCAAACGACTTTTCTAAACCAATCTACAAAATTGAATATGTTATTACTGCTTGCAAAGAAGTAATAATATTGAATAACACACACCTTCACGGTCTTTATACCTTGCGTCGTGGCCAGAGACACAAGTAACAGTGTCCACTTTTTGCCAGTTGTCCATATTGAACAGAACATTTGGCCTAGATGTGTCACTTCTACTTCTTTAATATCTGTTATTTTAAGATGTGCGAACGCTTGATTTGCCTGCCCTCCGAAGTACGAGGATATATATTCTTTCTTTTTTGAATGAGTGAGACTTTGTTGTTTGGCAATGCACTATTCAAAATTAATGTAAAAACGCACAATTAATTCACAGCCTATTTGTACTTTAATAGAATTTATCTTCTTCGTAATCTATATTGCTTTTATTATTAGATTGATGTGAATGTCTTTTTAGGGTTCCTACAGAATCGTATTCGTTTGCGATAGCTTTTGGATACAATTTAGGCGTTGTGAGTGTATTTGTATGGTTGTTTGCGTTTGATAAGTTATTGCTTTTTGTTAGTAAAGTTCCGCTGGACCCGACGATACCGGTGAATGATGGCTGACGTTTTGCTTTACGCGGCTGAAATAAACAAAATGTTAATTTAATTTATTTGTAATTTTACTAATAAAGTCGTCGGATGTGAATTAATTACAATGTTGGACTTACTCATTTGAATTAAAATGCTAATAAGTGGTTTAATCAAGTTTCCCGCCCTCGGCATAAAAATAAAATATATCGTAGCTTTCTATTCGTGAAATAATTTTTCGAATCGGTTTTGTAGTTTGAGAGATAACCCCCTGCATCCAAACTTACTAAGTTTACCTCTTTATAATATTAGTATAGAAGTTCTGATTGCCTCATATCCTGATTAATACGGGCGACTGGTCAAACATGGACATTGTTATACCAGTAAATAAATTATTTATTAGTCCTTATGATATCATTTCTAAACAAAATATTATATGATTGATTCCCAGATTACGTTATATATCTAAAACTGCGTAGCAAAAGATCAAAGGGAACGCCCTTTCAAACGATAAATCGAAAATATTTTATATTTCTATGGGCGTAGAAACAAATTCTTAGTACTTATACATACATATTATGTCAATGATTTGATAATAATTTTTTGTAGTATTTTCTGATTAAATATTTTGGATGATAACACCAAATTATGTATATTTCAAAACCGACAGACAAAAATCAGAAGAAAATCGGGAAGAAAAATTCATATAAAATATACTTTCGCCCCGCTCAGCGACCGCTGGATTTAGACAGTTCTGTTGAGGTTTTTTTTTGTTTTAACTACATGTTAATTTCATAAAATTATATGTATCACTCGGGAGAAAGTGTGATTTTCAACTCGTGTGCTTTAAAGCGCTCGCTTACCGCATGGCCTCATTTACACACTCGTTGGTAATCGGTCACTTTTGTCCCTTGCTGAACAATCTACTATTTTATATCCCCAATATGCTTTGTTGACTAGCTTCAACTATTACATAAAATACCCAGCCGAAAGTAATAGGTACACTTCGGGTTTTAAAAAGCCACTGTCGGCCATGATCGGCTACCTTCGTTTTTATAGTCACACGGGTGTGTCATTCGGACAGAGACAACGCTCTACGAAATCAAGTAGATAGTCCCTTTCTAAAGACCGAAGTGTATAACTTTCAGCTGATGATTCGTAAAGATAATAAAGAATAAGGTTACTTACCACATCTTTTAAAGGAACAGTGACATAACTATTTTGTTTTGCAGTGATGTAGTGCGGACTAGATGGTACTTTAGTAATACTTCGCCACGGCATACGATTGCCACGTTTTTTGGCACAATACACCATAATAGCTAAGCAAGTGACAAATCCTGGAAAACACAAAAACAATTAAAATTGGTAAAAGTCAAATGTGGGTTAAATTAAATGTACAAGGTATTCGCTATAATATTTTATTCTTTAAAAAAATACAATTTCACGTTGCTGTTTTATAATAGGTCAGAAAAACTAGGTGGTCTGCGTGTTTGGCAATATTTGTCCATCTGATAGATTTTAGATCAGCAGCAGGTAACGAGCGTGCTGCTGCTTTATGCATTTTCTTTGAGGTAGAGTTAAAATAAAACCCACAAAGCTTGTAAATCCACACAACATTACCTGCGAAATATGCTGCGATGACACATCCCACTATTCCACCAATATTCATTGTATGCTCTTTTCCGGCAGCTACGAAGGACGCCATTTCTATTCCTTGCCCATACCCGACCATTGGTGATAATTCTATAAAAATATAATGATTTAACTATAACCCCTTACTTCTGAACGATTTGGTGTACCTACTAGCTCTCTAGATCTTCAAATTCTCCTATTTGATATTAACAATTCTCTCAATGTGCCCACAATGCTACTTTGATGGTACCTACAGTTATTTTCAAAAAGGGATACACCACAATATATATATATAAGTACATCTCGCTCTAATTTTATTAATCAATAATCATTAAAAGCGTGATGATAAATTGAATAAAATCTTGAGTTTAATTTCGTTGCGATGGAATATGAGACAACTTAGTTAAACACAATTCAATTTTAATAAAATCGCATAGAAATCATACTCAGGATTTTAAGGTTAGTAAGATTAAAATTTACGTCAAAAAATACCCCCTGCGGCATCATTTTGCCAAAAAAAATCAATTAGCATAAAAATATAGTTTCATATGGAAGCGTTGTAATACTGACCATTATCTTCATTATTATCCGAACACGGTGCTAGTTGTACCGAAGATCCTGTACATGTTTCATTTTTACAATGTCGTCGTCTCACTTTGCCACCGTTGGCACATTCGCCCCATTCGCTCCACGCACCCCACCCTATCTCAGACTCTAAAAAAAACATATTTTTTTTATTCGTAGTTAGCAGCAATCAAGCAATGTAATAATAAAACTCAAAATTCACCTGAGTTGAACACTCGTTAGGTAACCCAAATTGACAATTGGGTAGGCCAACCCTAAAGATCGTAGCATGTGGAAACCCGTGGTATCTAGGTAAATAAACACCCCACTGCAATGCAGGTGTATGCAAAATATCATACCTGGACAATTGTTAATGCACAATCGTTTCTCCGTCGCAGCACCAGCATCAGCACAACCTTCTGGAGATAAGCACTTTCTCGTACGAACTCTGTACCCTGGTCCGTCGCAGTTTCCAGTACATTCTCCCCAATCACTCCAGCAGGACCACTCGCCTGGTAGGTAAGGAATGTAATTTTGTCTGAGTAAAGGAACAGTTCGTTTAGAAGAATAATTAAATGTATATTCAAAATTGACTAGGTCTGCAAAAATAAATCTATATATGTTTCATGGGACACATTAGTAACCTAATGATGGATGTCCGGCATTTATGAAAAGTCTGATGAATCTAAAGAAGGAGAAAGAGGTAATCATGGTACATTAATTTACACATGTCATTACAATCGATGGACCCACACAGGGCATAAAATACGTGTTTTCATGGATCCATTATGCATACTTCAAGATCCGAAGCTATAATTACCTGTACATGGATGGCTATTACATGCACGGAGCATATCAGTAGATCCAACACAATGTTGACTTCTACATCTTCTTTTACGGGATTGTTGACCTCCACCGCAAGACGCTGAGCATTCTCCCCAAGGACCCCAAGGTTCCCAGCCTGAGTCTTCTTCCGGTGGAATACTGCTACAGCCCAGTGGATTGCAATATAAATCCTCTTCTTTTGCCACTGAGACCTGAATGAAATGATTTATTATTTTAGTTTTTTTTTGGAGGGTCTTCTCTTCATTTAGCCAGTGACATTTTTTGAGGTTTTAATGAGTTGATTTCAACAGTCAAATTGCTCTAGATGTCTACAAACATTTTTCATTGCTTGCGTATATATCAAAAATTAACTTTCAAAAAAAGTGTACTGCCTTCAAAATTTGCACTGAAAAGTAAGAAATAATAAATATTTCGTCATAGAATTTGAAGACGGTTGGTGCCAAATTAGGATACAAAATTAAGTAAACATCTAAGAAGATAAATATCTGTTCAATATTATATATGTTTGTACTGATGATCGTAGGTTCCTAATGAATTGTCTAGATTAGTGAATTTGGGAAGTAAGTTGTTTTTAATTTGGCACCAACCGTCTTCAAATTCTACGACGAAATATTTATATATATAATAATATATACTGAAAACAGTGCAAATTTTGAAGGCGGTACACTTTTTTTTAAAGGTTAATTTATTTTTCCCTTTTAAGAGATTTTGCTGCCCTCAGAGACAATAACGCAAATAAAAAAAATTTATGGAAAAATAAAAAATAAAAACTGCTGTGGATGGAATTTGAACCATATGCATCCTGAGCTGCACCATACCATATCATACCTTTAGCCGTTAGACCACCGTCGATACACAAATTGACAACTTCGTGGCAATAGCAACCGTTGCTAAGGCTTTTCTCTCATACATAATTTTCAGTCGTAAACAGAGACAAATTACTGAATTTCTGAAAAACTACTAAACCGATTTTCGTTATATGTCTGTGACATAATGTCGAGAAATTATTATATCCTTAAAAAAATAAGTCGTCAAAATCGGTACATATTTCATTGAGATACTTTTTGAAGTCGTTAAATAAACCAAGTGTAATAAGACGTTTAGGAGTAAAAGTTGGCAACCTTACATTCGTGGTTATAATGTGATCATGGACTTAAAAATGTTTACCTTCTTGCATGAGATGAATGACTACCTATACCAAACTTTTAATATAATTGCATCATTGCTGACTATAAAATGACAAATAGTAGGTAGGTATAAGTATTTGCTTTAGTCTTGACTTAAATGAAGTAAGAAGTAAACACTTACTCTCATTTGATCCAACGAAGGAGCTTTGCACAAAACTTTAAACCTTTTCTTAGTATAACTGCCATCGGAACTATTGCCTGCGAAAATAAAACGGAATAACTTAAACAACTTTTGCTATAGAAAACTTTCACAGCAAAGTTCTTCGTTTACGGTTTTACCAATACACGTATTTATATGTTGGTAAATGAAAAAGGGATGAAAGTTGCCGATTACCAACAAGTGATACATACAAATTTATACAACACCTACTTATAAAATTTATAGAACCAAAAAAAAACAAAATGTCAAACAGCGGCTGCTGAGCGGGCCGAAAGTGGTTGTTGATATTTGTATGACTGCATTTATCTCGGCACTGTTTTTGTTGAAATAAACAGGTACTTTCCGAGCAGGTATAGATATATATTTATTCGACTCCATATAAAATACCTTTGACATTTTCAGAAAAAAGTACAGTTGCCGTTTTCGTGCCCTCCAAGACATGAAAAGTGTTTAAGTTTGAAAATAGTAACATTTTACTTACTTGGTATCTGCATCCAGGGCGTATAGGCTGTAACTTTCTTAACTTCACAAGGTTTAAGATCACATGTTTGCTTTTCAATTTTATTTCCTTCGCAGTCTGCTCCTCCGTACTTAGGCGAAGGGTCTGTGCATGTGCGTCTACGCTCTTTAAAACCTGCGCCGGCGCCACATCCCTGACCACTACAAGAAGACCATAGACTCCATTGTGAGAAACCACCATCTACTGGAGCTAATTCAGGATCTGCAATAAATAATTATATTAGAAAAATACATGGAATTTATACAGTGGTCTTAGAAATTATTCACTACAAAGAAATTCGGCCGTGAAATATTTTATTGTCACATGCTGACCCGATCCAATTAACACAACCTTAAACAGATAATTAAAATATTATATTAAATCCATGAGAACCATTGGCATCGGTGATTACCATCAACTCCTAAAATGGTCTCGATATAAGGAATACAAATATATCCTAACCGAAAAAATGGTACGAAAAACTCCGCGTGCGAATCGTGCTCGCAACTTAGCCAATTTTTTTATAAAATTGTCTTACCTGGACAAGGTGGTAAATTCAAGCAATATAATTCTGTAGTATCTTGTCCCACACAAACTCTTCCTCCGTGTTTCGGTTCTGGGGAAGTACACGAACGACGTCTGGACTTGACAGCTATTCCACAAGTAGCTGAACATTCCGACCATGGTGACCAGGCTGACCATTCACCGTGGACGGTGCAGTTTGATACAGCTATATTTGAACCTAAAGAAATATAATATATAATGCGGTTAATGACCAGTGGTTTCAGGTTTGGTTAAAGTGACAGATTTACAAGAACAAATAGACTTTCCTTGTCACTAATTGTCACTAATTTTATAAGTGTGTTTGTTTGATTATTTGTTCGTTTGGTAATTTTTTGCACAATTCATAAAAAATCAGGAATTAATATTATTTTAACAAGCATATGTCTCGTATCAAAACAATCTGTTTAAAAAATAATTAATTAAACTTAGATACATTAAATAATTAAAAGTAGGTAGCTTTCTAAAAATCAGCATACATCGATACAAGCTCGTAATATCGTTTGATTTGCTACATTTGAAATATAAACAAAGCGAAAAGCTTAAATTAATAATTTATCCAAGAATGGGACGAAGTATAGTTAATCCCACTAATATTATAAACGCGAAAGTTTGTATGGATGTAGGTATGAATGTTTGTTACTCAATCACGCCAGAACGGCTGAACGGATCTAGATGAAATTTGGCACAGAGATAGATTATTATAGTTTAGAATAGCAGGAGGGGCAAATTACAGCCACGGGGTTATATCTTTTTGGAGCTATTTCCACGCGGGTGAAACCGCGGACTCAAGCTTGTTAAATAATAATTTACCTTTACAATTCTGTCCACCATTAGCTGGCTTAGGATTGTTACATTGCCTTATCCGACACAAACACATATCAAGTTTCTCATGCTCAGGGTATAATGAATAACTCAGACCACTATCTTGAACACACGTATCCCATTCCGACCACGAAGACCAACCTCCGTCAACTAAAAAAAATAAGTATAAATGTTTTAATCTTTTCTACACAATAATAGCAGAAAGGTGTAGATTTTTACTTAGAACAGATAAATGTCTAGAAATACGGTGCCAATATCTTTCATTTAAGATATATTCTATTAAACAATTTTAAAAAACCTTTAAAATGGTTCTGTTTAGGGCTCCTATATCCATATTTTTTCTAGGATAAACTATTCCCAATTTCTCTGTATATAATATGGCGACTTGGAAGATTTGATTATAAATCCTAGTGTGCATTTTTATTAGAAATAGAGAAATGCTGCTTAATATAAAATGGCTTTTCAAATGTCCATACAGCCATGTGCAACGGGAAAGCTTTTCTGGATCCCTTTCCACGCCAGTGAAATCGCGGGCGAGTTTTGTAAAATTTCTCTTACCTGGCATATCAAGTAGCGGACAATGATCTGTAGTTTGCACAAAATTTATGTCTTGTAAATATAGCACAGCTTCCGTGCATTTATCTCTTGCATCATCCCATCCGCAATATGGATCCGTAGCACCGAGGCATGCAGCTCTAGAACCGTATCTGCCGCAACGATGAGCACCTATCCTTAATACACCTGAATCGCTTCCAATGTATACGGACATCTAAAAATAAAATAATGAATTTAATATTTAGTATAGCTATCGTGAAATCAATTACCCGTCTCGGAGTCTATTTAAAAAGTCTCACTCAGATAATATTCTATTCAAGACCAAGTCTTCCTCTTTTATTTAGCCTATGGTATTTGTGAGGCTATACCTACCTAACGAGTGGCCAGTTCTGTTGAGGTATATTTAGATGGAAAAGCCACTAAGTGTGGTTTGTCGGATTATGTACATAAGTTTTTAATTAAAAACCCCATTGGTACATAGCCGGGATCCGGCATCAAACCCGTGGTCTACCTTGCTAATACCAGATTTTTATATAATTATAATAATAACAACACTTAACTAATTGTTTATGTATGTTTCATATATAGTTTCGAATAGAAAAAATATGAAATTTAAAAAACCGGGATAAAAAGTACCCTATGTCTTAAACTATATTTATGTGCAAAAAATCACGTCAATCTATAGCTCTGTTCTAAAAGAAGGATAAACAAAAAAACCCTTCGCCCATGCAAAATCTTACTATGTCACGTAAGAATTTATCTTGAAAAATTTCCGGTATAAAACTATCCCCGTGCAAAAAATGAAGTTGATCCATTGCTTCTGTTCTGACGTTAAATAAGGACAAACAAACAAATAAAGAAACATACTTTCATACTTCACTACATTTATAATATATATAGACTAGATATCAATCTTCACGTCTTTTATCCCAAGAGGTGTAGGCAGAGACAAACAAATGCCATCCTGACATACCTCTTTCGCTTCTTTTATAATTATTCATCATACCTTTTTTGGCGATTGTGTGTACTTTTAACATTGTACTTTTAAGTACACCTCGACCTAGGTGTCAATCTTTTCCTGTCAATCATTCATCCTTCACTCTTTCAATGTGTCCAATAAACTACTTTTCGTCATTTTGTTCAAAGATGATCTTTCACTCCGTATTTTTCTCTAATGACATCGTTTATAATAATATTTAGGATTTAAATGTAAAAGTAAACTAGGCTTACAGTATCTTTAACAAATTGTAGACTCTGCACTTCATATCTACTTCTCTGGTCTCTTAGTCTCCATCTTTCCACTAAACAAGCACCTTTGAATTTTGGCAAAACTGCCAATTTTAACACATCACTATCTTGCGTAGCTACGAATACCACAAATTGCCTGCCCACGCCTTTGGTCAACGTCGTATCGGCTGTCACGTGAGTAAATCTTTGCAAAGTAGTTTTGTATAGTGGTTCGCCAGAAATCGGTTGCACCGCTTCGTACATTAGCTGGTAACCATGATATTCTATAGTTTCGTGTGGTCTGAAAAAAAAAGAAAGCCCCATGATACCACGTTAGTTCAGGTAGCTTATACTCTTGAATTAAATTTCAATTTCAAATTCTAAATTAAATTTCGTTTCTATGATGACAACAGTGAAAACAGTCCGTTTTTCTGTTAAACAAACTGTGTCTCTTTATTATATGTTTTTAAATAACCGTTTAAACAATATAATCAATATAATAAGTAAAATTGTTAATATAACGTCTTAAGAAAAAAAGACATGCTAAATAACACAAGACTAAGGAAACACAATTCAATATCAATAAAATTTCCGCCATCGCCATCGCAACGACATTTATATAGGATTAGTATTGAAATTTACATCAAGAGTTACCCCCTGCTTTAATCTAGTTCAAAAGGCAATTAATATTACAAGTTGGCTTAAATCTCTAAAAACTTATATTACAAAGATTATGAAATAATTGTGATTCATATTTTCACCATTATGGCATAATACCAAACGGTAATAGTAGTTTGATTAACTTACATTTAAAAAACTATTCAAAATTATTATAAATAATTAATCAGAACACCAAACCATAAAAATACAACAAAAAATGTACCTTAAATTCCTTTTACATCTGAAATGATCCCTAGCTTGCAGAGAAGGTACTTTAGGCTCCCACGTAGTACGAGAATTATCCTGAACTTTGAAAGCTCCTTCAAAAGCTTCATTAATCGATGTCATGCTATAGAAGCAGACAGCACTTCCGGCTATACTATTACTGTAAACAAGATATAATTATCTAAATAAATTAAATTTTTCATGTATTCAAAAGTTAATAGGTAATTAAATATAATAATAGATAATTAAATTAATAGATAAGTAAATAATGAAGTAACGTGATATACTTAGAAAGTTTTGCGAAAAAAGTTCTATAGGTGGACGGACACTAGCTGGTTATTTACTAAGTTTTAAAATAAGTACAACAGAAGAAAAATATACAAAAATACGACTTAAAAAATAGACTTGCGTCTTGAACATTTTCATGTGAATTAAGTTAGGTTAGGTTAGGTTACATGATTTCAAATTTTGCTTAAAACCGAAGGAATAATTAGTTCAACTTCAAATCTCTCTTCCCAGCCAAGAATTCACCGCTGATATTTCGTTTTACTGAACGAAAAACGAAATGGTATAGTTTATTTGTCACCTGTCACACATCTTCGTTGATTAAACTATAACGTTTCATGTCGACACTACATTTTATTGCAGATGAGCAAATTCGATTCTGTTTTAATATCCAATACTACGCGGTAAATTGTAAAAGCTCACCTAGGCGTTGTAAAAACAGCAACTAGAATTTTCTGTTCAGGCAGATATTCAATGCTTTGAACCTCGTCGTAGTAAAACGGATATTCTCCGGGCACAGAGCAGTTTAATCGAGCTTTTATGTACGTACTCCATTTGTCCTTCATCATGAGATGACCACCGGAATCGTTTTTGCAAACGCGAGCTATTCGTGAATAAATTATCTGGAAGTGGAAAAACAATTTTAGATGGAAAGACATTTAGTGAAAAAGAACCCTTCCTAACCCAAAATGTCCCCATATATATTTTATTTTCACAAAGAGAAGATTTATATCACTAGC
Source organism: Nemapogon koenigi (assembly GCA_963924495.1). Lineage (NCBI taxonomy): Eukaryota > Metazoa > Arthropoda > Insecta > Lepidoptera > Tineidae > Nemapogon > Nemapogon koenigi. Next base: position 6,048,992 of record OZ004649.1, on the reverse strand, counting down.
TTCAAGAGTTAAAATCTCTTCAATAATATTATACCAAGTAGTAAGTACCTATACCAAAATTTAGAAGAAGACTTATCCTTGAAACCTTATGTGGTATGACCATAGGGCAATTTATTTAAATATAGAGCACTTGTATTGTCACTTTGTTTTCTGTGATTGTCACGTTCTAAAGTATATAAAGTATTGCCAGGATGATGAATGATATGAAAATATAGGGACTTGGAAAACCTGATGATGGAATCTATAAGCTTCCACCTAAACTGTACGCTGACAATTTTTGGATAAAGGTGTGGCGTGAATAGTTATGTCCCTAGAATTTGATGAGTGTATTTGTGTGATGATGTGCTACATATTTAATTTAATTTTTTTTACAGGGTGCCTTACAGCTCCCGAAACCGTGTTACGGTCTCAGGGTACTCAAAGGAAGACTAATTTTCCCTCTTTTAGTCGATGGTATTTGTGAGGCTATACCTAACGAGTGGCCAGTTCTGTCAAGGTATCTTTAGATGGTAAAGCCTGTAAAGATGTATATTTGTTTTCAAAAATTTACCTTGCCACAGTTCATAAATTCGACAGCAACTTCTCTGAAGATAAAATACACGTACTGATCATTTTCGAAACTGCCCACAAATTGCGGTTCGTTTAACCAATTCATGTCATACTGTCTTGTCCGCAACATATTCACCTTTACGTCTGATGCACCACGACTCCTAAAACAGGAATATTATATAAATTAAATGGAAATACTTTTATGATTCCATTCAAACAAAAATAAATAATTTCGCACATATTATAGTGTCGGGCCACACATAGACAAGGTTCTGTAGTCTCTGATCCAACGCAGGATGTTGTAATACTGTTTTATTTTGTATTTCGATATTTCGTTTATTTGTCTAGGTGCCCGTAATAATTTTCAATGGCATTAACGAAGCAGAAAATTTTTATTTGTTTAATTTACTTTGCAGATAACTTTTACAATTTTAAAAATAGGGAATATTAGGACCTTTCTTACAGTTTACAGGAAAACCTAAACCTAAATCCTATAAAGTTCTGACCGGAGTCCTCAGCGCGCGATTTCGACTCGCTCTTGGCCAATTATTTTATATAATTTATGATCCAAAAGAATCAAAATTCTTACCGACAAATAGCTGTGTCTGATCCGGCAAAATCTGTCGGTGTACCAGTGTAGTATTCTCCGGTGGTCGTCAACAGAGCTGTAACATTAGACTGCGGGCTGTATGGACAATTCGCTACGCCTGTCACCCATTCTCGGACAGTGCCTACCGACTCGATCTGCAATGAAAATTTATAATTTGGCATATAAATTTAATTTTTATACGCTGATTTACCTTGGGCATACGATTTTTTTAATATTACTAAATCTGTTTTTTTTATTTCATTATTTACACATAAACCTTAAAATTAATCTAAACATTAAAAATATCTAAATAAACCAGGTCCGCGTGGAATGTGGCAAAAATACTGGCTGCATTTCCCCGCTGAATCGCGATTCCAAGGAGAAACTTCTTGTTACTATGAGAGATGATCAGTCCTTGGGATATATCTTTATACTAAATACATGAAGTGACATTTGAAAGTCGTTAAAGTTATCTCTGCTTGCCCCAATGGGAAACAGGCGTGAGGTGTCGCATAAAATTAAATCAGTTTAATTTATAAGTGCATTTTATATTTAGATTATCTATTTACCGCTAGCTTGCTCTCATAGAATTTGTAGTTTGTATGTTACCGTCGCCGTACGGTCCACCGAAACCGACCACAGACTCGTCCAATTCTTGTAACGAGCGGTCCGCTAGCTAGCTAGCCGGTAGCTAGATCATCCGGCGGCCGGAATGGGAAATTTTCGGTGTGTGGCCTACTTAATTGTCACTGCTCCGTTACTTTAGGTCGTGGCATAATGTTATACAGCCTTCCTCAAGAATTGGGCTATCAAATCAAATTTCAAATCCTACTAGTAGTATAGATTACTAGCTTCCCGCCACGCTTCGGTTGTAATTTTTTTTAAAAGTGTCATAAAAATTATACCGATATAAAGCTAGATTTTGAAGTTATTAGTAGAAATGCAGCCATAATTACCTCTCTCCAGCTGCATTGCGGACTAAAAGCATTAGTGCCACAGGCGAATAGCTTATGTCCGGACGACAAAAGTATTTTAATGTAATTATGGCAGTCTTCCTCCGTCTGCCCTTTGTCCTGGCACAGCTTGTATTTATCTACGGGCGCGGACCACTCAGCTTTCTCGAACGAACGGAGACCACGTAGCGAAAGTCTGTATATAGCATCTCTGTAATAAGAAAAAAAAAGTATTTTAGATATAAGAATGGTTTTTCCTTCGTTATAAGTACAATTTAGGATTCTTCAGGGAAAGCGGTAATCTATATAACGCTAACGTTTTTACACCCTAGATTTTTGATGTGTAACATGTTTCCTCTCGCTTTCCTGTATTTCGTGAAAATCGCGCGCTATTTGATTTGACCAATGAGCGCGCGGGTGGTAGAGTTGGTCGTCAGGTGGTACCAACCCATTTTCCGAGAGGTTGGTACTGTCAGCCAACAGTGTGTGCGTGTACCAAGGTGAGATGTCAGATGTTACACATCATATGCTACTACTATAAGGCTCGTTCGTTTTTTTTTAATTTTCTGTAGTATTTTTTCCTTGCTGAAGTGGAGCCCCAGAAAGTAGAAATCGCCATCTGTGGGTCCATAATAGACCACATTGACAAATCTATAAGAATAAAAATTAAATGCTGTTCGTTGGTTAGCGCATCACTTGAAAACGGCTGGACCTATATCCGATATCCGATATATCTTCGTGGAATGTGGTATTCCCGATGATATAATTCCGATTCGGCCATTTTGTGGTCAGGCAGACTATAGTAAAAAACTTTATTTGCTGTATCTATTATATTTGAGACGCAAAAAAACGATCTGTTCATGTATTGGATACATCCCATTGTGCAAGCTATATATACCTACAGATGGAGCATTTTAATTTTTTGTAGCAAGGTACAAAATGCACCTCCGAAGTTTTTAATTATTTTCGTAAGACTGAATCTACATTCGATTATATTTGCTAAGCGCCGCTCCGCCGGCTCAGTCACGCACACAGATAAAATGTTGGTACACGTATAGCACACATACAAACAATATCGTCCGATATCCGATATCGTATCGCTACGCTCTAAACGAAGAAAAATTGGAAAATTTGGGAAAAACTGACAATGCTTTTTCTATGGTATTTTTGTATGAACTTAAGAAATAAGTAAGGTACGAAAATTAATATGGGCTCCACGGGCGAAGCCGGGGGGCCCATAGCTAGTATTTAATAATAATTTGAAAGGTTGCAATATATGGAGATATGAATTTAAAAATCATTGCAAGCAGCGGCGAAATATTTGTATCTGTCTTTTTACTTAAATTTAAAAATTAAATTTAGTAATCTTAAAAATCTATATAAATAAATAATAATTTATCCAGAAAACTGTGTCACTATCCGAACTATCACTATGCAAAAAGTCGCGTCGATCCATTGCTCTGTTCATAAGGGCAAACAAATGATCAAACAAACAATCTTCTTCATCTTCTTCTTCACGGGTGCTTTACAGCTCCCGGGAAACCATTGCCGGCCCCAGGGTACCCAGCTGAAGACAAAGTCTTCCTCACTTAGCCGAATATTTTTGAGGCTATACCAAACGAGTGGCCCGCCCGGTATGTAGATGGAAAATCCTCTTGGTACGGTTTGTCGGATAATATACATAGATTTTTTATTATAAAAAACCCATTGGTACATGGTCAGATGTGGGGATCGAACCCGCGACTTCTCAGTTGTGAGCCAAGGTTTTACCCACTCGACCACCGATGCCCCTCTATCTATCAATGACGCATTTGCAACCATATGTTTTACCAATCTCGGTAACCGGTCACATAATAATCACCTATCTCACAGATGTAGCATAAGTTTAAAATGTTTATGAGCTTTGCATTAATTTTACATAATGTCGCATTATTATTGTCGTCTTTTCATTTAATTTTATGCAAATATTTTAAAAGGTTTTTTTATGAGAATAGTTTTGGACATGTGCTTTATATACATACACTTTACATCTCAATCCCATAAGGGAAGAATCTTCGTTTAAAACATACATCTATTTTTAGACCATGTCTTGGACGTCCTTTTATTCCTCTATAATTTGGTATTGTGCTGCTTTATAATATACTATAATAGGTTACCGCTCGCCCGTGGATTTTTTTTTAAAAATGACATAAGAATTTCACGTGTATGTATGTACAAAAAATAACATCGGTCCGTTTTTCTGTTTTAACGTAAAAAAAGTATAAACAAATAAACAGACTTTCACATTTATAATATTAGTTAACAACCTAACTGAAAATAATGTTAATTTCTTATTAAAAATAAAACGGTACATAAATATTTAACCCTTAATATTAAAAAGGAAAGAAAAAGAAAAGGGATGGAGGAATGGAATCAAAAGTAGAATACACTGACGAGCAAGATAAAAAAGCCACTTGCAAAGTGCCTAAAAAAATCTAAATTTTGTTTTCAATGGGTGTTTTAACCGTTGTTGCTTTTTACTTCAAAAAGCTATCTGGCGTAGTTTCTGAAATATTTTCATGATAAGTTGGTGGCTTTTTTATATTGCTCGTCAGTGTACCTCCTCCAGCTCTGAAGAAAGTCCAACCGTGTCAAGAATACTCGCTGCGTTACTCCTTTGAATCTCCAAGCTTATGCGGCAAATGAAAACCTCTTAGCTCGGTGATCACCATACATTTAGATAAGAAGTTTACCAATTTTATGACCACGTCGCAAAGGCAAGAAACTCAAAGTGATCTAGCAGCGAGGAATACTTTAGAATTTTTAAATGTGCCGCCTCAGAAGCTGCGGCACCTAACTTGGTCAAACTTCCTTCATATATCAGCATTCTTCTAATAAATTTTAGGCACAGCATCATATTTTACAGATGTTTCTCTCATTTCATTATTTTCTTTGTTTTCTAAGATACAGCAGGTACTTAGAAAAGTTTTGAAGACGTAGTAAAGGGCTAAATTAATTTGAATGACACTTCGCACGGTACATGCTTAACTTAAATACCCACAAATACCCTTATTGTATCTATTATAGACAGATATATGCTGCCGCGGACTTTTTTGTCGATCATTATATTCTACATACATCTTTCATCATTCTTTACTACATCATTTTGTTAAATCTCTAATTTACACAGCATATGCAGCTAATTTTTCACAGCGACTTTATTCACTAATACTGTTAATGCTCAGCTCCTAAACATGATAGGTCCGTGTTTAATACTCGTAAACCTTCCTCGTGAATCAACCTATCTTTCGTAAAAGCCGCAACAAAATCAGATTAGTAGTTTCTGCGTGAAATAGGCACAGACATACAGACAGACGCGGCGGGACACCTTATTTTATAATAATGTAACAGTATTATTAAAGTTTAATTCATAATAATAATCATTATGAAAGTTTTACAACTAATAAGCCATAAAACTATTTTCATATTCAATATTGCTGAAGCTATATCGTAGAATAGCAAGTAGTTAATACTTATTGGTTCATAACAGGGAATATAATGAAACTGCTGCTGTGCTGTGTAAATATTTATAGGAAACTAACTACCTTTCGCCTTTAAAATTATGAAATGAGAAATCTGTATTTTAAGCCGTTTGATCGTTTTCCTCCAGTTTTAGGTGTAAATCTTACGTTTATAACCTTGAAAGTTTTTTTTAAATCACTTGAGTAGTTTCCGAATTTACTTCTAAAAATCTTTCTATATAACATTGAAAAGGAAAGTAGTACTGAAGTGGGGCTGTTTCTGAAAAAAATATTTTCGAAAAAAGAAATTAAAGAAATTCAGATTTATTTCCTTCAGTTGCTACAGTTCACTTTCACTAGGTTTTGACTCGTAGACATTTATTTGTATTGGTTAATAAATTTATATTTCAAGCCGTTTCTTATAAAATGGGCGTTGACACACGGACAGACAGACAAACCGTCAACAACGTGATTATTTGTATTTAGCGTCATGTCATGGCGATCGACGGACGCGTTCCCTCATAAAATTATGGGGAATCCGGTTTAATCCCGTCCGCGCTGTAATAGTTGTGATTAGTCTACCGATTAATCGATATATTGATACTATAACGTCTATAATCTTGACATTGGCGGAATCATCACAACCCTGATGGAGCCATAACACGAAAAAATAGAATACAATAGAACTGAAAGGTTATTTATCGGACTCGTTTATCAATCCGAAAACCGAATATAATCCACTCAGCAGGGTATAGTAAATGGACTAAATATATCACTTTACGAATAGTTTCGCTTGACCAACGACCACTGTAACGAATCGGTCTAGTTATTAACCAAGCAATCATAATGTCGCCTAGATCATGTTACTGTAACACTAGATGTTTCTAAAGTGATATTAATTTGACCACATCATTGTAGTCGGTTTCTTAGGAAAACAATCTCTATTTATTATGGAACTAGCGACGGGTACAATATGGGTTTAACAATTTGAATATTTACATAAAACCGTGGTTCAGTTTAAGTGACACTTTTATTATTTTGAAACCCAATTAATTATTTGATGATTGATATTATTTCCAAGTAATTCTGAATTGGGAAAAAATTCCCGACCCAGGGAAACGTGGAAGCCAGTACATTAATCCCTGCCCAGACATTCTCGGGCCGGGCAATTCATGGTCGGTATATGTCATGGACTCGTGGCGCAAACCCATAAGATTTTCCCCTACCAAAAATCGCTCAACGCTCCTAAAGAATTTTTTTCTTTCTTCACGGATTGCCTTACAGCTCCCGAAACCGTGTTACGGTTCCAGGGTACCCAGCGGAAGACCAAGTCTCCCTCGTTTAGCCGATGGTATTTGTGAGGCTATACCTAACGAGTGGCCAGTTCTGTTAAGGTATATTTAGATGGAAAATTTTCTAAGTGTGGTTTGTCGGATTATGTAGGAACCCATTGGTATATGGCCGGGATTCGGAATACGAAGGTATTGGTAAATTATATTCTATGAGACAATCTTCGATGCTGAAAATGGACAATAGTATAGTTAAAAAACAAACATAATAAGCAATAACTAAAAGTATACCACAACACTATTGGTTCAGATTATTTCGAAATAGTTATAAGTGCTTTCCACTTGAACAAATAAAATATGTAGGTAACCTATACCATATCAATACAGTTGCTACTTCCAAGTATGGTTGGAGAAAATCTACGCGTACCTAATAATAAGAGAAAATATCGGTATTTTATTTAGCATTGCGTTTTCCCGTTGAGTTTCTATATTTTTCCATAACTAAAGTAGTTAAAGTAAATTGTTGGTCCATCATAATAAGCGGTCTTAGATATTTCTGTTTTAATATTTTACAAAATGCTGCACAGGTATTATTTTATTAAACACATACAAATGATCATGCCTTATTTCTCTTCGAGTAGGCAGAGACCAAAGATATCCACTTGATCCTGGCACACCTTTTTGACTTCGTTCAAATCCATAGAATATGTTCATGGAACTTCAATGTTGGGTATCTTTTATCTGGTTTGTCGGATTATGTTCATAAGTTTTAAATTTCTCTATAAAAAAATAATAATTTAAAAATCCCATTGATACATGGCCGGGATCCAGGATCGAACCCGTGGTCGGCCTAGTTAATACCAGACATCTTAACCACCAGGCTACCCAGCGGAAGACCAAGTCTCCGGCGATGGTATTTGTGAGGCTATACGTAACGAGTGGCCAGTTCTGTTGAGGTATATTTAAATGGAAAAGCCCCTGTGGTTTGTCGGATTATATTCATAAGTTTTTAATTTAAAAAAAAATTATATAAGTTTTTAAATGTCAGACATTTTAACTTTATTCATTTATACTTATAGATTTAGCTTTAATTCTAAGTACCTAGTTCTAACTTATAATATTAAAAACTAAAGTATTTTTGGTAGTATGTTTGTGTGTATATTTGTTTATCTTTCTTTGATTTTTTTTGTTAGGAGAACCTGATATTTTAGGCAACTTTTCTCTCAGGGAAGGTGCTTGGTGAGTATAGTATAGGATGCAAAAAAGAGTACTAACTATTATATAGAAATGCATCTGTTTTATGATTGTAAATTAAAAATACAAACCAAGCATACATATAAGGCAAAGTCTAGTCTATTGACCACAGCATTAGACCTTCTAATCCTCAACGGACTAACAACCTAGATAATTGAAATGAAATTTCTGGAATCTAGATAGATTTAGAACATTCTGTCGGGAATCTATCAGTACGGCTTTTCTACACTGAAGGGCAGACAGAGACTTACTACGATCCTGGCATACATCTAGCTAGAGCGTCCTCTAACGGAATTTCCTTTTACTTCTGCAATGGAAATCCTTAGTCAATCTTTAATTTTTCATTTTTTCAACTTACCTAAAACAAAATGAAGAAAAATAGTTTACGTTGGTTTGGACACGTTGAAATAATGAAGGATGAAAGATTGACTAAAAAGGTTTATACGGCTGAAGTGAAAGGAAATGCTGGCAGAGGACGACCTACACCTATTAAACATAAAAAATATTGATCGAATGCAATATTAAAAGTACACACAATCGCCGAGCATGTATGAAAGGTATGATGAATATAAAAGAAGCGAAATTGGTATGTCAGGATCGTAGAAAATGCCATTCGATTGTCTCTGCCTACCCCTCTTAGGATAAAAGGCGTGATGATAGATAGATAAATCTAAAACATCGTAAATATTTAGAAACTAGATTTGTCATAAAAGGATACCTATACCCCGCTAGCTTTAATAACCTCAAAAAAAAAATAAGGTCCGAATTGAGAACCTTCTCCTTCTTTTTTTGGAAGTCGGTTAAAAATACCGACCTACAGATTTATAATTAAACAGACGTATTTACAAATTAAATAAATTCTATTTAGTACAAGATGTTTGCCATTCGCATTTATGATTATTTGCGTACAAACAACGAAGCAAGTTTCAGAATTGTGGTTTCTAAATGTAGGCAAACAAAAACTTAAATTGTTTGACTCCTCTTCAAATATATAGATATCTGACATAAAATTGCGAAACTCGATCTTTTAGAAGAGGTCTATTCAATAAGGCTACGGACGATTTACGCACGAAACGTAGAGAGTAGTATATTCCTTGCACGAAACTAGTGTGATCAACCTAATGTTTTTATGGTCAAGTCTGTCGAGGCCTTTCGCGGCCTGTGTCGAACAGTTCCCAGTTCCCACAGCAATAACATGGCAAATAACAATGCTTTGAGCCCCGGCTTCGCCCGTGGAAATTTTTGGAATGTGACATAAGAATTTATCCCTAATGATTTTCGGGGTAAAAAGTAGTTTTTGTCACTCTCCGGCCCTCTAACTCCAACTGTTTTGACGTGAAAGAGGGGCAAACAAACGCACTTTAGCATTTATAATATTAGGATGAACAAATAGCTAAATGTGGTCATTGTTACCAGTATTGTAGCGACGCAAGGCATGACTAGAATAACATTTTTCACCATTTTTCTTTGAACCACTTTATTTGGATTTACCTGAATGCTTTATTTGGACTATTTAGATCTTTGAGTACCTATATACCAAAGGAGGCGTGAAGCTGTAAATCACCGAATATTTTTTTCTGCCACTTTTGGTGGGGGGGGGAGGTAGACGCCTGTACCACTGTATTTTTTTGTCGTTATATGATGATTATGCTAAAATACAAACAAAAATAATGATTGGAAACACTATGTTCCCGCAAATTAGACGTCCTAGATCGCCTTTCCCATTTAAAACATCACAATTAACTATATTTCTAGAACTCCACTTTTCTAGAACTTCTAGAATTAAAACGATACCAACGAACCCGAACGAACCATAAAGTAACTTATTACTGCTCACCTGGTCAGTTTAACTGGTCAAAGAGTAAAAAATTGGCGAAAGGGGGAGCTCGTCTATGGTCCCTCCTTAGGCTTAGTACTCTATGATTTAGATAGAAACCTATAGGTACATAGATACGTGGTTCCTAAAAAAGTTTTAAGTTCTAAGAATCCTGTAGCTATGTCAGATGTGGTTAAGCAAGTATCAGGACTTTGGGTGGTCATTAGATATAGATATGTGTGTAATTGAAGCAATAAAGTATTAGAAAACCTATTTTGTAGGATTTTATGAAGTTGTTAAAATTGATAATTGGATTTCTAACTGTATTTTCCTACATCCGTTTTTAATACAGAAATTGATTAAACGCTTGATTAGTACTGGGATGGGTTTTGCACATGTAAAAACAAAAATGTATATATATGTGAATTGATGCTGGCGAATTACTTCTATCGACTAGCAATAGTTTGTATTCGTTACTTACCTACTAAGAAATTTAAATGACATACAGACAGACAGCCAACTTTCAACATAAGGTTACATTTGTCATTTGACTTCGGACCCCTAAAAAATTATATACGTACAACTAATATTAAAGTATGTTGGTTTGTTTGCCCTTCTTTTTTAGGGTTCCTTACCCAAAGAGAGCCAACGGAAACCCATGGATCCGCTGTCTGTCAGTCCGTCCGTCCGTCCATCCGTCCGTCTGTATATTTTGAACCGTAATAGGTAGACATTGGAAATTTTCGTATTACAATAGTTGCTATAACAACAATAAATAATATCTACAAGAAATGTGTTTTTTTTCGGTGTTTTTTGCCCGATCTTAATAATGGCAATACATATACACGTCTCTAGTATAACTACAATGCATAGATACTCTTTAAGTAAAACTACAATTAATAAAAACCGGTCAAATGTGAGTCGGACTCGCGCTAATTTTTTTACTAAACTATTTTTATTGAACAGATATTTATCTTATTTTTAGCTGCAAAATTGTTTAACTTAGAAAAATATTAATATTAATAAAAATTATAAAAATTAAACACAGGGAACCCCATGAGCGGCTCTCTAATCATGAATATGTAGTGTGATACATACTCATAAGTAGAAAACCTTCTCGAAATCACTGTCCTGCGGTAAAGTGCCAAGAAGGCTAGCAGCGTTTCCTCGCTGTATAGCTATGCTAATACGTTGCCCAAGGTATGCTCCAGCCCTCTTGTCACCTGAAATGTCGATTAGACGAGATGATAGTTCCTTATATAATTTCTTTGCTCCGAGGCCCCACGGACCCATGGTTTCAACCCCAAACGGTGCAAATAAGTAATCTTGTGCAAGGTTTGCGTGCTTACGCCGTTTGAGGTTTTCTTGTTTATTGTATTATATTACTATTTTTATTGTACGGTTAACACCCAAGTCCGACTCGTACTTGGCCGTTTCTTTTTCTTCACGAGTTATATTATGTCCCAGTTCTGTTGAGGTATATATTTAGATGGAAAAGCTAAGTGTGGTTTGTCTGATTATGTACATAAGTTCTTAATTATAAAAAAACCCACTGGTACACTATCTATCGCTATAAAATTAAATTCTATTTAAGTTGTTGAACCGAGTGTAATAGAAATTTTAGATCAAAAACTTACATAGAGCGGAACATTTTCAGATAACTAATGACATTAATGTATTGATAACCTAGTACTGCAGACATAATGTCAAACACTTCATTTAGATCGATCACTTCTAATTTATCAACAGTAACACTTGTTAAAAACCGGTCAAGTGCGTGACGGACCTAGCATAATGTGGGGTTCCGACAATAAAATTAACTATGAATTAAAAACATCTAAAAATAACAGAGATATTTACGTCTGTTAAATAAGTGACACATCTAGGTCCATTAAGTGCAGCAACAGGCTTGCCATCTGTTCTGTTTAATATGGACAACTGGCAAAAAGTGGACATTGTTACTAGTGTATCAGGTCACACAGCAAAATATAAAGGCCGTGAAGGTTCGTGTTTGTGTGAACGTTTGACTTTTTCATTGAAAAATCTTCCGACATTCAAATAATTGTGAAATATTTGACATCAAATTGGTTCATGTTTCGGGCAACTAGCATTATGAAAACCATGCCACAGGGTTTCATTCAACGGAATCCTTATTTATAGGATCACTCATGTGTTTTTGGGGGAGAAAAATTAAATAGAACAATTTAAAAATTGAAAAAAGCTTTCACGTGTCATATCAAATGAAAGGGCTCGTTATAAGAAATACAAATATATTTTTTTTATAATTTTAAAATGCATTAAATTATATTCAAGAAAATATACGAAAACTGAGCGTTTATATTAGCAAGTAGATACAGAAATAATCTATGATAAAGTTTGAAATGAGTTTAACAAACGGCATAACTACAAATTTGTACCGTTTGGTGTAGAAACTCAAGGTCCGTGGGGTTCAAATGCCCAAAAGTTTATTAAAGATATCCCCACAACTGATCATCTTCTCTGGTGACAAGATGGCTACTTCCTCGCTCAACAAACCAGCATCGTGATTAGGGGCGAAATACAGCCAGAATTCACGGTTTATTTAGTTATTTTTAAAGTTTAAATTCAATTTTAAGGTTTTTTTAATGTGTAACATCTTTCCTCTCGATTTCCTGCAATCTGTGGGAGTGATTTCGGGACGGAAGTGTGTAAAAGAAGCCGGGGAAGCGCGCGCTATTTGTATGAACGCGCGGTGGTAGAGTTGGCCGTGAGATCGTACCAACCCATTTTTCGAGAGGTTGATACTGTCAGCCAACAGTTTGTGCGTGTACCAAGATTTTACACCTCATATGATTTTTAGCCCAGATGGCGACGCCTCTAATCCTGTATTGGGACAACCAATGGGACTACGGAAAAGACAATATAGAGGTTTTTTTCAAAATAGATAGAATTCAAAACTAGAAAACTTCTTATTTGACTACGAAACCATAAAAACTAGTTAAACTGCAATTCTTAACAAAAAAGCTCTATATTAAAATGTATCATTACTCTGTCAAACAGGTGTCGTGATTTAAGAACAAGAAACCAAATTAGCATATTTTAGCGTGTGTAAATAAAATTGCAGTTAAACTTGGGCTATAAACTGTTATCTATGACACAGGTTAAAAGTTAGAATAAATAAAATAATTTAAAAATGGCCATGGGTGAACGATATTATTATGCGGTCTCCTAAGTTTGGCCAACTTTCATATAACTTCGTCTTTCCGCGGAATAACTAACTAATCCTAGGTTTGACCAACTTTCATCGTCGAATAAACTCTTGTTTCGACCTTTGAATGACAATTCTAGTAGTTACTAAACTTGGTAGTCAAACGGAATTAAAAAATCCGCGACTTCACTCTCTCATCCCCTATTGGTATTGACTTCATACAAAAATCCCAATTCGATAAAACTACTATCAGTTTCTCTCGAATTTTCCAAATTTGGCTGTCCTTAAAAAAATTTATTTAGACTATTAGGAACATTTAAAAAATAGCCAAATCGTTCCTGCTGTTCTCAAATGATAGATGCGTTTTCCAACGAACAACTCACATCTTTACTTTGATCGCGATAAACAAATATCCTCTCCTCCCTGCTCAACCATATGAAGCTAAGCGGTCGAGATATGTGTCAATAATGAAATTCTATTGGTTGTCCGAGTCCGCTGCTCTAATAGGCTTAGGCTGAATCTATATGGTTTCTCTGGATAATAGTTTCTGTTTTAATGATTTCATTGCTAAAAAATATTATTTTCGATTGTGATGTCCAATTTGCTAAATTAAAATTACAGACCGACACGTCCTAAATGGACCAGTTATTTCTAGATAATTGCACACAAGTATAAAGATTCAATATTTTCTGCATTTAGGAATCAAGTGTAACCTGATATGCAATATTACGAAATAACTTGTTAGATACATAAATTTGGTACATTAAGTTAGCAGGTAGTACTCACCTGGCGCCTACGATCACTTGGTCTCTTGCAACATCAAATAGCAGTTGCGAAAATGATTTAGAATTCTTATCTTCGAAAACATCGCTGTCTGTCGCCAGTAAATCTGTAAATATAAATAAAACTACTTAAACTGCCTTTTTTTATATAAATATTAAGTAAAAATAACAGTTCGATCGCGTTGGATTATTATAATTAAAAACTTATGTACATAATTCGACAAACCACATATAGAGACTTTTTTCATCTTAATATACTTCAATAGAACTGACCAATAGTTAGGTAGGTTTAGCCTTACAAATACCATTGGCTAAAAGAGGGAGAATTGGTCTTCCACTGGGTATCCTGGGGAGCTGTAAGACAACCCGCGAATTAAAAAAAAAGCTGCCTTTGGTTTTGTAGGCCGGGGTATTGGTACAGATTATACTTAGCCATTTCAAGTGCGGCTTTATTTATTAATATTGTAAACCGAATTGCTTAGTAGATTTTATGTCTAGAAATAAATAATATGGTAGGTAATTTTCATTACAAAATTGCATGGGGCGTTTCACGTAGACATATTTCTGTGAATTTAATTGAAAGATGACTGAGTTATAACTTGTGACATACAGACGGACGTCACGATATTATAAGGTCTCCGGTTTTGTAATTTTTAGTTATTGGAATTATATAAATGGTGCAGTCACTTCAAATAATAATAGAATCTTCCTAAGAGACTAGAATTTATGGTTATTGTCTTCAACGCTGTTTCGCCAGTTAAGGGTCCTTGGCATTGCATGGCAAAACAAACATTGCTATTGCGTTTTAAAAACCATAACTATTTAGAACTCTTAATAATGAAAATATGGCTTGATCCAATTTAAAATAATAACTATCAACAATTTGAGTTGAAAATGTTGTATAAATAAACTATTTTTTCTAGGATTAATTGAGATTTGCCATATTTTTGACAAAAGTAAAATGACCGACTGCCAAAGACCCTTAAATTCTGTAGTTTCGCCAGAATCAAAAGACAAATTGTCAACCTTTTTTTGTCAAAAGCACTAAAGGATTAGTAAGGATTGCGTTCGACTAAAAGCTTTATTGTTATAAGGTACCATAGGTGGCGCCATCGAGTAGAGCTCGCCCAGCTTGACTCCAATTTCTTTGGAGTCTCAAGTATTTTTCAAAATTTAAAAGGCAGGTACTAAGAACAAAACGACTTATAATTTTAATATTTATCGGCACGAGGGTTCCATGCGTTCATGGTTACTGCGCCGCTCTTTTGGGTCGTGGCGTGATGTTACATAGCCTATGACTTTCCTCAAGAATTGAGCTATCAAATGCATAAATATTTTTGCAAATCCTACTGGTAGTTCCAGAGTAGCGCTTTCAGACAAACAAACAAACCCTTCAGCTTACTTATTATTTGTATAGATAAGCCTCTATTCCGAAATTAAATAGGATGAAAGATTGACTAAAAAGGTTTATATGACTGAAGTGACAGAAAATGCTGTCAGAGAACGACCTAGGTGTACTTTTATTAAACATATAAAAAATGTATTGATTGATGGAAATATTAAAAGTGATGAATAAAAAAGAAACGATAGAGGTATGTCAGGATCGTAAGAAATGGCATTCGATTGTCTCAGCCTACCCCTCTTGGGATAAAAGGCGTGATATGATAATAGATAGACATAGGTTATATTATGACCTAGGTGTCTTTTTAAACTAAATTTTATTCTATTTCTATAAACCAAAATAATACTTTTCGCTCTAACAGCCTGCAATAATTGAGCTTTATTTCAAATCGGTCCAGAAGCTTAAAAACAAACAAACAAATTTACACTAGAAAGGGCAAACAGTGAAAAGTTAAAATATATACCTTGCTTATTTATTATCCTAAAATCGTCTTCCGGCAATTCTCCGTTACTACAAACAATAAGGAACACCAATGTAGCTGCCTTTAGTACCGTCTGCCACATATTGAATTCGTTTCACATTTCCTGAAAAAGAAGAGAATATTGTGATAAGCTGGAACTGGCAAGTTGATTTTATAGATAATGGCCAGATAGACTGGTAACAATGTTTTCATTTATCGAGTTATTTTTACATATTCAATAGAATTTCGAAGCAGGAGAAATTTAGTATCTTTGAAAAGTATCTAAAAATTCTATGGATTCATGATAAAAAATTGTAGGTTATAACTAAAAAAATGTATATTCAAGAATGTGCTTCGCAATGTAATTTCTTCTAAAATAATAGATTAAAGATTAAAATCCACTTTTTGTTTTACTTTTATAAGTCACAACCATAGAGTACTAAGCCTATGGAGGGGCCATAGACGGGCTTCCCCTTTCGCCAATTTTTCCCCCTTTGACCAGTTAAACTGACCAGGTGCGCAGTAATAAGTAACCTTAGATTTTGTTGGTATCGTTTAGTGTCGCAAGACAGAGCTCTAGGAAAATAGTTAATTGTGATGTTTTAAATGGGAAAGGCGATCTAGGACGTCAAACTTGCTGAAACATAGTGTTTCCAATCATTAATTATAATTATTATGTTTGTATTTTAACATAATCATCATATAACGTAAAATCCGTTGCGACAATAAAACGACAGAAAAATACAGTGGTACAGGGGCTAGTACTAGACGTTTACCTCCCCTCCCGTCAAAATTGGCTGAAAAAATTGTTCGGTTATTTAGCTCTTCCCGTCTCCAGTCTTAAATACTCAAAGGTCACAACATAATATTGTGAAATCTAAAATAATTGTCTTGTAAAAAAAGTGTACCGACTTCAAAAATTATGTGCTGAAAAGTGTGCTTTCCGAAAGCAAATGCACAAGTCACTATAAACTAAATCGCTTCAAGTGTGCCTCTATATTTGAATTGTTATCGATTTCTTCAGGATCCCATCATCAGATCCTGACCTGATGACCATGGGACCACCTTGAAAGTATACCCTTTCAAACAAAAACAAATCCCAAATCGGTCCAGGCGTCTTCAAGTAATCGGGGAAAAAAAAAGATTCCGACGAATTGAGAACCGCCTCGTTCTTTTAAAGTTCGGTTAAAAAGAACTCTGATAATATGCGTGAAATTGTTGACTTTTAGGGCTTCATAAAACCTAGGTGAAGTTGCTATTGACATATCTTTTAAATTTAGAGTATATATCATTACACATACTTTAAGGGTCCATTAACTAAGAACTTGCTATTTTTAGTAAGTTTTGTACGATATTTGATTTGCTGAAGTCCGTTTTTGTATGAGATTAAAGTTATGAGGCGTCTCCTTATAGAAATCCACAACATAATATTAAAAAATCTAAAATAAAATATTTCGCAAGATATAGCTAATATCAACAATTCTAATATTCCTAACCAATAAATCATAATTATCACAGTATGATCAGGGTATATTAAAGAAATAGATTTCCTCCTCGGCTTAAGTGAAAGTGATTTATGAAAAACTCTACTGTGCAAAAAATCACATCCAAACATTGCTCTATTTTGACGCGAAAAAAAAAACAAACAAACAAACAAATACACCTTGGCATTTATTTTTATCATACTAGTTTCTGTGGTTTTACTAAAATGCATTGCATAGTAAAATTGTAGTTGCAACTGCCTGTAGGCTGTGTGTCGAAAGGAACCGCCCCCGCTATTACCTTGTTGTTATTTAAGTATTGCTCAACGCAAAACGATGGCATAGACTAACTTCATTAATTAAAATCTATATTTTAGACATTTTTTACGCGTGGGTTCAAATAACGATAACACTTTCTATTTACACATCAGTGATCGATCTGAATTTAAAACGGGTTGCCTTACAGCTCCCGAAACCGTGTTACTAGACCAGTTGGATGCTGTAAAAGCTCAGTGTAAACTGGATGCACCTGACGTAACGCTAAAAAAATTTTTTTTGGATTCTTTGTACGATAGAGAATATAGATCCGTGGGTTGCGCCCCCTCGAAGGTGCACGAATAACTTGGAATCTGAGGGTTTTAGGCCAAAATCTCATTAGACAAAAGTTGTTCGCAATAAAAAAATACACAAGATATGTGGGAATATGAAAATTTTATGGCTTACTTATGATATATTGAGGTAACTTAAGCTGAAGTTTCGTTAAGCTAAGATGATTATTAATAACTTTAAAAAATTCGAGAAATTTCTTGCATTTCTTCGATTTTTTTTATAAACAATAGCCATTTCAACATGGTTAATTGAACAAAACGGGGTATTAAAACCAACATATCTTATGTATTTTTTATTGCGAACAACTTTTGTCTAATGAGATTTTGGCCTAAAACCCTCAGATTCCAAGTTATTCGTGCAAACGTAAAAAAAATACGCATTTTTGATATAAAAATCATATTTTGTTGATTTGAACAAACTAAAAATCCCAAAAAATTAAAATGAATATTCTAGCACCTGGAATCGATGAATAGACCCCCCCAGGAACCTCTCTAATTTTATTTGCCAAATATTTATAAAATTTTTTCAGGCGTCCAGCTATTTTGCAACTAAGAGTACTCTTTCATGCACTGCCATCTTCTCATAACAATTAAACAAAAGCCGCATGAGCAATCGCCCTGAAAATTTTATGGCTTACTTATGATATATTGAGGTAACTTAAGCTAAAGTTTCGTTAAACTAAGATGATTATTAATAACTTTAAAAAATTCGAGAAATTTCTTGCATTTCTTCGATTTTTTTCTTCGAAACCCACATATCTTGTGTATTTTTTTATTGCGAACAACTTTTGTCTAATGAGATTTTGGCCTAAAACCCTCAGATTCCAAGTTATTCGTGCAAACGTAACAAAAAATACGCATTTTTCATTATAAAAATCATATTTTGTTGATTTAAACAATGAAGCGGGTACCTTCGAGGGGGCGCAACCCACGGATCTATATTCTATATCGTACAAAGAATACGAAAAAATTTTTTTTAGCGTTACGTCACGTGCATCCACTCTGAAACAGCATCCGACTGGTCTATACGGTCCCAGGGTATCCAGCGGAAGACAAATTCTTCCTCTTTAAGCCGATGGTATTTGTGAGGCTACCTGTCACGTCTATCTGTCACGCAAAAACTACCGATCGGATTTTGTTGCAGTTTCCACGATTAAATAAATAGATTCACGAGGAATGTATTAAACATATCATGTTTAGGAGCTGAGCATTAAGACGAGGAACGACTCAGAAATTTTTAATCGTAAGCCACGCCCTAAACTCGTGGTTCGGGCCCATGAGTGGTTCGAGCGCAACGATCACGTCATGCAAGAAAACGACGGCGCTTTCTCCGTTCTTGCTGCAGAAGTGAGAAGGGCATAATGTATCGCTTCTCGGAATAAATGACGTAAGCGGCACATTACAAATAAATAATTTATTAAAAAACTAGCACATGTAGGGAAAAATCTTCTTAATCAATACTAGGTACTGAAATTGCCTATAGATTCGTATAAAATTTAAACGTAAACCCCTTCAGAGTATGGTCGTATGACTAAAAAGGTGTTTTTGAAGAGGTGATTTCAAAAATTTAAGTTATCGAGAAAATTTTCACCAATCATGTTTTCATCCTTCACAATACTAGATAAAATCCTCTAGTTTTCGATGCCCAAATTGTATGTTCATAGCATTCGTAAAATTCGGGAATTTCAGTTCCGCAATCAACCAAAATTATTCGTTCCTCCCCTTAACAGTATAAGAATCAAGTCGGGAAAGAATTAGCCCCAGCGCCTTTTCATTGCATATGTTGTTTAATCCGTCAGAGATATAACAAAATGATAATAGTAGAAATTTTTGTAAACCGATATTGTAACCGTGATAGAGAGGTAAAATTAGATTTTTTGTTTGTTATGAATAAACTCAAAACCACTGAACCGATTCTAAAAACTAATTCACTAATAGAAAGCTACGACATCCCTGAGTGACATATGCTATATTTTATATTGTTCGAATTTTATGCTTTATATATTATATATAGTAAGTAACTCTGTCTGTCTGTTACATTTTCATGAGTTAACCGCTGAATTAATTCATGAAAGATATTGAAAGATGAAGGGGCACCCTATTGTTCTACAACTACTTTGATATGTCTTAGGTATTTTTTTAGCTTCACGGTAATTTTGAAAATAATAGAATATTTACGATATAAAAACCTATTTAAAAAATGTACGCTTTGCATACTAAAAAAAGTAACTGCATTATAACAATATTATGAAACATCTAATAATAAGTTGGGAGCCTACAAGCGTGTTCTGTGAACTTTAATAATAGGTTTCAAGTTTCAACCAAGAATTTAACTCTTTTAATGGTAATTTTATTATAAACGAACGTCCACGTCTATTTTATTTTAAAAAAAAGTTAAAAAATTAAATAAATAAATGTACAATCTATCTATGATCACGCCGTTTATCCCAAGAGGGGTAGGCAAAGACAATCGAATGCCATTTGTTACGATCCTGACATACCTCTTTCGCTTCTTTTATATTCATCATACCTTTCATACATGCTCGGCGATGGTGTGTACTTTTAATATTACCATAAACTTTTTTATGTCCAATAAAAGTACACATAGGTCGTCCTCTACCAGCATTTCCTTTCTTTCAATCTTTCATCATTCATTATTTCAACGTGTCCAAACCTGCGTAAATTACTTTTCTTCATTTTAGTCACAACATCATCTTTCACTCAATATAAAAAATTTACAAGCCTTTGAAAAATTGATTTGGTTGTGTATTGACATGCCAATTAGTCGGCATTATTGGTGACTATTCTCCGACTATAAAAGTAGTCTAGCCGACTAATAATAATGGTTCTCTCAAGTGTTAATTCTCACCTCACCTCCACTACATTACCACAAACACGCAAAAGAATATTTATGAGTTTAAAAAAGTCTTGAGCGATAACTGGAATGATACACAAAGTGCGTGAGAAGTAATTATACCAAGAATTTCCATGTCTTAATGTAGGCGGTGGTAACTGGCTTTTCATAGAATCGATCATTGTCTGTCAAAGTGTTAATATCGAACTAGAAGAATCCATGTATGTAGAAATCTTTGAACCAAGATACGTAATCCAGAAAAGTTAAATTTAAAAAGAAATAGGTACTATGAAAATGGGTGTTACTAATTACTTAGAGAATTTCAATAAAATAAAAATTAAAAAAAAAAATTAGAGAAAAATGCGGTGTGAAAAGATGATGCTGTGACTAAAATGAAGAACAATAGTTTACGCTGGTTTGGACACGTTGAAAAATAATAATAAAAGATTGACTAAAAAGGTTTATATGGCTGAAATGAAAGGAGAACTGGTCGAGGTTGAACATATAAAAATGTACTAATTGAAGTAAAAGTAAACACAATCGCCCAATGATATACTATATAAACTGAGGCAATCGCCGAGCAGATATGAAAGGTATGATGAATTGAAAGAGGTATATGTCAGGATCGTAGCAAATGGCATTCGATTGTCTCTGCCTACCCCTCTTGGGATAAAAGGCGTGATGATAGATAAATAGATAGATAGATAGATATAAGAATTAAAGATTATCCCGAAGGATTTCCTATGTCACTATCTCCATGGAAAAAACCAAGTCAATATATATACCTTAACAGAACTGGCCACTTGTTAGGTATATAGCCTCACAAATACCATCGACTAAAAGACGGAGACTTGGTATTCCTCTGGATATCCTGGGACCGTAATAATATAAGCCAAGCCGTGAAGAAGAAAAAAAGATCGAACAATATTAAATGTAAAATTTATTACAGATCCTATATTCGGTATTCATGCGAGCGAAGCTACGGGCAAACTATTAATACCATTCTACGTTTAAAGTCGTAATGATATGATTAATGACAATAATAATTTCGATACAAAATCTAGATTAGAGATCTGTCGGAAAAGAAAGTTAATAAAGGCAAGCCAAGCCAGGTTAATAATATGATTGACACATGAATATGTTACGTGAGGTTTGACTGAGAATAGATATGGTAGATGTATGGGATCACATTTCGCCACTATTGCTGCTTCAGCAAATCATTTTCGTTCTAATTCTGAGAAAATAAAGGAGAAATATATATTTTTGTTCTTAATAATTTGTGACAGATTTCAATCAAGTCTACGTATTCCTCTAGTCTAGATGTATATTATCATTTTATCAACAATAATTTTGTTATTAATTAGGTTAAGGTGGAACGTGTCGATCTTAATGACCCTAGTGTTGCATTTATTGTTTTTTTTTTATTTTACGCGAAATTTAATTATATATCTATCTATCATTACGCCTTTCATCCCAAGAGGGGTAGACAATTTCATACATGCTCGGCGAATGTGTGTACATACTTTTAATATTTTCATCGATCAATTTTTTTTTTCATTTTAGTCACAACATCATCTTTCACTCCGCATTCTTCTCTAATGACGTCGTTCCGGATGCGTTCAATACGCTTTATATCACTGTGAGCCTCTTTTTTAAGTTTTTAAGGTTAGACTCAACAGTATAAAAAGAATTCAAATAAATAATAAAAGTTTGTAAACCAATGAAACCAAATTATAGTAGTAATTGTTTATTAAATTAAGGTGTGGGTTCTTTACAAGCTTATCCCTTATATTCTAATTTAGTTAGTTTAAATTTCTTAAATAGTCCTTAAAACGTCCTTAGAAGTCCTTAAAGTCCTTAACCACTTTTCACCGGTGTATATTATGAAAATAAATTGTTACTTTACCAGCTGATGTTATTTAAGTAGTATTTATTTTATTATTCCTGAGCTGTCATCAGACAGGAGACATCAGGAATTTCCAAATTATCTTGGCTATCATTTATTCAAGACTTTTGTCTTATTAGTTGAACCAACTGACAACTATTTATTGTGGTTTCTTGTGACAATATTTTATATAATAATAAATAAACCAATATTTAGGTATATTTCATTTTCTACACTCAAATAATCAACTCAATTAGTTTAGTTTATTTTTATAATGTATGTATTTTGAGAAAATTATCTCAGATGCTTAAACCTAAGATTTTGCAAGACGACGCCCCATAAAATCTTAGCTTTCAACCATCGGCAAATGAATTTTTTTTTTTTTCATGGAATGTCATAACCAAGAATATTATTTTTAAACGTCAAATTCAAACAAAATGACAAACAGCCAGTATTTCAATATGTCCAGTGTTGCCAATGGAGATATTACCGTAGGTGTACTGTGTAGTATAAATTATAAAAAATATAAAAAATAGTCCCTTTTTTCTAACTTTCCTTTTAGGCAATGGTAAATAACCTTTAAACATCAAAATTGCTTTATTTTCTAATATAATTATAATCATCAATAACTGAATTTTCTTTATTTTAATAATCCAAATATCACAAAAACTGCAATGTGACATCACACATAAAGAAATTTAATGAAGCAAAAATGAAATTCGTTGATAAGCGCATCATTTGAGAACAGCTAGACCGATTTTGTTATTTTTTTTTAATGTTCGTATTAGTCCGATTCAGCTTTTTAGGGAAAGACAAATACCAAAAGTTGCCTAGAAAATTGGTAAATTCGGGAATAACAGCTTTTTTCAATGGGATTTTTGTATTAACTCAGGCCATAATATTCTAATATTATAACAATTTATTTCATCACGTAAAAATAAATGCGCTATTAGCATCGATACTATCCACCTAAGGTTATTTTAATTAAAGCGGTAGTTTTATGATAAATGTGTCAACAACCAAGCAAAAACGCGTAAATAGAAAATAATATGCAAATATCAATAAATTCAGTTCAGTTCTGCCATTGCCCGAGGCTTAGTACGTAGTAAATTTCGAATTATCATACTTTAGTGCCCGTAATTTTATTACCCGGTGTGACCAGGTTTATGTTATATTTCATTGAGTTCACTAGGGATACGACCTAGGATGGATTGGTTCCGGGAACCTTGTTACCCCAGGGAACCCAGCGGAAGACAAACCTTAATTAGCCTATTTTGAGAATGAGAGGAGCGTCGGTGACCGAGTGGTTAAGACTTCTAGTAGGTACTGGGTCAACCACGATTCGATCCCAGCCAATGGGTTTTTTTTATAATTAAAAACTCACAAATACCATCGGCTAAAAAAGAGAGCCTTGGTCTTCCGCTGGGTACCCTGGGACCGATAGCACAGTTTTGGGAGCTGTAAGGCAAGAAATAGGAGGCCTCCAAATGCATATACCTATATTAGTCGTTAGATTGCCTACATAATATAATTACCAATATGAGGATAACTTATGTTATTTGAGGGGTACCCTGGGAGGGAAAAATGTCTCTCGGGACTACTCGGGAGCCTTAAGGTGATTAGTATCCTCAAATCCGCTGGAATGAGCATTTTCGACAGACTACTGCTCGTTTACTGATGGACTAAAATGTTAGAAAAAATGATGTACTAATTATCAATTCTAGTACAACAAATCCTAAAAAAAAATTTTTTCTAAGAGCTAAACTTCAATATTTAAAATAATAATAATGGAATGGTGTTTTTGGCTTTAATTGTCTACTGATCTTAAACGGCTATGACGTTTGGAAATATTTACATGTCTAAAAATAAATAACATGTTGTGCTTTAAACACAACAAAGTATATCTAAATGAATTAACATTTTCCTTTACATAATATCGAAATATGTCAATTTCGAAGGTGTTTCGGGGCGCTGCTCGGTGACCGTTTGTATGGTCAAGGACGTTGGGGGGACACTAAGCGCCTTAAGACTCACATGACTATTAAGTGGCTTTTTTATATTGCTCGTCAATGTATTAGTTAATGTAATTAATTTAATGTAAAATAATTTAGCAACCTTTTCATGATAATTTTTGCTTTAAATTTTGTGGCCATATCATGAGCGACTAAAGACTCGCTCTTTTTTCTACCAAAAAACATCACATATAAAACTAGGATCTGCTTCAAAAAGTACAAAATAATGAATTTTTCACGACAGCTTGAGCGAATTTTGTCTGTTGATCCAGTATAGGTAAATAAATCTAAAATAAATTCTACGCGTGACTACATTTTTATCTGCAAAAACCTAAGCGCTGAATATATATTTTATTGTTTGCAATATTTTAGCGTTAGAGGAAAATCCCGTCCAAATCGCAGGTAAAAAAACCACAAAAAAATTAACCTAACCTTTATGAGTATAATAGGAATCTGCAGTAGAGCTAATACTTAGAAACACATTTATATTCCGTTCTTGGATTAAAAAATATGACTTTTTTTTAAATCTTAAATATCCCGGCTTTATCTGGGCATGAATCTCTCTCTTGCTTCATGTAATGTTTATTTATTACTAGCTTTCCGACTTTTATTCCCTATGGTCTTTAGTTCATACAAAAATCCCATAAAAAAAACACTTTCAGTTTTTCCCGAATTTCCGGGCAACTTTTAAAAATGTTCTTTCCCTGAAAACCTGATTCAGACTATTAAAAACATTTAAAAATTAACAAAATCCGTTCTCAAGTGAGGCGAATACCAACGAACAGCATTTCATTTTTATTTATTAGATAAATTAGATGTTTGTAAAAAAAAACATAAACAGGTAAATCTAATATTAATAATAATTCTGAGACTCTCGCCCCTGGCTTGCCTTAATTGGCTGTCCAGGGTGGAGTCGTAGAGTATAATATTATGTATTATCCTCGGGGGTGGAAGTGTCTAAAGGCGTAATAACGGGGAAGCTATAAGTGAAACCGGTGTCACCCCCAGCCGCTTACACCAATGTTGCCTGTCTTACTGCCGGCAGAAATGCTTAAAAATTGTGGTTGTTTTAGGAGGCCCATTTAATAAACGGCGAGTCACAACCTGCTAATTTTACGTTTCATGAGGTGAATGATACTGGCAGGTGACCGTAGCCTCAACCAATAAACTTGATAAACCAATTCATTTAACATCTCAAAACAATAGGCCGATTTTAATTTAATTTTATCTCAGCAATAGTCCAGGCACCTGACGGGGCCTGTCTGTGAGCGCATTGTATTTGATGCATTCAGAGATAGGTCCCGACGAGTGCTAGTCACAACACTTTAGATTAAACACTCTTAAGGGCCTCTACGTGTTGGACCTATGTCCCCATGCAAAGGACCGGGTATTATGCCCGTGAATTTAAAGTAACATAATAATTTAGTATCTACCTATACATGTATTTATATGTGAAACTCTAAAATATCTCACGGAACCCTGTACCGGGGCACTGGAACCAAGTAACCCAGTCCAGTGCTCAAGGAACCCCGAATCTAACCTATCACTCACTACCTTCCGGAGGCTGTTACCGCTCCTTGAAGCCTGGATAGCGACAAAACGGCTGTTTTGCGCATAATTGCATTAAAGTCATCGATGTGTGCATTCTCGAACATGCCAGACGCACTACAGAAGCGAGGCAACCGCAACAGCGTTCTATAGCTAATCCATAGACTACTCATGCAGAACGAAGTGCAGTATGCTTGAAACAGAGTATATTTGACTGCATTTGTGCACTTTGCAAATCTACGTGCCAGGATGTTAGCTCTAACCGACAGCGCTCTGCGTTCTCTCTCAATGTTGGCCTCATCTTTGAGGTCAAATGTCACATAGTGTCCCAGGTACTTTAATTTAATTATATGTATGTCTTGGACGTCCTTTCATACCGCAATCATTCGGTATTAAAGCTTTCACAATCTATATTAATGTAGTCTATACTACTAGTATTAGTAATATTATAAATGTGACCAAAATGAAGAAAAGTAGTTTACGCTGGTTTGGACACGTTAAAAGAATGAAGGATGAAAGATTGACTAAAAAGGTTATGAAATATATGATGAATATAAAAGAAGCGAAAGAAATATGTCAGGATCGTAGTAAATGTCATTCGATTGTCTCTGCCTAAAGGCGCCCACTGACTGGATCAATCCCCGGCCGGTCGCCGGCCGGTCCACCGAAATCCACCACAGACTCATCCAATTCTTGTACGTGCGGCCCACCATCAGTTTCAAATCGTTTAAATCTGTGGTTGATTTCGATGACCGGAGCGATCTGTCACACACACACATCCATACCCATTACACATATATCTGATAGTTTGACACTTTGTTTAATCGAACGATATGTGTCTGTGTGAGTGTGTGCATTGTATGCGATCTAGATTTTCATCGCCAATGTGGGGCCTTATTCAATCTCGATCATAAGGCGACCGGAACGAAAATTTTCGGTGCGATGCCGGACCAGTCTGTGGGCTACTTAAAAGGCGTGATGATAGATAGATAGATATATATAAATGGGAAAATGTGTTTATTTGTTTGTCCTTCTTTCAAACCACAGCAATGTAGGTATAGACGTGATTTGCACAGTGATAACATATGCTACTTTCATCCCGGCAAAATAGACTATAGAAAAATGGAATGTTTCATAAACAACTTTTCTATCTAGCATTATATAAAATGTAATTTATTGTAAGTTCTTCAGATTGTACATATTATGGAAACTTTATAATCTAATTAATGAATGATGAATATAAAAGAAGCGAACGAGGTAAGTAATAGCATTCGATTGTCTCTGCCTACCCCCTCTTGGGATAAAAGGCGTGATTTTAGATAGATAGACTAATTGGTAGACCGTTGACTTGAAACCGCGAGGTCCCGGGTTCAATTCCCACTCGTGCCAAAAATGCTAATCACCAATTTCTTCAAGACAGATATTTATTTAAGTGCAGCAATCTAACTTGCTACCTGTTCTGTTTAATATGGACTACTGGCAAAAAGAGGACACTGTTACAATGTCTCTGGTCACACCGCAAGGTTAAAGACCGTGTAGGTGTTTGTGTGTTTCTAGCCTTTGTATAGCAGACAAAATTGCTATTACATCTTTTCCGGAATACAGCTTTTCAACGCTTATTGAGCGGTCTCGCAAATAGCCTGACCCCAGGAAGCGGCATTTCGTATCATATGACGGCATTTTCAACAATGACTTCTATTGTAGCATGTTATCGCTAGTTTGATGTCTAACATTGTTTTATGAGACCATATTATTTTTAGTTTTATTGGCCTTTGGTCCTCAAACTGTTTTGAGATTGTTTAGTATAAGAAGGAATTAAGTAAATTCGAGAACTACTGGACGGATTTGAAAGGCCAAAGTTATATCCAGCTTTCTAACTTTCAGACGAACCGTGTTTAGCCGATGATCTTATTTTGAGGAATTTTGTGACAATAATTTAAAATTCCCATTGAGTTATAAATTACTCATTGTATATTGACCTATATGGCGACAGAATTAAACCCATGTCAATTATTATTATACAAACTTCTGTCAGAGGTTTCACCCGTGAGATCAAAAAAGAAATAATCCCGTGGCTGTAATTTGCCCCCTTCCCCGCCCGCTTTCGCGGTATAAAAAGTAGTATATGTCATTCTGTGACCCCTAAACTACCACTGTGCAAAAAACATGTCGATCCCGTGAAAAACAAAAACAAATCTATCCCACGGGAACCATACATCTTTCCGGGATAAAAAAGTAGCCTATAAGCAATTCCAAACTATAATGTATCTCTGTGCCAAATTTCATTCAGATCCGTTCAGCTTTTCTGGCGTTATTGAGTAACAAACATACATACATCCATACAAACTTTTGCGTTAATAATATTAGTGGGATAATTAATTATTATGATATAATGAAATGAATACAGATATGCTAACAATGCTCACCGGCTAACGCATTTATGTAATGTCAATTGAATTTAATTTAAAACAAACTTATATTCATACCTATATCCTAATGGGATAGGTAGAGAAACAGAATACCTTTCTATATACAGAAAGCAAAGAATTAAAATATCTGGCATTTGTGAGGCCAACCTAACGAGTGGCCTGTTCTGTTGAGTGTGGTTTGTCGGATAAGTGTTTAATAATTATAAAACCCATTGGTACATGGCCGTGATCCAGGATCAAACCCGTGGTCTGCCTAGTTAATACCAGACGTCTTAATCACTCGGCCACCCATATTTTCACATTTTTTTTATATGGTCTTGGTCATGGACAGTTACTTTCCTTTTTTCATATACCCCAACATAATTCTACTTGTGATTTAATTTAATAAAAGATGAAAGCGTAATATAGGTTGGACTTTACTTGAATTAAATCCTACATCCTTGTTAAAATTTTCGTGCTTCGGAGGGTAGGTACGTAAAGCGAACGACCGCACTTCTGAAGAAAATATTGCATTGCTCTAACCTCATATTATGTGGACAAGATAATTAAGGCTATCTATTCGCTCAAGAAAAATTTAAGACAGTATTAGGTAATTCAAGGGCGTGTAAGCAGGATTTTTCTGGGGGCGCAAAAAATTGTTATATTTCCTATTCATATATTATATAAAAAATATAAATTCACATAAATAAATTAATAAAATGTATATACAAATATAAGTATACTTACTAGAAGACCCGTGCGATAACTTCGTACCGTTAGTTCAAGTGATCTCCAACAAAATACATAAAGTCTAATCTTAAAAAAACATTTAAGTAATTTTGATTTGTTTTATTATTTTTATCCGTGCGATAACTTCGTACCGTTAGTTCAAGTGATCTCCAACAAAATAATTAAATTAGTCTAAAATCTTAAAAAAAACATTTAAGTAATTTTGATTTGTTTTATTATTTTTCGTCATAGAGGGAAAATAATATTCAAAATGGCGTATCAGACATTAATGATGAAGGGAAGATAAAAATTCTTCCTTACAAAAAAAAACTCCCATACAAATTTTCATACATTTTTTCTTTTTTTTTCCTATGGACTGGGATTTGAATTCTACCCCTTATGGCATACCGACAAAAACCACCCTTGAGAAATAATATATAGAGTGTAATATAAGACAATACTTTCATGTTCATAAAACAACAGATTGTTTCGTTTGACTCCAAGATTCAGGGGAGGGCAGAATTCCTTAGTTGGCAAACCTATAGATCCAATAATGAGTTCGTGACTAGATTCTATAATAATGTATTCTTACTAATATTATAAAGTGAAAGTTTGTCTGTTTGTTACTCCATCTCGCCTACACGACTTTAACGAGGGAACGTCCCAACTCCCAAGTAACAAGAAGTGATCTTTATAGAGCTGGTTCGTTTATGACACGTTTTCACCTCCAGTTTGGTTTCCACGACTTTTAGTAATTATGGAAAGGAAATGGAAACCATTACTCTATTTTATGTAACAAGTGTTTTCTTGCTTCTTGTGTAAAAACTTAGTTCAAAGTTCAATTTAATTTTAAATATTTATAGTCATGCGGATGTTACGTTTTTATTGACATTATTGCCTTTGATACCAACTTTTTATCGATTGAAATATTAAAAGTACACAGAATCCCTGAGCATGTAAGAAATGTATGATGAATATATGGCGTAACAAATGGCGTAGAATTGGAAGACGGTTGGTGCCAAATTAGGATAGGTACAAAATTAAGTAAAATCTATTAAAGTATCTAAGAAGATAAAGATCTGTTCAATATTATCTATGTTTGTACTGATGATCGTAGGTTCGTAATGAATTGTCTAGATTAGTGAATTTGGGAACTAAGTTGTTTTTAATTTAGCACCAACCGTCTTCAAATTATACGACGAAATATTAATTATTTCTTTCTTTTCAGTGCACAATTTTTGAAGTCGGTACACTTTTTTAAATTATTTTTTTCGTTTTAAGTGATTTTGCTGTCAAGAGAGACAATAATAACGCAAATAAAAAAAATATGGAAAAATTAAAAATACCGCTGTGGATGAGATTTGAACCATGTGCAACCTGCGCTGCACACCATACCGTCGATACGAACATTTACAATTTCGTGTCCATAACAATCGTTGCTAAGGCTTTTCTTATAAAAAATAAGTCATCAAAATCCGTACATATTTCATCGAGATATTAAGAAAAATGGACTTATAAAGTCAGTTTCTTCAAAATGTCTGTAAAACTAGTGAACCAATTTTTATGAGAAAAAAATAGGACCAATGCGGAAGAATTATCCGTCGAAAATTATCCAATTCCGATCACAACTGACGGAGTAATCGATGTTCATACATACATTTAAAAAAACGGTCCTTATTTTTTTGGTAGTCGGTTAAAAATAAACGTGCATGTATGAAACGATGTATGGATGTAGATCAAGCAAGAGAAGTATGCAAAGATCGAGAGAAGTGGCGCTCCATAGCCTCCATACTATCTGCCTACCCCTTTGGGAAATAGGCGTGAAGGTGTGTATGTATGTATGCATGTCATAGTGCATCGAGCTTTTTTTTGGCTCGAATGAGGATCGAACCAGGTCCAACGTCATAATTATTAGTAGATTTGTAACGAAACAGACAGACAAACATTTCGTACACAATACCTACATAAGTTTTATTGGTTCCACTTACTATAATTTATAGACTTCGAAGCTATATGGGTCATCGTTGCCAAAAATACAATTGAATACAAAGGCAGTCTGTGCTCTTGTACTCCGTTGTTATTAATTAAAATAACAACTTGTCTTGGTTACGTAATATTTCTACTTGTTAGTTTAACTAGCGATTCACCCCGACTTCGTACAGTGAGAAGATTAACAATAACAGCGTCTGTCTGTCCGTCTGTTCCCTTTTCACGCAAAAACTACTGAGACTGATTTTGTTGTGATTTTCACTATTAGATAGGGTAATTCATGAGAAAGATTTACGAGTATCATGTTTAGGATTAAGTGAATTAAATTTGAGGAAAAGTTGGCTCACATTATATGTCATCAGCAATGATGTCAATTAATTAGCTTCATTTCATATAATCCTTTAGTAGTACATTTATGTTTGGATCTCGGCCATATACCAATGTGCTTTTTATATTATTAAAAACGTATATACATAATCCGACAAACCACACTTAGACAACTCGTATTAGAGATGTACCTACGTCAAAATATCATAAAAATATCTACTTTTGAAGAGAGTTAATTCTTGGGAACGATAGAGATGGATGTCTTATGTCGAGGGATAAACTCGTTTTGTCACATGTTCTTCTTCTTATTTTATAATGGCTCCATCAATGTTAATCGATGATTTGCCAATGTCAATATTAGATATTATAACTACTGCAAGATATTGACAGCTATTTCATTAGAAATCCGCCATGTTTTTAAGACATATCTCTATTCGTAGCGTGCGATATGTGTCGAGTGGTCATTTGTATTCGAGAATCGAAGAGCAAGAATCGGCCCCAGAGGTTTTTCCATCTAAATATAGCTTAACAGAACTGGCCACTTGTTAGGTATAGCCTCACAAATACCATCGGCTAAAAGAGGGAGATTTGGTCTTCTTCCGCCTTCTTCGGCAACCCGTGAACAAAGAAAAAACAATGTTTGGAGTATCTCTTCTAAAAAATTATTTTACTAGGTTCTGTAAAATAAATTGTATTTTGAATGAGTCTACGATCCAATATTTCGACGTATGTAATTCAGTAATCAATATCATTTACAAGTCAAGTTACTCAAGTATTATCAATCGATACTTGAACTCTAACGGATTTATATCATTTAACCTACTTCATCAAGTATCTTATAGCGAAACAAGTTTCTAACATGCGTGCTATTGCAATATTAAATAAATATCAGATAAAATATGCTTTTGTAAACCACAGGTAAATTTACTAATTGATAATAACTGACACATATCTTGAAAGATAAACGAATATTTTTAATTCAAATAATATATAGGCTGTTTAAATTTTTTATAACATATTTTTTTAAACAATGCGAAAAAAAAATTTTATTTAAAAGCTTTTTGCAGAGCAGATGTTTATGTATTTATTCTATTTTTTTTTTGTTTGAAGGGTATGTTTTTTAGATAAACTGACTTTATAAAAATTTCTAACTAGACTTTATAATATCTCGATGAAATATGTACCCATTTTGACGACTTATTTTTTTAAGGATATAATAATTTCTCGACAGTATCTCACAGACATATGACGAAAATCGGTTCAGTAGTTTTTCAGAAATTCAGTAATTTGTCTCTGTTTACGGTTGAAAATTATGTATCAGAGAAAAGCCTTAGCAACGGTTGCTATTGACACGAAGTTGTAAATTTTTGTATCGACGGTGGTCTAACGGCTAAAGGTATGGGGTGCAGCGCAGGATGCACATGGTTCAAATCCCATCCACGGCAGTGTACTTTTATTGGACATATAAAAAAGGTACTGGTCGATGGAAATATTAAAAGTACACACAATCGCCGAGCACATGTGAAAGGTATGATAAATATAAAAGAAGCGAAAGAGGTATGTCAGGATCGTAACAAATGGCATTCGATTGTCTCTGCCTACCCCTCTTGGAATGAAAGACGTGATGATAAACAGATAGATAGATATAAATAACAGATATTTAAGTCACATCGTGCAGCAACAGGCTTGCCACCCGTTCTGTTCAATATTGACAAGTGGCAAAAAGTGGACACTGTTACTGGAGTCTCTGGCCACACCGCAAGACTATGGAGGTGAGATATAATTTCTTACACTTAGTTACAAATGAAACATCTTGTATAATAGTAGGTCTATAATTTGTACCTATCAAATCAACGACAAGAATTGAAATTTATGTCCACTTGCTAAACTAAATGTGACTGATAAGATGTAAAGTATGACCCGATTTTATCTGTAATGTACTTACTAGTAAACACCATTACCTATCAAAATCTTATCTTAAAAATATATATTTTGATTGCTAGATTTATACTTACTTACTTGATAGTTGATAATGAATGCAAACAACTACTGTACACGTTCATATCTTTTTTTTTTCTTTCTTAGGTACTACTGAAATCCCTAAAATTCGGTCAAAATAATTTAATCTCCCTCTTGATCTTCCGCTTCGCATTTATAACATTATTTAGGATTATAATTATCTCTAATACTGTCAAACAATAAGACATTAAAGAAAACAAAGTGTTGTATGCATATGCATACAATTTAGATAGGCAGTAATAAAATTGTCACTGCATAACAGGATATGATTATAACTGGGTGTGCCTCAACTTCAAGTAATAACTAATAACATTTTATCAGAGAAATTCTTGTGATTACAATGATAAACAAACCGCACAGTAAAAATGAAATTACAAAAGTAATAATAATGCAATTACCTAAGTAGATAATTGCTTTCAAATAATTGGAAAAGAATCTGTCAATTTGGTGATAATAAACTTTTAACATTACGGTTATATAATAACATACTTTTTTATGTAGGTACAACCGATTACTCCGCCAGTTGTGAACGTAGGTTTTTATAAGTAAATTTTTCGTAATATCTCTATGAAATATGTACCGATTGTGACGACTTATTTTTTAAAGATATAATAATTTATCGACATTTTTTTTTTTAACTAGTGGCCCGTTCAGTAGTCGAAATTCGACCATGTAGGTATCGTTGTACGTTGATTTTGCAATCTCATACCCCTCCGTGACGTATTAATAAGTACAAATTTAAGTTATATTCTAGTCAACGAATTACTTGACTTATACGATAATTCCCCGTGAAACTTAGTTGAGTAATATTATTTATATTTCACACCTGTATTATTTGACATCCACAATCTATATTTATATAGTTAAGTAGCTAAGTAGGTACTTTATTTTATCAAACTGCAAGCTTGCAAACAAATTATCTTTGGTAGAATTCAAGTACCATTTTTATTTAATGGCTTGGTAAAGACAGACAAATTTTAATGATATGTTCTTTCCTTTTCTTTGTAATTATAATCCTATTCATTCACATATCTACAATTTTACATATCAGTTTTCATAAATCAACATTGAAACTTGTGTACGTGCTTGCAATCACGGAGCAATATATACGTATATATAGTCAATACGTAAATAAACAATACTGAACAAAGCTCTCTCTGTAACGTAAGAGGGTCAGGATACGTTAATTTAGTTATGAAAAGAAATATTAAGCATAACTTCATTCGGGGACTGGAGCTTAATTTATTTACGGCTAATGAAATTATGAGTCTAAAGAAACACAACAAATATAAAAACATCTAAATGAACTTAGTATTTCATTAACAAATATGTATTTACCTACATATTTTGTCCAAGGATTATGAATGTATTCAACATTTAAAACTTTATTTTTCCCAGACGTTTTAAATCCTAATAAAGTACAAACAACTGTTTTAGTGACTAACATTAAAATTAATAATTAAAACTAAAATAATAATAAAACTTAACATAAGTAAATAAGCTAAAAGAAAATACTAAATATAATATAATAAATATATATATATATATAAAAAAAAAATAATAAAAAAAAAAAATAAAAAAAAAAATATAAATAAAAAAAAAAAAAACCAAGGATTATTAATTAATTTTAGCTAAACTATTCAAGGTTTCTCTTGAACTGTAGCGAATAACGATAGAGGGTTCACGGGTCAAAAAATAAATGCATTTTATCTTCGAACGTTTATAATTGAAACCAAGATAAAACAAAGAGCATATTCTATTTAATTTATTTTTCAACAAACATAAAACCATATGCAGACAGACAGACAAATAAAAATGTTACAACGTTGTAATAAAAGGATCTACCTACCAAAAACTCAAAAAATACTTACAGAAAATATTTAAAAAAAAACAATGACAATCGATTTTTGAATTGATTATATTTTTAAACATTCATTTTGTCATGTAATATATTCTACAAAGCCAGATGAGAGCTGTAATTTAAAAAAAGCTAATAATGGAGGTTGGCTTTTTTCAAATGCAAATCAGCATACTGTGAATACAATGCAAATCGTTACAGCTGTATCGTAATTTAGTTGAGGTCAAATTAATCATTGATACATCTCTGATGAAAACCGAAAGTTAGACTCTAAAAAGCATTCAGACTTTCTAACTGCAACTTCTTTATGCATATTTTATTGTTTTACAGTCGATTCTAACTGAGTTTTGCTAAACATGGGGCGAATAAAACTTTCTTTTTCATTGTAAATAGAACTTTCTTCTTTTTATACCAATTAAAATTTTATTTATTTGTTAAATTCGCAACGATTTCGCTCACGTATTTGTTTACTGATACGTTAGGATTCCGTACCAGTGTTCCAACCTTCATATTTTTTTATTTGAAGCTTAGAAGTAAATTTGAAAACGTAAATTATACAATTTTCATCATCAATCAGCCTATAACAAAAGAACAAAAGTTCACAATAAATATTCTTTATATTTTTATGATTGTATAATTTCCTAAACTTGAAGGCATTTAATGGCATTCATCTATTAATGTAGGTATATAAATATTATCAATCAATTGTTACAATGCTGTTCTAAGTCACTCTTTATGAGAATATGATATCAGACATAGGTATACAAATTACAAACAGTTTATTTATAAAAGTGACCATGAAGTCCTAATTTGCAATTGGGGGCAAAGATTCGCAAGGTCGGCTGACCAAAACATAAAACCATTCCGAAATATGTATTTATGGTTATTTAAAAAATCCTGCCACCTTGGTTGCAGACTAAGGTTCGATTCTCTAATCTCAAAGTAATGCTTGACAGTCCAAAATCCTAGATAAATTATCCATATACTTTTACCGGTATCTACTGACACATATTATTACGCCACATTCAATAATAATATTTGAATTCAGGTGGAGTTGCTGATACATGGTCAAATAATCCAACTGAGCCAGCGATGTCATACACGGAGTCCACTGAAATGCATTATTTTCTTACTGTAATATTAATTGTGTGTGACTGTTTGTTTCTTAATATAATGAAATAAAATAAAAAAATAAAAACATTTAGGTATTTTTTTAAGTACAATAATGTAGATAATTAGGTATATTTAATTTAATATGTAGCACTTAGCACTGATTCAGCCCCTTGAAAATCAGATGAAATATTTTGTTCCAATTTCCAAATATGTTTTCTGCTAACAAACAATGATAAATCAGTTCTAGCTTTTAAAAATCTCAAACAAATAGTAGGTATACATATTTCTAATTTTAAACGAACAAGCACAAAATGTCCAATAGCGCTTAATATGCAAATATTTTAGCTAATATTTAAGCTAGGTATTTGAATGTAACAATTTAAATTACACTATTGTATTGCCAATTCAAAAATATCATAAGCGCATTCTTAATTAAATTAGACTTGTTAATGCAAGGTTACATTCTTGGAACTACTATAGTAAAAGAGATATGAGATCTTGCGAGTTAAATTTTGATGTTTATTTATTTGTCTGTGTGTCAAGAGCTAATTCGCACTTTGATTGACGCGAAAACTTTTTACATTTGACATTTTTTTAATAAATAAAATAATTTTAAGCTTTCTATGTAAAAAGCGCTTTTTGGGAACATGTATTTTTAAATCTTCTACCTATGATCATGCCTTATATCTCAAGAGGGGTAGGTAGAGACAATCGAATGCCATTTGTTACAATGCGACATATTTACTTCTTTCGCTTCTTTTATATTCATCATACCTTTTATTCGGCGGTTGTGTGTACTTTTAATATGTCCATCAATAAATATATTTTTTATTTGTTCAATAAAAGTACACCTAGGTCGCCCTCTGCCAGCATTTCCTTTCACATTAACCATATAAACGTTTTTAGTCAATCTTTCATCCTTTATATTATTTTTTCTTTATTCTTTCAACGTGATTTTTTTTTATTAAGTAGGTATTTTATATTTTTTAAAACGACGATTTTTAACATAGTAGGTTGGTATATAAAATAAAGGCACGTATCTATCGTAAAAATAATAAAATTACATATTCCACTTGAACCATTAAAAGATGAATACTGTATTAATATTCACGCTTGTTATATCCCAGTGGGGTGGCAGTGACTTAAGGTAAGGAAGGATCACCACATACCTACCTACCTATTCTCTCCTAAAATAATTTTTACGCGTCTATTATAGAATAAAGTAAATAGTGTTGGTTGAGATATTTTGTGATATTCATAGATACCTACTTAACCTGTTAATCAGCAAATATGTTTTAAGAGTAAACATATCAAACAAATAAAACTTAACACAATATATTTTAATATTTTAGTCCTAAGTTTCATAAATCTGTGTGGGCAAACAACATTGAGCTTTTACGCAAACATTCGACACCTACGTCTTCCATAACATTTCTAATAAAATATGTAATTTATTAACCATTATTCCGATAAGAAAATGTCTCAACTAAAAATTGAGTAAATAATTCGCACTTAACTCCTTTTTAATCCAGCTCGGTAAAAGAAAGCCTCTTGAAGTTACGACATTAACATGAAAAGTTATTCACTTACCATAAAAGTTATCTGGGTGAACATACGACGAAATGCATGCACAACTTGTATTCGGCTATGCCCATTTTAGATTATTTTTGGTCTTACAAGAAACCTTTAATTCATAATTATTGTCCTCATAAAAAAACTTCACAGATAAAACGTTTTGTTTACACAAAAAGTAGGTTATTAGTTACTTCCTCGTACATCTGGTATCCGATTGCTGTTTCACATAAGTTTGATAACTCGTCAAAACACTGGCTGGTACAAGATATATTTTAAAACACTGCGAACTTTAAAAAAAACGCCTCGTTCGCTTGTTTCAGTTCGTCTCCTAGGAAACAATTGTTAAAGCAAAGGCAACAGGATGAAAGAGAGAAAAAAAAACAAAAAAAAAGAAGGCAAGAGCTTACAGCGCACGAGTGTGCGTGAATGCGCGCGCGCGTCTTTTAGCGCAGTTCATTTACCGGCGGCAAGCGGCAATACAACATCTCTGTGTTGCCAGGGTGAATGTAGCATTTAGCAACAATGTAATATTAAATATATATTGTTATTTATTAATATATATTTATTTAGGTATGTCCTTTTCATTTTTGTCACATTCGCGTTCCTTCATTTACTTATTACAATGTTTATTTATTGAATGATTGTGTTTTTAAGTATTTTCATTTATTAAAGACACATTGTTCAAATAATCTTTTTTATTTCTCTCATGGATCTCATTTGTCTATTATTTAATTTTTAATTAATTTCATACAATATTTCGGGAATATTTTATCTTGAACTTAAAGTGCTTTTAAAACTTTTTCCGTAATTTCATTTTTTACATTATTGCCAATTAATATACGTAACTGTTATTTGTATGTAGATCAATAAAATATTACGCAACTGAACATATAAGATTTTATCCAAATGGAGGCTTTTTCATTATTATGGCAACATTACTCCAACCGGCTTCTGTTAACTTGACATCGTGCGTAACATACTCACGCACACATATATATCTATGTTTTCGAATGCGATTGGTCAAAGACCGGTTACGTCCGCGTCGCCCGCGCACCAACGTCCTTGCGGCCACCGACATCGACCGGAGATTTGAAACTTAAAGTACATAATTTTGTTTGAGATAGTGTAACCTGTACGCCAGCCACCACTAATAAGCTAAAACTTATAAAGCTAAATGATAATTATATAATAAAATAATAATAATATAAAAATAATAATTAAACCTAGGTAAAAAGAAATGATGAAATGATTATAACAAAAACCTTTGTGTATTTTTTTTCTTTACAATAATTCCCAAATTTTCCAAAATACACTTAGAGCAATTTTCTGTTTTCACACTATGTCTTCACTTGAGTGAGAATACGAATTTGTTTAATCATCGGTTTTATCGTTCATTCATATCATAATTATTTCATATTAATTACGATTATTCTCGCCATCTTTCTAAAAAAAAGTTCTTGCTCTTCAATTCTGATTCCCAATGATAATAATATAATAAAATATGCATGAACCATGAATATCAAACCATAGATACAATATGCATTGACAAGGTTCGTTTCCAATAACGTCTTTGAAATGCGTCTCTAAGTCTCTATTGTCCAATTGTACATTTGGGCCACCATCTGGTACCAGCAAAAAATTACAGAAAAAAATAGGGATACTAACGCTATAAAATTCAGAATTCTGTATTTTGGTAACAAGTAATTAATATTACTTAAATCTCATGTAATAGAATATCCTTTTGTATTATCTACAAAAATATATCATCAACAAAATCCATTCTTATCTCTGCGTCTCTTTGAGGTTATTCTAAAGTTTACACTACGGTATTACATACTTCCGCCCCTCAAAATGCAAATATTGTTTCATTTCCGGCTTCCAAATTACTTTTTTAAAGTGGTAAATTGTCAACAAACCACACAATATTAACTACAACCACTATCGTTCTATTCATGGTGTTATAAAAACTCAGGTAACAAAGCTTATGTTTTATGTATAAGCTGTTAATCTGTAAGTTGGTGGTATGGTGAGACCAAAATAACAATAGCTTTTGGAACGCAGATTAATGCATTCTACAAAACAGACGCCTTCGCTTTGTTTGGAAGTAAAAAACCTTGATTAAACAATTAGATGTTCCATTTTGTAAGTTTGAACTCAACCTTGTTGGTAACGCTAATGTGAACTTGCCTTGGTGCACTAATGATATGCTCGTGGTAGCTCGAGTGGGTATACTTAAATGGACGGAAATCATTATTTCGTTGTTCTTTGAGTACTTTGTAGTAAATGATTGATCTCTCTAATTTATTTTAAAATTTTGTTCATATTATAATTCTATTCTTTTAGTAGAAGTTAAAATCCTCCTCTTGTTTTGGTAAAATGGTCGTTTCATTATATTACATCTAACACGTTCTAACAAAATATATGCATTTTCACAATTCGACCCGAATATATATGTGTAATTATTTTATTTAATTTGGTAATTCCGATTCAACGAAATATTTCTCACTTTTCTGTGAAATAACGGATTAAAGTTGTAAAATTATTTATCTTCGCCATTTGCACACCTCAAGTTTTATTAGGCTTTACTGTTCAATAGAATGAGAACTTTACCATCCGATATAAAGATCAAAATATATATTTACATAAATATGTATTTACATAAAAAAATTACGCTGCAAAAGTGTTGAGAAACTCATTAAATAAATACAGTAGACAACTAAATATTATGCAATAAAACCACTTAAATGTTACAAAATAATAAAAGGCGAAATAAAATCACTGCTCCTTATTGCAATGTTTGTAACGTTCCTTCCTCAATTTATATGAAGGCTAATTGTTGTTTGTTACCATTCATTTGTATTTAAATCGAATTAACTAGAAGTCTAGAAGATCCTGGATTTGATAACCGGTTGGTAATCCGAGTGAACCAATTTTATACCATTGATACTCTTGCCGTTTATTCTGTCAGCAAAAATTTAATTCGCAAATAAAATTATTATTAACTTGTTTAGTGTAAAATTCTGTCCTAAGTTTAATGTCAAACATTAAATATCTATCAAAAATATTCAAGAAATATACATAGACAATTGAGCGCTTCCTCATGACAAAAAAGCTGGCCCCTTCCCATGGTCGTATCTAGCGGGGCAGTTTTGGGGGTTCTTACTAATCTATGTTTTTTATTTATTACTTCAAACGTGGAAGAAGGACAAACAAATAAACAAACAAACACACTTTCGCATTTTTAATATAACTTAGTCAGAATTTCTGTAGCATGACCTGTAAAAGTTAAGTATTTTAATTCTTAAAATACAACCTAAACACATCCGCCGGATACACAGATTGTTTTGAACAGGTGAAATGAAAAACGCCACAAGTCATTTTACAATTTAGCTAAATTGTATAATCGGTTCAACCGCTGTTACTTCTGATTCTGACATGCAAACAAAACAAATTTTAGCAACTGTTAACTTGATTATTATAATTAAATCTCCAAATATAAACGCAGGTGCCTTCTCTCCTTGGACGAATTAGCTTCTCTTATTAGAACTAAACTACCAAAATATAATGTTTCTTATTTTGTAGATTTTTTTATGTGTAAATAAAATAAATAAATAAAGATAGCTTTTTCCGTCCCGGCTTTCGTTACAATGAAATATATTTAAAATAATAATTTTCGAGTTCACAAACAAACTCGCACTCTCTCTTTCTAATATTAGTATAGATCAAGTAATATTTTGTATCCACATCACAAGATATATATGTCCACATATTCGGGCCAGGCCAGGCGTGACTGGAGATCCGTATGTATTTAGTTTAAAAGTAATTATTTAAATAATATTAGGAAATAATAATTATCTTCTCGTGCTTCGAAAGAAGCAAGAATAGACCGCACATCTTGACAGCTCTAGGTATATTAAATGCAGCGACAGGCTTGCCACCTAACTCGCTAAATGTGACCTTACCACGCCGCAAGGTATAGGGCCTTGATTCGTGTATTAGGGATTTTTTCACTATCTATATCTATATAAATAACGAGGGAGACTTGGTCTTCCGCTGGGTACCCTGGAACCGTAACACGATTTCGGGAGCTGAACCCGTGAAGAAAGAAAAAAACGAAATGCTGTTCGTTGGTAAGCCATCACTTGAGAATGGCTGGACCGATTTGGCATATTTTATATTCAGAAAAAACATAGGAAATTGTACCCGAATAATTGGAAAGTTCGGAAAACACTGAAAGTGCTTTTTTCTATTGTATTTTTGTATGAACTCAAGACCATAATAGGGGATGAAAGTTAATATGGGCTCCACGGGCGAAGCCGGGGCGGAAAGCTAGTTATTACCGTTTCTTGTATTTCATGATAGAACACGACAAGTAGATTCACAAGTGTTTCTTGAAGATACATAATGATAGAGGTGCATAGTCATTGGTCGAAGGCTATTCTCGCGTAAGGGTTCAAATGTCGCTACGTGA
Source organism: Nemapogon koenigi (assembly GCA_963924495.1). Classification (NCBI taxonomy): domain Eukaryota; kingdom Metazoa; phylum Arthropoda; class Insecta; order Lepidoptera; family Tineidae; genus Nemapogon; species Nemapogon koenigi. Next base: position 6,006,334 of record OZ004649.1, on the reverse strand, counting down.
CATCACAACTAATAACAATCACTTATATACTTGCTGCAATATAATTGTATGCAGCTGCATCCATAAAACGTGTTGACTTTAAATGTTTTTCAAGGAAATCCAATTTATATAGGTGATAGTTTTTAGTTGTATTGTCCAAAAAAATGCATAAATAATAGCACAATGTATAGAATGGACGAAACTAATTTTCTTTGTAATCAATTTCTCGGAGTATCTACGTAAAGCTTGAACATTGTTTGATACCACCACAATACTTGGTAATTCAATAATATGATATACAATTTTTAATATATATTGTATTTTACTTAAAACATTGGTTTAAATGATTATAAAACCACTTGCAATAATATGCACAACTAGCTAAGGTTGCTGATCATAACGAATATTATAAATGCGGATAAAGTGGGTTTGTTTGTACTTCATCGGTAAAACGGAGGCCGGAGAATGACATAAGCTACATTTCATCCGGGGAAATTTTTTTATTCCAACGAAAAAAAACATTTATATTCAGCTTTTTAATACAAATTATATTTCTCAATTAGATTCAAATTTATTTGGAACTTGTTTTCCGTCCCCGGCTTCGCCCGTAGATATTTTCTAACAAAATAAAACATAGCCTATAACTCAGGCATAAAGTAGCTTCCTATTAGTGAAAGAATTATCAGAATCGGATTTGTAGTTTAAAATTGACAACCCTGATTCCAGTTTTTAAGAAAATAAGCATTAACATGAATTGTAAACAATTATTCATCTCAAGTTACCCAGTAAATTATAAACCGTGATGTTGACACATTAATTAAACAAGAAGATAAACAATATGTGAGTTGAGTACGATGAATTCTTAGCATGCAAATATTTGCACATGTCTTGCATTATGAGGTCAGACTCTATGTTACTAGATAATATAATAAAGATAAATAATTATAAATAACGATAAGGTTTTTGGTGTAAAATTTGGTGAAATTAAATCTGCGACTGGTATTAACTAGGCACCACGAGTTCGTTCCTGGATCCCGGCCATGAGTACCAATGGGTTTTTTTATTAAAAACTTATGTACATACTCTGACAAACTACACTTAGAGGCTTTCCATTCAAATATATCTCAACAGAACTGGCCACTCGTAGGTATAGCTTCACAAATCGGCTAAACGAGGGAGACTTGGTTTCCGCTGGGTGCCCTGGAACCGTAACACTGTTTCGGGAGCTGTAAGGCAATCCGTGAAGAAAGAAAAAGAAATAATAAATAAGAAGCACCTGAAATCGAAGAGCGTGCTTGAAAAGATGTATGGGTTTGAATGAGGCGAAAGAGGAGTGCCTGGATCATGGCAAGTGGATATCTTTGGTGTCTGCCTACCCTTTCCAGAACTGTCTGATGTCCAAAGTCGGGGCCTGCAACAATTATTATCTAATCTGGAAGTGAGTAGAGATACCGAAAAAAGTTTTGAAATATTTTTTATTCAGTTCAAAAGGTGTGCGAATGGTGCTGAATTAAATTATAAGCGTCAGTTATTCAATAAAAAATCAGTTGCTTTACATTAGAATCAACACAGATTCAATTAAGGTCCGTTGGAAAGTTAACTCGTTCGCAGAGCTTTTACAATCAAGGTGTATAGGATTTGCTTAGTTAGGCAGTGCGACAATTTATGATATTAAATTTATTAAAATACTAGTTTGTTCCGCCGGGCCCGTTGGCAATTCTGGATATGGAAAGAACCGTCACTTTCTACTGTCCACGAGATACTCTCGCTTCTGTTAGCCGCAGGCGAATATAAACTCATTATTCTTGCTTCATTTTTGATGAAGGATGTCTTCGAAAAGCTTTTCATAAAGATTTGTTTGTATTGTCTGTAATATTCCAACGTGGTGACTTTAATGAGTAAAAGTTTTTAAATTTGTCTAAGGGTGATTCTACACTGAAACTGGGGACGATTGATGATTTTGTCAGTCTTAGCGAAAAATAAAGAAGTGAGCTACATCATCTCTTTTTTAATTTTATCAAAATCAATTCAGTCGCAGCGTAACTTGGGTAATTCACATCCAAACTCTTTTTTTTAAGACACAAAATTGGATTTCTAATTAAAATTTTAATTTTTTTCAATCGGCGTGGCGGGGAAAGACAAAAACAACCCGCAACCAAAGTAAAATTTAGGGTATTTTATAGTTTTTGATTATATTGATGTATTTTGATGATATAGTGCTTAAATCTACTCCTCGTGCTCCGGAGGGCACGTAAAGCCGGCGTCCGGTCACCAACCCGCCTGCTAAGCGTGGTTACTATGGCAATTCCTCTCAATGAGCTTCACTAAAAATGGTGCACTAGAGGGAGACCATGATCCATCAGTGGATCTTAAAAGGTTGATGATGATGATGATAGTTTTTGATATGGAAACTTAAAGTTAAAGTTAAAAAAATAAATAATTTATTTGATTCAAGACATACTGTCAAATACCTCTTCGAACCATCTTCAAACTGACCTTGATTCCACATGACTTGTAACGTAATGTTAAAGTTTACAATTCGTTTTGAATATCAATATACAAATTAAATACATTGTAATACATCTCAAACAGCAACCTTACATAACCAAACGTGTATTGATTTCACGATGGCAATAAAGAATTAAATATCGTTAAAAGCTAGAACAATTGGTTATAACAAAGTTAAGTCACGAACTTGCGTACACTAATCGGATTTATAACCTTTACGAAACAATATATGATTATCTGTAGTTATCAAAGTGGAATGCTTTTTGATTAAAATGTGACTTCTGAATTGACTGACAGTCAATGGAACCTGCCAATACCAATTTATTGTTAGCAAACGCACGATTTCGTAACTTCGTAACCATTTAAGAGCCCTCCATAATTTGTATGGGGATAAACTATTCTTTTTAAATGTTTTTTCTCTGTAAATAATAATAAAATAATGTGTCACTGTAATTTAGCATATAGTTACTTATTCAATATATATCTAAGTAAAATAGCCGTTATTTTTTGAAATGGTTTTATTGAATAGGAAATATGGGTGGTTAAACTTTGCCCCAGTTTTCTCTATCATAATCTCTATCACAAAGCTCTTAATTTTTTTAAAGCGCTGTTATACCATTACCCTTCAATTATATACACCGTGTTTTTTTAGCTTATTGAAAATTCTAAATTATATATATTTTATGATTTTTTAATTGGTCAAATGGATGTGGATTCACAGATTAAACTAAAACTTTGAGTTATAAATGTACATATAAAAATTTGTGCGTCGGTGGGTGAGTAGTTCGGACGTCGGTTCGATTTCAGGGATTTTTATTATTAAAAACTTTTGTACATAATCCGACAAATCCCACTTAGGCTTTTTCATCTAAATATACCTTAACAGTACTGGCCACTCGTTAGGTATAGTCTCACAAATATAATCGGCTAAAAGACGAAGACTTGGTCTTTCGCTGGGTACCCTGACCTGTAGAAAGAGAAAAAATTGCTTTAGCTAGACCGACCTAGACACGACACGATTAAATACGGTAACGATTCATAGCGCAATACATTTTTATAGACCGTTTTTCCACGTAACGACACCTTACCGCACGACAACATTTTTCAAACGATAATTTAGCTATGGCGACCGCACTAAATGTATGACCGTTCACAACGCACCGCACGACACGACAAAAATCTCGCGTCTACACTGCAGTGTCGTTGCTGGAATCGTCGGTAGTTAAAAAACCAACGAACGACAGGTCATGTGCCGTTTGTTTGTTTTGTTTTGAAGTCGTATCGTGTCGTGGAAAAACGCCCTTACTAAGCTGAAGAAGAGTATATCTCATTAAAATTAACTTTAAAATTTTAATTAGACTTTTGTTCCATAATGAATGCTTCGCAAATTGGGACGGTAAGTAAAATCATAAATCTTACTACAGACCAGTTTTTCATCTATTATTACAATACCATTAAAATTCCATTGACAGCTTGCCCGTCTTCGTCGCAATGATATGTTTCATGATCGCAGCGTACCTACTTTTATATTTATGCATGGGCTGACGCGTGATTATTGGTTTACATATTATGATATAGGAATGAAAAGGTCTCCTTGTTATGATTTATTTCCATTCACTTGGAAATATACATAATACGACAAACCACACTTGGAGGCTTTTCCATCAAAATCTACCTGAACAGGTAGCTTACTCTTGACTTAGATTTCAAATTAAAATCCTTAAATCCTGAATTTATTTCGTTGCGACGACGACAGCAGTAACTTGGCAATTTTATTTAAAACGAGTAGCATATTAGACAAATTATTTAAATACAATTCAATTTTATTTTACTTCCTAATATTCCTTTAGTCTAAGATAATGTTATAATGAATGTTTTATTTCCACGTTTTAAATGTTCTTGTTAGAACGCTTGGTTGTTTGGTTTGGTAAAGCCCTCTCATATTCATCCAATTTTTCTCATCAATTTATATTATGTCAGCCCACCGGAAACATATAGCGGATATATTCAAGACACAACATTTAGGCAATATTAGAAGCAGTTTAAAAGGAAACCCATGTACCGACATTGATTTCCGTCTTAGTCGAACTCCTTACGTCGCCGTTTCACTTCTCAATCTACCTTTCTAATAGCAAAGTGGCGGTCGACTCAAATTGACGTGACTTCCAGCAAGTAGATTCCTAATGGGGCACGTCCCTTACACTCTTAATTGCACAATAACTTTAACCTTTATTACTGGAAGCTTACGGTTTAAAATATACTGTGTAGTTAACCATGTTGCGGTCCATAGATGGTCGCACGCGCATCTATCATTCATACGTGTCCGTATGGTTACCATTGAATGGTAGGTTGTTTGGCGTAACTACATAACTGCAAACTGCAGGCCATTTCACTGATGAGCTTTGTTTACCGCTTGGCGAAATAATCTATACGGTATATTTAATATACCTTAGATTGCATATAAATACAAACGAAACGCCCAGCTTCACACAAAATCAGCTGTTGCTGAATTTAAAGGACCTATATTCACTTCTTTTAATAGGTATCTTTTATTTTTTAACGGTACACGAGGACGGGAAGTCGATTTCTTCAATAAAATTGGTTTTTAGCTTTTCTAGCACGCAAGCGAGGTTTTTCAACTCTATGCGGCTCTACCAGTTGCATTATTAACGCTCTTATTTTTTTTTTTTCTTTCTTCACGAGTTACCCTTACAGCTCCCGAAAACGTGTTACGGTTCCAGGGTACCCAGCGGAAGACCAAGTCTCCCTCGTTTAGCCTATGTGTTCGCGACGAAGTGATCAGTGACCGTGAAAGTGAAATAGAATTCGAAAATGAATCAGTGAATTAATGTCTCATAGTGCCAGTGTTTAAAATAGTGAAACATAGACTATCAATATAGAGTTTAGACATAGGCCTAAGTGAGCGAGTGCACTGCGTTGCGCGAGGGCGGGGGTAGACCCCCAAGGCAAGCTCGCACCGCGAGCTATGTCAACCCGTAGGCTCGAAAGGCATCCGCTGACCAATACCCGTTGTCTGTCTAAGACGGAGAGATTGTTGCAGCGACTGGCATAGATTCGTATTTCCTCTGAAAAGGTATAGCTTCAGACGAAAATTGATTCGGAATATTGTACTGTATAACTTGTTTACAGATTGGAACGGCAACTAACTTGCCATTTGTACCTAATGTTATTATTCGGAATTACACATGTGTAAACTTACCTCGCTTACCACGAGGCGGTCGAAGGGTTCGTTCGACCATGCTATCGTTAGGGACTATGTCCCTAAAATAATGTATATTGATGTGAAATAGTATTTAACACTACTTGACTATTCTTGAGGGCCTGATCAACTCCCAAGGATAAACTTATGACTACTTGACTATCGACGTGTTCGCCTCCTTCGGGAACGCACCACCCGGAGGAGCTCTCCAAACTCATAATCGGAGTTTGATGGTTACCATGTCCTTGTGGCGTGAAGGTTCCACCAGGGAACGACTGACTTGACTTGTTCGCCTCCTTCGGGAACGCCCCGCCCGAAGGAGCTTTACAAACTCATATTCGGAGTTTGCCAAACTCATATTCGGAGTTTGAAGAAGACCATGACCTTTGGCATGAGGGTTCCAAATGGGGAACCTCCAAACTCATATTCGGAGTTTGATGGAAATCATGTCCTCGAGACATGTAGGTGCAAAGGGAGCAGTCAAACTCATAATCGGAGTTTGCCAAACTCATATTCGGAGTTTGATAGAAGCCACGTCCTCTTGGCAGGAGAGTTCCACAAGGGAGCCGCCCAAACTCATATTCGGAGTTTAGAGGACACGCTCATATTTGTTGATGTGAGTCTTTCGTCGTGAAATAGTTTGAGATCACTCGAACCGAGCCTTACAACCTCGGGTTCACCTAATAGAAGGGTAAAAGCGTCAAAGAGATATAGTAATGATTGATGCATATATATTACTCATGTTCGGATTTAATATATAGTTTGGCGAGGATTGATGCATATATATTACTCATGTTCGGATTTAATATATAGTTTGGCGAGGATTGATGCATATATATTACTCATGTTCGGATTAATATGTAAAGCCTAATGATGTTACATACATATGTTTACATTATTTATATTTGGATTATCGTGTACCCTGTATTTAATATAATATTTATAAGACTTGTTTGTATTTAAATCTGTGGAGTTTCTTGCCATTTCTTCTCCACAGATATAATTTCCGAAATGGTGGTAAACTCATGTATGTTTGTTTAAAATAATAATAAACGATTCTATACCCGTTGTGTTTCACTGAGCGAACTGTGCTCTGATTGGTTGACGTTGACCGCGTGGGAGGTTCTTGTTGTCGCGGCGACGTTCCGTGCGCTGCCCGCTATATAATGGCGAGCAAACGGAGCGATCGTCAGTCTGCGTCAAGATCTCGCGACAAGAGGACCTCCCAGCAACCAAGAAGAGCTCAGCCGTCCAGTGGCCGCCCGGGCTAGATTGAAGTTACATCGTGCAGTTTCAATAGTCTCCCAGTTTCCCAGTCTACCTACCTACCCTACCTTGATAGTCAGTTCCCTGGGTCTCGCGCTCTCTACTGCTGCAGAGCAGACCGCCGGAACATTAATTGGTCGACTTCGAGCCGGATCACTCAAGACTACGGAAGCTGAAGAAACATACAGTCCACAAGAATGCCCATCACACGGTCGCAGACAGGGGAGCGCCAGCAGTGCCCGCTTCGTCACGAAGAGCCGCCACTGTCCCCAACGGACGAAGCAAGCCCACCGACGAGCACCGAGCGCCCCGCATCGCCGCAGCCCGCAACGTCCGTACCCGCGCTCGCGCAGCGCGGTCGAGGCCGTCCGAAAGCTCCGGGCTACCGCACCCCGTCGAAGCACCCGAGGCGGTCCGTGTCGACTGAGCCGTCGCTCGCGCAGCGCTCCCCGTGTAAGGCTCCAGAGGTGCGCGCTCTGTCGAAGCCCGCGACGCGTCCGATGTCGCCGGAACCCCGTCGGTCGAAAGCTCCGGAGCCCCGAGCTCCGTTGAAGCTCGCCGCCACCGCCGTCGCCGCACGACAGGCTCCGCAGAAAGGCCGGTGCGCGAAAACGGGGCCGATACCCCCGTCGACGGCCGCCCAGGAGCACCGCACTCCGTCGACGCGCGCTCCCTCGGATCGCGCAGTGTCCCGTGCCGCAACAGCAAGACCGGACCGTGAACGCAGCATCTACCAAGCCAGAGAAGACCTAGCCCGCTTGAAGATGGAAGCGGCAGAAGCCAGGCTAGCTCGGCTAGAGGCCGAAGATGAAGAGCAAACACTGATGGACCCGTCAGAGAGCGACCCCGATCCAGAGACCAATCCGAACCCAAGGATCGAAGAATGGCTTGACGCACAACCACAAGCCGCAGGCAACCCGGAAGCAAGACCGGTACGACCCGAGACAACTGGACAGATAGCCGCTCCACTACCACCGAAGAGGCCAAAAATAACCGAACGAACGCCGTCAGTATTGACTCGAGAAGAAAGGCAGAGAATCGTGGAGATAGCCTCTGCCGTAGCCGAAGTTACCCGGGCGACCGCGCCACAAGCTGCTACGCCACACCCAGCTACCAACCGGTACCTACTAGGAGAGCTACCACACTTCAACGGGTCGCACGAAGACTGGCTGGCGTTCAGAGCAGCCTACAACGAGACGGCGGGTCACTTCTCAGCAGTAGAAAACACAGCACGACTCCGTCATGCACTGAAGGGCAAAGCCAAAGAAGCAGCACAGAATCTACTTATAGCGAATACAGCACCAGCCGACGTCATAACAGCACTAGAAAACAGATTCGGGCGCCCAGATTCGATCGCAATAGCAGAGATGGAACGAGTGAAGCGACTACCACGGGTACCGGATTCGCCGCAGGAAGTGTGTGAATTTTCCAACAAATTGGTGAACAGTGTAGCAGTTCTACGCGCCTTGAATAGACCGCACTACCTACACAATCCAGAAGTGGTACGACACCTAACGGAGAAACTGCCAGCTGTACTCAGATATCGCTGGTATCAACATTATGAAACGAAGCCGAGCCATGAACCGGACCTAGTGACCTTCGCTAACTTTATGAGTACCGAAGCCGGACGCTGTCGTCACTTCGCTCCACCAGAGGTCGTGACCACGCAGAGAGGGCCAGACGCCGGACCAAGCCGCGCACGGCCACAGCGAGCATATACGATGAAGGAGAAACGCAACAAGAAACCACAACTTCCCTGCCCCATCTGCCAAAGAAATAACCACGAGCCGAGCCAGTGTAACGAGATGAAAAAGGCTCCGGTCAACGCACGGTGGGACATGGCCAAGAAACATCGCCTCTGTTGCCGGTGCCTCAGACCCATGACCGTATCGCACCAATGCCGGTACAAACGATGCGGCGAAGAGAACTGCTCCCGGAGTCATCACTCCCTGCTCCACCACCGGAAGGAAAGAAGGAACCCCGAGGTCGTAGCTACCACATCGAGCCAATCCCGCTTCGCCTACCTGAAAATCGTACCAGTACGCGTCACCGGCTCCAAAGGGCACGTCGACACACACGCCTTGTTAGACGACGGCTCAACGGTGACACTACTGGACGCCACTGTCGCGAAGAAAATCGGCGCTCGAGGACAAGTAGAGCCGCTAAGAATGGAGGAAATAACGGGAAAGAAGATCGACGCGACCGAGTCCCAACGAGTTACCATCGATGTAAAAGGACATAGCGAGACACACACTATTGATGCGCGCACCCTCGCCAACATCGAACTAACAACGCAAGCCGTCGACCGGAGCAGTATCAGCCGGTATCCACATCTGAGAGAAATAGAGGGACACCTCACCTACACAGTCGCTCGCCCTACAATCCTCATAGGCCAAGACAATTGGCATTTGTTCGTGACGAAGGACACGCGACGAGGGACGCTAGAAGAACCGGCCGCTTCTCTTACGCCGCTAGGATGGACACTGCACAAGGCGTGCACCCGCTCCCTTGGACGCCGAGTGCACCCGGTGTGTTGCACGAAAGAAGACAGGATGGACGAAGAACTGAGGAAATTTTTTGCTCTCGAATCCCTGGGGGTGGCCCCAAAGAAAACTCGCGCCGACCCAGAAGAACGAGCGCTCCAGCTCCTGAAAGAAAATACACGCGAACGACCCGAAGGCGGGTACGAGACGGCCCTACTTTGGAAAGAAGACACAGTGAGCCTCCCCGATAACTACGACAATGCAGCGAAGAGATTGAAAAGCATGGAGAGGAAATTGGACACCTCCCCGCAGCTCAAGAGCGAATATAACAAACAAATAAACGGACTGATAGAGAAAGGCTACGCGGAAGAGGCTAGGACGCCCGGGGCAGAAGGAAAAACGTGGTACTTACCACACTTCGCGGTGCATCACCCCGCGAAACCGGGCAAAGTCCGAGTCGTGTTCGACGCCGCAGCCAGGACGGGCGGGACCTCGCTAAACGAACATCTACTGCCAGGCCCCGACCTATTACAGTCTTTACCGGGGGTTCTCATGCGTTTTCGTCAACATCCTGTTGCCCTAGCAGCCGACATTGAAGAAATGTTCCTGAGAATCGGAATAAGGGAAGAAGACAGAGACTCCCTACGCTTCCTGTGGCGAGGCGACCGGCGGGAGGGACCGCCGAGAGAAATGAGAATGAAATCAGTGATATTCGGTGCGGCGAGCTCGCCATGCGCCGCACTGTTCGTGAAGAATTTCAACGCCGAGAAATATCGTGCAGACTTCCCAGAGGCCGCTGAAGCCATCGTGATCCACCACTACATGGACGACTACCTACAGAGCTTCCCCACCATAGAGAAGGCGGTAAAGATAGCCAAAGAAGTAAGAACTATACATGAGAGAGCTAACTTTAGACTCCACAAATGGGCCTCCAACTGCGTCGACGCCGTGACGGCCCTACAAGGGACACCCCCTCCGCCAGCCGATACGCTTGTGGAGCTCAACGACGGTACCTCCGAGGAAAAGGTACTCGGTCTCGCCTGGAAACCCAGCACGGATACCTTGAGCTTTAACTTAGATATGGCTCGTGTCGCACCGGAAGTAGTCGACGGAAGCCGCACTCCGACCAAGCGCGAAGCTTTAAGCACGATGATGTCAGTGTTTGACCCCCTCGGCCTCGCTTCGCCAGTGACGATACAGGCGAAGAAAATACTGCAAGAAACTTGGCGCAGGGGCGTCGAATGGGACCGGCCGTTACCAGAGCCTTTAAAGACCGACTGGAGCACCTGGCTAAAGAACCTGACCCTGCTGAGAAGACTGAACATACCCCGATGCCATGGCGGGTGGACGCACGCCCGGCGGAGAGAACTACACACCTTCGTCGACGCCAGTGAGACGGCCTACGCGGCCGCGGTGTATTGGCGCACCATCGACGACAGCGGACGCGTCCACGTTAGCCTCGCCGCAGCCAAGGCAAGGGTCGCCCCGCTGAAGATTACTTCCATCCCACGACTAGAACTCCAAGCGGCCCTACTCGGGAGTAGACTATCAAGGACCGCCGAGACAGAGTATCAAGCAGACATAGATCAGCGATATTATTGGACGGACTCATTGACAGTTCTGTCATGGTTACACGCCGGACCACGGACCCTAAAAACCTTCGTCGCCCACAGGGTTGCAGAAATCGAGGAGCACACCCATGTAAAAGAATGGAGATGGTTACCCTCGAAACATAACGTCGCCGACGACTCCACACGACAAGTTCCAGCAGATTTCGAGTCTACTCACCGATGGTTCACCGGGCCAGAGTTTCTACTTAAGGACCAAGAAGAGTGGCCCGCCATCAAGAACGCGACAGTAACCGAAGCCACGGGGGAAGAGCGGAACCACGCACTGACGAGGAATAAGACTACGCTCAACGAAGCAATCCCCAACATAGAACGCTTCTCATCTTGGCATAGGCTCGTGAGGGCGACCGCCAGGGTCCTCCAATGGATAAACCTACTAAAAAATCGAACGCAGTCAAAAACCAGCTGTCATTATAAAAGAACGACCAAAAATAAAGAAGCGGACCCGACGTGGGGAAAGAAGGTCGCGAAGACCACCCCTCCGAAACACAAGAAGGCCGCCACGAACAGTAAATACCTACCGCTCGAGGCTCACGACGTAAGGGCCGCCGAACAACTGCTGGTACGGTCATCACAGGAAACCACATTCGGGACAGAAGTCGAGGCGCTGAAGAGGGGAAAGGAGCTGCCGCATGACAGCCGACTCCATCAACTCGCGGTGCACTTAGACGACACAACTACTTTACGACTGAGGTCGAGGATTGCCGAAGTAGAGAACGTTGGCATAGAGCAGAAGTCTCCCGCAGTACTCGACGGAAATCATCACTTGACAAGATTGTACATAAGAATGGTCCACGAGAAACTACACCACGGGGGGACGGAGATAATAGTCAACGAAGTCAGAGAGCATTTTTGGATCATCAAACTCCGACCCACAGTTAAGAGCATAGTAACGAGCTGCTTGCGCTGTCGTATACGCAAAGGAAAACCCGCGGTCCCAGCCACCGGCGACCACCCACGCAATCGTCTCGCCCACCACAAGCGCCCTTTCACCTACACGGGCCTAGACTATTTCGGTCCCTTGTCAGTAACAGTGGGGAGACGACGAGAGAAAAGATATGTAGCCCTCTTCACGTGCCTAACCACGCGAGCCGTGCACTTAGAAATCGCAGACAGCCTCAGCTCCGATTCCGCCATCATGGCATTGCGGAGGATGATCGCCCGACGTGGCTGCCCCGAAGAAATATACAGCGACAACGGGACGAACTTTCGGGGAGCCGACAGAGAACTACGGGAGGCCCTAATCGACGAAGCGGCTACACGCGCCATCAAATGGCGCTTCATCCCCCCAGGCGCCCCATTTATGGGAGGCGTTTGGGAACGACTTGTGCGCGCGGTAAAAACCGCCCTGTACAGCATATTGACGGAGCAGCACCCGCACACCGAGACACTCGCCACCTTGCTGTGTGAGGTGGAATACACCGTAAACAGCAGGCCCCTCACACATGTGTCCACAGAAGCAGACGACCCGAGCGCCCTGACACCTAACCACTTCCTGTTGGGCGGCTCGGGACTAGTGAGGCAACCAGGCATCTTCACCGACGACGACCTACATCTACGCGCGAGGTGGAGACGAGGCCAGAGGCTCGCCGATCTTTTCTGGCAGAGATGGCTGAAGGAATACCTTCCGCTACTGCAACACCGGCGGGAGCCACGCGGGCGGGGTGAGACTCCGCGCGTCGGAGACCTCGTGCTCATAGTGGACAACTCCCTGCCACGAAATACGTGGCCGAGAGGAAAAGTCGTCGCCCTCTACCCGGGGCCCGACGGCGCAGTACGAGTCGTCGATGTAAAAACCGCGGGTGGCGTGCTGCGACGTGCCACTAAGAAACTCGTCGTGCTGCCTACGGCCGCTGAGCACCCCGTCGCTCATACGGGCTAGGTGCAGCGTCGTGACGACCAACGCTGCACGGCGGGAGAATGTTCGCGACGAAGTGATCAGTGACCGTGAAAGTGAAATAGAATTCGAAAATGAATCAGTGAATTAATGTCTCATAGTGCCAGTGTTTAAAATAGTGAAACATAGACTATCAATATAGAGTTTAGACATAGGCCTAAGTGAGCGAGTGCACTGCGTTGCGCGAGGGCGGGGGTAGACCCCCAAGGCAAGCTCGCACCGCGAGCTATGTCAACCCGTAGGCTCGAAAGGCATCCGCTGACCAATACCCGTTGTCTGTCTAAGACGGAGAGATTGTTGCAGCGACTGGCATAGATTCGTATTTCCTCTGAAAAGGTATAGCTTCAGACGAAAATTGATTCGGAATATTGTACTGTATAACTTGTTTACAGATTGGAACGGCAACTAACTTGCCATTTGTACCTAATGTTATTATTCGGAATTACACATGTGTAAACTTACCTCGCTTACCACGAGGCGGTCGAAGGGTTCGTTCGACCATGCTATCGTTAGGGACTATGTCCCTAAAATAATGTATATTGATGTGAAATAGTATTTAACACTACTTGACTATTCTTGAGGGCCTGATCAACTCCCAAGGATAAACTTATGACTACTTGACTATCGACGTGTTCGCCTCCTTCGGGAACGCACCACCCGGAGGAGCTCTCCAAACTCATAATCGGAGTTTGATGGTTACCATGTCCTTGTGGCGTGAAGGTTCCACCAGGGAACGACTGACTTGACTTGTTCGCCTCCTTCGGGAACGCCCCGCCCGAAGGAGCTTTACAAACTCATATTCGGAGTTTGCCAAACTCATATTCGGAGTTTGAAGAAGACCATGACCTTTGGCATGAGGGTTCCAAATGGGGAACCTCCAAACTCATATTCGGAGTTTGATGGAAATCATGTCCTCGAGACATGTAGGTGCAAAGGGAGCAGTCAAACTCATAATCGGAGTTTGCCAAACTCATATTCGGAGTTTGATAGAAGCCACGTCCTCTTGGCAGGAGAGTTCCACAAGGGAGCCGCCCAAACTCATATTCGGAGTTTAGAGGACACGCTCATATTTGTTGATGTGAGTCTTTCGTCGTGAAATAGTTTGAGATCACTCGAACCGAGCCTTACAACCTCGGGTTCACCTAATAGAAGGGTAAAAGCGTCAAAGAGATATAGTAATGATTGATGCATATATATTACTCATGTTCGGATTTAATATATAGTTTGGCGAGGATTGATGCATATATATTACTCATGTTCGGATTTAATATATAGTTTGGCGAGGATTGATGCATATATATTACTCATGTTCGGATTAATATGTAAAGCCTAATGATGTTACATACATATGTTTACATTATTTATATTTGGATTATCGTGTACCCTGTATTTAATATAATATTTATAAGACTTGTTTGTATTTAAATCTGTGGAGTTTCTTGCCATTTCTTCTCCACAGATATAATTTCCGAAATGGTGGTAAACTCATGTATGTTTGTTTAAAATAATAATAAACGATTCTATACCCGTTGTGTTTCACTGAGCGAACTGTGCTCTGATTGGTTGACGTTGACCGCGTGGGAGGTTCTTGTTGTCGCGGCGACGTTCCGTGCGCTGCCCGCTATATAATGGCGAGCAAACGGAGCGATCGTCAGTCTGCGTCAAGATCTCGCGACAAGAGGACCTCCCAGCAACCAAGAAGAGCTCAGCCGTCCAGTGGCCGCCCGGGCTAGATTGAAGTTACATCGTGCAGTTTCAATAGTCTCCCAGTTTCCCAGTCTACCTACCTACCCTACCTTGATAGTCAGTTCCCTGGGTCTCGCGCTCTCTACTGCTGCAGAGCAGACCGCCGGAACACTATGGTATTTGTAAGGCTAATACCTAACAGTTCTGTTGAGTTATATTTAGATAGAAAAGCTGCTGTGTGGTTTGTCGGAAAATTTAATTTTAATTAAAAACCTCATTATCATAATTGATATTGTTATAAATTTTATTTACTGAATTATTTTTAACTAGATATCCCCCTCCTCTTCGCCCATGGAATTTTGATATTACAATAACAAATCCATCTACTTTATTGAAGTGAAAACTTCTCAACTAGGCGCGTTGAGCGATTTTTGGTAGGGGGAAATCTTATGGATTCGCGACATGTTTTCGGCACAACACCATGGATTGGCCGGACTAAGTATGCTCTCCCGAGAATATCCGGGAAGGAATTCGTGTACTGGCTTCCACGTATGCCGTACGCATTTTTGGCTGCGTATTTTGCCTTTTTTTTAATTTAAGGAAAACCCTTCAAGTCCTACTCTAAAACTCAACTACTAAATATGTATTTAAGTAACAGTAATAGTAATCATGTGATAACAGCACATATTCACGCCCACCTCTTCAAGGGGCAAGTATAAATAAGTCAAGTTGTACTGCAGTAGCCAAGAAGACATCGTCATTATCTCCAACGTCAATCTCGTTTATGTTAGCTTACTTGTCCGCGAAGAAATCAACATGTCAGTGAAAGTTGTTCGCGGTAATTATCCACGCAAATCGCCTCAATCTGTTACGTTAATATTGTTGTCTTAATGTATGTATCGTTTAATGTTGTTTTACTTTTGTGATTGCAAGGTCAGCTGATGGTAAGCGAAGGAACGACAGTTTCCCACAATGTAAATGGATTTCATACAATACATGGAATATTTTCAGGATAGATGCAGGGCGGTTGAAGTATATCGTCATATACATTAACAGTTTCTGAGTTACTAGCTTTGTGCCCCGGCTTCGTCTATGGAAATTTCGAAGGATTATCGAGATAAAAATTACTTTATGTCACTCACATCTACACTGACGAGCAATATAAAAAAGCTACTAACTTATCATGACATATTTCTGAAATGATTCTGATAAATTCTTCAGGTGTGAGAGGCATTATAAATAGGTTTTATTGTACAATATGAAACTGTTTTCTGGATTCTTTTTACTTCATGAAGCTAATTTGTAAGGTTTAGAAAATATTTAGATTTTTGTAGGCACTTTGCAAATGGCTTTTTAATTTGCTCGTCAATGTATATATCTGTTCAAAAAATCGCGTTGATCCGTTGCTCTGGACAAGGGCATCCATTTTTGTCATAGGACACAAGTGTGGACTAGTGGGTATGACAGCACATGTCACATTTTGTTGACCCCTTCCTTCCCCTAGACCTGTGACGTAATTTGTGGTTGGTCCCCAAACAAATAAACAACACACTTTCGCATTTATAATGTTAGATTTGGTTTTGGTTTCTGCCAGTTTTGAGCAAAAAATCTAGCCAAAAAGGGCCGCGCGCGACTTCAGGTGAGTTCGTAAATAACAGTCGTCGGAGTTCCTAGAACAAATATTTTATTTATAATTTTAGTGTGTGTGAATTTTTATTTATTTATTTTTTATGTAAGTAATTATTATATTATATAAATAAACAAATATTATACAAGAGGGCTCTTTCCTCGCTCAACAAATCAGCATCGTAAATTATATAAGTTTTAAATTAATATATATTTAAGTTTAATTTATTATTTATTGATATTAATTATTTAATCGCCGAGTATGTATGAAATGTATGATGAATATAAAAGAAGCGAAAGAGGTATGTCAGGATCATAACAAATGGCATTCAATTGTCTCTGCTGGGATGAAAATAATTTGTTGTTATAAATGTAAAAAAATAATTAAAATGTAAATAAAGCAATTACTTGTTTGTTGTTACAAGTACTTCAATTATTGTTTTTTTATTTAATTTACCACGAGTTAACTTTCTGTAACTCACTAGATTTCAGTATACAAAGACATTTTAATGTCTAAATAAGTTTCGGTTTCGGCTGATAAGCCTATTTCTTTTGAGTTAGGACTAATTAAGATTAGGAAAAATAATCTACCTAAAAATTGAGATCTTGAAAACATTTATCTATTTGTTAGACTATCTTGAAATATATCTTAGCTATATACGTATATATATAAAAAGCTTATACAGGAAAGTAAAGTACACCAACAAAATGACACTCCTACATAAACGTAATTTAATTTCATCCCAATCCGTCAACTTTTACCACTTTCTTTCGATCATTGGAGGCCATGTAAGAGAAAGCGACCATTTTGTGTACAACAAAATAACTGGAAGCAATTTACTTTAAAACTAGTAACAAGGGTTAAGATTCATATCAGATTACTGAGTGGATAGATCTTGGAGCGTTATATAGAAATCAGTCAATTTGCTAAGCTCTCTAGCTAGTTTCCTGCATTATTCTAAAGCCAAATTCGTCACAGTCCTTTGAATTCGGTATGTAAAGTAAAAACGTTTTGAATATTTTTATTTTCTATTCAGTACTTTTTTTATAATAAATTATCAATTTTTTACCGACAGACGACAAAATGACGTCATCGTTTAGGTAGCCATACTGCTCCATTTTTCAACTTATTTGCCACGAGGCACATTAAGGGTCTTGTAGGGTACCCTGGACCGATAACATGGTTCCGGCAGCTGTATACATACAACCCGTGAAGGAAATTAATTAATAAACTGTGCTTCCGATAAAGATACTTGCGGTAATGTGTGCGACTCATCATGTCCAAGAAACACAAAAGACTAGCAGTTGCCCGCGACTTCGTACGCGTTGTATTGGTAATTTGGTTTACACCCCATTTTACCCCCTTAGAGGTTGATTTTAGAAAAATCTTTCTTAATTCACTTCTAGACACTTTAATAAATATACCTTGCAATTTTTATATTTTATATCTTCAGTTTGTCACAACGACACTACAGTATATATTTAGACTAAATATGTAATAATGTAATAAGCGATTTAAAAGTAGGCGAAGATAAGATCGAGATAGTAATGCTCATATGATTTGATCATATAGAAAAAATGCATAACAAAATACTTTAGCGGTCCAGAAAATAATTCACAAACAAAATCTGTAATATTTTGAAACAAGTAAATAACACCCAAAGGTGTGGCAGAACGTTACAAATTAAAACTGAGGCAAATGTAGAGCACAGAAACGTTTCTACTCACCAAACTCACAAAGAATTGAAAAGAACACATAAAGGAAAAAATTTACAGGTCCTTATGATTGACTTAATTCCGAACTTAAGGTTAAATCAAAACGCGGCGTCATAAACCATAATGTATAGCCGAAGGCGACGTAAAATATGTAGTGGAAGTCCCCTAATATAGGCAACAGTAATAAGGCGTTAATATTAGTTATTTAAGTTAGACAAATCGACAAGATAATGTATCCCTTATAAGCTCTTATGAAAAATATGATATCTAAGACGATTATTATATTACTTGGCAATGATTTAGTTTTTCTAACGTTCGGTGTGTCTGTGTATTGCTGAGAAATCAGTAGGTACTAAGTAGAATAATTCTAACTAATATTAATATTAGAAAAGCGAAATCTATCTATCATCACGCCTTTTATCCCAAGAAGGGTAGGCAGAGACAATCGAATAACATTTGTTACGATCCTGACATACTTCTTTCGCTTCATTTCATTTCATCATACCTTTCATACATTGCGATTGTGTGCACTTTTAATATTGCCATCGATCAATATATTTTTTATATGTTCAATAAAAGTACAGCATTTCCTTTCACTTTTTCAGCCATATAAACATTTTTAGTCAAACTTTCATCCTTCATTCTGTCAACGTGTGCGAACCAGCGTATACTAGTACTTTTCTTCATTTTAGTCACAGCATTATCTTTCACTCCGCATTCTTCTCTAATGACATCGTTCCGGATGCGGTCAATGCGTTTTTTCCTTTCAGTTGGGTGGACTATAGCTTACAAGTTGCAGGCAGACTGTTGCTGACAACCTGGTTCCAGAAAATCCTAAGTTAGGCAGAAAATGTGAAAAATCACTTACGATCATTGCTTACTCTATGCGAGATAGGTGTTGTTTTTTAACACCGATCTGTGTTTTTTATGTTTGTTTGTATGTCGGTTGCCAGGTGGTAAAGATGGCCGGTATTGACTAGGCAGACCACTGGTTCGATTTCGGATCCCGGCCATGTACCAATGGGTTTTTTAATTCAAAACTTATGTACATAATCCGACAAACCACACCTAGAGGTTTTTCCATCTAAATATACCTCAACAGAACTGGCTACTCGTTAGGTATATCCTCACAAATACCAACCCGTGAAGAAAGAAAAAAAATCTGTATTTTTAAAATTTCCTCCTTATATTGGAAAACACTTGTGGATTTCTTGGTTTTAAATTACATATTTCGAATTCGCAACAGTCCCACCCCACATCTCCACAGAAAATCAAGAAATCAAGACCAGTTTAAAAACTCAAAAATTCCCCTGTCTGACAGGCGGAACGCAGATCGGGTCGGATCCCGCACAATATTGACGCATTCCTCTAACCAGCAACCAGCGGTTAACAAGTCTTGCCTTGTAAGGAACCAGGGACTCCTAACTGTAAATAGGGGCCGGCGACGCAAAAACATCACCTTTAATTGCAAACCTCAGTCGTGACGGACTGCGGAACTCTGACTTCTCTTACTTTTAGCGTTCCGTAGGTTTAACTTTACGATTTGAATATAAGTCCTATGACCAGAAAATGGCTTTTAATTTCAGAAACTCGCCTTTGTGAGTTCTGACTGTATTTTTGGATAGCAAGGGTAGACATTTTTAAGAACAATTCCGATAAGTAATAAATATTTCGTCGTAGAATTTGAAAACGGTTGGTGCCAAATTAAAAACAACTTACTTCCCAAATTCACTAATCTAGACATTTTATTAGGAACCTACGATCATCAGTACAAACATATATAATATTGAACAGATATTTATCTTCTTAGATGTTTACTTAATTTTGTATCCTAATTTGGCACCAACCGTCTTCAAATTCTACGACGAAACATTTATTATTTCATACTTTTCTGTGCTAATTTTTGAAGTCGGTACCTACACTTTTTTTAAAAGTTAATTTATATAATATTGGTATAGATATCGAATGGATGTCGAACCGCATTTCGTGGTATCTATAAAAAAATACGAAATATAAAATTTTCTTTTTTGACGATTGTGAAACGAACTGTAATGATTTTATTTGATAATTTAGTTTCAGTTAGCTATCAAAGTTGACCATTGCTTTAATCGACTTCTCGTGCTTCTGAGGGGAACGTCCGCACTTCTTCTAAAAATAACAGATATTTACATCTGTTAAAGAAGTGACACATCTATGACCATTAAGTGCAGTAACTGGCAAAAAGTGGACGCTGTTACCTCAAGGTATAAAAGCCATGAACATGTGAAGAATATTTTATTTAGGCACAATTATGTGAAATTGACAGATTACTAACTAGCTGCCACTGTCAAGAAGCAGACGTGATGTGGGTTAAGTTCCATCCACACAACTGAAAGTCCCTAACTATAATAGATATTATAATTTCACTCAGGCAGACAAATGCTTCTCTCACTCATTTAATTAGGCACCTCATTATAAGCAATGACCAATTTAAAAGTTATATTATATACTAGCTTTCCAACCTGGCGTCGCCTGTAAAAATATTTGAATAGTGATATAAGTTCTATGGTTCTCCAACTATCTATGTGTAAAATATCACGTTGATCTGTTGCTCTTACATTATAAATTAGATACGATTCATTCTAGTACAGTAGGTAAAATGTATTGGTAGTAATATTTGGTAAACTTTGCATATCTTTTTTTTATAAGTTGATATTTAAAATTATTAAAAGACTTTTTTATTTTAAAGACACTGAGAACATTGGCGTTATAATACAAGGAACTTTGAAAGAACTTGGTATCCAGTTAGATATCACTTCTTTTATTAGGGATCCTGTTATCTCAGACTTATTATTTAAGTTTCTTGTTACGAACTTGGCTTTCTTTCATGTTTATGTTTTCGGCGGGATCTATGTTTTACTCCAACAAATTGAATTGAAACGAATTATAGGTAAAGAAAGAAAGAAAATATTCATATTGGTTGATAGATTAACAAGAGTAAGCATTTACGATTATGTAAATAACTTCATTAAATATTTATTTTACAAATCACTGAAAACATAAAATTCCATGTATTTTTGGTGGATCATAAAACTATAAATTTTAAACATAGTCAAAAACATAATAATTTTTAACGTAAACAAATAAATTAATTATTTTTCGCACAAACAAATATTTTGCATCCAAATCGATACGCATAAATAAACGATTAATAAAATTGTCTACGGAAACTTTACCAAGAGAATTTGTATCGCGGTTGACCGTTTTGTTTTTCAATGAAATCTGGATAGGGAGCATGTTCAGAACAAGTATGTTCATATAAACGTGTGTAGAATTGAATTGAAGTATATTATTTTTCTATAGGCCATTTATACCCATATTTGAGAAACTGAATAGAATAAACTTACTATAATGATGCTTTATCCGCACCTACCTACATCCTGTTTTTAAGAAATTTATACTTTACATTACGTATATGATATATAACACCATAACGGACTTTATACCCTGCAGTGTGGCAGCCACTGGCAACATTTAGCGAGTTATAATTATATCATATAATTATATCAGACAGAGGTGGCAAGCCTGTCGCTGCACTCGTTTGAACTAGAGCTGTAACTTCTTAAATAACTCCATATATTATTTCTCAAAGCTATTTTTGTCAGTATATACGCCATTTTGAAGATTATTTTCCTTATAATGATGAAAAATAAATGTATTTATTTTGTAAAAGACGCCATCTATTGAAGATCAGTTGAACTATGACAACAACACCATTATCAATGCGAAGTATTTGCACGGGTCGTTTAATATTGCTCATCATCAAGAAAAATATTCAGTGTTAAAGTTCACTGCAGATACCTAGGAATCTCAGCAGGTGTTTTGCAGTGATTGTTTGTACCAGTGACCAGCTGCAGGTCTCAATACATGTTCTCCTATGTGATGTGAGCATATCTTTTACATTCACATAAAATGTGTCATGCTGTTCCCTCTTCCGTTTGGCAGAATCTACATGTCTTCGTGGAGCACAGTTTTAGATTGAACATAATATGAGTGTTGTGTGAGGATTACAAAGAAGGTAACATCATTAGCTTTATCTATACCATAAACTATATGGAGCTAAGTGTGTTCTACTTCTTTATCACTTATCACCAATGTATGACATCACACGTAATAGCTGTAATTAAAAATGTTGTACAGATTTTCATCACTGTCCTTAATTGGTACCCGATTCAATTAAAATAAATAATATTTACTTGTAAAACACGCAGATATAAGTATGATGACTTAATGTGCGGGAAGATAAGTTTATTTTATTTTAATGACATATTCTTTCACTTTTCAACTCAATTTAGTCGATTTAAGTACTTGTTAATGTATTAAGTTATATATGGATATTAAATTATTACACTCTAACCAAAAAGTTGAAAAATAATAACGAAAGAAGTCCCGATGCCATTCGCGGTACTAAAAAAAAGTAAATATTGAACAGAATAGGTGGCAAGCCGTGCCCTCCGAAGCACGGTTTGTTTGGAACGAATGGGAATTGAACCAGGACCTCCCGATATTAGCAAAATCGCTAATTGTAGACATTGTTACCATTATCCCTGGCTTTATCATAAAATTTGGCTTGGCAAAAAATATAATGCAAGACCAACAAGCCTGCATTTTTTTAAATTTGAACAATTTTGTCAAACTAGAGAAAGTAGGGCGTTTAAACGCAAGAGTCTATGTGACGCACTCAGTGTATAACACGTAATTACGACGTGCTAACTTACCTAATGATAAGTTGAAACCACAGTTTCCTTTTGTTGGTCCGTCTATTAGGATAGTTAGTGCCACTACCTCTGTACGGAAAACAATGTCCCATTTTGAGCTAAAAATGGTTGGACCTAAATCTTTTATGTTTCTAGTATTAGCATTATTGAGTAGAGAAATTACAATTTTATTCAAGGAAATGTTACTGTTCATCTAAAAATGTCTAATAACCTTTTTTTTCTTTGATCACGGGTAGTCAGCGGTTTAGCCGATGGTATTTGTGAGGCTATACACAACGAGTGACCAGTTCTGTTGAGGTATATTTAGATGGAAAAGCCTCTAAGTGTGGTTTGTCGGATTATGTTCATAAGTTTTTAATTAAAAACCCCAACCAAACAACCGACAGACAAAAAATATGAAAACAGGTGTATAAACAATCATAAGATTGAATATGGTGTAATAGTGACATATCCCACTGAGATATTAATAAGCATTATTTTTATATTATAGAAATGGCTACATACAACAATCCAACGATCATGAGTAAAAGGAATACTCCCCAACGCACATCGTTGGAAAGTTGCATATATGCCAATCTATTAAATATTTTCAATGGCGCGATACAGGTTTCAATGAGATAGTAACGGTGCGACATCTATCGACGCAATGTGCCACTACAATATCTTCACGGGTTATCTCCCGGAACCACTACGTTTCTGCTGAGGTATATTTAGATTGAAAACCCTCTTACACCCGTATTCAAGAACAACAAGTAGCGAACGCACCGTGGACAAGGACCCACAGTGTTCAAAATTTCGTTTCAAAAACTTTACTTGAGTGTCGATGGATACTGTGAGAATAATCACACTGGACCAATTGCCCAATCCGTCAGTTCAGTAGGTACTGTGATAAATCTGACGATTCTGCAGTAGCCCACGCACTGGTCCGGTATCTCACCGAAAATTTTCGATCCGGCCAGCCGTATGATCGAGATTGGACACAGACCACACTTTAGCGATGTAAATAATACGATCTAAATCATATGCAATTCACTCACGCACGCAGCCATACAAGATTCGATTAAACAAAGGTGTGTGTGTGACAGATCGTTCCGGCCATTGAAATCAACCACAAATATAACAATTTGAAAACTGATGACAGACCGTTCGTTATAAGAATTGGACGAGTTTGTGGTTTATTTCGGCCTACCGTATGGTGGCGCGCCGGCGATTGGACGAATGAGTGGGCACCTTTAGTCATGTCATAGCTACCGACGCACACGTTCCGTCGTGACATGATGGGGAATCCCGTTTAGTCTGCGCTGTTTAGGCATATATATACTTTAAATGCTACAATACTTGTCATTGGCAAATCATTGATTAATATTGGTGGAATCTGGCATTTTGCTAGGAGAATGATCACACTTGCTAAAAGTGTTGTTCTGAATACGGATGTTAGTGTGGTACAAGATCGGGATCAAACCGTGGTTTATATCTGACGCCTTGGATAACCAATAGGCCACTAACCGCGTAATCCGTATCAATAAATGAACCAACATATTATCTAAAAAGCTATGCGTCAAACACTTGCCCTATAAAATACCATAAATTTGACAGACACGTTACTGCATGCGTTATATGCGCCTGACCTGATCTCGAAACCCAAGACACGGCTAATGATGTTTAACTTCAACATACATGCGACATTAAAAATTATGGTGTCAATACATTGTGGAACAAAGCCATATAAAACTTTTACAATCTGTCCTAGTTTTCAAATGTCCAATAAAAGCGACCTGCGTTTCAACACTTTAAATTATGGTTTTGTTTAACCTAACATGTGATGCTACTCTCACTTGATGTTTAATTAGGTATCTTTTTTAACATTTATTATATTAAAATTATCTTAGGGATCTAAAAGGAGTGTATTTTTGTATTCCCAATTGTTGCCGCCAAGGACATTCTCGAAAACTAATTTTACGAAAACTGAGGAGGCCCCACAAAGAATTTTATGGCCATGAGGGCGTTTAACCTCATTGTTAACCTAGAGCAGCTGGAACCCTTCAGTAATTATATATATTCACCTATTTAATTCCTATTTTTAGGTCTAAGTTTACCTCGCACAAAAAGTTAGCATTTCCATGACGCAACTAATTTTATAGTTAATTTTTTCTACTTCGTTGAAAAAAAGTTGCTGGTATCTTTGAGTTTCGTAACTTACAAGGCTAATCCGAACGCCCTACCCCTCGCGTCAGAGGAAATGCCTTGAGAAACAAAGCAATTCAGATTCCAAATTCGTCCCGATTTTGAACTAAAATGCATACATAACTCACTTTTATCATAAGTTCCTGTGACAGTTGCTCAATTAAACATTAAATATTATCAGGAACATCCGCTGCGGGATGTGTTAAACTGTGCAAATCGCTCTTAAAACTCGACAGTAGTTAATGTGTTTCTATAATGATGGCGAAACTAATTTTAAAGTATATGTTACTTTCTCTAGTGTTTTTGGTAAATTGTTCTAAAATCAATTTGAATGGTAAGTTTTTTTATCATTTATCACGTGTGTTATTATATAACATACCAATAAATAATGATGTCGTGTCTGTTTGTGCAAGTGATAAATGTATGTTTGTTTAGTTCTGTAGCCAAATGGCGAAAACAAAGGCCTTATAAGATCGTCATGTCCGTCCATGTCACAGGCTTTTATATACCTCTGCTATCTTTCGATAGAAAAATTTACAGAAAGATGTGAACCATTGTAGAATTATATAATGAAATTATAACGAAGAAAAGCAAAGACAAATATTTTGAAAACATAATTTGCACAAGTTTCCATCTTTTGTCTTTTTCAGGGAGTTATACGTGCACTGAATCACAATTTCAATGTAAATCCGGTGGCTGCATTCCATCGATTTTTCAATGTGACGACGAAAAAAATTGTCATGATGCCTCCGACGAAGATCCAAGTATCTGCAGTACGTATTTCAACTCATTTGCAAATTCTATAGTCTGTTTCCAGGGCGGAAAAACGGAAATTTCTTTATCGTTTACGCATCGTACAGCTTTTTTTTGTACGGGAATGGTGGGTCGTGGGATTAGAAAGTGGGCACTAAGAAACGGGGTACAATTCGCAATCTATTGGTAGCTAGGTCTGAACTGTTTGGTGGGCTTGGATCAAATTTCGCTCATAACTTCCTACTCGAGTTTTCGTCTCCACACTTCATAAAAACATTCTAGGTCTGTGGAAGTATATTCGGTTTTTGATTTGTAATACTTATTTTATGCATTTGGACAATGGACACTGATTTAACCATAGATTTAATTTAATCGATATTACCAGGGTTATGAAAAAAACCGTATATTTAAATATTTTAAGTATATACCAATGGGGGTGTGCAGCTACCGCATTTTTATCCGGTTGCCTTTTCAAAAAAAAATCGATTTTGCCCCACCCCCATATCGCCGCCCCTGTCCATTTGGGGTCACTTTGGCCGTTACCAGGGGAATCTGTACCACTCAAAGGCCTAGATTACCACTCGCCATCCGGTTGCCTATCCAATATCGACTTGACGTGCCATTGCCTTGAATAAGACACTACGTTACCGAAAATTAAACGTCCTAGGTTGCCTCACACATTTAAAAACAACACAATTGAATGTTTATCTGTGTAAGCAAAGAAATATATGCTTGAAATGTGATTTCCATAGACTGCGTCTTCCATCCTTTTCAGAGAGTTTTAGGTGTACCACATCACAGTTTCGATGCAAGTCTGGTAAATGCGTGCCGCAGACTTGGCAATGTGACAACGAAAAAGATTGTGCCGATGGCTCCGACGAAGATCCAACTACTTGCAGTACGTTTTTTAACACATTATTATGCACCAGTTTCATAAACTACTATTATGTGTATTTTTTTTTTCTTTTCTACATAAAAACTGCAATATTCATTTCACTGACCCAATTTCAGGACTTTTAAGTAAGTTATGTCCAAGGCATGTACTTTCTAAAAGCACTTAAATGTACTTAATTTAATTATTCTAGGTCAAATATACTCATCTTGGAAGAACTTCCTACACTCAAAAGGCATGCATATAGGTAGTGGTAGAATGAAACGATTCGTGCAACTATCGGAAAATCAGGTAATTACTATTTTATAACTAATAACATTGTATAAGGCTCGGGTTCGATACCCACCTCGGCTATGTACTGAAATATTGTTCAGAAAATGTCCTTTTTTTTCTTCGGGAGTTACATTACGTCCTTAAATCGTGTTATTGATCCCAGGATACCCAGCGAAAGACCAAGTCTCCCTCTTTTAGTCCATGGTATTTGTGAGGCTATACCTAAAGAGTGGGCCAGTTCTGTTAAGGTATATTTAGATGGAAGTGTGGTTTGTCGCATAACCTATACCTCAAATCAAGTATAGCTAGGAAATAGAAATTATAGGTAACAGGTATGCTTTGAGCAATTCTATGCCTAAATGCATGATAAATGTACTAAATCACAGACGCCATGACATTCGTAGACATTTATAGTCCAATCCAAAATGCCTACCAAGGCAAATATTTAAGTGGGCAGATGTAATAAATTATATTTTATATATTCCATAGCCAAATATAGCACATCAATCATGTTTGCTACCCAACGGCACTAGAGCCCATTGCAGACACCTTCGTCATTGCATGTTGGATGACATCAAAAAAGATTTCACGAAATTGCTGGACTACCTCTGCGTTATAAAACGATCGTGAGTTCATTTTATTAATTTATTTTAGGTATGAAATAAAACCTTTAGGAGTTATAACTTCTGCTGACGACGGTTTTAAGTGTTCTACGAAGCATTAGAAGTCGATTAGAGCACTAGTTATTTTTGCTTCGAGTGAAGATTGAACCCGGGACTTTTCATGTCCAACTATTTCTTATTATCTCTTAATGACAGGAAAAATGAATACTTTTTTGTTTGTCAACTTTTTTTAATCTGACGATTGGTGATTTAGACAAAGAAATTGCATCCGAGCGCACTCTATATAATTAAGATGAAACAGCTCCATGCAATATAAATTACCATACTTAGATGTTTTAAAAACGAATAGTGATTAGTAATTTCGTGAGCAAACAATTCTCCAACTCGAACAGTCTAAAATTACTTTACTTTGCATATGTACGAAGTTTACTTGACTATGGCAGCTCCATATGGTCCCCTCATTATACCGTTTACATAGATCGCATTGAACGTCTACAAAAAAGATTCCTGAAATTTCTAAATTATCGATCTAATACTACTGCCTATACTGTAAAACTGTCGCGCCCTCAAACTTCTAACACTCGAAGAGAGGCGCACTTTGACAGACATTATTGCTTTTTGACATCATCCGCGGCCTGCTCGACTGTCCTGAGCTGCTGGCGGGGATATCCCTTTGCGCGCCCGGGAGACGTAGGTACTCGGCGCACGCCGCTGTTTGCCTTACCACGACACTTTACTAATTATGGACAGAATTCAGTGTTATCTAGACTGGTACGCACTTATAACAATGAATTCCAAGATATTGATATATTCTTTGAATCAAGAAAAAACTTTAAATTGTTTATAACACAAAAAATGTTTTCGACAATAAAATAAAAACTAAAAAAAATAAAAACTAATCTGTATAATTAAATAACAAACTATATACTAAACTACACACACGCACACACACACACACACATACACACAAACACCCACACACACCATAGAATTTAGGGCACGTTCGGTACATTATTTACTATTACTTAACTAGGAAACCTTTAATTGGCCTTATTAATATATCTATTTTTAGTATATAAGTTGCAAGTATGTACGCTGTTGTTTTCCTAAATAAAATAAATAAATAAATAAATAGTCACATATCAAGACGCGTATATAGCCTATAACCTATAGTTGAAAGCTTTTACATAAGGTTATATTAGTGGGTATTATATTCAAATTTAGTATTTAACTCAAAATTAACATAGCCGGGATTGTGTTCAGGGGGTCAAATTTCGTTCGGGGTCTTCAGGAGGGGAGGGCAAAAGCAAGAAAATTTTCAATTTTGTAGTGTTTTCTGTATATTTTGGTTATCTGCTTACGTCCATATCAAGACTTATCATAATTCATTTCAGATCAATCGGAGTATGCTGTCCGGACACTAATAGTACTCCTACGATAGAAAGTAGATTTGGTAGCTTAGCTGGTGACTTGCCAGCTACAGCTCCTGAAGAAGAAGGTAACGAAGCGATCACAAAAATAGAGAGATCAGAAAATAGAGGTTCGTAAATCCTACTAGTCCTACTAATATTATAAACACGAAAGTTTGTGAGGATGGATGGATGTTTGTTACTCCTTCACGCAAAAACTGCTGGACGGATTTTGATGAAACTTTACAATGTTATAGTATGTATACATCAGAATAGCACATAGAATATAATAGACAAAAAAGTCCGCGGTAACATATACCATATTGTAAAATACATAAAAGTTATAAGTTTTTCTAGTTTCAAATTTTGTTCAACCCAAGTTTTTATTTAACTAACTTTAAAAATACTGAAATATTTGCTAAATCTATGTGAATTCTTTATCGCCTGATTTAAATGAAGTGACGAAACCCTGAAAAATGAACAGTGACTTTTTTAAGAGATCAACTGCAGTCCTATTCAGTTCAGCGACTGGTTTACCACCTGTTATCAGTGTGAAGCTCACGGCAGCATGAAGACTACTGTTATTTTGTTCAACTTGAAAGCTCTGGAAAACTTAGAGAATTCGTAAGTAAAATCATAAAGAAACACTGGAAATAGCTAGTCTTATTCACCTTTCAGGTTGCGGTCTAAGTACTAGAGCTCAAACGAAATTAGTAGGAGCTAGACCTACAAATCCACGGGAATGGCCTTGGATGGCATCAATAACTCCTGTTGGTTTCAATCAATATTGCGGTGGAGTTCTCATCACTGACCGACACATACTCACCGCTGCGCATTGTACTCGAAGGTAATCCCATAACCATAGCCCTAGCAACTCCCAGAATCCATATGTGCCCCCATCCAAAGTTAATTACGCCCTTGTTTTTTTTACATAGATTGTGTGATATAAAGCGTATTGACCGCATCCGGAACGATGTCCTTAGAGGAGAATGCGGAATAAAAGACGCTGGTTTGGATACGTTGAAAGAATGAAGGATGAAATGGTTTATATAGCTGCAGTGAAAGGAAATGCTGGCAGAGGACGACCTAGATGTACTTTTATTGAACATATAAAAAATATATTGATCTATGGAAATGTTAAAAGTACACACAATTGCCGAGCATATACGAAAGGTATGATGAATATAAAAGAAGCGAAAGAGATATGTCAGAATCGTAACAAATAGAATTCGATTGTCTCTGCCTACCCCTCTTGGGATGAAAGGCGTGCTGATAGATAGATAGATAGTTTGTTTTCTAAAATTTTTACTTGAATGTCATTGATAGGAAATGAGAAAGAATAAAAGTATTATTTTCAAACAGGTGTGACCATAATCACCCACAAGCCACAGTCCGTGGACGTATTATGATATAAAGGCAAAGGCGTGGTAATTGTTACATCGTAGATAATTGCTAGACCTGGAGTTCGAACCTGGGACAAACTGCCCATAACTACGACTTCTTTTTTAACCGATTTCAAAAACCGGTTCTAAATTCGTCAGAATCTTTTATGTTTTTCTGTTATGTATGTTCCCCGATTACTTGAAGACGCCTGGACCGATATAGAATTTTTTTAAAGGGTATCTTTCCAGGTGGTCCCATGGTCATCAGGTCAGGATCTTTAGAAATCGAGAACTCTTCAAATTTTATAGGCACACTTAAAGCGATTTAGGTTTTTTTTTGTAGTGACTTGTGCATTTGCTTTCGGAAAGCACACTTTTCATGCATAATTTTCAGAATATTATATAATATGCAGGACGCGTTTAGTTGGATGCATTATGTTATGGATTACCATTGTTACTTGGAATTCTGTGCCGAATAAGGCGTCTGCTATGAAAAATAATACTGACGAAATCTAAAATTTTCCATAACAAGAAACCGGCAATACTACACCTACGTGTAAGAAAATTGCAAAGTAGGTCTAAATACTAGAGCAGAATATATTATTCTGACTCGTCCTGCCGGCGCCACACAAACTTGCCTGCATAATGTGGCCAGTATTTTAATTGCCTTCAATAACTACTGTGCGCATTGCGATACGCAAATCCAATACTTGTCTCATTATACCGGGGAAAGGACGAGCGATTTGCTTTGGGCGTGGACGTTAATAGATACAGTCGGACGTCTGTCCTATGTAAATAAAAGATACTTGTCAACTTGTCATGGTCATGTTAATGGTGAATATTGATAGATGGAAATAAGTAGGTACATGCAAATATTAATACGCAAATCATTTAGCATTGAAACCCCATCGATCTAGGTAGGATGATGAGTACCTCTACTTACTTGAGTTTTACTTCAGTGAAAATATAACATAAGGTACCCCGCTAAAAGACTTAGGCTTCTGCTGGTTACCCTGGGACCGAAAACACGGTTTCTGGAGACGTAAGGCATCCCGTGAAGGAAAAAAAACACATAAAATAAGCTAAGGTAGCATGATATGTTTTGTGAAAATATCTCTCTATGCTCACGAGAGCCCAAAAAACCGCAAAAAGTCGAGGTATTTTCCAACGAAGCGAATTTGGGCTTAAATTTACAAGAAAAATACAAAGAACAACATCCTGAAGTCTTGACATTGAGCGAAATTGGGAAAGTGGTTTTTTATTGGCTTTTTTCGGTTTTTGTTAAGTATCTCGAAAAGTATTGCTCTTAAGAGTCCTATATCCATAATTTGTATGGTAAACTATTCCCAATTTCTCTGTATATAATTCACCTGTGACACTGTAATTTAGCATATAGTTACTTATTCAATATATCTAAGTGAAATAGCCGTTATTTTTTCAGTTGGTTTTATTGAATAAGAAAAATTTATTGAAAAAAAAAGGATTATTTTGCCCCTGCTTTCTCTTTCATAATCTATCACTTAATTTTTTTAAAGCGCTGTTATATCATTAACCTTCAATTTATATATTGCGTTTTTTTGTAGCTTATTGAAAATTCAAAATAAGTAATTATTTTATTATTTTTGACCAATTAAAAAAAATGTTTTCATTTATTTAACAAGCAGGTAGCAAAACAAAACGAATCGCAACCTGCTTTGTTGTAATTGGTAGAATGTCTTTGATCCCTAAATAAATAAACAAAAAAGTTATTGAAAGTCTGTAGATGTTGTCAGATGAGATTTTTGTCCAGGATTTCGGAGCGGGGAAGGGGCACGACAATATAGTAATTGTGAACCTAATACCTACTTACCTACATATCCCGTTCAAATATTATATTTTTAAACTGATTCGATATGGTGGGAGTTCAAGTACAAATACCAACGGCAGATAACTCATTGTCACACCGTGGGTGTCTCAACAAATATTAGGGCCATTCAATGAATTCCATTGAATAAATTTGAAAAGCAAGTTCAGCTGGCACCATTGCACAAAGCAGGCTTGTAATCGGTATATTCACCATGAGCTGTTACATTGCTATTGCTTTAATCTCATTTAATACTAGCAGATACTAATAAGTAACTATAATAATTCGTAAACTAATTTTTTTTATAAAATTATTAGTTTTTT
The DNA here is from genome assembly GCA_963924495.1 of Nemapogon koenigi. Classification (NCBI taxonomy): domain Eukaryota; kingdom Metazoa; phylum Arthropoda; class Insecta; order Lepidoptera; family Tineidae; genus Nemapogon; species Nemapogon koenigi. The sequence continues at coordinate 5,973,886 of OZ004649.1, read as the reverse complement.
CTTGTGATCGGTATTTCACATTAAACTTGAATAGCTACTTAGTACTTAGCCTGTTCAATGAGATTTTTTTTATTTGGACAATAATATTAGTTCCCTGGCAGTAATTACTGATACCAGTTACTTTGCAGTTTGTTAAGAGCCCTATATCTATAATGTGTATGGGGATAAACTATTCCAGTTTACTATACAGAGGTAAATAATCCACCTGTGTCACTGTAATTTAGCATTAGTATCCATTGTAAAAAACTCTTAGATATAATGAATAAGTATGTGCTAAATTACAGAAATTGGGAATAGTTTATCCCAGAAAATTATGGATATAGGAGCCTTGTAGAGTAAGTACATTATACATTTCGCTTGTACCAAATTAATACTGTCGGCCATTTCATTGTTTTGCAAGCTGACAATGAAGAATGCCAACTGCGAGCAAGGTCCATCTCATATAATACGGTCTGTAGACTAAACAATCTGTTTTAGGAATGCAAAAAACAAACTCCATACATTAAAAGTTCAGTTTGTTTATATTTCTTTCAATGTTAAATAAATTTAAGCATAAACTAAACCAAAATATCATTGCTAAAATGAATATGACTTATGTCTTCGATTTGGTATAACCATAGATTTAGCATAGTCGCTCGGGCGATCTAGTAACAGCCTAGCGTCAGTAGTAATTTCGCTTATGCTGTTTTAAAGTTGAATTTGGTGTTTAATAAACGTGATTATTCTCTGTTGTTTTTGTTATGTTATGTTAGGGGCGTCGATGGTCGAGTGGATAAGACTGGAACTGAAAAGTCGCGAGTTCGATTCCTACATCCGACCGTGTACCAAGGGGTTTTTTATAATGAAAAATCTATGTACATTAACGACAAACCGGTACGAAGAGGCTTTTCCATCTATAAACCTCAACAGAGCTGGCCACTCGTTAGGTATAGCCTCAAAAAATCATTGGCTAAATGAGGAAGACCCTGGAGTCGGCAACGGTTTCGGGAGCTATAAGGCAACCTGTGAATAATAAAAAAAAATAAAAAAAATAAACGTGATTAATTATGTTTATTGGTTAAGTCATCTAAGATGAAAAATCCACAGAATTACACATTTGTCACGCACACTGATGTATTAATTTTTTGGTCTGGTACTACCAATTACTTACCAATCTAGTAGAGCGCCAGCATACTACATCTACGGGTATACCTACCCTGAAAGCCTTGTCTTATCAACCATAAATAAGTTATGCTTATAAGTAAACTTCGTCAATCAGAAACACATCATTTATAATACATACCCAGCGACAAAAACGGCACAATTCTGCCCGATGTCAGTTTTGTATGGGAAGATAACTTTAACATATTATTATAATAAACATGTCAAACAAGAAATTGTACTCGAAGAATGGTTACTGTTCTTGAAAGCTTTCTATGAATAGATAATATTTATACCTACGACTTGTTTAATCTAGGGCCTAGTGGTTGACCAACGGCTGCCATGAGTCTCAGGTTCAAATCCGGAGTATTTAGCACGATTTATATGTGTTTAGTTGGTGTCAAAGAAATGTATTATATTTGTATTTGAAGTGTAAACTTCTTTAGGCGCATTGCGCGATTTTTGGTAGGGGGAAATCTTATGCATTCGCGACCCGTGTTCGCGACATGTTTTCGGCACGAGACCTTGGATTGCCCGGCTCGAGTATATTCGACCCCAGAATGTCCGGGCAGGATTTCATGTACTGGCGTGATGATAAATAGATAAAATTTAGTCCAAAAGTTTATACTGAAACTGGCCTAGAGATGTGTTAGAATTACGCTTTAGTATTCGTACTGCATAAATAAAAGCATTCCATACGCCCACACAGTTTAATTTTAATTTCTTTTCTGTGATATGAATAAATATAAATGCTGCCAGATTAGTGGCATCAAGGTTTTTTTGTAAGGCAAAATATTTACTTTTTGAAATCACAGTGAAATTATTTTTGGACGTGCACTTGAATTTTAGGAAACAGGTTTGTCTTGTACCACTCAAAGTCATTAACATTTTGCTCATTTGTCTCTTCCTTCCACAGATGGAAATCGGATGACTTATTGGTTCGTCTTGGAGAATATGACTTCAGTCGCAAGAACGATTCACGCTCTTATAATTTTCGAGTAACAGAAATACGACAGCATGAAGAATTCGATTTGACAACATACCATAATGATATAGCCATATTAAAACTGCACAGACCAGCAGTGTTCAATACTTATGTATGGCCAATATGTCTTCCTCCTGTTGGGATGAATTTAATTAATGATACAGCTATGCTTATTGGTTTGTATTCTATATATTTTAATTATTTTTCTGTTTCCTTAAACTGTTTAGGATAGGTCTCTTTGATATTGTGACTAAAATGAGAAAAAGTATGAAGAATGAAAGAAGGAAAGAGGAAAGATTGACTTGAACATATAAAAAAATAATTGAAATAGATTGTGTTAAAAGTACACACAATCGCCGAGCATGTTTGAAAGGCATGATGAATATAAATGAAGCGAAAGAGGTATTTCAGGATCGTAACAATCATCATGTGGAGTATTGTTGAATATAGTTCTTGAAAACAGAACTTAAAAAAACTTTTTTTAAACCCAGGATATATTTTTAGAGATTTAGAGATTTTTCAGTTTCCATATACTTAAACATAATTTTGCAGTTATGATTCCAGACTCGCGAGTCGTATTCGAAACTTGGAAAAAAAATTATCAGTAACGGCACTGGCAACAAATCACAACAAAGCCCTTGGGGAAGTTCTTTTCAATCAATTTTAATGTTTGTACCGATTTTATATAGGTTGGGGCACTGAATGGTATGGAGGTCCTAACTCTGACGTCTTGATGGAGGTACCAGTCCCCATATGGGATCATCAGCGTTGTGTGGACTCATTCACTGACACTATCTTTGAGGATAACATATGCGCAGGTGGCTATGAAGGAGGCAAAGACGCTTGTCAGGTACGTATATGCATGCCTAAACGACTGTATGGATAGGATATATGCATAGACTAAAACATTCCAGGATTCTGTTACTTATTGTTTGGTTTAGCCTAAGTATTAAAGAAGCAGACAATACTGATTTTGGTGATTCAGCGCGAAACGTCTTAACCACTCGACCACTGACGCACCTGTTAGATCCAGCTTCTTAATGGTTGCAGACTGTTATTGCAAAGATATATATTTTCCAGCTATATGCTGCAATAAAAATGTCTTTGTGCAACCAGGCCCATAGTTCACAATATATTTTCAATAAATTTGTCGCTGCTGTTGCCATTGCAACGAAATTAAACTCAGGATTTTAGGATTAGGATTGAAAGCCGGCAACCTGCTTTATAATATCAGTCTGAGTAACAAACTCGGATACATTAAGCTTGATGTTTTAAATTTTCATATCCCCTTTGTACTTTGTATCAGCAATGTGCCAAATATCTTTGAATATATTATGGCCGATTGTTCTAAGAACGTTCGAATTCTTACGTCTAAATAATAATCCAACTTTTAATTTATCCAGGGTGACAGCGGTGGCCCCCTAATGTACCAGATGGAAAGTGGACGATGGACAGTCATAGGGATCGTGTCCTGGGGTGTGCGTTGTGGTGAGGCTAATCATCCAGGAATATACACCAAAGTAGATCAGTACATGTCCTGGATCATGGAGAATACACGGTTTTAAATATTAACCAATTTATTAATATAATATAACAATTTGTAATTCTACCTATAGTTTTCTTATTGAAGATTTTTCTCTGAATAACATACACTGGCTTAAAATGATGACATACTTATACTATATGAACAGACGGACATGACGATATTATAAGGGTTCTTTTTTTTTCTTTATGGCCCCAGTGTACCCTACGAAAGACAAAGTCTTCCTCATTTAGCCGATTTTTTTGAGTGGCTAGCTCTATTGATGTATGTAGATAGAACAGCCTCTTTGTACGGTTTGTCGGATAATGTACATAGATTTTTAACCGAACTTCAAAAGAAGGAAGTTCTCAATGGACAACATTTCATTTTTTTAATCACCCATTTTTATTACTTTAATTAAAAATATATTAAAAAATAAGTTACACGTATTTTTGTATTTTATTTTTGGTTGAGTTTTTATATATTTAATTTAATTATGAATTTTTATAAATTCCGAGGACTTATAAACTAAAAACCTTAGCTAGGACTAAAATTAAGAAATATAAACTGTCACCCAAAGAAAGTGACTGATAGTGTCAGTCAAGCCACAGAGTATACGTTATAGAAATGCAAAGAGTATAATATACCGTGTTCCAAATAGGTGTTGCCGTAGCCGGAACTCAAATCGCCTACAACATTATTCATAATGTATATAATAATACTAGCTTTTGTCCGCGGTTTCACTCGTAAATATATTTCCTGTGATAGCCCATTCGAAACCAGCAAAACTTCCAAAAAATATTATATATAAGAAGTTTTTTTATAATTATATTTAAAGAATAATTATTAATTTAGCTTCAAATGGAATAAAAATGGGTAAAATTAATAGAAGGCAACACCTGAGTTCAATAACTAACAACTCTGCCAACAGACATTAGTATTTTTAAATTAGAGGGTTAGCACAGATTAGGGCACCTATTAATCCTTATTATTCAATATTTCAGTATTTTTAAAATAACTCGAAAATTAAAGGATATAAAAAATTTAAAAAAATAAAAATAAGCTTTCTAGCATGTAATCTCCAAACGGTTTTCGAATTTTGGTACCTTACGAAAAATGAAATGTTGTCCATTCGTCGGAAGCTTTTATATTTTTTATGTATGTTTCCCGATTACTTGATCGATTTGGATTTTTTTTTTTTTTTTAAATGGTATGGATCTGATGATGGGATCCTGGAAAAATCGAAAACTCTTCAAATTTTATAGGCACACTTGAAGCGATTTGGGTAATTTTTTTTTATAGTGACTCGTGCATTTGCTTTCGGAAAGCACACTTTTTTTTAAAAGGCAATTATTTATTATAAAAACCCATTGGTACATGGTCGGATGTGGGGGATTTGACCTAAAACCCCATTAAAATTAATTCCAAAAAATACTTAGTTGCAAATAAAGTTTAAAATTAGGCTGTTAAAGTCCTTTATTTACATTTTAATTAAATAAGCATGCGTAAAACTTAAAATATATAACAATATTTACTTAAGCATAACATAATATCACTGTTCAGTTAGGCTCATCAAGCATACTTAAAGTAACCATTTCACCACAATCTTCTATGGCACGGATCATACTGACTATATCACGATTCTCTGCTTCTGGGTGGAAGGTGAAGGCAAGTCTAAAGAAGTTTTTGTATTTTCGTAGAGGAGAATATGCCACCATAAGTCTTGATGATAAAGTCAGTAACTCCTTTATTTTTGGAATTATCTGTAATATTTTAAAATTATATTAAATTAAAACTCGTTCAGACAGTCAAACAAAAAATCAGTTGTTAGATAAATATCGTGTAAAATAATTGATATATCTTCTCTTTTCTTTTTTTTTCTTCACGGGTTGCCTTACAGCTCCCGAAACCGTATTACGGTTCCAGGGTACCCAGCGAAAGACCAAGTCTCTCTCGTTTAGCCTCGTTTTAGGAAATATTAAAAGTACACACAATCGCCGAGCATGTATGTAAGGTATGATGAACATAAAAGAAGCGAAAGAGGTATGTCAGGATCGTAACAAATGGAATTCGATTGTCTCTGCCTACCCCTCTTGGAATATAAGGCGTGATGATAGATATATTACGGAATACCGATATTTTCTTTTACATGAAATTTATTGTACACCTATCCCACTCACCTTATGCATGGTTTCCCACCAAAGCTCATCTTCAACTTTGTTCCTCATCATTTTCGGTAAATACCAAAAGCACACATTAGGGCATTGGAGATTTATAGTCACTAAACGAAATCCTGGTCTATCTGTGATCAGATTCATACAAAACTGTGCTGACTGCATAGTCCGGTCAACTAAGTTTCCAAGTCCTGCATCTCCACGGGCTTTCCACATCATCCATAATTTAAACGCGTCAATCTGTGTGGAAAAGAAATATAATATCTATTTATAGTTTAGTTCACTATCACTTTCATTTAATTTTAAATACTCCATCATCACAAGAATTCGTGTCATCATCTAGAATAATCTAGATTATTTTATCTTCATCAAAAATATTAAGTGTGATAGTTTCTGGGTCCGCAAAACAAATTAAAATAAAACTTGATAATGAATTGCAAGAAATTGCTACATTTCCTCGCTGTATTGCGTTGAGTGAGGAAGGAGCCAGAGGAAATTATTCAGTGTTTTTAATTACTTACCTAATTGTTTGGCGGATCTAGAGTTTCTGGGCACAAATATATCTAAGATTCTACCATGAATCCTAACTAATATTATAAATGCGAAATGTTTGTCCTACTTTCATGTCAATACAGAGCAACGAATAAACGTGATTTTTTGTACAGAGATAGCTTTTTATGTCACATTTCTAAAATTTCCACGGGCGAAGCTGCAGCGAAAAACTTATCTCTAATATTATAAAGAAGTAAAATTTGGATGTAGGGGGTAAACACTCAAACTATTGAACCGATTCTAAAAATGATTTCATGAATATGAAGAAAAGTAGTATACGCTAGTTTGGACACGTTGAAAGAATGAAAGATTGACTAAAAAGGTTTATACGGCTGAAGTTATAAATGCTGGCAGAGGACGACCTAAAAATATAATTATATTGATCGATGGAAATATTAAAAAAGAGGTATGTCCAGATCGTAACAAATAGCATTCTCTGCCTACCTCTCTTGGGATAAAAGGCGTGATGATAGATAGAAATCTAGTAATATCCCTGTGTAATATAGGTTATATTTTATTTCGTTCGAGAAAATCCACGGGCGAAGCCAGGGGCGGAAAGCCATATTTTATAAAATTACGGATGCCTTGCAACTTCCAGAACCGTTTTACCGGTCCCAAGGTAGTTGGTACTCCCAGCGGTAGACAATTTAAGTCTCCCTCATTTAGGAGATTTTTTTTTTGTATTTCGAGATCATAGTTTTTCGAATTTTGAACTAAACAGCTCGGCCATCGAATGATCTTAAATCTTTTTCACCAAATACAGAAAATTACCTTTCTTCCACATTGCACACTCTTGTCCCCAGTGTCGTATGATACATCATAAAACTTGTCTTGTTGAAATAAATATTGAGCGGCTGCTGAATTAGCTTCATGTAAAAGGCCTTTTTCTCTAACAAAGAACAGTGAACACTGTAAAGGCGCTCCAGCCATCTTATGAGGGTTCCATGACAAAGATTGTGCACTGAAATATACAAAAGTGTCATTATTATGAATACATTGTTAAAAAGTTGAAGTTTCGTACCTAATCTACATATATAAAAAATACTTGGATAAATAATTTTGATTAAAAAGCAAGCTTATCTCCTGGAATCATAGTGTACTAATAAGATTAAGGAGCTTCCCCTTTTCGCCAGTGTTCTGATCATTTGATCATGAGACTGACCATTAGGATAGTAATAAGTTACCTTAGATTTCGTTAGTATAGTTTTGAGACAGATATTTAATGAATTGTGTGGTTTTTAAATATGATAAGCGATCTAGGACGTTTAATTTGCGGGAACATAATTAAAATCATCATTATTTAAAATACAGTCGCTGTACTAGGCTTCATCATATAATTTTTTTTAATTATTGTTGTAAAACTAAACTGAATTCGGGCATATTATATTTGGTTACCCCATGGGCCGATCCTCATTGACTTGGCTAATGCTAAATTTGGATATTAATACCATTATTATGATGATGGTACATAGATATATATAACTATGAAAATATTTACCTTTCTATGCCTGTTAAATGATGTCTGTGATTTTTTGATAAAATCAAACTGCCACCCCAGCATGCCTGAAATCATTATTTAGCACTTTTACAGTATTGTCATTGTCTTTGGCATCCGGAATACGAGGCAGTATGTACGGACTAAATATTTTTAGATTAGAATACTCAGAGTGAAATGAATGATAAACTGAAGGAAAGGATCACCAATGTAGGTGGTGACCGGGGTGACCGCACAAACTCTACAAAGAGTGGCGAAAGAAGAGTAAATTTTCTCATTTTCTTGACGTGACCAATGTGGACTCTTTTAGAATGTCCAAAGTGGCTGAATACTAGTGTATACCTAGGCATCAAAACTTTTAACCACATGTTTTAACTAAACAAAGGGTTACCATCGACACAATATTAGATAGTGAAATGCTTAGATTTTTGTTTCTCAATCAAGCCGTTAGCCAAACAGATTTGGATGAAAGGATTGGAAGATAAATAGATTGTGTTCTGGATTGAAGATACTTTTTATCCCACAAAATCTGGATTGAATTTTTTTATTTAATTATTGATTATTTACATCTATCTAATTTGTTAAATTGTTTTTGTAATAATAGGAATAACTTAACTTATGTACATAATCCGAAAAATAACACTTAGAGGCTTTTCCATCTAAATATACCTTAACAGAACTGGCCACTCGTTAGGTGTAGCCTAACAAATACCATTAGCTAAACGAGGGAGACTTGGTCTTCCGCTGGGTACCCTGGAACCGTAACACGGTTTTAGGAGCTGTAAGGCAACTCGTGAAGAAAAAATGGTAAAATCTGGTGATGAAAAATTGAATGGAAAATACTGCTCAAAAAATCTGTGCAACTTAAAATACTTACATCAACATGCATCCAAACATTATATTTGTGACAGATTTCAGAAATCGTATGTAAATTGTCAATTGCTCCCAAAACTGTGGTACCAGCCGTCGCATTTACCATTAGCGGGTATTTGCCACAATCCAATACTTCTTGTATCGCCTTTTCTAGTTCATCAGTATTCATTTGTCCTTCATCGTTAGTAGATATATAGCAAATGCTTTCCGTGCCAAAACCGAGCCAATGAGCTCCTTTTTTCACCGAATAGTGACTCTGTAATATCGTTATAAGTCAAATAATTAGTAACTTTTTGGGAACACAGATTTTCAGTTGTTATTATAGTTTTAGGGCAATGGATGGATGAGACATAATCATTATTTTATATACACTTTTTAAATTGGAATCTAATGGACTTACGCCCAATTTCTAAAAGGAAGGCTTGTCAAAGTTAATTTTCAGTTTAAAAACTTTCTTTTCAGAAACTTTTACTTACCTAGTTGTCAACTGCACAAAACATTATAATGAAGGTAGAAGTAGCATATTTGTATGAAAAACTAGTCTAGTTAAATATGGCATATTATGCTTTCTTTAGACAAATTATTTACGTAGTTATCATTTTGCACTAAAGTTAAGCACAAAATTATTTTATTGTAATGTATTTTATTCTTTGACTATATTTCAGGGGAAATTGTGGGCGGAAATCATATATATGCTGCAGCGTATATTATGTGTGGTTACGCGGGATTGCCCACTTTGCTACTTCTATTGTTTTTCTATGTTCTGTGGTCAACTGTTATGCTTACTATAAAATGGATAAATTAATTCTTGATCAACCCTCCAAACTCTAACCAGCAGTTTCTAAACCAAACAGTTTGGTATGACTGGGGAATGTCTGATGCCCTAGCTCCCATTTTTTCCTTGCTATGAGACGGGGCTAATGTAGCCACTCGCACGTAGCATCCAATTCAAGCACCAGTCTGGCTCCAATGGAATCAGAATCGAGAGAGCAGAAACAAAAGCTCAATAATAATATCTACAGTATTATTTTTTTTAAACTTACATCTTGAGAAGTGAAGATCATCATTTCTGGCAAATTTCTTACTCCTTTAGCTTTTACTTCGGGAAATGCTTTGAATCTCGCAGCAACCATGCCGTATAACATTGAAATACTGCCTCCAGGACTGAATATTCCATCTCCGTTAGGAATACCAAATATATTCAGGATATGCTGGATAATTTCCAGCTCTATCAAAGTAAACGCAGGTGCCACTTCGAATGTGTACCTAGAAATTAACAATAATTATTATGCTTATTCACAAACACAACAAACAAACACACTTCACGGCCTTTATACCTTGCGGTGTGGCCAGCGACACCAGTAACACTGTCCACTTTTTGCCTGTTGTTCATATTGAACAGAACAGGTGGTAAACCTGTTGCTGCACTTAATGGACCTAGATGTGTCACTGCTTTAACAGACGTGCCCCTCCGAAACACATATTCTTAAAGATTTTTTTTTTTTGAACTAGTGGTAATTGAACTCCTGGGCCTTCCGGTTTCAAGACAACGCTTATTCTAGAGATAAAAAGAGATAAGTTGAGACAATGGAAAAAAAGAAAGAAGTAAATGAATTTTTCCATGTGACATTGGTCAGTGGGACTATGATTACTAATTTGTTTTACGTAATCCCATCAATGAAACAACTAATAGGGCTACGGAAAAGGACCCTAAAATTACCCTAGAAAGGAGAATGGAAAAAACGGTCTAGGCCGCAGCCACTTCCGAAACTAGTCTAGGAAAAAAATAATTTTAAATTCATTACTTATTTAAGTTGGGAGTTCTTAAATCTTTTTTGTGAATTAATTGATCACTTAATTCGCTCTATGAATTAAGGAAGGGAGGCATTTTCTCATCCTGAAGCTAAAATTCAATCTTCAAACATAATAATAACTCACTGGCTTGTGTTAAAGGCCTCTGCAATCCACGCACCAGATAGTCCATACGGGTCCATGCCTCCATACAATTGATTTCTGAACGATACCTTATTTGTCTTCACACTGTACTGAAGGATTTCTCGAACGCATTTTTCTAATTCTCTGTCCGTCACTCCCTTTGATACATTTAAATCTAGAATTTTCTGAAAAATAATTGGTTTATATTATTTTTTGCAAACAAAGTATATATAATAGGGCGTCGTTGGTCGAGTGGGTAAAACGTTGGCTCACACACAACTGAGAAGTCGCAGGTTCGATCCCCACATCCGACCATGTACCAATGGGTTTTTATAATAAAAAATATATATATACATTATCCGACATACCGTACAAAGAGGCTTTTCCATCTACATACCTCAACAGAGCTGGCCACTCGTTAGGTATAGCCTCAAAAAAACTTCGGCTAAGTTAGGTAGACGTTGTCTTCCACTGGGTACCCTAGGGCCGGCAACGGTTCCCGGGAGCGCGTGAAGATTTTTTTTAATAAAGTAATCCACGTGAGTAGGTACATTCAGCTAAATTGATTCCTAGTATATCAAAGAATATAACATCGATGTGTATCTTACGGCTCCAGACAATCGCATCACCTGGCATCCCACGCCTAGGGTACCCAGGGGAAGACAAAAGTTTTCCTAATTTAATTCATAACTACCTAAAGAGTGTCTATCCAAAAAATAAGTCTGTTTTCCTTTTCAATTTTGCTGATAACCAACGAAACGTTATCGTGAATTTATTAGGAAATTCAATACGGATGGATATTGTAATGTATAGTATTGTAGAGTTTCGCAGTGAAATCAGACCAGTCTTAAAATTAATGTCGCTTGACGTTTCAAAGTCATGAGGCTCATTTTCCTATCGACAAAGAATTTTTTTTTTTTTTTTTTTTTTTTTTTTCTTTTTATTATTATTATTATTAAATTATACATACAGCCTGTCGACAAATCACTAGAAATACATTATTATAAGTCCCCGCCGCGTTTGTCTGTCTCTGCCCTTTTATCGCAAAAACTAAGTACATAACGGATTTGGTCGCGGTTTTCACGAGGAAGGTTGTAGTATTAAACATGGACATAATCATGTTTAGAAGATGAGCATTCATATAAAGTGATTTTTTCATGGCATATGCTGTCTAATCCATTACAGATATAACAAAATGGTGTAGGAAAGAATTGTGTAGAATAAAATGATTTACAAAAAAGTCCGCGGTATATTGTTGTTTTGTGGTGAAGTACGAAAAGAATTACAAATGTAATTTATCCATACATTACCCTAAAATCCGAGGTGAGATAAAAAATAATTGCAATTTCATTAGGCAATTTAAATCGAGTTCATTGTCCATAAATATAAATATGGGCAAATAAAACACGTTAGTTGTGAGTGTGGCCCACTTTGTCAATTCGAGAGGTTGACGCATATGGAAGTCGGAATCCTTGACTTGAGTTACATACATTTTGTTTTAATGTAACATGTGATATCTTACCCATATGTTGGTAAGTTAAACAGAAATTGACAGACAATTCGAAAAAATAATTCATATCCTTTACACCTTGCAACATGGCAAGTTGCGGATTACCCAAGAGCCACTTATTAAATAGAATATTAATTATATTGTTAGTATAATTTTTTTTCAGTGCAGTAGAAGTGCAACGTATATTATATTATAATATTAAGTTAGTTTTCATGTGTAAACCGACAAACCACATGAGGCTTTTCCATCTAAATATACCTCAACAGAACTGGCCACTCGTTAGATATAGCCTTACAAATACCATCGGCTAAAACAGGGAAACTTGGTTCTTCGCTGGGTACCCTGGGACCGTAACACGGTTTCAAGACAACCCGTGCAGAAAAGAAAAGTAAGTAAAAGGCAAATAATAAAGAAAAATACCCTTGCAAAAGCAGACACTATTTGTAATTCGGTATGACCCCTTCTCAGAAGTTCAGCAGAGTGTATCAGTGGATCACCGAAAAAAATCCATGAAAATATTATGTCCAATTGAAAACTCATCATTTACACAGATACCAATTTTTATTTTTTACATTTTGAAAACTTTCATATTTTTTAGTGAATTTTTGAACCAAGGAGAGTTCCGCACTTATTTGACAGTTTAGTTACAGTAAACAGTAAATATGATGATCTATTTTTTTAACCGACTTCCAAAAAAAGAAGGAGAAGGTTCTCAATTCGGACCGTTTTTTTTTTTTTTATGTATGTATGTACATTGTACATCGATAACTCCGCCAATTGTAAACCGATTTTGATGGTTTCTTTTTTAATCGACAGATAATTCTTCCGGATTGGTCCCATTTTTATCTCATAAAAATTGGTTCATTAGTTTTCAGAAATTTTGAAAAAACTGACTTTATAAGTACATTTTTCTTGATATCTCGATAAAATATGTACCGTTTTTGACAACTAATTTTTTTTAAGACATTATAATTTCTCGACATTATCTCACAGACATATGACGAAAATCGGTTCAGTAGTTTTTCAGAAATTCAGTAATTAATTTCTGTTTACGGCTAAAATTATGTATCAGAAAAAGCCTTAGCAACGGTTGCTATTGACAGGAAGTTGTAAATTTTCGTGACGATGGTCTAGCGGTTAAATGTAATGGGGTGCATAGGATGCACAAGCACATTACATGGTTCAAATCACATCCACAGGGGTATTTTTTTTTAATTTTCCATCAATATTTTTAAGGCAGCAAAATCACTTAAAAGGGTAAAATAAACCTTTTAAAAAAAAGTGCACCGACTTCAAAAATTTGCACTGAAAAGTAAGAAATAATAAATATTTCGTCGTAGAATTTGAAGACGGTTGGTGCCAAATTAGGATACAAAACTAAGTAAACATCGCGTCGATAGATATCGTATCGCATTACTATCGCAATACTGAAACCTGTATCGCGCTAATGAAAATATTTAATAGATGTGGCTTGTATTGGCGCATCCCGAACTGTAAAATGTTGGCAGGTGTTTCATACAAATCTATGTGTAGATAGAGAAATGCATAGATATGTTAACTAGTTAGATAGTTAAATGCGTTACTAATTAATAATTATAAGGTAATTAAGTAATTTATTTCAAACTGCATATTTTATCGTAGGTGCAATAAAACAAGATATTCAATAAGAACCTACTTATGTGATTGAAACCAACTTTTTGTGATTTATTTATGTTCACCATACTAACTATTAAAATGCGAAAGTCCGTTTGTTTATTCTCTTTTCAGGTCAAAAAAGAGCAACTGATCGACATAATTGCACAGAGATAGCGGAAGGCTGGAGAGTGACATAGGCAACTTTTTATCCCGGGAAAATAATGACTCTTTACCAGGGAAAAATGAATGATTCATACAGAACTTTTTCGCCCGTGCGAACGACACAGTAGTCCATATTTACAATAAGAGGCAAGGGAGGAATTGAGGGATAATTTACAGAAAAACAAGCGAGCCATTATATCCTGAAAACATTAACACTTTATACACAACACTGTAGGTTAAGCGCACAGCTGAGGCGTTCTCCTTCTCTTTTTCCCTTTCTCTTTCTCGTCACACACACGCACACACTGTTGGCTGACAGTACCAACCTCTCGGAAAATAGGTTAATACCATCTGACGGCCAACTCTACCACCGCGCACCCTCATTGGTCAAATCAAATAGCGCGCGCTTCCCCGGCTTCATGTTACACACGTTTCCGTCCCTTTTCACGAAATCACTATATACGAAATATACTAAAATATGAATTTGCGCAATCTGTATTTTTTGAAAAAAGTTACACCTTATATTTAACTAAATTTTTTCTCAACCCTGCTACGTACCTAAGTTAAAAACTTCACGACTTTCGACTAATATAAAATTGAGGGCAACGTTCGATGCACTTGCGCAACCGTCGAGCATATTGTTGTAAATCCATATTGTACCCGAGCGAAGCCGGGGGCGGTGTCGCTAGCTTTAAACATATTTCAAAAGTAATTTAAAAACCAACTCTGATCTACATAATTAAACTTTCTTTCCACTACGTTCACTCATGGACTCGCCAAAATTGCATATCATACTCAGATGGCAGGCCTATCGTCGACTTAAGGATTTTAAGAATGTAAAACCAGAGATATGCAATATTTTTTTATAGGTAAGCCTCGTCGTCGAATGATGACGATTCCATGAACCTTTGAAAGTTATATAATAAAAAATGATACCTTTAATTCTTCAGGATGCTTAAAGTTGATCAGTGATGTTTTAGAGTCAGTCTCATCTTGTACTATACTAAGGACTCTGCTTAAAAAGGAATGTCCATTTGTGCCCATGATTTTAAAAAGTAAATACACTAAATTACCATAAATTTTAGAAAAAAATATTGTCACCTTTACATTAAAGAATAATTTTACAAAACAAAAAAGTTAAAAGTGGCTCTTCTCTCTATGACCGTCCAGAACGCACTGACTAGTCACTCAGGCCGTAAGCAAATAAGTACAACTTTCAAACTTATCTAAACAAACACAAAACACATCTTCACGGCCTTTAAATATATCTTGCGGTGTGGCCTGAGACAGTAACAGTGTCCAGTTTTTGCCAGGCCAAACAGAACAAGTGGCAAATCTGTTGCTGCACTTATTGGTGTATCACTCCTAAATATCTGTTCTTTTTAGAAGAAGTCCTTTACAAGACCTCCAATGCACGAGAAGAGAAAATTGTGCTTTAGCATTTTCGGCACGAGAGAGAATTGAATCTGGGACCTTCCGGCTATATATCAATTAGGCTATTGACTCCTCTCCTTAAACTTATCTATACACAAACAAATACAAATGTTGTTAGGTGTAAACAGTTTCTTCCGCTTATTGCTCACAATTCAATTTTAGGGTTTCTTACACAAAGGGTAACAACGGACGGAGACTCTATTACAAAGGCTCACATGCTATCACAGTAGATGGCCGCTACTATATCAAATAATAAAAATAATTAAGAAATTAAGTTAAAAATTAAAGTTTTTTGCTCGATAATGGTTAATACATTACACAAATGTCTCAACAAATAATAAAAATCGGCCGGAAGTTAGTCGGCCTCGTGCAAAATTTTTACTTAACTGTACGGTGGTACGGAACCCTACGTGTGCGAGTCCGACTCGTACTTGGCTGGTTTTTGTAGATATTTCATAACTTTTGACAGTTTTTTAGACATACCAATACAACGAGTAGAAAAGGTCCGGTGCATCAGCTCTCTAACATGAAATCAACTTATTTTCTATTTTATTTTTTTATCAACATGTATTCATAAGTACTAGTTTTTTTTTATTATATTATATGTTGTTCCTATACATTAAAATTTGTTAATTAAATCTATACTAATGTAAATAAAGTTATAAACAACTTATTTCCTCCGATATTTACCTACTTTGTATATATTTGTAGATAAGGTATTTCATCAATTAATATTATCCAAAGGTTCAGATCAAACACTTTTAACTATAGGCGCTAAATAAAAGTAAAATCTACTTTAAAAAATAAATAAATATGTTGGCTAGGAATTTGAAATCTTACGCTTATTTAGACAAATAAGTAATTATGTAAAAAAACTAATTTAAATTTTGCACCGCCACCAATTAACCCTAAATTCTACGATTATTCGCAATAAACTACGCAAACAAAAAAGTTACTTTTGTAAAAATCCTGAAACTAAGTAGATACTATTATTATACATCATAATACATATTACAAAACAAATCTCCCACTGCGTCTGTATGTCTGTGCCCTTTCACGCAAAAACTACTGAACGGATTTTGATGAGGTTTTTACTATTAGATAGGTTGATTCAAGAGGAAAGTTTAAGAGTATTAATCATCACAAACAGGTTAAAAAGTATCATGTTTAGGAGCTGAGCATTAACAGTACTAGAGAACTAAGTCAGGGAAAAGCTGTTTTCATGGTGTATGCTTTTTAATCCGTCAGAGATATAAAAAAATATATTTATTAGAAAGAATTGTGTAGAATAAAATGTTCTACAAAAAAGTACGCGGTAGCATATATCTATCTCTAATAGATAAGTTGTTATAGCGTGTTTATGTAGATATTCAAATTGTTGTAAAAATGTAAACTCATATATTGTATCCGAGCGAAGCCGGGGGCCAAGTTAATACCATTGAATTGATATAAAGAAGTGACAACATAAGTGCACATTAATTCCCATTCCCATCTGTTCTGTTTAATATGGACAACTGGCAAAAAGTGGACACTGTTACTCGTGTCTCTGGCCACACCACAAGGTATAAAGGCCGTGAAGGTGTGTTGTTTGTTGTTGTTGTTGTTATATTATTATAAGTAACGTATGAAAATAATATTGTGGGTGTATTTCATTCCCTAATTCATTAACAAATGAGAGACAGAAAGAGTTGAGGTCATAGATGAATTCTATATTGCGTAGTTCGCGCGCGCTCTGCGGCTGAATTTTTATTCTATGCTTGAGGTGTTGAGAGCCCCACTCGATTACAATTTCTTTGGGAAGATAGGTGTAATAATTCTCGACAAACATTTGATGAATGCAGTTCAAAAATCCTTGTATTTTAAAATTCTGCGCGAATTTGGTGCGAATGCCTTTTTTTGTCCTTCGAAACGAAATATATACTGACCCCACAGCCCACTGGGCCATGCCTTTTTTTTATTTATTTAATCTTAAATTTTCTTACTTCTGACACATTGCGAGCTGTAATTTTTTTCATAAATATAAATTAATAAATAAAGTATCCGTTTTTTAGTTTTTAATTAATATACAACTATTTCTTAATATAAAATCGTTTTATATTTAAAAACCTTAAATCTAATCTAAACATTAAAAATAACTAAATAAACCAGGTCCGCGTGAAATAGTGTCAAAAATACCGGCTGCATTTCCCCGCTGAATCGCGATGATGATTCGTTGAGCGAGGAAGGAGCGAGAAGAGGTGATCAGTCGAAGGGATATATCATTTGAACCCCACGCCCCACATTTGACCTAGAGTTTCTACACTAAATGGCACTTTGTAGTTTTCAATAAATGAACTACATAAGTAGGTATATTTGCCCCGTTTGCTGGACTCTGCTATATAGTAGGACTATGGACTAAAGTATTATATTTAAGAAGCTAGCAACAATAGTACCTACGTATGGTACATTGAACTTATTATGTGATAATAAGTAGGTAAAAGTATTTTTCCCCGATGATTTGTGTCAGGAACACATTAAACGTATTTCATTATTGTTATCACGACTGTATACGCATTATAAGGTAAAAGTCCCATTTGATATTCAAAATAGAGTTAAATATAAATTCATTGATTTTATAGATTGCACTTTGTTCTGGAGCTGAACACAATTTCAGACATTTACATGAATAATATTGTATGCGTCGGTGGCCAAGTGGTTCAGACGTCTGATATTAACTAGACAGACCACGGGTTCGATTCCGGATCTCGGCCAATGTACCAATGGGTTTTTAATAAAAAAATATGTACCACACCACAATTAGATGCTTTTCAATCCAAATATCGTCGTTTAAGTTCTAACACAACGTAAGTCAAAATTGTCGACTTTACAGGAGAGACAAAAAACTGTCTAAAGTTATATTAGTACTATATTTTTATAAGTTTTCTTTTGATTAATGCTTAATATGGGTCGATACTAATCTAAAAATGATAACATTTATAAAAAAGTACCTATTTGAAAAAATATCTGACATACGTTGTGTAGCCACATTTTTTTTGTGATATTATGGGGACTTACGTAGTGTTTACACACTTTAGGAGAAAAACACATTGTTATTTACCTTTTAATTTAATCAATATTCAGTAATTAGACAAAAATTATACTTCATAACTTAAACTAATTTTATGAGTATCAATGTCAATATCATTATAATATTAGTAAACTTATATTTTAATTCTCTTACAAAAAATAAAAACTTAAAAATATCCTATTAAAAATTTACAAAAATTATCTTTACGTGATCAAAAATAAATAAGTAGGTACTTAATTAGTGTGGTAAAGAATCACAGATTCAAGTTCTTGTAAACATCTTTACATCAGTTATTTTCTATTCATTTTGATACAGCTTTGGCTTTGGTTCTAGGTTTCTTATTTTAGGCCTTCTAGGCAGTACTAGAGAATTGATGCTTTTGAGATGTGGTGTTGGCGCCGTATGCTGTGGATACCTTGGTTCCGCATGTCGCACAAAATTGTCTACACAAGCCTGTGGTAATGGGCAAGGTAGAGGGAAAGAGACCTCGAGGACGAAGCCCCAAATAATAGTTCGATCAAGTGTCCGAAAACCTGGACATCTCTATTACCACAGCCCTTCATCAGGCAAAGGACCGTAGCCGATGGTGGAAGATAATTGAGGAGAAGTTGATGAGTCGGGATCATTATCCTCAGTAATGAGGAACCGACTGTGGAGGAGGCAGTACTAGAAACTCGTCATCATAATTCAATTTGTACTTTATGATTCCGCTAGGTTCATAGAGTAATACTTTCAAATCTGTCACCACTGGATCGTTGGCTTTAGTGCAGGCCGTTTTTCGTAAAATCATAAAGAAAGTCATAGTTTAATAAATAGTTGATAATGAAGATTATACTGAAATGGAAGCATTATATATTTATTTTTCATTTACATTCTATGGCACTATGAATGGAGTCCACTTCCAGTGTGGCCTTTCTCAGCTTTTGCATTATTTCGATTTCATAGCCCATTGCTTAGTGCACTGCATTTCGATTATGAGCCGTGCAGCCATCAGAACATTAAATTATTGGCTACAATTTTTTGCTGCAGGGTTTTCTTCAGGCAGTCCACTATACAGGAGGTATACACAGAAGCAACCAGACCCGCATTGGATTCATCACCAATAACAGTGTACAATTGTACCTACCTACATATTTACTTTCAAGATTGTATAAAGTTCTTTTTCTTTGGCTCTCGATTTATCTTGACTCTTTTCTTCTCTTACTCTCTCTTTTTTAATTTTGTATTCGCGATACTCATTTTCTGTAATATTTTCTGCTTTAAATGAACAGCACACATCAACTTTAAGTCCATTTATAATGGTTTTCTTTTTGGGAAAACTCGTATTCAGAGTTCCTTGCACTATTTAAGTAATTCAACTTTCTTGCCACCATTCGTATCACAATTTTTTATGACTACCTGAAACTAAAACAATAATTATTTCCTTTTAAAATTATTAACCGAAAAACAACAGTACGTAACTTTCAAAGAAATTCTCAAAGTACCAAAGAACAACTTAACGTAAGTCATATTACATTATTAAAGCGTATTTTTCTATTAAAGTTTCGCTTTACTGACTATAATACATTACAAATTATGTCTATTATTTATAAATAGGTGACACTTGAATTATTTACCAAACAATAAATATTTCTTACCTTTTTTTGCAAAATTGTAACAGACTGGTTGTCAACACAGTATTTATGTATGAACTGGAACTGACTTACGTATTGTTTCCAAAAGCTAACATCATTATTGATTTACGTTGTGTTACTTTAAATTGATTTTTGCACTAATATTGGTTGAAAACCTGAGTTCTGATTGGTTGAAACGGTGCGTTTTGCGATTCTCTATCCAATGACATCAAAATGTCCAAAACGCCAATTTATGACTTACGTTGTGTTAGAACTTAAACGACGATATACCTCAACAGAACTGGCAACTCTTTACCTCACAAATACCATCGGCTAAACGAGGGAGACTCGTCTTCCGCTGGGTACCCTGGAACCGTAACACTGTTTTGGGAGCTGTAAAGCAATCCGTGAAGAAAGAAATTGAAATATTAAGTTTGTTTTATGGTAAACTTTTTTTTCCTGTTTTTTATGTTTAAGTTTATGCATTTTGTACAAGACATGACAGTATTTTATAGTGATATTTTTTTTAAATATAATTTAAAGTTATATATATTTACATTTATAAAAAGAATACTTCTTCCAGAACCCCTCCCTGTGGCATGGTTCCCAAAACACTGGTAAACTGTATATAACGTATAATAACGCCAGCTAACGAGGGTAGGGTCCAGCCCGGTGCAGTTCAGCGGATAGATAGATGGTCCTAAGATACGTATAGCATGTCGGTAATGCGAACCCATATTATATTCCCCTAACACAAACCGTTCTACGCGCCTAAATAAGTTTTCCATCTTCGTTAAAAATTAAGTGCTGTTAGTTGGTAAGAGCATCACTTGACAACTGCTGGACCAATTTGGCTATTTTTTTTAATGTTAGTAATAGTCTAAATATGGTTTTAGGGAAAGATAAATTGGAAAAGTTGCCCGGTAAATTGGACATTTTAGGAAAGGCTGACAGTGATTTTTTCTATGGGATTTTTGTATGAACTCTAGATGAATTAGGGTATGAAATTTAATATAATCTCCACAAGCGAAGACGGGACAGAAAGCTAGTTTAAAAATATAAAATAAATGGATCCTTTTTGTGTCAGGATTATTCATATTGTATATTTTGTCAAATATTTTGTTGAACACTTGCTTCTTTCTAGGCTTTAGTATCTTAGATATAATCACTAATCGCTCTTCATTCATTCATGAAACGATAGTTTGCTAATTCCTAGCAAATAAATATCTAATCATTTAATTATTGCCTTGGTTTTAATTGTTACACACTATTTACGATACGTGATATAATATAATTAATGCATCCGTGACCTAAATTAACCCCTAATGATTAATGCAGGGCCATACTCATATATAATTGCCCTATGGACCGTTGGGTAGAGTGTGGTTAAAATGGGTATTTCCCTATAGGTTTTAGCCTCAGAATAACTAAGTAATAGACTATTAAATGCTATACATATTAAATTAATGAACATTTAGGCTTTTGTAAGAAGATTAATCTCTATCATGATTTTTTGGGGTTCTAAATCTAAAGGAGAAATTATTGTTGTATATTAAATTGAAAGGGGAATGCTGAAATGGTTTGGACATGTTGAACGTATGTGTGATGAAAGCTATATAAAGCTGTATTACCTAAGTTTACCACGGTTCGATTTCGGCCATGTATCTATGTGTTTTATAATTAAATACTTATGTACCTACATAATTCGACAAACCACACTTGGAGGCTTTTCCATCTAAATATACCTGAACAGAACTGGCCACTCGTTAGCCAGCCTTACAGATACCATTGGCTGAAAGATGGAGATTTTGTCTTCCACTGGGTGCTCTGGGACCGATTACACGATTTCGGAAGCTGTAAGGGAACCCGTGAAAATAAATAATATAAAATAATAATACCTAAGGACGATCAAGACGAACGTTCATTAATCAAATATCTGATGTCGTGTATATCTGTATGAACGTGGATAAAGGAAAAGAAGTATACAAATATCGAGAGAAGTGAAGCTCCATACTATCTGCTTATCCTTTTGGAAACAAGCGTGAAGGTATGTACGTCATCGAAATGAGAACGAAAAAATATTCAAAGTTGGAACGTCAAATTCTATCAACAACGTAACACAGAAAAAGGCTAGTACCACACTGTTGAAAACTTTTATAGTGAATATTATAAGCGATAAAACATGTGTAAAAGTGCGGGCCTTTATTGATTCGGGAGCTCAAAGATTGTATTCATACATATGTACCTTCACGCTTGTTTCCCAAAGGAATAGGCAGATAGTATGGAGCATAATGTATGTAAATCTAAAACAATCAATACAAGTCAATACACTAGGAAGAGATGACAAGGTCTACAACATTATTGAACTCGATTACTCAGAGGTTCCTATCTAAATAACGTAGATTTATTATGTAAATAACATGTCACAGACGGCAGAGTACCAACTTGATAAAAACATTGTTTATGTTATAAACAATAAACATTATGGAACATTCCAATTGGGTCATCAGAAAATTCCAATAACTTATGTGGCTAAGGTAGAAAAGGTACACGTAGATAAAATCCCAGTTAGAAAGAGAAAGATATTATTTAGAGATAAAACATCCGACAAACAACACTTAGAGGCTTTTCCATCTAAATATATATCAACATAACTAGCCACTCGTTAGGTTTAGCCTCAAAAATACCATCGGCTAAACGAGGGAGACTTGGTCTTCCGCTGGGTATCCTGGAACCGTAACACGGTTTCGGGAGCTGTAAGGCAATCCATGAAGAAAGAAAAAAGAAACACAAGACAAAAAGGACCTGTTTCGTGTCTCTGCTACGCTACTTTTTGTCCTGCTTCGTCACTACAGAAAATTATATCTTTTTCTTTCTCTTTCTAACTGTTAGTTTGTCCATGTAGATAGATTCTCAATACGCGTCATGTTCGCACTGCTAACATCCAAACTTAAAATAAATAACAGATACTTATTTTTATGGAGTTATTGATGTTTGTGATGAAATTTGGTACAGATATATACATGTATCCAAAAAATGGGTACTGAGAGTTGGGTAAAAAAGAGAGCTGTGAAATATACAGACACTGATATTTTATATTCCAATCTAAACAAATATTCTGAAGAATAGTACTTTCTACAACAAATGTTAACAAGTCAATGATTTCGTACAGACAGGCAGACAAATACCTACCTACATTTACTTGAGAGACATCGAATTTACAAAAGAATAAATATTTTTCAACAATATTTTTAAAGGTTTTTTTTACTTAGCATACATAAAAGTGTGCAACACTATATTAAACATATGTCAGAATTAATAATTTCAATCACTAGTAAATCAACCATATAGATTTGGGCCAAAGGTCGTGAAATACATCAAGCCATAAATAACAAACGTTACGTAGTAAATTACTAGTGAATATTTTTTAAATTCCCGTCGTTTCAGTCAATATAATGAACTTTAAACAACGCAAGCAGCAAAGAAGGAACTCATTAAATTTGCTAACCGATGTGGACAAATGGCGTCTTAACACAAAAAGGGTTTCTGTGATTGACGTCAGTGATGTAGAAGAAGACAGCGATGAAACTGAGCAAACTCCGAAAGTGAATCACAGTGTGGATTGGGGTGAAGAGTTTTTCGCACAAAAAGATAATATGTCAGACACATCAGATCAGGACCACGAAATTTTACTTTCTAATAAACAAACACTTATATTAACTACAATGGTACCAAATGAATTGTTGCTAATGGATGAGTAAGTAACTGTATTAAAATAATTATTATCTTTTGAAGAAAAAATAATACATCTTAATTGGTTCATAATTGGTGCAACAATTCGCGGAAATTCATAAAATACAATAGAATTTAATTCTCTTCTTTTTCTTTCTCTCTTCGTTTATCTTCTTCTTTTGATATATAGCAACAGTGCTGACTTATCGTCGTAATTCTACCAGTCTCCAGTGTTTAATCTGAGGTTTAATCTTGATAAATCGGTAGCCAAGATTATCCCGCCGACTAGCGACTGTGATGTCTTATTAATGGCTGACTAATCACAACCATCACAGCGCGAACGGGATTAAACCGGATTCCACAACACGCCAAGACGAGACGCGAGCGTCAGCCACCATGACCGGATGTGGAATCCTTCGTTTATATGCCTGTCTGGATGAATCTGGCAGCGAGCGATCATACGACATATTCGAATATAAGAAATCAGGGCATTTCGGTAGTTATAAATGTTTGGATGTTGCCTCTCAATAGCGTCATAACGATTAAACGGATGTAATATTACTAGTATTTTGAAATATTTCCCTTTCTGGATAAATATTTGCATAAATATTTCGTAATCTCATTATACCTATTTATATGCATAAGTTATTCATGAACGTAATACTTTGTTGTATAATTGGCCATTACCTTAAAAGCAAAGCAATACAATATGTAATTGAATTGTTATTCATTTACAGTTTCGAGAATTCAAAAAAGTTTGTTGGAGTTTTGTTGATGGCAGACGTATCTGGTTTCACAGCGTTATCTGAACGATACCACAACACTGGCAAGGGTGGAGCCTACAGACTAACAGTCACTCTCAATACATATCTCGGTTCATTAATTGAATTAATCTACTGTCATGGAGGAGATGTGATCAAATTCGCTGGGGACGCCTTCTTAGCATTATGGAAAATTGATAAAAAAACTTATTTATGTCATACCATACACACTGTCATCGCATGCTGCCTTATTATACAACACTCTTACGCATCATACGAGACAGATGTTAAAGTGAGTTTGAAAGTGAAATTAGCAATTTCAGCAGGAAACTTAACATTCGCTCCTATTGGCACAGGCAATGATAAAAACTTCGTTTTGACTGGATTGCCTGTATTTGAGGCAAAAGATGCAGAAAGCGTATGTTCTTCGGGTGAAGTAAAATTATCGGCGACAGCCTGGGGACACTGTTATTCTAGAAATTACGATCATATCGTACATGAAGACGGCCATGTGACAATCAAAGCTATTCTGTATGATCCTCGAGATGCTAATGTCAGTAAACCATTTGCAGGTTTGGGTAGTTTAATCCGTCACCAAAAAAAACAATATAGTGCTATAGAACACTTACCTAATGAATTATGGGATGAAACCATAACACCGAATGTTGTCAATACATTAAGAAATAATGAAACTTTGACTCTTCGTGAGACTATGTTAATAGGCATAGAAAAAAATATTGGAGGTGATATAAGAAAATTTATGATACCGCCTGTCGTTCAGCAAATAGATGCACATCAACCTTTGGAATACCTCACCGAGATGAGGCATGTAACTGTAATGTTTATTACATTAAAACCGTATCGAGGATCTGTCAAACAACTTATAACAATTGTTAATAAAGCCTACGAAATAACGTGTGATATGGTTTACAAGAACATGGGATGCATAAACAAAATCATATTATTTGATAAAGATGTGATGATACTAGTAATTTTTGGTTTGAGGGGTTTTAAACACGAATCAGAAGCACAAGCTGCTCTTAAAAGTGCATATGGTATAAAAAAATCTTTATCTCTTCTTGATGGAGTGATACAAGTGTCAGTTGGTGTTACATCAGGTCAAGTATATTGTGGTGTTGTGGGTCATCCTCTCAGAAGAGAATTTACTGTAATTGGTGCAATTGTAAACAAAGCAGCAAGGCTTATGTGTTACTTCAGAGACAAAATAACATGTGACGAAGACACCTATATAAAAAGTAAAATGTCTGCAAATAGTTTCACTCTCCAACCTTACATCCCACTTAAAGGTATCGCTAATGCTGGTAAAATTTATGAGTATACTGAAGAACTTAGAGTCAAAGAAATCAAGGACATACCTATTGTGGCTCCTTTGTTGGATAGATATAAGGAAATGGAATATTTTGGTAAATGGATTACCAACTCACGTAAAAGTCGTAGAGAATACGATGGCATTTTACTTGTAGGTGACAACCGTATAGGCAAATCTCGAATATTGGAATGGATGTCACGTGATGGAAGAAACAGGGGGTTTGAAATTTGTCATGTTACTCTTACCTCAATACATTCTGCAACGCCACATTTGGCAATTAATCAAATAACAGATCGATTATTGAAGATTACAGAACCAGTTAAATCTTTCGAAAAGGAAGAAAAAATTGTACACACTTTACAAATATATGATGACGATCTATGTTATTTAAATAACATAATAAAAACGCGTTTTGCATATCACGAAGGAATATATTCGCAGAACGACAGTATTCGTCATGAGAAGACACAAAATATTTTTAAAAAGTTGGTCATGTCTGTACCAGATTATTTCCTAATTTGCATTGATGATTTACATAATTTAGATCACCTTTCATGGGATTTTATATCAATGATACTTTCTGTACACACAGTGTTTATTGTGCTAACTATTACAAAAGAAAAAATAAACCCTTCTCAAAAATGGCTATATAATGTTTTTAAAAATACCAGGATTAAAAAACTTAACATTGGACAACTAAGTTCTGACTTAATGGCCCCTCTAGCATGTCAAATATTAGATGTTGAAGGAGTTCCAAAGGAGTTGTGCTTAAGTCTACAGACGAAGTGTAAATGTATGCCAGGAGTAATAGAAAGCTATCTCGTTCATCTATTTTCAACGGGTGCTTTAGATATAAAAAAAATTGGCGATGAATCAGAAATAATTGATCTATCTGAATATGAATTACCCGACTCTAGTCTACTTCGACCAATAGCTTTAAATCAAAATGATCAAATAACACTAGATGAAATAATGAAAAATGAAGAAACAGAGGAAATCAAACTGTGTGTTGTTCTTAAAAAAGAAGAATTAGATACCAACATTAACGTACAAAATGTTGATGCACAAGTAATTATGCAAATCGATTCATTAACTCCATATCAACAGTTACTGTTGAAGATTGCTTCTGTAATTGGAAGTGTAATTTCAAGAGATTTGTTGGAAAATATTATGTACGATAACAATTGTATAATGACGGCGAAAGCCATTAAACGCTTATTTTCTATGAAATTGTTATCATGCGCCAATCGGTCACGATGGCGTCGGGTAACTATTGTAAATAATTCATCTAACACATCTTTAAGTGGCGGTTGTGATTGTGTTTTTAATTATGATGAAGATGATTCATACGGTCTTCCAAAGTACGCATTTTGTAAATTAATGAGATTTAAAAATAAAAGATCAAGACAAACTTGTTATGAATTATTACCGCTAAATCAAAAAAAAGAATTTCATTCCCGAATTGTAAGTTACTTGGAACATTATGAACCCAAGTGCAATAACTGCGGAGGGACAATATTAATAGTGCAGTCGTTTTCCGATCACGTTGTCAGAAAATCACGCCAAAATATTGAATTAGATGATTCTGACGATGATTACAAAAATAGACATCGTTCGACTGAATTTTTGTTAAATAACCATATACTTAATCAACCACACTCAACTCTGACACTCAATGAACGACTCCAAAATACAAGTTTTAGTGCCACAGAAAATCTCACACTTAGTGAAAAAGCTAAGTTATCAGATAACAGCTATAGTTTCTCGCACCATCCATCAATATTAAAACCTAGAGAAGACCCAAGTAGCGTTGTCATGCACAGAAGATCTACTAAAAGAGTTACAATGCCGAGCATATTATTTAAAAAATTGAGCTTCGGAGAACTTCAAGAGGATCGAATTTTTACCAAAATAAGAACAATTGCTGAAGCTGATGATATAAAAGATTGGGAGGAACTTGGCTTTTATGACGAAATCGATATGAAATCACAGAAGAAAGTCAGTAATAAAAAATCTTATTGGATAAATCTGGAGAAAGGAGTGTCACAAACTAACTTTAAAAAGTGTACATGTGCTCAACTTAGAATATTGACATATGAGCAACTAATACATCATGCTACACAAGCCGATTTAAAAATTAAAACTATAGAGTTTTTAATAACTTATTGCAAATACACTATTGATCATACTTTAGTAAAGTCAGTTTTTGAAAGACTTACCGAGGCTGAAGCAAAATGTAATGAACTATTTAGAAATGCCTTAAGTTTAGAAAAAATATCTAAACATGAAAGGACACTATTCTTGGGACATATCTACACTCTTCGAAGTGCAGCGAACACATTAAGCGGCAATTTCGTAGCTGCAAAATTAGACCTTGAATACGCTTTACGACTTTATAAGATCAATTTCTTTACAGTTTCTAAAGTTGTTAAAATGTGGAATTTCTTGGGAAGAAGAAATAAACGAAAATACCGTGGAAATGACGCTTTACTATATAAAGACTGTTTAACATGTCTGAATATAGCTACCATTATATACAATAATGTGGGTGATGATAAAAGAGCGCGATTTACCGCTGCCAAAGCCCTGACGTTATTATCAAGAGTAGATTACACAGTAGTGCAAGTGTGTGATACTTTCAGTAATGCCATGAATTTAGAATTAGATCGAGGGTGCCTGGATGGAATGGAAGAGTTAGAAAATGGCGCAAGAGAGTCTTTAAGAAATCTATCAAAGCCAATACAATCTCATGAAGTTTTCGAAATAGGCAAACTATTTTTGACCTCTTTCCACGCGAGAGTTTCTCGAGCTTTACTTTCATCAGCAATAAGATCTGGATTTCGTTCACTAGTATTGAGTAGGTTTGTGTTTGCTGACAATGTATCCTTGGAGATAATACCGGATCTATTTTACGTCCTTCTGGCAAGACGGAGAGTAGAGGATTCAGTCGACTTACTATCAGAACTTTTGCATATGTGTGACAAGAAACGAAAGTTAGAATTTGAGATATGGTATTACGCCTTATGCATGGACATGGTTTTAGATGCAGGTTTTCAGTTAGAATATCCAGAAAATATACTTCGTTTTGGCGACTATACATTACATAATTCCAACTTAGAACCAAAAAGCGGCTCGTGGAGACGACTTTCAGTGGGTCTTTGGACGTATTGCTTACGATGTGATTTGGACAGAAAGGCAAAGCGATGGGAAAATGAGGCCATGAAGTGGACAAACAGAGAGGGCACTAATGATACAATGTCAGAATTGATAAGCGCATTGCGCCTAGCTGAAGGAATGTTAGAAAGTCTCTCGAGGAAAGTTGATGACTTGCGTAAAGTAAGTATTACGTCTATAGTATATTAACCACTGACGAACCTGTACCTAAATTCTAGCATGTAGGAGTCAAATACTATTATTTTATTATTATTACTTATTTAGCTCTTATCCATTAAGTGCAGCAATAGGAGTTCCACCTATATTGCTTTATATGGGTAACTCTCTAAATTTTAATATTTGTCTCTAATCAAGGAATTAATTTATATGTTAATTTTTTTTTAAGGTTGTTGATTTAATGGAATTGAGATCACTTGCCGATCGGGAGTTGAATAAACTTGAGAGAAATATTCGTGTATGTCGCACCCTGTTACCTCGGTGGTACCAACTACGATCCAGGTGCTATAATCTTTCCGGAAGGATTTCTACAGCCACTTATTGTCTCACTCAGGTAAGATCATCGCTCATTCGTAGAACGCATGTTTTGAGTTAAAACTGATTTTAACTATAATGTTTATCTAGGCTCACTCATTCATAAATTACTCATCTTACTTACTTGGCAACTCGATGGCAAATCTCAATTATTAATCCTAGAAAAGTGGGTAAAAACTGAGTCGTTTTCAACTCAAATTGTTGATAGTTATTATTTTAAATTGGATTAAGCCATATTTTCATAATTAAGACTTCTAAATAGCCATAGTTTTTAAAATAGCAATGTTTGTTTTTAAAACTACGCCTATTTAAAACCCTGAATAATAAAAATATGGCTTAAACCCATTTAAAATAATAACTATTAGCAATTTGAGTTGAATACATAAATAAACTCATTTTTCTAGGATTAATTGAAAGCCATTTGAAATTCCACGAACCCTTCAGGCTTTAGAAAGAAGTGTGAATGACAGAAACGACGCTCCACAAAAAATTCGATGGGTATTATTTTACTTCCCATTGTTCTAGAAACATGTTTAGAATCAAACGAGGCAGTGCATGATATCTATAAAAACATATAAGACAATTTGGTAATGGCGTGTGTGCGAAGTGACTGAAGTTTGAAGGTGTGTTTTTCATATATATATATTTTTTAATTCTAGGCTATGGATGAAGCAAAAAAAAGCGGAAACTATTTGGAAATAGCAAAAGCTTCTGCTGTCAATAGCGAGTATTGGCAGAATAGTGCAGACACTGGTTCCTTTATGGACTGGCAGGACGCTATTGACGAAGTTCAAACATCGTGGGATACGCTTGTGTACAAAATCGGTTCAAAGTGGCTCTAACTAAACTGATATTTATAAAATGTATGTAAGAGCTTATTTGTAGTTAATCTAGATGCTGTGCCCGATACCTATGATCTAAGCATATTTTTACCCGGTGAAAATAGAATATAATAGCAAAGTGGGCGCTTTATATGCCTACGTGCTTTTTAAACAAACAAACACTTGCTATGTTAGCTCAAACTTATCTCAAAACATCATTGCAACCAAATCCAAATTGGTTTAGCCTTCTTTAAGGACCGTCAAGGTCATCTTATAACTATCAAAAATACGGCTACTGTCAGCGAATCCTAGAAAGGTGGGTTTATTTATACAACATTTATTTTAAATTGGATTGAGCCAGGTGCCCACCCATTCGTCCAATCCCCGGCGCGCCGCCGTACGGTCACAGTAAACTTACTGTGGTACGGTCCACCGAAATTGACCACAGATTCGTCCAATTTCTATAACAAATGTCCCGCCTAGATCTTACGGCGGCCGGAATGGGAAATTTTGGGTGCGATGCCGAACCAATTCATTCAGGATTCACTGAGGTTAGCCATATTTTTGACAGATACAAGATGACCTTGACCAACGGCCCCTGAAGCGTCAAGGTTGCCTGTGGCTACCTATTATCCGGGCACTACTAGGGACTCGACCATACTCCCTGTCATATGCAGGGGCTATGTCGCACAGGTGCTCGTGCCCGCTGTTATCGGTGCGGTCGTACATGCGACGTGCGAGCCGAACCAAGAGCGAGGGTCCGGTATATATAGTATTATTATCTATGGCGAGGGTCCCATAAATTTTATGAAAGCTTTCAAATAACAGACTTACAGCGACATCTAGTGGCATGTGTAGGAACACATACAAACACACCACGTGGCTCTACTTTTTAACCAACTTCATTTTGTAAACAAAATATCTTTTTATTTGTTATCTTTCAGTTTATGTTATCTTTACCAAGTGATTTGAGTTTTCAAAACAATTATTATATGAAATTTTGCCGGCGATACGGGCGCAACAAGTGTTTTGTTCATTTTGTTTTACTTTAGTTTTTAATAAAATACAATGTCTGAAATGAAATTTGTTATTGTAGGATCAATTGTAACTTGTAATGAATCAAAGAAAGTTTTATTTAGTACTGGATATATAGCTGTTGAAGGTGTGAAGGTACGAAAAATCAATTATGTTACCTATATTAAGTGATCTACACATGCTCTACATTATAAAAACATGATATTTTTTCAACATTTTCATTCATAAGAATTATTTCTATGTCTTCACACATCTGACACATCTTATTGTAATCTTGTGAATCTTGGTATTGCTTACGAAACAAATTATGATAGAGGCCTATCAGTCCTATCTACATGCCTTTTTTTATTTTGGTGTTTTTTTTTCAGATAGTCAGAAAAGGATCCAAAGAGGAATATAATGAATTACGTAAAAAGAACATTTGGTCAAGC
The DNA here is from genome assembly GCA_963924495.1 of Nemapogon koenigi. Lineage (NCBI taxonomy): Eukaryota > Metazoa > Arthropoda > Insecta > Lepidoptera > Tineidae > Nemapogon > Nemapogon koenigi. Next base: position 5,941,974 of record OZ004649.1, on the reverse strand, counting down.
TATAAAACTATTTTGCTAGAAAAAAATCAATTTCTGATGCCTGGTCTAGTAGATTGCCACGTTCATGGCCCACAGTTTCCAAATATTGGTCTTGGCTTAGATAGACCTCTATTGGAATGGTTGGAAAAATACACATTTCCTTTGGAAAAACAATATGATAATGAAGAATTTGCTTCAAAAGTATATGATCAAGTTGTTGTAAGTTTTTCTTACATTTATTTTCCATTGAAATATACAATTTTTAGTAATAAAAAGGAACTCTAGATTTGCCTAGAAAATAAACACTGTTGTAGAGCAATGCATGTTTTGTCTCTTTTTATCATATTGTGATTCTGCTTGAATGATAGACTATTTAAAAAGAAATAAAACATTGTATAACTCAACAACGTTAAATACATAATTATTAGTACTTGGGTATTTTTCATTACAGATTCGAATAAGAAATTTAAAAAAATAAATTATTTATAAACCAAAAGTGTACATAGTAGGACGAGTTGTTCCTGGCTTCCAAACTAGGATTCCCTGTATTATGGGTAGCCAGGGTTTCATCCATTTCTACCTTAATGTATATAAAAGCTAGGCATCAAACAATGTATTATAATACAGTCATATTTACAAATTTAGAATATTTTTGAAAAATACGATATACACATTAGATTTGCACGCAGTCAGTATAGCAGATAATTTATGAATACATTTTACACATTTGTTTTATATATATTATTTTGGGTACGCAAATAGATAATAATCAATAAATATACCAATATATGTATTAGATATCTGAGCGGTGCCGGTCCAGAAGTATTTTTTATGGTTTTTCACTTAAGTATATAAAATATTTATTTCCAGAAAAGGTTGTTAAAAAATGGCACAACAACTGCATGCTATTTTGGAACTCTACATCTTAATGGCACTTTGCAACTGGTGAAAAGTGTATTAAATTATCAGCAAAGAGCTTTAGTTGGGAAAGTCAGTATGAACGTCGAGAACCCCATGGGTTACTACAATGATATTACAAAAGAATTATTTGAATCGGAAGAATTTGTCAAGAAAGTTCTGACTTTGCAGGTACCTATGTAAAACAAATCTAACGTTATAAACAAAAATTGCAGTTCGTTGGTAACCACATCATTTGAGAACGGCTGGTCCTATGGCCATTTGGTTTTTTTTCGTAATAGTCTGAATAAGGTTCTTAAGGAAAGAAAAATTGGAAAAATCGGTAAAAACCATTTAAAAAATCTATGGGATTTTTGTATGAACTCAAGATACCTTCTGTGTTTATGTCTCAAATTTGTATTTTTTCCTAAATTCATATACTTACAAATTTTAGTAGGTACCTACCTACTAGTCAATAAAAAAATCACAAATCGTCATTACTAATCGGACACGATTTTTTTTACATATTGTATAACTAAACCATTACTCACCTATGTTATAAATTACTCTCTCTCTCTCTCTTTCTCTTTCTTCACGGGTTGCCTTACAGCTCCCGAAACCGTGTTACGGTTCCAGGGTACCCATTACATCAACACTAATTTACGTTTCACATTCTTGTCCAAATATTTCATTCAACTTCTAAGGTAGTAAGTAGTAACGTGATGTAAATATTGTGTTGGAACAAATGAAACTCCAAGCACATCTGAAACTTCGAAAATTACTTAATAATTTTAGAGGGCACGTAAAGCCGTCCGCTAATCTTCTAGAAGTGACAACAGGCTGTGGACACTATTATGTTGTTTCTGACCACGCCGCAAAGTATAGGCGGTGATGAGTGTTTGTTTGTTTATTTGTCTAGGTTTTATTTTTAAATAAATAATTGGCCATTAGCAAGTTGAAATCGCGTGGAGAGGGCTTTAGTACCATTTGTTCCGTGAGAACTTTAAGACAGAATTTTTGTTTAGGTTTTCCTGTAAACTATACACGAGGCCCTATATTTCCTACATTTTTCAAAATTTTAAACTCAGTAGTTTCGGATAGGTATAAGGAATGCTCAATTTTCGTATATTTTCTACTATGCCTTTTAGAATTATTTAAAAAATATTTGTATATCTTATAAAGAGCCCTTTCATCCTGTCACGTCATGAGCACTTAAAAAACATTTTTTTACTTTTGAATTTTTCCCCCAAAATCTAAATTCGATTATTTACGCTATAGATACGTCCGTGATGGGTCATCAAACATTGCATATGTACCAAAATTCAACCTTTTTCGTCTAGAAGATTCGGAGAAAATAAGCAGTGACATACGGACACAAAAGTGGTCCTATAAGAGTTTCGATTTTTCATCGGATGCACGAATCTTTACATCTAGGTATAGGTACCGGGACGGTTCTTGAGCGGTGGTCGTTAGATGCGCAGAGCACTATTTTTGGGTCTGCTTGACGGTATGAGGTATTAATATAAATTTTACCAGCAGTAAAAAGCAATCGTAAAAACAAACACCAATAAATCAATTATAATAAATATACAAGTTATATTGCACTCGAATTACATATGCGCAAACATTCCCCCACTTTTTTAGGTACCTATACTTAGTGCAATTTTATTTTCAGAATCCACTAGTGGAACCTATTATAACGCCACGATTTGCCGTCAGTTGTAACAGAGAGTTACTTACAAAACTAGGTGATCTTGCAGAAAAGTACGACTGCAGAATACAGGCAAGTAAAATAATTAGTACGGGATCCGGAATGCTCGTCCTCGATCCTGACGATTCGGAATGTTTCTTAAATTGAGAAAAAATATTGTGTTTTTCAGAGTCATATATCGGAGAATTTGGGTGAAATAGAATGTGTTTTAGAAAACAATAATTATGCTAAATCATACGCGCAAGTTTATGATGTTACTAAAATTTTAACTAAAAAGGTAAATACTCTATTTTATCTATTCTGTGAATCTAGATTTATTTTTCATGTTGTCATTTTTTATCCCGCAAACGGAACGGGGGAGGGGCTTGAAATATATTACAGCCACCTGCCACGGGAAATCTAATTCCTTAAAGTAGGCCGGCCACACATTGTCCGGCATCGCAACGAAAATTACCCATTCCGGCCGCCATAAGATCTATATAGGCGGGCCATTTGCGAATCTGTGGTCAATTTCAGCGCCGGTGATTGGACCAATGGGTGGGCATCTTTACACTATCTTTACGCTGGTGAAACAACAGGCAAAACCTATGAAATATACTAAAATTAAGCCTTATAGCATAAATTTGATATACCTAACGCAATAAGTTTGAATAATGCGAATCTGTTTGTCCTTCCTTCGCGCCTAAACGGATAAATGGATAGGCAGGTTATTTTTGCACATATAGCTGGAGGGCCGGCGTGACATAGGCTATACCTATTACTTATATTCACCCGGGAAAATAGAATATTTAATAAACAACAAAGCGGGGCAGCCCTTGTCTTCCTCTTCCGTTGGATGTGTTCCCTGGCTTTTATTTTTTTAATTTTTTTATTTTTCAGTGCATTATGGCCCATGCAGTACATTTGAGAGATGACGAAATGAAGTTGTTAAGTAGTCGCGGTGTATCTGTCGCTCACTGCCCAGCTTCAAACACAAGACTTATGTCTGGCCTCTGCCCTTTGAAGAAACTTATTGATAACAATATCACTGTTGGCCTTGGAACTGGTATGATTATTTCTACATACATATACACAACTGTTTCGTACTGGGGTAGACAGAGATTAAGGACTTCCACATGCCACGATCCTGCACTATCTCTCTTGTATTCCTCCATTCTGATGATAGCATAATTATGAAGGGAATTGTGAGAAATTGAAAGAGCTATATTAGTTTTTATTCTAATTTCAACAAACAATGGTGCTAAAATTGCTAGGCAACTGGCTGAAAGAGGCTACAGTGAGCCTGAAGATCTAAATAATCTCAAAATGTCTGGCGCAGAAGGCAAGGGGAAACCACTGCACTATTTTTCCCAAGAAAGTTAACCATGGCGAGTCTATACAAGGTGCGTCGCGCTGTGGACTGCCATGACTGCAGATCACGACTGCTCTGTCAAGAGCACTACGACTAAGAAGAAGAAAAGTGAGGGAACACATAGTTAATTATTGATTCCCACCCGTGCCAAAAATGCTACTCCTCTTGCTTCGGAGGCAACGTAAACTTCTTCTAAAAATTACTGATATTTACGTCTTATAAACAAGTGACACATCTAAGTAGGTCCATTAAGTGCAGCAACGGGCATGCCACCTGTCTGTTCAATATGGACAACTGTTACGTACTGGTGTCTCTGGCCACACCTCAAAGTATAAAGGCCTTGAAAATAAAACTATAAAAAGCGACATGCAGAAAACATGTAAATCCAATCGCATTTTACATATAGAAATTATTTCAGATGTAGCAGGCGGAGACAGTGCTTCTATACTGGATGCTATACGACGGGCCATGGATGTGTCTTCACATTTGGAGTTAATTTCTAATCAACAATCATCTATAACATGGAAAGAGGCCTTTTATTTGGCAACTTTGGGAGGCGCTAAAGGTAAATTCTATAGAATTTTAAAATTTCAAACAAAATATCGTTTCATCCTACAACAATAATATTCAAATTAAAATAACTTACTCTTAAAATATGAAAAATATACCCTAATTTTTACTTTACAAATCTACCAAATTCCGTACCTATATCATAGATTAAATTATAATTACGCCTATTATTTGGTACAAAAGGGAGACTTGGTCTTCCGCTGGGTACCCTGGAACCGTAACACGGTTTCGAAGCTGTAAGGCAACCCTATATTGTTATAATTTTTTATATCCCACATCGTTCCGGATGTGTCATTAGAGAAGAACGCGGAGTGAAAAACAATGTTGTGACTAAAATGAAGAAAAGTAGTCTACGTTGGTTTGGACACGTTGAAATAATGAAGGATAAAACATTTGACTAAAAAGGTTTATATGGCTGAAGTGAAAGGAAATGCTGGCAGAGGACGACCTAGGTGTACCTACTTTCATTGAACATATAAAAAATATATTGATCGAAGGCAATATTGAAAGTAGGTACACAATATCGCCGAGCATGTATGAAAGGTCCGGCATCGCACCGAAAATTTCCCATTCCGGCTGCCATAAGATCTAGGCGGGCCCTTTGTTATAGGAATTGGATGAATCTGTGGTCAATTTCGGTGGACCGTACGGCGGCGCGCCGGTGATTGGACCAATGGGCACCTTAAAAGAAGCGAAAGTGGTATGTCAGGATCGTAGCAAATTACATTCGATTGTCTCCGCCTACCCCTCTTGGGATAAAAGGTAAAAATAGATAGATAGATTATATCCCACACTATATCTCTGTACATGGTTTATATTTATTGGTTGCAGCTTTAAACCTAGAAAACAAAATCGGCTCTTTGGAAGTAGGCAAAGAGTTCGACGCACTGATTGTAGACGCTTTCCAAAATGGCGGACAAATTGATCAATACGAGTACACAATTACTACTACTGAAGAGGATTATATTGAGCAATTAGTGCAAAGATTTATCTACTTGGGTGATGACAGAAATATTATTCAAATATTCGTGCGTGGAAGTGAAATTTCCCTCTAATTAACAAGTTGGTAAAAGATGCCATTGTCTGTAACTAACTTATTTCCGTAAAATATAGTAAATAAAAAAGTATCTACTTAAAGTGTACAGAGGAAAAAAGTAGTTGTAGAAAATCCTAGATTTTTAACCTATTTTGGTCAGGATACTATAGTTTATTAAACAAAAAAAAAGGTCACATACTTAGATACCATTCTACTTAGGTTTTATGCAGTGAAAATAAAAAATAAATATATTTTTAATGTTATATTTTATTATATCATTATGTGTTTATAATTTGAATAGACAATAAAGTGCAAATAATGTGAAAATATAAAACTGTTTTTTAATTATTTACGCAAGCAAATACCATATTAATACTTAATTGCAAGTAAAACAGTGCAGGAAGTGCCATTTCACTAAAGCTATGTTCACACGAAAAACTTTTGTACCAAATAATTTTATGTATTGAAATAGTGTAAATACTAGTAGGTATATGTAGTAAACAGTATAATAAAATAGTATTGTGAACAAAGCTTTAGTGAACAGTTGGCCTCTGCCCAGTAGTTATATTTTCATGTCAACTCACAAAATACATAATAAAAGTTGACGAAAACACATCAATATACCTATTGTTAATTTAAATAGATTTAGGCGCCAAATTATAGCTTTGAGATCCAAACATTGAAAACAGTACCTAGTCAAATGCAATATTTAAGGTTCCTTAGCTGTCGGCTATCTTATATCTGTCAAAAATATGGCAGATCTCAATCAATCTTAGAAAAATTAGTTTATTTATACAACATCTTCAACTCAAATTGTTGATAGGTATTATTTTAAATGGGATTAAGACATATTTTTATTATTTAGGGTTCTAAACAGCCGTAGTTTTTAAAACAAACAACATTATTGCGTTTTAAAAACTATGGCAATTTAGAACTCTTAATAATGAAACTATGGCTTAATCCAATTTAAAATAATAACTAGATTTCCAGGATTAACAGAGATTTGCGATATTTTTGAGAGATGACTGAGAGCAACAGTCCTTAAGAGAATACTTATAAGTTATATCGGTGGAATGAAAACCTATTCTGGGTCTTTTATGACATGTGGATGTTTGTGAGCAAAAACTAAAGAACATATTAAAATGTTATTCAAACCACAGAATAAACTATCTCTATTCGTCGATAAATTATGTTATAATATAATAATAATAAGAACAGTCTTATGAAATCAAAACTATCTAGATTTAGAGTTAATTTTATTGTACATTTTATTTAATACCTATATTTCAAAATGTTAATAAAAACTGGTTTATTTTTATTAATGGTTGTTAATATTATTTAAAATACAAAAAATAAGAATATTTAACCTAATATCTCAATTGCGTTGAAGCGAAATAATATAATTACAGCAAATGTTTCTATGAACTTGGACATAGCTTTAATATTAACAAACCTATTTTATAACTTCAACATTAAAGAATCATCATCTCATCGAAGTAGAGAACGACTTTCAATATATTTCTATAGTAAATAAACAGTATAAATAATAGTTTTATTAAAACTTCTGAACAAAGACTGTAAATATGTTCAACAATACAACCTACCTCTACTGCCGCCCTATTCCGTACATATGTTGCTAACGAATCTGTGGAGGGTTACCAACACGTGTTTGTTATCAACAGAGATCCGGAATATGGGTGATGAAATGACTCATATAGATGGTCATACACTAGTTCAATGAACACAGGTACTTGGAGAACAAATCCAAGAAATGCAAGCCACGTTAGTTAATAAATATTATTTACTAACTATTCTTATAAAATATAACATAAGTATGGCGACTCAATGCAGTCACTAAACTAGGTACATTGAGCTTCCTTAGGCATTTCATAGTTGTATCGGTGTAAAAATTAAATTAAATAAACCAATATACGTCTCTATCTTTCTAAATGTCAAAATTTTAAATACTATTTAATTTTAAATTTAGCAACGTACTGCAAAGCTAATTTAAACTGTATATAAATAGTATATACATGAAAACCTGCTAATTTTTAACATTAATCAGTCCTTAACTACAACTATATCATAAACGAACAATATTAAAAACAGTTAAGTGTTCAAAATATTAAAAAAACCTACTTCCTAAAGATTATAATGTATTTTTATAAATGTTTTCTTGCATTTGTTCCTTTCGCGTTAACAATATTAAAATTTGAGTACATCAAGTCAATTGAATTATATTAACAGTCTTAACAATGTGCCAAATTAATGTGCATATAGTATATTAGTGTAATAACATATATATAACATATATATATGTATACATTACATATATGTAATAGTAACGAAATGAGGCACTATTCCTCAAAAAGATAACAAATTACTATAATCCATTATCAAATATTTTAATTAATATAGTCAATAATAAATAACCTTCCAAGTCAAAAAGTATATATTTGAGATTACAAAATTAATTCGTTTAACTTTTGACAACTCTAGCACCTGTCACAATTTAAATACTTAGTAAAAAATGTATAGTACAGAGAAATTTCTGATTGTATTTGCTCTATCACTTAGAAGATTATTTTAATTTAAAAAAACTACAATGACCTACAAAAAATTTGTATCAGATAAATTCAGTCAGTCTTTAATTACAATTCTGAATTTGGCGAAAATGTGTCATGTCCGAAATCAATAGAATTAAACCCTGATATGAGACAATGCATAGACTTGCCTCTACAAATAGATATCAATATACATTTCTTTTGGACGTGTGTTATGTCAACAGTATTATGTACAAATTACAATAATTGAACAAAATTCTTAAATATAAATTAAATCTATACATTATGAAAGTTTATACAGGAATGTTTCAAGAACGATTCTATTAGTAAATAATAAGTCGCAAAACTAATTCGAAATCAGTTTGAAGCTCATTTAATAAATAAAATGGCACAACATAAAATAATATTGATAACCACATTCAATTCAACTAGTTCATAAATACTAAACAATACATTTTGTTCATCAGATCACGTTAAGCCTTTGGTGAATTTTCATAAAAAAATCTTAAATCAATAAATTGGAAAAAAATATGATAATTAAACCCTGTGAATACACGCAAGCAATAAATATTAGTAAATGCAGAAAAACGCTTTACAATCAGTTCTATATAATAGTTATTTAAATTCAAACTACATTTATGAAAAACCGGTCAAGTGCGAGTCAGACTCGCATACCGAGGATTCCGTATAATCTATTAATATATGATTATAGATAAACTAAGGAGTCTGAGGGAATGGTATTTATTCACCACATTTTTGGGCAACAAGTTAAAAATCAATGCAGTTCAAAATCTTTAAACCAAGCTTTATCAAATCATACCCCACGCGGTGTACAAAACAAAAAAGATATTCTCAATTTGTCCCCTATAAATTTCACAATATATTCTTTCATTGGAAATAGTTGCGAGCAAGTGTATTAAATTTCAAAACAATACCAAATATTTTTTGAGAAATAAAGTAGACCGCCTAATTCTCAGGTTCATTATGGACGAAACCCTAAAAATACATTTTGACAAAAATAACTGTAGGTCGCTACAGCTACTTAATGTCTTCTTTATATAACTAAATTGCCGCATTTTCAAATTTTTTTTTATTTTGAACACAAATAACCTCGCAATTAAATATATAGGTACTAACTATAAAAGAGAGCATAAGTTTTATTTTCAATCGCTCGTGCAGTATTCGCCTGTACCCCACTATCAAGTGTTTGCGTCAGATCAAAACGTAGGTACCTTATTTTTGCGCATTACCTATATAAATTCGAGTATGCCTATTAATTCTTTACAATAACTACTTAAGAAGCCATCTTATAACTGTCAAAAATATGGCAAATCTTAGTTAATCCTGGAAAGGTAAGTTTATTTATACAGCATTTCCTTACCACACAATTGATAGTTATTATTTTTAATTGGATTGAGCCATATTTTCATTATTAAGAGTTCTTTATTTCTAAAATTCAAAAGCAAGGCTCGATTTGGAAACTATGGCTATTTAGAACCCTAAATAGGTAATAATAATATGGCACAATCCAATTTAAAGTTGTGTGGTAAGGAAATGTTGTATAAATAAACTCAACTTTCCAGGATTAACTGAGATTTGGGACATTTTTGACAGATACGAGATGACCTTGACCAACGGTCCTTGTATCATCACTGGTCATATGACAATTTCATCTTTCTAAACGATTGTAAGAAAAATTGGAAATCTTGTTGAAATAATAATAATAATCAAATAATAATGCATCAATAACTCTGATTATACAAACCCCGCAATAGAACATAATGCGGAATGTTTTCGCGTCTGTCACTTTTACAAAATACCTAGTTGTAAGTGACAAACCTGTACTGTAACTGTCATGTCACCAAGGACCAACGCGCACACATATGCCCATTGTCACCCGAATTTTAAGAAAGTGACAAAACCGTTAGGCCTTATTTTCGACGCGTGACAATACGAATTTGCCTGACCAACCGAATTGTGTTCAGGGAGTGTCTGCACAGACGACTATGACACGTACAGTCAGGGCCATGATATCAATATTTCTTAAATTACTTAAACTAGACTGCTCTACTTAGATATCAACAGCCGCGACTGTACTGTACCCGGCCGAAATTAATACACATCGGGCTTTAAAAAGAGACTTGGCGCCGTAAGATAGAAACGAATTTCTTGGTATGGCCATAAAACAATAACATAAGCAATATATACGGGGAACTTGCTTTTGTCCTTTTGAACGGATATAAAATTATAAGGCGATGTTTATATTGTTGTTCTAGCACAAATTACGAAGATTGACATTTTTTGAATTATTTGCTTCGCTCTAAACGTATAACGCATTTGAAATAAAAGCTACAATACTTTTGTTATTGTTTTGTGACCAAACCAGCAGTGCTAACACGACCACACGATAATATATAATCTTTATCACGTGATCCCTAGTATACAAGTCCTCTAGAGACCACGTGACTAATATCATAAATCGATACAGCAGATTACATCGTGTGGTCGTGCTAGGCACTGCTAAGTCTCTTTCTGTCGTCCGATGTGCATTAGTTTCGGGCGGGTAGACAGAACGTGTTAAAACTCGTAATGATAATCCCTGTATCGAAGGTCAGCCGCGGGTCAGGCGGTCACTTTACGAGACTGGAGAGTGAGCGGGATTTCAGTGTCGGAGTGTGTGAAGGGTCGACAGGCGCCACCGTTCCCGCACAGCGCGCCCTTGACGCGCCTGGACCTACGACGCGAGCTCCTACGCTCTGCACCTACATTGTGAACAAAAAGCAGATCACAGACTGTCTTGAGGCCTCTTTCCCCCACGAACCAACTCGGCAACCAAGTAGTTGGACCGTGTGTGTGCAAAAATACTGTAAAGGCGGCATAATCTGTCGAATAAAACGAGACAAAAGTAAAGTTCAGACTATTGTCTCGCTCTATTCGACGGCTTATCCCGCCAATGGATCACTCCCTTTAAACTAAATTGTTATCTGGCTTCTTTCAATTTGAAATTAAATATATGGATAACACACACATACTAGTTGGTCGCCGAGTTGGTCCATGGGGTAGAAACCGTCCCGAGTAATCAACAGTGCCCGGCAGATAATACCCATCAGAGCATTAGAAAGAGCAATAACAACGTCACATGTATATGACGATGTACAATACCGATGTATTTCAAGCCCGATGGATATAATATTCTGCCGGGTACTGGTCTAATACATGCAGTTCTTGACGTTCGCGTTGGTTGCTTATTTTGAAGAGAGCTGCACATATTAGTATTTCTTATATTATTTTGTGGCAGCTAAGAGCAGCACTGAGTTGCTAACACGATATTGGTGTGTAATCTGTCGATATGTAATATAGGTTTGTAGGAAGTAATTTTGTGAAATATGAAACTGAAGCGAAATGTCAAATGGGACGATAATTTAAATTTTTTGGATAGATACCAAATTCCAAAACTGTTTGGAGATAATATAATAGTCTGATACAAAGCTTATATAAGAAAAAAAATATTCTATCCGCTTGGAATAATACGAAAATTTACTACAAATACAAACGAACCAATGTAATTGTTCTTTGAAAGATTGTATGTATTAAAAATGACTGTTTAAATTTGACAGTTTATCATTGAGCGTGAATTTTTGTAGGTCGCAAGGAACTCGTTCTAGCAACTCAGTGCTGTTTTTAGATTTATTTAGGCTGGCTTTCCCCCAGCCCCCGAATACGAATCTTTGTTGCAAACGAAAAGTCATAGTGACCAGGCTACGATTCCACATCCGGTCATGGCGCCGAACGCACGCGTTTTCATCATGGCGTGATGTGGAATCCGGTTTATTCACGGCCGCGCTGTGATGGTTGTGATTAGTCAGTGATTAATAAGACATTCGGCGGCATAATCTTAGCCACCGATTTATCGGCTTACTATTGCACAACATTAAACACTGGAGACTGGCAGAATTGCGACGAAAGTCAGCACTGTTGCCATATATCAAACCATGCTACATTGACGTACTAAAAAGAGCGAGCGAGTGACATATGATATATGACTTTTGTTTAGCTCTATTCGATAGTTTAGTACGCCAGCGTGACCGGTGACTATCACTTTTCGTTAGCAACCGAGATACGTAATATGCGAGGTAAAGATCCACCAATAGGATTGCTTTACTTTCCTAAACACGCAATCTTGAATTGGTTTCACAGCTCTGATGGAAAGCCAGCCTTAATATGGACATACACCAAATCCATAAGATTTATATATGTATATTCTCCCAGCAATATTTAGATCGTTTGTTTCTGTGATATGCCTTTTAAAACTTAAAAGTCACACAGTAATATATAAATAAACTATATAGATCTCATTTCAGTTTTGGTGGAGGTATGCCCTAATCTGCAATCAGTCTGTACAATCAAACAATAACATCCCACCGTACATTACTTTTCAAATGTCACAGTCTAAATATTGTCGGTCCATTAAGGCGCGAAATAATTAAGAATTCACAAAACACAGAAAAGTAATGCAAACGTATGTGATACAACCATTTAATTTAGTATGGCAATGGCAGCACTGCTTTTAGTTTTATAAAATATTAAATTACAAAATAACTGACACATTTTGAAATTATTTAAAACAACGTATTAATAAATGAGACAGTGCTGCCATTAAAATATTGCTAAACATCGAAAGCAAAAGCAATTCCTAACAATAATAAAATTTACATTGTAGAGCATACAATTTTTACAACAGCCAACTCGTAATTCTGCTCCATAATAATAATAAAAACGTACAATATGCATTAATAACATTTATATACACATGCATAATATGTATTGCAAATGTGTATATACATGCAAAAATGCATCTAATGCATATATAAAATATTAAATATGCAAAACATGACAAAATTTGAAGCTAATATAAAAACCTGTGATCTTGCTAACATTCAAATGTTCATGAATAACAAAAAAAATCGAGACATGTGGACGTGTAAGTGCATATGATTGCATTACATGTTAAAAATGCATCTTGATAAAAAAACAGTTAGAAAGTGAAAGAGATAATGTCCCATAGAGATAAAGCGAGACAAAAAGACCGCGACGCTTCTCTTTGTTCTGCTTTGTCACTACGGGAAATTATATCTTTCTCTTTCTATCTATGATTTTAGAGAGATTCTTTCTACACCGTTATGCTCGGACGGATAGACCGATCAACTGGAGGTATACAATAATTCCCTCGACCTTAAAATATGATAAAAGGACGGGGGAATTAATGTCAAGGTTATACAAAAAACATCTTATTGATTGTACTATGTAGACGTAATAGAGTAAACTCTTGGACTTTGAAAATGTGTCTCAATGGCACTTTTATTTCTATTTACTTTACAATGACAGAGACCGAGCTCTATATTTTTATAGCGCCGTCTCTCTCATTCATACAGTCTTAGTTTACTAAATATGGATAAAAAAATAACGACTCGTTGAACATCCTACGAATTATAAGAGAAATAAATGATTTCAAATGCAGGAATACAACACACAATATAGAGAAACAAAATGTTAGTACAAAACAGTGGCATGCATAACACCAAACACGTGGACAATGAATATTAACAACATAGAAATGTATATACAAGTAGCGTGCATGATTCATACCGGACAACAATGGCGGTAGTTTCTATTCTCCATATTGTATTTTAAATTTATATTTATTTAAATATATTAAAACGTTATTACATAAGTAATTTAACGACTGCAAATAAAATTTGAGATATACCTGAAGTTGCCCAAAGGTTTTGACAAAAAACGAACTTTTTTTGCGATACTTACTTCTCTTGCATCGCCCCTTTGGATATGGACACACAACTATAGTTCAAAAGCTCGAATGTAGAAAATTCGATTTGTCTGTCAAATATTTTCGGTCCGATACTTCGAGCGATGCGTCGGTAGATATTTCACAATAAGGACCTTTATTCCGACTAGAAAAGAGCAGGGGAAATTGTATGTACCTTTATACCGAAAAGAATTCACATGTAGGTTGGGTTTTTTTAAACAAAGTTGAAAAAATTCAGGATAGGCATCCGGCAAAACAACCCAAGGAGAATAGAAACGCGCCCCAGCACCTCCCAGCACCGTTGATCCAAGCGACACAAACGATCACAGTACCACAACAACGGCTCAAAACAAAAACTCTAAGCAGGCGACAAGTAGGTAGAGGGCCGTGCTCTCTTCGGGGAGCGGCGGGGCTGGCATGGCGCGGGGTATGTCCGCGGGGGTAAGGGGCGGCGTACCGGCGCGCGGTCGCGGCGTCTCGAGCGAAGCGGCGGGCTGCAGGAACCACTCGGACCGTGTGCGCATGCGCGCGCGCTGCCGCTCGTGCACCTACACACCAGCTAGCTCTCAACCGCTCTCACTTTCACTTAAGTGTATGACATAGGCAAAATGGAAAATTTTCCATTAAATTGTTTCAGTAGTACTAACTAATAAATAAAGTGTGTTTATTCGTTGTTTGTTCTTCTTTCACGTCAAAACAGAGTAACGGTTCGAGGTTATTTCTTGCATAGAGATAGTTGTAGGGCCGGAGTGACAGGCTACACTTTATATCCCGGAAATCCTTTGAGATAAATTAATATGCACAAGCTAGTAATCAATATATTTAGTTCCAAAAATTATATAATATAAAGTTGATCAATCTTATATATGCAATCAATTTACAGAATACCACAATAATTAGGCTATTAGTTGATTTAAATAATTTTATATTATGACATATATCATGCGATGGACTCCATAGATATGATACAAAGACAATTTGCAAAAATCATATTTATGTTCGAAAGTAAAGTGTAAAAAACCTAAAATCCATTGATTTTACGAGGGCATATCGAAAGCGAGGGGCGCGCTATTAGCCAGCAACGACTTTATTTTTGCCTATGTCATATCCTTAGCTAGGTACCTCGACTGGATACGGTTCATTGCATGGGAAGGATCCAGAGAACAACTTGAAACTTTAAAAACTTTATGAATCTAAGCCAAAATCGGTTCAGTGTCTATATTAAAAACATATTTTATTAGTATCAAATACTTAAGCATAAATATTAAGCTCACAAATTAAGTACAAACTATACTACAAACACATACATTATTCTATTCCATTGTTAGTTAAACATTTTGAGACAATAAAATAAAGACGGATGAATGTTACATTGATATTAGTAACTTAATTAGTGGAATGATAAGAAATCACTTATTTAAAAAATGAGTATGAATGAAACAAATTATAGGAAACATCTAAAACAAACTAGGTAAACCACGGATTTTTTATCTAACAGATCTAATAAATCGGCAATATAAAAACCGGTATTTCAATTTGTGCGCATTAGTGCTATTCTTCCACCAAATAGTGCTGTTTTTAGGCAGTGATCTAAAGTGAGCTAAAAAGGTACAAAAATGGCCGGATACTTAATTCATACCAAGCCAAGAACCATTTATAAGATTCGACGCAACCTAGGCGTGTAGCAGAGTATTGCACGATGACAATTAATATAATCAACTCCAAAAGTTCAGATTTCAACAATTCATCAGAATGAAACAATTACTGTCAATTTTTTTTTTTTTATTTTATTTTGCTTATCTTTTTTTAATAAAAAATCGAATTTGGTATGTAAGTATAAACTAAGGTATATTTTTTATACTTTTATTTCAAAGATGAAGTTATTTTTAGCAACTAATTTGTATATTTGTGTTTTATATCCAGTACTTTTTTATAAAATTTTCAGACAGGCGACAAAATAAAGTAGCATTTCTGTCCCGTGGTACGACTCGTTTGTGATAAAAAGTACTACCACGGCCCTTAACGCAGTAATACAAATGAGGTGAGAAATGGGGCAGAATGGCTACTTTACCTAAATGATGACGTCATTTTGTCGTCTGTTGGAATTTATTATAAAAAAACTACTGCACAAAAAACAAAAATATTCAAATTCGTTTCTTATAATAGCTTTACCGTTGAAATAAAAATATAAAGAGCATATCTTAATTTTTACTTTACATTACATATTTACTTTATGTTACATTAAAATATTAATACTAAATTATTTATTCAGTTTTCACATATTTTTCATTAAAACAATAAAAATAAAATGTGACATTGTGATCTTTACTCAAATACGTTTAAAGTCGATTATTAAATTGTCAAAACAAAATGCTCTGCTCTGCTCTCCAGCAGGTCTGCCCAGTCCCTAAATTATAAAAACTAACTAAATTGAGATAACAGAACATTGGTGTCTCATAGAATGTTTGCTCTAACCGAACTACAATTTAATATTGATCAATCAAACAGAACATGAAATTAGTCTAATGACGTTCAAATAAAAACAACTAAAAAACACATTCATTTATACATGACTGTTGCCAATTAAACACAATTTATACTAGAATTTGAAGAAAAAGAAGGTAGGTTTAACAGCATAAATCGAAAGATTTTTTATTATTTATTTATCACAACTATACCTAAGTTTTCAATAATAGAAATTATATCACTATTAATTTTCTTCATTTGTAGTTTATATACCGTCATATAAGAAACAAAGTAGATAGATTTTAGATTATTCAGTTAAGTATTATTTTAAGAATAGAATGACCTTCTTAGAACTTTAATTGGCAATAGCGTATTATTTTTCTTTTACATGAAAACAAAAAATCAGACATGCAGTTTTATTACATAAGAACATTAACCAACAGTAAACAAATATAGATTTCTCATCAAATATAATTCGAAATTTTATACACTATGTTATACACCTTGCACACTGATCGATGAACCTAAGGTGGTATTTATTTTAAAAATTTTAATAAAGGTATAAGTATATATTTATATTATTTTGAAATATTTTTAAAAATCAAATAAAACGTTTACTAATAAGCACAAAGTTTCTTTCATTTCATATCAGCAATCGAATAACGCAATCGGAATGCTTCTGAAATGGACGGCGTCCTTTGATAGAAGCAAAATAGGACTATACTCTAAGCGGCCGCCAGTGTTTGAGAACATTTTGTAACTTTAGTGAAAAAACTGCTAGTAATAGGGTAAACCGCCATGTGTTAACGGATCAGTATATGAGGTTATTAACAAGGTGTAAGTTACTTTTAATTTATAAAAAAAGGGAAGATATCAAATATATTATTTACTCTTGGCATAGTGTTCTCTATCTAAGACAGAAAATCGACATGGGAAATCACAGCAGACACTAGGGGTGGATATCCAGAAAAATCACCATCACTTATAGAAACGCGCGTCCCTTCGTGAGCGCTAGAATTTAAAAACAGTCATATTTCACTCGTCCAAAATTCAAATTGACAATTTTGCTATCTTTTTCTGTCTAACCCGCTTACCTGGGGTAAGTAAGATAAGCTCTTGGTGCTCTCAGCGTATTTATTGATGACGCGCAGTTCTTCTAATGTCATATGGGGGCTGGAGTTGCTGCGTGAAGACTGCGATGATGAACTCACGGACACCTGGAATCCAAGTAAGCCACGAATACAAACAAAACCGTTAATTTGTTTCTTGTATGATTTTTTGACAAAGTTATGACTAAACAATGTTGTCTCCTGATACTGAAAGACTGATTTTATTCATATATATTTATAAAAGTGGAAAATAAATCAAGTTGATCCGTTGTTTTGATGTGAAAGTAGGACAAACAAGCACACTTTCGCATTTATAATATGTATTAGTTTGACCCGGCAGACGTTGTCCTGCCCAAAAGTTGGCTAGCCTGTTATTTACTCCTACTCCAACCCCTACCACTACCCCTACTCCAACTCCTACCGCTACCCCTACCACTACCATACCGCTACTCGATTGAAATCAAAACTTAAAGCATTAAAACAAAACGATTTGACAGTTGAATTTTTGTTTCTGTCATCAACCCGTTCTGAAATCAAAAAAGTCGTTCCATAGAAAATGTATGAGAAAATGTTTTTTTCTTTATAATTTTTTTTTCGTGCATATTGTAATAGTTATTCTGCTATTCGGGACGGAGACAAATACAACAAATCAAAAACCATGAAAATTGGTCCAGCCGTTCTCGAGTTACAAGTGTGCAGGATAACTCCCTTAAGTTGAGTACCCAGTAGGGGGGACCAACTGCTTCCTTGGCGCACCCCTGAGACAATGCCGGCGCGAAGTGGGAAACCCCAGCGTCTCCCGAGCCTCCGGCTCTGTGGACACCACTCACCAGCCGTACGAGCCATGTAGAATGAATCTCAGTACGTAGGCAAAATCTCAGTTAGAAAGAGAAAGGTATAATTTCCCGTAGTGACAAAGCAGGACAAAAAGTAGTAGAGCGGGAACTGCTCGCACGGCAGTGATAATAATAGATAGGACGTCTTCAAGCTGTCAAATGGCACAGTATTCGATATCCTTGATCCGACCAACGGTACAAATTCGATCGTCAGGCTTTGGGTACTCTGGCTACGTACCTTGAAGACGCTCTCCTCCAACGATATCGACAATCGCGTACAGGAATCTAACAGGCTGTGCTCCGGTATGACTCCCAGACCAAGAACCCCACCGGCACCGCCCGACACACCGCCGCCAAGAGCTGGCATAGATTGGCATTCTTCAGACTTTGATAAACCTGCAAACAATATTGATTTCGCATTTATAATTAACATCCTAATTATAAATGCGAAATTGTGTTTGTTTGTCCTTCTTTCATGCCAAAAGGGAACAACTGTATGACTGGCAAGTTTTCGCAAAAATTTTTTTTTTTTTTTTCTTCACGGGTTGCTTTTACAACAGCTCCCGAAACCGTGTTACGGTTCTAGGGTACCCAGCGGAAGACCTAGTCTCCCTCGTTTAGCCGATGGTATTTGTGAGGCTATATCTAACGAGTGGCTAGTTCTGTTGAGATATATTTAGATGGAAAAGCCTCTAAGTGTGGTTTGTTGGATTATGTACATAAGTTTTTAATTAAAAAACCCATTGGTACATGGCCGGGATCCGGGGTCTGTCTAGTAAATACCAGACGTCTTACCCACTCGGCCACCGACGTTTTTTTTTTTGCTTTGCATACAATTTAGTCGAGTGCTTAATTGAGTTATAGATACAAAGCACATAACAAATTGTCTTTTAAAGCAAAGTAAGCAAATACACTCTTGCGAAGTCATCATACCCATACAATTTAGAAACAAATATTAGTCTGACAATTTTATTTTAGAATGGACTACATTTAATTTTTTTAATCACCCATTTTTATTACTTTAATTAAAAATATATTAAAAAATAAGATACACGTATTTTTTTATTTTATTTTTGGTTGAGTTTTTATATTTTTAATTTAATTTTGAATTTTTATAAATACTGAGGACTTATAAACTAAAAACCTTAGCAAGGACTAAAAATAAGAAATATAAACTGCCACCCAAAGAAAGTGACAGATAGTGTCAGTCAAGCCACAGAGTATACGTTATAGAAATGCAAAGAGTATAATATACTGTAGGAAATGTCCCGTGTTCCGAATAGGTGTTGCCGTAGCCGGAACTCAAATCGCCTACAACATTATTCATAATACTAATACTAAATACTAGCTTTTGTCCGCGGTTTCACTCGTAAATATATTTCCTGTGATAGCTCATTCGAAACTAGCAAAACTTCCAAAAAAATGTTATAGAAGAAGTATTTTTATAATTATATTTAAAGAATAATTATTAATTTAGCTTCAAATGGAATAAAAATGGGTAAAATTAATAGAAGGCGACACCTGAGCTCAATAACTAACAACTCAGCCAACAGACATTAGTATTTTTAAATTAGAGGGTTAGCACAGATTAGGGCACCTATTAATCCTTATTTTTCAATATTTCAGTATATACTCTCGAAAATTAAAGGATATATAAAATAAAAAAATGAAAAATAAGCTTTTTAGCATGTAATCTCCAAACGGTTTTCGAATTTTGGTACCTTACGAAAAATGAAATGTTGTGAATTATAATAATTAATTATAATTTCTGTAAAAAATTTCAAATATTATTTATATTAAGTCTTATAAATGGTATCATTTATCTAACAATCTATACTAATATTAAAAAGAGCTAATTTTTGTATATAGAAAGTAATCTCGGAAACTACTGATCTGATTAAAAAAAATATTTTCACCAATATTTAGAATGGCCATCAGGGTGGACATAGGCTACATATTATCCCGTTAAGGGGAGGAACGAATAATTTCAACTGAAGTTCCCGAATTTTACGAATGCTATGAACATACAATTTGGGCATCGAAAACTAGAGGATTTTATCTAGTATTGTGTAGGATGAAAACATGATTGATGAAAATTTTCTCGAGAACTTAATTTTTTGAAATCACCTCTTCAAAAACACTTTTTTAGTCATACGAATTTTACGAATGCTATGAACATACAATTTGGGCATCGAAAACTAGAGGATTTTATCTAGTATTGTGTAGGATGAAAACATGATTGGTGAACATTTTCTCGATAACTTAATTTTTTGAAATCACCTCTTCAAAAACACTTTTTTAGTCATACGACCATACTATGAAGGGAATAAGTTTAAATTTTATACGAATCTGTAGGTAATTTCAGTACCTAGTATTGATTAAGAAGATGTTTCCCTGCATGTGATCGTTTTTTAATAAATTATTTATTTGTAATGTGCCGCTTACGTCATTTATTCCGAGAGGCGATACATTATGCCCTTCTCACTTCTGCAGCAAGAACGGACAAAGCGCCGTCGTTGTCTTGCATGATGTGATCGTTGCGCCCGAACCACGAGTTTAGGGCATGGCTTACGATTAGAAATTTCTGAGTCGTTCCTCGTTTTAAAATAAAATAGTGGAGATCAATTTTATAATAAATCTTCTCTCTCAGGCGTTACGGTATATTCTATTTCCACGCCGGTGAAACCGTGGGCAAAAGATAGTGTCATAATAAACTACATAACTGAATCTCAATAAAAACTCACCAAAATAGTTATTTAAAATATAAGTAATGCAAAATGTTCATGGCGCAATTAAAAACTTAAACGATTTTCTTTCAATTGACCTGCGGAAATAGAATTCAGCTTAGTAAAATCGCCGGAAAATAATTTTTTGCTACTCTTGTAATATCATAATTCAAATTCGTGGACCATGTTTTGGATACAAGAGGATTTTGTACCGAAAAATCACGATTGTGGCTTGTGGAGATCTTCAATCTCTGTCCATCCCAAAAGAGATCACACATAAGAATATATTTGTATGGAAAGGCCAAGACTTACCTTCTAAATTGAATTTGTTTCCCCAACGATCGCATTCACACTGAAGCCAAGTTTTACCAGCTTCCAGAGAAAATTGTCCTGAAATTGTTAACAATTTATATTTTTAACTACTTATAACAACTTTTTTTTTAAATAACATAATTAAAGGTTAAAATTAAATAAAAGGCAAATTTAGTTTTTCGTGCATGGGCCAATCAATGTAATTGTATTGGGAAATAGATAATATACTTAATGGGTTATTTTTAATTGCACTTTTATAACCGCACATAAACCCACCCTGGGCAGAGCCCGTACGACCTTTCACGTAGGGGTAGGACAATACGATAATAATATTATGAGATAAGTATTTTGCTGTGCAGTCAGTATTTTTGTTGGGAAATGGGCATTTTTTATTATACAAAAAGTAGATTTTTTGATTTGCAGTTAAATACTATCCATAATTTAATTTTGAAAGAATGTTGAGTGTCATGCATGTATGACACACTAATGCAAACTATCGGTCCAGATACAGATTAGATCACGACCTATATTTGTTTGCAGCTTTAGTAATTAATACAAACGACCCGCCACCGGCTTCGAATTTTTGAAATGTGACACGAGAATTTATCCCGAAATATTTCTGGCCCTCCAACTATTGCTGTGCAAAAAATCACGTCGATCCGTTGCTCTGTTCTGACGTGAAATAAACACAAATAAACAAACAAACAAACTTTAATATTAGTTAAGAACTTAGGATTAGAATAAAGCCCCCTGCCGCGTCTGTATGTAGTCTGTCTGTGCCCGAAAACCTACTGATCGGATTTTGTTGCTGTTTCACCAATAGATCGATGGTTTCAAGAAGAAGATTTACGAGTATTAAACATGAACCTATCATGTTTAGGAGCTGAGCATTTACAGTATCAATGAATCAAGTCGGGAAATAGAGAAAACTCACTGGCATATGCATCCTGGTCGTTGCGATGCCTCGGCGGCGGCGGATCTCTAAAGGAACAAATCCACTCGTCCTTAACTCGCAGAATGCGCCCGGTGACCCGCGCGTAATACTCGTAGTTATCACGACCGAACAGATCGCCAGCGCTGAACTGCTCGATCAGTTGTCGCATTATTCGTGTCGCCACCTTTATTGAGAGATTCGATATTTATTATAGGAAAAACAATCGGGTCGACAACATATATGCGCAAACTTCGAGCAATCACTTTATTACATAACAATGAATCACAATTAACAACATTTCATTTTATATTTATAATTTTAATTTAATTTTATATAATTCTAAAAAAAATGTACGAAATAACTGTGCTGCCCTGGCCAATCCTGGTGAGCTTGACAACAAAAAAGATAATATGCCAAAGTAGATGTCAAAAAAGGTGTTTTTTAAATTTAATTTTTTAAATAATTATAGTCAAGTTCCGTATTAATTAAATAATTGATAGAAAAAGTTGAAAAGAGAATCGTTTGCATTGCACGAGTATTATGTGTGGATTACTAATAACATAATCAAGAGGTGCCTCCTTAAAAAACGACGTTGCAACTTAAATATTTCAAAGCAAATAAAATATAATTTAAACGATACCACTACATGTATGTACACAAATTATAAAAGCTCACAAATAGTGAAGAATGTGGTATAGATTGTAAACATTAATCAATATTAAATCCTGACGCCTGGATCACACTATGGTAGGCAGAGACTAAACACATGCATGTGCTATGTTCCTAAAACACCTGTCATTTGTGATATAATTGATTTAAAAATGTCCCCCGGAACCGCGTTACCGGCCCAGCGAAACACATAAGTTTTTAGCCGATGATATTATTTGAGGCCAACAAGATCTTCAGTTGAGATATGCTGAGATCGAAAAGCCTGTTTAAACTCTTTAGTATGACTAATGACACATACCCATAAAATAAACATATGATCTAAGGTTACAACATTGTCAAGATTAAATTAAATGAGTCACATCCGCCTTAAAAAATTAAAAAAACTATCTACATCCCACTAATATTATAAACGCGAAAGTTTGTATGGATGTATGCATGTTTGTTACTCAATCACGCCAGAATGGCTGAACGGATCTGGATGAAATTTGGCACAGAGATAGATTATAGTCTGGAATAGCACTACTTTTTATCCCGGAAAAATGTATGGTTCCCGTGGGATAGATTTGTTTTTGCTATTCACGGGATCGACATGATTTTTTGCATAGTGGTAGTTTAGGGGTCAAATGGCAAATTACAGCCACGAGATTACTTCTTTTGGATCTATTTCCATGCGGGTGAAATCGCGGACAGAATTTAGGGGTCAGAGAATGACAAAGGCTATTTTTTTACCGCAAAAGCGGGCGGGGAAGGGGCAAATTACAGCCACGGGATTATTTCTTTTTGGATCTATTTCCACGCGGGTGAAACCGCGGACAGAAGCTTGTATATTATAATTATGTATATGAATGAGTCACATTGTTATCATTCATTTACATTAATAATCCAACAAACTGAAATAAGACTATTTTTAGAGGAGCAGGCCTGATAAGAAAACTAGAGCATTACAAATGTATATGTGGAGTTAAAAAATAATTCGTCATTTCTATTAAAATGAAAGTTGTTTCATTGTAAAATTTATTTCGCAATGTTAACACAATTACGACTATTGAGCATTCATGAAAATCTAAGGATATATTTTACTTTTTATTAATTTTGTCATTTTCTACTTTTTATACAATTTTCACTTTAAGACTGCAGTATTATTCCCCGTCGGTGGTCGAGTGGGTAAAACGTTGGCTCACAACTGACAAGTCGCGGGTTCGATCCCCACATCCGACCATGAACCAATGGGTTTTTATAATAAAAAATCTATCTACATTATCCGACAAACCGTACAAAGAGGCTTTTCCACCTGCTGGCCACTCGTTAAGTATAGCCTCAAAAAAAAATCTTCGGCTAAGTGAGGAATTTAGTCTTCCGCTGGGTACCCTGCAGGGGCCAGCTACGGTCCCCGGAAGCTGTAAGGCAACCCGTGAAGATTTTTTTTTATTCCCCCAAATCAATAATACTTTTAAGGCGACTTATTATTGTTGTACAAACATATATACATACTTTCACGTTTTTTATTGCTTTCTATATGGACAGGCAGAGAGCGCCCCTTTCCTTGATCCATCCATTTTCTCTAACTTCAACCACATGCATAATACTACTACATTATAGCAGTTCATAAAAATGCACGTCGAGATGTAGTGTTATTTCTACTGTTCGTTAAATAATGAAAAAGATAAGAGTGGCTATATGATTATTAATTACATATAATCCATACTAATATTATAAATGCGAAAGTAACTCTGTCTGTTAAACATTTACGGATAAACCACTGAACCGATTTTGATCAAATTTAATACGGAGAAAGATTGAGCCCTTGGGAAGGACATACTATATACTTATTTTTTATTCCACCCCTCTAAGGGACTATAATAGGGGATGAAAGTAAATTTAGACGTCCAAAATTTAATTACGTCACTTCATACATCTACAATCCAGCTGTAAAATTACAGTTTGGATGCAGTTTATGTGCATTGTGCAGTTTATGTAACTGCATCGAAACTGGTAATCAAATACGCAGTCCGCTTGCAATCAGTTTCTGTCCGCCGTTAGCTGCACATAAACTGCATCCAAATTGCAATTTTGCAGCTAGATTGCAGTTGAAGTGCAGACCTTCTGAATAGACCCTAATTCAGCAAAATAAACGTCACTACTTTAATTTAAAAAACATAGTAACCTTTAAGTTTAAGCTTCATGCTACCATTGAATAAAGTACAAAAATAATATAACTAAAAATAATAGTAATAGCTAAAAATGCGTTCTTTCATTTGTGCCATACTTACAGATACTTCAGCCTTTAGCCGCATGTTTTACAAAATTTGTATTAACTTAATAAGCTATTTACAATTCTTACATATTTATACACTATTAGGTAATTTTAAATACATCACAATTTGTGTTATTAAACAACTATTAAAAAATCAACACACGAAAAGAGTCCATTTGGGTCCCGCGTTAAAAAATAATCAATTAAAGTCACTCCAGTTTAGTCACGTCTGAGCTATACAATTTTTTAGCCCTTATTTTAATAGAGACATTGTTAAAAATACTATAAAGGCTGTGATGGTTTTCTATCTATCTATCATCACACCTTTTATCCCAATAGGAGTAGGCAGAGACAATCGATTGCCATTTTCTACGATCCTGACATACCTGTTACATACATTTCTAAAATTGACAATCCTTGAAAATTGACAATCCTAACTAATATTAAAAATGCGAAAGTGTGTTTGTTGAACTCAAAACTACTGGGCCAATTTGGATTATAAAGCTACATTATTCCGAACATACGAGAACAAATACGGGATTCCCTATATAGTTAATTTTATTAAATGTGATCTTAACTAAATAGACATCGAATTGCAAAGACAAAATACCAAGGGGCAGTTATATGAAAATTTCAATAAAATAAAGCATATGAATAAACAAGCTGCATTATTATTATTGAACTTGTATTATAACGCATTAATAAGGTATTACCTAGTATTGATAAGATAACTAAGTACTTCATTTTCTCATTGATAGAGGTACCTATTATTATTCTTATCCTGCTATATACTATTTATACGGATTTTGATGCGGTTTTCACGGGTAGATAGGTTCACGAGGAAAGTTTACGAGCATTAAACATGGACTTATCACTATTAGGAGCCGAGCATTAACAACATAAGTGAATCAAGTCGGGAGAAAAGTTAGCCCCAGTTTTCATGGCTTATGCTGTCTAATCCGTCAGAGATATAACAAAATGATGTAGGAAAGATATATAGAGAATAAAATGGTCTACAAAAAAAGTCCACTGTAGCATATATCTATATCTAATAGCTAAGTAGTTATAAGCGTATTTACGTAGGTATTCAAATTATTGTAAACCCACATTGTACCTACTTTGCGAAGCCGGGGGCGGGGTCGCTAGTTTTACATATTAACATTGTGCTAATTACAAAATGTGCCACTCAATTAATTTAGAAAAAATATACAACCCTTTTAATTTGGTGCAATGTACAAGTTATTTGATGGTAACAAGATATTATTTTACTGAATCATATCTTGAAACACATGGCGCTATTAATGACATAGGTACTATCCGATGAGTTGATAGTAATGCCAGGGAGACGAGAAAAATATTGAATTCGGTATGTAAAGTTAAAAGTAAGGTATAGACAGTTTACTTTACCTAAATGATTACGTCACTTTGTCGTCTGTCGGCAAAGCTTTGAAAATGTATTATAAATAAACCGGCCAAATGTGAGTCGGACTCGCTCACGAAGGGTTCCGTACCATTATCTATAAAAACGGCAAAAAAATCACGTTTGTTGTCTGGGAGCCCCCCTTAAATATTTATTTTATTTTAATTTAATTATTTATTTTTAAAATGATTATATCTGTGAATATTTCAAGCGTCTACCGTTATCAATATCGAGCGAAAACGAGCAAAAAATCACGTTTGTTGTATGGGAGCCTTAAATATTTATTTTATTCTGTTTTTTAGTATTTGTTGTTATAGCGGCAACAGAAATACATCTGTGAAAATGTCAACTGTCTAACTATCACGGTTCATGAGATACAGCCTGGTAACAGACAGACGGACGGAATGACGGACGGACAGCGGAGCCTTAGTAATAGGGTATCCGTTTTTTTACCCTTTGGGTACGAAACCCTAAAAAAACTAAAATATTTTTTTTTTTAAATAGCTTAAACCTTTGAAATAAAAAAAAATCAAAAACATACCTTAGACTTTACATACCGAATTGAGCTACAACCTGTACTCATTTTTTACTATGTAATGTATGTAGTTTACGACATGGTTCCTTAATTAAACCCCCCACACATCCCTAATAGACATAATACTCTGTCCATCTGTGGAGGTTTTAAGGAAGTGTATTTCTCTATACTGACTATCCTCTATGTTACAGCCTGTATTATTTTGCAACTATTTATTTAGTCGGGTTATATTGAGTTGACAGCGATAAGGACTCAGTCCTTTTCTCCACAAATCTTTTTTCGTCCATCTAACAATAAAATAGAGCTAAGTGTACTACTATACGTACTTGAATAAAGCTTCTAATCATTATTTGTGTATAAACAAAACTGTGTTGGTTGCTTATCTTATCTTATCTTATCGTATCCAAATCTATACTGACCTTGAATCGTTGAACATCTTCCATGGTGGCAGTTTTACCATCTGACACACACGAGTGGAAGAATGACGGAGCAACTGACACACCCAGGGCCTCTGACGTCATTCCCGTGCCTGAAATTTTACAAAAAAAATACAATTTTAAATACCTTCACGTTTGTTTTAGAAATTGGCAGAAGCAAGGCCAAAAGTAAGTCAGTTCAGATAGCAGGCATGGTAATTCTTTTATGTTCTGTTTGACACAAGTAAGTAAGCGACTATTAAACGCTGAATGGATTGGAGCCTGCTAAAATGTCATCAAGTGGTACAAAATGGTGGCAGTTCTTCATTAAGTTCTGCTATAACAGCCCCCAGAGCACCACTTTTCTCGATCCATTAATTCGATTCATCTGCAAGATACCTACGCAACGTTATATAATTACCATGAGACCATGTGCCATAGTGTTGGACGACCTTTCTTTCAGCTGTCATCCGTCTCAACAGTCCATTTAATTTTGGACACAATAGCATCATACCACACCTTTCTCATCAATATATTTCTCACGTATACATTGCCTCAGTGTACCAAGATTATCTTCCATATATTAATTAGAATTAGAAAGCTTATTTATTATTGCACCTTGCGAAAACCTAAAAAAAACACTACGAATTTACCAATAACGGATTAATAAAACGATTAATCAAATATAAAAAATTGCTTGTATAATGTAACATCGTGTGAGAATGAGAATTATTATTCATTACATATTCGTTACATTGACATGCCAGCGGCCCGGAATTGATTGTAAAACCACGCTACAAGCATTGAATTTATACCGCGAGTTCCGCCTAATCGTGTAATTGGTTTCAGCGCTGGTGCTGTCAAATACTCATACAGTAACGAAATTAATTATCCATTTTTTTTTCAAAATTTCAGAAAAACTACCGAACCAATTAGAACCAAAAAATGTAAGTTAAAAATTATCTGTGGACCAAAAAAGAAACCATCATAATTGGTTAAGCCGTTTCCGCGGCGATAAATCAGTTACTTACACATCTATATATTATAAATAAAGAGGTAAAGAGGACAACATAGGTGTACTTTTTATTGAACATATAAAAAATGAATTGATGATGGCAATATTAAAAGTACACACAATCGCCGAGCATGTATGAAAGGTATGATGAATGTAAAAGAAGCGAAAGAGGTATGTCAGGATCGTAGCAAATGGCATTCGATTGTCTCTGCCTATACCCCTCTTGAGATAAAAGGCGCGATGATAGATAGATATATTTATTTTGTTCGAAAATATCCACGGGCGGATAGCTTGTTACTTTATAAACAGTTTATAAAGAGTTTTTGTCAGAATATGACAGAATAGCCCAAGACATTTCTTCCACTGGTCATTGCCCATTCAGCTCAAAATAATTACACTAATTCACGCGTATTTTAAATTACGCGTCGCGTGGGCCAATGTCTCAATTAATGATGCAACTTTGCGCTGTGTCTGATTATTTAATTTCAAGTTTGTAATCTCTCTGTAACGGTCAGCGCTTTTATTCAAGCGAAATACGTAATTTCGTCGCATCACTTTCATTCTTAGTCTACAAAAAAAATGTAGTAAAAAATCTATGTAGAGCATAATTACCAGCTTTGTCAGCATTAGAGGCCATCACGCGGAACGTTCCGAACAACAGCACTAGAAGTCGTTGTGTGCAAACCGGCAGTGACAGTAACAATCTGGGAAAAATGGAAAAAAAAACCGTCAAATAAAGTTTGTCTGTATGCTCTGTGTGTTTGTGCACACTAATATCCACAATGGCTGAGCTTGGGCTAATATTTTGTTTCATTTCTATGCTATTTTTTTTTAATATTTGACGATTCCGCCAATGTCAAGTATTATAGAAGTCACAGTAACAATATGCCGATGATTAATCGGTTATTTATTTATTTATTTTATTTAGGAAAACAACAGCGTACATTCTTGCAACTTATATACTAAAAATAGATATATTAATAAGGCCAATTAAAGGTTTCCTAGCTAAATAATAGTAAATAATGTACCGAACGTGCCCTGAATTCAATGGTGTGTGTGGGTGTTTGTGTGTATGTGTGTGTGTGCGTGTGTGTAGTTTGTTATTTAATTATACAGATTAGTTTTTGCCTTTTTAGATTTTATTTTATTGTCGAAAACATTTTTTGTGTTATAAACAATTTAAAGTTTTTCCTTGATTCAAAGAATATATCGATATCTTGGAATTCATTGTTATAAGTGCGTACCAGTCTAGATAACACTGAATTCTGTCCATAATTAGTAAAGTGTCGTGGTAAGGCAAACAGCGGCGTGCGCCGAGTACGTCGCCCGGGCGCGCAAAGGGATATCCCCGCCAGCAGCTCAGGACAGTCGAGCAGGCCGCGGATGATGTCAAAAAGCAATAACATGTCTGTCAAAGTGCGCCTCTCTTCGAGGTAGGTTCGTAGGTAAGATGTTCCCGCCGACTGTGATATGTCCTTTTAATCACTGACTAATCACAACTATCATAGCGCGGATGGGATTAAAATGGATTCCCCATCATGTCACGACGAGACGCGTACATTGGTCGCCATGACATGACGTAGAATCTCTTTATTTCATTTAATAAATCGGTTGACAAATAAGAAAGAAAAATGTCAATTTTGACCTACTAAACTTGACTATTTGCAAACTAGTCGCCGACTATAATAGTGACTTTACCGTTACTTAATTTAGGGATATCTACTATTTTATGAGTTTTAATTTGTAATCTACCGACTATTTGGCCGAATAACGACTAATCGGCCCCAAAGTGACCGACTATAAAAGTGGCCGAAAGAAGTCTTTACCGACCTTAACAAGTACTGATTAATTAACAATTTGAAAAAGAGACTGCTTGTTTTGGTACTTTAATAAAAAAGAAAAAAATATACTGTGGCCCTTTAATTTCTCGTTTACTGGTACCATGATAAAGTGTCGAATAGTTTTAATATAAATAAATAACACGATCCTTACTCGGAAAACATAATAAAAATTAAATTGATGTAAATCAAGCTACTGTCACAAACGGTTGTTACAAATTTAAACTAATAACACTTACGAGTCAACTAACTCATAAAAAGCAAGAGGTCATCCTTTAGAAACATCACAAATTATCCCTATCCCTTACAAGATAGTCCAAAATAATAACACCTGACTGACAGACAACGCACAGCCTAAACTGGTGGACTATTCCTTGAGTACCTGAGGGATTTACTGAAATTACATCCTTAAAGGGGTGAAACAAGGTGGTAAAGTTTGTATGGAGAAACATTATTTGATGACACTTTGTAAAAATACTTCTTCTTTCTACACTGGTTGCCTTACAGCTCCCGAAACCGTGTTACGGTTCCAGGGTACCCAGCGGAAGACCAAGTCTCCCTCTTTTAGCCGGTGGTATTTGTGAGGCTATACCTAACGAGTGGCTAGTTCTGGTGAGGTAAATTTAGATGGAAAAGCCTCAAGTGTGGTTTGTCGGATTATGTACATAAGTTTTTAATTATAAAAAACCCCATTGGTACATGGCCGGGATCCAGATCGAACCCGTGGTCTGCCTAGTTAATACCAGACGTCTTAACCACTCGGCCATTGCACCGACGCACCTAGAATTTTAGCCCAGGTGTAGTATAAAATAAGTTTTGCTCCATTCTACGTATTCTGTAATAGGAACATTATGATATGCACTGACGTATTACATACAGTTTTACGCTAACCACTGGACATACATGGTGCACCATTGTTTCATACACATTGAATGGGTCTCGATGGATGTGTCACACAATATAACAATGGATTGACGTCCATTGCATTACTGCATGTAGGCAAGCAACTCTCCCATGAAAATTTGCGTTATGTATCGATCTATGCATCAAACACATCTTCAATTTTTATACAATGCGGTGTGGCCAGAGACACAGAGGCGCTGCACTTAATAGACCTAAATGAATCACTTCTTGAACAGGTGTAGGTATGTTATTTTTTAGAAGTGCGGATTTACGTGCCCTCCGAAGAACGAGAAGTCGATTAAAGCACATATTCTTAAAGAAGATTGGTGCTTAGCATTTTTGGCACGAATGGTAATTGAAACCGAGACCTCGCGGGAATTGAATCGGGAATTTTGAAAATTTGCAAGGTTTTTTTTATAAGATAATAAGTTTTTGGGGTCGCGATCCAAATTTTGATAAACAATGATATAAAATAATTAAGTTTTGTTTTGTATGTATGACTGTGTGAACGACGCGAAAGTTTGTATAGATGTATGTTTGTGACTCAATGACGCCAGAACGGCTGAACGGATCTGGATGAAATTTGGCACAGAGACAGATTATAGTCTGGAATAGGACATAGGCTATTTTATATCTCGAAAAAATTTATGGTTCCCATGAGATAAATTTGTTTTTGTTTTCGACGTGATTTTTTGCATAGTGGTAGTTTAGGGGTCAGAGGATGACATATACTAGTTTTTATACCACGAAAGCGGGCGGGGGAGGGGCAAGTTACAACCACAGGATTATTTATTTTTGGATCTATTTCCAGGCGGGTGAAACCGCGGACAGAAGCTTGTTGGGTATAATTTTGGTATTATCATCCCGGGAAAACCGTGGCAGGGATGGCAAGGTCTATTTTCACGCGGGTAGATATTTAGGTCATATTGTTGCCAAAACATGTGGCATGAGCAAAGAAGGCATGAGACCGAGCAATTCTTGTGAACATATGGGCCGTCATATTAAATAGGATACATTCATATAGTTCTGAGAAAGTATATATAAATGGCATTCGTCAAATGCTCGCGAGGTTTATTGATGCATATCAGGGAAAATTCTTCGAATACTGGTCCCAAATCAATAGCAGTATCTATTGTACCACATTATATATGTTTGTTATTCAATTTGAAACAGCTTATCGAATTTAGATGGCATTTGTAACAGTAATAGATTTCTATATAATATACTAGCTTTGACTTTTTGACCCGTTTCTCTCTTCAGTCTCTTCTAACGTGAAAGAAGGGCAAACAAACAATCAAACAAATTACCAAACTTTGGCCAATAGGCATAGCATATTTCTGGGTTTTAAATTCCACAAGGTCAAATAATATTTAAAAGCGATATAAACCAAAATAGGTGTTGTATAAACTCACCGGTGTGAAGTTAGCGGCCACAAACTGTCGGCCTTTTATAACCCGACCAAATTAAAAAGATAATATAATAAAGTCGATTAAATGTAAGTAAAACAATATGTTTCAGGGAAATATAATACATAATATACCTGAAAAAATTTTACAGTATAAAAATAAAAATCTGCCATATACGTTTTCAAAGATAAATGATGAAAAGATAATACTGAAAACGATAGCCTTTTCTGGAAAATCTAGAATACATTACAGAACCATTTTGACTGAAAATGTAAGCTACATGACCACTCTTCAAAAAACCAAGGCTTCAAAGTCCTAGATCTGGAACAAGTGATTCAAATGTGGGAGGATAAAATATATGTGAGGTATTATTTAGTTGTGTTTGGTTAAAAGGCCGACAGTTTGTTCTGGAAAATCTAGAATACATTACAGAACCATTTTGACTAGAAAAGCAAGCTACATAACCACTCTTCTAAACACCAAGGCTTCAACGTCCTAGATCTGGAGGGAAAGCGTCAGCACCATCACAACTATTACCTTGAAATTATCGATTACTACTGAAAACGATAGCCTTTTCTGGAAAATCTAGAATACATTACAGAACCATTTGGACTGAAAATGTAAGCAACATGACCACTCTTCTAAATACCAAGGCTTCAAAGTCCTAGATCTGGAACAAGTGATTCAAATATGGGAAGATAAAATGTATGTGACGTATTTAGTTGTGTTTGGTTAAAAGGCCGACAGTTTGTTCTGGAAAATCTAGAATACATTACAGAACCATTTTGACTAGAAAAGCAAGCTACATAACCACTCTTCTAAACACCAAGGCTTCAACGTCCTAG
Source organism: Nemapogon koenigi (assembly GCA_963924495.1). Taxonomy (NCBI): domain Eukaryota; kingdom Metazoa; phylum Arthropoda; class Insecta; order Lepidoptera; family Tineidae; genus Nemapogon; species Nemapogon koenigi. Next base: position 5,908,358 of record OZ004649.1, on the reverse strand, counting down.
ATCTGGAGGGAAAGCGTCAGCAGCATCACAACTATTACCTTGAAATTTTCGATTAATACTGAAAACGATAGCCTTTTCTGGAAAATCAAGAATACATTACAGAACCATTTTAACTGAAAATGTAAGCAACATCACCACTCTTCTAAATACCAAGGCTTCAAAGTCCTAGATCTGGAACAAGTGATTCAAATGTGGGAAGATAAAATGTATGTGACGTATTTAGTTGTGTTTGGTTAAAAGGCCGACAGTTTGTTCTGGAAAATCTAGAATACATTACAGAACCATTTTGACTAGAAATGCAAGCTACATAACTACACTTCTGAACACCAAGGCTTCAACGTCCTAGATCTGGAGGGAAAGCGTCAGCAGCATCACAACTATTACCTTGAAATTATCGATTACTACTGAAAACGATAGCCTTTTCTGGAAAATCTAGAATACATTACAGAACCATTTGGACTGAAAATGTAAGCAACATGACCACTCTTCTAAATACCAAGGCTTCAAAGTCCTAGATCTGGAACAAGTGATTCAAATGTGGGAAGATAAAATGTATGTGACGTATTTAGTTGTGTTTGGTTAAAAGGCCGACAGTTTGTTCTGGAAAATCTAGAATACATTACAGAACCATTTTGACTAGAAAAGCAAGCTACATAACCACTCTTCTAAACACCAAGGCTTCAACGTCCTAGATCTGGAGGGAAAGCGTCAGCAGCATCACAACTATTACCTTGAAATTTTCGATTAATACTGAAAACGATAGCCTTTTCTGGAAAATCAAGAATACATTACAGAACCATTTTAACTGAAAATGTAAGCAACATGACCACTCTTCTAAATACCAAGGCTTGAAAGTCCTAGATCTGGAACAAGTGATTCAAATGTGGGAAGATAAAATGTATGTGACGTATTTAGTTGTGTTTGGTTAAAAGGCCGACAGTTTGTTCTGGAAAATCTAGAATACATTACAGAACCATTTTGACTAGAAATGCAAGCTACATAACTACACTTCTGAACACCAAGGCTTCAACGTCCTAGATCTGGAGGGAAAGCGTCAGCAGCATCACAACTATTACCTTGAAATTTTCGATTAATACTGAAAACGATAGCCTTTTCTGGAAAATCTAGAATACATTACAGAACCATTTTAACTGAAAATGTATGCAACATGACCACTCTTCTAAATACCAAGGCTTCAAAGTCCTAGATCTGGAACAAGTGATTCAAATGTGGGAAGATAAAATGTATGTGACGTATTTAGTTGTGTTTGGTTAAAAGGCCGACAGTTTGTTCTGGAAAATCTAGAATACATTACAGAACCATATTGACTAGAAATGCAAGCTACATAACTACACTTCTAAACACCAAGGCTTCAACGTCCTAGATCTGGAGGGAAAGCGTCAGCAGCATCACAACTATTACCTTGAAATTTTCGATTAATACTGAAAACGATAGCCTTTTCTGGAAAATCTAGAATACATTACAGAACCATTTTAACTGAAAATGTAAGCATCATGACCACTCTTTCAAAATACCAAGGCTTCAAAGTCCTAGATCTGGAACAAGTGATTCAAATGTGGGAAGATAAAATGTATGTGACGTATTTAGTTGTGTTTGGTTAAAAGGCCGACAGTTTGTTCTGGAAAATCTAGAATACATTACAGAACCATATTGACTAGAAATGCAAGCTACATAACTACACTTCTAAACACCAAGGCTTCAACGTCCTAGATCTGGAGGGAAAGCGTCAGCAGCATCACAACTATTACCTTGAAATTTTCGATTAATACTGAAAACGATAGCCTTTTCTGGAAAATCTAGAATACATTACAGAACCATTTTAACTGAAAATGTAAGCATCATGACCACTCTTCTAAATACCAAGGCTTCAAAGTCCTAGATCTGGAACAAGTGATTCAAATGTGGGAAGATAAAATGTATGTGACGTATTTAGTTGTGTTTGGTTAAAAGGCCGACAGTTTGTTCTGGAAAATCTAGAATACATTACAGAACCATTTTGACTAGAAAAGCAAGCTACATAACCACTCTTCTAAACACCAAGGCTTCAAAGTCATAGATCTGGAAGGAAAGCGTCAGCACCATCACAACTATTTATTACCTTGAAATTTTCGATTAATACTGAAAACGATAGCCTCTTCTTGAAAATCTAGAATACATTACAGAAACATTTTGGCTGAAAATGTAAGCTACATGACTACTCTTCAAAACATTAAGGCTTCAAAGTCCTAGATCTGGAACAAGTGATTCAAATGTGGGAGGATAAAATATATGTGACGTATTAAGTTGTGTTTGGTTAAAAGGCCGACAGTTTGTTCTGAAAAAACTAACTAACTGACCATCTGCAGGCTAGTCTAGAAGTAGGTACATGCAATATAATACAATAAAACAGTGAAAAACAAACCAAATCACTACGTACGTTAAATTTACAGCAAATAATTTTTATTTATTTTAACTACAATAAAGTTATGACAAAATATATGAATTATCAATGAATAATGAATCAATGTTTTTATTAGTTATTAAAGACTATAATACTTCTATAAACTAAGACTCTGAAATTGTTACTTGTATTTGTTTAAGCAAGTATATTCGAAAGAGTGAATCTAGTAATAGAAACGATAATATACATCAGGCAATGATTAATTACTTATTCTATACCATTAAATATATCTATCTATAAGCTATTTGACCAAACTATAGTAAGTTTACTTATACACACAACAGCTGACACGTAACAACAACAAATGATCTACCTAATACAGCACCTAGCTATTCGTACTTAAGCAGCTAGGCTTGCTCCTAATACTAAATTAAAATAAAATAAACGTTTCACAATGATATTTTTAGAGTAAATGATGGAAACTAACTAACTAACCATCTGCAGGCTAGTCTAGAAGTACAATATAACACTATTATTATAAACGCGAAAATTTGTTTGGATGGATGTGTGAATGTATGTTTGTTACTCTTTCACGCAAAAACTACTGGACGGATTTTATTGAAACTTTACAATAATTTAGCTCATACATCAGAATAACACATAGGATACTTTTTATACCGCGAAACCGGGCGTGGGAGGGGAAAATTCTGTTTTCACGTTGGTGAAACAGCGGAAAAACAGCCAGTAATACAATAAAACAGAAAAACAAACCAAATCATTAACGTTATGTTTACAGCAAACAATATCTATTTTAACTATAATAAAGTTATAACAAATATGAAAATTATCAATGAATAATGAATTAAATAATGATTCCACATCCGGTCATGGCGCCGACCGCACGCGTTTTCGTCATGGCGTGATATAGAATCCGGTTTAATCCCGGCCGCGCTGTGATGGTTGTGATTAGTCAGTGATTAATAAGACATATCACAGTCGGCTGGATAATCTTAGCTACCGATTTATCGGCTTACTATTGCACAAGATTAAACAAACACTGGAGATTGGCAGAATTGCGACGAAAGTCAGCACTGTTGCCATATATCAAAGAAGAAGAAGAAGAAGAATTAAATAAAATAAAAAATTTAAATACTCGTAAACCTTCCCGTAAACCGATTTAATAGAGAAAATTCTGTAATGTGTTCTAGATTTTCCAGAACAAACTATCGGCCTTTTAACCTAACACAACTAAATACTTCAAATACATTTTATCCTCCTACATTTAAATCACTTGTTCCAGATCTAGTATGTTGAAGCCTTGGTGTTTAGAAGAGTGGTAATGTGGCTTGCATTTCCAATCAAAATGATTCAGTAATGTATTCTAGATTTTCCAGAAAGGGCTTTCGTTTTCAGTATTAATCGAAAATTTCAAGGTAATAGTTGTGATGGTGCTGACGCTTTCCCTCCAGATCTAGGACGTTGAAGCCTTGGTGTTTAGAAGAGTGGTTATGTAGCTTGCTTTTCTAGTCAAAATGGTTCTGTAATGTATTCTAGATTTTCCAGAACAAACTGTCGACCTTTTAACCAAACACAACTTAATACGTCACATATATTTTATCCTCCCACATTTGAATCACTTGTTCCAAATCTAGGACTTTGAAGCCTTAATGTTTTGAAGAGTAGTCATGTAGCTTACATTTTCAGTCAAAATGTTTCTGTAATGTATTCTAGATTTTCAAGAAGAGGCTATCGTTTTCAGTATTAATCGAAAATTTCAAGGTAATAGTTGTGATGCTGCTGACGCTTTCCCTCCAGATCTAGGACGTTGAAGCCTTGGTGTTTAGAAGAGTGGTTATGTAGCTTGCTTTTCTAGTCAAAATGGTTCTGTAATGTATTCTAGATTTTCCAGAAAAGGCTATCGTTTTCAGTATTAATCGAAAATTTCAAGGTAATAGTTGTGATGCTGCTGACGCTTTCCCTCCAGATCTAGGACGTTGAAGCCTTGGTGTTTAGAAGAGTGGTTATGTAGCTTGCTTTTCTAGTCAAAATGGTTCTGTAATGTATTCTAGATTTTCCAGAACAAACTGTCGGCCTTTTAACCAAACACAACTAAATACGTCACATACATTTTATCTTCCCACATTTGAATCACTTGTTCCAGATCTAGGACTTTGAAGCCTTGGTATTTAGAAGAGTGGTCATGTTGCTTACATTTTCAGTCCAAATGGTTCTGTAATGTATTCTAGATTTTCCAGAAAAGGCTATCGTTTTCAGTAGTAATCGATAATTTCAAGGTAATAGTTGTGATGGTGCTGACGCTTTCCCTCCAGATCTAGGACGTTGAAGCCTTGGTGTTTAGAAGAGTGGTTATGTAGCTTGCTTTTCTAGTCAAAATGGTTCTGTAATGTATTCTAGATTTTCCAGAACAAACTGTCGGCCTTTTAACCAAACACAACTAAATACGTCACATACATTTTATCTTCCCACATTTGAATCACTTGTTCCAGATCTAGGACTTTGAAGCCTTGGTATTTAGAAGAGTGGTCATGTTGCATACATTTTCAGTTAAAATGGTTCTGTAATGTATTCTAGATTTTCCAGAAAAGGCTATCGTTTTCAGTATTAATCGAAAATTTCAAGGTAATAGTTGTGATGCTGCTGACGCTTTCCCTCCAGATCTAGGACGTTGAAGCCTTGGTGTTCAGAAGTGTAGTTATGTAGCTTGCATTTCTAGTCAAAATGGTTCTGTAATGTATTCTAGATTTTCCAGAACAAACTGTCGGCCTTTTAACCAAACACAACTAAATACGTCACATACATTTTATCTTCCCACATTTGAATCACTTGTTCCAGATCTAGGACTTTGAAGCCTTGGTATTTAGAAGAGTGGTCATGTTGCTTACATTTTCAGTTAAAATGGTTCTGTAATGTATTCTTGATTTTCCAGAAAAGGCTATCGTTTTCAGTATTAATCGAAAATTTCAAGGTAATAGTTGTGATGCTGCTGACGCTTTCCCTCCAGATCTAGGACGTTGAAGCCTTGGTGTTTAGAAGAGTGGTTATGTAGCTTGCTTTTCTAGTCAAAATGGTTCTGTAATGTATTCTAGATTTTCCAGAACAAACTGTCGGCCTTTTAACCAAACACAACTAAATACGTCACATACATTTTATCTTCCCACATTTGAATCACTTGTTCCAGATCTAGGACTTTGAAGCCTTGGTATTTAGAAGAGTGGTCATGTTGCTTACATTTTCAGTCCAAATGGTTCTGTAATGTATTCTAGATTTTCCAGAAAAGGCTATCGTTTTCAGTAGTAATCGATAATTTCAAGGTAATAGTTGTGATGCTGCTGACGCTTTCCCTCCAGATCTAGGACGTTGAAGCCTTGGTGTTCAGAAGTGTAGTTATGTAGCTTGCATTTCTAGTCAAAATGGTTCTGTAATGTATTCTAGATTTTCCAGAACAAACTGTCGGCCTTTTAACCAAACACAACTAAATACGTCACATACATTTTATCTTCCCACATTTGAATCACTTGTTCCAGATCTAGGACTTTGAAGCCTTGGTATTTAGAAGAGTGGTCATGTTGCTTACATTTTCAGTTAAAATGGTTCTGTAATGTATTCTTGATTTTCCAGAAAAGGCTATCGTTTTCAGTATTAATCGAAAATTTCAAGGTAATAGTTGTGATGCTGCTGACGCTTTCCCTCCAGATCTAGGACGTTGAAGCCTTGGTGTTTAGAAGAGTGGTTATGTAGCTTGCTTTTCTAGTCAAAATGGTTCTGTAATGTATTCTAGATTTTCCAGAACAAACTGTCGGCCTTTTAACCAAACACAACTAAATACGTCACATACATTTTATCTTCCCACATTTGAATCACTTGTTCCAGATCTAGGACTTTGAAGCCTTGGTATTTAGAAGAGTGGTCATGTTGCTTACATTTTCAGTCCAAATGGTTCTGTAATGTATTCTAGATTTTCCAGAAAAGGCTATCGTTTTCAGTAGTAATCGATAATTTCAAGGTAATAGTTGTGATGCTGCTGACGCTTTCCCTCCAGATCTAGGACGTTGAAGCCTTGGTGTTCAGAAGTGTAGTTATGTAGCTTGCATTTCTAGTCAAAATGGTTCTGTAATGTATTCTAGATTTTCCAGAACAAACTGTCGGCCTTTTAACCAAACACAACTAAATACGTCACATACATTTTATCTTCCCACATTTGAATCACTTGTTTCAGATCTAGGACTTTGAAGCCTTGGTATTTAGAAGAGTGGTCATGTTGCTTACATTTTCAGTTAAAATGGTTCTGTAATGTATTCTTGATTTTCCAGAAAAGGCTATCGTTTTCAGTATTAATCGAAAATTTCAAGGTAATAGTTGTGATGCTGCTGACGCTTTCCCTCCAGATCTAGGACGTTGAAGCCTTGGTGTTTAGAAGAGTGGTTATGTAGCTTGCTTTTCTAGTCAAAATGGTTCTGTAATGTATTCTAGATTTTCCAGAACAAACTGTCGGCCTTTTAACCAAACACAACTAAATACGTCACATACATTTTATCTTCCCACATTTGAATCACTTGTTCCAGATCTAGGACTTTGAAGCCTTGGTATTTAGAAGAGTGGTCATGTTGCTTACATTTTCAGTCCAAATGGTTCTGTAATGTATTCTAGATTTTCCAGAAAAGGCTATCGTTTTCAGTAGTAATCGATAATTTCAAGGTAATAGTTGTGATGGTGCTGACGCTTTCCCTCCAGATCTAGGACGTTGAAGCCTTGGTGTTTAGAAGAGTGGTTATGTAGCTTGCTTTTCTAGTCAAAATGGTTCTGTAATGTATTCTAGATTTTCCAGAACAAACTGTCGGCCTTTTAACCAAACACAACTAAATACGTCACATACATTTTATCTTCCCACATTTGAATCACTTGTTCCAGATCTAGGACTTTGAAGCCTTGGTATTTAGAAGAGTGGTCATGTTGCATACATTTTCAGTTAAAATGGTTCTGTAATGTATTCTAGATTTTCCAGAAAAGGCTATCGTTTTCAGTATTAATCGAAAATTTCAAGGTAATAGTTGTGATGCTGCTGACGCTTTCCCTCCAGATCTAGGACGTTGAAGCCTTGGTGTTCAGAAGTGTAGTTATGTAGCTTGCATTTCTAGTCAAAATGGTTCTGTAATGTATTCTAGATTTTCCAGAACAAACTGTCGGCCTTTTAACCAAACACAACTAAATACGTCACATACATTTTATCTTCCCACATTTGAATCACTTGTTCCAGATCTAGGACTTTGAAGCCTTGGTATTTAGAAGAGTGGTCATGTTGCTTACATTTTCAGTTAAAATGGTTCTGTAATGTATTCTTGATTTTCCAGAAAAGGCTATCGTTTTCAGTATTAATCGAAAATTTCAAGGTAATAGTTGTGATGCTGCTGACGCTTTCCCTCCAGATCTAGGACGTTGAAGCCTTGGTGTTTAGAAGAGTGGTTATGTAGCTTGCTTTTCTAGTCAAAATGGTTCTGTAATGTATTCTAGATTTTCCAGAACAAACTGTCGGCCTTTTAACCAAACACAACTAAATACGTCACATACATTTTATCTTCCCACATTTGAATTACTTGTTCCAGATCTAGAACTTTGAAGCCTTGGTATTTAGAAGAGTGGTCATGTTGCTTACATTTTCAGTCCAAATGGTTCTGTAATGTATTCTAGATTTTCCAGAAAAGGCTATCGTTTTCAGTAGTAATCGATAATTTCAAGGTAATAGTTGTGATGCTGCTGACGCTTTCCCTCCAGATCTAGGACGTTGAAGCCTTGGTGTTCAGAAGTGTAGTTATGTAGCTTGCATTTCTAGTCAAAATGGTTCTGTAATGTATTCTAGATTTTCCAGAACAAACTGTCGGCCTTTTAACCAAACACAACTAAATACGTCACATACATTTTATCTTCCCACATTTGAATCACTTGTTCCAGATCTAGGACTTTGAAGCCTTGGTATTTAGAAGAGTGGTCATGTTGCTTACATTTTCAGTTAAAATGGTTCTGTAATGTATTCTTGATTTTCCAGAAAAGGCTATCGTTTTCAGTATTAATCGAAAATTTCAAGGTAATAGTTGTGATGCTGCTGACGCTTTCCCTCCAGATCTAGGACGTTGAAGCCTTGGTGTTTAGAAGAGTGGTTATGTAGCTTGCTTTTCTAGTCAAAATGGTTCTGTAATGTATTCTAGATTTTCCAGAACAAACTGTCGGCCTTTTAACCAAACACAACTAAATACGTCACATACATTTTATCTTCCCACATTTGAATCACTTGTTCCAGATCTAGGACTTTGAAGCCTTGGTATTTAGAAGAGTGGTCATGTTGCTTACATTTTCAGTCCAAATGGTTCTGTAATGTATTCTAGATTTTCCAGAAAAGGCTATCGTTTTCAGTAGTAATCGATAATTTCAAGGTAATAGTTGTGATGGTGCTGACGCTTTCCCTCCAGATCTAGGACGTTGAAGCCTTGGTGTTTAGAAGAGTGGTTATGTAGCTTGCTTTTCTAGTCAAAATGGTTCTGTAATGTATTCTAGATTTTCCAGAACAAACTGTCGGCCTTTTAACCAAACACAACTAAATAATACCTCACATATATTTTATCCTCCCACATTTGAATCACTTGTTCCAGATCTAGGACTTTGAAGCCTTGGTTTTTTGAAGAGTGGTCATGTAGCTTACATTTTCAGTCAAAATGGTTCTGTAATGTATTCTAGATTTTCCAGAAAAGGCTATCGTTTTCAGTATTATCTTTTCATCATTTATCTTTGAAAACGTATATGGCAGATTTTTATTTTTATACTGTAAAATTTTTTCAGGTATATTATGTATTATATTTCCCTGAAACATATTGTTTTACTTACATTTAATCGACTTTATTATATTATCTTTTTAATTTGGTCGGGTTATAAAAGGCCGACAGTTTGTGGCCGCTAACTTCACACCGGTTATAAACTCGAGGACCATACAATTTTATTAGCAAAGGTAGTCAAGTTACGCGATTGAACAATATTACAGTATGAATGAAAATATAACTGATTCCGATGAATACGTTCACACGGTTCAATACTTTTTTTGCGAAATCTCGAATTTCTATTGAATAGGACTCGTCAACTGATGTGATGAAAAATACATTGCCTAACTTGTCAATATATACTAACAATGGCGGTGTCCGTGTGGTTAGACGTCTGGTTTTTAACTAGGCAGGCCACGGGTTCGATCCCGGTCATGTACTTGTAAAACTTATGTATACCTATAATCCAACAAACCAAACTTAGAGGTTTTTCCATCTAAATATACCTCAACAGAATTGGCCACTCGTTAGGTATTAATAGGCTCACAATTAATACCATCGGTTAAACGAGGGACACTTGGTCTTCAGCTGGGTACCCTGGAACCGTTTCCCTACGTACCCTGGTTTCGGGATCTGTAAGGCAACCCGTGAAGAATAAAAAAAAAAATTAAGATGTGTGTGATCCTTTTTGACCGTGACCATACTTTGAGATCAAAATGCCTCTTTGTACAAATACAAACGGCCACCCATCCTAACTCTGAACATGTTATACACCACTTAACCGCTAGACGACAGCTGTTTCACACATTGACTAATGCATATTATTTAATTCCTTACAAGGAAGTTAGCTGTATACTGTATACAAAATGCTAAGTTTGCGTGCGTCGCCATTGTTGATGGTAACGCGAGACGTCGGCGTTCACTTTCACAATGCGGCACAATCGGTTGTTTACAGATTCGGTGCTGAATTTTTATCAGCGTTATTCCGGCTATGGCGTGGGCATTGTCTGTGCTGGCTTTCGCAGAGAGGACTATAAGGAAATGTCGAAAAATAAATATAAATGCAAAAATATAGATTTGAAATGGAATTAGATGGAAAGGCCTCTAAGTGTGGTTTGTCGGATTATGCATGTACATAAGCTTTTAATTTGAAAACCCATTGGTACATTGGATCGAACCCGAATACCAGACGTCTAAACCACTCGGCCACCGACACCTATGTGGCATTTAAAATCATATATCATATCACTAGCTGTGCCTTGCGGTTGCACCCGGGTTAATAGTTCCTGCTCCGCCCCTTTGGGTCGTAGCGTGATGTTATATAATTATATAGCCTATAACTTTCTTCAAGAATATAGGTTATCTAATGCAAAAATATCAAATCCGACTGGTAGTTCTAGATATTAGCGCGTTCAAACAAACAAACAAACTCTACAGCTTTATAAATTAGTATAGATAAATAAAAGAGATTTTATGTTCTTTTCTTTACGTGACGTATCCAAAGTAGGGATAGAATATACGTTAAAATACACGTGAAATTAACTCCGGGGGGACATGCTCTTTTGACCCCTGACTGTATGCCCATTCATCATACCTTACAGCGCACTGCGCAGCGTGCTTCAATGGACAGTGGGTTTGATTGAAGTCAGTTTTCGTCAATTTGGCCGCCCTGCTTACTGAAAAATCCTAGCCTAGCTTTTCCTAGCCTTGCAATCGTCAAATCCTAAACTATTAGATCTCTTCCTCGTTAAACGCGCAGCTTTCTCGTAAGCCTCGAAAAATATGGGACTTAAGGTCATAGCATAGCTCATTAGAGCCACCTTGCACCCGACCAGCACCGCCTCGTCGTTTGGCGTCCACTCGTTGTCGACAAGGTGGTCCACGGATGGACGCCGCGTTGTCAACCAGTGAACGTCGCGTGGTCAACGAGTGGACAACATCGATATGTTGCGCAGTCAACGAAAAACAAGCTTGCGAGCAGCGGGTTGTCACCGTTCGCGCGTGGACAGCTTGCAAGCTAGGCGATCCGGTGACGCTACGAATTTGATGTAGTGAGCGCATATCATAGAATTTCATATAAAGAATACTAACGTGGTCACCTTCTGGGTATCCTATGGTTATGGGTAGGGAATGCAATACCGGGATACCGGGATCCCGCATACATGTTGCGGGACTAATCTCGGTCGAAAAATTTGCGGGATCCCGCTGGACTGGCGGGATTACAGAGAAGCGTGGTACATACATCGATGGGTACATACGTGTTTCTCTAAGGTGCGGGGCGCCGAGCCATAGGGGAACGGTGTGAAGGCGCGGGGCAAAGAATTCCCCACCCGCGCCCCTTGTTTGATTACTTATATTTTGCGCCAGTTACAACTTGTAATTATGACGCAATGCAATGATTTTTTCTTCTTCTTCTTTTTTATTATGGCTCCACCAATGTTCATCGGTGATTTGCCAATGTCAAGTATTATAGCCTTTATAGTGTATATAGCCGATAAATCGGTATTTAAGATAATCCCGCCGACCGTGATATGTCTTATTAATCACTGATTAATCACAACCATCACAGCGCGAACAGGATTAAACTGGATTCCACATCACGCCACGACGAAAACGCGTGCGTATGTCGCCATGACCGGATGTGGAATCCAATGATTTTTTCATTGAATATTGATTGTCATAGAATCTATAGATACATCAAAATCAAACTGAACTTTATAAGAAATAATATTATTTTGGGCCGGGTATACGGTACCCTGCAAACACCTGCGTCACACCTGCGACCTTTTCTAATAATTTTATTTTTTATATTTACTACATATAATAATAAACCATTTAAAATGTACCAAAAACTTATTTAATTTGGGTTAAAATTAAAACCATGAAAACGAGGTCATTAGGTCTTTATTACGATTATTTACGATTGATTTCAGAGGTTTAAGTTGACCCTGCGGGATTCCGCAAATACGTGGATCCCGCGGGACTAAGATGATTCAGTCCCGCAAATACCGGGATTCAAATTATTTTGCGGGGTTGCATTCCCTAGTTATGGGGAATCGCACGGTGACTTTTTTTCTAAGTTATACTCAAGTTTACCGCCGTGTAAGTTTTTACATCACTAACTAGTAGCGTCAACAAAATGTACATACCTACCTTCGACATAAAGAAATAATGTTAAATGTTTAATGACGTTTGACGTCCCACAGCGATGCGGTAAGAGGGTGGGGGAAGGAAAACAACAAACTCCCCGCCCGCGTCTTTTTGTCTTGTCCGACTCACTCCATAACAACTGAACGGATTCTATAGCAGTTTTCACCATTAGATAAAATGATTCACGAGGTACGTTTACGAGTATGAAATAGTGAATCAAGTCAGGGGAAAAGTTAATGTATGCTGTCTAATTCGTCGTTATCTACAAAAAAAGTCCTTGGTAACATAATTAACATACACTCTCTATTTTAGTATACCATACTGACCTGCGAATTTCAATAACTTGATGATCGTCTGGAAGCTCCACAGCAGTAAATAGTTGCATCTCCCCATCACGCCCAAATACACCACCAGGAATTTTCCTGTCAAATTTTTTTTGTATTATAACTTATTATTTTTTTACGGAAAGTGCATCATGATGACCCCACCCCACTCTATACTTCTCTGGCGCATATAGGTACTATACGTGCTTCTCCGTGTGAGTTTGTGTACTACCTCTCTATTCGACTACAGTATACTTGACGCTTTAATTTCGAATCACATCTGCCGGGCGTTTTTATGGAGTAGGCAGAATTGATTTCAATTCTGGGATGGGTCTAAAGAATTCTGAGGTGACGGCCTTACTAATATATGTTGTCAAAAGGTTGTGTTTTGTCTCTTTTTAATAAATAATTCATTCCCTTTAGTACCACTGACCAGTACCACCAGTGGCACTTATGACCAATTTCATTCTCAATAGTACTGCTTTTATAAACGTACAAACTTTTTAGTGCAGATAAGTAATGCACAAAGTGTGCAACATACCTTAGAAATTTCTTCAAAACACTAGCTATGGTATAGACAGAATAGTTATCCACATTAACCAGACGACCTGTTTGTAGGAAATGTATCAATTTCTTCATGGCACCCTGGTGGCCAGGAGCTCGGAACACATCCCGGCGGAGTGGTGCTTCCTTGTTCAACTTCAAAATCAGTACCTAAAAAATACTATAATGGTAAAAAAATTGCTATCACTGCTTAGGGGCTTATATTATTTATTATGGAATTTTATTTAGTTTGTTATTTTAAATACAACAAAACAGAAAGACGTTTTACAAAATTTCTGCAAGTATACTAATATAATAATAAAGAAATATTATGATGTTGAAATAAAAATACTAAAATCATATTTAGATTTACATTTATCCACCAGGTCATGGGTGGATATGTTTGAGCACATCCTTAGGAAAAATAAACTAAAATAACTAATGCAGACAATCACAATTCATCACAAAACAACTAACAGTAGCATAATAAAACTCGGGGTACACATGAAATGATTGAATCATCCATTATTTTGGTCCCCTGCATATATTGGAACTAATTGTTGATTTTCTGCTACATTCAATCATCAATACAAGAATAATAATTGAGAAATTGATGTTAATTGAGGCCTATCCACTTTTCTGTGTACTTGTATTAAAAATTATAATATCAATAGATTTCATACATTTCTTAGTGCAGGCAGTGCAGATAAAGTTTCATGTGATACATATTAAATTACTGACCTACCTGAGGTTTGTTGATTGTTCTATATGAAAAGTGAAGAAAAAATTTTTATAATACTCACAAGTAAGGGTCCGGGGATGTCGTCCTTGCAGACCTCATTGAGAGGTACTCCAAACTTAACTTTTTCCAATCTCCGAGGGTATGGCAGGCTGTTCGGATGGCCACAGGATGTGACTACATTGCTCAATGTAGCGGCACGCCGATGCATTCTCCGCGCCCAATTGCTCATTTTCCTAGTATAGGTACACCAAACTCCCGTAACTAGCAAAGCATGACTTTAATTAACTCCAACTAAAAGCTTTTGTGAGTAACATTCATCGGAGCTGATCCAATTCCTGCCCACCGTCACTTTAATGGATTATTTAAGTTTCCATTAATCCAAAGATTGCCGCCTCGAATAGCAAGTCACAGTCTTGAGGCATTTTTAAACCCTTTCCATTACCGTATTCTATACAATTCATATAGTATTAAAAAGATTAAAATTCATAAAACTCGATATAAAATAACGAGACACACCAAACAAGACGACACGACAAAACAGACTGATTGAATGAATGAAATAAATAAAATATTTTTTTTTTTTTTTTGGTACACTTTATTCCATGAAAAGGCAAAGGTTGATAATTAACCATACAGCCAAGTCTTCATTGTTTTATTTAGGCCGTAGCCAAATCTTCAGTCGAGTTTTGTTATATAAGGCCGTAGCCAAGTCTGCGATTATATTTTCAAAATAATAGGCCCAAGCCAAGTCTTCAGTAAATTTTGTTGTCAAAGGTCGTAACCCAGTCTTTAATCTTCATTGTTCTATGTAGGCCGTAGCCAAGTCTGTGGTTATTTACAAAATAATAGGCCCAAGCCAAGTCTTCAGCAGATTTTGTTGTCAAAGGTCGTAACCAAGTCTTTAATCTTCATTGTTCTATGTAGGCCGTAGCCAAGTCTGTGGTTATTTACAAAATAATAGGCCCAAGCCAAGTCTTCAGTAGATTTTGTTACCAAAGGTCGTAACCAAGTCTTAGATTAGATTAAGTAAGTATTCTTGTACAACATTATTTTCTTGACTGCAGTATGAATTCATTTTCTGTTTCTAAATTTCTTCAATGGTTGAGGTAATGTAAACATAGAGTGAATAGTATGTTTTGGGATTCTTCAATAATTCTGTCAGAGAACGCGGTATGTGTTGTGCCTCTTTGTAAATGCTGATAAGGCGGTCAATCAGCAACATTCTTTGTATTGTGAATGCATTGCAATTGAAAATAAGATGATCAAGTGTTTGAGGGTAGTCTGCATTACAATGTTCACAATTAGGCGAAGTCAACAAATTGATTCTGAACAGGTGAGCGCCGAATCGTCCATGTCCTATTCTTAGACGACATATTATTGAATAAAATTTTCTGTTTATGTATTTTCCTCGGACAAACCATGGGGTCCCAATATTTGGGTTAATATCATTGTACCATTTTCCTTTTATTTGCAAGGCTCGGCTCCAATGCTGAGTCCATAGTTGTTTGATTTTGTTTTTGACGTCTGGTTTACAATCGAATACGGGCAATTTAATATTTTTTATCGGAATATTTTGTGAATGATTGTTTATTCGTGTAGCAAGTTGATCAGCTTTTTCATTTCCGGCAACACCGACATGTGACGGAGACCAAAACAGAATAACCTCTTTTTCTTTTAGTTTTGATAGTGAAAAGTATTTTTCTCTGATTTCATGTATTATGTAATTTGTTTCAGCTTTGTAAGACGGATTCTTTAGGGCCAACAAAACACTCATACTATCGGTAATGATGATCCACTTTTTATTTTCAGACACCTCCAGGTATTCCAGGGCCACAAATATTGCATGAGCTTCTGCAGTGAATATGCTTGCTTGTTTGGGGAGTTTAGAACCATGTCCCACTCTAACCTTGGAGTCATAAATCGCCATTGCAACTGATTGTTCGTTCTTAGCCCCATCAGTATATATATGTCTATATTCTTCCCAATCTGTTAGCTTTTCATATACATCATATTTATTACTCAACTTCTTATCAATTATTATTTTCATTTCAATGAATTTGCTTTCATATATCCCAGTATAGCATGACAAAACATTACTTGTAAAAATATTATTAGTATGTTGATAAATATCAGATAAATTTGTACTAAGAAAGGTACCAGAAGTAGACAAGGTCAACTTTTCTAGTAAGTCTCGACTACTTCTGAGGGACAAAAGTTTCATTATAAATTTATATTTTAGGAATTCAAATCGAATAATCAAAGGGGGAAGGTTACATTCCACTTGCATTGAATTAATAGGAGATGAATTCATAGCACCTAAAATTAAACGTAAGTTTATGTTTTGAATTCTCTCAAGTTTTTCTATTAATTTAGAGTCTGTAGCATAACAAAAGAAAGCATAGTCAAAATGGCTCCTAACCAAAGCCTTGTATAGCATTATTAGTATTTTTGGATCAGCTCCCCATTGGGTGCTTACTAATGACTTGAGAATGTTAGTGGATTTTAAGGCTCTTTGTGACAAGCAATCGACATATTTAATCCATGTATTGCAATTTTGGAATATAACTCCTAGAAATTTGACACTGGTCTCAACTGGTAAAGTCTGATCATTATATATTAGTTGAATTGTATTAGCTGTTATACTATTACCAAAAACAACAACCCTGCTTTTACTTTCACTAATTTGTAAATTTAAATATGAGAAATATGTTTTTAGCTTTGATAAAGAAAAGTTTAACTTGTTTTGTGTATCTTGTATATTTCTTCCACTGCAATATATGACTAGGTCATCAGCAAACTGAAGATTATATACCTCAGAACCCAATACCTCATTTAATCTATGAATGTACAAAATGTAAAGCAATGGACTTAAAATCCCACCTTGACAAACACCTCTGTAAGATAGTCTGGGTCCATACAGGTTTTTTTTTATTTTTACATAAACTTCTCTACCATTTAAAAATTCAAAGATCCATTTTACTAACTTTTCAGGGAATCCCAACAAACTAATACTAGAGGAAAGAATATTAAGATTGATGTTATTAAATGCACCCACTACATCAAGAAATACACCAATGAGATGCTTCTTGTTACTAACTGCTTGATGAATGTCAAGAGAAAAATGACCAAGGCTCTCACGTGCAGAATAACCACGCCGAAAACCAAATTGATTACCAGGAAGTAAATGATTACTTTCAATATAAAATTCTATTCTTTGCTTCATCAGTTGTTCGAATAACTTGCCCACACATGATGTCAATGTAATGGGACGATAGGAGTCTGGATTATTTTTATTTTTGTCTGGTTTCAAAATAGGGACCAAGCAATCTGTTTTCCATTCTTTAGGTATTATAGAATTATTCCAAAGAGAGTTCAAAATAGTTAAAAATATTAACAAATTAAAGGAATTCAATTTTTTAAACATTTTATATGATAAACCATCGAGACCACCAGCAGTGTCTTTTCTAGAGTTTAAAGCAGCCTTTAATTCACTAATTGTGAATGGGTTAATGATGTATGAGATGTGTGAATTAGTAAAATGACTGAATGTAATTTGTAAAGGTTGATCAACAAAATCTGGCGTATATTTTCTTAGAAAATCATTAACCCATGAAACATCAGAATCATTAGCAGCAGATATATAAGTTTTATTAAAACAACGAATGGTTTTCCAAATTCGAGTGACATGTGATAGCCTATTAATACTTGAACAAAACTCTTTCCAACTATTGTTTTTTTCATTTTTTATTATTAATTTTTTAGCTGCTTGTTTATGTTTAAAGTTTATATAGTTCTCCAAACTAGGATCCCTTTTAAAATGTACATAAGCATCCTTGCTACTTTTAACCGCTGTGGCACATTTCTCATTCCACCATGGAACAGGAGGATGCCTTAATGGTTTGGTTGTGGATGATACAAAATTATTTCCTATATCCTTTTTCCTAGGCAAGGATTGTTTTATCGCTGAAGTAATTATTTCACAAAAAAAATTGTAAGATTCTAGGGGGTTACTTTCATTTAAAGTAAAGTTCTCTAAGTGCCTGTTTACTACATCTGTATACAAATCCCAGTTTACTAGACGTAAATTAGGGTGGTCTCCTACTTCAGAAGTAGAAGACTTATAATTGTTGTTAGTGTTAAAAACCATGTTTGCTATTGTTGGCAGATGATAACTTCCCAGTGGATCGTCATGTACTGACCAATTACAGTTCAATGCCAAAGATGAAGAGACCATTGTCAAATCCAGACCATTTGGTCTCCATTTATTTGTACCCGTGGTAGTAACTGAACCGTCATTCAAGAGAACCAAATTACAAACATCAAGAGAGTCGAGGATGTCTTTACCACGAGTGTCAGTAGAGTTACAGCCCCATAAAATATTATGTGCATTAAAGTCACCAGCAATGAAAACTGGTTTAGGTAGATTATTAATTAGCTGTATAAAATTAGACTTATTAAAAGATGGGTTACATTTCTTTGGACAATATACACTTAATATAGTGAGTAAAAAATTGTTGATATTTATTTTGACTGCTATATTTTGTAGGGAATCATCAAATTGAGTAGTTATATGATCATATGATATACTATTGTGAATAATCAGGGCTACTCCATTGTGATTATTACCACAATCATTGCGTACTATGCTATATCCTTTAATTTTAAGATGATGTTGTGGTCTTAGCCAGGTTTCACTAATTAAACCTATATGTACATTATTTTTGTATAGGAATTGAGTGAAAATATGTCGATTGCTCATCAAGCTTTGAGCATTCCACTGAACAAGCTTTATTTGATTGGGGGTGAATTTTGCAATGGGGTATTTTTATTCAGAATCATGCCACTCAAGACCTCCATGACACTTGTTGAATTTATTGTAACCTCATTATTTTTATGTTTTGTCATCAAAGTTATAATAGTTTCTACTAAAGTTGTGAGTGATTTATTATCATTTTTTAGTAATGTTATCAAGTCATATTTATTTTTGTCAGCTAATTGGGGAAAGTTTTTGTTATTAAATAGTTCTGAGAAAGGAGTCTTTTTAAATTTCATCTCATTATCAATAATTTTTTTCTTCTTGATGGGGCATTGTGAGGATATACTTATGTGATTTCCGTCACAATGAATACATTTGGCTTTTTCCGTTGGTGTAGTACATACTTTGAAGCTATGATTTTCTTGACATACTGAGCATCTTTCAGCATTTTTACAGAATTTGCTCATGTGACCATACCTTAAGCATCGGAAACATTGCTTCACCGGAGGGATGTACACGCTAACGTCGTGACGCCAGCCACCCAGGATGACGAAGTCTGGTAAAACGGTGGATGCGAAAGTAATAGCAACAGTCAGTGTTGGCTGAAATACTGTATTCCCATTTTCCAATTTTGTTCTGCGCAAGAATCTTTTGACACATATAATTTTTTTATGGCTCGATAGCATTTTGAATATCTTTCCATTCGATAGCTTAATAGGAACATTCCTAATTATACCTGTAGATTCAGTATTAGATGCAGGAATGTTAGCTTTTAACTTATAACTGTTGAGGAATGTTTGGTTGCTCAAGAAACTGTTTGCTAAACTTGCTTTGTCAAAGTATATCCCGATTTTAAATTTATTCATACTTCTTAAATATTTAATGCCCTTATTAAAATGTTTTGCATGTCTTGCTAAATCCATCAAATCTCTGGTACCTATTGACTTATTGCTGTCCGAGGACTCTACAAATACAATAAACTCTGTTGCAGATGAGTCTTCAGGATAACGTCTTGTGTAATCAGTAACAAAATAGGGAGTATACATATCCTTCTCAGGTGTCTCGTCAACGCCCGCTTCCGAAGACTCTGAAGAGATGATACTCGCTCCATCGTCAAATGTAGAAAGAGAATCTGCAGCATCGCCTTTTTTTCGTTTTTTACTTTTCCCCATTTTTTCTGTTTAAGTCTTTTATTTATACACTCTTATGTACACTGTTTTTAAACTATTTACAATAAAATACAAGAATATATACAATTAAAATTAATATTTTAAAAATTTGTTACAAAAATGCCGCCTTAACTTTCAAAGTTCCCGCGTCCTTTTTCATATAAATAAAATAAATACTGAATGAACGAACGCAGATCTAATTTGTTTTTATTTTTGTTAAGGAAGGAGGCACAGACGTCGCAATGTTAAGTCCGATGTATATATTTCTTTTCACAATTTACTGTTATACAATCTTGAAAATGAGCATCCTAATAATTTTGTCTTGTTTAGTTGTGCACCAAACTTGCATCGACAACATTTCCTCTAAGAATAATGGAATCACATGGTTACTTCTATTTAAGATTGTTTAATGTGGCAACTGTGGTGTCTCTGGCAACGCCGCAAGATATAAAGGTCATGATGGTGTGTTAGGGAGCGACAACCAGCACCAGCAGCATCAGTTTTTATATGTGCCACTTATTAAGTGGTCATTGTTACCAGCGTCTCTGGCAACTTTATAATTTGTATAAAGGTTGTGATGGTTTTCATCACTTAAATAAAAAAAGAGGGAGACTTGGTCTTCCGCTGGGGTCTCCTACATTATCTCTAAAATGTTTTGATATAATTTTAGAATATATAGGTACATAAGATATAAAATTACATTCTATAATTATTCATTTGCTATAATTTTTTTTAAACCTAAAATCGATTTCTGTAATTTTCAAAATCACTATTATCAAAATATATAAAATTAAGTTCTATAATTATTCATTTGCTATAATTTTTTTTTACCCTAAAATCGATTTCTGTAATTTTCAAAATCACTATTATCAAAATATATAAAATTACATTCAATAATTATTTAATTGCTATAATTTTTCTTTTGTCTAAAATCGATATCCGTAATTTTCAAAATCACTATTATCAAAATATATAACATTAAATGATCTAATTTATAATTTGCTATAATTTTCGTTTTATCTAAAATTGTTTTCTATAATTTTCAAGATGTCTAAATTAGCAAAAGGTACAAATTTGCTATATTTTTTCCAGTTTATTTGCGAAATATTTATTAGTATATAAAAATCTTCCTTTCTTATTATAAATAATATATATATAGGTATCATATCCGTTATCAACAAGTGATGGTTGTTTAGGTATTTATGAGTTTCTGGCGCTTCGCCGTCCGCTACCGCGGAACGCTCGCTTCGCTCGCTCGTCTCGCGCTCTGTTTTAGCACTATTCGAACCACGCTCGTCGCTTCGCTCCTCGCTAACCTATTTTTATTTACAAATTAGGGGAATAGGAATCGAAAATTACTGCAACAGACATTAACAAAATCTACTGTAAATTTTAATAATAGTACTTATTTAAATTGATTACATTATAGAAAATAATTTTTATGATTATATATTTGTAAATGTAAATAGAATGAAGTTATACGTTTAAAAATATAGTGAGTATGTACACTTATTTTAACAATCCATTAGAGCAAATGATATTATAGATTTAAAAAAATATATCAAACAAATTTATAGATTTTTAAAATTACAGGACCTAAATTTATAGAAAATGAATATTTATAGCAACTAAAATTATAGCTTCTGAAATTATATATTTTATTTTAGAGCATTTGAGAGGATACCCTTCCGCTGGTTACCCTGGGATCGATAACTCGGTTTCGGGAGTTGCACGACAACCCTTAAAAAAAAATTTTTTTTGAGACTAGATATTACTAAACTACAATGAATGAAGCAAGGAATATAACTACTCTCTAGATGAAGTTAATAGGTATAAGTGCATGTGCTACTAAACAAATAAAAACAACATCTTATTGAGTATGTTTTTAATATTCAGATTAACAATTACGCTACCATACATTTTAACATTTTAAGCGTAACCAAAAACATTCCAGTATTTTATACTAAGTTTAGCTTAGTCGCTAAATAAATACATAGTAACTTTTATTCAGACAACACTAGAGGCAGACCACAAAGACCAACAAAGACAAGTTTTAATCTATCTAAAGGTGCTAACTAACATTTAGATATTTGTGAGAAATTTTATAATAATCTATATTTATTAAAGATGAATCACTACCAATGTTAAGACATTACACTATCATAGTATAGAGACAATTGAAACACAATTTCAATAAATAATAATGTTTGTATAATTTCTAAATAAAGACTATACAAAATAATAATGGATTAACAATAATGTGTATGTGTACTCTTGACTATAACCTTCCATTTATTCGTTTTTTGAGACATTTAGACAAGTTCCAACCGTTTCATTTCTTTTAATAATTCCTGTCCCATTTTCGCTGGTGACTGAGTAACAATAACATTGGCCTTTTCTAGTGCCCTGATTTTATCCATAGCACCCCCTTTACCTCCCGAGATGATAGCACCCGCGTGTCCCATTCGTCTTCCTGGTGGCGCAGTCAACCCGGCAATAAACGACACCACAGGTTTCGCCTTCTGACCCTGAAATTAATTAGGTAAATATTAATAAAAAGTAACACAGTGACAAACACAAGATATTTTTATACATCTAGTCATAGAACATTCATATAGTTGTGAACAAGGGTCAGACATGCTCTAATGGCATGCTACATGATAAGATTTCTATGCTAAGATTACATTAAATCAGATTTACTACGTAAGATGTAGTGATACAATCAATACAATGGAAAGTATGATCATAAATGGCAAGATGCCATGAAAGTAATGAGAAATGAAAAGACCCTACTGAACTACATAAACTATGAAATGTCATTAATTAATAATGATTTATTTTAAAAGTTTTTAGGAAACTTTTTTATAGAACATTAAAATGTTTACATATTCGTAATTCTTACTGGAATAATGAAAAAAAAACCAAATCAACCAAAAACCTTTAGAACTATCTACAAAATTAATCAAAATATTTAAAACATTATTGACAAAATGAAAATGAACTAAGCTTAAAATAAATTTAGCAAATAATATTGCTGGTATGATGATAATGGCTGCCAATGATCACTGAAATGTACTGAAATAAAATAATATACACAATCTGAAATACAGTTTTAAAGTCAAACTACAAACTATATAAAATAAGCATTTAAATAATCCATGCAAAACCTCTTTTTGGGTAGATGAATTGACAGCATTTATTTACCTTCGCGCTCTGTTGAAAAATAAAAAAATCTATAAACTCTAAATTCTATTATTAGCCATAATATATGCCTTACTGCTTTACTAGAAGAAAATATTTAAAATTAGAATAATGTTTTGTAGTAAAATTCTATCATTAAATTAAATAGAAGCAACAAAAGTGCAAAGTTTACCGTATTGTTCTGGATGAGGTAATCAGCAGCTAATTCCTCTGCTTGTCCACCAATTTCACCAATTAAGACAATACCCTTGGTTTCCGGGTCACCAAGGAATACTTCCAAACAGTCAATGAAATCAGTTCCATTGAATGGATCACCTCCAATACCCACGCAGAGTGTCTGGCCCAAGCCTGTCTGTAATTTTTTAAATTTCAGATTTGTAGTTGCATTGGCAGAGTTGCTGATCATCGAGGGAAGTATAAGGGGTTATTACATGACAGCTTTAAAGTTTGTTTTGTATTGTGACAAAAAAAGCTTTGAAGCTTTTTACATTCTCTTAGTAATTCAAACACTGTGAATATGCTAAGGATATCAATCAAATTGTTGCGACAGTAAAAAGTTACTAGATTCTCTTAGGGTCCCTGTTTACTGTGAGCCACCACCATAAGTCATGAATTCCCATAAATCAGTATTATTGTAACAATCATTGCCCTTTGATGTGTACAACTAAATAATTACTATTAATTTTAAATTTACTAATTTAAGTGCCATAATCTAAACATTAAATTGCTATATCAAAATTTCAACTTACCATTGTTGTTTGGTGGCATGCTTCATATGTTAATGTACCAGATCTTGACACAACACCAATGCATCCTCTTTTATGGACTTGAGCAGGCATGATACCAATCTTGCACTTCTCAGGGGCGATAATGCCAGGGCAATTGGGGCCAACCAGACGGGATTTGTTCTGCCTTAGCAGTGCATGCTTCACTCTGACCATGTCCTATGAAAAAATCTATGTTATTTCTTTGATTTTTGATAATAAAATTAAAAGAATCAAAAAATTTTAAAATTTTACATTGACTTTAATTTAGCAAAAACAAACTGTTAAATATATCAATTAATTTCGTTGTTTACCAAAAATTAAATAACTTTACCCTATACATGGTATTAAAAATCGAAATATATAAATGCATATAATAGGTAATAAAATAACTAGACATCTCTACTTACATGTTGTGGCAAACCTTCAGTGATGCATACAATGAGGGGCATCTCCGCCTCAATAGCCTCCAAGATGGCATTAGCCGCTGCTGGAGGTGGCACATAGATCACACTGGCTTCAGCCTTCGTTGCTGCTTTAGCTTCTTTAACTGTAGCAAATACAGGCCTGCCCAGATGTTCCTGACCAGCTTTCTTAGGTGACACCCCTCCCACAACTTTAGTTCCATAGTCCAGGGCCTGTTGACTGTGGAAAGTTCCTTGTTTCCCAGTGAAACCCTGAACTATCACCTTGGTGTCATTGGTCAGTTTTAGATTTTTTCGTGTTTGTTCATATTGTGAGCTAAATCTGACATTTGTCAGTTTCAAGCCATCTGCAAAGTAATTATATTAAATTAAGAATTGATAAAGGAAATGCTAGCAGAGGACGACCTAGATGTACTTTTATTGAACATATAAAAAATATGTTGATCGAAGGAAATATTAAAAGTACACACAATCGCCGAGCATGTATGAAAGGTAAGATGAATATAAAAGAAGCAAAAGAGATATGTCAGGATCGTAACAAATGGCATTCGATTGTCTCTGCCTACCCCTCTTGGGATGA
Organism: Nemapogon koenigi; assembly: GCA_963924495.1. Taxonomy (NCBI): domain Eukaryota; kingdom Metazoa; phylum Arthropoda; class Insecta; order Lepidoptera; family Tineidae; genus Nemapogon; species Nemapogon koenigi. The sequence goes on along the minus strand of OZ004649.1, from coordinate 5,883,480 downwards.
AAGGCGTGATGATAGATAGATAGATAGATAGATAGATAGATAGATGATAAATCATGTATAATGTATAATTGTAAAAGCAGTGTTTAACAATTGTTTAGTTTACTTTGTCTTAGTATTTCATATTGAATGACAGATTTGTAATCATATCTAAATGAAGTATAGTAATAAAACATATCAGCACTTGGACCAAAGCAAAGTAAACAAATGTGTCAGTGTGAGATAACTATAATACAGCTGTGTACTGACCAAAGGTCACATAGGACTTGTAAATTTTAAGATATATCAGAACTAGATTATATCAAGTGATTAATAAGTGTAGACAATTATGTGTACATTAATTAGTAACATGAAAGTTCATGAAATATTTGAATAAATGTATTTATAGATTGAAGGTCTTCTTGATATGTTATGCCTGAAGTTCATTCAGTAACATTGTAATTTACATATAAGTATTATGTCATAGGTTTAGATGCTATAATGTTTGATAAATCAGAATGAATAAACTAAAAATATCTTCAATTACGTGAAAGTAATGCAAGGTTAGGGTCAATGGGTAAGAAGAGATGAAAATGTCTGCATAAAATCACAAGATATTATGTAGTCGCATTATGATTGTTTGTGAAAAAGTAACACTTAATATAACTTTCGAGTACATATACACTTAGTTATTGAGATAAAATCACCTTTGAAACGTGAAAAAACCCGCACTGAAACAGCCATTGTAAAAATTTAGAAATAATCTTCCAAAGTATGGGCCGCCTTACCAACTACCTACTTCTTGACTGGATACGACAGACGTTTTGTTTGACAGTTTGACTGCTCGCTCGCTCTAGACAGAAATATTGGTACTAATACGTTTAACGCAGTAAAATTACATTTAGTATATCTTATAAGAAATATAGATATTTGGACATTACTTCTTCAATATTGGGATTATAGGTATTGTGTTATAATAAAATAACCGTAACGCGAGCAATGACTGAACACTTCTCAAACTTCTTCATTCGTTATGTAATAGAAGTAAGTTTTCGGTTACAAAATTAATTTTATTGATTGTATTTTTTTAGAAGACTTGAAGTGAAGATCATAGAGTATATTATCACTACGTTTGGTGCAGTTCTTCTACATGTCTTCTACTCAAAGCTTATACCCGCTTATACCCCATAGAGACTGCCTAGGGAATCAAGTTACTCTATGTCTTGTCGCTTCAAAAGTGCGGCAATTTAGAAAATATATCAGTTTTTTTTATAAAAAACCTGTAAACCTGTAATTTAAAAACCGGGCAAGTCCACGTTAGACTACGCATAGAGCATAGGTTCCGTAATCTTCGTAATTTTATATTTAGTAAATTTTCGATAGCTAAATATAGCAAGGTTTTTGACGATCTGTGTATTAGGTATGCAAACTTCAATTCAAGAACAATCAAATCAGACAGGTAAACTTCTTCTTCTTCTTTTATTATGGCTTTTATTAGACATATCTCAGCGCGGGCGGGATTAAACCGGATTCCCCATCATGTGACAACGGAACGCGTGCGTCGGTCGCCATGACATAATGTACCTAGAATCCAGACAGGTAAACCTCAACGAAAACATTGGTTGGTTGTTGGCTGATATTATAATCTGTGGCATTCTGGCAGCCCTGGCTGGTTGGTTGATTGTTGAGGGTTGATTTTTTACTTGCTCTATGCTGTGGGTTGATTGATTCAACATGACGTGTCGATGATAAATGATTTGTGTATATTATTTTGTATTTTTATTTTTGTGTAGAATTATAATATTATCTTCTTTGGTGTAGAAGAAAAAGAAGAAGTTATAGTTCGTGTTTACAGGACAGACTTTATATTCTTAAAACATTAATTTAAAATATTTCTCCTATTTCCTACTTTATCCCGGAATAGCAATGTGTGGCACTGATAAGAAGCTAGGCCAGATCCGGGCTCTGATCTTGGTCGGTGGCTATGGAACTCGACTACGCCCATTAACTTTAAGTAGACCTAAACCGCTAGTTGAATTTGCCAACAAACCCATTCTGATGCATCAAATTGAGGCTCTGGTTGAAGCCGGGGTTACACAGGTACTGACTTCAACATTATAATTCTTATGCTAAAATTCTATATGAAAAAGTAAAACTTCCAAGATATTGTGAAAATTTAAATATTTTATATTATATTAAATTTAAAATTGCAGGTTATATTGGCAGTGTCATATAGAGCAGAGGATATGGAAAAGGAACTGACTGAACAAGTTTCAAAACTTGGAGTCTCATTGACATTTTCACATGAAATAGAACCCCTAGGGACAGCCGGACCTCTAGCCCTTGCTAGAGAATTACTAAGTACAAGTCCAGAACCATTCTTTGTTTTAAATTCTGATGTCATATGTGATTTTCCTTTCAAAGAGTTGGCAATATATCATAAAAACCATGGAAAGGTATTTAGTACATTAATTTTAATGTCAATACATCCTATTTAACTGATAATGGTAGACTATTGCATCATTTTACAGTGAAGTGGGTGTATTTATTTATACACAGTACAGTGATAAGATTTTTGAGGTCAAATTAGCTCATGCTCTCTTTTTCAATAAACTATTTGTATTTCTTTTCTAAATTAATTATTATTAAATAAATGGCGTAATTTTACTGATGACATGTGATAGATTGTATTTAGGTAGGTATAAGTAAAATACCAAAATAATTTTGCTGCTTGATCAGTAATTAAAATTATATCACAAACTATGAATATTAATTAGTGTCACCATGCTCTGAGGCAACAATCAAGCACAGCAATGTGATATGAAAATACAAATTCATTTGAATGGGTACTATATTGAATGGGTATTTAAAAATAATTTTAAATCTAGGCTTCCACAGAGACATACATTGAATATTACAAAAACAAATACACATCTTCATAGCCTTTATACATTGCAGTATGGCCAGCTAGAGACTGGCTGGTGTCAACACCAGCTTAAATAATTTATATTACATTTAAAACCTCATTTAATTTATCTAGGGTTTCACTAATTTATTAAATTAAAAACAATAAATTTGTGAAGTCCTTTAGGGAAAAGTCTGTGCTAAAAATGTTTTTTATTATTTTTCAGGAAGGAACTATTGTTGTAACGAAAGTAGAGGAGCCTTCCAAATATGGTGTTGTTATTTATAAGGAGAATGGACAAATTGAAAACTTTGTGGAGAAACCACAGGAATTCATCTCAAATAAAATTAATGCTGGTATATATATATTTATACACTAGATTACTTTAATAATTATGTTAATAAATTATCTCATAATTTGTTAAATAAAATTATTGCGCAACTGCATTTGATATCTGTGAAGTGCTGTTAAGTTAATGCATTGGAATTGCTTATTGCAATTCAATATGAAGGAGTAACTAACATGACATTATTTAATTAATGACAAACTTAAAGTTGACACCTGAAGTCTTGATTATAAACAGGCCATTACCAACATAAAAAAAAAATTAGTAAGATAATACTAACTAGGATTTTTTTTAATTTAAAAATGAAAAGTTCAATGTAAAGATTTTCAAAGTAGTGTAACATAAACTCACACTGCTTTCCATGTCTTATTTAATTTTTTTTAAATTATCTTGCTGAACTGAATTGTCACTTCATAGGATCTAACAATAAATACTCAGATCAAATGTGAGTATTAATACAAGATCATGTCATAAATTCATTAATTCATTGTAATTGAAAAAAAACTTTAAAACTTTTAAGGGGCCATCCATAAATTACGTCACATAAATTTAATAATTTCATTATTACCCCATCCCTGTCACAGGTAATCACTTTTGTGCACCTCCCCCAATTTTTGCAATTTTAAATCTAGAATTTGTTAGAGTTTTAATACTTTACATGTGACTTCACAATAAGGCTTATGACTCCTTGTCACACTTCATTGCCCCCTCCTTCACCCTTAACATGTCACATAATTCATGGATGGCCCTACTAACGTAACTACAACTTATTTTGTAATGTATTTAAATAAAACTCCAATATTTCAGGGATGTATATATTAAATCCATCAGTTTTGGACAGAATTGAACTTCGGGCAATGTCAATAGAGAAGGAAGTATTTCCGTTTATGGCGCGAGATGGACAGCTACATGCTATGGAGCTTCAAGGGTTTTGGATGGATGTGGGACAACCAAAGGATTTTCTTACTGGTAATCTATACATATAATAAAATCGTAAAAGATTTTAGTCTGTTTAGGCGTTTGTGCATGCTAATCTCCACAAGTTCTAAACCAATTTGGATGTGGTTTTCAGTGATGTATTAAGATAAGTTTGGTCTAACATTTATTATTGTTTGTTTCATTTAAATGTGTGCTTTAAATTCTACACTCGTACTTCAGTTGTAGTCGTATGTCGCTTCAATTGTACACTCATTGGTATAATCGTCCTTTCATAACTTGGTGAATAATCTACTTTCATAAATTTTCAGGGATGTGCATGTACCTGAACAGTTTAAGACAAAAAAACTCTACTTTACTTCATGACGGCACTGGAGTCGTGGGAAATGTCCTGATTGATCCGTCAGCGAAAATTGGCAAAGGCTGCAGGATTGGTCCCAATGTTACAATTGGTCCTGATGTGGTTATTGAAGATGGTAATTATTATTATTGTTTTATTTGTTTTAATTGGGCTATTCATCACAAACGCACTTCACGAGCATTATGTCTCGCAAAAAAAAAAGTGTGGCCACCAGTAACAGTGTCCACTGTTGTCAGTTGGCCATATTAAACAGTCAGTACCCACATAATGTAAAAACCTAAAAAACAGTTCTCATGGTATTGACTGTCAGTCAGTCAGTACAATACTATAATATCAGTCTAACGATACAGCATTAGGCCCGCCGCACACGTCAGGTACCTGATACGGTTTTCCAATTAGGTTTATCGAATCAGGGCCCCGGAAGGCGTCAATTCCATACAAAAGCACAGTTCGCCGCACACGCACGATTCTACCCGTTAGGTTTTTTAAGCTAACGTCCGGTCAGAGAGGACGGGCGGTGCGTCGGGTCGACCGGATCGGTCATAAAACCGAATCAGGTACCTGAAGGCGCACTTTCTATACATTTTGTATGGAGTGCCGCACACGTTCGGTCCGGTCGTCGGGTTTTGACTCATATCACCGTGACCTTCCTACGTTGCAGACGTGCGTTATTTTACGGTGGTATAATTTCGGTGTAAAGTATGTGCGACATTGAGGAGCTAGAACCATTATACACTAGCTTTTGCCCGCGACTTCGTTCGCGTACAATTAGGAATAATGACGTAATTTATGTAAATACGCATAGCATTTATCTTTTACCCGCGTAAATTCCCCGTCAGTCAGAAGTTCAAAAAAGTATAAATTCGGTACCTGTAAATTAATATCTTCCCAGTCCCAGAAAAATAGGTATTTGTACCAATTTTCAAGTCGATAAACGCAGCTAATACGATTTCCCTATACAAACTTCTACACCCCGTTGCACCCCTATGTAAGGGTCGTTTTTAAAAATCCAAATAATACTTGTTTTATTATTTGTTTTGAAGAATATTTGTACCAAGTTTCAAGTTGATACACGTAGGTAGTACCTCTCCTTAAGGGTTGTTTTAAAAATCCAAAAATACGTATTTTATCATTTGTTTTGAAGAATATTTGAACCAAGTTTCAAGTTGATTCACGCAGGAAATATGGTTTTCCATACAAACCTATTTACCCCATTTGACCCCCTTAGGGGTTGAATATCGAAATGTTCTTCCTTATTTTTTGTCTACATAATAAAGGGAACCTCTGTGCAAAATTTCAGCTTCCTAGATCCAAGGGTTTGGGCTGGGCGTTGGTGAGTCAGTGAATGAATCGGAACTTCTCTTTTTATATTATATAGATGACAAATGACGATTATCACAATCGTGATCTGAAAGATAATATTTGCAGCGAAATATTTACGATCGATCGACAATAGAAATTCATCTTTTTGTTAAATTTCTCTTCGACACGATCGTAACAACGTCAAGCGCACTACTGGGTGGGGAGCGTAGAAACCGAATACAAAAAACCGTCCGTGTGTCCGTGTCGGGTAACCTAATTGGAAAACCGTATCGGGTACCTGACGTGTGCGACGGGCCTTATGGTCCATTTTAAAAGAACAGCAAACCAGTTCCTTTTTCAAAATAAGTTCCAGAAATAGTTTTGGTAGAATTTTGCTATAGGTATAGAGTAAAAACTTTATAACTAGGTATAACTATGGTCACCGTTCCTTCCCACGTGTTTTTTTAAGAACTGGATTTCCTTCTGGCAAGGAGGCGTTCCTTCGTTACACGGCAAAAATCTGTTCCTTGGAACGCTTACTGAACATAAGAACATAACGATCAGCTCTATCGCGCAGGTTATGAGCCCAAGAGAGATGTTTACTTATTTGATGCTGCTGATAACTTTTAGAATGTTTTATTTCCATTAAAGCACCTACAGGTCAGGGTTTTTATATGACCTGACATGTTTAGGCCTAACGAACGTTTTATCGGCACAATTTTTGCGCACAGCGACTACCGCACTCTGTATTTATGGCGCGTTGAGATATTTTTGATAGAGGAAAATTTTATGGATTAGGCACAATACTAATGCATTGCCCGGCCCGAATATGCTCGACCCGAGAATTTCCGGGCATGATTTCGTGTACTGGCTTCCACGTATGCCTGAACATTTTTGGATGCGCATTTCTGGCCGGTAATTCTTCGGTCCGGACACAGACACATTGTAAAATGATCGCAAGATGGCGTTATTATACGTTATAAATAGTTTTCACTTCGGTCGGCCGTCCCCATGATTTTATAAGTTTCACATCTCATTCACAGGCGCTTGTATAAAGCGGAGCACAATTCTCCGCGGCGCGTGCGTACGACAGCACGCGTGGCTTGAAGGCTGCATCGTCGGCTGGCGGTCTGTGGTCGGACGGTGGGTGCGAATGGAGAACTGCACAGTGCTTGGTGAAGATGTCATTGTCAAAGATGAAATATATGTGAACGGTGGGCAGGTTCTGCCTCACAAGTCTATAGCTTCGTCGGTTCCGGAACCTCAAATTATTATGTAAAATCTAGTGCGAAGACGACCCCGTTAAGAGCCATGCGAGTCCGCCATTTTTTTCTTTAAAGATATTGCGTCAAATAATTGTTGAAAGACTAGCTTGGTTATAAAATATTTTCGCTATTAAGAGTTGCAATCAACAAGTTAGTCAGAAGATATATCACAAAACAAGCTCTTATTTAAATGATTGGGCATATTTTTGAGATAAACAAAACGGTGGAATCTCATTGGCTCTCAAAGGTAGAAATATTGTAATATGTAATAAGTTTCACTATAAAGTTAGTGTCATAGATGAATAATTGTTAAAGTCGCGCACGCGCGCTCTTCGCAATTGTCTATCTATTATTAATGTTTTCTGGAGTATGGCAAAATTACATCTTGTTGACATGTGTGATGATTTATATATTCTATTTCTATGCTTATGGACTCCATCCATATAAAGGTTATGATTTTGCAAATGTTATATGAAAGAGATACTTGACTCAAGTAATATTGTATTACAACTCATTTTGTAAAGTATTGTCCCTGTAACTCGGATATTGTGAAACAGAGACGGCGCTCTACAAAACCGAATGCATTCTAAAGCCCGATGGATATACAATTTTACCTTAGTATTAATATTGAATATTTATTGTAGTGTGCAATACAATATGTATTCCGCGTACAATCCGAAATATAAAAAGAGCTCCGGTCGCCAGTGGAAGGGATATGTTTGCACATATGGGGTATAATCGCGCACATGAACCAATCGCGGGCCGGCAAAGTCACGCGACGCGTGTTCCCTCCGTCGCGCCGCACCTCACACCACCAATTTGCTCTGTAATTTAGTCCTGCGCAGGTGGGTCACCCGGAGCTGTTTTTATGTGTGTCGAATTGTACACAGTTCTGGCATTTCCTATTTATTGTTGTGATATTTACCACCAAATGTTTAAGTTTTCAGTTGGGCTCACTGCGACTATCAAATGAGTCCCATGAGTTCGTTTCTCAACCGTCATAGAGCAATATAAAATGGTGAACTTTATGTGTCTACTCTTTATTTACACATTGTGAAACAGGCATTTGGAGAAGAATTAGTAAGAGGTTATATTCTTATTTGTATAATAATAATGTATCATATAAGTTGAGACCTTATTATTAGACCGTGCTCTATATGGTTTACCTGCGCGTTTTAGTCTCAATTTATATAACACAGTTTATACCTTTTATTTATTACTTTTGTTTTATCTGAAAGTTGTGATTTTATACATTAATCACATATAATGTAATAATTAAGTATTTTAAGTTATTTTAAACATAAAAAACTACTTATTGGATACAAAGAATTTTATTCTGATTAGGTACTTATATTATTGTTTTTATTAATTGGTACGAAATCTACTGGACTATGCACTTGTTGTCCAGATGGCTTTGGGGATTAATGCATTTCAAATAGTGCTGCTGTGGTATGCAGTTGCAATAGATTTTTTATTTTTTTATTTATTATTTAAGGTCAAAGACATAAATATTTCTATAGTTTTAGTTTTATTTAAACCAAAATAGAAATAATAAAAATACTTATTTACTTATATCTCGTAATAAGGCCACCGAGAGAGTTCTTTTTGTACGAACTAAAACACATTTTTTGCACGTAAAATACGACTTAACATTCGTTCAAAGAACGTTCATATTAGGTTTAATATGTATGCCGAGAAATTATCTCATACTCAATAAATGTCGTATGTGGGAGGTCTTATGATTTTTTTTATATTGGAATGAAACAACCAAATGCAATTTTTTTTGTTTAAATAATACAATGACATATTTTTTTGGTACAGTGCTTTATCTGTAGGATATTTTTAGCGAATTGTTTACTAAAATGTCTAGTCTTAGTAGACATTTAAATTGAAGTAAATTGTTTTCCTTTGCAACATGGCTGCCAAATTAGTTAATTTGTAACAATTTTAAAAGAAATTTATTTGATGTGCCATATGAATCAATATAGCTGGAATGTGGATGAACTTGTAGTACCTACCTACTGGAGTAAAATGTTTTGGGTGGGTAAATAAGAAATGTCCTACAAACCTTGTTCTAAAATTATAATGAATATCAGAATATTATTCATATTATTTACCTACTATAAAGACTGAGAAATTGTTTGTTCTAAATATTGTCAATAATACACTCTTATAAAATAATAAGTAATTATTTTATTTGCCCCCCTTAAATTTAGACTGAATAATCAAGCAAAGACATAACAAAATCTATTCAAGTCTTATTTAATTTAAAATATGTCTTAGTAAATTAACCAATTTACATGCACTATCTTGAACTCTCTCTCTCTTTCGTAAAGCTATTCTGTGTTCACAGAGGCTTTGTCCAATATTAACCATTAAATTTGAAATTGTAGGTAGTTACATTAACCAGTTTTTTTGCCTGAAACTGATATTTAATTTAATATTCTTAGCATAATAATAACATGACAGAGATACAGATGCAATTTCTGTAGAATATTATATGAACGATATGGGTTTCCTGAAAATGATAAAAGTCGATAAATAAATATAAATAAAAATAACAGTTTGACATATGCGATGCCAATCGCGGGGAATGAATAAAATCGTGGAATCAAGACCGTCTGCTTTTTTAATTAAAATATTTTGCCTTATTTGAAAATTTGCAAGAAATGATGGAAAAGTGGACATACAGTTAAGAAACAGGTAAGTTGCATTGCAAGCTCAGCACTAAAAATTTAACAAATACTTAGTTGGTATAAGTCTGTCTAATGAATCGTGTCATTTAGTTTTTGGTTATTTTTAAAGTTTTAGTATGACAATATTTATACTGTCACTTTTATCGGCGAGGTTATTGTCACCATCGTTTTTTTTTATGGTGTCAGTCAAAAATATCAGCAACAAGTTTTTTTTGAAGGCAATGTAATTTGAAATTTGACTGACAACAATTTATTGATGTCATAATATTTTATCCAAACAAATATAAGTTGAGAAAGCATTTATTTTTTAAATTACTGAAATAATTACGAGTAAATTTTCTTTTTTTCTTCTTTCTTCACGGGTTGCCTTCAGCTCCCGAAACCGTGTTACGGTCCCAGCTGGGTTAGCATATATTTTGACAGCGAAACTTTCGTTTCGGTCGAATGGCCTTGAACAGGCCAAAACGTTCATGTCCAACAAGGACCGGCCAGAGATAGCCCGGGGCCGAGAGGTCCGGCCCAACAATGTGCGTGCAAATTTGCTATGCCGGTCAAAGACAAGTACACAGAATTTGCCCGCACATTGTTGGGCCGGACATTCTCGGACCGGGCATGTCCTGCACAAGAATGCCGAGCAATTTGCTTGGCCGGACAAAGACAAGTACACAGAATTTTCCCGCACATTGTTGGGCCGGACCTCTCGGCCCCGGGCTATCTCAGGCCGGTCCTTGTTGGACATGAACGTTTTGGCCTGTTCAAGGCCATTCGACCGAAACGAAAGTGTCGCTGTCAAAATATATGCTAACCCAGCAGTTCTTTTTTGTTTTGCAATGGAACACTCGTTTCGTTTTAAGTGCATATTTTATTTTATTGTAATAAGTAAACAAATTCGATATTTTTTTCTTTTTATACATTTTATTTTTGCTGTTTTTAAGGAAAATTGTTTGAGTACGGAACGTACGTTAGAACTCCGCACGCACATGGTCGATAAGGTTCACAATCGGCGAGCAAAAAACAGGGGAGTTAGCACAGATTTTGACAGCGACACTTTCGTTTCGGTCGAATGGCCTTGAACAGGCCAAAACGTTCATGTCCAACAAGGACCGGCCAGAGATAGCCCGGGGCCGAGAGGTCCGGCCCAACAATGTGCGGGCAAATTCCGTGTACTTGTCTTTGTCCGGCCAAGCAAATTGCTCGGCATTCTTGTGCAGGGCATGCCCGGTCCTTGTTGGACATGAACGTTTTGGCCTGTTCAAGGCCATTCGACCGAAACGAAAGTGTCGCTGTCAAAATGTATGCTAACTCGGCAAGTTATTCGCACCATCGATTTTAGTAAGACAAAATCGAAAAGTCGTAACCCACAATAAACTATTATAAACTTTATGTCAATTTGAAAAAGTCAATTTTAGAAAAACAAATTAATAATGTTGCCAATAATTAAATATACAAAAGTGACTGATAACCATACAAAATAAAATTTTTCTTTTTAGTCTGGCAACACCAATCTATGGTGGTGCGAATGCCCCGGCCCACTTTTATAGTTACATACTCTTTATATGAGGAATTATTAGGTTTGATACTTTCGTTGATTTTGGTAAATTCTATAATTCTGTTTAAGAACCTTATTAAACATTGACCTGTCTGTATGTTTGTATTGTATTGTAATTTGTTATGCAGATTTATGAAGTTTGATCAGTCTGTCAGACAATTATACCGTTTACAGTTTTGAAACGAATTTAAATATTTGGGGCTTGCTCAAAAATGTATGGACAGGTGGATCTTTTTTTTTTCTTTTTTTTATCGTTCATCTTTTGGGTGATGAAAGTGTTAGGTATACATGTAAACAAGCAGTTGTCGGAATCTCTGTAAATCAAATAATTTTCAAGATATTTGATTTTGAAAATTCCGATTTGTATGGGAAAATCACGATTTGTTAGTGGCGTTGTGACGGCGGCTAGTGGCAACGCTGGAGAACGCCACGTGTTTCCATGTAGAGGGGGGGGGGGGTTGACCAACCCTGGCTTACGCGGTTGGTGCGACGAGAAGCGCAGCCCCTGTAGTTCGCAGGGTGCAGTTGGATGCTGCTCGAGGTACTTCACGTATCCCCTCGCCGCGTTATCACCCCCCCCCCCCCATTCCTCGTAAGAATGTCGTAACCTACTTTGGAATGACGAATTTGCTTTTTTATGAAAAATGTAATTAATTGATGTACTTATGAGTAAAATATGTTTAAAAACTACCTAACTTCAAACTCAATTATCTCAAAAACTGCCCTAGTTACAAATATGGTGTAGAATAATTTTCCACGCCATTGAACATGATCTATCACCATGCAAAAATCCAAAGGTGTACAAAGAAAAAAAATTTGCACCACTTTTTGAGCAAGCCCTTTGGTACATAGTGTAGTGTAAGTATGATAATTATAATAATAATCCTTTTGTCAGAAAATTTTAACGTTCCTTACAATATAAAATATTCAAAATTCTTATATTAATAAAACCACTGATAAATAAAAGTATTTTAATCAAGTATCATCATAAAAATTAAAAGTATCAAGTCTAGCAATTCCGTGAAAGTCAGTGTTTACAGCTTAAGATTTTTTAAATTTGCCGCTCTTTTGAAATGACACGATTCACTGGACAGACTTTAGGTTCTTAAGCAGAATTCAATTTTTATTTGTAAAATGTTTGTATTTTATCTATGTACTAAAATGTAAGATTTTTTTTAGTTTGTAAGAGTCATTCCAAATGTAATTTTGTTAAAGATTAAACTATATTTGTATGTAACAGTGTTTTTATTCAATATATAGCATTTCGGGGAATGCATCTGTGAGCCCCTTCGCAGCCCACACTTTTCTATGCCGGTTCGGAAGAAATGAAAGATGCGGTTTTGCGGTAATCTTCCTGTCGGGTACTTGCTTCGGTGTTGGTGACTGGTTAGCGTGCTGTGTTCTTGATCTTGACCCCGATTGTGCCTTTCCGCGCGCCCGCTTATATAGGGGTGCGTGCGCGCACTTAGACCTATGTCAACCGGGCGCGCGGAGGCGATACTATTGACCAATCACCGCAAGCAAGCACCGTCGTGGGAAATCGTTTATTATGTTTCTCTCTCTCTCTCATACAAACTATGAATACACAATAAGACACAACTATACAATATACAAAGAACTATAAACTATTCGTAGCCTCGCTGGCAGTCGGTGGAAAAGTCGGGAACAGCATCAATTCCATTGGGAAAGCGGGGAATTTCGGGGAATAGAGCACACTCAAGCGGGGAATCTAGAAATTGACATTGGCAACCATAGAGTTGGCAACTTGGCAACACTGTCTTAAATACTCAAAGGCAACCATACACTGCATATGACAACAATAACAAAAAACCCGCCAAATTGCAGCAAAAGCCACCAAGCAATATTTTTTGTTTTTTTTCTCGCTTTGGAGAAAGAATATTCACGTAGATTTTACTTTAAATTAAAAAAAAGACACAAACAAAGTTATGTCGAAACGAAACAGTACAGGTCCATCTAACACCCTGTTTAATTATTTTGCTAAAACACCTCCTACTAACAAAAAGGTTAAGTCAGTAAATGATACCCCTCAAATAAATGATGATACAGCTGTTGACAATGAGTTCAAAAAAGAAAGTAAGTATTATATAATTTCAATGTAATTTATTAGGTCATTAACAGAAAATATTTATTGTTAATTAATTTCATTATTATTAGGTTAGGTTTCCACTTAACAATAGGTGGTTAAAATTTCAGAAAAAGGAAACTGGATTGTTTGTGTTACTATTTTTCAAGTACATACATACCTTCACGCCTATTTTCCAAAGGGGTAGGCAGAGAGTATGGAGCGCCACTTTTCTCGATCTTTGCATACTTATGTTGCTTGATCCACATACATACATCGTTTCATACATGTACGTCTATTTTTCAAGTTATTGAATACGTTTATGGGGAAAATTAAGAAGCTCACCACTGGATTAAAAAGATTGGGCTTGAATAAGCACCACCAAAGAATCCCGTGACCTCTCCCCCACTCCAAGATGCAAAAATTAGGTCAAAAAGTGAATTATTGGTTCTGTCAATCCTCCGCCACTCTGTAGTATTAGTGTTTTATTCTAATCCTTATTGAAATAGCTTGTTTTAAATCTGAATTTAACTGCCTCGCTCAATAACAATTACAATTCAATTTAGAAATTTTTACTGCATCTCATCTGCTTATAGTCCACTTGACTGATTGCAAGATAATTAATAAATAAAAAAAATATTAAAATAATTTAGAACTTCATTCAACTTACAGGCAAAAAACGTGAAAGACAGACATGCTCACCAAAACATCAAGAAAGTAGTGATGAAGAAGAGCCAGTAGTAGCTAAAAAACGGAAAAGGATAAGAATAAATCCTGTGGACTCTGATGATTCTGATACAGAAAATAAAAGTAAGTAATGGAGAGTTCCCAATTAAAACAATTTTATATACAACACTATCAGTCACTCCACATTATTCACATACTCATCTCAACAGCATTAATCTTACTATCATGCTTCTTCTGCCATATCCAAGATTCACTTCCATAAAAAAAAAAAATATAATACAGTTAGGACTATTATAGGATTCAGGAATTGTCTGAAGGATTTTATTCAGACATACAAAAATTAAAAAAATCATTAAAATCTTAACATTATTCACACATTTGCAACTCTGTCTGTTTGCCTAATGGCAAAAACCTCCTCCATCTTTTTCCATTTTATTCTATCTCCTGCCAATCTAGTCCAAGTTTTTCCTGCCATATATTTTATCTCATCATCCCATCTTCAAAATTGTTTCCCCTGTTTCCTTTTTCTATTTCTAGGATGCCAATAGATAATCTATTTACTCCATTTTTCTTTTCCTCTTAATGTATGACCTGTCCCACCTGACACAATACAAAACGAACGAGAGGCAGACAAACCCAAAGATGGTTGGATGACTTATAAAAAAATTGTTGGCCCGCTGTGGGCAAGGCTAGCAGGAGACAGAGAGAAGTGAAAAGCGCTGGAGGAGGCCTTTGTGTCATAGACATGCTACATAGGGGACTTGTGAACCACATAACTTAGTAATAGCAAATAAAAGGCTTCGAAATTGAAATTAAAATTGAAAATTTTTACTGTTACATCTTCTATTTTTGTGGTCTTTCTAAGAGTTTGGTTTTTTATTCTATCTGATATTATTTTGCCTAGCATACTTTGGCAGTATTTTTAGTACTGTTGGCCTACTAGTATTTGTAGTTAAGTGGCAAATTCACAATCTAAACACATTGTCAACCATTGAAAGCCTTAATTATTGCTGCCCGCCATTTATTGTAAGTTTATAAAACATAGAGGCATAGGCCTCCTCCAAAGCCATCCAAGATCTCCTTTCCATCTCTGTCCTTCTCCACATAGTCCCAGCAATATTCTCTATATCGTCTTCCCACATGCAGTGCTGACAACCTCTTCTCCTCTTTCCATATCTTTGGGTACCATTCTGTTATGACTTTAGTCCATTTTTCTTTCATGTCCCTGTACAGTACATATGCCCTGTCCATCTCCATTTTAATTCCTTTTCTGTTTATTTCTTATTGCACTCAAATTTTATTTTGTTTCTTACAGTAAATAATGGCACACCTGAACCTAAAAAGAAGATTTCTATGGAAAAGAAATTACAAGACAGTTTTAAATATGACCCGACCCAGTCCCCACAAAACAAGAAGTCAAGTATCTCTGCAAACAGGTAATATATCAATCTTCACAAGCTTCATAATCAAGCATAAATTACTCTATGTATTTTTTAATGGCTACATCTAAATTTGGATAATTCTGCCAATGCTGAATTCTGCTTCATCCTGTCCCAACATGGCATAACAGAGAATCTTTATTACATCCCATCAGAAGTAACTGTGCACCTAACAATGGTACTTTTTATTGCAAACTAGCCCGCCCAGGTTTGCAAGAATTTATCCCAAAGGATTTCCAATTCATTACTCCATTTTGGTGTGAAATTTAACAAACACACTCTGTGGACCCTTTTACAATATATTTATCTTCTTTCCTCTATTCTATTCCTCTGCCTACTAAATATTGAATCCTGATGTCATTGAAGTGGACCTGTTTGAGAAGCAATGGTTAAATGGTAATTTAATGGATTGACGGGTATGTACTAAAAGGGCGATATAGGGAGAGGCGTGTCTCGAAATGGAGGTTCACTGCCTAGCTTAATATATATCTTCCACAATTCCAGCACTAAGCAGCAGTCGGCTGAACCGCAAGAATCTCAAGCCATTGTAGAAGAAGGCAACTGGATTCATTGTAAATTGGAATGGCTCAAACCACACAAAGTTAAAGATGCCATGAAACGACGCCCTGATCACCCTGACTATGACCCTAGAACATTGTATGTGCCGCCAGATTTCATGAAAGACCAAACACCTGTAAGTATTGTTGAACCACTATAGTTTCAAAGTTCTGTTGTGAATTGTGGGAATTTTATTTTGGTCAATAATTTTGTATTTTTGAAAGTTGGAAAAAATAATTTTTAGACCACAACCAGGTTGTTTTTTTTATTCTTTTTCTACTTTGGGTAGCTTATATGGTGGTTGTAAATCCATATAAAGATGGCTGAGTGATAAATAAGCTTATGAAATATGGATGGAGTGACCAGTTCTGTTGAGGTATATTTAGATGGAAAAGCCTCTAAGTACTGGTTTGTCGGATTATGTACATAAATTTTCTTGGTCTTCCGTAACACGGTTTCGGGAGCTGTAAGGCAAACCGTGAAGAAAGAAAAAAAAATATGGATGGAAAATTATAAGAGTTCTGTTTTTGCTATTCTGATATGAAACCTTAAAAAAGTTGTGTCATAATAGCAACAATAAACCCTTAAATATTTTACCACTAGCATTCCGCCCGGGCTTCGCCCGTGTAAACTTTTGAAATCTAACATAATAATTACCAGGATAAAAAGTAGCCTATAACACTGCAAAACAATAGCATGTGGATCCGTTACTCTGTTTTGATGTGAAAGAACAACAAACAAACACACTTATTTATAACATTAGTTAGGAATGATACATAATATTATATAACTTCCAGGCACACCGACAATGGTGGGAGATGAAGTCGTCGCATTATGATTGTGTCCTGTTCTTCAAGGTGGGGAAATTTTATGAGCTGTATCATATGGATGCAGCTGTGGGTGTCAATGAGCTTGGATTTTCATATATGAAGGTAATTATGTCTAAACCACTCAGCCACCGATATAAGACTATATTGTATATTCGTATTATTTGTATTTAAAAAAATTAACTCATCTAATTGATACGGGCGGCGTCTTTTCATTATATACCTCTTGGCTGGGCTTAATTTTTTTAATTTAATGTTTGCAAAAACTCGCGATATGACATCATATTTTAATCGCGTAAAACAGATTAGTCCCCCTATACCGTATCTCTGTTGCTAACAAAATTGTGTTGGTAACCATCCACAGATTTGTAATATACGATAGACCGAGAAGAACGAGCGTGTGCACGGTACACTTAATCTCAGCCTGTCATATTTACTTATCTGTGGACGGTTGGTAACACATTTTTGATAGCAACAGAGATACGGAAAAGGGAGGCAGTTTTCTAATTAAATAATTTATTTTTAAGATAACAATCTTAAAAATCTTAAAATGTGTTGTCAAAATTTTAATAACTTTTTCACCTTTCCAGGGAGAATTTGCTCATTCAGGGTTCCCAGAGAGTGCATACTCCAGGATGGCCTCAACTCTCGTCTCGAAAGGCTTCAAAGTTGCTAGAGTCGAACAGACAGAAACACCCGATATGATGCAGCAGCGATGCAAACGCAGTTAGTACTCTAAATACAAATATTTTAAGTGTGTAATTAGCCAACCGATTTCCGCCCTGGCTTTGCCCGTAGAAAATTTCGAAGTATAAAAATCTAAATAAAATATAGGCTACGTTACTCAGGGATAGTGTAGCTTTCCATTAGTGAAAAATGTTTTAGAATTGGTTCAGTAGTTCCAGAGAGTACATTTCGCTTTTTGCCACAAACTATAGATTTTGAAATCGGTGGTGTTAATATACCTACTATCTTCTTCTTCATTTATTGTGGCTTCACCAATGTGAATGATGATTTGTCAATGTCAAGTATTATAGCTGTTATAGTATCAATATGCCGATTAATTTGATGATCCCGCTGACTGTGATATGTTCTATTAATCACAGCGCAGGCGGAATTAAACCGGATTCGCGTGCGTCGGTCGCCATGACATGATGTAGAATCCCTAAGATCGCCTTAGAGTCGAAGCGACATGGTCCTAACATCCCACAGGACTGTTTGCTTCGTGGGTAGCATCACTAACCACCAAACCTCGCCAAATTATAAAACGCACTGATTAGAGTTTTTAAACATTATTTATTATTATAAAATGAAGAAAACTAGTTTACGCTGGTTTGGACACGTTGAAAGAATAAAGGATGAAAGATTCACTAAAAAGCTATATGGCTGAAGTGAAAGGAAATGATGGCTATTGAACATATAAAAAAATTATTGATCGAAGTACACACAATCGCCGAGCATGTTTTCATACGTATGATGAATATAAAAGAAGCGAAAGAGGTATGTCAGGATCGTAGCAAATGGCATTCGATTGCCTCTGCCTACCCCTTTTGGGATAAAAGGCGTGATCATATATAGATAGATCATAGTTTTTACTATATTTATTATCCATTCTTTTGGAGCTATTGTTATATCGTATTTTTTATAAAAAAACCGAGACGTGCCCCGCCATGTTTTAAGTCAAGTAATATCATGATAAAATCTAAGAAACTTATATAATATGTGCTAGCTGTTCGCCCGTGGGACCCATACTAATTTTCATTCCCTTGGGTGGGTGGATTTATAAAAAAAGTAGCATATGTCCTTCCCTAGGGTTCAAGCTTACTCCGTATCAAATTTCATTAAAAATCGGTTCAGTACTTTTCATTTATAATATTAGTATGGATTACTCGTAAATATTGTTGTGTCCACAATAATAAGGTAAAAACATTCATTCAGACACGAAACCATACCTACCAGTGGCGAAGGGTGAATATTTTCAGAAGGGAAGCCGTAAAATAGCTCACTCAACTAATGCTATATTTTTTTATAATCTAAAAGGCACCAATGACAATAGTAATTTATCGTAAAGGGATTTACATTACCTAAACTATTTATTATTTAACTTGTCTCTTGTATTTGAAACTTTAAAATAGAATTTTTAAAAGGTTGCATTAGACTCTCATAAGCCGCAATTCACCGGCTTATTTGTTGGTGTGTTTGCGCGTAAAACGAGAGGGAACGTGCGCGGATTTCAATACGAATGAAAGAAACAGTTGCCTAGTATGAAATAAGGTAGTATGGTCGAGCAAGCCGGTATTGTATCGGCTTATGCCCTTAAGTTGCTAATGAATATCGGTAGGCGTTTAGAAAAAAATACTATTATTTTATAAAATGCCATTTGTCTGTCTATATAGATAGATCGAAAAATTTCTAAAGGGAAGCCGAAAGGAATCGGGTTGTATAGCCTCCTCGCCGCTGGTACCTACCCTCAATCTTATAGAAATCCATATTTAGTTAATTGTAATACATATTTTATATTTAAAATTTTCAGCTGGCCAAAATACCAAATGGGACAAAGTGGTGCGTCGAGAGATATGTCAATTAACTTGTCGCGGTATACAAGTATGTGGCCTTCAGGATACTGGACCTTCTGAGCCGGCGGCCACATTTCTGATGTCTTTGGCTGAAGAGGTTAGCTATATTTGCATTTCTTGCTACAGACATATTAATATACTGGATAAAAAACCCCCGTGTTGGTGAGGAGTTGGGTACCTGGCCGCTTCCAGATGATGCAGCAGCATCAGATCAAGGTTACCATGTTGTTGTAATATTATTGAAGTCGCAGGATTCTGTATTTCAAATCGATCAGACCAGTAAGTGAACACATCCATTCAATGGCTAGAAAAGAGTTTATGATCTTCAAACGGCTTTGAATTCAAGCGGATTTTCTTGAATCAGCTAAGAACACTCGATCAATTCACCTTTCAAACTATAAGAACTAAATCGGTTCACCTGTTTAGGAGCTACGATGCCACATACAGACACATAATATAGAGATACACACGTTAAACTTCCTCTTTTTGCTTCGGGGATTAATAAATAATAGATCAATAGATTTTTTTTAATAAAGAACACGACATGTGACCTTGCCACCGCCTGCTCTTAAGCGAAAATGCGCGCGACTGGATGAACAAAATAGGGTACGCCAGTCGCGCCCAATAGAGATGATTTTTCACAGGACCTCATTATTGTAGGTATCAGACACTTCGTTCCACATAGAACTTGATTCATAATATATTATTGTATAAAATGAGAATTGCAAGGAGAGAAAAAAAAAACTGAAAAAAGTTGATTAACACCTTTTATATGGTACATGCCACTATAACGGACTCCTCCAATTTCTTATGAACTTTTCTTCTCTGGTCAACATTTCCTAGAGATATTTTTCTAGACTTGCTAACTTTCTACCAGCGATGTTATTGGATATACGCTTGAATAAATTGAAACCTTAAATATATATACCATACCTCGGTTTCGCTCGTGGAAATGAACATGGACAGTCCGTTTCAGTTACAATTATTGCTATATGGAACCCACACTTTTTACCTTTAATTTTATAAAAACGGTGTGTTTGTTTATTTGTCCTTATTTTACGGTAAAATGTGTGACAGGCTATTTTTAATCCTTGGAAAATATTACATTACTTCAGGAATTTTTTTATTAGAATATTTGATTAAAAAAATTGCGTACCGGTAGAAAAAGATAAGTTCGAAACAGTGATTTTTATTTAAATCGGTCTAGCCGTTATAGAGATAATAATATGTTCTCCATAGGTATGTATTACAAACAAAAATCAAAAAGAGGCCCGTGACAAATGAATGACTGCTTCATTGTACTTCACTTCACTACTTTTTGTTTTGCCACCATAAATCAAACGCATTATTTGCATTCACACGTCATCTGAATGATCTCATGCCTTGACCTCTTAGACCTTTGAGCTACAAGCCAAGTAGGCTGTATAGTTTAAAACCCCTTTGCCGTAATTTAGTACGCGGATTTATTTATAACTAAATCCTTTCTTAGTGCACCTCAACACCTAAGGAACATCCGTAATTATCACTTTTCGTCCAAACAACTAATACCTAAAAGAAATAGCTTAAATTCTTATAAGTTTCTAACTGGCGTGTTGTTGAGATTGCGTAATTGACTCGTTTATTGTTATTGTGAAGTGTTTGTGAGTGTTTTTAAATAATGAAGATATGTTATAAAATTATACTTTTAGTTAGTTGTTAGAGACACGAGTATGAATTAAACTTGTAAACTTGAGAAGTGAGTGAGATAGTGATAGATAGATGGCATTTCACAAAATTTCTCCAATTAATAACTTCGCAAGTGTTTTCTTTAAATTAAAAGCGTCGCTCGCCATTTTTAAGCAAATCAACTATTTTGTTTAGAGTTTGTAGAATTAAGTGTATGCAGCCTAATGTTTAAAATACAATTAAATTAAACAGACAAAGGAAGCCAGCAACCGAAGATTTTCTTTTATTCAACGATGAATGAAACTACCGTGTTACCGAAACCCTCACGCGAGTACTGGAATAAGTCAGTTAAGATATGCACTCTTATTATAGATCTTCAACATCCAGACAAGAGAGGAAAGGCCATGTACAGGCTAATCCGTGATTATGAGTCATTTCCAGACTTAGCTGTGATGCTGTGGCATAGTTTTGGAACTATAGCCTCGTTGTTATGTGAGCTCATGAGAAGTTACTGTTTTTTTTATCACCAAACTTTCACATCGAGTCGGGCTTCGAGAGTCATTTGCGCGTTGAAACTCTTGTGCGTCATAGCTAGGAACAATGAAACCAGGCCATTGTTTGTTAAAGCTGGATTGATAGTGCATTTGTACAAATTCTTACAATTTAATGAAAGTGTATGCTTGAGCGCTCTTGAAGTTATTGCAGTTTTAGCAGTATCAGGTGATGAATTAGCAATTTCCCATTTGATAAAGACAGAAGGGCCTTATTGGTGTATCAGGGTTATGGAGTATGGAGCTCCGATGCCAATGTTCATGGCGACTGTGAATATGTTAAAAATTCTGAAGACTGAGGTGGGGTTTAAATACGTCTGTAACTTCAAACCTCATCTGCAGCTATTTCTTCGAGGGTTGGAGAATGTGGTTAATTTTGTTGAAAAGAATCCATCGGATGTATTGCTTGTGATCATTGGTCAATGCTATTATTATATGTCTATACATCGATGCGCTCGTCCGTTTGTCGTGAAAAGTATACTACGGATTCAAGACAAATTAATTAATGCAATGATGGCATCATGCATATCCAATGTAGCAATAGGTCAACTGGCTGAAGTATTTAAACATTGTGGACTCCATTAAGTAACAGGATTTTCTAAGTGTATGTTTTTAATTTGTTCTAATCATTGGAGGTTAATTCCACATAATTTATTTTAAATACACTTTTATTATAGCTATTTTATACTTGATTAAAATATTTTTTATGATAAAAAATATTAGCTCATTCTATAATATGTGAATAAAAGCTTATTTTTTTTTGGATTTAAGAAAAAAATTGCCCCTATGCATGCATTAGGATTCAAGCTTTCTCTGTATCAAATTTAATTAAAATCAGTTCAGTGGTTTAGCCACGAAAGCGTAACATATAGAGATTTTTAATATTATCACGCCTTAACGGCTGAATTAATTAAGATGAAACATAGCCAACTTTTTATCCCGGGAAAGGGGAATGGGGGCGATACAGGGGTTATTTCTATACGCAGGTGAAATCGCTGATAAAAGCTTGTATTATATAAATAAAATGGTAATTTCAGGAGCAGAATGGGTGCAGTGTTTACGGAGTTTGTTTCGTCGATACCTCAATAGGTATTTTCAGTATGGGCCAGTTTAAAGATGATAAGCATTCTTCACGATTACTAACAACTCTAGCTCATTTTCCACCTGCTCTCGTAAGTATTATACTAAAGTGCTTTTTTCTGTAGTTGTATTATTTGGTATAAATGTGTTAAAAATGTTAATTACTAAGTAAAATATAACGTCTTTAAGAATTTGAAATAACAACTTCTTTTAAAAAGACATGCAAAAATTGTTTGGACGCTGGTTTCTACACGTTGAAAAAATGGAGGATGAAAGATTGACTAAAAAGGAAATAAAAGGCTGAAGTGAAAGGAAATGCTGGCATTATTGAACATAATAAAATGTATTGATCGATGGCGATATTAAAAGTACACATAATCGCCGAGCATGTATGAAAGGTATGATGAATATAAAAGAAGCGAAACCTCTGCCTACCCCTCTTGGGATAAAAGTCGTGATGATAGATATAAGTTTAGAAAAAATTACCTTATGTTATGTAATGATACATAATAATTTTCAATATCAATACATATTATAAAACAACCGCAGAGTCTTTCTGTTTGTCTGTGCCCGATTCACTCCGAAACAATCAATACATATTATAAAAAACCGCCGAGTCTTTCTGTTTGTCTGTGCCCGATTCACTCCGAAACTACTGAACGGATTTTGTTGAGGTTTTCGTGATTAGATAAATTAAGTCTTGAGGAAGGTTTACAAGTATTAAACATGGATCTATCACGTTTAGGAGCTGAGCATTACCAATACTAGTGAATCAAGTTGGAAGAAACTTTAGAGATGTAACAAAATCATGTAGGAAATTATTGTGTATCATTAAATTTATTTACAACTAGCGACCCGCCCCGGCTTCGCACGGGTAGCAGGTAATTATGCCTACGTTGCTCCCAGTCGGCTTGACTTATTCCAACGTCAGACTTAAACAATCATCGTCATATTTCAATCAGTTTACAAAAAATATTAATAATTACCGGTACCGCCGCAACCGCTATGTCCCTACCTTTTAAATCTGTAATATCTTCGAAAATATTCATTTAAATTACTTGCTGTAAAGTTGATTTATATTATATGCAAAATGTATTTAAGGTACTTAATTGGATAAGGATTAATGCTGTATTGCTTAAAATCGCTTCGTAAATAAGCCATTATTTCTCGTAAAAAGTAAAGGATAAAAAATGGTTACTGTGGGTTATCCCTAAGATATAGACCTATACCATCGCGGACTTTTTTGTAGACCTTTTTAAGGTGTACAATACTGTAGTACATTATTTTTATCTATCTTGTAGGGTTCAGCCAGCGTTTGCAATGAAAGCGCAAAAAAAATGTTTATTTACGACATCACATTAGAAACCTCTAAAATTATCAGTGTTTCTCTACTATATTATGCATGTTATATACATTATATACCTTCCTCTTGAATCACTCTATCTATTAAAAAAAATTCGTTGCGTAGTTTTAAAGATCTAAGACAACCAGACAGACAGACGGGAAGCGACTTTGTTTTATACTATGTAGTGAAAATTCTGGGTCGTGGTGTTCTTGACAGCAGTCGTGATCAATCATGGAGGTCCACAGCGCGACGCCCCTTGTATTGACTCGTCATGGTTAACTTTCTTGGGAAGAATAGTGCAGTGGTTTCCCTTTGCTTTCTGCACCAGACATTTTGAGACTATTTAGGTCTTCAGGCTCGCTGTAGCCTGTTCCAGCCAGTTACCTAGCTAGGTGTATGGTTATACCGCCATTGCTCGGTCGCCTGAGCCTCGTTTGTTGTACCCCCCTTACCGTGAAAAAGTAGCCTATATGTCTCTCCCCAAACATAAAACTATCTGTATGCAAAACGAACAAGCACTCTTTAGCATTTATAATATTAGTATTGTTTAAGGAATTGAAATTATTGTACCCGTGTGAAAACTAATCCATAACATTTTATTTGTAGATAGTTTACGATCGTAAATCAACAAGTGCTCGCACCATAAAGTTGCTAAGCACGCATTGTCACAACGCTCGCCGGGAAGCGCTCAGTCAGTCTTGGGCCCCTGACAAAACGCTCAAATTGTTAGCTGAGAAATATTATAAGAGCAACGCGGACGGAGCATGGCCCGAAGGACTGCAGCCGTTCTTACACAAAGGTGAGCTAGAAATTCATAGCCACTGATTGGCTCTTTGTAAAATGGCATTGACATATTAACTACTAGCTTTCCGCTTCGGCTTCGTCCGTGAAATGTGACAAGATCCGGAAGTATTGTCGGGATAAGAAATAGCCTATGTCACTCTCCCGCCCGGTATATCTCTGCGTAAAAAAATCACGTCGATCCCTTGCTCTGTTTTGACGCGAAAGAAGCACGGCCACCGACGGCCGAGTGGTTAATACGTTCAGTATTAACTAGGCAGACCACGGGTTCGATTCCGGATACCGGCCATGTACCAATGGGGTTTAATTAAATGTACCTCAACAGTACCTGGCCACTCGTTAGGTATAGCCTCACAAATACCATCGGCAAAACGAGGGAGACTGAACGCGAGGTCAATCGATCAATAGCGCGAGTCCCGCCAGTCGTCATCCGCTTGCCAAACTCGATGAACACGCCTATCCATTTTGCCGTCCAAATATATCGTACCCGGGCGTACGCGTCTCCTTTGACACGCGACCAAAAACCGACTGACGGCGGCGAGCTAGCTCGCGCGGCACGCGTTCCCCAAGAGTACGCGTAGCTACAAATATGGACAAGACGTTCCAGGACACGCGTACTAATGTACGCGCTATCCGTAAGCAGCTTATGCGACCCGTGTAGAAAAAAAGGAGGACTGTTAAACAGTAAGGTTTAAAAAGTAAGTAAAAAGGGGTCCTTCAAGCGAAGTGTGAAAAAGCATCTCTACGGGCCGACTGGCGGACTGTATTATGATCTGCCAGTTGCGCGCATTCATGAACCAGCCACCTATGCTTAATAATGAGGCGGTCTAAATAATCGGTCTATAAAAAATAAATTAAGATTTATCAATAGAGGGCGTCACTAGTGTTATTAAACTCTGTAATGTTTTGTCATTGTGTATAGGTATAGTAATTTTGGTTTTGCCATTTTGTATGGATGAAAATGTACAGCGTGCTTTGTTTTATTTGGTGTGTGAGATATCGAGTAAAATAAACAAGGACAAATAAACACACTTTCTCATTTATAATATGTATTAGTTAAGATTATAATTTTGTGCTGGGTACTCTGGAGGCGGGTAATACAGTTTTAAGAGCATGGTATTGGTATTTTACGCCGGCTTTACGTACCTTTAGAGAACTAAACATTGAGGTAATTGGTGTTATAGTTGTCAGGATTTAACCCAAATTATCACATATTAAAAAACAAACTCCCCCGCCGCGTCTGTCTATGTTTACCTGATTTTCTCCGTATTTTTTGTATTATATTTTTTAATTCAAATAATTACATGCGATTGCGGCTATACACTTTCTTTAATTATAAATTTTCATAATATTTTACTAACTTTCAGGTGATGCCCTCGGCCTGACCCCAGCTGAAGACTGCTATTACGCCATCAAAGCGTTGGGTGGATGCGTCTCATACTTAACAGACTCTTTGTTAGATATCCAAATACTTACAATGTCCCAGTTTTCTAAGTACACACCGCCTGATGTGTTGAATCGTACCATGTCTGAGGAAATGAAGGTAGAGATGAAAATGAAAAATAAATGGGAAGGCGGTAACACTATGGTGCTTGATGCGATTACGCTGAGAAACTTGAGGATAGTCCAGGACGAGGGTTGCTTGTTTGATAAATTGAATTTTTGCTCTACGGCTATGGGAAAGAGGTAAGCAGTTTGCTTTTTAAGGGTACTGTACCTTAATGCTAACTAATATTATGAATACGAAATGTGTTTGTTTGTCCTTCTTTTACGTCAGAACGGATCGACGTGATTTTTTGCACAGAGATAGATGGAGGGACGGAATGTGACCAGAAAAAATTGGGGATAAATTCTGATGTCACATTTAAAAATTCCACGGGCGAAGCCGGGGCGGAAAACTAGTATAACATGACTTTGTTGTCTGTCAGTCTATTTTACCGTAATAAAACTTTCCTCAATTCATTTTCTCCTGTCTTCACGGGTTGCCTTACAGCTCCCGAAACCGTGTTACGGTTCCAGGTTACCCAGCGGAAGACCAAGTCTCCCTCGTTTAGCCGATGGTATTTGTGAGGCTATACCTAAAGATTGTCTAGTTCTGTTGATATATATTTAGATGGAAAAGCCTCAAGTTGGTACATGGCCGGGATCCGGGATTGAACCCGGGGTCTGCCTAGTTAAGAGGATCGTGTAGCTCAGCGTACGCAGCGAATTAGGTATTTAGAAAATCATATTCTGTCTCAAGCGCGCTCTTCCCACGGGCATCAGTGCGACAGAGAACACTGCAGCTCGTGAGTGTTCGTAGGTATGTTCTTCGTTGAAAATTGCGTTTTGGGGGAAAACGATTTACACCTACTAAACTATAACGAAACCTTATAATTTTGGTGTCAAACGTTTTAGCAGATTATAATCTACGTACGTACGTTTTGCTTTTTTTGAAATTTTACTTTGTTTCTCAAATACAGACGGTTTATTACGAGCAAGTTATGAACCAAAAAAACCGAGATTTGAGGGGCTTATAACTTTTGACCTATTACGAATTTTGAAAAAAGGAAAAAATACGTACGTAGTTTTTCATTATGTCAGTAACATATTACAAAATCGTTAAAATTAAATGATATTTAGGGGTAGTAAAACGTTTTCTCCGTTTGTATGGACATGGACGCGGTACACTACACTCTTAATACGAGTTTTTACTAGTTTAACCACTCGGCTACCGACGCTTTCTGTCACAAACTTTTTATTGAAAAAAAAAGTAGGAACCCTAAACAGCAAGATTGTTTCAATAAAAAGTTTTTTTTTAAAAACGGTTTAGTAGTTTTTTTAGTTGCTTTTTGAGTTTGGGTCCAAGTCAAATATGGTTTTTTATTTCAGATTACTCTATCAGTGGGTTTGTGCGCCGAGTTGCAACATATCTCTCATAAAAGAGAGACAGCAGGCTGTCAAGTTTTTGTTTGAAAACCAGGAGGTGTGCTCGGAAGCGAAAAATATACTTACTACATTGCCGGACTTAGAACGTTTATTGGCCAAGTAAGGTTTCTTTCTTTCTTTATGGGTTGCGTTACATCTCCCAAAACTGTGTCACGGTTCCATGGTACCCAGCTGAAGACCATGTCTCCCTCGTTTAGCCGATGGTATTTGTGAGGTTATACCTAACGGTGGCCAGTTCTGTTGAGGTATATTTAGATGGAAAAGCCTCTTAAGTGTGGTTTGTCGGATAATGTACATAAGTTATTAATTAAAAAACCCATTGGTACATGGCCAAGTAAGGTTATTCAGTTCCGACTAAATTACGAATACGCATTATATCATTGTAATTTAATTACTTTATTAGAATCCAACCGAGAATAATTTGGGTTGTAGCTTGATATTTTATAACCTTTCTCAATAAAGGTTATTTTTATCTATACTAATATTATCTATCTATTTATCATCACGCCTTTTATCCCAAGAGGGGTAGGCAGAGACAATCGAATGCCATTTGTTACGATCCTGACATACCTCTTTCGCTTCTTTTATCTTCATCATACCTTTCATACATGCTCGGCGATTGTGTGTACTTTCATATTTCCACCAATCAATACATTTTTTATATGTTCAATAAAAGTACACCTAGGTCGTCCTCTGCCAGCATTTCCTTTCACTTCAGCCATATAAACGTCAATCTTTCATCCTTTATTCTTTCAACGCGTCCAAACCACCGTAAACTACTTTTCCTAATTTTAGTCACAACATCATCTTTCACTCCGCATTCTTTTCTAATGACATCGTTCTTATATTATATCTAATATTATAAAGAGCGAAAGTTTGGATGTAGGGGGTAATATAAGTAAAATAACAGATTCTAACAATTCTTTCACTAATAGGACTTTACATTTTCCTTGAGTGCTATATAGGCTATATTTTATTTTGTTCGAGAATATCCACGGGCGAAAGCTACTGCAGGATAAAGGCAACGCTACTGCTCCTGTTTTCCATGATATTTTTAACAAGAAACATTTTACAGGGTACACGCCTTAGGAAACTTGAAGAGGTCTAAACTGCATCCCGACTCGCGTGCCATATTCTACGAAGAGAAGACGTATTCTAAACGTAAAATTTTGGACTTTATATCTGTGCTGAATGGGTTCACAGAGGCGTTGAAACTTATTACGTTGTTCGATGACGCGCCCTCGACTTTACTGAAGAAAGTGATGCAGTACCCGCCGTGTGGACAGTTTCCTGATTATAGAGATACTCTGAAGTTTTTTAAGGTAGTGTTATGTAACGTAAGGTAACAAATAAGAATAGGCGTGACCTTGACCGCGAGGGATATGACAGGAAATGTCATTTGGTTGTCAGTTATCATACCATTATTAACTTTACCGATGACAACTCAAAGGAGGATTCTATGTCATGGCGACCGACGCACGCGTTTCGTCGTGACGATGGGGAATCCGGTTTAATCCAGTCTGCGCTGTGATTAATAAGACATACATCACAGTCGGCGGGATTAATCGGCATATTATAAATACTTAACATTGGCAAATCATCGATTAACATTGTGGTGGAGCCACAATTTTTTCACAAACGCCTTGCCATGTTTTAAGCGTTCCGCTGGTGCAATTTTATTATACACATTTTTATTGTTTTAAGCAGATGAAAGTTTTTTTTAATTTATTCACGGGTTGTTACCGGCCCCATGATACTCGGCGGAAGTCAGTCTTATTCATTATATATTTGAGACTACACCTAACGAATAGCCAAGTTCTTTGTTGCAGATATTTAAAAAGATGTCCTAATTTCAGGAGGCATTCAACCAAAAGGAGGCTGAGAAAGAAGGTCGCATATTACCCGGCGAGGGTGTTGACGAAGCATACGACGATACTATGAGAACAATAAAAGATATCGAGTCGGAGCTGAAGGCGTATTTAGTGCAACAGGAGAAATACTTCGGATGTCGGGTAATTATTTTTCTTTTAAATACACCTGCTCTTATATCACCGTTTTATGACACAAAAAGTATCAATATTAATATCACAAACAAATAAATAACATCAGTCTTTCAAAAGCTACTGAACGTATTTTGTTGCGGTTTTCTCTATTAAATAGGTTGATTCACCGGGAAAGTTTATGAGTATTAAACATGGACCTATCATGTTTAGGAGCTGAGCATTAACAGTATAAGTGATTCAAGTCGGGGGGAAAAAGTTAGCCCCAGCGAGTTTTCATCTCAGATCTTATGCGATTACTGTAAGGCTCGTTATAATTTTTTATTATATTTCAGTTAACGTACGTTGGCACCGACAAGAAAAGGTACCAGATTGAAGTACCACAAAGTGCGACGTCGAGAGCTACCTCCGACTACCACATGGAGGGTGCTCGGAAAGGATTCAAAAGATATTCTACAGATGAAACTAAGGTAAATACTAACCCTCTTACTAAGTTATGCAATCCTTTGTCTCCATTTATCACATTGACAATCTGTAAATTGCTAATATATAACGATCTGAGACATACAGTGTCATTGTCATTAAATAATTTAAAAAAAAACAGTTAACCGATACAGGTAGGTATAGTAATCGTGTTTGTGTGTATGAAAGTGTGTTTACTTTTTGTGCTTCTTTCACGCCAAAAAGGGGCAACGAATCCACGTAATTTGTTGTACAGAGATAGCTGAAAGGCCGGATACGCTACTTTTTATCACGTAAAAAATCTCATTCCTCTTGGTAAATTAATGTTAAAGGAAACAACTTTTCTACCAGTGTTATTATAGTATTAAATATATCCATAAGATTTAAACTAATTTAAACGAAGTTCAAAATTCAATAAAATCTAAGTTTTCCAATGACCATCGAACGCATCTGGCGAAGCAAGCCACATCAATTTTCGTTTACATTATACTACCTATTTTTTATGTCTAACATCTTATTCCTATGCCGGCCATGTACCAAACCACACTTAGAGGATTTACCATATAAATATACCTCAACCGAACTAGGTATAGCCTCACAAATACCATCGGCTAAAAGTGGGATACTTGGTCTTCCGCTGGGTACCCTGAGACCGACAACACGGTTTCGGAAGGTGTAAGGTACCCGCGAGCGAAAAAAAAAATTACACAACATTGGCTGCTACTGTAAGAGTTTTTTTAAAGGATTTCCTATCACAAATGATGGCGGCTGAGGAGGAGAAAACCAATGTTTTGAAGGACATCAGCAGGAGTATATTCGAGAAATTCTCTTCTAACTACAATCGATGGGAGGCCGCGGTTCAGAGTTTGGCAACATTGGACATACTGCTAGCTTTCTCGGAGTTTGCACGACAGCAGAATGGAGATGTTTGCCTGCCCGATGTGATATGTGATACAGATAAAAAGGTAATTAGTACTTAGGTTTTACGCGCAGTTTCACTCGCGTAGAATTTTTTATTGGTTTGCGTTGTGGTTACTGCTCCGATTCTTGTTGTCGTAGCGTGATATTATATAATCTTCCTCAAGAAAAGGGCTATTTAACGAAATAAAAAATCTAATCAGACTGATAGTTTCTGACATTAGCGCTAGTTTCTGACATTAGCGCTTTTAAACATACCAATTCTTCAGCTTTATATATTTGTATGGACTAGCCAGAGGTTCCCAATCTTTTTTATACTGCGACTCCCTTTACAGGCTATAATTTTTTTGCGACGCCTTTCTAAAATAATATACCTTTACTCCAACGATTATAGAATCTTTATTATTATTATTTATTATAAAATATAACAGTTCAATCAATAAAGAAGGATGAGCTTGCTTTTCAACACATTTTACTAAAACGATTTTAGTTTTATTTAAATAAAGTTATCCATTTTATGATGACCTGTGTGTACCATCTCGCGACGCCCTCAGGACAGCGCCCGACTCCTCATGGCGTCGCGACGTACGATTAGGGAACCCTGGACTGTAGGTGTAGAGCCTTGGAAGAACTGATGATGCAGACGCGTTGCTACTGAACAGTTTTATCTCCAATAATATAGGTCCTAAGATCCATTGGGTCTTCCATCTGCAGATTTTAATATTTTTTTTGTCATTTTTGAGTAGCATTTCTGAAATGTAATATGTCTAGGTAAGGTCCACTGTCAGGTCTCCCGAGTATCTAGATTTTTCTGGATAAAAATAGTCTATATTATAATCTAGCAAGACATAAACTATTTATCCTCTAAATTTCATCCAAATCCTTTCAACAGTTAACCTGTGATGTGATCAATCAACAAACATCCAACATTGTTCAGTTTCAATTCCTGAATTGTGTGTGTTTAATTGTTTACATAAAATCTTTAAATGTATCTGTTTCAGATTTCCCCACACTTACCAATATAATGGACAACATTTCATTTTTTTAATCACCCATTTTTATTACTTTAATTAAAAATATATTAAAAAATAAGTTACACGTATTTTTGTATTTTATTTTTGGTTGAGTTTTTATATTTTTAATTTAATTATGAATTTTTATAAATTCCGAGGACTTATAAACTAAAAACTTTAGCTAGGACTAAAATTAAGAAATATAAACTGTCACCCAAAGAAATTGACTGATAGTGTCAGTCAAGCCACAGAGTATACGTTATAGAAATGCAAAGAGTATAATATACCGTGTTCCAAATAGGTGTTGCCGTAGCCGGAACTCAAATCGCCTACAACATTATTCATAATGTATATAATAATACTAGCTTTTGTCCGCGGTTTCACTCGTAAATATATTTCCTGTGATAGCCCATTCGAAACCAGCAAAACTTCCAAAAAATATTATATATAAGAAGTTTTTTTATAATTATATTTAAAGAATAATTATTAATTTAGCTTCAAATGGAATAAAAATGGGTAAAATTAATAGAAGGCAACACCTGAGTTCAATAACTAACAACTCTGCCAACAGACATTAGTATTTTTAAATTAGAGGGTTAGCACAGATTAGGGCACCTATTAATCCTTATTTTTCAATATTTCAGTATTTTTAAAATAACTCGAAAATTAAAGGATATAAAAAATTTAAAAAAATAAAAATAAGCTTTCTAGCATGTAATCTCCAAACGGTTTTCGAATTTTGGTACCTTACGAAAAATGAAATGTTGTCCATTAATTATTACCGTTTAACTAATAAACCACACTTCGATCCTGGCCATGTACTAATGGATATTTTAAGAATCAACAAACAGCCTTGAGAGACTTTCTAGCCAAGTATACCTCATCAGAATTGCCCACTAGTTAGGTAAAGCCTCACAAATTGCAACGGCTAAAGAAGGATATAAAAAAAGAAGAAGTAAACTCTTGTCTCCCATTAACAAATAAATGTCATTCAACATTTGTATGCTTTTCAGCCATTCATAAAGATAGTAGAAGGACGCCACCCCTGCATTCCCATAGTTAACGACTTCATACCAAACGACACGGAGCTTGGTGGTGATGGAGCCAGTCTCTTGTTACTGA
The DNA here is from genome assembly GCA_963924495.1 of Nemapogon koenigi. NCBI lineage: Eukaryota > Metazoa > Arthropoda > Insecta > Lepidoptera > Tineidae > Nemapogon > Nemapogon koenigi. The sequence goes on along the minus strand of OZ004649.1, from coordinate 5,850,089 downwards.
CCGGCCCCAATATGGGCGGTAAGTCTACATTGATGAGACAGGTCGGCTTGTTGACTGTCTTGGCTCATTTGGTGAGTATATTTTACTAGCTGTTTCTCACGACTTCGCACGAGACTATTTCAGAATGTTGGCAAACATACACTTCATACATAGCTTTTGTCATGTTCACCTCTGCCCACCCCGTTCCCGTCGTCATGCCGTGATGGTTTATAGCCTATGTTACTCAGGGATAATGTAGCCTTCCAATGGTGAAAGAATGATCAAAATCCGTCCAGTAGTTTTTGAGTTTATTCGTAACAAACATACAAAAATACAAATCTTTCCTCTTTATAATATTAGTATAGATTGCTAGCGCCTCGCCCCGGCTTCGTCCGTGGACAACGTTTTTCTCAGTTTACTTGCAAATATTTATTTAAAATATGCAGAAATAATTTACAGCTCGCAGGCTGCGTCTTAATTCTCTCCTAGTCATAATCTTCATATTCACAATACATAATAATTTAATAATCCGTTTCTAGTGTCTACAGTTTTAAACCAAATTTGATATTAAAGGGTCTTTTAAATGTATAATCCCAACCCATTGAGTGGGGTGTCATTAAAAATGTATTTCGAAACGATTATGAGGTTTCATTAACCATTTTTTGATATTAAGTTTTTTACAATATATTAAACTTTATAGGGGTCCCCCATACCATTTTAAATAAAACTACTAAAAATCTGGAATACCCTTAGTAAATACTTTCAATATAAATTATAACGAGCACCGTTTTTTTCATGTCAGGGATCCTACGTGCCCGCCCAAGAATGCAGTATGAGCCTGGTGGACCGCATATTCACGAGACTTGGCGCCAGTGATGACATCCTGTCTGGACAGTCCACGTTCCTGGTAGAGATGAATGAGACGGCAGCTATTGTGAAGCATGCCGGCTTACATTCCCTCGTGCTTTTGGATGAATTGGGTTTGTCATTTTTCATGTGTAACGTGTTAGTTCTCGGGGAAGTATATTTTTATTTCAAATATTAAACTATTTTAAGAAACTATTTCAAAGAAAATTAGTGCTTATTTTTGACACGAGTCAAATGTATGTATTTGACCACGACTTTTTACAAATTACGCTATAGACTCCTATAATTCTACAACCATTTTGATAACACAGGTCGCGGAACGTCCACTTACGACGGCACGGCGATCGCGTGCGCAGTGTGTGCAGAGCTGGCCGGCCGTGGGTGTCGCACTCTGTTCTCTACCCATTACCACTCGTTGGTGCACCATCTGGCTGACCAACCGTCTGTGTGTCTGGGGCATATGGTAAGATATAATTAGACTGGTAGTTCCTGAGATTAACGCGTTCAAACATACAAACTATTCAGCTTTATAATATTAGTATAGATAGGTAATAAATAGCTTTGGCCAAACTAACCGCCGTACTTAAAGAAGGGCTAAATTAGCGCTTGTTATTTTGTATGTGCTAGGTGACATAATATCAACAATTGCTAAATCGTTTAGTCAATTGAAACAGTTGGGCGCCAATTATTGTGATCTACAATAGGTTCCGAAATTATCAATAAATAACTGTATCTGCTTCTTCCGTGGAAATTTTTGAAATGTAACATAATAATGTATTCCGAATCATTTCTGGGATAAAAGGTAGCCTATGTCACTCTCCGGCCCTCTATCTATCTCTGTGCAAGAAATCATGTCGTTGCGTTGCTCTGTCTTGACGTGACAGAAGGACAAACAGACAACCTTCACGGTCTTATAATTTGAGGTGTGGTCAGACACCAGTAGATAACAGTGCCCACATTTTGCCAGTTATCCATATTATATATATATATATAACCGTAACACGGTTTCGGGAGCTGAACCCGTGAAGAAAAAAAAAAAAAAAAAAAAAAAAAAAAAAAATCCATATTGAACAGAACAGGTGGCAAGGCTGTTGCTGCAACTTATGTTATTTCTAGAACTGCACGAGGAGTCGATTAAAGAAATATTCTTAAAGAAAATTGGTGATTAGCATTTTTTTGGAACGAGTGGGAATTGAAATCGGAACCTAGTTATAATATTAATTAAGATATAATACATATAAAATTAGACATTAATTTTCAGGCGTGTATGGTTGAAACGGACGAATCTACCCCCGACAACGAAGATCACATCCCAGAGGAGACGATTACCTTCCTATACAAATTATCACCAGGCGCCTGTCCCAAGTCCTACGGGTTTAATGCCGCCAGATTGGCAGGGATACCTAAGGAGATAACGCGAAAAGCTCATTGTGTCTCTAAGAAGTTGGAAAAGGAGGCGATGTGCGTTAGAGCTTTTAAGGCTATCGCGAAGAAGGAATGCAGGCCGAGCGATTTAAGGGCGTTGTTGGTTGGTTTGTCGATTTAGAGCGGATTCCCAAAGGCTAGGTTAAAAAGAGGTTCTATTTTTTTTTATTTTTGCTACAATGTATGTGAATGTAACGCCTCTAACGGACCTAAACTCGCACTAGGAACATTAAATACGACTTCTTGTTCAGGGAGGCCCTGGAAACAGATATCTATCACATTTATTTTCAACTAGTTATTTCTATGCGTTTTAAAGATTTAATTTAGCTGTTTAAGCTAGTGTTTAATAATAATATCCTTAATGTTGTGCCATCGTTTTTTGTTAAGAAAAAGTTGGTGAATCTCCTTTGCTCTTATTGTTTGTAAGGCCTTTAAAATTAAGTTTTTTATTCTAGTTTTACAAGTAGTTTTAGGCAATTTTTGTATTTTTAAATATTACCTTTGTTGATGGAAACCGGTAAAACTGGTGTTCAGGGATCTAGGGGCTGTTTTTTCGGCATAAAGTTGCAGTTGTCCAAAGAAGTTAACTATGAGATTTTTTAAATTAAAATGTGATATAATAGGTAGGTATATTTGATTCCAGATAACCATACTCACCATACTCTCATTGTTGAATTTGCGTGATCTTGACCTCTTTGGCAATCGAATCACTTACAAACCATATATAGCCGTTATTTCTAATCGCGCGCACTGCCAAATGAGACACAGAAGTACCCAGCCAGTTTTTTTCTTAGGAACTCGTTATTTGAATATCTTGTGACGATGAAACCTCGTTCTTAGCCTTTTTATGTAATTATTTTTTTTTTTTTTTTTTTTTTATTGGATGGCAATTGTACTAAGATAAGTACATTTCTGCCAGTGTCACGTCGTTATTCAGTTACATTTATCTGTCGAAATTTAGTATCGAAACTTTCAGGAATCTGAAATAAATAATACAATACTACTTCTATATTTACAACTAAATTAATTAAAACTATTTACATACACAAAAAAAAATTATTCAACATTAAAATAATATTTAAATTAAATAATTCATGACTAAATACAACTTAAGATAGGAACAATGAAATTGATACATAACTGAAACTAACAAATTATTTAATAAAAATGATAATAAATAAACATAAAGCTTTATTTAAAATATAGATAGACTTATATTTTTATGTTATTATCCGATAAAAATTTAGATATGCATGATATTATGAAAATATTAGAATTCATCATAATATGTAGAAGACTCACTATGTTGATGGGAAACTGAATATTGTTACTTAATAAAGATTTCATAAAATTATCCCGATTATATAATTCACATGAAAAAAAAAGATGGTTAGCATCTCCAATATCCAGCCCACATTCACAAATTGATGAATCTTTGATGTGAATTTTATTGAGATGAACAGGAAGACAGGTATGACCCAAGCGTAATCTACTAATTGAAGATGTTATACTTCTAGAATAATGAATTTTAAAAAACCAGGGTTTAGCAGGAACTTGCTCAACAATCTTTCTATAAAATGTACCCTTAGTCTTAGAAGAAATTCTCCATGATTTATTCCAATTTTCAAACAGAGATAATCTAGGTAAATTAATAAGATCATGACAAAAATTTTGAAAAGGAAAAACATCTCCACATGATACTGCCTCTTTGGCTAATTTATCAGCCTTTTCATTTCCATAAATATTAGCATGACCAGGAATCCAAACAATAATTACATTTAAATTTTTATCAATACAATTTTGTAAAGCCGACTTAATATTATATAATATGATATTATGATCTTTTGAATAAAACGGGGATTTACATACTGATTGAATAGAACTTAGTGAATCTGAGAAAATTACTGTAGATTTTAATTTAAATAATAAAATATATTTAATAGCTTCAAGGATACCCAAACATTCTCCTGTATATACTGTTGTTTCTGGAGGATATTTGATTTTTTGGACAATATTCCAATTCTTATGGAAAATTCCAATACCAACACAACCTTTTTCAGTAAGTTTTGAGGCGTCTGTGAAAATATAATGATAGTTGGGCCAATTTGAATCAATAATTGAACAAAATTCTTTATTAGCTTCTAAAGTAGATTTTGTTATTCCTATATTACAAATTACACTTGGAACAAAAATGCATGTATCAAAAGAATGTGTGTATAAAGGGAGATTATTTAATCTAACTATAGGATATTTAATATTTTTAAAATATTGATAACTTTTAACCAAGGAAGGAATCGTTTTATTTGTCCAATAACTATTTGAACCACAATATCTTGTTAATAGTGAAAGTTTAGCAAAAATAGCATGCTTCTTAAATATGGCAATACGAAATAGAAATCTGTCAGATAAATATTGCCTGCGTAAAGCAAGGGGAGGGTCGACAGATTCTAGTTGTAGAGCATTAACTGGGCTGCTTTTCATTGCCCCAAGAATTATTCTAAGAGACTTGGATTGAATAAGATCTAATTTCTTAAGTGAATTTTTATTGGCAGGAATTAAAAGAAAAGAACCATAATCCAAATGGCTCCGAATAATAGTGTTATATAAAATTTTTAAATAATAAGGATGACCACCCCACCAGACTCCACATAATGTTTTTAAAATATTAATATTACGTTCACATTTATTAACAATATAATCTATGTGAGAGGTACCTGACAATTTACTGTCCAATATTAGACCTAAAAATTTATGTTCATTGACAATAGGAATTAAAACATCATCTATAGAAATATTAATTAAAGGAATATTTCGTTTTCTAGAAAATATTAATAAAACACTTTTAGCTGGGGAAATACCCAAACCATGTAATATTAGCCATTGGTTAAGGGACAATAAGGCTTTTTGAATACTATCAGCAGAACTAGACACTACCTTGTTAGCAGAATAAATTAATATGTCATCTGCATACTGAAGTATTCTACAGTGAGGTATAACAGAATAGTGTAAATCATATGTATAAATATTAAATAATAAAGGACTTAGTACCGACCCTTGAGGTAAACCTTTATATATTTTTCTAGAATAATAAACATCATCTTGTAAATTAATTTGAATTGTTCTTTCTAATAACATGTTGATAACAAATGTGACTAATTTTTCAGGAACCTTAAGAGTTCCCATTTTGTTATCTAATAAAGGAATTAAGACATTGTCATATGCAGCGGTTATATCCAAAAATGCTGCCACAGTAGACTCTTCTCTACTAAAAGAAAGTCTTATATCAGTAGTGAATATTGCTAAATTATCCATCACACTTCTACCTTTCCTAAAACCAAATTGGAAAGGTGATAAAATATTTGTCAGGGTGGGGAAAAGTGTGAATACCAAAGTCACTTTTAATTCCAAACTATAAGAAATAGATTAAAAATATCAAATCTAAATTGTGAAAAATGTTCCTGAACGAGTGGGAATAATAGCTCAAAACATGTTCGCTTTTGAAGTGTAATATCTTTCCTCTCGCTTTCCTGCAATCTGTGAGAGTGATTTCGTGAAAAGGGACGGAAGTGTGTAACAGGAAGCCGGGGAAGCGCGCGCTTGTATTATCCGAGAGGTTGGTACTGTCAGCCAACAGTGTGTGCGTGTACCAAGGTGAGATATCATATGCGACTACTGTAAGGCTCGCTCAAGGAATATACTACTTTTGTTTTTTCACATTTAACTTTAATATGAACGTCGAAAAAAATCGAAAATTTCGAATTCAATGGTACATATAATTAGCGACTAATTTCCTCAGTATGATTCGCTATTTATAAATAAAAATAAACACAATATAAAATATTATTACTTAGTCATCACTTTATTTTACAGTGTTATTATTAATATACAATATATATTTAATCATGGAAATGTATCCACTTTCGAATCTTCTTTAATATGGTACAACATTAAGTAACACCAAGGCACACAATGCTAAGTTGTTAATACTTTACAATACAAAAATAAAAAAATCTTAAAATATAAGAATAAGAATTTATCAGGATTGTTAGTTTAGACGCGTTTAGGGTTTGATCATATAAATTACGCTCTTTCATACTAGAGATATTGAGGCAAAATTATCAAAGTAACACAACTGACAAAATTATCAAAGTAATTTAAACCTTATTTCATATAGGTACATTAAGCATTACGTAAATTAGAGAAATTTATGAAAATGGTACAAAATTATTGAAAAACATTTAGACTTGTTGAAATTATTTTGATTTTATCAAAAACATTGAATATTTTTACAATATTGATGAAAGTTGATAGAGATATTTGTATCGAAACTCACCCTGGTTTCATTGTTTTTGCGGGACGTGAGTAAGAAAACATCAGAATGATATATTTAAAAAAATATTAAATAAATGATATAGTACTTTCTATATATAAAGATTGTGTATCTTTAGATAGGTATTCATAACATTTAAGAAAATTCTACAGAATTGTCATAAAATGTACCTACCTCAAAACTCATCATTTTGCCAGTTTTCGTAAATACGTCTAAATCAATATTACTGTAGAAGGTACCATGATATTTTTAAAGCGAGAAAGACCTATTCTTTATAATAATATATGTCTTGCAAGTGTTGCAAGAAAGTAGAGGTTTACATTGTCAATAGCAAAAAGTACGGCAGCAGTATGAATTTACCGTAACTATGTTGTTGTTTTTTTTAAATTATTTTGATTGAAAACACATTAAAATAAACATAATTAATAAAAAACTCATAGTAGATCCACTGGAATTGAACCTCGGAAACTTACACCAAAAGATCTACAAAGATGACCAAGAAACCAAGTACATAATTATTTAAACAATCCTGATAAACAAACTTGTTTGAATAGGGTAACTTAAAACACTCCTTAAATTATGACCCCCTCACTAATAAACGCTGTACAAAGTTATACAATGGTTTATCCCCCTCTAACGAATCTGGCATTCAATATGATAGAGGGAGTTGTACACTAATTATTGCAAGTGGTTTTATAAATATTTAAACCAATATTTTATCTTCAATTTGCTGACATTACTTTTTCATTTACACGTTTATTAGGAGAGGTCATTTTATAAAGTATGTTACAAAAAAGTAAGTAAGATAATAATTCACAGATTCTCAGTCTTCAAATGGAATTGTGACGAAGATTAATAAGATATATAATATATTTTATGCACCTAAATGACTAGGTTGACAATTTCAGTGAAGGAATATTCCTACAGTAGTTTGCTGTTCACATATATTTACAATACCATTTTTTATTAGTTTATGAGGGACAAAATAAATTAAAAATTGCTTTTATTTCCTTGTTTATCATACTATATTTTTGGTTTCAACAAATATAACATCAATATTTTATGTAATTTTTTTTTTTGTATTAGTAAAAGAAAAAAAAATTAAGAAACTTCTCAATACTCTGGCAAAGTAATATTATATTTTTTATTTACACATTTAATAATTCCATATAAATATATTATATGAAATATACATAATAATGTAAAAATATTATCACATTCAGTTATTTAAGTATATAATTTAATTTTGAAAGAAGTTTATCTAAGTAGCCAACAGTCTTTATAAAGCATTAAATCACTCTTCTAGAATTATTACTAATTATTCTGATTTAAATAATTTGTGATTACAACTAAAAACAGGTTAAAGAGAAAAAATATAAGAGCAAAGCTAGATATGTTTAAAATGGTTATCTTTCAAATTCTTGATTTACTACAAATTTTTAGTAAAATTTTCTAGAATTTATCAGTATTTTTAACATTAATAAATTTTGCTTTGATTTAATACGGTATTTTTTATTAATATCTACTCTATATAAACTATATTATTAATACATTCAACAAAGAGGTAGTTAATTTTAAGGTAAACAATTTAATCAATCAATTAAAAAAGTTTGGTATATATTATGTATTTCTTCTGAACCATATGAATATGAACCATAACAAACCAACACTAACATTAATCACGTAAGTACGTACAGTCAGTCTAAAATGTGAAAGCTGTCAGGCGACTGTAAAAATTGCTATTTCACTCAGAATACAGAATAAACTAGAGTCCGCATACATTCTTCAAACTGAGGCTAAAAATAGTGTAACAGGTTGTTGTATTTCTTGATAAAGACAGTTTAAGAAAAATTAAAAGTGGCGAGAAGTCTGACCGGTGCTGAAAATCGCAAATTCATTGCGCATGCATATTCTGGTTTGTTCTGTATTCTGAGATACTTCATTATATTTTATTTAAGGGGGCACGTTTCGACTACGTTAAACATGGCGCTAGTTTCCAGTATTATTTTTACGGGACATTAAATGAATCAAATCAAAGGAATTTATCATAGCGCAGACGATTTATAATGGTGATATAATATTGATTCATTGGTAAATTCATTAGTAACATGATTAATATAAAAAATACTATTTTAGCGCCATTTGTTAGGACCTAGGTTCGAGACGATCCGCCCTTTTATACGCCGCCGCCTACTGTTAAAGCCTCGCCGAATCGAATACAATTTTTTTTTCTATGAAGAGAATTCTCATAGAAAATATAGGTAGGCAAATTTCGTCGAGGCTAGTGGACGCGAGCCTTAAAATGGTGATATTTAAAACTCTGTTCATCATAAGATGGTATGACAAACTTTTAAACTTGTAATGCACATTTTCTAGTCTTATGCTGAGGGTGCCCAAGTAAAATAAAAATTAAGGCACAATTTGTATTACATTTGGATTTAAGCATGATATTATGTTTTATATATCAAAACAAAAACCTTTATATAATTGTACTTGAACTCACAGAAAATCATCATCAAATCGTAAACTAAAACAATTTCAATGATTTATCACAACTTGATTTACTAATATTTCACATGCATTTTCAGCGACCGACTCGTAGTCACACCGTTTTGTCACACTGGTGCAACTGCGATGAATTTTTTATTTTTGCATTATCCGAACCACGCTCGTCGCTAACTCACCGAACTTACAAATAAGTTACAAATAGGTTAGCGAGAACCGTTAGCGACGAGCGTGGTTCGTATAGTGTGATAACGATACCAGTGTGACAAAAACGGTGTGACCATGAGTCCGAACAGGCATTTTCTTCATTTATAATTCATCAGTCATACCGCCATATAATGAACAGGGGCATATAAAGACTTAATTAGTTTATGAAGCAGATTGTACTTATAAGTTTAATTCCACACACAAAGTCCATTAAACTTCCAAGAAGTTTGCAAGTGATCCTCAAAGTTCATCCAAAGAGGAATTATCTCTGTCGTCATCGTAATGCGGCCCCCTGCCGGCCCATCTCTCTGCACTAAGTAAACTCTCCGTATCTTCATCTTCTACAGGCAGCGGGTATACGAGTCCGTCGCCAAAGCTAATATTATGACAAAAATATTATTTTACTACCTACAAATCTTGTAACTGAACTTAATGAACCTAGATTGTCATTTCTTTAACAGACGTAAATGTCTGTTATTTTTAGAAGTGCGGACATGTCCTACAAAGGTCGAGAAGTCGATTAAAGCACATATTCTTAAAGAAAATTGTTGCTTATAACTTGGAAATTTGTAGAAAACTTAAGGTGGCCACACATTCGTTCAATCCCCGGCGCGTCACCGAAACCGAGCAGACTCGTCCAATTCTTGTAACGAACGGTCCGCCTAGAATCATCTGGCGGCCGTAATGGGAAATATTCGGCGCGATGCCGGACCAATGTGTGGCCTATTTTAGGCTTAGTTCTTACGAACCTATACGGGTAAACTAAAATATTCAAATTTTGTCACCGTCGATCAAAAAATACATATAACTACATACTTACATCCAAGTTGCATTTTACAATTTCAAACATTAGTAACAAAAAAAATAACTGCTAAAATATAACCATAACCAGTAATTAGGTATGTACTCATAATTATATGTTATTTAAAATTACCTAAAGACATTGAAAATATTTTAAAATCTATGTTTATCTAACTATAAAGGGTCCATCCATAAATTACGTCACACGTTAAGGGGGAGGGTGGGGGGTCAACAAAGTGTGACAAAGGAACTTTAAATTTGAAATCTAGAGCAATTAGTGTGACATAGGTTATAAATGGCTCTCAAAGGTAGAACAACATAACGTCTGTCACGTATAAGTACCACGTACTAAGTAGATTTTTGTACCGCGCACCGAATATCTAAATCTCAACATATTTCGCGGGAATTATACGGCGCTCCTTGCTGGAGATCATATCATTTATATAGCAACTTCATACATTTAGGATAACTTTTAGAGGTTCTAGGACGACTTTCATGGTTACTATAGAAAATGTGAGATTTCCATTAAAAAAATTAATTATCGATACGATAACGCAAGAAACACATGGTAGCCCCTCAGTTCGACGAAATGTAGTTCTAGCTTAAAGCAAGTCATATAATATTGAACACTAAGCAACACTAATTGCAAAATAAACATGATAAAGCCTCTACTACTATGACAATCGTGCAATGGCCAACATTGATTTCTAATGAAATAAAGAAGTGAATGACTAACTTTCATCAACGGCCTAATAATAAAAAAGCTGTACAACATTATAATAAATTTATTATAAAATGGCAGTACATTATATAAATGAAGTTCCTTAAACTAAATCAGGAACGATCTTCCCATTTCGTAGGCAAAGTCTCCATCTCTCAGTCTCTTCGTATCGTGCCACACTAAAATACACCAATAAAACATGTTTTTGTTCCAATTTTGAAGAATTAAAGTGTCATTGTTGTGTAAAAAGTGAAATTTTGTCAAGTGATAGACTGAGAGAGAAGAGTGTGTGAAAAGGAAAAAATCAAAACATATTTACTTATAGATAAACAGCACAAAAAATGCATTGACCTGTTAACTGAGAAAGAGATAAAATAAAAACAAAATATAATAAAGATAGTTTATTTGTGCATAAAATTCACTTACAAATATGAATAGGGGCTTTTTCTAAATCAGTCTTGTGTGGTGTATAAACTTAAACAAAACATGATAAAAAGCATTGGCAGTGTTTATAAAAACTTTTGAGCAATTTAATAAATACACTCTTAACATATCTTGAGTTGATAAGTAATTGACAACTTTTATAAATGCGAAAAGGGAATGTAGCATGTACCATAAATTATATTAAATAAATTGATTCGTTAAACCGTTCCTGGCAGCACCAATTGGTTCTTTTATAATCTATATTAATTCTAGATAGATATTAAAATAACAAAGTTTAGTACTAAATAAAAAATTTAGTTTTAATCAACATTAATTAATCAATAAAATGTATGCTTTAATTAGCATCCTCAAAACATTAGTGTTTTATTCAAAAACAAAAAAAATAAGAATTAGAAATTAATTGTAATATAAAAAAAATGAAAATTATACAAATAAACATTATTACTATAATAATTCCGAACACAAAAAGTCAATCTTAACAAGACTATCAAAATTTAAAGCACCTAAAACGAAAACTTGGAACTAAGAATGGTACAATTCTGAAATTATTTAAGTAGAACAAGAATATATTGCAGTCAAACTACAGAGTATTGCCTCAAGGTATATATCGAGTGTCGTGTGTGGGGTTGTCCTTGGCGTCCTTGGGTAAGAGAGAGTCTGACCTTGAGCGCGTGGTACCCATGGACTCGTACCCGTGTGGGTCCTGGTTCGTCGTGAAGGTCTGCAGCTGATGTTCCCGCCGCACGGGGAACTCGCAGCCGTCGCCCAGACTGCCGGACGACACACCGTTTACATACAGACACACTTATCTGCGACCCGATATTTATATAATACTAGCCTTTCCACTACACTGTTAAAGCTGAAATCATATCGGTTGCGAAAATGAGAGGCATTTTGCTCAAGAAAACTATCCGTGACTTATGCACAAATAGATGGTAGTTAATAGTCCAGATTACAGAACATTATAAAGAGTAGAGAGACAAATATAAAGAGTTAAGAATGAGTGTAGGTAGAGAGAATCTCCCTACATAGATAAAATCTCAATTAGAAAGAGAAAGAGATAAAGTCCCATAGTGATAAAGCAAGACAAAAGGACCTATTTCCGCGACGCTACTCTTTGTCCTGATTTGTCACTACGGGAAATTATATCTTTCTCTTTCTAACTGTGATTTTGTTTACATAGGGAGATTCTCTCTATACAGCCATGCTCGCACGGCTAGTCCAGTTAAATATGTTATATTCTGCTACATTCAGACAAATTATTTGTGAGGTTATCATTTAGATATATTTTTGTTCTATTTTTTGGGCTACCTTTCAGGGGCAGTTCTGAAGATGTACAGAAATCATATACAGAATGTTCAAAAGTAAAACAGATGAAGTTTCTATGAAAAATGTTCCCAATCAAAGTTACTCATTTCATCTTTCGGTCACAAAAATCCCTACACCAGGGGGTAAAAAACACAATTGATCACAAATTAGGGGGTTGTAAAATTTGACCAAATACAAAAAAAATCGGGGTTGCCATTAAACATTTCTAAATTACCCCCCGCTTTTTGTAACCGAAATATGCATCATAATTTCGAATTATTCGATTCGATTCGAACGCTATACGCACACCTTTAATCATAATGTATTGAGCAATTTTGATTAGGATCATTTTTCATGGAAACTAATCTCTCTGAGAAAAGGCGTTTCCGGATTTTTGAACATTCTGTAAATGCTGCAGCGCAATTATTAGGTTACACCTATTACTATTTCTACAGTTCTTTATAACGTTCTGTGGTCCAAATACAACTTAATTCACGACCGATGTATGTTTCCAGCTTTAAGGGGAACGCTCGCAAGAAAGAGGTGGTAATGCTACTAATTCTCAATGTGATTGCAATTACCTAAAAATACTTGATACTAGCTTCCCGCCCGTGGAATTTTATTACGTATAAATAGGCATGTCACTCAGGGATAATGTAGCTTCCTATTAGTGAAAGAATCTTCAGAGTCGGTTCAGTAGTTTCAGAGTCCCTACATCCAAACTTACCTTTATAATGTTAAGGTTGATATCGTACAACGCAATGACATTAAGAGACTTTCTATGAAGCGCGCAGTATTTAGACAGTACTCAATTTTTTTTTTCTTTCTTCACGGGTTGCCTACAGCTCCCGAAACCGTGTTACGGTTCCAGGGTACCCAGCGGAAGACCAAGTCTAGTCTCCCTCGTTTAGCCGATGGTATTTGTGAGGCCATACCTAACGAATGGCCAGTTCTGTCGAGTTATATTTAGAAGTGTGGTTTGTCGGATTATGTACATAAGTTTTTAAGTACATTTTTTTATGTATGGACTGTATTGAGTATTACTAGCATAACCATCCATTTCGGTAATTAAACTAGACATAATATTGCGTAAATTTGCGTATCTAGAGTAAAATATCGTTATTTAAGTTTAAAAATAAACGAAATCACGCGCGCTGATAAGTTAGTCTGCATATTAATGACTACCCTGACAAAAACACGTAAGTACCACCTACCTAACTGCCCTTGCCCAGATTTAATAGAATTCAATTCCCATTATATGAGCTGCAATCCTATTCATCATGACAAACCCATGTCTCTTTAATTTTGTAACAGTTTGAAAATGTGCAAGACGAAAACAGGGCCCAAGGTCCATGACCAAATGGTACACATGCATAAATATGATTTGAATTCCCACATTGGGATATAGGTAAGGCCATGGGATAATTATAGAAGGAGATAGAATTTGTATTATATTGTACAAACAAACATACAAAAATGCATTTAATTTCTGATTTTTAACCAATTATCATATTAAGCATGCTAGAAGCAGCAGTGCTAGTATGACCACACGATTTGTGGCTCCACATCGATGATTTGCCAATGTCAAGTATTATTTTATAGTATTTATGCCGATTAAGATGATCCCGCCGACTGTGATATGTCTTAGTAATCACAACTATCACAGCGCGGACGGGATTAAAACATGCTTAATATGACACAATTATAATTTCACAATGCATTACTGACTGTTATATTGCAGGTAAAAACGAATAAATAAAAAATAATATTTGTCAATTATTTCAAAATGTAGTATTAGATAGTTTTTATTATTAATTATTGTTTTTAATTTTAATCTGTCCGTTCTTAGGAGCCATGTTGAAAAAAAAAGAGTTAAAATCGCTCTAAATTATACAAACAAACAAGATTTTTTTCAGTGCAATTGGATTAGAAAGTCATTCACTTCTTTTTATGATGTTTTATTGAGCCATGCGATGTATCACACAATAAATTCCGTGTGTTATTAAGAAAATAATTTAGTTGCAGTAATGCAGATGTATGTAATTTTTGTCCCTAAAATTTTATTATAAACTAATTACCACGGGGTCTCCAACAATCGTCAAAAAAAATCACATCGATCCGTTTGCTCCTTTTTGACGTGAAAGCAAACAAACAAACATTTATAATTTGTCAGTTTTTAAAGTTTGAGAGTTAGTTGTTGAATTAAGCAGTTATTTGTTATTTGATTGAACGATTTTTTATATAAATAATTGTAAGTATTATTTAAGTTTTAGGTACATTTAAATTGTTTAATTTCTATTCCCTACAAAATTGAAACTTTAAAAAAGAAAACATTATGTTTGGAAGCATATAGCAATATGTAGCCTAACCATAAATATTAAAATTAGTAAATTCGTGATATTATCGAATCGAAAACACACACACATTGTTAATGAATAATATGTAAATAATAAAAAATGGTGGTTAATAAACACAAATACATACTGATGATATTGATTACCTTCATAATAAAAAATAATAAATATTTAGATTAAAAAAAGCCTTTATATTTCATAGTACCAAATGAAAACGGAATAAAAGAGCGTTAAAGACGGTTTTTTTTTGTCAAATATGCACAAATTTGTGCATCATGAAGTGTTATATGGGCGAAGATTAAATGTATGGACCAAGGGCAGTGGTGCTTTATTTTCGCTGCCTTTTCTATGATAGCTAAGCGTGAAGGTACACGTAAAATCTACTTGTAGGTACATAATTATAAATGTTTTTTCTACATATTTCTTATTTATATTATTATGACATGTATGCCATTAGATTAGATATATCCAGGCCCACAAATATGCTAGTAATTATGAGGGTAACCAAAATCACAGAAAAAGCACAAAAGCGGACATCTGACTATGACTTAGCTAGATGTTAAGCGAAACCGGTCTCTTTCACAATCTGCAGATAAAGTGCGCAATTATTATTTTATAACTGCAAGTTAACCATTGCAGTTGTTACTTTTCGCTTTCTGGTTCAAGATCGAATCCCCCCGAAGTAGCCTAATTTAGAAATAAATTCCTGGCTACGGCCTTCTAGGTTCGGCGATCGGCATATAATGTTTCTAACACACTATATTGCTATACGATTCTGATGGAGTCTGTTTAACTGGAAATTTATTTACAGATTGTGAAACAGATAGTGGTATAGACAATATTTACCTTGTGAACAGCGGCACAAACCATAGGTTCGGTTTATTGCCGAAAACCTCTTTGAAGTTCCTATAAGTGCCCAAAGAGAACCCCTCCTTGTCAGAACCGCCACGAAACATTGGCGCCCGAAACGCCTCTGAAAATTTCAATTACTTGATTTAGTTCTCTTTTAAAACTCTATACAACAAAAATTTCAAACATAAAAAAATCATGGTGACTGCTTTCAAAGTTACAAAAAAATTTTTTTCTGTTCGTATTCATACTCATAGTAAATGTTCTGTAATTCTCTGAGAAATCTGTCTTTCATTATATTTTGTATAGCCTTAAAATTAAATTAATTTAATATTAAATATATTCAGTAAGATACTATACTTTCCACACTATACAGAATGAAAGGGAACTTCCAAAAAAAACTGGTAATACATTTGTTTTTATTTCAAATTCTTGGACCCAAGCGACATTACCCATTTGACTAGGTATCATCGGCGTGAGAAAAAATGTAGTGTATCTCTACCAGCCTTCTTAACCTCAGCACACAGAACTTTCCTTAAAAATTTTCAAAATTTGTGAAATGAGCTGTGTTTCTGAGGCTATAGAAGCCTGGGAATTAAGTTGCCCTAATGAAGGTGTCCCGAAGGAAATAAATAAACAAAAACTTTGGGACACTCCATTATTACAACTAACACACAAACATTTGACGAAAAATCTAACTAGTGATTACGACCGGGTACTGGCTTCATCAGAAAAGGAATCTGGTCACACGCTCTTCCATTTCGAAACGTCGGTACATTTTTCGATAACGAAAGTTTTAGAATCAGTATAGGCCGAAGGTTAGGAGCACCAGTATGTTGCGAAAGGAGGTTGATAAATTTAGAACTCACGAAATTTCCTGTATAAAAGAGCAGGCAGGCTTTCTCGCCACAGCTCCCTCAATGATACCATCAAAAGGGCTCTTGGGGCAATAGAAGTCCCTGCTCTCCTAGAGCCAACGGGAATAATTCGAGAAGACGGCAAGAGACCCGATGGAATGACTACGATTCCCTGGGAGCGAGGTCGGGATTCTACGTGCCTGGACACATTAGCCCCGTCTCATCTCAGGGAAACAGTAATCAAAGCAGAACGCATAGTCTAACAAACGGCGCAAATATAGTAAAATTATTGAAAATTTGTGCCGTTTGGTGTAGAAACTCTAGGTCCGTCGGGGTTTAAATGCCAAAAAGTTTATTAAAGATATATCCCCACGTCTGATTATATCTTCTGGTGACAAGAGGTCTGGCTCCTTCCTCGCTAACAAATCAACATTGCCATTCAGCGGCAAAATGAAGATTCTTGCCACTAGAATACTGACTTCACACGGAACTGGTTTATTTAGTTATTTTTAATGTTTAGTTTAATTTTAAGTTTTTATATTGTTTTGTGTAAATAATTAATTAATTATATTATTATGATTGCCAACAGTTTTGTTTTCGGAATCTTCCCCGGATTTTAATTATATAAAGTTGCCACTGATCTAAATGATAGAGATGGCCTAATTCCACTACAGGAACTACAATCTAAAATACGTATGACAAAACTTCTACAACAAAATAAGAACCCTAAATACATCTAAATAAGGTACAATTTTATTTGCAATGAACCTAAGTCTACGTAATCTAAGGAAGTGACCACATTACCATTGACCACGACACTTAACAAAGCATCAATGAGTTTCCCTGCCGTATTGTCCAAACGTTGACTTAAGAGGTATTCTGAAAGCAAACTTAATGTCAATACTATGGTATTGCACTAAGGGCACCACTTGGCATTGCGGTCACTTACCTCGGACTCAACATGAAGGCTCATTGATGAACTATACACAAATGCTGCTAATATTATGTACCCTTATTGCTTACGGAACCCTAACGTCTTCAAATAAATCACACCCTACCTCCATATGGAATAACGTAGATGAAAGTAAAACATTTATGTAAATGGGTCCAGTAGTTTTCAAGTTCAATTCTTGCAAAGACACTCACACAAGATTATTCGTTCGTTGATAATTCACATACGCCGCAATTCCTTTGGAGGACATTTGGAACAGAGAACCTAATTGGGAATATATATTTTCAACGCTAAAGTGTTTGTTTGCTTGTCCTTCTTTCACGCCACAACAGAGCAACGGATTTTTTTCCACAGGGATAAGATAAGCTAGAGAGTGACACCTATCCTGGAAATGTCTACTAAATTTTCCAAGCGAAGCCGGAGCGGAAATCTTGTTTTGAATATAAATAAAGATATACTACTAGACAATATTATGTTCAATTCGGTCCATTAGCAAAATAACCAATATACGACACAATGTTTGTGTATTATGGCCGAAATTACAAAGAGGTTTCCTTGCAGGGAAGTGGCGACGAGGTACCATGTATTTTTCTATACTTGTCTTATTTGGTAAACAAACTTTGCATATATTTTTATTGCTAAAATATTAAATAACCGTTACGGACTAAAAAGATTCCAGCAATTGAAAGTTCTATACATGCAAGCAATACCTATAGTTCAGGCTATCTTTACTTTTTACCCCTACGTTACGACATGCAACGATCATTCTACACGTAATAGGAACCTAATTATCTGTTTACTTTGAGAGCTTATCAGACTTGCATACAAATTATGTATGCGAGCAGTTAAATTCGAATCAATTCGTTAATGAAAATTTTGTTATAACATTTATCAGGAACATATGTCTATAGAGAAGAATGCGGAATGAAATATAATGTTGCGACTAAAATGAAGAAAAATAGTTTACACCAGGACACGTTGAAAGAATGAAGGATAACAGATTTATAAAAATGTTTATATGGCAGAACTGAAAGGGAATGCTGACAGAACACGACCTAGGTGTACTTTTATTAAAAAGATAAATTTATTGATTGAAGGCAATGTTAAAAGTACACACAATCCACAATCGCCGAGCATGTATGAAAGGTATGATGAATGAAAGGGAAGTGGCGAGGAAAGGAGGCAGAGACGTAGTGTTACATTACTCGTCGTACCGCACGTCATGCCCACTGCTTTCTTTTTTGTCGGCTATTGTGCGCCGCGTATCAAAGGAAAAGGCGAAAGCAGTGTGTGGCTGCTAAGAGCAACATTGCGGCAGCGCGAGGATAATAGTCTGGCTGTAGGGTAAAAGAAGCGAAAGATGTATGCCAGGATCATAGCAAATGGTATTCAATTGTCCCTGCCTACCCCTCTTGGGATAAAAGGCGTGATGATAGATAGATAAACTATTCGCATACATAATTTGTATGCAAGACTGATAAGTCTAAATCTGTCAAAGTGAACAGAGAATTACGTCCTTGTTAAGTGTGGAATGGCATCGAATCACTCGTCCAATTTCTGTAATACACGAAATATAATTTCCCCGGTCTCAGTGTCCCCAATTCAGGGACAAATGACAATGGTAAAATCACAAAATGTACCTAATGTCGTCCGGTTATTGACAGTCAAGTAGCAGTGATATACGAAGAGTGAGGGCGAATCACTCGTCCAATTTCTGTAATACACGAAATATAATTTCCCCGGTCTCAGTGTCCCCAATTCAGGGACAAATGACAATGGTAAAATCACAAAATGTACCTAATGTCGTCCGGTTATTGACAGTCAAGTAGCAGTGATATACGAAGAGTGAGGGCGAATCACTCGTCCAATTTCTGTAATACACGAAATATAATTTCCCCGGTCTCAGTGTCCCCAATTCAGGGACAAATGACAATGGTAAAATCACAAAATGTACCTAATGTCGTCCGGTTATTGACAGTCAAGTAGCAGTGATATACGAAGAGTGAGCCAAGACTGATCGCAAACATCAGCGACACACAGAATACGAACACGATGTGGTAGCGACCCGACCCGGTGAAGCTCCCATATTCACCCTGAAATAGAAAAAAAATGTTCTTAGAAAAAATTGTGAAGTGAAATGTCAAATGGGACGGAAATGTGTAACCGAAAGTAAAAAAAATCAAATTCAAAAACTTGCAAAAACCCTTGATTAAAAAAATCTGTGAAAGACCAAGTCTTTCTCTTTTAGCCGATGGTAATTGTGAGGCTATACCTAGCGAGTGGCGAGTTCTGTTGAGGTACCTACAATTAAAATGGAAAAGCCTTTTTTTGTTAATTTAATTTTTGATATATCTACAGATTCCTTTCAGACAACTACTCTGTTCATCATAAGAATGTATGGGTGATACGTAACAAATGTAACAATAGCGTAGATGACAGGGTAAACAAAATATTATTCTATTTAGTCCGTCATTTAGATTATCAAAAAATATTGGACACGTATTTTTTCTTTTGTCAATCAAACAAAAAATGACAGAGATAAAGCGCGTCAAAGTTTGGGAGTGGGGGCTGGTGACTTCACACCTTGCTATAAATTGCGGAACTTTAGCGGGCTATATCTTAAACTTTTTTTGTTTAATTGACAAAAGAAAAAATATGTGTCCAATATTTTCTGATAATCTAACTGACGGACTAATTAGAATTTTTTAGTCATCATGCCTATTATCTTAACTTTTGAGATAATGTAAGCCTTTTATTTTAATGCTAGCTTTCCGATAGGAATCTTTGATTCCGATTTGGGCGTCGGTGGTCAAGTGGGTAAAACGTCGGCTCGCAACTTCGGGTTCGATCCCTACATCCGACCACGTACCAATGAGTTTTTATACTAAAAAATCTATGTACATTATCCGACAAACCGTACAAAGAGGCTTTTCCATCTACATACCTCAACAGAGCTCGCCACTCGTTAGGTATAGCCTCAAAAAAATCTTCGGCTAAGTGAGTGTCTTCAGCTGGGTACCCTGGGGCCGGCAACGGTACCCGAAAGCTGTAAGGCAACCCGAACGCAAAAATATGTTTTCAAATCGGACTAGTAGTTTCCGAGATTATCGCGTTCAAACATACAAATTATTCAGCTTAGTAATATTAGTCAGATTGGTATTGTAATCAGACTATATAAATTTAAATTTAACAATCAGGCGGTGGCATGGTATGTGACCTAGTCGTCTTCTCTATAAAAAAAATGAGTCATTCAGTCATATAATGAACTGAACTGGTATTACCTTTGGTGGCTTTTACACCTTTTTACTTTGACATTTTAATTTTACAATAATGCATAATTTAAATTGTAGCTTATTACTATTTATCTATTAAATCTTATATATAAAATTCTCATGTCACGGTGTACGTTATTGAACTCCTCTGAAACGGCTCGACCGATTTTCGTGAATTTTAGTGTGCATATCCGTTAGGGTTGAGAATCGGACAACATCTATTTTTCATCCCCCTAAATGTTAAGGGTGGTCCACCCCTAATTTTTTTTATAGGTAGGGTAGGGGTAGGGGTTGGGGTTGGGGTTGGGGTAGGGGTAGGGGTAGGGTATGGACCCCATTTGGGTATAAGCCTCCTCCATCTCTTTCCATTTATTCCTGTTTCTGCCAATGCTTGTAATAGATATTATATGCTTTATATTGTATCTACACAATTATTTCTTAAATAATTTTGTTAAGCACACAACTCATTACACAGCATATTCCAATGCACAATCTTTCCCAGACTTGATTCACTAATACCATTGATACTCAGCTCCTATAAGTTATAGGCCCTTCTATAACATACCTAAAAGAAAAATTTCACGGTTTGTCTTACAGCTCCCGGGAACCGTTGTCGGCCCCAGGGTACCCAGTTTACGACAAAGTCTTCCCCACTTAGCTGAAGATACCTTTCTCTATTAATCTATGTATTTATTAATATTTTCACTATTACAATGGAGCAAAATCTGCTCAGAAGTTGTAAAGGCAGACAGACGAAGAGTGTATCTTTCTTTTTGTAATATGTAGAGATAGTGATGAATTCTTCAATGAATCTTATTATGCATTTTTGTAAACGTCAACTAAAACATACACACATTCACGCTTGTCTCTTAAAGGGATTTACCTAAATTTTTTTTTATTACAAAACAATATACATTATTACACTAATCTAAAGTACTATACCAAATTCTACACAAAACATTTAACTCAAATACTAAAACCGATTAATACAATTCTGTTTTTTCTAACAGCAATCATAATAAGCGGGACATACAATGAATCATGAACAATCCATGTTCCACATTGTCGCAACTCAAATTCTAACTAAAAACTATGTACCATCCACTGCAACCATTTAATAAAACAATGTGAAACATTTTCAAACAATGGAGTAATAAATGTATTGATAATAATGAAATATCTACAAACGATAGTTACTATAAAAAAAATGAGAGCAAACATGAAAAAAAATTAATAGTCTTGTCAGTCTTTTCCGCTTAATCTGAAGCTTATTTATGCTAATTTTATAAGTTTTTAAGAAGTAAACTTGAAAACTACTGGATCAATTTAAAAAATATTTAACGTCATAAAGCTATATTATTCCAGATGGACATAGGCTATATTTTATTAAAAGAAAGTTAGGGATTGCATACTAAAAATGGGAGTCGTTATTTTTCGCATTTAAAAAAAATCTAAAAGCGGAAAGCTTTCTAGCTAGTAGAATATACAAAACAAGAAACTGATTTTAATTTTCATATGATACTATTATACAAAAAGAATTGTAGCTTATTTCTCTGAATACAATTATAGAATTATAGGAATAGCGGAGTTCGAGGGCTACCGTTATATGGAGATAAGGCATGTCATTAAAAACGGAGATAAGAGACTTATGCTTAGGGGGTACATATTTTGGACTCTATATGCAATAAATGTTGGAGAGATAAACAATTGCACTTAAAAAGGTCATGTATATGTAATGTTAAATAGATAATGAGGCAACTAATCAATTTTCAACTCTAATGATATACTAATAAGGATGTAAGTACATCTATCATCTCCGATAATTGTTTGGCTATATTTGCACACTTTGTCCCAGGTTTTATTAAATGGTCGCACTCTTTAAATCCACGATATAGCTGTAAAAATATACATAAAGTTACATATCCATTATTAGTAAATTAAATAGA
This sequence comes from Nemapogon koenigi, assembly GCA_963924495.1. Lineage (NCBI taxonomy): Eukaryota > Metazoa > Arthropoda > Insecta > Lepidoptera > Tineidae > Nemapogon > Nemapogon koenigi. Next base: position 5,827,272 of record OZ004649.1, on the reverse strand, counting down.
AAAAATAAGTTTAAGTTGACTAAAAAGTTTTTTTTATACTACTCAGAAAGTACGTATTTATCAAAACAGTGCGGAATGTACGTAATTGCCGTGGTAAAGTTCATATGAAAATCCGTATCACCCCAGTCAGCAAAAGCAGCTTTGACTACACCCTCATTGGTAATCAAACTCTTTGACCCTTTGGTGAACAATCTATACTAATATTATAAATGCGAAAGTAACTCTGTTTGTTACGCTTTCACAGCTCAACCACTGAACCGATTTTGATAAAATTTGATATGGAGAAACCTTAAACCCTAAGGAAGGCGACATAGCCAAAACTTGTATGTAATCCCTTTTTAACTATGTCGCGCGTAACGGCGGGGCATGAGATTTGGCACAGTTAAACTTTATATGGACGTGTTATTGACTATAGAGATTTAAAAAAATTAGATACAAAATATTTCATGCAAAGTAGGTCACTTGGCATAACCATTTCATTGTCTAACTGATGGCATGACCTTAGGACCTCCACACTCCACAATGATAAACATCCAATTAACATCCAATTAACACCAACTCTAAGTTGCAATATAATTTTGAATTTAGCTCGTTTTAAAGCTATTTACAAATATAAAAGAGTTTAGAAGCACTAAAATACAGAAATCTATTTATTAATAAAATTTAAAGGAGTCATGGATTCAATTCCCACTCATTCCAAAAATGCTAAGCAACATTTTTCTTTATCAATATGTGCTTTAATCAACTCCTCGTGCTCCCCGCATCTCTTCTAAAAATAACAGATATTTACATCTGTTAAAGAAGTGACACATCTAGGCCCATTAAGTGCAGCAACAGGCTTGCCACCTGTTCTGTTCAATATGGACAACTGGCAACAAGTGGACACTGTTACTGGTGTCTCTGGCCACACTGCAAGTATGTTAAGGTGTTTGTTTAATATACTTTAAAAAACATTGACTATATTATATGCAGTCAGAAAGCCTTAGCTACAGTTTACCATAGTATAAAAAAAGTAATAAATCACACTAAATGAATAAAATTCCACAAACTTTGCATACTAAATTCTAAACAACAAAATATATAAATAATTATGATATGAAAGTTATAATTACCCGCCAAAACTTAATGAAGAAAGGCATTGAGGTAGTCATGACAAATAGACAATACATCAGAGAGTATCCCAAAAACAGCAAGAAGAATTTATAATTATAAAAGCACACACAGTTATTGACCCACGGACAGTGGTGATCCATTTTAAGTATGCATCTTGAACAAATACTGCAATGGTGCGATCTGTCTGGCTTTACGAGCACACAACGATTGCAGTATCTCACTGAACCAGACATTGTCCTAGAAAGAGAAATTGATAAATTAAATACCTACAGTCACCAAGCAAATTATTCTACCAAGGATATGTAGAGATGCTTTTTAAGTTCCGCTTAGAGGACCCAAAGGACTGGTAATAGAAAGATAATATATTTTATAATTTTTATTTCTTCTTAGCAGAAGACCAAGTCTCCCTCTTTTAGCCTTTATTATATAGTATTTATGAGTGTTATTTTATTTGTCTTTTATTAATATTTTGTTTGTATTATAATCTATACTAATATTATAAAGAGGAAAGATTTGTATTTTTGTATGTTTGTTAGGAATAAACTCAAAAACTACCATTCACCATTGGAATGCTACATTATCCCTGAGTAACATAGGCTATATACCATCACGGCATGACGACGGGAACTGGGTGGGCAGAGGTGAACATGACAAAAGCTATCTATGAAGTGTATGTTTACCAACATTCTGAAATAGTCATGTACAAAGTTGTGGGAAACAGCTAGTGAAATATAATTTTCTTTAAGAATATGACGTGTTTTAATCAACTTCTCATGCATAAAAAAACACAGTGTGACACATCTAGGTCCATTAAGTGCACTGTGCAGCAGCCACCTATTCTGTTTAATATGGACAACAGACAAAAATGGACACTGTTACTGATGACCACACGCAAGGCATAAAGGCCGTGAAGATGTGTTATTATAATGAAACTGAAAACAGAGATCAATTTATTTTATAGAGATTTTGTTAGGATTGAGGAAAAACAGGATATTTTTTCTTTTGTGATATTTCGCTATGATAATATTTCTGTGTCATTTTCCTGTGATATTATACTGTTTTAGGCAGTGGTGTAACTATGTGGTCAAGGGCCCTGGTGCAAAATTCCCCCTTAGTTTTTTTTCTACACCCTGACCTGACCAGCCAGGACCACCTGGTTCGAGAACTCTGGTGAGCCTCACCTGGCACCTTAGTAGTTACGCTCCTGGTTTTAGGAACCAGCAAGGCAGCTGGTCAAAAGACTTTATTATTATTATTTGAAATCATGGCACTCACAAAGAAATGTTGCTGTCTTTGGAGAATGAAAACAATTTATGAGTTTCAATGAAAATGTAATTATTTTTAGTTTATTTAATACATTGTTAAATGATTTGGGTAATATTTACATTTTGTCTATACAAACTTTTAACAGGATAGATTTTGCATCTCAAATAACTCAACATGGAACTTGATATAATGCCCATGTAAATCTTCGCCATACTTCGAAAAACCTAACCTAACAAACTATTGACCTTGCACTATCAGCTAGAGTTTAAAACATGACAATAGGAGGCAATTAAGTGATTAAACATGGTGGCCAGGTGTTATAAAATGACCTTGAAACCTAGTACAAGTGCAATATTTAGGGCCTTTACATTTTGCAATAGAGTTTTGATCGGAAATACAAATATTGCGAAGATTTATTGTGCATTATATTACTGGTCATACAGTATAATGTTATTTCTATGTGAAGTACTTTATATTCATGAAATATATTTTTTTACTTGAATTGCAAACTTATTTTAACTGTGATATATTTTTTAAATGTTTGCTTCTACCAATTAACTAAATAAATCATTTATTAAAAATAATTCTATCTCATCTCTGTACCAACCTTGTCAACACAGGAATAGTATTAGCACATTTCTCTAAAATTTGTTTTTTATTTTCAGAAAAACCAACTGCAGTTAATGCTTTTTTCAGATTCAAGAAAAGTCTAGAATTGAGATATGAAAATAATATTTAATAATGTTAGTTTTCTGCTAGCGGTACAAAGTTTGAGGAAATATATCTTACCTAGTAAATACTGGGAGATCTTTGGCATAATTCTCTAAAATCAACCTTTGTGCTTCCTCACTTTCCGCACTTAGAATCTTTTCAAGCTCAGTTTGAGGTAACTTGTACTGTAAAAAAGTTTTCCATTATGTACTTAAATCTTTAAAGTTATCCATATTGTGTAAATAATTATTTTTATTCATGTTATGAATATATAATAATATAAAGACTACCTTGTCTGGAATAGGTTTGGCAACTGCAAATATGGTTTGCCAATAAGACCAAAGAAATAATACCAATATAATATGGTAAAACACAAGATAGAGTACTTGTTGTATTGTATTTTCAACAGTCACTGTAAAGAAATGAAAATTATAGTTTTATTACTTAGATTGTAAAGATAAATACCCTATTGTAGTCATTTTCCTTTTACACAATATCTAAGTCTCGTACATTAGAGATCAATTCTAACGATAATAGCTTTGTAATCTGATTTAGCAACCCACTTATGAAAAATCTGGAATGTTATGTGGGTTATTACAAAAAATGGAGCATTGAGCTTTTATATATAAACAGTATATAATTAAAGTTTAGACTAACGGACACACAACTGGACAACGTAGGCGTAGTAAGACCAAGCAACGATAGATGCGATGAGAAGTACAGGCAACCATTTGCAGGTGCGCCAGCATCCTCTCTGGCAGCTCCGAAATCCGAAGCCGGTAGGCCCCGTGCGTGTATTTTGAGTTGACGAAGCCATCACGCGAGCGCCTGCTTTGCCTCACAATCACAAATATTCATACTCATTAGATTAAAATTCATAAAAAAGAAACAGTGAAAGAAAAACTGACGTCTCGAGAAGAGAGAAAACACACAGAGAAAAATAGAACTAACTAGGGATGGGATGGAAACAATGAGTGAAATGAAATGAAATGAGTCAATACTGTAGGCTAGTCTATGAATCTTTGAGTATTTAACATAGACTCTATGTCATAGAGTACTAAGCCAATGGAGGGGGCCATAGACGGGCTCCCCCTTTCGCCAATTTTTTCCCCTTTGACTAGTTATACTGACGTGCTCAGTAATAAGTTACCTTAGATTTCGTTGGTATCGTTTTGTGTCGCGAGACAGAGCTCTAGGAAAATAGTTAATTGTGATATTTTAAACGGGAAAGGCGATCTAGGGCGTCAAACTTAGTGTTTCCAATCATTAATTATAATTATTATGTTTGTATTTTAACATAATCATCATATAACGTAAAATCCGTTGCGACAATAAAACGACAGAAAAATACAGTGGTACTCGGGCTAGTACTAGACGTTTAGACGTTTACCTCTCCGCCTCCCCCCCCCCCTTCCCCGCCAAAAGTGGCAGAAAAAATTGTTCGGTCATTTACACTCTTCACGTCTCCTTTGGTAAATACTCAAAGGTATTTAAGCTGTGAATGAGTCGGCTAGTTTTAGAGTTGGAACCTCAGATTAATGCAACAGTTGGACCGAGCCAAACTTAGCCGCCGAAAGCTAAATAATTTGAACTTTTGAACTTTGATCAATCAACTTGATGCCAGCTGAGCTGATCTATGAATGAATGATTAGATCGATTATAGTATATTTTTCGATTATAAGGAGGCGTGGATGAGGTTCCGTACCATTTTCTATGATAACTTTAAAAGACTGTTGCTCTCAGTCATCTTGTATAGATTTGTCAAAAATATGGCAAATCTTAGTTAATCCTGGAAAGGTGAGTTTATTTATCCAAAACGCAAAGGCAATGCTCGTTTTGGAAACTACGGATATTTATAACCGTAAATAATAAAAATATGGCTCAATCCAATTTAAAATAATACCTTACAATGAATTATTGTGTGGTAAGGAAATGTTGTATAATTAAACTCACCTTTCCAGGATTAACTGAGATTTGCCATATTTTTGACAGTTATAAGATGACCTTGACCAACAGCCCTTATGACATGATTTTTGCTTGACCATACAAAATGTAGAGCTAAAATTCACATCAAAGATTCATCAATTTGTGAATGTGGGTTGGATATTGGAGATGCTAACCCAATGACGTACTATAAGTAGACACGTTATACCCATACTAAATGCAGATTATAAACAGCTTGAACAATACTATAGCTACCTATTAATTACTTACGTTTATATATTCAAGCGATGAAAGGGATAGAGAAACGCAGCTCAATACCGAAATCCATTTGTTAAAAAGAGATAAATATATGTTTAAAGTTGCGACACGCGGAACTAGGGGAAGATTGTCTAAATGGAACACTCAATATTTTACTCAGAAATATTTTTGGAATAATAAAATATACAATATGTAATTAAAAAACTTTTATTTTACTAATAAATATAATGTAATAATCAATGACTTTACAACAAATAGACCATTTGTCTTTCAATCACGCTCAAACGGCTGAACAGTTCTAAATGAAATTTAGCATAGAGGTAGATTATGGCTTGGTACAGGATATTAGTATGCTACTTATTTATGTATTATGTAGTATAATTTAAAATTAAGTCTTAAAATTTATTTTTTATTTTTTTTTATTCTGGACAACAAACAACTATACAACAAGGATTACTACAACATAGATACATATTAAAAAAATAACTGTCATATAGTCAGTGACGTTTGTTTATACAAACGTATTGTTTATACATACATTCAAAACAGGATATTTTTATGCAAATTCCAAAAAATATAGAACTATATACTACAATTAACTACTATTTAGAATGTTACAGATATTTTTCCTAAATATATACAAAGAATGTGAAAATATGTCCACTTCGCAAAACTGCTGGTTGTATCGTTGCACCATACGTCTAAATCTTAGAGTAAAAACTTGGCAACCAATCATATTCTCGTCTTTGGGTTCTGATTATCTCTATCCATTTTTCTCTTATTAATCCGCTTCTAGGGAGACTAAAAGATAAATAAATACAATAAGATCATAATACTATACATACAACAGTAATATAATATATAAATTTATATTAATATAAATATAATTATGTATATACATTTTCCGTACATTTAATAAAATATATAATTTTTTTAAATAGATTCATGTAATTTATTGACAGGTCCGATATTGCCAACCATCCCCATAATCAGTCGCTGAGTCTGTCGCGGCCATTTCGTTTTGTCTTCTCTATCACTCTCATATAAAATGCACCGTTCGTCTCGCTCAGGCAAGCGGCGAACTGGCAACAGCGCATTATTATTAATAAAATATTGTTATGTCCATAATTATAAAATTTCTGTACTTACCAATGAAATGAGATATCATTTCTATCCTTTACAGTTGCAGTATAATTTCTGCAAAAGCGGAACACACAAGATGTCATTTTTCTTGATGTTTTGCGGATTATTCTACTCAAGAGAGACATGTACACTAGTCGTAGGATTGTGCGTGACTGTGCGCGACCAAATTTATGGTGGGACACTTACCTCTCATTTGCCTTGCTATAGCTTGAGCGTCAATCACGCATCTACCTCAGTTTATATAGTATATCATTGTGCTAACCATCTTTTTTTTTCATGTGAATTATATAATCGGGATAATTTTATGAAATCTTTATTAAGTAACAATATTCAGTTTCCCATCAATATAGTTAGTCTTCTACATATTATGATGAATTCTAATATTTTCATAATATCATGCATATCTAAATTTTTATCTGATAATAACATAAAAATATAAGTCTATGTATATTTTAAATAAAGCTTTATGTTTATTTATTATCATTCTTATTAAATAATTTGTTAGTTTTAGTTATGTATCAATTCCATTTATTAAGTTGTATTTAGTCATGAATTATTTAAATTAAATATTATTTTAATGTTGAATTTTTTTTTTATGTGTATGTAAGTAAATAGTTTTAATTAATTTAATTGTAAATATAGAAGTAGTATTGTATATTTATTTCAGATTCCTGAAAGTATCAATACTAAATTTTGACCAATTTCGACAGTTATATGTAACTGAATAACGACGTGACACTGGCAGAAATGTACTTATCTTAGTACAATTGCCAATCAATAAAATAAAAAAAAAAGTGTGCCCGCATACTATATCTTTTTTTATTTTCTTATTTCCTACATTTGAAGTCGCGACCAATGTTTGAATGCGATTGCACACTAATCGGTCAGAGTTTGTTCACAAAAATGTAACTTAATACTTGCTAATAATGGATTGGTTATGGATGGAACCACATTAAATCCATAGAACAATAAAATTATATTTTTTGACATCACATTAGACGTATAATCACTGTTCTTTTCTCAGATCGTACGTATCTCAAATTACTAACAAAAAGCGAAGGTAATGTACGATAAACAGAGAAGAGCGAGCTTGTACCGTACGTACAAGTTGTACGGTACCTACACTCAGGTACACCCACTCTCGGCCTCCGCTTTAGACATACTACTATATAATCTGTGGACTCTTAATATTTACTAATCTGTGGCTGGTAACATTCGCTTTTTGTTAGTAACCTTAAAATTAAATACTCAAAGTTAGTAACTGATAATGGGGCAGTTAGCTCTGTGTAGTCTGTGGACATCCACTCAATACGTCAAACGCCAAATTGATTATATACTCTTTGTCAGCCAAGCAAGCGTCGAAAATTTTGTTGTTTTGTGTAACTCATTGAAAATTTTGTTATTTGTGAAAATTTTATAATAAATACATCTGCCAATAATCATGGAAGTAAAAGAGTGTAATGATCTTACAGAAGAAGTAAGTTAAATTATTGCTTTTTATTTATGTTAAGTTTACACTGTTGAAAGGAAGTAATACATTCATGACGTGTTTCAGAACCAATTTATTGTGGACGATGTTAGCAAAATAATTAAGGAGGCAATAGAGACTTCAATCGGCGGTACAGCTTACCAGCACAATAAAGTAAATCAATGGACTTCTGCAGTGGTCGAGTCTTGTTTGGGTCAACTGACAAAGTTACAAAAACCTTACAAGTATATAGGTAGGTTACTTTGGAGACATTTATTGGTGAATGGATCTTTTTTTGTTCTTTACGGGTTGCCTTATAGCTCCTGAAACACAGGGTACCCAGCGGAAGACCAACTCTCCCTCTTTTAACCGAGATGGTATTAGTGAGGCTATACCTAACAAGTGGCCAGTTCTGTGGAGTTAAATTTAGATATAAAACATAAGTTTTTAATTATAAAACCCATTGGTACATGGCTGGGAGCGATCTGTTATCCGTCTAGTTCAAGGGCGTAGCGAGGTACAGGCAGGGAGGGGCAGCTGCCCCCCCCCCCCTCCGTATAAAAGCGGTCGGTCGCTAATGCTCACTAGCTCTATACCTCACGATAAGAGCTGTTTCTGGTTGTTCGGTTTTATTTAATTTAATAAAAAAAAAATATATAAATTTTGTTTTTAATTTTTACCTCACCTATGTGAGATACTCATATGTTAAAAACCACAAATAAAACAATATCGTCTAGGATTTTCTAAATCTGCCCCCCTCTATATAGAATCCTGGCTACACCCTTGGTCTAGTTAATACCAGATGTCTTGACCACTAGGCCACCAAGGTAACTAATGGTATCTTAGTTTCAGAAATTCAGATGTTCTTAAGTAGAATATCTTATTGATAGGAAAGAAAAAGTATATTGGCAGAACATAATATATCTGTGGCTGCCCAGTAGACTAATGTAGTTTAGGAATGTTCATATATTTCAAAGGAAGTGTGAATATTATTGTGTATTCTACCTAGGCTTTAATTAAAGTCATCTGATTGTCCAGTTGAGATAATGTTGGTAAATGACACAAAAGAATAATAGATTGATTATAATTTAATATGTATGTAAAATAAAAACTAATTTATGCTTTTTATATTTTTATTTTGAAAAATTAAGCTATTTTAAAAGACTAATAATGAATATTTTTGTTTTTATACAGTAGTTTTTGTATAATCAATATTCAAATGACTTGAGAAATGAGGCAGAATAGCAACTTTACCTAAATTATATGGAAAAGCTTCCCTATTATAAAAAACTACTGAAAAGAAAACAAATGTGTATATTCAGATTAGTTTTTTAAAATAGCTTAATCTATGAAATAAATATATAAAAAGCATACCCTAGTTTTTACTTTACATAGCGAATTGTTGTCTTCTCTTGATGGATAAAACATGGTTAGAGAGAAACTCAAAGAAATATTTCTTAAAGTATCACTTGTTATTACTAAAGTGTTGTAAAATTGGCTATTGCTCTTTTCAGTGACTTGTACAATCATGCAGAAAAATGGAGCTGGATTACATACAGCATCTTCATGTTTTTGGGACAACAATACTGATGGATCATGCACTGTACGTTGGGAGAACAAGACAATGTACTGCATTGTATCTGTATTTGGTCTTGGTATCTAAGACAAAGAAAACTTTAACTTGTGAGAGCGACTATTATTGAAGGGAAATAAACTAATCTATTTTAAATTTGTAAAAAACAAATTTGAAGTGGATAGGATCTTCTTTTCTATTCATTACTACACCAATTACAGTATCACAGCAATTAGAATAAAATTGGACTTATGATCAAGCGCAGTAAAACTTAAACATTTCCATCAGGTTAGGTAGAATTAGATAAGATTCCCATCACTAAAATTCTGGCCTCATTGAAAATTATTTATGAAACTCAAGATGCCTTTTTAAATATTTCACTTTCAAGCTTGATAGAAATATGTAAAAACAAGTCATGAAATCCTGTTGGAATACCTAAATACTTTTTGCTATTTCCACTACATACAAATTGTAAAATAGTTATTTTGACAAAGTAAAATTTTATTATACTATTAATTAAAATTATTTAAATCGATTTTAGTTATTATTTTACGAGCAAAATATCTATGTTAATAGATGTTATATCTTAAACCACTAGCTACTAACTACTTATGCTATGAAAAATGTAATGTTTTTAAGGTACATTAGAGATACAATGGAAATATTATTATATTGTAGTGTGTTACGAATCACAGGTTAGGTGTTAGAACTTCTGAAAATAATTTGTCCAAAGTCAGCAGTCATCTAAAATAAGATCATATACCATTTTGTACCATCATAATTGTAGTATATGACATTTATATCATCTAAATTGAGTTGCGTCAGTATGTCTATTTATGAGAGAATTCGTCTTTTAAGGGTACTTGGCAGTCGGCCATCTTACTTCTGTCAAAAATATGGTAAATCTCAATTAATCATAGAAAAATTGGTATATTTAAACAACATTTTCAAATTTTTGTCAAACCCCTGTAGATTTTCTCTACACAGTCATCCTCGCGCGGTAGAGCTTACATTGAAACTTGCAAAATAGACAAAATAATTAGAGCATAGCATGGCCACGTAGCCAGGTATGGGCAGTACATATAATGGATCCTATAAATATACAAAAATCACTTGCTTTTGTCCCATTCTGAAAACCCTGAACCAAATCTTCTGCCTCCATGATGTCTACACATAAGACATAAGGACTCTGTTTTTCTAGATTTGTCTTATTTAGTAAACAATCTTTGCTTACGTTTTTAACCCTATTTTACATTGAAGAACTAAAAATTTTGCATAAATTGTTTACCAAATAAGAGAAATACAGAAAATAAATTATATTTGTTAGGTTGCACGTTATCACAGGAAATAATGACTATAATGTATGTATGAACAAATTTATTTGTGGACAAAACTATATTTGGATATCATGCTCCTAACCCAGAATCAGATAATTTGATTTATTTAATTAGGCCTTTGGGGTATCTTTCTGGCTTTCATTAGGCCTTCATACAGACTTATTTTCGCTTTTTGCTTCTTAATGACTTTATTAAAAGAGTTGATCATGAAAGTGTATAATTATCTTTTGTTGCTGACTGTACATTTTATTAATATTATGTACTTACTCATTTTCACATCAGTAAGAAATGTAGTTTCATCAAGTTTATATCTATATCCTTTAGGCATAAATATTATTTATCTAAATTATGTTGAACAATTACGTAATATTCTTTCAAAATATAATAAATTGTATGGTGGTATGTTGTTTTTATTATGTAATACTATATTTATAAGATTTTTTGTTAAATAAAATTTTCATCTGAATGATAATTTTACGAAACACCTATCATAATAATTAAGTAGGCTATTTTCATACTAAATAAATTTATGAACGCAATTATTTGTTGTCTTATTACCCGACTACGGAAAAAGGAGGATTATGTTCTTGACTGTCTATGTTTGTGTGTAACATCTGTTAGGTTAGGATAGGATAGGTGCCATAGGTGCATATTATGTAGCAATAAAAAAGTCAACATGGCAAATACACAACTCAATAAGTTTTTTTTTTGCGATAATCATTTCATGTTTGTAGGTACTCTGAGCACAAAAAATATGGAAATAAAAGAAAAGTAAAAAAAACTGAAACTTTTTTTACTGAAAAGTATGAAAACAATTTCCGCCTGAGATCATACCCTTTATTTTTCCCCGTGGTCGCAACAGTCGCAAGCCCTGTCGTTATCAAAATTTATATCATAAGTACATGACTTGCGATTGCGACTAGGTACATATGGCGATACCTCAGGTGAAGGGAAAAATAAAGGCTATGATTTCAGGCGGGAAACTCTTGTTTTCATACTTTTCAGTACTTAATACAATGTTTTACCTACCTTTAAATTTTACATTTTTAAATACCTACAATGTTTTTGGAAAGGTTGTGTGCACTAAATTTCAAATATTTGTAGGCAGTGTGAAAAATATCGACAAACATACCGATTACTGCTTTAAGAGCCCTAAATGTAGTATTTTTTGGTACCTAGTCGCAATATATTACGTGGTCGGTGAGTCCACCAAATACATAACAAATCCATGTTATCCGTAGATTCCACTGCTTCTTTGTCCAAAGTGATTTTAAAATTTCGCGCTTCAAATCACGTGACCATAATCGATCCAATGGTTGACTGCGTCTCGGGTCCATTCAACTCGTTCGCTCGCTCAGCGCCGCCGGGTTGAGGTGCGGGGCGGGTGGGCACTTCACAACAACGTCTATTCATACCTACAAACTCAAAAGCCATTATTACATACCTCAATAATTTGTGAAGGGACAATAGACTTTAATCGCAGGTGATAAGGTCGTTAATAGAACCATCAAAATTATCATATTGTATAGCTAGAACTGTGACTATATCTATAACTCCATCCTCTTCACGCAGGTAGGAAAAAGTCTATTCTTATTCACATATCTCCGTCTCCTTCATAATGAATGGTGAGTGAGCGAAATGGAATACGTTCAAGAAAATTACAGTGTTGCATAGTTCCATAACATTGTAGTTCAAATTTAAACTCTATTTAGTTACTAACTGTAGGTTTAAAATTAGAGAGCAAAATTTTGACAGATTGCAATGTTAAATCTGGAAAGGAAATATCGAAAGCTGGCTGGTTGGGCTAGTCCAGTCGCCATGTAGAATTTTTGATGTGGGTGTTGTGTTCTTGTCAAATGGCTCAGTGATTATTATTTTGAACTGTATATTAAATTGTTTATCTATCTTTGCAATTAATCTATTTCACGTGGAAACAGTGTAAGGTTCAATAATTGTATCGAACATTCAGTGGTTTATTGCTGTTGAGGACCGTGATAAAAACTTTGGTGGGGGCCTTACTACGAAGAGAATAGTAATATTTTACAACTCCACTAAATTCCTCATCAATCGCTCCATTTTGTTCAGATATGTCAGTGTTTTTTTGGATCGACGGCAGGCCTCGGTATGTATTGCATTGGGTTGTTAAATATTTCAACATTTCTGCGCATGTAGGCCGCCTAGGACAAAGAGAGAAAAAGGTAAAACATTACCCTCTTCTTCCTCCCCGCAGTCGCATAATAAACATGCCGCTGTGTAAATAAGTAATGGTTTTCGATTTTGCATTAACCGCAGTAGTCGTCACTAGAATTAGTCATACCCACATGTTTTTAATTAGATATCTCCACAGTTCCACACCCATGAATCTTAAAATATATAATTGATTTGGGTTAAATTGGTAAGCATGCGCCTAAAGGCCGATTTAGACGGTTCTAGTGGTTAGTAGAGTGCGTTAGGATAGTACATTAGTTGAAACATGTAAACGGTAGTTTCCAGTACTCGTACTAGTACGTTCCACTCGCCTTTCAACTAGAATCAAATAGAATCGCTTTTTATTTTTGTTTCAAGTGACACCCTCCCGCGCCCGCTCAACCCCCCGCGCGTTCCTGACTCGCTACTCGCTGTAGTCTAAACGGTCAGTTTTAGTAACTTGCACAAGTTGACAAGGAGAGTTATGTGTGTTTTGGCCTACAAAATGGCAATCTACTGGAAGAAGTATAAACGTCACTGGAAACCTACTAATGCACTGGCATGCGAGTGCCACCTACGCACTCTACTAAACACTCGTAACGTCTAAATCGGCCTTAACTGCAGGTAGCTGTGTTAAATTGCAGCAATACTGCAACTTGCAGCCAAACCTTATCAGCTGAGTATACATAGGTGTGTGCATATTACAATCATTACTTCAATATACAATGTTTTGAAACAATCACTGCAATTGATAAGGTACCTACCAATTACTGCCTTTTCTTTTTATAAAATAGATTTTTTATATCCCAGTCAAATACATATTCGAGATTTGATTCACACTGCACCTCTCTTGCTTTCACTCATATTCATACATTCCACCACACACTCATTAAATTATATTTGTATAATGTTTTCCTTCTCAATGTTATATTTAATTCTAAAATAAAATTTATTACTCTTGCTTTTTTCTAAGATATCATACATAGGTACCTAATTGTATCCTATAACATGACAACAAACAATATTTTTTAAAGCCACCAATCCTCTATGTGCCTCTATTTAATAAATAAATCCTCCTCAACACCCCCTCGTGGGACTGCTGGGCCATTATAAAGAAAACCCTAACCTATAGTATTATATTAAGTATTTGATTTTGATACCATAAAACTACAAAATGGACTCCTGCCAGGGGAGTCCCTTCTCTTCTCCTGAGCTCCTAGCTCAGCTCTTTTACAAAAAACACTTTAGGGGTCTCACAGATCAAGACCACATGGACGTTGGGGTATTCTGATAGTCTTTGGACTGTCCAGGAAAGGTTTATATTTATTTATATTAAATGCCAACATTGGCAACCGTTTGGTCAGGTTGTCCCAGGATATAGGCCTCCTCTAGTTGGTGCCATTTCTGCAATCTCTGGTACCTAAGTCTTCTCCATCCCTTTGGTAGGTCATCCTCCCATCTCTTCACCTGCCTCCAACATGACAACAAACTAATTTTTTTTAAAGCCATCAGTCCTCTATGTGATGTGCCTCCTAAAGTAAATACATTCATTGAAAATTCCATTAATTGATTATATTTTAAATTTCAAGTACCTGCAATTAAGATATTTTATAATTATTTTATTTAAAAATGATGAAGTCATGAAATTGTTACTTTATCCAAAATCTAGTCATAAAACTCAGGATATATGTTAAAACAAAAACAACTTTGCCCTTTTTGTTTGTTGTTTTATTAAAGAAAAATTAATTAAAAGAAGTGTATTTTCACCACTAAGGTAAAGTTACCTACTTCTTAAAAATATTTAAAACTAGCATTCCTCCTGGCTTCACGCTTTAGGTTTGCAGGAGTTGACATATCCTATGTAACTATAAAAACTTCAAAATAAAGGAAGATTTACAAACAACCTTAATTTTTAATAATGTATTATTTATGTATAGTTGTACATAATACCTACTTATTACATGCAGGCAGTGTTGTAGATCTCAGTAAAGGCATTGACTTGAAACCTGTTATGACCTGTCCCATTCTATGAATCATATTAGTCATCATCACATTGTAGAATAATTTGTAATCCATAATGTAAGTATGTCCACATGAATGCCAAACTTATTGGTGAATCAGTTTTTGTCTAATGAAAGTTTAAATTTCTTCTTTACATACTATTTCTTTTTAGTCTTCTTCAGTTTTTATGATTCTGATGACTAATAATAAGGTTCTAAAATAAATGTGTGTTCCTACTATCACACTTTTAACAAAAGTTCAACATTAAATGTTATTGTTGTACCTACCTATCTATATAAAATTGAAAGGGGAATGCTGATATGGTTTGGACAAATGTGTGATGAATGAAAGTATGGCGGCAGCGGCCGGCGAAGCGCAGAAACCTTTGTTTTCTTGGTTCTAAAAGATCTTTATTATGGAGGTATTCGAAACCGCTGGTCGCTGGTTACTTAAATCCTAAATTTTTTTTAAATAAATAAAATGAATACCTAGGTAATTTTTTATTCTATTTATTATAAATGGGCTAAATAAACGTTAAATGTGCAAATGTTCTCAAATATACAATCACACTTTTTAAAGCATTTTCGATAACGCGAAATAAATATTTTTATCTCTCTGAATTTTGCCGCCCCTGGAAATTTGCCGCCCTGGGCACTGGCCCCTGTGGCCCCTAGTGTAAATCCAGTGTATTCGATCAAATAATATTAAGTCAAATGAAAATTCGATCAAATAAAAATAGGACAATTGAAAATTAGTTCTAACAGAATTATGTCATATGAATGTTTTGTCAAATAATATTAAACGAAACGAGTATTATATGGCAATTGATTTTATACGAAATTAAATTATATCAAAAGTTGTTATGTAAAAGAAGGAAGAACCCAAATATGTAGTAAGTACTAAAAATAGACTTGCATGTATGAAACGATGTATGGATATGGATGAAGCAAGAGAAGTATGTAAGGATTTGGGAAACAGGCGTGAAGGAATATGTAGGTACCTATGTATGTTAAATAAATGTGTGTGAAGTGAAAGGAAATGATGGCAGAGGACGACCTAGGAATACCTACTTTTGTTGAATATATAAAAAATTTATTGAGCGATGGCAATATTATCGCGTATACACATATTCACGTATGATGACTATAAAAGAATCGAAAGAGTTGTAGCAAATGGTAGGTATTCGATTGTCTCTGCCTAGCCCTCTTGAGATAAAAGGCGTGATGATAGGTAGATAGATGTTAAAAACAATTATTAAAGTACTACTTACTTAGTTGTGCTACTATAAAGAAGCCTTGTTCTGGATGTCGTAGGTATATTTCGCGCACCTCCCCCGCCCCATTCTATATACCTAACTAGTTTATTAGCATACTTAGGATCGCGACACCTTTCGTTTCGACTCGAAGACCGAAAACGACGCGTCCACTCTAATGGCCACCCCAAGAAAGCCCGGCCCGAGAATGTCTAACCAGGAAATTCGTGTACAGTCTTTGCCCGGCCCAGCAATTTGCTCGGCATTCTAGTTTAATACAATTCTTTTTTCTTCTTCACGGGTTGCTTTACAGCTCCCGAAACCGTTATTTTTTTTAGTTTAATACCTACTAATTTAACAAAAAAAAAACTGAAATAGATTATCATTTGATTTTGTAAAACGGCCCGGAGGAAGGGACTATTTAAAGCAATGGAAAGGATAATTTCCTTGTTTCATTTCCATGCGGGTGGAACTGCGGTTAAAGTATTTTAACCCAACTAGCAAAGTAATGATAAAAGAAAATTTATTAACACTAAATAGTGTTATATAAGTCATTTAAAAACAACGCGGTGACAGCTTTTCTAAGCGTTGCTCCATATTGGTGTTCATAACTGCAGTATCTAGCTGTTTTAGCTTTAACAGCCAAATCGTGATAATAAATGATGATATAAACGTTTACTCGACCGCTTTGTACAGCACATATAACAAAAATATAAAAAAGTTCTCATAACTGCGATTTAGAGCAAACATGTTGTACAACAGGTTTAAATGGTACATTTGTACAGCAAAGTACAGCTATTGTAGTTTCAAAGTTGCTTAATTATCGCTGGTGATATATCTGGCACGCATGGATCTAATCTGTGATATAAAAGTGTTCTTTCCGGAGTGTTTCCGTAACTAATAAGCATCAAATTTATCGTATAACTATAAACGTGATAATGGATCTATAATAACACTAAGAAGTTGTAAATATGCTTCTGCAAGACCCTTATATCACCACGTAGTTACATATACATATTTTTTGCTACGATATAACGCTAAAAAGGCGTATAATAGCTGAAATAACTTTTTTGGGGAAAGTTTATGCTCGCTTATAACTTTGGTCATGGCGGGCCTCGTGGCGGCCATAGCTGGTCAGTGATGATATATCAGTAACCGAAACACTCATTGGACATATTGTGGTGACTTCAAAATAATTCAATATTTTAAATTATTTTTAATTAATCAAATAATATAAATTCGAGGGGGGCATGAAATAAATACCTATAATGTGATATGAATTCACCAATAAAGTTGTGAGCGCAAGAGAAATTCACCGCACATAATAAATATACCTACAGCGAAATGAAAAATAATTACTTTCCAATATTTTGTACTTATTTACTATGTTTTTATTAATGTTTCGTCTGAAATTAATATTAATTTAAAGAAGGCACGCTTAGACAAGCACGTACGCGATTTAAAGTTATGTTATGTAATAAAAGAGAATCGCAATCACCAAAATAACAACAAATAGCTGAAAATAAAGCGTCGCGGTAGCTATTATATCATCATTTATTGATATTGTGATCAAGATTATCACGGATATGTAACAAAATAGTAATAACCGGTGTTAAAATACACACAATATATCATCGAACAGCTGTAAAACTGGGGCCACTTTGTAATGATAGAAACATTTCTATCATGGATATATGACTGCTCATATCACTAATATACAACTGCCTGCTTCTTTTATTTGCTAGCTGGGAAATACAAATGCAGGAAGCATGTCGGCGTCAAAATTAGAATTGACAGTCATAATTTGCTTAATTGGCATGCAGAGTGTCTCTATTTCTAGGAATTTGGACATTTTTAAAATAGAGCTTTCTACCTGTCTCTGTCTATTTTGGGTAACTAAATATATCTATCTCTATTTTAGAACCTAGACCACAGACACAGATAGCGCTACTTGGTTCTAGGAAATGTCGAACAAGCAAACGGGCTCCATTAACTTGCGCTCCATGAAATAATAATAAATACTTGAGATTTTCACGTTTTGAAATACTTTGTGAAACAAAATAGGTATAGTAGGTGGCGTCCTCCTGAATAATCGTGAAGACAGGAACCAAATTCGTTCAGTTGACGTTTTCTTGGCCACTTTGACGATCGACCGTAGCTCGCGACCAATACATTCATGCTGAAGATATTGATTTGTCACGTTATAATTTCAGACGGTATGAGTGAAGAGCGGTAGGAGGCGGTGATGCACCGAGGTCACGCGGGCGCGGCCCCGCTCTCTTCCCTCTTGGTACACCACTACCCAGACATCGATGACCAGGCAAGTATTTTTACTATGTACCTACCTACCACTAGCTTTCCCGTGGATCTTTGATATCCATCAACCGATCCCATAATATTGGCAATACACTTTTTTATTTATCTACGGAATCAAGATATCGAAATGAAAAGAAGCAGAGACTAAGTCTAAGTACCCACTATAATCGCTGAAACTTTCATCAAAATCCGTTGAGCAGTTTCGGAGCCTGTTCTGAACAAACATTGAGACACGCTTAATTTTTTTGTATAGATTTGTAGTGTAGGCAAGGAAACTAGAGCCCCATTCATTCCAAAACGTCAAAACGTTATGAAGAAATGCAAAGTGTGAAATAGAAACAAAGCCTAATCGCTACATAGTGTTTGCTCCCCTCTCTTTAAGGGTCAGAACAGACAGAAATTAATAATCAAGGCGCGAGCATATCTATCTGTTGAATACTTTATTCCTTCGACCGATTGATGCAATGTCAAGCTGTTCTTCGCCAGGTCTGCGCTGACTCTGACCGGTTGTCACCAAGCGATATCACGTAATCCATATTATTTTCGCAATATTTCTATACGGTAACCAAACAAATTTACCGGTTTTGTCTATTGGTTTCTCTGCCTACGGAAAAAGCGTATGAGACTCACAACTAAGGATGGGTGTCAGCTCGCTAAGCCGGACATACACCAAGCTAATGAAGGCCAACCCGCTAATTCGCTCGTTTTCGGGGCATTGTCCACTAAGATTCGTTTGGTACTTACTGAAAGTAAACCGTTCGTTCACGGCTTCGCATTCGTTCGCTTATTATATTTCCGGCTTTATGTAGCTTCAATAAATATGACCAGCTAAATGAGGTTATGTCTTCAGCTAGATACCCTACCTTTTTCACTGGTATAATTTGGAATTTCATAATTTTGCAGATACCAGCTTCTGTCATCAGTAGCGTCGGCACAGTGAGCTTGTCTCAGTCAAACACAAACCACCAGCCAATATCAAACATCACAATGGCTAACCCAACTAATCTGGGTAACACCAATGGCACCGCACATCCGCAGCCAGCCCAGCAACCACCTACTCAAGCTCCAGTCAGAAATCTACCAAAAAAGAGGAAGTTCGACCCATCAGAACTGGAAGAAATTGAACGCAACTGTGCCAACACCATCCCCATATCGGCGCCGGCCCCTATGTCCATTGATTATCAACATCAATCATACCAGAATTCCATGGTCCAGCCATCGTCCATAGTAAATCGCCATTCGCCATCCACAGAAAAGCCTTACATACACTATGCGAATATAGATCTTACTGAATGGAAAGACCATAGAGTTTTAGCCAAGCAAAGAGGTTTATATCTAGCAGGGGTCATACGGCAAGCGGAGCACTGCAAAGTCCTGGTTGAATTTGACGGCCAAGACAATGATACTGTGGAGTATAGTGATATATTTGGTGTAAATAAATACGATATCATAAGTGATGCATGCCCCCAAGTCAACCATTTGCAGATTGGTTCGTTTTGTGTTGTAAGAACTGCCGACCATAGTAGGGACTGTGTCAATGTGTTCGTGGAGGGGCGGGTGTGTGACGTGCTAAGCGCGCCCATCAGAATACGTGTTCAGGTATTTATTTTTCTAGATTCTAAAATATTCTCTATAAGTTTCGCAGGTTCTAGTGGTTAGAAATTCCCCCAGTAAAAGTGTGTCTTTAAATATTGCGAGATATTTGCCTAAGTTCATATAGGTTATTTTAATTTCTATCTATGAATCATCGTCATCATCACCATCACGCCTTTTATCCCAGAAGGGTAGGCAGAAACAATTCTCAATACGACAAATAAATTATATCACAAATATTTTACTTATAGGTGCAAGAAGGCGACTCTGTGAAGGAGACCGAGGTGAAACGCGCGGATATACGTCTTTTGCAGCCACCGTGGGCGGACGAGTTGGAAGACGCGAACGCACCACTAGCAGCCTCTATGCAACCTCAGATGAGATTACATATGCCACCGCAGGTAATAAACTACATTCTTATGTGTATATTATTGCACATGGCGAAGAAAGCGTTAGAATGACCTGACATCTTTGTAACATATTTTTTGCCTCGAAATGTGTTCTCATTGAGATGTCTCAACAGGTTGTTGAAGAAATTTAATATCTACTGTGCAGATATTGATTTTTACGTAAACAAATTTTAATATGTAATTGGGCTTGAAATATTGTCAAATTACAAATAAAGCAATAGGAATCATAATTTCACTATAAGTTTATTGGGAGTTAAAGTGTGATTTTTGTATCACTTATAACTTATCTATTGCACATATACCCCGGACTTCTTTGTAGATAATTTTATTCTACAGAATTCTTTCCTACATCATTTTGTTATATCTCTGACGGATTAGACAGCATACGCCATGAGAACTCGCTGGGGTTAAATTTTTTCCTGACTTGATTCACTTATACTGTTAATGCTCAGCTCCTAAACATGATAAGTCCATGTTTAATACTTGTATTGTAAACCTTCCCGGTGAATCAACCTATATAATAGTGAAAACCGCAACAAAATCCGTTCAGTAGTTTTTGTGTGAAAAGGACAGAGACAGACAGACTCGGCGAGGGGGACTTTGTTTTATAATATACTAGCATTCCGCCCCCGGCTTCGCCCGTGGATATTTAGGAACAAAATAAAATATACCCTACCCCTACCCTCTACCTCTATATTATCAATAGTTTTCGCAGCGCACGCGATGTAAGGAATTTCTTACGTCATTTTTTTACACCTTGGGTTACATTATTGGAGTTTTAGTAAGGATCCCTAATTTTTTTGAAAATAGAATATTGCCTATGTCACTCAGGGTGAATGTAGCTTTCCAATGGTGAAAGAATTTTTGAAATCGGCACAGTAGTTTTTGAGTTTACATACACACACACAAAAATACAAATCTTTCCTCTTTATAATATTAGTATATTAGTAGTGATTATAGATGAAAAGTCGGACTATTGTCTACTGTTTGATATGTCCTGTGTAATGACCAAATATTTTTCCTCCATTACAGATGAGTGACAATTTCTACACGTCCTCGCCGATGCCCGGTGTGGGGTCGTCGATGAACGTCAGCGTTCTCTCCAACGGGTCTATGGACGACCTGCGCAAACGGCAGTACGATGACTATGGAGAGAGCGACGACGACTTACGACGGGAGGATATCATGTTCCCGAACGACGCCTCTCATATTGGTGAGTTGAGTGGATTTTCAATAATTGCCATTTAAAAAAAAGTGTACCGACTTCAAATATATGCACTGAAAAGTGTGCTTTCCAAAAGCAAATGCACAAGTTTGAAGAGTTCTCGATTTCTCCAGGATCCCATCATCCGATCCTGACGTCACCATTTGACTACCTGGGAAGTATACTTTTTCAAACAAAAAACAAAATCGGTCCAGGCGTCTTCAAGTAATCGGGGAACATACATAAAAAAACATAAAAGATTCCGACGAATTGAGAACCTCCTCCTTCTTTTTTGAAGTCGGTTAAAAATACATCAAATTAATTTAATTTAACATGTTTGTGTTATTTTGAAATAAACAGCCCACTTCTGTCGAAAAATAACGGGTCGGTTGTCCGGAGTGGTCGTGTGTTGGTACTTTTGGTGTCGTCTAACAATCATCAATCGTGTCAAACTTTATAGCCGGTCTGAATATAGTGACGAGTCCCGTCGCAGTAGCAATTCCCATTGCGTATCCATCCGTGCATAAATACACGCATACATTTTTCCAAAAGGTTCCCCTGGTTTAAAGTTTTACGATGCTATAGTCAAGTTAGACTTAGTTTTTAATTTATTTGAGTGATTTTGAATATTACATTTTTCGACTGATTTTACACAAATTTTAATATTTAGTATTTAGACTGTCGTGTTCAGAGCCATTACTATGCGATTAAAATAAGAATAGGACTGGACCAGCGCCATTTTGTGACGTCAGGCTGTCCAACCAACTATGGTGTGCAAAAAATAAATTTAGCAAAATAAAACAAAAATTTTATGTCTCTACTAAAATGTCTTCTTTAGATAGATCTAAATAAATACCGACTTATGTACTAAAAACAATAAAAATATTATTATCGACTGTACTTTGGAACAACCGCTCCTACCACCAAAAGGACCCATAAATCGTCTACTGCGCAAGTATAATCACGTGGCGCGTCAAGTCCAAACTTATATGGCACCTATTATACAGTGTTTCGTGCTATGAAAGGCGATAAAGAAGTACTTATTCTAATCGCATAGTATGCTGTATGACGTGATGTATACTATAATTTTACCCAATCAATTGATTTACTCGAGTGTTAAATAAAAAAAAATGTTGTCCATTCCAGAGTGCGGTAACAGCAAACGAAGCAGTCTGCAGAGTCGAGGCAGTACGTGTAGTTTGTTAGAGAGAAGTCTCACGCCGCGCTCCCAACCCCCAACGCCAAGGTATGAATCACTACATATTATAAATGCGGTTTTCACAATTCAATTGATAAACCTTTTACGAGTATTAAACTATCATGTTTAGGAGCTGAACATTGTTGTAAAACGATATTGTAACCGTGCGAAGCCGGGGGAAGTTCTAACTAATATTATAAAACGCAGAAGTCCTTCTTTCACATTATCACAACCTCACACTTCCAGATCTCAAGCCGCCACCCCCCACAAGTATAAAAAAGGCGACGTGGTATCAACACCAACTGGCATCCGCAAGAAGTTTAATGGCAAACAGTGGCGGCGGCTCTGCTCCAAAGACGGGTGCTCCAAGGAGAGCCAGAGAAGGGGGTACTGTTCCAGACACCTGTCGCTGAGGGGTGTGCCACGGTCGTCTAACACGCCGCTCGCACAGGGGTCCGCGCACACACCGCAGCATAGGTAATCTAATCTAATCTAATATATACTGCCATTTAATCTAAACCTCATCGGAGTCACATCATAATAGGGTTTGTCAGATAATTTTAAAATTTTGGTATTACCAGAATAAAAAAAAAGTGCATTAGTGTAACAAAACTTCTTTGGCTTTATTTAATAATAATAATATAAAGAGGTAAAATTTCATTTATTGTATGTTTGTTTGTAATGAATAAACTCAAAAACTACTGAACCGATTCTAGAAATGCTTTCACTTATAAAAAGCTACGATATCTCTGAGTGACATAGGCTATAGTTTATGTTGTTCCAATATATCCACGGGCAGAGCCGGGGGCGGAAAGTAGAAAGAACACCTTATGCGTGACAAAAATTTTTCTTTACCCTGCCTAAAGAAGTTTCACCTCGTCCCTCCATCCCCTTTTCGCACCCGCTCTGCTCGCACAGGATATAGATTTCATCCTCACACAGTAAATTACAGTCTGCATACGAAAGAAAAAAATTTGTGACGCACTGTCAAAAAGTGGAACGAACTTCCGGCGTCGGTCTTTCCCCCTTCCTTCAAGCGAAGCATGAAAAAGCATCTCTATGTGGGCGCGACTGGCGGACTGTATTATGTTCTGCCAGTATTATGTCTATGCTTTATAATCAGGCGGTGGCAAGGTCACATGTCGTCTTCTCTATAAAAAAAACTCTTTTTTGACATTTTATGTATTTCATGTTACTAGGAGTAGCAGCAAATCGCTGTCCTCCAATGGCACCGGCGTAGAGGGAGATGAGACGTCGCGCGAGTCTGACACTACTCCGCCACACTACAGAGTCACCGGGCGCTTCGATCCTGATGAGACTGAAGCGGCCAATATGCTGGGTAAGAAAGGACTATCTTGATATCTCTTGTATTATATATTTATTAGCTTTTCTCCCCGGCTTAGCCTGTGGTAAATTGGAAATGGAAAATAACGAACAAAGAAACACACTTTCGCATTTATAATGTTAGTAAGGATTACGATTTAGGAGAAACCACAAAAAGTTATGGAAAAAAGGTGAGGAATTAATTACACTACCCTTTAAAATATTCTCACCAATAGTTTTATTTTTACAAAATTGGAACGTTAAAATGGTATTCATTCTTCTTATTATGTTTCCTAAAGTACCACTTCCTATCCTAACTAATTTATACTAATAATAAAGCTGAAGAGTTTGTTTGTTTGTACAAATCGGATTTGATAATTTGCATTTGATAGCTCAATTCTTGAGGAAGGCTTTATAACATCACGCTACGACCCAAAGGGTGTTGTTTACTTGTCCTTCTTTCACGTCAAAACAGAAGGCTACTTTTTATCCCAGGAATATTAATAGGATTGATCACAAAACATTGTTAGGGAGCGACTCGACTAACCCTTCCATAATGTTTCAGTATCGCTCGGAAGCTCCCGATCTGGCAGTCCAGGCGGGTCGCCGGTGGCGGGCTCCGAGCCGTCCGCCCTCCGTAACGTGTTCGTGCCGATTTCATCCCCCCAGCCTCACGTACCCGTGCCGGCACCGTATCGCCACTTAATCAGGTATATCGAATTTTTATTCTTAGAATGAATTCCAAGAATTTTTTATTAGTAGATAACAAAAGAAATAGCCAAATAGATGGTTCTTTAGCTGATTATTCAGCTACCAATAGCTGTACAGCACGCGTCAAACAACTGTCTGCTTGAGTATCGCGCAAGAGCCGAAGCAACAACCGAACACTAAGAAGAATTCGAAGAATTTCCCTCCTGCAACGATCTAATCACCTAGTCTAGGCAAGGCCATGTCAACCTATTCAGTAACAGACAAGTTCGCAGGTCACAGGTGTGTTCGAAACTGAATGAAGCTAAGTAGACGTAGAATATAGAAAAGTGTTTGCCTTGCATAAGGCATCTTACTATGAAGTAAAAGCTGGTAATGCAATTTTTAAT
This sequence comes from Nemapogon koenigi, assembly GCA_963924495.1. Taxonomy (NCBI): domain Eukaryota; kingdom Metazoa; phylum Arthropoda; class Insecta; order Lepidoptera; family Tineidae; genus Nemapogon; species Nemapogon koenigi. The sequence continues at coordinate 5,801,878 of OZ004649.1, read as the reverse complement.
ATTGTTTTACGTAACAATTTCAGACCTGAGTTAGTGCGTCCAGGTAGGGTCAACTCTCCAGTGGGGAGCGTGGCCACAAGTGTCATACGGGTGTCTCCGGCACCGACCTACCACTATCATGTGAGTATTTCTAGTTTTTCTAATATTAGTATACTACTATACTATAAAATACTACTACTACTACAAACTATTTCTAGTCTGTTAGTAGTGCACGATACACGATCGTTACATACACTTCTTTATAGCCTACATATTGTATCGCGTTTTGTAGTGCCGCCGCATACGTAGTAGGTCAAGGTGTTTTATAGTCTCTATGGAGCCGCCACACATCGAGTCGCGGCGCCCGAGCCACTCGATACTTATGTCCGCGTCTAATCGCCGGGCGTACGCACAACCGCATCCACTTTATTATGGCATCAGAACAAAAACTGAGTGGATTTAGTTATTTTATATTTATTTAGCAAGAAACTTACATACGAGGACATTTTCAATCTCTTTTTGACAAGTCTGGGCCCATAACCTATTTTTTTCACTCTTGATTGACCTCTCTGAATGCGGTCGACTAGTGGCTGAGCCCGATCAGCAACGTCACTTGTGTACGAAGAACAGGGACAAATCTGAAGTCCGTTTCTAAATACTGATAAGTATTATTGTGTACCTGGTACTGTACATTATAATTCTTCGTTTCAGCGGTCTCATAGTTCTCTTACCGACTCCGAGCCTTATTCAAAATAAAAAAATATAATAAACATTTTGTCTTTTTAGGTGGAGAATCGCAACGGCCATTCCAATCTACAGACTAGCAGTTTAACCACCCAACCGAGCGTGATCGGTATCCAAACGAACGCAATGGGAATGCAAAACAGTGCACTGCAAACCTGTCTAAACACGAACACGAATTTATCTAACACTTTGAACTTGCAATCGAGTTTGGGCCTAAGCATCAGCGCTATGTCAAACCATAATAGCATACCGCAAACAAGCATTGTAAATAGCATTCGCGGTACAAAAATCGATGATTTGCCACACAATTTAGTACTACACAGAAGTATGCCCGTCAATGATGTAGATACGCTGTATAGGCCTCAGCAATCTCTGCATTTACGCAACGGCATCCACGAATCGTATCGAAGGGAAGCGGACATGTCCCCGCCACATATGAACAATCATGATAACTACAACCGCCGTATGCAGGAATACGATGATGACGACCATTCCGTGCCTCAACAGAATATGGTGCGGAATATTATTGAGACAAGGTTGCCGGAGATGTCGGACGCTAGGTTGGTCGAAGATCCGGCCAGGATCGTTAAACCAGCACCGCTACAAGCGAGGCTCTTGTCGCTTGTGGATTCCCAGGACATGAAGGATCCTATGAGGAGGTCCACCTTGTATGTGATACCGCAGAATTCAGACAAGAAGATTGTGTTCATAAAGAACGAACCGCCTGAAGCTGTGCAGGTTTGTACTGTTTAAATGTATTACCGTAACGGCCGAATTAATTCTGTTTTTTTTCCTATATGAATAAATTTAATTAATTAAGCGCCTATAGCGCAATGATCAACCTTTAAAGTTTCTGGTTTCGGAGGCACTGAAATCCACATCCATACTAAATGTGACCGCTAAAGTCCTATTTAGAGTATTGACAAGACTTCCAACTGGCTAAATAAGGATATTGTTACCTGCATAGGTAATGATGGTGATGCATTTTCATATAAAATATTCCATATTGCAATATTTCAGATTGAGAACAAAGCGCCTCAGATGCCGCAACCGATGAACAACAGCATGAACAATCATGAACACCATAGACCGTTGGACAATGGAGACCATGTAAGCTTTCTATGCAGTTTAATATACCCAAATTACTGTCGATTTTCTCACCTAGGCCTTGTACTAATGAGTTTTTGAAATAATAATTTGATGTAAACGTATCTCAACAGAGCTTAAAAAAACATTATTGGCTAAATGACGAAGACACGTTCCCAGGATCCTTAAAAAAACCCTCATAAGCATATATTATAGTTTCTGACAAATGATAATGACAAATTTGCGCAATGTGTTAAGGCGTACGAAAGCCGGGCGGTCCGCCAGTCTCGGCGCTGTATTTACGACCTTTCATACCTAACCTCAAATTATATCTAAAATATGGTGCGTCTAGGCAGACCACGGGTTCGATCCCGGATCCCGGCCATAATATCAATTGGATTTTTAATTTAAAAACTTATGTACATAATCTGACAAAACACTTTTAGAGGCTTTTCCATCTAAATATACCTCAACAGAACTAGCCACTCGTTAGGTATAGCCTCACAAATACCATCGGCTAAACGATGGAGTATTCTTCCGCTGGGTACCCTGGAACCGTAAAACCCGTGAAAAGAAAATGAATACAAAAAAATAAATTTTACGTATTTGCATCACATTTTAGGTGAACAATATAAATAACAGTGCCGTTATAGTCCATCCGAGCCAGTTGTTGCCGGTGTTACCGCCGCCGACATCACACACAGCTATTATAGGTAAGAATTTATATTGTGATCCATTTCTGAAAATTCTTTGTGATTCGACGTCTTTATGATGATGCTGTGTTTTTCCTGAAAAATAATTTCGTCGAGTATATTATATATTTACAGTACTTACGTTATTATAATACAATTAAATTAAATTGAAATTGTTAAAGTTCTACTATAGACAAAAAATACTCGATTGTCTTTGGTTATTTAATGAATTGTTAGTACATTTCTGCCAGTGTCAGATCGTTTTGTACGAATTTCTCAACTCATTTTACTGGTAGTACCACGGGGCACGTTATGGGTCTTTTATGTAGGTACCTAAATGATGACGTCACTATGTACTTTGTCAGCAAAACTAAAAAATCAATACTAATGATAAAGCTAAAGAGTTTGTTTGTTTGTTTGAACATACTAAGCTCTGGAACTACCAGTCCGATCCATTTCTTGGGGGGATCCATTTTAGGCTATATAACACGCTACGACCCAAAGGAGCGGAGCAGTAACTATTAACGCGGGTGCAACCGCAAGGCACAGGTGCTGCTTAGAAAACAAAAGTATTTTATTGTTTGCATAAAATAACGCAAGCTTTTACGTAACGAATTAGCGAAGCGGGACTCGCAGCTTACTTAATAAATAACGACGTGACACTGGCAGATATGTAATAAACTATATTATAATTATTTTCTATAATTAAACTTTCAGTATCGACGAGCGGCGTCAACAATGTGTTCTCGTGGCAGTCCCTAGTGCCGCTACTGGCCGCGTCCCCTCCCCCCGCAACGCCGGCGTCGCCCCGCACACCCCGCACACCGCGTACACCGCACACCCCTCACACCCCTCACACTCCCCACCCGCCACACATCAAGATGGAGGATATAAAGCTGGAGGACATTAAGACTGAAAATAACGGTTGGTTCTGGCTTTGTTTTGTGTTTTTTTTTTGTGTTTTTTTTTGTGGACGATGTATGACGCGAGTTGTTTACCGCGACATTGTATACACGGTTAGAAAGAGAAAGAGATAATGTCACATAGAGTCGACTTGCGGCTACATGTCAAGTTTTGTCAATAATTAATAGCGATATCGTGATCACTTTGGAGACATGTCAAATGCTAAAAAGCTAGCATATATTAATAAAATTAGTAATAAAATAAAATAGTAAAATGCAACCGAATATTGCCATGCATGCCAAACTCCACAGCTCTCTTTACTTTGTTTATAAAAAAACATAATTACAAATTATGTCACGCCTTGGTGAACAGCGCACGCTCCCGCCAAACCGTGTTGGGGAATCCAGTTTAATCTTGTCCGCGCTGTGATGGTTGTGATTAGTCGACGACTAATAAGACATATCACGGCCAGCGGGATTATCTTAAATACCGATTAATCGGCTATAAACACTATAAAGGCTATAATGCTTGACATTGGCAAATCACCGATGAACATTGGTGGAGCCATAATAAAAGAAGAAGAAAAATATACAGAATCACACAAATCACAATTTTTCCACTAAAACTTTATTCAACACAATTGACAATTTGCCGCAGAACTGTAGTCGTAGCTGAGTGGATTAAGATTTCCTCTATTTGGGCGTATTTATATTTTAATCACTTAGTAAATATTAATTTTTTTGCAACTTTCCAGACAACGTGTCGGCATTGTGCGCGGACGATGACGATGAGGTGTTCGAATCTGAAGAACCAGCCGCGGGCAATGACGACAGTACGAAACGACGATCTCAGAGTCTCTCATCACTCAACCCGGCTCAGGCGGGCGCTGATAAGGTCCAGACATCCTATTATTATGTTTCTATATATATGGATTTTGTAAAAAATACACGTCCTACATCCACTAGCTTAAGGCTTTAACATCTGTCAATAACCTTGACGATTTGACCTCTATATTTTGTATAGAAAACGCTCGGGATTATAGGGCGACGGAGCCGGCACGCTCGCCCAGATAATCTTCAATTTAGGTGAAAAAATTAAATTCACGAGTAAAATGCGGACTAAAAAATAAATAAATAAAGAGCTTGTGCCGTTTTGGAGAAATTTTGCAAATCATTGGGGATTTTTTTTTGTCTAAAAAGGGTATGTCAAAAATTCATTTGTTTTCAATTAATAGTAGTTTATGATACGGGATCATAATAGGGGTAATTAAAACACAAGTGGAATTTATCTACTCTTATAACGAAAAATCTCTTACAAAATCGAATTATGCTTCATAATGATATGTTTTACATACACGCGTCTCTAATATGTTAAACTTCGATACTATAATGTATTATAGTACCGAATTTTCTTCTTCTTCTTTTGATATATGGCAACAGTGCTGACTTTCGTCGCAATTCTGCCAGTCCCCAGACTCTCCAGTGTTTAATATTGTGCAATAGTAAGCCGATAAATCGGTAACTAAGATTATCCCGCCGACTGTGATATGTCTTATTAATCACTGACTAATCACAACCATAACAGCGCGGCCAGGATTAAACCGGATTCCACATCACGCCATGACCGGATGTGGAATCTACCGAAGTTTTCATACAAAAACGATATCGTAATTTTTTGTTTTTTTTTTAAATGCAAAAAAAACAAATGATATGTGTTATGCAGCCTCTAAAAAACTTAATCTATCTATTAAACTCTATGAAAATATCGACTCTCCCATGTAGGAGTCACTTGACAGTTAACGCGCATGCGTAGTAGGTAGGTAACCGCGTTTACCGCCAATTTGTCGATTAAGAAAAATATGTTGGTTCAATTTGCTTTGTACTATTGCATGGGATTAGATAAAGTAGTGTATGAACGGGCACATAACTTGGAATTAAAACACTCATGGATGCTATTATAAAATTCCACTTGTTTTTTAATTACCCCTATTATGATCCCGTATCATAAACTACTATTATTGGATCGTTACGTATCTATCTATATACGTATTTTTTTATCACAGATTGATTTAATAGTTTTTGGATATTTTGACTTAAATATCGAAAAGCCTTAAATCGTACTGATTTTGATATTACAATTCTGACAGCATATACAAACATGTTTAAGAGCCCCCGTATACATTTCGCCCCATACTACAATTATACAATGGTACAAAACTTAGATACTTTTTTGGTTCTATCTATTAATTCTCGAGTTATTTGCAAAAAAATATACAGAAATTGACCGAAAATAGAAATAATGAGGTTTAACTTTGCTAAACCATATTTAAAAAGTGATAACACGTTTTTTGGCATTATATTAAATTATATTAAATATTGTACTGACCAGTATTGGCAACAAATCTACATTCTCAAATATATTTTCCCTATAATTATATAAGGCCCTTTCACTAATTTACTAAGACTAATTAACATACTTTGAGAATATTTTTTTAAACCTAAACCTTGTTAATAAGCTCTCAAGTGAAAAGCTGTCCTAAATACAAGAAAATATTATATTTTAACTTTATGTTTACAGAAAGAACTTCGCATTCGTAGACCAATGAATGCCTTCATGATATTCTCCAAACGTCACCGCGGTTTAGTGCATCAGCGACATCCGAATCAGGACAACCGTACTGTCAGCAAAATTCTCGGCGAATGGTGGTACGCTCTCGGGCAGGATGGGAAGCAGAAGTACCACGAATTGGCTAGCGAGGTACTCATTTTTGAACTTAAAATCTCACGTATTTAGACGTAACTGTAAGAGATGTCATACACACACATCATCACATATTCTATTTTGTCAGGTAAAAGAGGCACACTTCAAAGCCCACCCCGAATGGAAATGGTGCAACAAAGATCGCAGGAAGTCGTCGAGTAGCCGTGACCCAACAGGGTCCATGCCGCAGGTATACCTAAATATTAAATCAACAATAATTAAAAATTAAAAATAATACAGTGGTATAGTATCTATTCTATATCTATTACCTAATATAACACGCGCTGTGCCGATGTGAACATAGCGCGAGTTACTGCACCCGGCTTCGCCCGTGGGGCGCATACAAACGTTCATCAACTCCATATCAAATCTACCCCGAAAGATTCCCAGGATAGAAAGTAGCCTATGCCACTCGCCGACCCTCTAACTATCTCTGTGCAACGTCGATCCATTGCTCTGTTCTGGCCTGAAAGAAGGACAAAGAAAGAAACAAACACACTTTAGCATTAATAAAATTAGTTAGGGTAGGTTGACACTAAAGTGTCCTTATATAAAAACCACCTTGTTCACGTTTAAGTATATCTTAACGATTTATGTCAGGCCAGAATATTTAATTTAATTTTCCATACAATTTACAGAGTCCAAGAACACCGCTGGAAGGCGGTAATAATAACATGACCAACAATATAGACGCGCCAATAAACTCGTACGGCCCTGTCAATTCTCCACATCCCAGCGATGATGAACAAATGGTAAAAGTTCTATTTCTAATTAAATTAAACCTACGAGCTGAGTCATCAAGGACATACAACTAAAAGCATATGAAGTATGAAAACTTTGTAAGCCGTTATCGGTACACTTTGAATTTGGAACATTTTGGCGTCAAGTATACACCGTTTTATAAGGGTCTGTCAGTGTTAGTGCGAACTCTATTCTTTTGTATATGAAAAAAGCAGTTCAATGGTTGTCCCTGCACATAAATCAGTGTAATACACAAGAGTATAGACTGTTTCTAGGGCAGGCGGAAAACTGGGCAATGACAAGTATTATTTTAGCGTCAAATTGAAATGATACACGATCGCTTCATGCACGTATAAGCATATATACGCATACGTATTCTTAGTAGGGGGTCCGATAAAGACGTGTATGGAGCAATCGTGTATCGTTTTGTTTCGACGCTAACATAATATTTGTGTCATTGTCTGTTTTTTTGCCTGCCCTAGACAGACAGACATTTTAACATTGCATTTTATATAATTTTTTTTAGCAAATATCTCACCAAATCTGCGACGAGCCACCCCAGCCTGTCATGGAAATAGATCTCAAGTGCGGCGAGAAAGTGACCGACTCCGACTCTGAGAGCCAGCACACTGAGCACGCCCGCCACGAGTACCTCGGTACGCACGTGTTGCCTGTCACCGACCAGACGAGGAGGCCCAAACCTATAAAGGCTAGGTGAGTTGGCAGTGTGTATATAACTATATCCTGAATGTCTTTTCGCATGTCTAAAGTGGCTGAATATTTACGGGATAAAGGTAAATTACGGAGTTGGTATGTTCATTGTAACGCCACCTTTTCAAATTAACCTTGTGTAAACACTTAAAGAGCATTCTTTCATTGGGTTGCCTCACAGCACCCGAAACCGTGTTACGGTCCCAAGGTACCCAGCTGAAGACCAAGTCTACCTCTTGTAGCCGATGGTATTTGTGAGTTATACCTAACGAGTGGCCAGTTCTGTTGAGGGATATTTTTAAATGGAACAGCCTCTAAGTGTGGTTTGTCGGATTATGTACCTAAGTTTTTATAACATAAAATAATGTAAAGATAAAATGAATAATTTTAAAATGCAAAATCTAAGTTCTTTGTACATTATGTTGTTTCAGAGCTGGCTCCTCAGACAATATCCTTGGAGGTATTACAGCTTCGAGTCCCGGCGGCTCCAAAGTATTTCAACCGACGGGCGGTGCATTTAAATCTACACATACTGATACAAGTACGTTTTTTTACATAGCATATAATTATTTTGCACATTTCTTGTGCTATTTTATACCTATAACGTGTTATATTCGTATTAAAAAAAATCGGAGTGCTAATGCAAATCTAAGACATATTTAATTTACATATATACTTTATTGTATTTAACACATATAAAAATTTATAAATATGTGGGAATAGAGAGTGAAAATGGGCGAGATGTGGTCATTTTAGCAATGTTTATTGACTTTATCATGATGTGTCTCTCCCACTCGCACACACACCGTCGTACCTCTCTTTCATACAGCGCTCGTTCAGATTAACATACACGATAATCATTAATCCTACAAATATATAAATTAGAAGTTTTAAATCTATACTAATATTATAAAGAAGTAATCTCTCAAACTACTGGACCGATTCTAAAAATTATTTCATGAATAGAAAGATACGATATGCCTTATTAAAACAGATGGTGTTGCTTATTAATTTTTTTTTTTTTTTTTTTTTTCTTTCTTCACGGGTTCAGCTCCCGAAATCGTGTTACGGTTCCAGGGTACCCAGCGGAAGACCAAGTCTCCCTCGTTTAGCCGATGGTATTTGTGAGGCTATACCTAACGAGTGGCTAGTTCTGTTGAGATATATGTTTAGATGGAAAAGCCTCTAAGTGTGGTTTGTCGGATTATGTACATAAGTTTTTAATTAAAAAAAACCCATTGGTACATGGCCGGGATCTGGGATCGAACCCGGGGTCTGTCTAGTTAACACCAGACGTCTTATCCACTCGGCCACCGACGCACCTTATTATTATGCTTATTAATATAGGCTATATTTTATTTTCTTCGTAAATATCCACAGGCGAACAGCGGAAAGATAGTAGTTGAAATGTTGATACTCTTACACTTTTATTAATAAACTCGAAGTAGCGACGTAGTAACTAAACTGTATTTCGTCTCCGTCTAACAAATCTGCAATTCATTATGATAGACGGAGACGAAACACAGTTTAGTTACTACGTCGCTACTTCTCGTTTATTAATAAGAGTGTTAATGTTTACAATGATTTAAAACATTAATTGCAGGTGACAGCCATAGACAATGGACAGCATTTACCAGTATAAACAAACCGCTATCCAGCCAAATGCAGTCAGTGAGCACACAAAGCATGCCCGCACCACAATCATTCGCAAGCGCCCAAAGTTTGGCCAATACCGTGCATGGTATTTCATTGGCTAACTCGAATCTAATCAACCATACTGCCAACATGACCCAGGCGACCAGCGTGGTCAATAATGTGATAGCTTCCATAATTAATAGTCCAAATACAACAAGCAACGTTCAAGTGATATCTTCTGGCGGGCATAATATGCCGACGCAGTCGCAGAATATTCAGTGCTCGGCAGCCAATTCGCTAAGTAATGCGCTATTCAAGAGTGTTACTTTGGTTAAGAGGAAAGAGAATACTGCAGGTAGGTTTTTAAACCTTTACGGGTGTCTTACGCCATGTTACCGGCTCCAGGGTAACTGATTTTTTGAAGCTGCCTGACGATTAGCCAGTTCGCTTGAGGTGTTTTGAGATCGAAAGGTTCTTATTTCGAATAGATGTGTGGGCACAGGCACGCGATATTCGGTCACCAGGTATGTTCTACTATATTGTATAGCTTAGTGTGAACGTATCTATAAAAGATAATTCTGAGTGATATTGTAGTGTTATATATTATGGCGTAGTCTGAACTGGCCTTCAAGCTGCCTTTATCGCAGCCACTTAGTCTGTGTACACTGACCCGCCATTCGATCAATATAAAAGAATAAGAAGAAGAAAAGAAAAAGAAAAGAAAAGAAAGATCAGAATAGAAGAAATGGATCATTTTAGCGCTTTGTCATATAAACACGCGTGACACCGTGCGAAAGGGACAAAAGCACGGAAAGAAAAACAAAAGAGCGTAATGAAGAGCGGCGTATGCGTATGGGCAGAGCATATGGCACGCTGAACAGTTGTGTTGCTCCACCTATTTCTTTGATATTGATCGAAGACCCTACCCTAATCATACATATTTTGCAGGTCAACTAAAGTTCTCGCTGGTGTCAGACGCGTCTGGCAACCTGTTGATCAAGAGCAGTCAGGGTCTGGAGAGACCGGGCTCTATGGTGGAGACCCAGGCCGGCAACCAACCGCTGCACTATGTACGACTGCAGAGCTTGTATCTACCTGTTACTACAGCTGGTATGTTCCTATTTAGTTATTACAGGATATTTTAATATAAGACAATATTATGATATCTGTGATCTGAGCGTGTATCTTACAATACAATTACTCTCTATATATGTAATTAAATGAACACACTGTGGAGATCAGATATATGCCATTAACAAATAAATCAGTGTTGTCCAAATTAGACGCTAAACTACGCGGCTATAACTACCTAAACTTCAATTCAATATTGACAACGCTCAAAGAGGTTTTACACCCATAAGCGTTTTCAAAATAAATTAACAATCTTTATTATATTTTTTCAGAAGTAGATATGAATAAATCGTACAGCCAACAAACACCTACCCCGACCAGCCAATCTGTGATAGTATCTCAGAGCAGCAATACGCAGACTGCTACGAAACCTAACACGTAAGTTTAAAAATATTTTTTAAAATTTAATTCTTAAAGAGAGCGTGAGGTATCAAAGATGTAAAAGATATAAGTATATTCTTAAATTGAAATGTCGTTTTTAACTCGTCTGTTTTTATATTCACTTATACATGTCATTTAATGTTCATAATTTGTTGTTAGATGGGAGAATCCGCAAGTAGAAGATCCTCGACCATTCCCACTGGCGCCGACTCCTGCGCAACGCGGTTGTGCTCCTCTTCAGAAGCGACTAAGTAGAGGTGAAATTCTTTGAATTCTTCAACCGTAAAATTAGGGAACCGTAAAGGCAACGAATCTCACCAGAGTCACGTCTTACTCACTCGTTTGAAGCACTCGTTGAAAAATTTACATTGAATTTAAATTTTACTTGAACGGATGGTCCGTTCTAATTATCTGGTACATAATTCTTCTTTTCTCTTCGATTCTGGTACGCTTATTCAATGTTCTATTGTATTTTTTTACATATCTTCACTTGTGACCGGCCCCAGGAAAGAAAATTTCTCATGACATTTTTGAGGCTACCTAACATGTTCTGTTGAGGTATTTTGAGATTAAAAAACCTCTTGGTATTTTTTCCTTTGTCCCAATTATCACTATATATTATTTTTCATTTGTGTTTTTTGTCGCTACGCCATATCTTAATACTTCATCGAAATCAATGATTGAGCCATCATTTTGAAGATTACCTTCACCGTTAATGACGAAAACCTAACAGCGCCATCTATGACAATTAACCATGTGAATTATTCGCATGGGCCAGCTAGTATATTCTAATCGTATTAACCCTTTCAGGGACTTCATCAGGTTCAACCGGAAGCAACGAAGCTCTCAATTCGGAGTCGGAAACTGGCTCTAACCTCGACCACGGAGACCTAATGTCGCCTAAAGAGTCACTGCATAGTCCGTCGTTAAAAAAGAGCTTGTTCAAGAAGGGGAATGAAGATGGCCGCGACAAGTTAGTAATCTTTTTAAATACTAATATTATAAGAAGTGTGAGTTTGTTTGTAAGAAGTAAACTATGGACCGAATCTGAAAATTCTTTCAATTTGAACACCTAATAAATAAGCTTTCACTGATTTTTCGATTGAAAATAGCCCAAAATCCAGCCATTGTAACATTCTCGAATTTGCATCAATAAAACAGTGTTCTGGCACTCTCGGGAAGGATGCCGAGTAACCGAAGTAAAAATATGTCTGGTTGATATTCGGGACCTGAAATTCGGTGGCCCTAAATAAAATATTTTTAGGCACACAATATATAGCCTCACAAATACCATCGGCTTAAAAAGGTCTGGTCTTCCGCTGGGTACCCTGGGACCGATAATACTGTTTCGGGAGCTGTAAGGCAACCAGTGAAGATAAAAATACCTATGTATTTTAATGTCCTGAATTAAAATTGATGTTGGTTTCAAAATACAAAATGGCTGCATGTGGCAATGTGTCAAAAGCAATATGGTACTCATTTTCCATTAACTTTAGGGTTCTGAAATTCAAATCTGATATTGATTTCATAGTCGGCATGTTTAGAGCAGATATTTCTAAAGTTATTCTTTGTGGACCCTCTATTTGATCTAGCTGACATAGACCTCTTATAGCAAGTCGAAATCCACCCTTAGGGATCCCAATATTGGGAAACTATTGACAAAGCTATAAAAATCAAAATGTGTGTGGCCATAATAAAAGTCTTCTTAAATTTCAGAGTATTGGAGACAGTGAACTTTGAACAGAAGTTTAGTTCGTTGCCTCAGTTCAAGCCTGAAGCGTGCAGTCCGAGCGGCGTGGTTGTGCCGAGCAGTCCGCAACTGTACATGAGAAAGAAGCACAGTAAAATAGGATTCGGTGATTGTTCTTTTGTTGCACAGTACCCGGCAGAAAATAATATCCATCGCGCTTTAGATAGATAACTCGGTGTTGTAGCACCTCATTCGTACACTTGTTTCGTTGAGACAGAGACGACGCTCTACAAAACCTAAGATGGCGATCGTAGCCGATAATCTCTTTCTAAAACCCGATGTGTATTAAGTTCCTCTGGTAACGTAGAGTCCTTAGTAAGCATGCCATGACGTGACACGTGACTGGCAAGTGACTTAGCAAGTAACTTGTCATTCGTCTCAAATTTATATTTGACGTACACTTTCGCATTTATAACATTAGTTAGGATTCGAATGAAACATACCTACAAAACGATGTGATGGACGCGTACACAAGCCAATATCAGTTGAATTTGCACCCAGATAAGGCTTAATTTGCGTATCAAACAGATACATAAATATTTTCATGTCTGTATCACACTTAGGTAGGCAGATGCTGCGGCTCTTATTCCACAATACTAACACAGACAACACACCTTCACGACCTTTATACCTTGCGGTGTGGCACACTGTAACAGTGTCCACTTTTTGCCAGTTGTCCATATTGAACAGAACAGGTGGCAATCCCGTTGCTGCACTTAATGGACCTAGATGTTTAACAGACGTAAAAATCTGTTATTTTTAAGAGGAGTACGGACCCGCACAATACTAATTAACATTTTATAATTTTCAGACGAAGATGGAAGCATGGTTTCGATAAACGAACAAGAGCAAATGAATGGAACAGGCATGCCGACACCTCATTCATATGGAACACCTCACACCACAACTAAGCTTGTTGGGAATACCTTCTTTGGACCAGATTTTAATTTAGAAAGTTATAGAGGTAAGCAGTTGTGACTAAAGTGGAGAAAAGTAATCGAGGACACGATGAAAGAATGAAGGATTAATGATTGATTAAAATTGATTTATATGACAGAAGCGAAAGGAAATGCTAGCAGAGGGCGATCTAGGTGTACTTTTCTTGACCATATAAAACAATTATTGATTGAAGGCAGTGTTGAAAGTACACACATAAATTTTTGACCACATTTTGAGCCGCTTCATTTTAAATAATGATTCATATATGTAACGAATTATATTTATCCCACAATTATGGGTAAACCATTTCTATTGGTAACACTAGATGTATACAAAGTTGCTCCAAAATTCGAAATCGAGTATGTTCTAATGGCGCTTGGTAATATTTCGATTGATTTGAATTATTAAATTTCGCATAAAAAATCAATAAATACGACACCCCCATTAACTGATTATTATTCTAGCTGTCTCGGATGGTTTGGAAGAGATGTCACCGCGCACGCCCTGCTCTGCCGGAGGTCCGGGGTCGCGCGGCGAGGCTGGCCATCGACGGATGTTGGAGCAGAGGCGGCATCTCGTGCTGAAGCTGTTCCAGGATCACGGGATGTTCCCCTCCACTCAAGCTACGACGCAGTTTCAGGTAGATTGCATTGGTTTTGATGTGTAATATTTTATAGTATATAATAAATTTCGCGGGATGTGACTGTTTCTAAAATAAGCACTTCGCTAGAGTAGTTTTCAGATTTGTACAAATCTCAATGCAAAGATAAAATCTCAGTTAGAAAGAAAAAGATACAAAGCAAGACAAAAAGTAGCGTCGCGGATACCGGACCTTTTTGTCTTGCTTTATCTCTATAAAATTTTATTTATTTCTCTTTCTAACTGAGACTCAGTCTTCGCATTGAGTTTCAGCCTTCGATTCAGTCTTATTGGTCGTGCTCGCGGGCCTAGGCGAGATATTGCCTATTGCGGAGAGATTCCTATAAAATATACAAAGTATTTTTTTATTTATTTTTCTTTCTTCACGGGTGGCCTTACAGCTCTCGAAACCGTGTTACGGTTCCAAGGTACACAGCGGAAGACCAAGTCTCCCTCGTTTAGTCGATGGTATTTGTGAGGCTATACCTAACGAGTGGCTAGATCTGTTGAGGTATATTTAGATGGAAAATCCTCTAAGTGTGGTTTGTCGGATTATGTACATAAGTTTTTAATTAAAAAACCCATTGGTACATGGCCGGGATCCGGAATCGAACCCGGGGTCTGCCTAGTTAATACCAGACGTCTTAACCACTCGGCCACCGTCGCACCTACAAAGTATTGTTACGAGCTAGGGTTCGAAGAGATTTTTAAAATACCGATTAAATAAACAAACTTTACTTCAACACCACAAAAATACAGTTACATAAATGAAAACACTAAAATAACACTTAGTCGCACTAAATTCCACTTCACTGTTTCGCTTTGATCGCTCTGATTCGCACTGTGTTATTTTCGGTCAAGATCCTCTGTTTATATTGCCCACCGAGCCGCATCGAGACACGCCGAGATTGTTGTACAAAGTTATAGACGCACCTCGATGGGACTCGGCGCCAAATACCTACACACCGACCGCGGCCGATTTTGGTACCTATGGCTAAGCACATACGGTCCATTTTCGTTTGTACTTGATTCTCTCTGGATGTTTCTAGAGACGTCTATCGACCTTGATGTGTTTAGGTATTTATTTGTGCAATTTAAGTACCTACTCGTTACAGTATTATACTAACTTTACGTGTTTTATATTATGTTTATTACTTTACAGTCCTCGCACATGGATATATTTCCATCAAAAAGTTCACTGCAACTGAAAATTCGAGAGGTGAGACAGAAACTAATGGCGCAGAGCAATTTGACTCCTCACTCCGAAATCAATACGCCAACTAGTAAGTTTTTATATTTTATTAAAGAACAACTTTTTAAATGTAAATTCTGTGATGGATTAAGCAGAATATTTCACGAAGGCAGGCTAGGCGTTAACACGGAGCTTCTATAAGTGATTAACTATATCTTTAATACATATAAAGAGCAATTTTTGATACTTATAAACCTTCAATAAAAATCATCAGTGAAACGGCATTTAAATTAAAAAGAAGTATATAGTTGCTTACAAAAACTTGTACTATTGAGGTATTTTAGGTCAAAGCAGAAAGTAAGTACAATATAAAAAAACAATGTTCGATGTTATCAATCGGCGCCGGCGTACTAATTTTTTAATTTAATAAAAAAATATCTTCACGGGTTACGGCTCCCGGAACCTTGTTACCGGTCCCAGGACTCCCAGGGTACACAGCGGAAGACGAAATCTTGGTTTAAAATGTGTAATATTGATTTTCAGATGTGAATTCCCCCATGGTATCTGCTTTACAACAACCAACATCGACGGCCAGTTAGCAATGCGGTATAGTCATCTCCATTGTGTTACAGGAGCGAATATAATAAATATATAAAATGAGCATTTTAAAATAATACATAGTAGTGAAAGATATATTATATACATATATTATGACCTTATCACAGCAAAAATAATGTTTGTATTTTTATATGGTGTCGAATAGAATCCAGAAAGGGGAATATAATATAGTAATATTATAATAAAACTGATAAAAGATTATGGATAAAAAATTTAACAAGTCGGTTATTTTCTTCTGGGTTTAGAACTTTGTTCAGGGCTTTGATCATAAAATGTATAGATAAAACGAAAGCGAACGAAGCCCAAAAAAGTTACGTACAAAATGGCCGCTCCGTCTTATGGAGCTGACTGGCATCCATACAAATAAAAATTGGACGTCGTTTCTTAGGCTATATCTATATAATATTTGATCGAAGGTTCACGGTTAGTATAGGTTGATTCAAACTTTATGGCGGTTCGGAACATCGCGCGAGACGATGCACAGTGCACGATATTAGGTATATATATGCGGGACGTACAAGGACGCGGCGGCGGGGCATACCCCCGCGCGCGCTCTCGTTACCCTAATTATTTTCGACTTGACTGTACCTGCGCGTACTCGCACTCGCAGCTAACATCCGAACCGCCGTAAAGTTGGAATCTATCTATACTGGTGTCTCATATATACAGCTAAGTCACAGTAAAGAAAATACAGAACGCCCGCGCATGGGGGAGTGCTAAATGAATGAGCTAGTTATATTTCTGTTCGCTTTTTACTATTTTTTTTAACCGGCGTCTGTAGATATTTTGTATACCAACACGGTTTATATTTGTTATTGACTCGCCATATTGCCTTACTGGGTCGGTTCTGCAATATATTGTTAGGTATAAAAAGGTCGGATGTGTACAGCTTTTACATGTTACTGCAGTTACAGCTAGGTTTAGCCAGCTAAAACCAAATCTAACCTGGTCACACCTAGTTTTAGCTAGGCATTTCGATTTTTAAGCTGTAACATTTAACAAATAAATTAAATGCTCATTTTTTACAATGGAGTGTGCCTCTGTATATGTTTTTGACTGTTGTTGTAAATTAGCCGCTTTACTAAAAACCTAGTTGAACCACTGTTTAGTTATAATTTATTTTGTATCTCTATCTTTGTCATTCAATATGATACGAGGGAGACAAAATTCAAAATGTTTTATAATTAGTTCAACTTTGTTCTTATCTAGAAGTCTATAGAGATTTAAATTTGTTTTTTACTATTACTATTTTTTTTCGTAACTTAGATGAAAGGAATAGAAACACCATAGATATTCAGTTGCATTTCAAGTTTATGAAGCGTCAAGATTAGTACCAATTTAGTTCGAGTTAATATTGCATATTTATGTGTAGCTACAAATGTCTGTAATTTAATATAAAAATCCAAAATCTTAAAAAAAAGATGTGTGTCAAAATATATTTATTAAGATTATGTGAAGCTGAGAAGAATGTTTAATTGTGTATTAGCATTACTGTACGGTATGTTTAGAGGATGTTATAGCACCAACTTAATTTTTTTTATATTTGAACGCATCTCGCGTTGCCAAAGCTACGAGTTTTATAAATAAAAATGGATGCAATGAATGTTGAATTAGTACCTACAGAGTCCCGTGCCCTGATTATGAAGGGATGTTGTGACCGTGACGTAAATGTCTAATTAGTTGTTCTTGTCCTGCCAAATTGACATTTACGAGATCACAACAGATCCCGGCCATGTACCAATGAGTTTTTTAATTAAAAACTTATGTACATAATCCGACAAACCACACTTAGAGGCTTTTCCATCTAAATATATCTCAACAGAACTAACCACTCGTTAGATATAGCCTCACAAATACCATCGGCTAAACGAGGGAGACTAGGTCTTCCGCTGGGTACCCCTGGAACTGTAGCTGGAGCTGGAGCTGTAAAGCAACCCGTGAAATTAAAAAAAAAAAAAAAAAAAAAAAAACAACCAGTCGCAACATAATATCAACCATAATTCCTTATACTGTCATAATTATGTACAGATAATTGGCCATGCTACATATTTATAATATACTTTTTTTATAATTTGTTTTGAAAATATAGCCCATTTTAAGAAACTAATTTCGATATTTTTGTTTTTTATCCATTGCGTCTATTTTTAATATATTTTACAAATTTTACCCGCGAAAAGTAAACGTGACGTCACATGAATTTAGAACAGGATTATAATCTTGGCCACTACACATAAAAAGTGACAGTCAATCAAATTAACGTCAAGCAAACGTCAGTCAAGGTCGACTAACCTAAAAATTACTCTTGTTTATATACTCGTGTTTATATTTATTTAAATTGAATAGTTTTTTACAATGGCAAGTAAATAGTGTTTCATCCCGTCATGTCCTAATAACAAAGAAAATAATTACACGTAAAATATAATTTATAAAGATGTCATTCAAAGATTGACGATTGCCCTTTTTTGTAGGCAAAGGTATCATTTTTTCATACTGCTTAAGATGACGTCATACATCGGTCAAATTAAGGTTATTGTTTGTTATTGAATATCTTAAAAAGTATAGACTTAATTTAAAATCTGATAAATAGAAATTGTACTGAAAGCTTATATCTCGAAACGGTTTCGAGATCTTCGTTTCTGTTCAAAAAGTTAGCATGGCCAATTAGCTTGTGTGAAACTACAAAAAAAAATAGACAGTTCCGAACTGAACATGCTTTCTATACTAACTTTCAACCTCTATTATTATACCCTTAGGGGGTGGATTTAAAAATAAAGGTTCAAGCTTTTTCCGTATCAAATTTCATCAAAATCGGTTTAGTTGTTTAGCCGTGAAAACGTAACAAACAGAGACAGATATTTACACAAACTCGTCGTAATTATGGTAATACGAGATGCGTTTTAAATATTATAAAAAATGAAGCTGTTGCTGTAATTTCCATTATTTTGGACTTGATAACACAAATTCATTATTGCACGATCTCACTACTCATCTGTATAAATGATTTGTTAAGAATGGTATTTTATTTTTAAATTAATTACCTATGTTTATTGTTATTAGATATTTGTAAATATCCATTTTGAATATGCGAAGAACTGGTTGATAAACCCCTGTTTGGATACAATGAATGTATAGTTGTTAGTTTTAAAGTTTTCTTTTGTTCAGACTTCTGCTTTGTGATTTTTCCTTTTGAAATTGTTATATACCTATCATAGACGTTATATTTCAGTTAAAATCTGTTAGATTTTTATTAATAATAACATTTTCAATTAAATAAATAATCGAAGGAACTGTAGAAGAGTACAAAATACCAAGTTAATTGATTTTCCATTTTTTTTAATTCTTAGGTTAAATTGAATAAACAAAATTAGATTTTATTCGCGTGGTTTATCCAAGGGCTACAGGAATATCGACTTCCTATGGAATTTGTTGCGTTTATTTAGTGTTTTACTTGTAAGGCCTTATTTTAGATGTCCCTGTGGACATTTTAGTTTTATCTTGATTACATTTTACTGTAAACAAAATAATTAGAATTTCCAACCAATAAATAGATTTATTTATATTATTTTGTTTGTGTATCAAATGTTGATTGAGTTTTTTTAAAAGTATGAATTAGGTATGGTACGTCCAATAGATAATAAAAAAGCAGTGCAATCGTAAGTGCTATAAATATATATTTCAAAATCTATATTTTATCAATCAATCATATCTATTTTTAGTTGTGATGTTGGTCTTCCACAATTTGTATTTTCATTTTATTAGGTTATTATTGATTTAATATTATTGTACAACTATTTTATTTTAACATCGACAGTGAATATTGTGTATTGAATGCCATGATTATATACATAAAATTCTTTTAAGTATATCATTTCTCTAGTAAAGTAAGATGATTTAGTTAGATGGTATATGTATGTTATGAAGTAGGTCTTTGGTAGATTTTTTTCAAAATTTCTTAAGGTAATATGAAATATTTACATTTTATACAGCTCAATTTACATCGGTAACAATTAGATTCTTTTATATGAAAAAAAACTCACTGTACATATTAGTGTTATTTCTATTTTCAGACTCTCTGAATTGACAAATTGCGTAACCTGTTTAGAGATGGTGGATAAAAAAATTACTGTAAATTTTTCGGCCAATACTTGTTGTATAAGTAAATCAAAATTGTATTTTTGACAAGGAACACAATCATGATAAATATTTAGATAATTGCTTTAGAAATCTGAGAGTTAAAGTGAATTTATTAAATATATTATAAAGATGTAAGAGACATATTTTCGCACTGTTAAAACTTCTATTTAATCTTATAGTGTTATTTAGTAGTCAATTTTAACAAACAGATTGTTACCACTTAAATACAAATATGTATGGAGATATTTATATACCACTTGTAAATGGACCTTGATTAATGATTATGTCAGATTGAGTAAATGTCTTTTAATATAATGTGATGTGCCTATAAATATGTATAGTTTTTTGTATTATTGTGGTTGCCTAACTAGAAGGCGTTACTCTTGATCTCAATTTAACTGCAATAGTAATCTTAGTTAATCTATACACAATTTTAATCCAATACAAAATACCACTTGATTGTCAAATCTATGCGTTTTCATTAGTTATTATATTCAAATAAATTGTCGCCATCGCAAGAGTAAGCGCGCCATATAAGTTGTGTTAGATAGAGCGTGGAGCACGCCCATACAAATCGTGTTACTTTTCAGTACAACTTTGAAAGGTTGGTCCGTACATGATGAAATGGATAGTTCTGGACATTGAGATATTATTACGTACAGTACGTCCCAAATAAGTATATATACCTTGGACCTAGGACTTGACGAGCGTTAGTAGTGGGGAGTCCGCGCAGGTCCTCGCCCCGCACGTCGCTTTCCTCACTCTCCGGACGCCCTCCCGTCGCCCCTCCGCCTCCTCATACCTCAAAAAGTGCCTAAAAATCTACTACTGCGCAGGTATAATCACGTGATGCGTCAGGTCCATACTTATTTGGGCCCTACTGTATTAGAGAACGCGCTGCGAAGCAAGATGTTGCGCTATGTTTTGCTGTCCGGTGTGGGCCGCCGCAACATCTCAGCTTAGTCAGTATCCGACGCTTACTGGGACGTGAAAATGTAGCCAACGCGTGCCCGCCCCCCAAGATTTCATTGGACGTAGCTGCTCTAGTACGTTAGTACATAATAACTCAGTGGTTCCGAGTGCTCTTGCTCAATTATCAAATCTATCTAAATTACTCCGGAACAGTTCTATGGCAATCACTACTTTTAATTATTCATATTTTATTTTCTTAAGCACATGTTTACTTATTGAATTTTGTATTTGTTAATAGTGGTGTGATTGTTTTTATGTTGCTTTAATTTAAAAAAATATTCCAAATTATTTCTGATAAAGCATTGTTTATTCGACTGACTATATTCACATTATAAGAAGTTACTGTATAAGTTATTGTTTCAAAATGACATTTTCACTGATGGCATTTCATATTCGTTATTTATTTCTTCTATGTAAAAGGATAGTCTAATTGTTTAGTCAAATTATGTAAATGTAAATATGTTGTTTAGAAGTTTTATTTAGGTTTAAGTGTTCAACTGAAGATAAGATTATTAGATTGAATGGACGAACGATTAATTTTGAAACAACTGTTATATACAGTCTTTGTCGAAACGATTTTTATAATTAATAAATAATCCAACTTATGGACCAAGGTAATAGCACACAAATATTAGATAATAAATTGAGGAAAAGGCAACTGCAATATGCACATACAAGAATTTGTAATTTTTCGACCCCATAGAGTGGATCACATTGTATGAACTTATAATAAAACGTGAAAATGAATTGGTTTCTTTTATTTGTATGTTTAGAATCAGAAATGAAGCATGATCAATCTTGTTTTCCTTTAATCTATACACATATATACATAAAATTATAACTACATCTGTTGTCTAAATTATAGCTAAATCATGCAAATACTACTGGATAGATTTTGATATATTTTTTTTATTTTAAGGTGCCCACCCATTTGCCCATACACTGGCGCGCCGCCGTACGACTCGTCCCGGTCCGCCTAGATCGTACGGCGACCGGATAGGGAAATTTTCGGTGCGATGCCGGACAAATGTGTGGCCTACTTTAGACGTAGTTTTTAGAAATTCATTGCCTAAGGTGGTTTTAATTATGTATGGGAAAAACAAAATTTTCGATGATTTGATTCTACAATACAAATTTAAACAGCTGAACAGTTTGTATGTGTGAGTGAATGTGCTAATCTCAAGAACTAAGAATTTTTTGCATTAAATAGCCTGTTTATTTTACATAGGGGTAGATTACCTATCCCTACTCTTATCCCTACCCCTACTTCTACTCCTACCCTTATATCATCAATAGTTTTTGCAGCGCACGCGATGTAAGGAATTTCTTAGGTCATTTTTTTACACCTTGGGTTACATTATTGGAGTTTTAGTAAGGATCCCTAATTTTTTTGAAAATAGAATATAGTGAAATAATGGTGAATGTAGCTTTCCAATGGTGAAATAATTTTTGAAATCGGCACAGTAGTTTTTGAGTTTATTTATTACAAACATACACACACACAAAAATACAAATCGTTCCTCTTTATAATATTAGTATAGATTTAGATATAACATAATTACTCAATCTTTAGCCATGATGGGCCAGATATTCTAGTAGGAGTCACTAATAAAATACATATTCAACACTACAAATAAATACTTTATTTTTTCACTTTAAATCATTAGGATTATTATTAGGATTTTATTAGACATCTTTACAATGCCCTTACTAATAAATTTGGATTTAGTTGTTCTAAAAATGAAAGACCTGCCTGCAATTGTGGATTATCAACTGGATCTGTTACTACCAAAATCTTCAAATAATGCATGTGAGATAATGCAACTATACAACCAACACATAGTGAGCATTCACTGATATCCAAGTATTCTAATGTTTCACCATTCTGACCAGCTAATCTATCTAAGCACCACACATCTACATGCTTATTGCCTTTCAGAGATAACCACTTTAAAAAATTTAGTCCTACTAAATTACTAATGCCCTCATATCTGATCCCTTCACCAACAAATTCATTACAATCTATAGCTTCGACATTCCATCCATCTTCATGTTTGTGTGGCAATTTCAAATTTCTAGTTGGGTCACCTTTTAACCATTTGGTGGCTCCTTGTAATCTGCAAGAGAAGTAATAAACATGTATTATCTACAATTAGCTTGTAAATTGGGTCAGTCCATGGCAGTCTTAAGATGTTTACTGTACTATAAACTATAAATATCTCAACAGAGTGTTTCGCAAAAAGTGATACTTACAAAAATCCTAATTTCTCATCACAAAAATTTGATTTTTCAACTTTAAAAAAATGTTGTAGGAATGCCATGTTATAGAATTAAGGATATTGCTAATGCACTAATAGCTTGCTGGGACACTATTTCCAAAAATAAATACAACAGACTGAAACTTAAAGTTTTAATAGGTTTGCAACGCTGGACTCAAACACCCAACAATATATGAAATAAAACCTTTCAAAGAAGTTCCATTCTAACCAAAAATAATTATAATATATATAATGTATGAAGATTGTATATTATAGCCTCACTCACATTCTCACAGAATACATGATAGTTAGGTAACAGTGCACTCAGTTTTTTGCACATTTAGCAATTAGTAAAAGTTATTGAATGAGAACCAACACTCATAATACATAAATAAGAATAATATTACCTAACAAAGCAACCTTTGTATGTGAAGAAATGGACTGCTGCTAGGTCAGACCCTAAAATTTCAACTCTTTTTGAAATATATTTTTGATTGTCTATTTCTTGTCTTTCTTTAAGAAATTTCCAAAAGTTTTTAAAGTCTTGAAACGAAAAATCTGGTAATCTTTGCATAGTTTTCAACATTTCTGGATTGGGATTTTTCCTAACAAATACTGACAGTTTGCTGGACCATTCACCATCACGTGATATCCAGGACTTTCTCCAATCTGGATAAAGCTCGCCATGAACTTTTCTGGGCTTAGGGCCTTCCTCATCTTGTTGATAAATTGACTTATTTTCGCAGTATCCTTGTGAGGCCACAACTAGAGAACGAAATGGACGATATGAGCAATTACTTCTTAGCAAATTTAACGTCATGTTAAACCGTCTATAAAGAAATTTCTTCCTTTTTAATGTTTTTATTCATAAATAACCAAAATTTCGATCACAAATTACATCCTATTCAATTCAAATTTAAAAATATCCAAGTAAATTTTTTGTAGGTTAGTAAGTAAGTTGTTGACAAATTGCACAGAGCAAGGCAAGTACAAGTAGTAAAAGAATTGTGAATGAATGATCCCTATAGTATTACTCTGTATTACTATACTCTTTGGGATTGACTGATAGTTGTTGTCGTTGTTGAAGTAAATTTCTTATTACATAGCAAAGGAATTTCATAGTCATACGTTTGTAACCTTGCCCAATAGTATTACTCTGTATTACTATACTCTTTGGGATTGACTGATAGTTGTTGTCGTTGTTGAAGTAAATTTCTTATTACATAGCAAAGGAATTTCATAGTCATACGTTTGTAACCTTGAATTTAATTAATGTTCCTCTGTTTTCTATAAAAATGGTTTAATTAATAAGGGCAAGAACAATTTGTATTAAAAATTTAAAGGTCGCACAGTCAGGTTATATAGGTACATTACTAATATGTGGATGGTAACTTTAGCTATTTGTTAGTAACTGACTCCATAGAGTAACTTAAAAACTGACTCAAGTAACTGAGATACGTAGTACATACGGACCATAGAGTAACTGTGGGGCAGGCCGCGCCAACCCAACGCCAACCAGACCGACGAGCCGTGGGAGCGTGGCGTCCGATGAAGCCTGAGATGGCCCGTCGTCACCCGTGGTCACCCGTCCGATCCGTCGGGAGTCGGTAAGTCCAAAGACGCGTTCAGCATATTTGCTATATCATTGCCAGGCTTTATTAGAAATACTAAACTATTTTCTACTTACATTATGTTGTTACGATTTCAGTGATTATAATTTAGGACTAATATCTATTCGATCTATCTATCTATCATCACGCCTTTTATCGCAAGAGGGGTACCTACCTATGCAGAGATAATCGAATGCCATCGTACAATACATTTTTTATATTTTCAATAAAAGTACCTACAACACCAAGGTCGTCCTCTACCAGCATTTCCTTTCACTTCAGCCATATAACCCTTTTTAGTCAATCTTTCATTCTTCATTACGGTATTTCAAAGTGTCCAGCCTAAACGACTTTTCTTCATTTTAGTCACAACATCATCTTTCACTCCGCATACGTTTTATATCACACAATCAACGTAAAGACCACATTTATCTTATCTTTCATGCTTCTTATTCCATACCCAAGGCTCGCTTCCATAAGTAGGTTTTATTAGAATTAAATTTATTAGAATAATTATAAAATAAATGATAATTTGTTGAGAAAGATGAAAATGTACCTATTTCTTACTAGGTTGAAATGTGACATAATAATTTATGCCCGCCATAAAAAGTAGGCTATTATGTCAATGTCCGACCCTTCAAGTACTTGTGCAAAAAACCACATCTATCCATTGCTCTGTTTTGACGTGAAAGAAGGATAAGTAAACACGGACACTTTCGTATTTATAATAATCCACCTGTTTCACTGTAATTTAGCATTTAATTTATGTGTTATTGTGAGCAAGCAAAGTGAAATAGCTGTTATTTTTTCAATGGGTTTTATTGAATAGGAAATAATGAAATATTGGTGGTTAAACTTTGCCCCCGTTTTTTCTTTTATAATCTATCATAAAGCTCTTAATTTTTTATAAAGCGCTGTTATATCATTACCCTTCAATTAGTCTTGCGTTTTTTTGTAGCTTATTGAAAATTCAAAATAATAATAATTTTATTATTTATGACCAATTAAAAATCATAAAATAATTTTAAGTATTAAAAAAATATAATTACCCAACAAAACAAAACTTATTCGTTATTTATTTAGCCTTCCCCGAATGGTCTGTAATTTTAAGCTGCCCTTTCATTCCAACAATAATTTCTCTCCCAAAATAATCTATCTTCAAATGTAGGTTCGCCGGCCAGTAAACTAAACTAAACTAAACTAAAATGGAACCATAATATTCGTGCTAAGTAACTTGTTCCAAAGTTTTAAAACAAGCCATTTCAGACAATTTTCAGTCTGAGATTTCCCACGAGTGAGCCTGTACCATCTCGCACATCGCTTATATTTTGTATGGAAATAGAATTTGGCCCATGAACATGTTTATCTATCCGCATCGCTCGATAAAAATTACTTACTCTGCTGTGATACCTACCTAATCTAGGTCATCCATAAACTGGAAAATTAACTGGATATTACACATTATTAGGTATCACTAACTTGCATGATCTGCGTCCGGTTTCGCTCGGATACAATATCGGTGTACAACAATTATTATTTAGTACCTACAATACGTTATTTAAATTATCTCTAAGTATATATTATTCCTCAAGGGTGTTTTTTGTCGGTATACGCCATATCATCCTTAATACTTCATCAAAATTAATTAAAAGAACATTATTGTACATTCACTTACAATGAGCAATTATATAATTATAAACTTAAATAAACAATTTAAAATCCAAGTATTACCTAACTATTTATAATAAATATAGGGCTTCAATATCCTTTTAAGGATTTTGATGATTACAATGCCTTAATGTCATATGGAAGAGCATTATATAGGTATCTGCGCTCTCTCAAAAGATATATTCGTGCATTTCTTGGTAACTACAAAATTGCGTTTAAAAGTTATTTGAATTAATGTTTGATAAGACATTTTGAAGATTATTTTCCCCTCTAATGACGAAAAATTTTTTTTTTCAAATTAGACTAATTTATGTATTTTGTAAAATACGCCATCTGTTGGAGATCACTTGAACTAAGCTTGCATAATTTTGTTATACTTATATCTGACAGCATACGCAATGAAAGCGCAACAAGGTAACTTTTCCCTCTCGATTCACAATACTCATGTTAAATGCATGTAAACTTTCCTTATGAGTCACCCTAAGTATTGTGAGAAAAAAAATATCCGTTCAGTAGTTTTCTCGTAAAACGGGCACAGAAAGACAAGACGGGGACTTTGTTTTAATATTTTCCTAAGAAGAATTGATTATAACTTATTCATAATTACATATTCTTGGAGATGTAGAACCAAAGTTAGTTAAAAATACCTACTAGTAATTTTATTTTAAAGGACTCTTGACCATCACAAAATAAAAGATATACAAAACATGAATAAAGGAACTATGCCGAAGCAACAATAAAAATACATCACAAATGTGCTGGCTCACTTCCAGGCGGTCTCTATTATATTGGTACAGAATAATATCTCCTAAAATATGTCCGTGAAGACGTTATAATGCTTGCTTAATCAAATCCATGCATCTGAAGACAAACCGAGTAAAAACATGATGAATTTCCTGTTCCAGATAATTCCGGATAATTTGATAAGAAGCAAATCTATGTGAATATAAAATACATCTGTTTAAAATAATATTAATCTAATCGATTCTACCTCAGAAGTACAACTAATCCGAACCAATTCGCATTTTACGCCACTGTAGGCAAAACCATAAAAAAATTGCATTTCTATAAGGAATCTACTACTTTTAAAACTGCCAAATATTTAACCAACCTTAAATAAATTAAATAATTCAAAAAACCTTCGAACAATATACAATATAGCCTATGTCACTCAGGGATATTGTTACGAGCTAGGGTTCGAAGAGATTTAAAATACCGATTAAATAGACAAACTTTACTTTAACACCACAAAAATACAATTAAATAAATGAACACTATAGAATAACACTTATTCGCACTAAATTCCACTTCACTGTTTCGCTTTGATTCGCACTGTGTTCGCTTTGATCGCTCTTATTCGCACTGTGTTCCTTGCGGCAATGATCCTCTGTTTATATTGCCCACCGAACATTCGAGAAACGCCGAGATTGTTGTACAAAGTTGTAGACGCGGCTCGATGCGACTCGGCGCCAAATACCTACACACAGACCGCGCCCGATTTTGGTACCTATGGCTAGGCACATACGGTCCATTTTCGTTTGTACTTGATTCTCTCTGGATGTTTCTAGAGACGTCTATCGACCTTGATGTGTTTAGGTATTTATTTGTGCGATTTAAGTACCTATTCGTTACAATATTGTAGCTTTTTTCTTTATTTTTCTTAGTAAAATAATTTATTTCGCTTAGTAAAATAATTTCACCTCTTTATAATATTAGTATAGATATACATTTTAGAAGCGTTTTAGTTAAAATATGTTTTGTCACTCTCTAACAAACCTGTCTTTACTAATAATAGAAAGAAACAAAACACATTTTAACAAAAACGTTGCTAAAATACGTTTATGAATAATGGCCATAGATTATAAAATAAAATACATAGTTAACTTTTAAGAAAACAACATAATTAAATTTGGTTTTCCTTCATTGTTACAAAGCACTAATTAAATCCAAAATGTCTTGTTTTACAACATTTTCACACATTATTATAATTAATTTTCCTTTAAATGTTTCTTTATAATGACATGAAACGTTCATTGCGGTTACCGCAAATAACACGAGACTCTCCGAAAATTCTCTCTTATTAAAAAAAGTTAATATTTTATTTAAAAACTAGCTTTGTGCCTCGCTTTTCCTCGTGGATTTTTTATATCACCTGACCTTGTTACTTGAGGATGGGCTCTTTTTCCGCAACTTGACATTGCGCTTATTTGACAGGTACACTCCAAGAGTATGTGTGCAGCCGTTTTATCAGTCTCCATGCATGCTCTGCAGGACTGTCTGTAAAGCTAATATTGAAGAGGTGTTTGCTGACCATGTCCTGTGATGATATGTCTCATGACCTTTAATTGATATTTTTTCAGGATGATATGCCTGCTACAGTCTACAGTCTGCAAGAGTGGTCCATTCCGCCTCATGTTAATTTTTGATTTTTTTTCTTAGTTGAGGCCTCCATCCAACCACCTTACCCTTAGGTATCATCTAAAAATTTGCTGCAACTCGATGACAATACGGTCGAAAATTGCAAATATTTAAAATTTAGACTTTAAATTAGATTTTTGTTTAGGGCGTAGATGAAAACCGTATTGTTAATGGGAACAACAGGGCAGATATTGTAAGTAATATTATTATTGAATATCCAAGTCAATGTAAAGGAATTTAGTTTTTGTCAATTTCCCAATTCAATAGGGAGTAATTGGACCGCACACTATCATTTGTTATTGTTAATTACTAATCCGGGAATGAATAATTGTCGGCACGTGCCATTTGTAATTGCCAAATTATTCAAATGATTTATGAATGGCCCACACTGAGCGTCATTGTAAATTTCACTGATATTTTAGTATGTAAGCAAGTTGTCTGTTTGATAAATTGAATTATGTATTCTTCTTTGCTATTTATTTTTGTTTTGTCAAAACTTTAACAACTTATTTTATATACTTTAAAGTTCCGAAATACCCACTTATAAATTACTAAACTAATAATAATAATCACTTTTCAATTCAAAGCATACTTACCAAAAATAAGCCTATCAACATTTTAAATGCTGTTATTTTCATACAAAATAACTAAAATTATATCCCATATGGTCTTCGTTTGCGCTACGGTCTACGTTTTGAGCTACGTGAAGAGCTACGCAAAGAGCTAGGCAAGAAGCTACGCGGAGAGCTACGCCGAGAGCTACGCGGCGCCTACATCAATATAGCTGTATTTTCAACTAAAAAAACTAAACTTCAAAAACGTATAAAAACCAAGTAATAGTAACTACTCCGCTTCTTAGGAGCGTCATCATAGCGTGATGTTATATAGCCTACAACTTTCATCTATTAAGAGCCGTATTACCAGTTCAAGAGAAAATCCAACTTTTTGAGCTCCTAATTCTTTAACTTAGGAATGACTTCTATATTGTTGAGTAAATGTTGAAAATACATTAATTCTTTATCTTGACAGCCAATAAGATAGATTTTGAAATAGTTTTATATTCATTCTACAGTAATCAGTACCCCGTGTCATGTTTTAGAAAAATCGCTTGCAGAGACAAGTTCAGCTTTATATATTAGATTAGTGGAGAATTACAAAATCAAAATGGCGGCTTGGTTCGTCAGTACTGCTTCAAACCGTGTAATTTGGTAGACGAGGTCAGATGTCGGGATTAGCTGTAATTACGTGTGAATTTAACATTACGGGTGGACGCCTCAAAATAGAGAACATTGCGTGACAAACCAAATAACCGCTACATTTGGATGCACGAGTTGTTCTGCATTCGCCACCTGATGCTCCACAAACAATATACAAAATTTTCATTTTCTATGTTTCTGAGCTTCCTGCAATATGTTTTATACATATCTATAAATATGTATGTATAACTGAGCCCATATTAACTTTCATCTCCTATTATTGTCTAGAGTTCATACAAAAATCTCATAGAAAAAAGCACTTTCAGTTTTTCCCGTTTTTTTTCAATTTCCGGGCAAACTAAAAATCCTATTCAGACTAATACGATATTTTTTAAAATATAATTTTCTATAGCTAGATAACATAAGAAGTTAAAGAAAGATAAATAATAATAAAAAAAATTAGAAGGCCACCGACACAAAATATAAAGAATGAAAAAAAAAATTTTCACTGGCTCAAAAAGCAATCATAAAAAAGTTTAAATGCAGATACGCTTATACCAGAAGTCTTGAAGATCTTGGAAACTGCAAACTCGATTTTAATGAAACATAATCTAAGAACCAGCCTAATCCAGCCTTCAAATAAGAACCCGCATTGAAATCGGTCCATCCATTTGAGAGCTACAATGCCACTGTTTTCGTCAATAGTGAAATATAAAACTAATATATAATATAAACCTATATAATCTCAATCTCAAAATATCTCAAAATATCCTCAACTGGGAGTGATTTTAGAAGTCACAGAAGTTTATTTTCTGTTCTTAGCAATTAGGTACCTAAATATTGCTACAATCCTTTATGGTAGTACCTCTATTACCTACATATAATATTTAAAATTATATGCGAAAATTATCATGTTAATTTTCATAAAGGTTACAACGGCCATTAAGGGGACATGGGTACGGTTTTATACGCAGACAATAAAAGATTTTATACTAACCAACCTATTTTGTAATATGGTAATGTATGAAAGTACCAATTTCTTTTGTACCAGAGATACATTTTCGTATGAACATCCGGCAGTCTTTGAGGTACGTTGAACTAACGGTGCGAAGTTTTCGCACGGGTCATCTAGTAAATGTTATGTATAGAGTTTAGAGTAATCTCTGGAGTAATTAATTGAACCAATTTAAAAAAAAAATTTACCTACTTTAACAATTATACTCTAGCTTAGTAAATCAACGACCTATCATGTTTAGGAGCTGAAAAGTCGGGGATAAAGTTAGCCCCAGCTAGTTTTCTTGACGTATGCTGTCGAATTCGTCAGAGATATAACAAAATGATGTAGGAAATAATTTTGTAGAATAAAATCTACAAAAAAGTTCGCCGTAGCATAAATAAGTAGTTACAGTCCCCGTGAGAAGCCGGAGGCGGGGTCGCTAGTTGCTTATATAATATTACACTTTACATTTTGTGTCGTTGTAAGGAACATTTTTCTTCTTTTTCTTCTTCTTCTTCAGCCTGTATTTACCTACGGTCTTCTCGTATGCACGCCATTCCTGTCTTGGCTATATCATCCGACCATCTCGCTGGCTGTCGTCCCACGTTCCTTCGACACTGTCTCGGTTTCCAGCTCCATCAGTGTAGTTCCGAGCATGACGCGCTCCATCTACCTTTGCGCCACTGAGGAACATTAAAATAAAAAAAAAATAAGGCGACGTATCACAGCGCAACGAACTCAGTTTTACGCATGGCTTATTTTAGAAAGATGTGAGCGAGATGGACTACTATTAAAATCAATAAGGTAACAAAGGATAATATAAGATAGACCAATATTCACGTACCAGACGCATGAGAAAGTACGATTTCTCAACAAAATCGGTATTTCGAAAAACACGAAAAGGACTTCGGCTTTTCTATGTTTTTACAAAAACTATTGGAATTATCAAACTCTAGTTACTGTATTCTTACAGCATGTGAAATTATCTATCTTTTAATGTCCAGAAAATTGTAAATTAGTAAATATATTAAGAGAACTCGAGTTGCGACTTGACAAAATTACACAAAAAAATACGCATAAAAAGAATTATTTTTAATATTAATTATTTCTATTATAAAAAAGTTATTTTTTATTGATTTGGCGCAACATAAAAGCCGAAAATAGTTAAGTAAGCCCATATTTAGACATTTTTACTGATTAGTTAATTAGTTTATCTTAATTACATTTTTGTATGGAAAACGAACCACCTTAAAAGTATTTAATTGTATGTGAAGACGTTACTGTTAATAATGATCTCAAATAGATTTGCACTCTTTATATTTTGCAAAATTTAGAACTTCAGATTACTCCACATATAAAATAACTGTTGTAAAATAAACTCATGAGGTTTATTTGACAGTTAAGTTCCATAGAAATCCTACCTAAATAAACAAGGCTTATATTTGGTATGATATTCATTGGTATCACCGTATGTAACTTAGTTAACTGACAGCATGTGACATTGTGGCGTTTGACCTGCAGTCCTTTGTGGAATCACTGCGGGATCTAGTCTGAAATTTTCGTTGTACTGCCAGCATAAATAGTGTAACATTGTTTTGATTCTTTAAAACAAAATGTGCTTTCCGAAAGCAAATACACAAGTTATTATAAAAAAATCCCAAATCGCTTCAAGATTGCCTATAAAATTTGAATAGTTCTCAATTTCTTCAGGATCCCATCTTTTCCAAATCGGTCCAGTCATCTTCAAGTAATCGGGGAACATTATATAAAAAAGAAAAAAATAGTTGAGAACCTCCTATTTCTTTTGAAGTTCGGTTAATAACTAGAAACTTGTTATAACTACATTACGTATAATTATAATAATGTTTGAAACCTCTATTTTGCCTAAGAGGCCACGCAAACGAAGTCGCGGGCATTAACTTGTTAAAAATAAAATTTATCCTTGTTTTTATAGTTGAGTTTTCTTTTATCAATTGAAAATATGTAAAGTTAAAACTAAAGTATGTTTTTGTGTATTAATTTCAAAGATTTTAAGCAACTGAATTTGAATAATTTTGTAATTTTTTTTTGTTTGTTGTTTGTTTGTATAACAAAAATATTTAAATTAGTTTCTTAAAATAAGTTAAAATTTGAAGTAAAAATATAAAAGACATACCTTAGTTATATTTTACCTTTGGATTGCAGCGTGATGTTGGGCTTTGGGCCAAGCACGTAGGCAGGGGGAGGGTCCAGTGGGTCCGGATCCCCCCGAAATCCGTCACCGACACTTATTGAAATTGAGAATTTTAAAAAGTAGGTAATTACTATCAGTTCAGCTGAGCTGATGAGGTCGAGTGAAGCGAGAGGATATTGACCTATTGCAGAAAAGATGTAATAAAAGGTAAAGTAGTACTTTGTGTTTTATTTTTTCAAAATAATGGCTTGGTTGGTGGTTTTAAATCGTACTTGTAGTTCCAGATCTTAGCGCATTCAAATAAACAAACCAACAAACAAACTCTTCAGTTTTATTATTAGTATAGATACCGAAAATTAGTCTGTCGCTAGGATTGACATACTTAGTACCTACATACCCACACAATCTGTATTTCAAATCTGTGTAAAATTTCACATACTACAGTAGACTGAGTCACACTGCCGTCTCCCTGACGAACTACTGCCCGCAAATATGTTGAGAAATCCGTTTTGAAAAATAGTAAACACAATTTCAATCTGTGAAAAGATAAATCTTAGATTCGCAAACACGGTTCCTCGAGGGGCCCGCAGGCGGAAGTGCTGAGCACAACTTTGATTTGATTCCTTGAATTTGGCGCCCAAGAAAATATTGCAAATTCAGTTTGTACAGAATCGTGTCGTCCGCTTGCAACTGAATACAGATATTGAAAGTTACCCTCCCGTATTATTTTAGTGAAGTTTCAGAGAAGACGGCTGCAATAAAGTTGTCGCAGTATGCTGTGTTGAAATTTTAAAAGAATCAGCTACTTTTAGATATCTAGGTAGATAAAATAGAATTTAATGTAGAATAATAATTTATAACTTTTAAGTCAACCACCTTTGGGACAAAATATTTTAACAACAATTAACTTTATGGTAAGAATATTTTATAGCTTATTTATGAATGTTATTTTTAACAAAAGTTATGGCATATATTACAGAATTAATTGCTCGTTTACTCATAGGATAATCGACAACGCGTTAGACTTATACCTGAAGTCGTTCGAGCCAAAATATCCTGACAAGAACAAATTACAATAAAATCGAAAGAAAAGTTTTTAATTACGCAACTTTGTAGCCAAATATCGGAATTAGTAGGTCAAATATGATTTATTTGAAGGCTTGAAACCGTAGCTCTACGAGCCTTACCAAGACATTTTATTTTGATCTATTTTAGTAAAAATTATAAACTTTGTATAGGTAGTTTTCATGATTAGTTTACTTGTTGCATTTCTAAATCTGTCAAAGTCCCCAGGGAGCACAGGAGAGTCAGGAAATGTAATTATATTTGTAATAAACAACTCTTCTAGGAAGTTCTCGTAGAATACACCTGTTCACCGATATGAAAATTCCCCCCGGAAGGGATGACATGTAATTAAACAGGAAGGACCTTTTCATTAAAACTTATTTCCCTGGACAGGATTGTAGCAAATGAAGAGTTATATAAAAGTTTACAAGTGACATCTATAGCTGTGTATGTTTACTTACTACAGTGTATCTACCATAGATTTAGTATAGTCATGAGGGCGCTCTACTAGATTAGCAATGCAAAAGAGAAAGCGCATAGATACGCGTATGTTAAAGAGAGACAGATAGATCAGAAAATTTATTGCACTTCAAATAAATTATTGAAAGTACGACCCTGTTGGCAAAACCCATACGACCTTTCACGTAGGGGTAGTGCAATACGATAATAATATTATGAGGTAAGTATTTTGCTATGCAGTCAGTATTTTTGATGGGAAATGGGCATTTTATATTATACAAAAAGTAGATTTTTTTATTTGCAGTTAAACACCCTTTTTTGAATACGGTAACAGCCAGTAACAGTCTAGCGTCAGTAGTAATTTCGCATATATTTGTTAAATATCCTGTTTTAAAGTATAATTCAGTGTTTTGTAGACGTGATTAATTATGGTTACGTGTGCAGTGCTTGAATATAACTCATCTAAGATGAAAAATCCACAGAATTACACATTTACACGCACATTGATGTATTAATTTTTTGGTCTCTTTCTAATCGCGACAACTAGTAGAGCGCCAACATACTACCTACATCTATGGTTTCTAGACAAAAATAAAATTGAAGTGTGTTTGTATAGACGCACAGTTAGTAGGTATATCTTTTATAAATTCATTTAGAAACTAGCTTCCCGCCCAAACTTTATGTGTCATAAGATAATTATCCAAAAGAATGTCACTTTCCAAACAAACAAACAAACAAACAAATTAGTTATGACTAAAACAAAGAAAATACCCATTTTGAACACATGAAACATTTTTAAAACGCTAGAGTGGCCTGTATAAATTATGAAGTAACAATTCTTGCACTCTCTATTTCATATGAAAGTGCACTAGCTGAGAGCCGTAACACTCATAACTGACGATCTATTCAGTGGTTACGTGTTCAGTTTACGTACATTAAAAATATTTGGTCAAAAAGCATCTGGGTTTTATTTGACTTTTCCTCTAGATAAAATACATCCGTTCAAACCTTTACATTTTAGTCTAGAAGTAAGATTTTGATGAAAGTGTTTATAAACAAACACACAGCTTCACGGCCTTTATACTTTGCGGTGTGGCCAGAGATACCAGTAACACTGTCCACTTTTTGCCAGTTGTCCATATTGGACAGAATTAGGTGGCAAGTCTGTTGCTGTTGGCAGTCCATGCAGTTCTAAATAGCCATAGTTTTGAAAACACAATAGCAATGTTTGTTTTAAAAACTATGCCTATTTAAAACCCTAAATAATAAAAATATGAATTAATCCCATTTAAAATAATTACTATCAGCAATGGACAACATTTCATTTTTTTAATCACCCATTTTTGTTACTTTAATTAAAAATATATTAAAAAATAAGTTACACGTATTTTTATATTTTATTTTTGGTTGAGTTTTTATATTTTTAATTTAATTATGAATTTTTATAAATTCTGAGGACTTATAAACTAAAAACCTTAGCTAGGACTAAAATTAAGAAATATAAACTGTCACCCAAAGAAAGTGACTGATAGTGTCAGTCAAGCCACAGAGTATACGTTATAGAAATGCAAAGAGTATAATATACCGTGTTCCAAATAGGTGTTGCCGTAGCCGGAACTCAAATCGCCTACAACATTATTCATAATGTATATAATAATACTAGCTTTTGTCCGCGGTTTCACTCGTAAATATATTTCCTGTGATAGCCCATTCGAAACCAGCAAAACTTCCAAAAAATATTATATATAAGAAGTTTTTTTATAATTATATTTAAAGAATAATTATTAATTTAGCTTCAAATGGAATAAAAATGGGTAAAATTAATAGAAGGCAACACCTGAGTTCAATAACTAACAACTCTGCCAACAGACATTAGTATTTTTAAATTAGAGGGTTAGCACAGATTAGGGCACCTGTTAATCCTTAATTTTCAATATTTCAGTATTTTTAAAATAACTCGAAAATTAAAGGACATAAAAAATAAAAAAAATGAAAAATAAGCTTTCTAGCATGTAATCTCCAAACGGTTTTCGAATTTTGGTACCTTACGAAAAATGAAATGTTGTCCATTGAGTTGAAATTGTTATATATAAATATACTCATTTTTCTAGGATTAATTGAGATTTCCCATATTTTTGATATATAAGATGGCCGACTGCTACGGATCCTTAGTGAACATAGATGTGTCACTTCTTTAACAGACCTGTTATTTTTAGAAGAAGTGCGGACTTTACGTGCCCTCCGCAGCACTCGTATTAAATTAGTTAGGTTACTTATGAGACCGTTTGGAATAACAAGTGAATTGACCTCTTTCGTAATAGGAAGTGTTGTCAGCCGACCGGCAACCGGGGACCTCACTTGTATTTAAATAGACGGCGAACACTAAAAGTGTTTTTATATAACGTGCTACTCATACTGAGCTTATTATAGAAGATTTTATATTAAACATGTGACTCTACCGTCGCTGGATGTAAAATGTAAAGTCCAGTAAGAAATAAAAAAAGTTTTACATTTTTCTCTAGCCTGACTAAAGATGAAATTTCAAAAAGTTAAGGGCATGAAAATTAGATTTGTTAATTATTTACACAAGAACTGGCCATTCATTCGTAGCCTTAAAATTAACCATACAGTATCACATAGTAGGATAGACTAACCTGGCGACACATGACTAGAAGAGCCGACCTCAAATGATGGGACCAAGGCTAGGGCGAAGAAGAAGAACTCAGAAAGTAAAATGATTCAGGCGAAATGGCGGCCAAGGTTAAGTATTACTAGCTAATACCCGCGTCTGCGTCTCCGTGGCCCACCATAATGTCAACAATATACTTTATTTTAAGAATTAAACTTTAAATCTAATCTAAACATTAAAAATAACGAAATAAACCAGGTCCGCGTGGAACAGTGGCAAGAGTACTGGCTGCATTTCCTCGCTGAATCGCGATGCTGATTCGTTTAGCGAGGAAGGAGCCAGCCCTCTTGTCACCAGAAGAGATGATCAGTCGAGGGGTTATATTTTTAATAATTTTTTTGGCATTTGAACCCCACGGACGTGGAGTTTCTACAGTTTTATTTTTATTTTTATTAATTAAACCAACTTAAAATATTCTCTGAACTAAGTAGGAATGTAGGAATCAGTAAAAAAATTGAAAAAACTTCTCGATATCTTCAGTAGTTTTTTCATGAGCGCGCGAGTTACGATTTTATTTATATAGATTATCAATACGGTTGCATTTTATGTTTGTCTGTTTATATGATATTCTTTCTTCACTATAACTTATATTGGAACCGCTAGTACTCGAATAAAACCCAATATACGACATTTTTGGTTTATTACACATCTTTGACCTACATTTGTGAATGCACTAACAAATACAATGTAGTTTTCGGTGCATTTTATTGAAAACAAACACCGTTTTCTTCCTGCGGTAAGCACACTCCTATAACATTTGCTAAAATATTCCCCTAGCTAGCAGATAGCATCAAAAATATGTATACGCTATCTGTAGACTTTATTACCATGCAATAAGGTTCATTTAAATGAAAATTGTAGAAATGTTCTTAGTAAACTTGACGGTCGCGCGAACACTGTTTACCGAGGAAAAACATATTTTTCGTTTATACCATTTTGAAAATATTCGCCAGTTGCATAAACTTGGTGTGTTTATGCTAGAATAGGAAACTAAGTTTAAATTATTTTTAAATTTTCTTTTTCTGGTCTTTAAGAATTATATGGCGCCAGTTTCTATACATACGTACATACATATATATTTCATTCACGAATAGTAAGAAATTCTACCTTCTTTTTTGCAATATCAGAGAAGAAAATTACCTTTAAAAAAATAACCTCCAAGTAATTTGTAAGTAAACAGAAGAATTTTTCATAAAATGCTATTTATCTAAAATCTTAAAATCTAAGCCGAGACAACTCTGGGGAAATCAAATCGTAATGCTGGCGGATTGCGCAACCAATCTAAGTGGAGTTTTTACAGGACGTTCTGAGGTACTTGATAATGAGGCAGAATTCATATTCTGGTTTCAATGTTTGTTATTATTATAGGTATTAATTTACATATCTGCATACTTTTTCTTTTTTTTTTTTTTTTTTTTTTTTTTCTTCACGGGTTGCTTTACAGCTCCTGAAACCGTGTTACTGCATACTTAATCATAAATTAAAGCTATTATGTCGGCCTGTCTTTATATATAGAATATCAGGAACTAGTAGGGATTTTGACAGATCAGATAGAACATGTTACGGTTCCAGGCTACCCAGCGGAAGACAAAGTCTCCCTCTTTTAGCTGATGGTATTTGTGACGGCGTTATCTCACGAGTGGCCAGTTCTGTTGAGGTATATTTTGATGCCACTTATTTTGAATGATTAAGAATAATCGATTTGACAATTGTCTAATACCCGGACGTGCTCGAAAGGTAGCTATGGTTAGTTGTCCCCTCGTATATTTACATCGGCGCAAAGAAGTCACGTCCCAGCGCCTTGCAAGTTCTGCGGGTTCACAAGAAACTTCACTTCATTCACTCGGTTATTTCAAGAATGTATATCTGCACGGGTTGCCTTACGGCTCCCGGAACCATGTTATCGATCCCAGGGTACCCAGCGGAATTCGGGCTAATAAAATTAATAATTTATGTTTATGAAAATAATAATATACTTACATAAATGTAATTGGAATGGTAAATTTCATACTACCCTCAAACTTGTGTTTTTCGCTGTCACATTAAGTTTTCCGAATGGAATAAATGGAACCAAAAAAAGTGATAGTTGTAAACAAATCTCAACAAATATTATTTTAATTAATTAAATTCGCTTTTTATTCTTCTTCTTTTGATATATGACAACAGTACTGACTTATCGTCGCGGTTCTGCTAATGTAATGTAATTTTATACGGTTATTCATACTTAAAGACTCAAAGAAATCGATTGTTTTATTGGAAAGTGAACACGGAAAACAACCCTTGTACGAACTTTTTTGACATTGCGAAATAGTGACTGTGTTTTGTTTAAATAATGCGAAGAAGAAAAATATGGTGAAGTGATTGTGTATTTTTTGGAAAATAGCAGGAAGCAGGGTCAGTAAGTATTTCTTTTCTTAAATGCTTAGAAATGACATTTGGGTAAAATTTTACAAAACCAACGCATCACTTATGTTACTATAATTTTTTTTTTGATACATTATTAATTTTGGAAACGAATTAGACTAAAATTTTTTGTCGGAACAC
The DNA here is from genome assembly GCA_963924495.1 of Nemapogon koenigi. NCBI lineage: Eukaryota > Metazoa > Arthropoda > Insecta > Lepidoptera > Tineidae > Nemapogon > Nemapogon koenigi. The sequence continues at coordinate 5,761,794 of OZ004649.1, read as the reverse complement.
AATGATTCTTGAAAAAAAAAATCATAAATAATTAAATAGAAATCGCAATATCAGCTGCCATTTTGCCGGAAACCGAAACTGATTTTTTAAGAAAATACAGTTAACCAACTTAACAAAATTATTTTTATTTTTTTTTTAATTAATCGCATTTACCGATGTTACGAGTCGAGTCGAATTTTACTCGGGTGTTAAAATTACACATAGGTTAGCGAGGAGCGCAGCGACGAGCGTGGTTCGTATTGTGACAATATAAAGCGCAAGCCGAGCGAGCGGAGCGAGCGGTGCCGCGGTAGCGGCCGGCGCAGCGCCATTCTAGAAACATCATAGTAACTGTAATACTTTATGAGAGTAATATTTATGAGGTGGCGCTGCGCCGTACTATTACTTTATTACTCTCATCAAGTATTACAGTTACTATTTTGTGATGTTTTAGAATGGCGCTGCGCCGGCCGCTACCGCGGCACCGCTCGCTACGCTCGCTCGGCTTGCGCTTTATATTGTCACAATACAAACCACGCTCGTCGCTATGCTCCTCGCTAACCTATGTGTAATTTTAACATCCGAGTAAAATTCGACTCGACTCGTAACATCGATAAATGCGATTAATTAAAAAAAAATTAAAATAATTTTGTTAAGTTGGTTAATTGTATTTTCTTAAAAAATCAGTTTCGGTTTCCGGCAAAATGGCGTCTGATATAGCGATTTCTATTTATTTATTTATGATTTTTTATAAAGAATCTTTGTGTTCCGACAACAAATTTTAGGCTAGTTTGTCTTGTAAATACATAATGCGTCTATTAAACCTAAATTTAGTAACATATGCCATGCGTTGGTTTTGTAAAATTTTACCGACATTTGAATTATTGAGTAAACGCATCATTAATTATTGTCCTTATTACCACCCACTGGCATTTGCATTTTCTTACTTTATTTATTTAAAATCCTGAAAAATAATTTAAATATGTAATTTTTATTTTTTAGGTGCTGCCTCTATTTAATGTTAGTCGCGGTCAACCCTGTTGCAGTTGCAGTCTGCACACATTGGTGAGTACAAAGTCCAGTACGAAGCGCTGGAAACCTTATATTTTATTTTAAAACACGAAAATCTCAATTTCAGATTTTGAGGTTAAGTTTTTCAATGTCAATTTTCTTAAAAACTAGTGAACACCGCCGGCGAAAAGTGGTACCTTACCGAGACTTCAAAATGGTTAAAGTACGTAATAAAACAGTGCAGCAATTTAATAAAGTCGTCAAAACACGAAAAGCTCAGGATTAGATAATCTGGACCTTTACCCCTATTGCTTGTACCTTTGACTTCTTACAAGAGATTTCTTTTGGGGTTACAGAGTCCAGCTCCATCATCAGACTAGCATTGTGACATAATTTTATTGCATTGTCATCCGATTTACATATGTGTGAAAAATTACAGCTCAATCGAACACGGGGAAATGGGTCAAATTTAACTTGCAAGATTTGACCCAAACAAACTAAAACACTTTACAAGTTAAATAAAAGCTTGTAAAAAGAATCCATATTTTTAACCGACGTAAAACTTATATGTACCTACATTTATTTTTTACGATATTAAAAAAACATTAACTTTTAACTGCATCCGGAAATCTGGTTTCGCTCTGTAAACTCACTCTATCAGTACCTGGATACAGGGCCAGACAATGGAGCAGTCATGTTTCTTTGCCTCATCTTTAGGATACTAGTATGTTATTGCTGCCCCGCACGCGCGTAGTGACGCCGTCTTCTTGGGTAATATGGCGTGGAAACCATCGGTTCGCGCCTCCGCAAACATTTCTGACGCATACAAAAGCGGGGCAGCCGCTACAGCATCCTGAAGGCATTATTATATTTGATACGCAGAGCATTATTCGCTTTCTGGGCGCCCCTAGCCTAATGGGTGCCGGTGTACAGTATTTTCATCTTGACCATATTAGTCCTCAGCACTCTACTATATGAACTGTAGTGAATATTCTGAAAATCGAGTTTTCAACAGATCTTGACTTTTTGAGATCCTAGGAAGTTATTATAAGCTAAATATCGTGCTGTTATGAGCCCAAATTGCACAAGGTACTTATTTAGAAACACTTTTGAGACAGATTACAGTTTAATGAAGGTTAAAGTAAATCCGGCAACACAAAGTCTAGATTATGCAGGCATTGTATTGTTCTAAAGTTTTGTTATATGAATACTTAATGTTGTTGAAGTTGTAAGTTTTCGTCACCGATACATTGGTAAGAGAGCGAAGTTTCACTAAGTAGGGTCGGTTTAAGAGGCCTTTTTTGTACTTAGGAACTTTAAGGACTGAACTATCTCGGACTTAGGAGATTTCGTACATTCCTCTTCAATGTACTGTTTTGGTATGGAACATTTATAATTTTGATAACATTTTAGTAAAATATCATATTTTTTACTTTTTTGTCACACTTGTATCAAATGAACCATTTTAATATAAATAACCACTATCTTGAAAGTTTATTAAAAAATAATTCAGCCTTCTCGGAGCAGAATATTCTGGACAGGCATTCTAAAGGTGCCATCCATTTTCAAATCGTTGTATTTGTGGTTGATTTCGATGGCCGGAACGATCTGTCACGCACACACGGCTGTTTGATACTTTGTTTAATCGAATCTTGTGTGCCTGTGTGAGTGAGTAAATTTCTAGTGATCTAAATCATATGATTTACATCGCTAATGTGTGGCATGTGTTCAATCTCGATCATACGGCGGCCGGACCGAAAATTTTCGCTGAGATACCGGACCAGTGCGTGGGCTACTTTAAACGCAAATAGACATGCAAACATGATATTTTTTACTATTGATTTATAACTAAGTATGGATTTTTAATACACATATCAATATAAAAACCTTAAATCTGATCTAAACTAACTAAAAATAACTAAATAAATCAGGTCCGCGTGGAATATTGGCAAGAATACTGCCTGCATTTTCCCGCTGAATCGCGATGCTGATTCGTTGATCGAGGAAGGAGTCAGCCCTCTTGTCACCAGAAGAGATGATCAGTCGAGGCGATGTATCTTTGATATTGACATTAATTTTGAAATTACAGACCGACATTTAATTTTTCTATTATATTTCTGTACATTCAGATGTTTTGATATTTTTTATCCAGACAGACTGATAGAGCATTGTCTGCACAAGGCCGGTTGTCTGCATTCGGCGAGTCGGCTTGAAAATGTCGGTGAAGTTAGCATGATGTGCGGGACAATACAGCACAACTTTTATTTTTCCAATAATAATTAAAAGCGGTATATCTGTCTTCACAGACATTTTCGCGCCGACTCCGAATGCAGAGAACCGGCTGCCTGTGCCCAAAGCCGTTGGATAGCAAGTGTTTAAGTATTAATTTTATCTATAAGTAGGAATGGCTATAGCATCGAATATGAGCGAAATTTGCATCTAATCATGCAGTTATTCAAATCAAGATGAGATTGGCAGCAGATGTGCGAACCAATTCGTTTGATGGCCAACTTCGCTAGGGAATTTCTATTCCGTGGTTAAATCGTTTCACAAATAGAAACTGCAGTGCTTCTGCAAATTTGCTTAGCTCGAGTCCGTTCTGTTTTTAGTTAAAAATTTATATTGGGGCAGTTCGATAAAATTTGAGTGCTTTCATAGAGTAACGGACTCTCCCTGGTCTGTGGTTATGTGGTTTTTATGAAGAACTAGCGACACGGGAGAATGAAATATATGTATATATGTATAATGTTACTCTCCGGCCCTCCAACTATATCTCTGTCTAAAGGGGCCCACTCATTCGTTCAATCCCCGGCGCGCCGCCATACGGTCCACCAAAATCGACCACAGACTCGTCCAATTATAGTACGCGCAGTCCACCATCCGTTTTCAAATCGTTGTATTTGTGGTTAATTTCGATGACCGGAACGATCTGTCACACACACACACCCATCCACACGCCTTTGTTTAATCGAATCTTGTGTGTCTGTGTGGGTGAGTGAATTGCTAGTGATCTAGATCGTATGATTTACATTGCTAATGTTTGGCCTGTCTTCAATCTCGATCATACGGCGGCCGGACCGAACATTTTCTGTGAGATACCGGACCAATGCGTGGGCTACTTAAGGAATCAAGTAGATCCATTTCTTCGTTTCGAAATGAAACAAGTACAAACAAACAAAATTTTTTTCTTCACGGGTTGCCTTACGGCTCCCGAAACCAGTCAGTCCCAGTTACCAGTGGAAGACCAAGTATCCCTCTTTTAGCCGAAGGTATTTGTGAGGCTATACCTAACGAGTGGCCAGGGGGCTTAGACAATGTACAACTAAACTTTAAATGTATGAGACCGACTGATATACAACCACGTGACTTAACGAAATTGTCCTTCAATCTGACAAAACCAAGGAGTTTTGTATACAAACTCCTTCAAGTTTAAACTCCTTGTAGAAAACGAAGAGTAAATTATGTCATGCCATTAATTTGTCTTCAATTAGCGTTTTGGTCGATCAGCTAATTTAAAATGCATAAATTAAGCTTCTTAAGGGTGCACTTTTCATATAATTATTATAATTCAGTTAAAAGTTTCTGCATATAATATTATGATTTGGCGTTCTGAGAGAATAGAATACTAGTGTTCGTACATTGTCTCTGTTGAGGTATATTTAGATTATAGCCTGGTACGATGGTCTGCCAAGTCAATACGCCTTAACCACTCAGCCACAAACACACTTTTGCATTTTTAATATTAGTTAGGTTATATGAAGACACGTCAGCATTCATGCCACATCTTTTTATGAACACGCTATGGTTTATTAAACGTCTTCGCCTGGATAATTAAATCGAAATGCGCTGACCTTGAATAATGATTGATCAATCAATTAAAAGTGTAATGAATTTAACCTAACAACTTCAGGGAAGAAAACTTTTAATTAACCCATTTTGCAAAGAAATAACTGCCGGTTGTAGTTAGTTACAAGGAATGCAACATATAAAAACACTTGTCGTGCTAGCTATCTTGTGGACAGTAGACATTTATTTCTTTTACATATGACTAGCGACTTCATACGAGCTGTGTTAGGAACAGTGACGTAATTTATATAAATACGCAAAGAGTTTTCTCTTAATTTTATTTTTTACCCCCGTAGTTGACCCGTAAAATAGTATAGTATTTACCTATCTTCCCTGTGAATTTTTTTGAATGCAAAAAAATAGGTTTTTCGTTTGTAATAAAAAAATGCTGAATTTTAAGTTGATCAGATATAATTTTTAACACACCGTTGCATACCTTTTTATGGTTGTTTCGAGAAATCCTAAAATACCCGTTCTATTATTTGTTTTGAAAAATATTTATACTAAGTTTAATGTTGATACACGCAGGGAATATGATTACCCATAATACAAACATTTACACCCATATAAATTTCAAGTCTCTATCACCTCTGGTGCAGTCTGTGCGTTGATTGTCAGTCAGTCAATCAGCGACAATACGGTTGTCAATCAGCGACAATACGGTTTTGTATATTTCGAAGATATACTCGGATTCCACGTCCCGTCTTGGTGACCAACGAACCCGCCTGCCGTGACGTGATGGGGAATCCAGTTTAATCCCGTCCGCGCTGTGATAGTTGTGATTAGTCAGTGATTAATAAGACATATCACGGTCGGCGGGATCATCTTAAATACCGATTAATCGGCTATAAACACTATAAAGGCTATAATGCTTGACATTGGCAAATCACCGATGAACATTGGTTGAGCCTTAATAAAAGAAGAACAAGATATACTCACGCCTGAATTCCCTTGGATTAGGTAGAGACTGGGAAACTCTACAAACTAAGATAAATACAATTTTTTTGCTTACTATATACCTTCCTCTATACATAATCGTATATACACGAAGTACCTACACGAAGGTTCAGTTTTTCCTTAGAAATTAAGAAAATTTGGCTGAATTGTCGATAAATTAATAGAAATACTCCTATAAATAATTAATATAAAAGATTACAGAATATGTTAAATGTATAAAACCGCATGTCTGGGTTCATTCGGATCATTCGTTACGAATACATAATGGCCGCGCTTAAAACCGTTTAAATTTAATGAACAAACATTTCATCTGTTAAATTTATTCTGTTTTGTTGTAATCGGTTAAATATTAAACGAAATAAACAAAGTACTATGACGAGACCTGTTTAAAATACAATTAGCATTCTAATGTAATTGTCGGGTTGATTTAGTGTGTGGTTTTAATGTATTATTAATTGTTTTATGTTCATTATGAATATTCATGAAACAGTGGTATAATAAAGTATAATTACTTAAAAAAAACATATCTGTCTAATTTATTGAAATTGTCGAGTGCTACGTCCTACGAGTTAGCTCATCCATACGCCCATAGAATTCAGAAGTCGTTAAATAATTGTAAGAATTCAACGATATGGCAGATTTTAGTTGGTTATGTCATATAATACATAGATGTAGTATGCATTCAAAAAATAGTCTCGTCTATAGTCGCGACTATAGTAAATCTGTGATAAAATACCTATTAATATTTTTTAAAAGTTAAAAGGATGAATTTTAGAGCAAACTTGCTTGTTATATGAAAGGGAGGCACTCACTGGTTTATATTTATTTAAGTGAAGGCGTCCGTGCGAGTGGATTTGCGACCGACGTTACGTGCCTTTATTCAGCGACTCCGAACCGAACGTCCGGAAATAACCACCTCGTGCTTTCCATATAATGAAATTGTGAGACGAGTGAGTAGGAACTGAAAATTGAAACGTGTTTTAAACATATGTATATTTTTATTTTATTGTGTTAAATTCTAAGAGATTTTTTTTCTTTCTTCACGGCTTGCCTTACAGCTCCTGAAACCGTGTTACGGTTCCAGGTTACCCAGCGGAAGACCAAGTCTCCCTCGTTTAGCCGTATGTGAGGCTAGTTCTGTTGAGGTATATTTAGATGGAAAAGCCTCAGTGTGGTTTGTCGGATTATGTACATACGTTTTTAATTAAAAAACCCATTGGTACATGGCCGGGATTCTAAGAGATATTTTCTTTTGTTCGCGACATTTAATATTTGGTTCACTTTACCTCTGTTTATTAGGGTTCCTTAGTTGGCGAAAACGGAGCCAAGGGGCTCGTAAAGGCGTTCGTCATGTCCGTCCGTATGTCACAGGCTTTCACAGAGTATTTTTTTTAACTGGGGACTCTATGACAGCATACTTTTCTAGAAGAGTTAGGAAGTTTTGGTCAAATGCGTAATTTAAAAAAATCCAATTCTAGTTTTAGGCAAAAAAAGCCGAGTCCGCAAAGAAAGTATGTTCCTATCCCACAGTTCCCAGTTAAAAGTAATATATATCGGCCATCTTTGGCTCCATTAAATTTTTTTACAGAAATTAAAGAATTTTGTTGACAAATTACGAAATTAATTTTTTTAGGGGTGGCTCTCCATGTCACCACTTCCCATACATAGAAGTGGAAATTTTTAGTCAGGTTCAAGCAATTTTTTTTGTATAATTTGATTGGGGAAGTTAGTACCAACTTTATGTTTACAATTTGCGCTTTGTTTCTTTGTTAAAAGGGCTTCAAAGACAAAAGTCATATATATAATTTTTTGGTGTGACATCTTTCCTCTCGCTTTCCTGCAATCTGCGTGATTTCGTGAAAAGGGACGGAAGTTTGTAACAGGAAGCCGGTGGTAGAGTTGGCCGTCAGATGGTACCAACCCATTTTCCGAGAGGTTGGTACTGTCAGCAAACAATATGTGCGTGTACAAAGATAAGATGTCAGATGTTACACATCATATGCGACTAGAGTGTAAGGCTCGCTCGTATTTTTTTGTAAAGTTTTAGATTTTCGAAGGTTTACAAAATTTCACGCAATAAAATACTCACAGTTGCACAAGCTCATTTTCATTTCATATTCACGTAAAATATATTTGCTAGTAGCCCGAGTTCTAATCTGTGAACTAAGTCACTGAGGGGTATTTAGTACGGGATATTTAGTTGTAGGGGTAAATACTAAACTAAAGGGACTAAATAGTCTCGTGTATGCAAGGATGAGCAAGTTGAGTGCCGACTCCACCAATGCAATGAGAAATGCCTCTGGACAAAGGGCTTACGTACTCTGACTACAAATTCTAAACCAAGAGATTTCATAACTGACAAAACCTATGTCTATGTAGATTGTTGAATACTGTATTTATGTAGCATACTGTAGATTAAATGTTGTGTCTCCTTCTAACAAATCTGTCAACCTTTAATATAAAGGGAGACACAACGTACCTTTTATTACTATGTATACCTGCTAGCGACCCTGCCTTCGGCTTCGTACGTGTACATTATGGATTGACAACAATTTCAATGTCTAAGTAAATACGCTCATAACAACTTATCCATTAGAGATAGATATATGACACAGTGGACATTTTTGTAGATCATTTTATTCTACACAAATCTTTCCAACATCATTTTATTATATCTCAGACGGATTTAACAGCATACGCCATCATAAAACTCGCTAAGGCTAACTTTTTCTCCGCCTTGATTCACTTACACCCAGTTTCTGAAAGCCTTGTCAAAGTTAATCAAAGATTAGTTAATTAACAACTGTCAAAATCCATACATTTTCACGTATTTGACAACTGTCATGTTTACTAATCATAGATTAACTGTTGATCGACCTTTCAGAAACTGGGGGTTATACTGATAAGACTCAGCTTCTAAATGTTGCAACAGCATTCATTCAGTAGTTTTTGCGTAAAAAGGTCACAGACAGGCAGACAGACAGGCGTGGCAAAGGACTTTGTTTTATAATATGTAGTCCATAATAACGAAGATGATGATTATTATGACACTCTGTATAGATATATAAATCTTATAGAAAAACCTAGGGTTCTAGGTTTGCAAATTGCAATTTTTTAGGGTTCCGAACATCTCCGATGAAAAAACGGAATCACTTACAGGATCACTCATGTGTCTGTATGTCTGTCCATCTGTCACAGCTTATTTTCTCTGAATCTACTAGACGAAAAATGTTGAAACTTGGTACATATATAGATTTTCATGACGAATTGAATTTTTGGGGTTAATTTATGGTGAAAAATTAAAACGTAAAACAATATCGTGAGACATATCAAATAATAATAATAATAAATTTATTTATTCAGACAACAACGATCCAGTCATATGTTAGTACGTAACATGTATTTAAATTATATTAAAGGTAGGTACCTAATTCTAAAAATGTCTCAAGTAACCCAGTCCAGTGCTCAGGAACCCTGTGTCTACCCTATCACTTACTACCTTCAGGAGGCTGTTACCGCTTCCTCGAAGCCTAGATGCTTGTTATTTAAGGAATACATTTTTTTTATAATTTTAAATTGCATAGTTTAAATTATATTAAAGAAACATACAAAAATTGACCGTTCCCCCTTTATCTACAATAGTATTGAGTCTAAAATTTTGAAAAAAATAGGGCGTATAGTTTCTTTCTTATAGCTTACAGGAAAACCTAAACCAAAAAGTTCTGACAGAAAAATGGTACGGAGCCCTCAGAGCGCAAGTCGTTGTCGCAACTTGGCCAATTTATATGTTTGTCTGTTTCATGGCTAAGATATGAGTATAAGTCTGATCCAAACACTTGTAAACTATGTCAGCTACATAAATCAAGCAACATTGTACGTAGCAATTGAACAGAGATTTAGCAATAGCAATATGGCTGTGCGTCAATCAAAGGTCGACAGTTCCCGCGTCCTGGGAAATCCGCTAAGTGCTCCATATCGCACGTACGTGTTTCTGCATACTTAAGGCATAAATATCGTGTCGCGCTAATGCTAGATTAACTGTTTGACATGCTGTCTGTCTGTATTCAATGATTGAGGCTTTTAGGTGATGAAGTTGGATATCTTCACGGAATTTATACTTTGCGATGTGGCCAGACACCAGTAACTGCGTCCACTCTTTGCCAGCTCCATATTAAACAGAACAGCTGAAATAATCTGTAATTTTTAGAAGAAGTACGTAAGTGATCTCTGAAGAACGAGAATAACATTACCAATTAGGTTATGATCGACTCCTTGATTGATGAAAGCTCTTAGCTCTTTCTCTGTGTTTGTGGCGGCTCACACAACTTTTGTGCTCAAAAAAGTGGGCTGCACTGGACCACATCTGATACTTCCCCCCCCCTCTCTCTCTCTCTCTCTCTCTCTCTCTCTCTCTCTCTCTCTCTCTCTCTCTCTCTCTCATTTGTTTATGAGTGAAAGAGTGGAAATGATTTATTAAATCCCTATCTATCTAGATATCCTATCATCACGCCTTTCATCCCAAGAGAGATAGGCAGAAACAATCGAATGCCATTTGTTACTTTCGCTTTTTTTATATTCATCATAGCTTTCATACATGCTCGGCGATTGTGTGTAGGTACTTTTAATATTGCCATTTCCTTTGCCAGCATTTCCTTTCACTTCAGCCATATAAACCTTTTTAGTCAATCTTTCATCCTTCATTCTTTCAACGTGTATATACAAACCAGCGTAAACTTTTCTTCATTTTAGTCACAACATTATCTTTCACTCCGCATTCTTCTGTAATGACATCGTTCCGGATGCGGTCAATACGCTTTATATCACACATTCTACGTAATGACCGCATTTTCAATGCATTTATCTTACTTTCATGCTTCTTATTCCATACCCAAGTCTCGCTTCCATATTATTATTATTAAATCCATATTGATGCGTAACCATTCAGGCAAGACATACATAAAAAAATGTAAAATCATTTTTTTATAATAGTATAATGCTTTGTAAATAGCATAAATCGACCTTAAATATTATTGCCATTGCTTTAAAATCATAGACAGACAATGCAATTTTATTTATTTCTACAAAAACTCTTTGACTGAAGCATACTACAGAGAACCCACATTTTGTACTGTCAAATTCTTATACATAAATCTCTAACTGAAGACTATAAATTCTGTGAGAAAAATCACAGGAAAATCACAATGACGATAAAACGACGCAAGGAATATTACAAAAATCTGTAACATTGTGAACAACTAAATCTATCATCACAGCCTTTACGCGTGGCAGACACTAGTAATGATGACCAGGATTTAGCCAGTCCATAAAACAGGACAAGTGGCAAGGCACCAACCGTCTTCAAATTCAACGGCGAAACGAAATATTTAATTATTTCTTGCTTTACAGTGAACAATGTTAGAAGCCGGTATACTTATTTTTAAAAGGTTAATTTATTCGCTATTAATATCGGCATATATATTTCACCGAGTTATGACAAAAATTGCATTAAAAATTTCTGAAACTGAAAGGATGCATCAGATCTAAAAACACTAAAGGACTTTTCGACTCAGAATTTTATTCCCTATCCACCCATTTTCTGCAGTCCTTGAATTTTGAGACACCCTATAATGATATCAAAAATATGGAACCTAATTAAAAAAAATATAGGTAGAGAGGCTTTATTTACTTATTTATTTTCAGATATATCAAGTTACCTAATGAGCGAAATATAACTATTTTCAATGGACTTTAAAAAAATATAACCGAATATAGAACCTCCTCCTTTTTTTTTTTTTAGAGTTTTTGTAGTTTTTTTTAATTTTTGTTACTTTAGAGCTCTGTTATTTTCTAACGCCCTTGACTTTACACCCTATATAGACGGTAGACAAATCAAATCAAATATAATTTATTTCATAGTTACACAAGGCACACTTGAAATAGTCAATTAGAAATACAACTTATATACACGATTTAAAAAATACAATTTATATAATATCTGTCTGAAATAGTCAATACAGTTAAAGTTATTTGAATTAATACAAAAGATGCAATTCAAAAACAAATAAATTTTATCGTTTCTCCCAAAATACCCAAGATTGCTAAAGTTGAACTGATAAAGGCCAAAGTTACGCATTTCCAAACTTCCATACTTTAACTGGAATACCCTTTTAGTCGTGAAAACAAAATGTAACGACTCCTTTCTAATCTGATTGCCTGAAACTGAAATTCTCTTAGATACCGCTGTAATTAGCCTAAATACCTTTAACATAACAAACTCGATTACCTATACAAATAACAATACAGGAAATTAATGAGTTATTTAAATATATAAATATAAATGAAGTGAAAGAGGTATGCAAGTATGTATGTCAGGATCGTAACAAATTGCAAGTCTTCAAGTAAACGGCGAACATACATAAAAAAAATTAAAGATTCCGACGAATTGAGAACCTCATCCTTTTTTGAAGTCGGTTAAAAAGTATCTGCTGTAAGTTCCTATAATTTTTTTTTTAAATTTGAGAGTCCCAAGGAAAAAATAGCATCATGAAAGGTCAATCCTTGGTGATAAAGTGGGGCGATTGCGTAAAACCTGTGAAAAATAACACGACGGCCTTACATGTCGGAGGTAACGATCTACATTTGTAGGTACCGGATGTTGACCGGTCATTTTTGTGTTGCCGATAAAATATATTATTTGGACGGCATTCGAGAGTTGTATGTTGTATGCCAACTGACCGCAGACGGATTTTGTATGTTTACAAACCTAAAAACCTCGGGTATTTACCTGTAATTTATATGGATACCTGCCCATTGACAATAACTCCAAATGATAAATTCCTTTTTGTGGGATTTGGATGACATGTTTGTACGTGGCTTATGTTCATTAGGGATTGGGAAAAATTTGATTCATCTAACAACTGTTCTGTTTAATTTATGGACAATGGCAAATACTGGACACTGTTACCGTGTCTCTAGCTACATCGTTTTAGTTGCTATAAAATATTTCAAGATCAGTATAAATAGCGGTTAGATAAGTATAAGGTTATACTAAGGATGAGAGACTGTTTGTACTAAGCTCCTTGACCTCAACTAAGAATACTCGTAAATAAATAACATGACTAAACCCGTGATAGTGAATGAAATCGATTTCAAATAGGATAATATTTTTCTAAAACTAATTTGTTTTCATTATTTTCCTTAGTTTATCTAGATATGGTACATGTAATATAGAAGCAAATTCCAACAAATTTTAATTAACATCATAACAAGCGTTTCGTAACCACACATAAGGCTCAACCTCGACCTAACAATCGTCCATTTACTATGAAGAGGAGATAATGAGCGGCTGCCCGATTAACAGACTAAAAGCAATAATCAAGTTCGCCAGTGCAGTTAGAGAGAGATTTTCGTTCCCGGAAGGCCTAATGGGGGCAAGATGGATGGACGGATCCCGAGGGAAGAGTAACGATGCTCTAACCTCTGGAGTACAATTTCAACTTGCAAATTAAAACACCACGGTCATTTGTTACAATTGATCTGGGGGATACGTTGTTAATATCAACTATTTTGGATGTATGTTACGCGATTACTCCGCGAATTGTGAACCGATTTTAATGGTTTCTTTTTTCTAATCGACAGAGAATTGGTAAAACTTGGTTCAGTAGTTTTTCAGAAATTTAGAAAAACTGATTTTTCAGGCAATTTTAGTCATAACTCGATGAAATGTAATAGGTGTTGTTTCATGCTTTTCTTACTAATGATTGTTGTGTAAATTAATGAAATATGAATGGAATAAGTATGTGATAATTTAGTGAATTAGGCAGCATATAGGGGACGCAATATCAAACTAACACCATAATATAATTATGCAATACTATGTGAAACAATACATATATTTTGAATGGTATTATTATAATATATATCACGCCCTTTCCAAGCCCCACTTTTCCAGATTCAAAGTTAATTCTGGAGAGATTTAACAACAAATATTTAATTGCTATGTTGATCTAGTATTTATAATGAAACTTCTCATTTTGGCTCTAGTTAAAATCCTTTTTTGAATATATACGAACAGACCGACAGACGTTGCGTTTTATAGCTCTAACAAAAGACAAGATTTCCTCATTTAGATGATAACCAAATTCTGTTGAAATGTTGAAAGAATGAAGGATATGAAAGATTGACTAAATATGGCTGAAGTGAAAGGAAATGCTGGCAGAGGATGACCTAAATGTACTTTTATTCAATTGTCTCTGCCTACCCCTCGGATAAAAGGCGTGATTGAGAGCGTGATAACTGATAATAGATAGATAGATAAATAGCGCTTTTCTTGTAAATTTTAAAACATGTAGTGCCAAGGAAGCAAGATTCAATTCCGTCTTATTCATTGGCAATGTCATGCAGTATTGTTATCATGAGTTATTTGAACAGTTTGTACAGAATAGTAAGGAAAGTAAGAGGAAAGAGCTGTATTTATTAGGGCCACTAAATCATGGAGCATGTCGGCTTATAATGTATCGAGCGGTATTCACAGGGTGCTACGAAATGAAAACGAGAAATTTATAACCTACTTGCTGTCGTCTTCATATTTCTTCAATTTATCTTTGTATGACGTTCATATTGGTTTAGAACAAACGGATTTCTTTTGCTGTCGGTATCAAAGATGAGCCGGGGCCTACGTAAGTTTTTTTATAATTTAAGAATATATCAATGTTTTTTTTTATAATTAAAAACATAAGTACATAATCCGTCTCATAATCAAGCTTTTCCATCTAAATATACCTTAACACAACTGGCCTATCATTAGGTATAGCATCACAAAATAACATCGGCTAAAAGAGGGTTACTTAGTCTTTAGCTGGGTACCCTAGGACCAAAATTTTCTCTCATATTTTTTTTACAACGCGCCTAAAGAAGTATAACTATGGTAACGAGCCATATAAAGTGCGTCGGTGGTCGAGTGGTTCGATCCCGGATCCGGGCCATGTACCAATGGGTTTTTTAATTAAAACTTATGTAAGTACATAATCCGACAAACCACACTTAGAGGTTTTCCATCTTAAATACCTATACCTCAACAGAACTGGCCACTCGTTAGGTATAGCCTCACCATTACCATCGGCTAAAAGACAGTGACTTGGATAATACGGTTTCGAGAGCCGTAAGGCGATCCGGAAGAACTAGAAAGAAAAAAGAAGTCACAGCTTTAGTTCCGAGTCTGTTTTTTATTAATATGAGCAACTCGCTAAATGTGGACATAGTTCTGCCTTGCTCTCTCAAAATCTAGATATTTGTCTCTGTCTGTACTCTGTACTTACGAGGTCTTTAAAGCGGGAAAATTATAATAATTAAAAAAAAAAAATTGTAATGGGTAAAGTATAAAAAATCCAACGGATTTAATGCAAATATTGAAAATGTTTTATTTTACGTAAGGAATATGGAAATGTTTGTAATTCAGTCAAACTTTTAAGCCATTAATCCGATTTCCATTTGATATAGAGTGTTCGCATGTGAAATGTTATGCAGGGTGGTTGCTATTATAAAATAATCCACAGAACACAAAAATAACACGGAACATACTGTAGAGTAGCAACAGAGTTCGACCTTATAATATTTCACGCCGGAATATAATCAAAAACAGGTTAGATAGACGCACAAATATTGTATTAATTTGTTACACAAAAGAAAAATGGTAAATGGTACTAGACTGCCTGCCTAATATAAACACTTGTATATATATTACTTATATGGTTAAGAAAAACTTCAAAATAATGCCGAAAATATTTTGTGGCGGAATATTGCTGAACCAATTTTCAATAGGTACCGTTTTTACACGCTTTATATTAGTTTCACCTGTAATTTTAACCGACTAACTATGTATGTAAACAAATCTTACCAACTTTTAAATTTAACCAACTTCTAATTATCGTATCGATTTGGCACTTTGCAAGTGTATGTAATTCGGATGGCAATACAATAATTTAGTACCATCGATCTGATCTGATGATGAAACGACGTAACCCCATCGAATTTGGGCTCGTTTGATTTGTCTTCACAAGTACTCTGGTCCTAGATGATGTCCAGGGTCCTGATGATGGAGCCGGAAGGTGGCCACAAGAACTCTGTAACGAAACGACGTAACCCCATTGAATTTGGGCTCGTTTGATTTGTCTTCACAAGTACTCTGGTCCTAGATGATGTCCAGAGTCTTGATGATGGAGCCGGAATGTGGCCACAAGAACTCTGTAACGAAACGACGTAACCCCATTGAGTTTGGGCTCGTTTGATTTGTCTTCACAAGTACTCTGGTCCTAGATGATGTCCAGATTCTTGATGATGGAGCCGGAATGTGGCCACAATAACTCTGTAACGAAACGACGTAACCCCATTGAGTTTGGGCTCGTTTGATTTATCTTCACAAGTACTCTGGTCCTAGATGATGTCCAGAGTCTTGATGATGGAGCCGGAATGTGGCCACAAGAACTCTGTAACGAAACGACGTAACCCCATTGAGTTTGGGCTCGTTTGATTTATCTTCACAAGTACTCTGGTCCTAGATGATGTCCAGAGTCTTGATGATGGAGCCGGAATGTGGCCACAAGAACTCTGTAACAAAACGACATAACCCCATTGAGTTTGTGCTCGTTTGATTTGTCTTCACAAGTACTCTGGCTTTTGTCATCATACAATACAAAAAAGTAAAAATTAAATTATCTAGTATGAAAATTTTGTTTTATAATTTTTTTACCCTTGTATTCCGAAATTTGAGATATTTGTGTCGCACCCCATGCCTCTATTTTGTTCTGACTACAGCGTATTCTACAGAAGAGGTTTTGAATTCAAAATAATTTAATGAAAATACCTAATTTTTGGTTGTAACCTTAAAAATACATTTCCCACTTAAAGTGAACACCCGAACACAAGATGGAAGCCAAGCTCTGTTATAAGGTAGAAGAGAGTTTCCATAAAATGTTAAAATAACAATTTATGCACAGTATAATTGCCGGACGAGTGTAGAAGCCAGACCGCGCAATAATAATTGTTGTTAGAGAACAAAAAGAAACTTTAATAACATTTTTGCGGGAATCCTAAGCGAGTGACCTTAATCAACAGAATTGTTTAAGGGGAGAGGAAGGTAAATTTTCGTCAGTTTCTCGCTTTGTTTCAACAACAAAGTTTGCTTTCATAAATTTTAAAACTCTATTCGATGAATGGCTTAACTTTGATGAACAAAAAGATGGTTTTGTATTCAGAAAGTATCTCAGCTTTTCATCTTTTATTATCCGCGGATTTATTTTGTTCTTTTGCAAATTGATTAAAATTTAGCTTGTTTTACTAGATGTAGTCTTTGAAGAGAACACGGTAATTATATTAAGGGTTCTTGAAAGGGTAAATGATAATAAATAATACAACCGTTTTTGCAGTTAGTGAGTTTTTAAAAAACTTTTGATGTTTTTGTCTCTAGTCTGTACCTACTTATAAACAATTACGATAATGTATTATGGAGTAATACACATAACAATATAAAAACCTTAAATCTAACCAGGTCCGCGTGGAATAGTGGCAAAAATACTGGCTGCATTACCCCACTGAATCGCGATGTTGATTCGTTGAGCGAGGAAGGAGCCAGCCCTCTTGTCACCAGAAGAGATGATCAGTCGACGGATCAGTTTTTGGCATTTGACCTAGAGTTTCTACACCAAACGGCACAAATTTGTTTGCCGTTTGTTGTACTCTGCGTTTTCCGCCGCAGCTCCCGCTTTGATTACTGCTTACCTGAGATGAGACGGGGCTAATGTGTCCATGCACGTAGCATCCTATTAATATTATAGAGTTATATTTTATACAGTTTTTATTCAAACTAACAGTTGCCCGCGACTTCGTTCGCATTGTATTAGGAATAGTGACGTAATGTATGTAAATACGCAAAGAATTTCTCCCTAATTTTATTTTTAACTCCATAGTTGCCCCGTTAGTCAAAAGTTCGAAAATGTATGGGTACTGGGTAGACAATTTAACATCCCCGTTGCATCCTTTATAAGAGTTGTTTTGAAAAATCCTAAAAAACGCCATTTCACACCCTTAGGGGTTGATTTTCGAAAAATCCTATCTTTCATATTTATATGTTTAGTGGTTTAGGCTGTGCGTTGATTTTTAGTCAGCGACACGACAGTTTTCTATCTCAAGCTGATTGGGTCACATCATCAAACACATCTACTTGTCAGTACTTTGGCAAAACTAATTTAAAATTCGACATGCAGAAATTTCATCAAAATCAATCCAATAGGTCTGAATATTTCTTTACACACAAACAAACAACATTAGATATAATTATACCCAGTTTAGTTACAAAATAATATCATATTAATACAATTGATTAACTTATTAAAGAATTGAAGAGCTTTTATAAGTTGTTTAGATTTATAAAGCACAAGTAAACTCGTCTTTATGTTTGCTAATTTTGTATTTTGTGAGAACAATGGTACGTTGAATACAAAGACAAAGAGATGCCTTGAACCAACTGCGTGAATGTTAATACTGTACTAGATAGAAGTGTGTTTCTGAAAGCATAAGCGCAACGCATGTGACATGGATTAAACAGGACTATTTGACACAAATATAGCAAATTAGCAGTTGCTAAGATAATTGCGGACTTAGTCATTATGCTCACGTCTTAATTTATTTGGGGTAGACAGAGAGCAGAGATCCACTCGCTAGAATGCAGGTAGTTATTATATAGGTAGGTAGGTATACTACTTTGCTTCATCCACAGGCTCAGTATATAATTCCATTGAATAGAATCAAATAAAGATTGAATAGATAAATGAAAGATGCGTCGGTGGCCTAGGGAGACCGCGGGTTTGATCCCGGATCCCAGCCATGAACATTAAAAACTTATGTACATAATCCGACAAAACACACTTAGAGGCTTTTCCATCTAACCTCTACAGAAAATCTACCTCAACAGAACTAGCCACTCGTTAGGTATAGCCTCACAAATACGAGGGAGACTTGGTCTTCCGCTGCGTACCCTAAAACCGTAACACGGTTTCGGGAGCTGTAAGCCAACCCGTGAAGAAATAAAAAGGTAAATGAAAAAGGCTTAGGCAGTCATGGCGACTGCCGACAGAAGTAAAAACTGAAAACTATGAATAACAGTGGTTTTATGTTATAAGTAGGTATATAACGTATAATAACGCCATCTAGCGATAATTTCATATATAAGTGTATCTGTATCCGGAACGAAAATACGCTATAAAGTTTTATTTTATATTTTTTTCTGATAGTAGAAACTAATTCCGTATTTTTTTTTAATTTCTTTAGTTTGTTTATCATAGTCATAATTTTATTGGGCCAACATTGGTGCTATAGGTTCAATTTTATTAAAGAAAATAATAACGCAACTAAAAAAAATGATGGAAAATTAAAAAAAATACTGCGCTGGATGGGATTTGAACCTCGAGCAATGTGCATCCTGCGCTGCATCCCATACCTTTAGCCGCTAGACCACCGTCGATACGAAAATTGACAACTTCGTGTCAATAGCAACCGTTGCTAAGGCTTTTCTCTGCTATAATTTTCAGCAGTAAACAGAGACAAATTACTGAATTTCTGAAAAATTACTGAACCGATTTTCGTCATATAACTGTGAGATAATGTCAAGAAATTATTATATCCTTAAAAAAATAAGTCGTCAAAATCGGTACATATTTCATCGAGATATTACGAAAAATTGACTTAAGGGCAGTTTTTTCAAAATTTCTGAAAAACTAAAGAACCAATTTTTATGAGATAAAAATGGGACCAATCCGGAAGAATTATCTGTCGATTAAAAAAGAAACCATCAAAATCGGTTCACAACTGGCGGAGTAATCGATGTACATACATACAAAAAAAAAATACGGTCCGAATTGAGAACCTTCTCCTTCTTTTTTTTTCGAAGTCGGTTAAAAATATACAGAAATTGACCGTACTCCCCCTTACCTTCGAAACTACAGAGTCTAAAATAAAAAAAAAAAGGAATACAGAGCCTTTCCTTTAGGAAAATCTAAACGAAAATCTTGTCTTAAAGTTCTGAACGGAACGGAGTCGTACTCGCAACTCTTCAGCTTTATTATTAGTATTAGAACCAAATTTTTAACAGTAGGATATTTTCAAAAACCGCCGGACGAGAGTTTCTTGTTTTACTACGGAACCCTAAAAAGTACTTAGAACTGAGGGACGGTTTTTTCGCACATTCCATCGCACTCTAATGCTATGCAAGTATGAAACTTTTACAAAACAATTTATGCCTAGATTCAGAAAGAAAAGCGCGCAGTATTGCAATAAATCTCTAGTATAGCAATATAAGCAATATCTTGCATGTAAATGATGCTGACGCTTGCAACGTCTTGAAAGTTTCTCTGAAGCTAAGATAACTGGGTATCCAATATCCAATAACATTAAAGCGGTTGTTATTATTAAAGTAATTTGAAGCAAGGAGTTATATACGCGCGCAAACAAGTACATTATCAAAATTTAACGGCTTCGCCCGTTGAAACTTTAGAAATACGGTTTTATATCCGAAGAAAGGATTTCCGGCATAAAAAATAACTTCTATTATGTCATTTTCCGGCCCTCTAAGGCAGAGACAATCGAATGCCATTTGTTACGATCCTGACATACCTCTTTCGCTTCTTTTATATTCATGATACCTTTCAATCATGCTCGGCGATTGTGTGTACTTTTAATATTTCCATCGATCAATACATTTTTTATATGTTCAATAAAAGTACACCAAGGTCGTCCTCTGCCAGCATTTCCTTTCACTTCAGCCATATAAACCTTTTTAGTCAATTTATTTATTTATTTATTTATAAAAATCTTTCATACTTCATTCTTTCAACATGTCCAAACCAGCGTAAACTACATTTCTTCAATCTGAAAGAACGACAGATAAACAAACAAACAAATATACCTTACCATCGCATTTAAATAGGTCCTCATAAAACGATTGCTTTCTGATCAGTTCATTTAAACCTTCCTGTGAATCAATCGGGAAAAATCCGATTAGTGGTTTCAAAGAAAATCCGACACTTGTGATGTCTGTCTATCAGTGAGAACACTTGAACAGTGAAAATATTGAGAAAGGTCTATCTATCTATCATCACGCCTTTCATTCCAAGAGGGGTAGGCAGAGACAATCGAATGCCATTTGTTACGATCCTGACATCTATCTCTTTTGCTTCTTTTATATTCATCATACCTTTCATACATGCTCAGCGATTGTGTGTACTTTTAATATTTCCATCGATCAACATATTTTTTATATGTTCAATAAAAGTACATCTAGGTCGTTCTCTGCCAGCATTTCCTTTCACTTCTGCCATATAAACTTTTTTGTCAATCTTTCATCCTTCATTCTTTCAACGTGTCCAAACCAGCGTAAACTACTTTTCTTCATTTTAGTCACAACATCATCTTTTACACCGCATTCTCCTCTAATGACATCGTTCCGGATGCGGTCAATACGTTTTATATCACACATTCTACGTAAAGACCGCATTTCGACTGCATTTATTTTACTTTCATGTATCTTATTCCATACCCAAGTCTCGCTTCCATAAGTAAGTGATGGAACTAAAACTGCACTCTCCTTTCAATTTCCTTGTCTATCTTTCCACTTCTTGTAAACATACTATATAAATAAACAAATTCATTCACTTGCTTTAATTTACATCCTTTCACAGAAATGTTACACTCCGTCCTTTCATCATCCTTTTTAAATACTAATATTTGATTTCAAAATATTAATTTTCCATGAATTTCTTCTCGCATTCCTCATTGAAAAGTGCAACCAGGTTTTGCAGCTCTTGCTCCGAAGATACAATTAATACCGCATCATCTGCATATAAAAGACAGCAAAGTCTAGTAGGACCCATTTCTATCCCTAAGGAACATTGTTGTAATTTGGTCAAACAACTATCGAGATACAGATTGAACGGACAAGGTGACATTACACAGCCCTGTTTAACACCACAATGTATGTTAAACGGGGTCCACCCACTCTAACAGCGGCAGTACAGCCATCATATAATAATTATTGTACTGCCCCTATGAGTTTTTTATTCGCTGAGAAAGATTTGGTATAAATACTAAATTTTTAGCCTACTCAAACACGTCAAATGATGCCATGCCATAACTGATAAATCTAATTAGAAGCAAAGAAAAGTGCCTGCAAGATTAGTAAACTCTTTGGAGTGGCAACTCAACCTCTTTGGAGAATGTTCGCGTTTTAAAACTAAAATATGCAAATAACCTATAAAAGAGGGAGAGAAAAGAGGTGCGTCGGTGGCCAAGTGGTGAAGACGTCTGGTATTGTCTAGGCATACCACGGGTTCTATCCCGAAACCCGGCCATGTTACCAATGATTTTTTTTTTATTAAAAACGTATGTATAAAATCTAAATGTACCTTAATAGAACTGGCCACTCGTTAGGTATAGCCTCACAAATACCATCGGCTAAACGATGGAGACTTGGTCTTCAGCTGGGTATCCTGGGACCGTAACACGGTGTCGGAAAAAAACCTCTTTGGAGAGTATTCTTCTTGAAATGAAACCTCTTCTTGGAAAATGTATCGAAATAATAAAAAATATAGATAGGTATTAGCCAACCAACAAATAGATAATGTAAAAAGATACACGTAAAACATGAAAATGTAATAAATGTAATCTATTAAACGATTCACTATATTAGAAAACTCGCCCTCAGCACTTCTTGGCGAGTCTATTACAGAAATTGAATATATCCGGATTTTCTTTTCATTTTCCTCGTATAAAAATCCACACACAGAATTGGAGTCACGTACGTTTGATATGGCGAGAAGGCAGGCGCGGTCGAGACTGCAACCTCAAATTGTTGAAGCACTTTCTTTACTTAGGATAGCTTACTTCAAAGCTTTTGTGAGTGGCTTCAAATTTATATTATGTATGAAGAGGCCTGCAGCTTCGAATATATTTTTCATTAAAATAATTACTAGCTTTTTGTTTGCTGTGTCACCCTCATCACCCAACATTTTCTACTCATTAAGTTATCGTTATACATACTAGTACTATAAGATAAGTAATATTCATTAAACCACCCAAGAAGGGAACAAAGAAATTTCAAAAATAACTTTTATTTGAACTCGTTTTTTAAACGACTTCGAAAAAAAAGAGGAGGTTGTCAATTCAACTGTATTTTTTTGTATGTATGTTACGCGATTACTCCGCCAATTGTGAACCAATTTTGATGGTTTCTTTTTTAATCGACAGATAATTTTTTCGGCGTTTTGGTAAAATTCAGAAATTTTGACAAACTGATTTTTCAGCCAATTTCAGTCAACTTGATGAAATATACGCCGATTTCCATGATTTATTTTTGTAATGATATTATATTGTAATATTATTAACAGCAAAATCACTTAGAAGGAAAAAATAAATTAACTTTAATTAAATATTTCGCTTCGCCGTTAAATTTTGCAATTGCGATTGCGGGTTGTGCCAAATTAGAAACTACCTAGCTCTAAATTTCACATAATCTAGATACAATTAATTACAAACAAATCTTCCTTAGAATCTATTTTAATTTTGTAGCCTAATTTGGCACCAACCGACTTCAAATTCAACGGTGAAACCAGGGTGAAACGAAATATTTAATTATATCTTGCTTTTCAATGAACAATGTTTGAAGTCGCTAACCTTTTAAAAAAGTCAATTTTGTTTGATTTCCCAAAACTTATGATTTTGTTTATACTCTTGTTCTGGTTCAATTTGTTATTTTATTAATGTCATAAAACTAAATTAATTAATTGGGCAAATACCAAGGCAATTTAATAGAAATGACCTTGTGGACCTTGTTACCACTTTCTCTGGCCTCTGGTCACACAGCAACATGTTTTGGATGTTAGTTACGACCTACTCAAGCGTCATTATTGCGACCTATACTCGCTCAAAGAGAATGTCAAATAGTATGAAATTCTGATAGAATTTCACAACAATTCTCGTAACAGTGAGATATTTACTAGCTGCTACCTACGACTTTGCCTAAGTTATTTCATAATAGCTCTAATTTAACAGGATACAGTTTTCATCCTCACACCGTCGACACGTTCTCCATACGAACGCAAAAATTCAGTGACTCGTTCCTGTGTCGTACAGCCAAAAAGTGGAATGAACTTCCGGCGTCGGTCTTTCCTCCTTTCTGCAACCTTGGGTCCTTTAAGCGAAGCGTGAAAAAGCATCTCTACGGGCCCGGCATAGTGGGCGCGACTGGCGGACTGTATTACGATCTGCCAGTCGCGCGCATTTATGGATCAGCCACCTATGCTTAACAATCAGGCGGTGGCAAGGTCACATGTCGTCTTCTCTATAAAAAAAATTGCTTTTATAGAGCAATGGCTAGAAATAACGTTGCATCTGCAGGTTCGGGTCAAGAACTCGTGTTTTTTAACAGGCGCAGCATCCACATCTTCACGACCTTTATACCTTGAGGTGTGGCCAGAGACACCAGTAACATTGTCCAAGTTTTGCCAGTTGTCCATATTGAACATAATTTGCCTTTTAAAAAATGTGTACCGACTTCAAAAGTTATGCACTGAAAATACTGCTGTGGATGGGATTTGAACCATTTGCATCCTGAGCTGCACCATACCATACCTTTAGCCGTTAGACCACCGTCGATACAAAAATTGACAACTTCGTGTCAATAGCAACCGTTGCTAAGGCTTTTCTCTGATACATAATTTTCAGCCGTAAACAGAGACAAATTACTGAATTTCTGAAAAACTACTAAACCGATTTTCGTCATTATGTCTGTAAGATAAAATTATTATATCCTTAAAAAAATAAGTCGTCAAAATGGGTAAATATTTCATTATCATATTAAGAAAAATGTACTTATAAAGTCAGTTTTTTCAAAATTTCTAAAAAACTACTGAACAAATTTCCATATCGGTCCAGGCGTCTTCGAGTAATCGGGGAACATACATAAAAAAAAAAGATTCCGACGAATTGAGAACCTCCTCCTTCTGTTTTGAAGTTCGGTTAAAAACAGGTAGCAAGCACTCAATACTTAGATGTGTTCTTATATGTTCTTTTATAAGAAGTGCGGACGCCCCTTTACGTGTCCTCCGAAGCATATAAATTATATAGATATGATATATTTATTGCCTGCGGGATTAATATATTATGGACGTGGATAGCATCTAGTCTATATATAAATAAAAATTTAATGCTATTCG
The DNA here is from genome assembly GCA_963924495.1 of Nemapogon koenigi. Lineage (NCBI taxonomy): Eukaryota > Metazoa > Arthropoda > Insecta > Lepidoptera > Tineidae > Nemapogon > Nemapogon koenigi. The sequence continues at coordinate 5,736,742 of OZ004649.1, read as the reverse complement.
TCTGTAAGCGCATCAGCACTTGAGAACGGCTGGACCTGTGCTTTTTTCTATGGTATTTTTGTATGATCTCAAGATTATGGTCTTAGGAGATGGAAAGTTAATATGAGCTCCATGGGCGAAGCCTAAGCGGAAAGCTAGTTAATAATATAAATCAATAATTATATTTGCTAGAGATTCAAAGGGGCCAACTTCTGTATATTATATTAGTATATCCAGGTCTTAAGTATGAACGGTGTGAACTTTCACCTCATTATTAAAGGTAACTTAATCCTACCTTAGAGAACTTACTACTCGTCTCCATTTTAAGTGGCACTAACTAATAAGTCCAGAACTTTATGAACTTCTAAAAACACCCAGGGTTCCGTAAAATAAATAATGAATAATATGTTTATTTCTTCGATTTCTTTATTACCCAAATCTATTCTAATTTTTCGCAAATTTTTGGGAATCTTTTATATTTAAACTATATAATCAAAGAGGCCCGATTTGACAGTTCTCACAAGGGATACCATACATAAACATTATTTTCAGTGATTATACGTCATATAAAAAAATGTATTGATCAATGTAGATATTAAAAGTACACACAATCGCCGAGCATGTATGAAAGGTATTATGAATATAAAAGAAGCGAAAGAGGTATGCCAGGATCGTAGCAAATGGCATTCGATTGTCTCTGCTTTTAGTTAGAGAGATGGAGACAGAAAGTGGTTGTAAGCACTTGCCGGCAGAAAACCTCTTTTTCGTGTAGTCTAAGCCCCCCTCTACAAATTCTTGTAGCCAGCGCTTGTCGGTACGCCGCTGAGCCGATTTAGAAGAAAAAAAAATTAAAAAAATCTCTCCTGCCAGCTGGTAGAGGTTTTTTTTATTTTTTTTTCTATAAATCGGCTCAGCGGCGTACCGACAAGCGTTGGACCCCTGCTCGCCTACAAGAATTTGTAGAAGGGGGCTTAGACTACACGAAAAAGAGGTTTACTGCCAGTGCTTACAACACAATGACGTATAGTATATCATTGTTACAACCACTTTCTGTCTCCATCTCTCTACCTATTTGGGATAAAAGGCGTGATGATAGATAGGTGGATGTTGTGACTAAAATGAAGAAAAGTTGTTCACGCTGGTTTAGACACGTTGAAAGAATGAAGGATGAAAGATTGACTAAAAAGGTATGGGGAATAGTTTGTCCCAGAAAAATTATGGATATAGGAGCTAAATATATTAAAATAATTGGAGTCGCATAGTCGGTTAAAAATACGCGAAAATTTGAGGAATTTCAGGGCTTCATGAAACTTATGTGTCAGTTACACACACAATTTTATGTCGTTTATATAATGATTAATATATCAATCTTTAATATAGCTGCAGCAATTAGTATGGGACAAACGTTATGAGGGGAGTCCGCCGTATACGGTCCACCGAAATTGACCACAGATTCGTCCAATTCCTATACCGCCTAGATCTTATGGCGGCCAGGATTGGAAATTTTCGGCCTGTGTGGCCTACTAAACCAGTTTTTAGAAGTAAAAATATTGGTAGCTCAAATGCGAAAAATGGAAAAGTTTTACTCGATCGAAGAAAAAACACTCCCAAAAAAATCGTTTTAATTTATTGTAAACATTGATCCATCATCACAAAGTATTTTTTTTTTCATTTAACTTAAAAATAAAGTTACTAAAAATATTCGTAGACACGAATTTCTGAGAAATTTCTTCTTGAATACTTATTTCGCTATTCTTTGTTAACTAAATTTAAATATAAACTTGTTATCATATTAATGAAATTTAAAAATTAAAGAAAACGCTTTTGATAAACGTATAGATAAATATACATTTTCTTATGAAATAAACTTCCTAATAGAAAGAAAATAAATAAACAATAATATTTTTTATATAGTCTATTTATCCCAAAAGACCCTAAGAGACAATCGAATTGCATTTGTTACGATCCTGACATACTTCTTTCGCTTCTTTTATATTCATCATCCTTTCATACATGCTCGGCGATTGTGTGTACTTTTAATATTGCCTTCGATTATACATTTTTTATATGTTCAATAAAAGTACACCTACCATTGTTACCATGTTAACCTTTTTAGTCAATCTTTCATCCTTTATTCTTTCAATCCAATCTAACAAGAGCCCAATTTTAATATAATTTTATCTCGACAATTGTCTCTGATGCATTCAGAGATAGGTCCCGATAGGTGCTATAAAAATAGATTTAGATTTACAAAGCCTCTTGTGTTAGACCAATGTCTCCATGCCAGCCTCACGAAGGACCGGGCATTTTGTTCGTGTGTTTAGAATCAAATAATAATATTAATAATATATTTTTAAAGACCTGTCTAATAACACCATACACGTTGGGGTGCAGGAAAAATCCTAGGATAAAAAATACCAGCGGGTATCCTAGATTCGGGCCAAAGCAATTTAAGCAATATTTGTGTTTGTGTATTTAAACCTAGCAACGTGGTAAACAAAGTCAAGTGCACACTTCAATTTATATTTTTTCATAGCGATTGTAACATGAGAAGTCTGCAGTGGAAATCCGCTTTACGAGTACCAATGAGTTATCGCGCCTCGCAAGCCTTTGACACTCGAAACCGCTGCCCTATGTTCACACTATAAATTATATTTGTACAAAATGTTCGTTGCAATAGCTCTTTCGATGCTTTCAATTCGGAATGGGGGTGAAACTTGTATAAGAATCAGTAAAGCGTACTGACAGCCTTGTTGGCGGCATCGAAACACATTTTTCAAATAAAACACAATTCTGCAGTGTAAAGTTTTCATTTAGCAATTCTGTTAGTTGTAAAGGAAATGTCCGCTTTCATTTTTTTTACACAAAAAGGGTCTCCCCCTTTTAGGTAATGGTATTTGTGAGGCTATACCTAATGAGTGGCCTTCTGTTGAGGTATATTTAGATGGAAATGCCTCTAAGTGCGGTTTGTCGGATGTTCGGTTATTTTTACTTGACTACGGTAGAAATGAAGAGTTATACTGGGTATGTGAGATAGTTTGTTACATCGGAGTATTGAACAGCCAGACAGTCATACAGATCACATTTTGACAAAATTAAATGAGGTGTCTTTGGGTTCGTCTGAGACAACGCCACGCCACAAAATGTAAAAGGCTATGATGATGCGGATGGTGTGAGGTTTTGCGTTGAAAGCTAAGATCGCAACAAAGAAACAAAACCTTCCTATTTATATTTTCTAGTATTTAGTCCCCCTACGAATAGATGTGCAGAAATTATTACAGAAAATAATTTTAGACTTTTATTAAAAATAGAGAAACGTAACCCTCTTTTTGCAGTCGGGAATAGTATACTGCAAAAGTAGAATGGAAGGTTTCCTGTTACAGAAATAAACTTAATACTCGTACCTGTTTAAAACATGTTAGAAGGCTACAAAAGGATACAAAGATAACTTTAATAATTTCTCTTCTATTCCCTGTTTCATCATTAGAACAGATAATAAGACTATTAAGGCTCGTAGATATTATTGTTTGGTTTAACCATAATTACTGCTCCGCTCTTTTGAATAGCTAATAAATATATTCAAAATATAATAAAATCTAAGTCTCCTTGATCTCTTTCAATTGCCGTAAAGAACGTCTAAATCGGTTGATTACTTTTTAAGTTATTGCGTGACAAACATTTAACATGTCGACAAGTTTCAGGGTGCAGCCCACCACTGTTATTTCTAATATTTGGCCCGGCTAATGAAAAGATTGGCCTCTAGTCCTTAAAATAAGAGTACCTAATGTATATAAAATGGCGAGAATTGATCGCATACAGTATATTGTTATCTATCGTGTGTAGATATTGTGTAGTAAACTAATTGGATTCTATTTACTTAAATAATAAGAACAAAGGAAATTATTTTCACGAAAACAGACACGTGTTTAAATTAGCGAGAACTAATCACATACAGTGTTGTATGGAATAGCATTTCTAGTCCCTGTCTGTGAAGTTCCATCGTCTCACAATAATACTGTGTGTAGAAAACAATGTATTCTATTTAAATTAATAGAATAAAGGAAATGATGCTCATACAATCGTTTAGTCCTTTGTAGGTGAGAATGCAAAATAGTTCGTGTGCATTTCAATTTCCTGTGTGTGATACATTTTGTTGACGTTGACAAAATATCAATTGTGCTGGGTTCGGTTCTTAGTATAATTTACTTCAGATACTCTTGTCTGTCTGTATCCTTTTCACGCAAAATTTTTGCGATTTTGACTTTATTTTTTTTTATACAAATCAGATATTGCATTCAAAACTGAGTTGTTAGATTTTGCTTATCCCGGTTGCATATGCCATTTTAAAGAGCTCAAGCTATGTTTGTGCAAATATATAACATATCCGTAACAAACAAACCCTTTTCATATAAATATCTAAATGAAAATTAACACTATTGGTAAGTTCATCACTTGAGAACGGCTGGACAGATTTGGTGATTTATTTTTAAATGTTGTGATAAGTTTTTAAATATGTAGTCTGAATAAGGTTTTTACATAACGAAAAATTGGAAAAGTTGCCCTGAAAATTGGAAACTAAAAGTGCTTTTTACCCGACTTCAAAAAAAGGAGGAGGTTCACAATTCGTCGGAATCTTTTATTTTTTAGGTATTGTTCCCCGATTACATGCGTCGTCTTGCCTGGACCGATTTGGAAAGTTTTTTTTGTTTGAAAGGTTATGGGATCCTGGAGAAATCAAGAACTCTTAAAATTTTATAGACACACTTGAAGCGATTTGGGTATTTATTTCTATGCGATTTTTACTTACTTAAGATCATAATATGGGATGAAAGTTAATACGGGCTCCACGGGGTAAGCCGGGCGAATTTATAATATTAGTACAATTTTGTCATTGTATTGTGACAATGGCTACATGCCCTAACATGGCATGAAGGCTTTTAGTCGCGTGACTAGTGACATGCCATGACGTATGACATGAGCTATCACTCCCAAGCAGGCACGAATTAATCTTTTATTTGAACTGTAAACTGGAAATGTAGCCTTTACATTATTTGCAGTATAGCACAAGTAGAAGTTTACAAGGTAAACTGGTGGGCTTAATTGTAATAAAATTAAAGTGAAAAATAAATAAATTATTAAGAGTCCTATATCCATAATTTGTATAGGGATAAACTATTCCCAATATATCTGTAAATAATCCCCATGTGCCACTGTAATTAAGCATATAGTTACTTATTCAATTCAATATATCTAAGTCAAAAAACAATTTCAATTAAACTTTGCCCCTGTTTTCTCTTTCATAATCTATCATAAATCTCTTAATTTTTTAAAGCCTTGGTATACCATTTACTCTTTAATTATATACATCGCGTTTTTTGTGGCTTATAGAAAATTCAAAATAAAAATTATTTTATGATTTTTTTTAACTGTTCAAAAATTTAAGAGCTTTATGAAAGAGAAAACGGGGGCAAAGTTTAACCACACATATTTCCTATTTAATAAAAACCATTGAAAAAATAACAGATATTTCACTTAGATATAATGAATAAGTATCTATATGCTAAGTTACAGTGACATAGATATTTACAGAGAAATTGGGAATAGTTTAATCCAGAAAAAATATGGATATAGGAGCCTTAATTCCAATATGTAGTAGATATATAATTTTTTTTTTTATGGCAATCGAGATATATAATTACTTATACCTTTTAGAATATCCGTCTGTATGCTTGCATGTCTAGTGGGGTTAACATCTTCTTTTATTGTGGCTCCATCAATGTTAATCGATGATTTGTCAATGTCAAGTAGTATAGCCGTTATAGTATCAACATGCCGATTAATCGGTAGCTAAGATGATCCCGCTGACTGTGATATGTCTTATTAATCACAACTATCACAGCGCAATTGATATCGTTTCGTCTTGATTCGATCGATTTAGTGATGTCAAACGTCGAAGAGCTGTCAAACAAAGTGTCAAAGAATGGTTTGACGAACTATTAGAAAATATTTCTAAAATAAAATAAAACAGAATATTAGCCGAGCATGTATGAAAGGTATGATGAATATAAAAGAAGCGATACAAATTCGATTCTCTTGCTACCCCTTTTCGGAGACTAGGCTAATATAATATTAGGCTTGATAATAGATAGACTTACACTTACTTGTACTTTCCGAATTGGCTTCGCCCGTAATATTTTTGAAATGTGACAAAAAATGTATCACGAAGAATTACCTATTTGATTATCATGACTATTCAAACTATCTCTGTGCAAAAAATCACGACGATCCGTTGCTCTGTATTGACGTGAAAGAAGGACAAACAAACAACAAACAAACATATATGCATTTATAAAATTAGTTAGCAGAGAAATAGAATTATTTTATGATAGAGAAGAAATGTAAAATTTCGTAAAAGTTTGTGATCATCAAAGGCATTTTCTTGAGCGTTATCAGAGTACACAGTGAAAATGAGCAATAAACGGTCTCGTCGAGTGAACCTTAAGTTAGCATCATTACAGCAAAGCGAAAAATCCTTTTTACGCAAAATTGAGTAATCGAGTCTCCGCGGGGCGTTCATTATGTTTTATGTTCGTCAGGTATATGTGCTAAAGAAATGTAAATAGTGGCAAAAATTCTCAATTTTGAACCGACTTCAAAAAAAATGGTGGAGGTTTTCAATTGGGTTGTATTTTTTAAAATTTTTGTTAACTCAGAGCTCATTTATAAACCGATTTGGATGGCCCCATTTTTCTTTTGGTGAAAATTGGTTAAGTAGTTATTCCGAACCTTTGAAAAAGCTGATTTTAAAGCAATTTTGTCGTAACTCGATGAAATCTATGCAGATAGCGATGATTTATTTGATATTATTATATTATGTTATTAGGTACTTAACAGAAAAATCATTTAAAATGGAAAAACAAATAACTTTTTAAAAAGTATACCGATTTCAGACGGTTATTGCCAAATTAAAAATTAGGTACCCTAGCTGTCTATTTTAATCCTAATCTATTTTAATTTTGTAGCCTAATTTGGCACCAACCGACTTCAAATTTATTTATTTTTATTATTGAATGTTTAAAGTCGGTATACCTAAAACAAAGTTAATTTATATTTATTAGAAAGTGATTTTTTTCAACTCAAAATGCCTCAAGGTATCTTTATGTTCTTAAAATAATCATTCATTCATCATCCTAACTACTATTGTAAATGTAAAAGTGTGTTTGCTTGTTTTTTTGTCCTTCTTTCTTGTCAGCACAGATACGCGTGTGATTTTTCGCACAGAGATAGTTGAAATTTCAATGGGCGAAGCCTGAGCGTAAAGCTAGTTTTACTCCATATGTTTTACCTATAAACGAACTTGATACCAACTAATATTGCATGGCAAAATTCAAATCGAATATTTGATCTTATTCACAACACGTTTTATGTTTTCTTAGTAAGCAAGTATCTTTATATTGAGTATAGAAATAGAAAAAAAACCGCACATTTACGACATCTATATTTTGCGGTATGGCTAGGAACTCTAGTGACAATACTCACATACAAAATAATGCAGGTTTGTATTATTTCTTCTTTCAAAATGATCTACTCAATGACGTCAAACCTAACCATAGTAGTTTAGACACTGGCCAAATAGAATTAGGAATATCGTGTTAAGCGGTCCAGTTTCACGTGAGAGGCCCCCGTGACAGGTGACGTCACGTGAAGTCCGTTCGTCCCCAAATTAAGGCTGTTAATCATTCTGCAGAGAGACTTTGGAATTCTAAATTGATTTCATTAGCAAATTTTAACTCGGTTTTTAATATGCACCTAGAAATATTTATTTATAGGCTTTTCCATTTAAATATACCTTAACAGAACTGCAATGGCCACTCGTTATGTGTAGCCTCACAAGTACCATCGTCTAAACGTGGGAGACTTGTTCTTCCGCTCGGTAACCTGGGATCGAAAATACGAGTTTGGGAGCCGTAAGGCAACCAGTGAACCAATATTTAGGTGCCTTGTGTTTTGTGATTCGGTTTTTGTCGGAAATACGAAGTATGGCGAAGATTTCTATGCGCTTTATTACTTTGGTCGTTCGATTTGGTACTTTTCCCACAAATTAGGTATAAGTATTATATTATAATATTGCATCGAACTCAAAGCAGTAATTTTCCTCTGAGCGGTCGGAAATTGCGATCAATTTTCTCAAAGTTAGTGTATGTGAGGCATTTCAACATCGTCATAATAATAAAAGTTGTTCACTGTGCTCAGCTTTGAGAACTTGGAGGTTTAACAAAAAGGGACGGGACGAGTTGGAATACGACTTTCTGGGAGGAATTTATAAAAAAAAACCGGCCAAGTGCGAGTCGGACTCGCGCACTAAGGGTTCCGTACCATTATCTATAAAAACGGCAAAAAAAAATAATCAAGATTGTTGTATGGGAGCCCCCTTAAATATCTATTTTATTCTATGTTTTAGTATTTGTTGTTATAGCGGCAACACAAATACATTATCTGTGAAAATTTCAACTGTCTTACTGTCACGGTTCATGAGATAGCCTGGTGACAGACGGACAGACAGACAGACGGACGGACAGCGGAGTCTTTGTAATAGGGTTTCCGTTGTTACAACAAGCGTAAGAAGTGAGACATCACTTTATTTTATCACTCTTTTATGAAATTTTATTTTAAAAATTGTTCAACAATGTAGTAGATCAAAAGTTAAGCAACTCAAATTATTTTTTGATATGTAACATCTTTCCCCTCGCTTTTCTGCAATATGTGGGACGGAATTTTTTATTAATATAATAATATAAAATTTTAATAATATAATTAATTAAATTAAAATAAAATTAATATTTAAGGGGGGCTCCCATACAACAAACATTTTTTTTTTTTTTTTTTTTTTTTTTTGCCGTTTTTATAGATAATGGTACGGAACCCTTCGTGTGCGAGTCCGACTCGCACCTGGCCGATTTTTTTTAAATGTAAATGTCTGTAAAATAACATGCCTACTAAAATTTTTAGTTGAAATTAGACAATATTTAGGGGTAGCAAAAAGGGGTTCTTCGTTTATATGGAATCGGGCGCACGAGCTGCGCGGTACACAACCTTCTTAAGGTTCTACCTGAACTATAGAGACATGCATAAACAAGTGTGCGATATCTGCAGCGAGACTAATCTTAGTACTTACTTAACTGGGTATATCTAGACGTAATTTTCAATCCTAAAATCCCGAGTTTAACTTCGTTGCGATGGGTACAGTAGCGACAATTTTATTGAAATTGAATTGTGTTATATAAGTTGCCTCAATAGCTACTCGATTTAAATAACATTGTCACTAACGTCAACTCAACAAAATTAAATTCAGGATTTTAGGATTTAAATTAAAATTCAAGTCAATAATAAGCTACCAGTTCATATTATTATTATACTCTAACAGCTCCCTTTTTACCGTTTTTGGTACTTAAAAAAATTAATAACGTTCTGTAATATAAAAAAGGAATTTTCCTGAAAAATATGAGAGCGTTTCATTGTATACTTCGTAAACAGGTGTAAAGTCCTTTCATGTCCTTTATCAACAGGGTCTTCGTCATCTCGAGGAGTTTTCAATGTTTGCAATTCCCTAAAAAAGGGCCAATGGAAACCCTTAACAATATTAGCGTTGTACAATCTGGATCTGAGATACGAGCTTTGTTGATTCTGACAGCACCTTCTTTCGAATAAACATAAAGAGCGATAGCATGACGATGTCTTTTATATATTTATTTTACACAAGCTTCTGTCCGCGGGTTCACCCGCGTGGAAATAGATCCAAAAAGAAATAATCCCGTGGCTGTAATTTGCTAATCCCCCGCCCGCTTTCGCGGTATAAAAAGTAGTATATTATGTCATTCTCTGATCCCTAAACTACCACTATGCAAAAAAACATGTCAATCACGTGAAAAACAAAAACAAATCTATACCACGGGAACCATACAGTAACATCCATACATCCATACAAACTTTCGCGTATATAATATTAGTGATATCTTCACATTTTAAATCACAAATTCTTACTAACTTTAAGTTGCATAATTATCCAAATTACTTAATTAGTTGAAAATGTAGGGGCATCGGTGGTCGAGTGGGCAAAACGTCGGCTCACAACTGAGAAGTCGCGGGTTCGATCCCCACATCCGACCCATGTATCAATGTGTTTTTATAATAAAAAAAATCTATGTACATTATCCGACATACCGTACAAAGAAGCTTTTCCATCTACATACCTCAACAGAGCTGGCCACTCGTTAGGTATAGCCTCAAAAAAAAAATCTTCGGCTAAGTGAGGAAGACTTTGTCTTCAGCTGGGTACCTTGTAGGGCCGGCTAGCTGTAAAGGCAACCCGTGTAGATTTTTTTATATATCTATAATAGCTTTTCGCCCCGGCTTTGCCTGTGAAAAAATTATAAATATGACAAGAATTATCACGAAGGATTTCCGGGATAAAAATTAGCCATTGAACTTTCCAGCCCTCCAACTATCTCTGTGCAAAAAATCACGTTGACATGACAGAAGGACTAACACATTTTCACATTTATAATATTTAGTTAGGATCCTTACAAACAATATGAGGTCTATTCGCCAGAAAACTTCGCACTGTTAGTACAAGTGATCTCCAACAGATCCACAGAATCTACAAAATACATAAATTAGTCTAATCAAAAAAAACACTTAATTTTAATTTGTTTGATTATTTTTAACAGAGCCTAGCCACTTGTTAGCTATAGCCTCAAAAAATCTTCGGCTAAGTGAGGAATACGTTGTCTTCCACTGGGTACCCTGGGGCCAGCAACGGTTCCCGGGAGCTGTAAGACAACTCGTGAAGATTTATTTTTGTATTTTTCGTCATTAATCTAATCAAACATTAATTTTGATGAAGTATTAAGGGAGATTATGAGAAATACCCTTGAGAAATAATATATAGAGATAGTACTAGGTTATTATAGTGTAGAGGTAAAATATTTTTCATAGATTCAGTGTTCGTTAATAACTTTTTTGATTGGAATATTGGTGCGGGAAGTTTTATTTTATTTTAATAACAAAATCCCTAAAATTGTACAAGAACGATATTCAACGTGTTTGTTTGAGAGGTGGTAAAATAAGTTAATTTGTATTGCCCTCAAAACAAATAAAAAGTGTGAATAAATATAATTTATTTTATAAAAAACGTCGTTTCGTTACAGAGTTTCTGTGGCCACATTCCGGCTCCATCATCAGGACCCTGGACATTATTTAGGACGAAAATACTTGTGAAGACAAATCAAACGAGCCCAGACTCGATGGGGTTACATCGTTTCCATTACAGAGTTCCTGTCGCCAACTTCCGGCTCCATCATCAGGACCCTGCACATCATTTAGGACCAGAGTACTTGTGAAGACAAATCATACGAGCTCAATCTCGATGGGGTTACGTCGTTTTAGTACAGAGTTCCTGTCGCCAACTTCCGGCTCTATCATCAGGACCCTGGACATCATTTGGGACAGCACTTGTGAAGACACTTGATGGGATTACGTCGTTTCGTTACAGAGTTCCACTATCCACCTCCTCACTCCTGGCTCCATCATCGGATCGGATCGATAGTACCAAATTATTGTATTGTTATCTGATTTACATAATACACTTGCAAGTTTTTTTTAATAAACGTAATATTGTCCACATTTTGCAAGTTGGAACAAGTGGCAAGTATGTTGAGATTTACATGCCGTAGTCATAGAACTGGCTCAACCGACAATCGATCTAAAATAATAATCATCAAGTCAATTTCTCCTACTTAGGAAGCACATACAAGTTCCTCTGTTTGTGGTTATTTTAATAAATTTAATGATAGCTGTAGATAGAGTTGCTAGCTGTGCTGAAAAAAAAACCGGACTGGCAAACCGCTGTAGACCGCAAAGTGTTAAATGTAGATTTCGTTACTACTGTTTCTGACCATCTAAACATCAGATTATTCGCGTGTCTTAAAATTTGATTGTTGCCAGTATGTTCTTGATATTTATGTCGAAAAATCAAGTGCATTATAAAATTTCCGCATATAGCAGTACTACTTGAGTTTCAGTATAAAAGTGGCTGAATATACTTATTTCGGCACCCGCTCTGTTTATTTGCTGCTCATCTTATTTTATTTGAGTGAAGGAAAACCGAGAAAAGAATCTTATTCTCGTGTATCAAGATTTTATACAAACTAGGTCAAGTAGGTTGACGGAAATTATAAAATTGTTGACATTTGTATACATTTTGATAGATACTAGCAGTTGGGAAGATTCAGCCAGATGGGAAGACTAAAATGTCTGGGAAAAATTTCAAAACGTCGGGATTTTGGGATTTTAACTTTTCCGAGCGCGTTCAGTTCAATCGAGGTGAGAGAAGTGATTTTGAAACCGCGCGGTAATTTTAAATATCTGTTTGTCAGTGGTTTACAAGAATTTTTTTTTACAAGAAAAAAGAGTTTTATTTTCTGGGAGTCTTGACATCAAATTTCGGGACAATCCAGACAAATCCCGACCATCTGCCAACCCTAGATACGAAAGATACCAAAGATCAAAGTAAGTTTTGCTTTATCCTGATTGTTAGTTACTTTTAACATTGGAAATGTTTTTCGATCGCTTCTGAAACGTGTACTTTTTGAAAAAAATTAAAAGGGCTCTAAAACGGTCATTTTTTAGGGTAGGTACTTGGAGTACCGTACATCTAATCGTATTTATAATATTTTTATAAATTCTACATTACGTGTTCAGAAAGTTTATCTCACGGCATGTTTTTCGAAATAATAATATTTTTGGAGTTATAACGATTTTAAGATCAAAATTAAAAAAAGCCATATCTCGAAAGCCACTTACCCTAGTCGTGTTTTTATGAAAATAAAAGGTCTCGATGAGATGTTAGTTCCCAAATTCACTAATCTAGACAATTAAATAGGTACATACCTACGATCATCAGTACAAACATAGATAATATTGAATAGATCTTTATTTGTATCCTAAATTGGCACCAACCGTCTTCAAATTCTACGACGAAATATTAATTATTTCTTACTTTTCAGTGCACAATTTCTGAAATTATTGCACCTTTTTTAAAAAGGTTTATAGCATATAGATAGAGTGAGAATATTCCATAATAATAACTAAAAATATACGTACTTTTAACTGTTAGAGTTCTGTGAGCATAGGTTAGTGTTTTCACAAGGTAGTAAGCATATTAACATATGCACATAATTTGCAATATTAGAGCAGTAAGTGTGCCGCTCGCTCCGTAATATAGAGCAATAAATAACAACTAACTGGTTGGGTGTATATTGCACACGAAATGCCATGAGGGTACGCAAATTAGAACAAACTGTGAGAAATTACCAACAATGGCTACCACATCTAGTTACATCTCGAACTATAAATTGGATATAAACAATTTTCAACAATAAATAAAAGTTAAATGCTGTTCGTTCGTAAGTGCATCACTTGAGACCGGATGGTCCGATTTGACAATTTTTTTAATGTTTGTTAATGTAAGGTTTTTAGGGAAAAAAAATTGCAAAAATTGCCTGAAAAATTGGAAATATCGGGAAAAACTAAAAGTGCTTTTTTTCTATATGAATTTTATTTTAAATAGATAGATTAGATAGATAGATAGATAGATAGATTTTAGATAGAGGTGAAAGTTAATATTGGCTCCACGAGCGAAGCCGGGCGGAAAGTTAGTATTAAATAATAATAATAAAGAGAGAGTGTGAGTTGTTTGTTTGAAATAACTGACATGAGAAAATGTGTAATGGAGGTTGTTTTATATGTTTTAATTTTCTACAAGAATATGTGCTTTATTCGAGTTCTCGTGCTTCAGAGGGCACGTAAAGCTGGCGTCCGCACTTCTACTAAGTATAAAGGTGGTGAAGGTGCAGGGTTTGTTGTTTTTACATTTCAAAAACCACAGGCGTACCGGGGCAGAAAGCTATCATATTATAAATTGTCCTTACAATCTTGAAATATCTCAGATGCAAGTAGTTATAGTTTTTTATCTACACATCTCCCGATACCGTGTTATCGGTCCCAGAGGGTACCCAAGTGTCCCTCTTTTAGCCAAGGGTATTTTGTGAGGTTAAACCTAGCGATTGCCCAGAGGTATATTTAGATGGAAAAGCCTCTAAGTGTGGTTTGTCGGATTATATACATAAGTTTTTAATTAAAAAACCCATTGGTACTTGTCCGGGATCGAACCGCGATCCGCCCAGCCGACTGTGTGAAAATAATTTGTAGTTATCTAATGTCACAGATGTATTTAAAAAACGATAAATAACTCAATAAAGTTTCAACTTTATACATCGAATAAAAAGTTAGAGCAAACAAAATATCAGGGCGATCAAACTTTTCCAATACCATTAAAAGTTTGAGAAAAAGCGATACGCGATGCGCTCGCAATGACGGCCGGCCTACATTAGCGTATGAATTACAAATATTGAAAGTATTTGAAGTCAAATAACCTAAGTTTTAGATGAGGACCGTGTATTTCGTTTGATAGATATACAGAAGTGACTTCTATACTGCCTGATGTAAAGAAGATGTTCTCTTACATATTTTAATATTATTATTAGACATCGCAGTCCACTGAGGATAATATGAGGTTAAGGTACTTTAAAAGGGCACAGAAAATAAGGAGTTATCTAGATCGTCGCAAGCTTACTTGGAACCTGACACTCTTTTGGCTCGAAACTTTGATATTTCAGATATTTATTACGCTGTTACTGATCCATACCCATTGGTCATCTAATGGCGCGCCTAAGACTGACTAGAATGCCGTTACGAAAAACGGCGTCATGCCTCCTCTACCTCGTTGTTCTCTATTCCCCTCTCCGCCGCCACTTTTTACTGCCTTGTAATCAATTCCGATGTTTGACATCTGACGCGCAGGCTGGGCATTCCGTCACGGCCACATTTTTTTAATGAATCTAACCCCTGGTTTGTTGACGGAACTTCGATTTTTCCAGCCTTGAGTCCATTGCTCGAGGAAATTTGGTGATGACCGGCTGCATAGTGCGCGTGCCTTTTCGCGCGGTCAGTTAGAGTGGGGGGCCTGTGGGGTTAGTGTTGGACATTCTCGGGCCGGGAATTTCTTGGCTGGCCGTTGATTTTCGAATCGAAACAAAAAATGTCGCGGTCCTGTGCTAACCCACTGGTCGTTCTTCACTCTGCAGCTGACTCGATAAGGTGAAATTGATAGAGCTTTCAAGCGCGTCATTTTCAAGCTGGCTGAAGCAGGATCTTGTTGCACTTCTCAGCGCAGTTCATCGTTGAAAAAGACATAAAAAACAGACAAAAGAAATTTAAAATGTCAAGTTTAACAGGACAGAAAAAACATTAAAACAGAAGAAACAGTTACCGCAGCAAGTAATCTTGGAGTAGTATGAACTAAAATTTAATTAATTTAATCGAGCCGGTACGAAGGAGGAAGCCATAAAAACTTGCAGAAACTGAGCTAAAAGCGGTTAGCCGTCAACTACACTTGAGTTGTCGGCCTCAAAAACAAAGAATAATGTAAGTTAATTAACTTCTTAGCTTTGTCTGAAGCTTGCAATATTACCTACAGCTTTTTAAGTTTTCATTTCTCGGAAACCACTTTAATTTTCTCTAAATTAAAATGTACATTTTATATCAATTACTGAACTAATTTTGGCATGTGTTTCCAAAAGTTAATTCAAATCAATTCCACAATCTTAAGTATCAAATATCGAATCAAAGTTAATGTTTGATTCGCCATTTTGAAGATAATTTTCCCTCTGATGACGAAAAATAAACAAACAAATCATAATAAACACAAAAAACTTCCAACTAAAAGTAAAATTAATACTTATACATAATGTTGTTTTAGTACCATCACTTACTTATGAAAGCGAGACTTAGTTTACGCTGGTTTGGACACGTTGAAAGAATGAAGGTTCATCCTTCATTGACCAAGAAGGTTTATATTGCTAAAGTGAAAGGAAATGCTGGCCGAAGGCGACCTAGGTGTACCTTTATTGAACATATAAAAAATATATTGATCGATGAAAATATTAAAAGTACACACAATCGCCGAGCATGTATGAAAGGTATGATGAATATAAAAGAAGCGAAAGAGGTATGTCAGGATCGTAACAAATGGTATTCGATTGTCTCTGCCTACTCCTCTTGGGATGAAAGGCGTGATGATAGATAGATACAAATCATTATTAATTAAATTGCGGTGTGGCCAGAGACACCAGCAGTAACAGTGTCCACTTGACGCCCGTTGTCCATATTAAACAGAACAGTTTAAAAGAAAAGGTGAAAATTATATGTTTCTTTTAAAATTATACTAATTTATTTATTTTTAAAACGACGCCATATATTGGAGATCAGTTGAACACCACTAACGGTGCGAAGTATTCGCACGGGTAATCTAGTTTTTTAAATTATTTTTCAAACAAGTTTGGGTACATACTTATATGTAGTAATTTCTAGAAACATTTAGGAAGTTTTTAGTGTAAGAACAATTTGCCTAATATATCTTAGTTTT
Source organism: Nemapogon koenigi (assembly GCA_963924495.1). Classification (NCBI taxonomy): domain Eukaryota; kingdom Metazoa; phylum Arthropoda; class Insecta; order Lepidoptera; family Tineidae; genus Nemapogon; species Nemapogon koenigi. The sequence goes on along the minus strand of OZ004649.1, from coordinate 5,720,220 downwards.
AAACGCTATAAAAAACGTTTCAGAATAATTTGAGTAATTTGTCTTTTATCGCTTATTTGCTAACAAATAAGGAAAAATCCAATAAAAGAAATAGGTAAAGCTTTCAGAGCAGCGTGCCATAAAACATCAATACGCACTACTAAAATATATAATAATGGAATTAGCGATTCTAATAATATAAAATATTTATGAGTTTCTATCTTTACGATCATTTATGACAAGGAAGCTACACTAGACGCCGATCATGGTTTCAGTCGGTATATAGGGGGTGATTGGTGGTGGTTATTAGATAGCATGCAATAATAATCTTATAGTTTGTTACTCCTTTAATCCCACACAAAGTTTACTCACTATTTTTAATATCCGAACTTCCGAAGGAGCAAGTACAAAGTTTAAGATAATGGACAACATTTCATTTTTCGTAAGGTACCAAAATTCGAAAACCGTTTGGAGATTACATGCTAGAAAGCTTATTTTTATTATTTTTTATTTTTTATATCCTTTAATTTTCGAGTTATTTTAAAAATACTGAAATATTGAAAAATAAGGATTAATAGGTGCCCTAATCTGTGCTAACCCTCTAATTTAAAAATACTAATGTCTGTTGGCAGAGTTGTTAGTTATTGAACTCAGGTGTTGCCTTCTATTAATTTTACCCATTTTTATTCCATTTGAAGCTAAATTAATAATTATTCTTTAAATATAATTATAAAAATACTTCTTTTATGTAATATTTTTTGGAAGTTTTGCTAGTTTCGAATGGGCTATCACTGGAAATATATTTACGAGTGAAACCGCGGACAAAAGCTGGTATTATTATATACATTATGAATAATCTTGGAGGCGATTTGAGTTCCGGCTACGGCAACACCTATTTGGAACACGGTATATTATACTCTTTGCATTTCTATAACGTATACTCTGTGGCTTGACTGACACTATCAGTCACTTTCTTTGGGTGACAGTTTATATTTCTTAATTTTAGTCCTATTTAAGGTTTTTAGTTTATAAGTCCTCAGAATTTAACAAAATCATAATTAAATTAAAAATATAAAAACTCAACCAAAAATAAAATATAAAAATACGTGTAACTTATTTTTTAATATTTTTTTAATTAAAGCAATAAAAATGGATGATTAAAAAAATGAAATGTTGTCCATTGTTATTACTACTAGGATAAATGCTTCGATCAAATTAACTGAGAAATACAAATAATAATTACGCCTTGCGCGGTAGGTCGCGGCTGCGAGACTGACTGCCTCGGCGAGTCAACATCAGCCCTCCATTATATTCTAAAAAAGGTCGGCCGCGAAATTTAGAAGAATCGAATTAAAATACTTAGATAAAAAACGAGCCAGCCTTACATTGGTCGCATCGTATATGATGTGTAACATCTGACATCCACCTTGGTACACGCACACACTGTTAGCTGACAGTACCAACCTCTGGGAAAATGGGTTGGTACCATCTGACGGCCAACTCTACCACCGCGCGCGCTCATTGGTCAAATCAAATAGCGCGCGCTTCCACGGCTTCCTGTTACACACTTCCGTCCCTTTTCACGAAATCACTCCCACTGATTGCAGAAAAGCGAGAGGAAAGTTTACAAATGCATATCAATTAAAATGCTACAGAGAAACACAAATTAATAAATTCACAAGGAGCGGCCCCGCAGAGGCACGTATTAAAAATAAACACAAGTCCGGAAACTTTCAATACAACAAGAACATAGAAATGCAGTAACTACACTGCTACTATGAATGGTTGAAAAAAAACTACTTGTTCAACGCCCGGCTCGGAGGAGGCAAACATGAAAATTAAATTGTCTTTGTAGTGGACTTTTAAAGCTATTTGCATTTTTATACTGTACTAAAAACTTTTTAAACAGATAGGAATGTCGGATGTTGACTGGAGAATTACGAATATTTACATATACAATTTTACGTATATACGCAAACCTGTAATGCTATGACATAAGTATCAGATAAATATATAAAAAGAAGATAAAATAATAGTCTCTGGCCTATAGATAGAAACAAAAAGTAACATGTCTTCCACTTGTTTGTTTAGATCTATGCTCTGGCCGCTTAAAATTTCTTATGTTTTTCATACAGCCGCATATTTTAAATCTATGCATATAAATGGCAATGACCCGACAGAATAAATGACTCATCATTGCTCAGCCCAAACTGCTATGGATAGGAATTTGAAATTTGGAGAGGGTGTTTATTTCATATACCTAGTAGCCCCGACAAATTTTTTAAATTGTTAATATTTGTATTTCAGCATCTTTCAAAATTCAACAGGATTTTCGTTTAGGTTTTCCTGGAAACTATGAGCGAGGCCCTAAATATACTATTTTTTTAATTTTAGAGTCAGTAGTTTTGGAGATAAAGGGGAGGGGGGAACGCTCATTTTTCGTATATTTTCTTTAATATAATTTAAACTATGCATTTTAAAATTATAAAAAAATGAAATTTGTATTTCTTATAATAAAATTAAACCCCAAAATCGAAATTCGATTATTATATCCAAATTATATCCGTGACTGAGTCATCAAACTCTACATATGTACCAAACAACCTTTTTCGTTCAGTAGATTCGGATAAAATAGGCTGTGACAGACGGACAGACAGACAGACAGAAGAGTACCGTCTTTTCATCGGATGTATGAAACCCTAAAAAGCGACTTTCCTTCAGAAATATAATTATTAACTTCTTCTATCCAGGAGGGGCAGGCAGAGAGAATTGCATGCAGTTTGTAATTATAATTCTGATATAATATCTCTTTCGCTTTCCTAGATGCATCACACCTGTTAACAGATAGTTGCGAGAACACTGCTCTTAGTCATCAAATTTTAATTCTGTTTAATGAATACATCGACAGTGCCATCTGCCGGCAATTCCTGGCACTTCAGATTTATGTACATGGGCGGATATCGAATCAGTTTCCCTCCAACTTTACAAGAATACCAGCAATTTTACAATGTACTGTGCTAGCACTATATGCTCAGACACTTTGCATTCATAGTGATGTGATAAGAATCGAAATACATTTTAGGTGTTTTATGTGAACCGTAAACCGCGGAAGACGTCGCTATCTCACTTAGTTCACGCACTCGTTTACGTCGCAATAAAATATGAAGAAACAACCGAAATAAAGGTGTAACATAAAATTTGTTCATGATAACAATGGCTAGTACCACAATTCGAGAATGGCCCGAATATAAACTGTTTTATTTGGTTTTCATAACGTGGCGTCAATTTATTACTTGGTCGGTTCTGGGATATGTATGGGGAAAATTAGTATTTTTTGTGTGAAAAGTAGTTTACGCTGGTTTGGACACGTTGAAAGAATGAAGGATGAAATATTGACTAAAAAGGTTTATATGGCTGAAGTGAAAGGGAATGCTGGCAGAAAACGACCGCAAAAAATATTGACCGATGGAAATATTAAAAGCACACACAATCGCAATTAAAGGTATGATGAAGAACTTGTAAACATTTTTTTTATATTTTAATTTTTCTCCCAAAATCGAAATTCGCCGTGATTGGGCTATCAAACCCTACATAATGTACCAAATGAGACAAACAGACAGATAGACGACACAAGAAACTTAACAATTCAAACACACGAGAAAATAATAAAATTTGAAAATATTTCCACTATACAGCCACGAAGACATCAATATTAGAATGTTCTGGGTATTTGCTCTGCGGCGTCTTTCATAAGAAGGGCTTAGTACTCAAGGGTCCTTGTATAACACTCGAGGTATATTGCAGGACCCCCAGTCGGCGATATTGAGTCTGTCGTACGGATGGGGCGCATCATATGATATTGAAAATGAACTTCAAATTCTATGAAACTTAAAAGCTGAGCTATGAAATTGTTATATAAACTTGAAGGAATAAATTGGTTATAAGGAATAAACACGAGGAGTCGATTAAAGCATTATTTTTAAAGTAAATTAAAGTTTGGGGTAAGAGAGTGTTTGTGTGTCTGTTATCATTTTTATTTCCGTAACCAAATAGCAAAAAATGGTTCATAACTTAAAAATTCGAAATAAATGTTAATTATTGAAAAACCATAACTGCAAAATAATTGAAAAGTAAAAACAAGCTCTAGAATAAATATAAGTAAATAGAATGGGGGGTAAGGGAGAGAACGGAATAATCTATACGACCCCAAAATCCCAAATGTTATCCTCACCTGCACCTGCTAGACAACAAACGAGGCTCTGGTGACCGAGCAATGGCGGTATAACCATACACCTAGCTAGGCAACTGGCTGGAAGAGGCTACAGCGAGCCTGAAGACCTAAATAGTCTCAAAATGTCTGCTGCAGAAAGCAAGGGGAAACCACTGCACTATTCTTCCCAAGAAAGTTAACCATTGTGAGTCAATACAAGGTTGACACGACTGTCAAGAGCACTACGACCAAGAAGAAGAATGATAAAAGTTATAGCAGGCGGGACAAACAAAAGTAACAGTTGTAAGTTGATTCTTTTCAGTTATTTTGCAGTTGGTTTTTTTGTTAAGTCAATAATTAATTTAAATACATATTTTGAAATTCACGCAAGCAATATTTTCCCAACATTATGCACGATCGAAATAGTGAGGGAAATGCTAGAGTCCATAAATGTTGTAAAGGTAGTATTATGTTCAATTATTTTGCTACAAATTACTATTTGGCTCACAACACAAACCGACAGTTATCTATTAATTAATCTCACCAATTTCTAGTTCCTAGTATTTCACGATTTACTTTGTTTCTTTGTTTGATAACATCCAATGTTTTAATTAAATGAATTAATTTATAAGTACATGCTTATGCACAAAGTTGAAAATAAGAATACTACAGGGTATTAAATTAAATTTTATTAAACTATTATCCGCAACAGAAAATCGATAGCCATAACATCTTTACGGAATTTATAAGTTGAGGTGTGGCCAGAGTAAATAATAACAGTGTCCACACTTTTTGCCAGTTGTCTATATTTAACACAACAGGTAGCAAGCCTGTTCTGCACTTAATGGACCTAGATGTGTCGCTTGTTTTTAGAATAAGTGCCCTTCGAAGCAAATGAAGAATTGAGCTCGGCTCGGGTTAATAAGCGACACATCTAGGTCCTAATATTTTAAGGTCTTAATATTTTTGACCAAATAAAAAATCATAAAATAATTTTTATTTAGAATTTTTAATAAGCTAAAAAAACGCGAGCGAAAAAATAAGAGCTTTGTAATAGATTATGACAGAAAAAACAGGGGGAAAATCATATTTCCTATTCAATAAAACCAATTGAATAAGTCACGGCTATTTCACTTAGATATATTGAATAAGTAACTAAATGCTAATGTAATGCTAAATTACAGTGACACAGGTGGATTATTTAGTAAGAAATTGGGAATAGTTTATCCCCCATACAAATTATGGATATAGGACCCTTAAGTGCAGTAGCAGGCTTGCCACCTGTTCTGTTTAATATGGACAACTGACAAAACGTGTGAACACTGTTATTGTTTACTCTGGCCACACCGCAAGGTATAAATGCCGTGAAAATGTTTATGTATTTTCTACAAAAATAAACCAAGAATCAAACTTACGATTAATTTTAACTTGACATAAATAATACAAAATTAACCAACAAATTACAATTATGGCATATACACTTTTCGACACCTGTAAAATTTAATAATAATTAAAACGTAATAAACAAACTTCTGACGCCATCACACCGATCCATGATCTAAAATAAAGGTCTAATATTTCGCTCTTAATAAATTTCATTAAAAGTTCCCTCTTGCTTCACACATCACTTCATGTTGTTAATTAAAAAGTACTGGTTGAAGCAAGCGAACAGAGTTAATTGTAGGGAAACTCGAGAGGCTGGGTGGCTCCTGGCTCCTGGAGCGGAGTGGTGCGGCTACGTCACCGAAATTAGTTCACATTTTCTAAAAGTTCTAAAGCTATGTTCACACGTCTGCAACATTTTGCGTATTCTAGTCACATGGTATATTTTTATGGTAAATGGTAAGTTAGCTTAAGAGTCGATTAGTTGTCAGTAAATGCATTTGCAAACCAGTTTGATCTTAGTTTATAAAGACATAAAGTTTATTTTATTTCTATTCTCCTCAGCAGGCCCGTACAGGTCAAATAGTGCGCGGATTGTCTTAAAACCGTAAAAAGTAGGTCCTATTTTTATTGAATTAAAAATCCAAATCATATAGAATTAGGTAGGTAAACTTAAGTTTAGTTATTATTAAAAATGTGTACTCTTACGTAAAGTCCTTAAGTGATGCCAGCGGTTTATTTGTAATTTTAGAGGCAACTTTTGATTTTTTCTATTAAGAAAATTTCAAGGAATCACCTTTTTGGTCCATATGGAGCTTAGTATTATATTCTCACAGCAAACGTTTATGCAAAGCAATGCTAGGTAGTATCGACCCTTAATTTGTTTAATTTAATTTTATATAATCATTTAGGATCCAGAAACTGATTAAACTTGTCATTGTTAGACGCGATGAATGTAGTTATTTATGTTTAAGGTCCATGAATAAAACACAGCAGTATGTTGCAGTTTGATTCTAACCATATGTATTATTATTTTTTAGCCATTTAGCGAATTAATTATTATTAGTCATATTGGTTGACTAATTGTATTTTATTACATACCTAAGATTCTTAAAATCTGGATCTAATGGCCTCTAGCGCAGATAAAACTCATTTGAAGCTAGATTTCGGAACAACAATGTTTTTATTTTTATGAATGTCTTACCTGTACTATTGTACCAAATTGTATCCAAACCCACCCATTAAATAAAATTTTAAGTGTGAACATAGCTATCGTATGCGAGGTGGCATAAACGGATACCGGCAGAGACAACATCGTCACCGGATGCTTGCGAATTAGTGAACTCAACAACAGAAAACTTTCAGGTAAATTGTTACATTGGAAAATTGATATTAACTGGTTAGTGTGTGTTTGTAGAGTGCAGAGTGTACTTAGAACTACCTACGGGTTTTAGAAAACGTAATTGTTTATATATCCATTATGTTGATCAAATTATACCCTTAAATAACTTAACAGACCACACCTGATTCAGTTGCCATAACGGCCATGTCCCAATGGTTTAATAAAAACTTATATTATTTGCATAATCCAACAAACTGTGGTAAGAGGCTTTTCGATTTAATAACATTTGTTTTTAGCTGGCATCGTGGTCGTAGGCAACCCGTGAGTTTGAAAAGTGAGCCTTCTAGTAGTCGCATATGATGTGTAACATCTGACATCCACCTTGGTACACGCTCACACTGTTGGCTGACAGTACCAACCTCTCGTAAAATGGGTTGGTACCATCTGACGGCCAACTCTACCATCGCGCACGCTCATTGGTCAAATCAAATAGCGCGCGATTCCTCGGCTTCCTGTTATAACTTTCCGTCCCTTTTCACGAAATCACTCCCACAGATTGCAGGAAAGCGAGAGGAAAGATATTAGAAATCAAACAATTATGTAGTAGACCAGCGATTTTGCGTTTTGAGACTCGCTGCATTGAGAGTGGTCAGCGTTGCCAGACATCCGTCTTTAGCCTGACATATTTGGCTTTTTAGATTGGCATGGCATATTTGGCATATTTGTCCGCCCAAAAAATTGCGACCGGCGACCGAATGTTTGCGGAGTGTGGCGTTCAGTCGCTGTATCGAGATTCCGAAAAGCGACTAATTATTTTCTCTCAATTTAGTTACGTAGTCTGTATTCAAGATCTTTTCAAGGGAGATCAATGTGTACCTATACTAGTTCTCTGCCATGGTCATTGTATAATTTGTATGTAGGTATCAGTGGCGAAGGGTAAATATTTTCAGAAGGAAAACCGTAAAATAGCTCACTCAACTAATGCTGCAAGATCCAAAATTTTCTTTTATAATCCGAAATGCCCAATGATAGTAGTAATTTATCGTAAAGGGATTTAAATTAGGTACCTAAACTCTTTTTTATTTCAGTCTATTGTATTCAAAACTGTAGTTCCAAAATAAAACAAACTCGCAAGTACACACGCAACCTGTTTAGCAGACACCGGTTCTCATAACCCGCAATTCATCGGCTTATTTGTGGGTCTGTTTGCGCGTGCTAAAACGAGAAGGAACGTGCGCAGATTTCAATACAAATGAAAGAGACAGTTGCTTAGTATGAAGTAAGGTAGTATGGCCAGGCAAGCTGGTATTGTATCGGCTTATTTAATTATGTTGCTAATAGATATCGGTAGCCGTTCAGGAAAAAATACTTATAGAGTAGGTATGTTTGGATTCATATTGTTTTATATAATGCCGTTAGTCTATATAGATTGACAAATATATTATAGATTCCTCGCCGCTGGTACGTGTACTAGGTAGGTAACTAGGTCGGTACTTTATATAGTAGATTTAATAATACATGCGTGAATAAAAAAAACCCAAAAATAAATTGACTGCACATACGTCACATTTCGTCCAGGCGTTTATTTTTACGCCGTTATGCAAATAATTAAATGGCGCAGAATATTAAATTATCGAAAATAATGGTTTGCGTGCCGTGTGTACAATAACATTACCCGCCATGAAAGTGAGGTAGCGGCAAATGGAATTATGTGGTCGTAATAGCTTGCATATAGACAGTTAAGTGAGCGTGCAATGGGGCCGATTGGATTTACTATGTGGCCAGTAGCCTGTGACAGTGTGTCTGTGATACATGCTTTACTAGAAGAAGATTTGTACTACTTCATTACAAACATCCCATAGAAAATGCACTTTCAATTTTTACCGAATTTCCGATTTGTCTGGTAACTTTTCAATTTTTTCTTTCCCTTAAAACCTTACTGAGACTATTACGAATATAAAAAAAAATACAAATCGGTCCAGTCGTTTTCAAGTGATGCTCCAAAACAAGCTTTAAATTTTTATGTCTTACTAATAGATATAGTTATGATAAATCATTATAAAAACTTTAAATTTATGCTGTTAATCTTAAAAGTGCATAATGTGCATATGACATGTATTACGCCTCTATACTGAAAAGCACCTACGAAATTTCTATACAACCACAACAAAATTATAAATGTGAACGTGTGTTTATCTCTTTTTAACCGACTTCCAAAAAAGAAGGAGAAGGTTCTCAATTCGGACCGTATTTTTTTTTGTCTCTCAAGGCAGCAAAACCACTTAAAAGGGTAAAATAAACCTTTTAAAAAAAAGTGCACCGACTTCAAAAATTTGCACTGAAAAGTAAGAAATAATAAATATTTCGTCGTAGAATTTGAAGACGGTTGGTGCCAAATTAGAAACAACTTACTTCCCAAATTCACTAATCTGGACAATTCATTAGGAACCTACGATCATCAGTAGGTACATACAAACATAGATAATATTGAACAGATCTTCTTAGATATTTACTTAGTTTTGTATCCTAATTTGGCACCAACCGTTTTCAAATTCTACGACGAAATATTTATTATTTCTTACTTTTCAGTGCAAATTTTTGAAGTCGGTGCACTTTTTTTTAAAAGGTTTATTATATTAGTTGAAGGAGTGGATCTCGGAAATCCTCCTTATTTCAAAAATTTCCACGGGTATAGCCTTTTTTATCTATTTTAATTTTTCTATTTAAATTTTTTTTTAAAGTATTTTTAATTCAAAATAATAAATTTTAAACCTAGTTTAGAATATCTAAAACTATTTGAGCTATTTCCTAAAATGCCGTACAAACGCCTGAAAGAATTTCGATGAAACTTTCAGCTCATTTCCACCTGGATATCTTAAATGGGTTTAAAAAAGCGACTATGGGGCCTATCGCTAGTGCCGAATAAACTACGAAAACCCAAATTTCCCGCTGTTACTGTGAATAGTAGAAAAACATCTTACTTAGCAGGACAAACAGGTTTTGCCTTTTCCTTCCGTCTCGATATGGAAATGGAGGCTACGTTTGCACTGTTAATGTTTCATTCGTTATTCAAGCAAAAACATTGTAACATATTACGGAAGCGGATTTCACAATCTTGAAGTTATGTGCTCATTATGTTTTATTATAGAGGTTTTCTCTATGAATCGTTTTACATACGTATATTTATGACTAGCATTCCGCCCTCGTCTTCGCCCGTGTATATTTGAACAAAATAAAATATAGCCTGTGTTACTCAGGGATCGTAGCTTTCTATTCGTGAAATAATTTTTAGAATCGGTTTAGTAGTTTGAGAGTACATCTAAACTTTACCATTTTACAATTTTAGTATAGATATATAATACGACTGTATCCTATTGGGTAGGTAACTAAGAACTTACCCCAGATTTTTTTCATATATGAAGCTTGTTTGTTTGTATGTTTGAGCGCGCTAATCTCAGGAAATACCAATCAAAATTTGAAAAAATAATAACCCCTTTATTAAGGAAAGTTAAAGGTTATAACATCACGCTATGAACCAAAGGAGCGGAGCAGTAAAAAAAAACAAATACCAAAATCCATACATACGACATCGCGGGCAGTAACAAGTTATTTTATAAACATACTAGTTCCTGTTAGGTTGATCTAAAATTTCCTTCAAGCACGGCAGCTCTTTTGCATTGTAAATGCCAATACCACGTTGGAGGTTGGGCGTTTGTTTGACTCCAAATAAAAAATGCTGACGTGGTTCCTTCTAATATATTCACATGCGATATTATACCACCCGTCTTTACTAGACCAGGTGAGGCTTGTGACTATAGAGTACTAACACTAAAGAGAGGCCATAAACGGTTTCCTCCTTTCGCCAATTTTCTGTACATTTGGCCGTTAAGAAGAAATAATAATAATAACTACCTTAGTTTACATTGGTATCATTTTGTGTTGCAAGACAGAGCTTTAGAAAAATAGTTAATAATTATTATGTTCGAATTTTAGCATAATCTCCATATAAATATATATATAAATTGCGACAATAAAACAACAGAAAAATACAGTGCTACGAGGGTTAGTACTAGAGGTTTACGGTTTACCTCTCCGAAAAAAGAATAGTATTAAAGCACCTAATCTAATGTCGTGATGATTAGATTTCTGGTAGGATTTCTCGCCAAAGCTTCCTGACAGTATCACAAAATTTAAGGGTTGAGTCTTAGCTCCTCTTGAGACAACTTATTATACAAAAGAATGAATACAATTAAATTACATCTAATCCTCTGGGGATGAGAAGGTCTCTTGTGTATTACAGAAGACGGTGCTATATGTCATTCCTAGTTCAATTACACAAAAGTTTCGTTTGCTGACAAGAGGATAGCTTTTCCCACGCATTCTTGCCACTATTCCACGTGGACTTGGATTATTTAGTTGATTTAAGGTTGCATGTATTCTTATAATTCCAAAGATGTAAAATGCAATGTTTGTTCAGCAAAATAATAATTTCAAGGTATTAATTCTAATCATCTCACCATCTTAATTTTATCGTATGTTACTTTGCAAAATATTGAAGATAACATTTTATCACTGACAAATAATCTAGTTAGAGATATGAATATATAATTTTGTTTTCATTAACTTGTAAACGTAGCTGGTAACAAAATGGTGCAAGTAAAAGTTAGTGAAGGGGTTTTGGAAGGAGAGCTCTTGAAAAGCTCAGTTGGTGGTTCCTATTATAGTTTTAAGGGAATACCATACGCGCGACCGCCGATTGGAGATTTAAGATTTAAAGTAAGTTTTACGAACTAGTATTATATTTTAGTCTCGATAAAAATATCGAAAAAATAAGCCATGACTTTTGGAATCAGCGCAATGATCAAGTGATCTCACTACTTGTGTTGTCTTGGCTTGCAAATATTTATTATGTATCATATATTACAGGCACCACAGCCGCCTCTGCCATGGAATGGTATAAAAAGTGCTAAAGAGCATGGTCCGGTCTGCTATCAATATGATGTATTTACAAAAACTGTATTGGAAGGAAGTGAAGATTGTTTGTACTTGAATGTATATTCACCAGATGTAAAGCCGTCAAATGGCTTGCCTGTAATGGTTTGGATTCACGGAGGAAGTTACATGAGCGGTTCCGGAAATAGTGATTTTTATGGTCCCGACTTTCTGATAAAGAAAAATGTAATTGTAGTCACAATAAACTATCGACTGGAAATGCTGGGGTTCCTATGTTTAAACACTAAAGACGTGCCAGGAAACGCAGGAATGAAAGACCAAGTTGCGGCTCTTCGTTGGGTTCAGAATAATATTAGAAACTTTGGAGGTGATCCTAATAATGTGACTTTATTTGGTGAAAGCGCTGGGGGTGGATCTGTGTCTTATCATCTTATATCACCAATGTCCAAAGGATTATTTAAAAGAGCTATTGTTCAAAGCGGGTCCAGTAATTGTCGATGGTCACGAGCTTTCAAACCGCGTGAAAGAGCAATTGCTCTTGCACGAAAACTAGGTAAAGATACTGAAGATGATAAAGAATTATATGAATTTTATAAGAATTTATCATTAGAAAGTTTTGTTAAAAACGTGGTCCCACTTAGTATTGGCGAAGAGCTCTTACCATATTTGTTAATTCAATTTACTGTCGTTGATGAAAAATTATTTGATGGAGAAGAAGCATTTTTCCACGGAAACATTTACGATCAACTCAAAAATGGAATTCATGAGGGAGTCGAAGTTATAACTGGTTATACTGCTGATGAAGGTTACTTAGTTTTTGTAAAAAGTCCTGTAGATAACTTGATTATCAATTTTAGCAAATACCTTGAATCTTTTGTACCACCAGACCTATATTACGAATGTACATTATCAGATCAATTAGATGCTGCAAAAAAGTTTAAAGAATTTTACTACGGATCAGACAAAGTAACAGAGGAAAACTTAGCATGTCTTGTAAAGTATTCATCATTTTGTTCTTTCAATTTCGATATCCTACAATGGGTGAAGTTTGCTGCTAAAAAGAATAAAAACAAGATTTACTTATATAAATTCAGTTATCATTCTGAAAGGAATATAATGGCACAAATTCTTGGAGCCGATGCTAATTTAACTGGAAAACCAGTGGTGGCCCATGCTGATGATTTATTGTATCTATTTGACATAAAGGTTGCAAATTTACCTATTGACAACAATTTGGACTCATACAAAATGATAGAGAACTTAACAAGTCTATGGACTAATTTTGCTAAATACGGGTAAGATTTATACCTAAGATCCGTTTTCTAAACAATATTTACATGTATTTTTTAAATAAGCAATCATTTAAAATTCTTAATTTACGTTAACATTTTCAATCTATTTTAACATTTGCAGAACTAATAGTTTCAAAACAGTTATTAAAAAAAAATATAATAAATAGACCTGCAAAGTTTGTTTACCAAATATAACAAGTACAGAAAAACGAACTTTACGTATCACCACGTCCTGACTCCCATAAGATAGCACTTCACATGATTTATACATATTTTTCTCACGTCCTATACACCAGTTCAGCATTTCATGCATCCACGTCCATCTAGTCCTTAGGACTATAATTTCACTGTTTTTCTTTACTTTTAGCAACCCAACGCCGCAAGGTAGTATGGCAGTTCAATGGAATCCTTATACTCTTCAAAAGGAAGAATATTTGGACATTGCCGAAAATATAACTGCGAGTTCGTCGCCAGACAAAGAAGAATTGGAACTTTGGGAACAAATCTACATGCGTTATTTTCCAAAAGCTGTTGCAATTGTTAACTAATTGCAAATAATTATAATATTGGAAATAATTAATTTTAAGGTTTTTTATATAATTGTGTTATTTCTAAATAAAAAAGATATATATATAAAAATGAATTGCTGTTCGTTAGTCTCGCTAAAACTCGAGAACGGCTGAACCGATTTGGCTAATTCTTTTTTGTTTTGTTCGTTACAACACAGGGGCGGTTTAGAAGAAAAAAAAAGTTGGAAAATGTTAGTGGTAGTGGTAGGGGTAGGAGTAGGAGTAGAGGTAGGAGTAGGGTAGGAGTAGTGGTAGGGGTAGTGGTAGGAGTAGTGGTAGGGGTAGGAGTAGTGATAGGGGTAGGGGTAGGGGTAGGGGTAGGGGTAGGGGTAGGGGTAGGGGTAGGGGTAGGGTAGGGGTAGGGGTAGGGGTAGGGGTAGTGGTAGGATTAGGGGTAGGGTAGGGTAGGGTAGCGGTAGGGGTAGGGGTAAGAGTAGTGCAGGCAAGCCAACGTTTGGGCAGGACAACGTCTGCCGGGTCCGCTAGTATATAATATAATCGAAGTGTCTGAAAATGTTTTCAGAATTGTTATAATAATTTAATAAATCTCCATCGAATTGTCATCTTAAGAGGTCCTCTCATAACGTTTGTCCCATACTAATTACATGCTGCAGCTATCCGTAAATTACGATGAGACATAAAAGAAATAAATAATAAACTAGCAGTTGCCCGCGACTTCGTAAGCGTTAAGGAATACAACGTTTACACCCCATTTCACTCCGATTGGGGTTGAACCTACACCACCCACCAAGAATATATCTTCTAATTTTCATATTCAGTCAGCGACAAACATGGTTAATTATTATTTTAATTAAAGAGATATTTTATAACATTATTTTGATTGTTTAGATGACATAAGGGATTGAGGTCACTAACCTAATTAACATATAACATAAGTAAATAGGTAATTTCAAGGCCTGAAACAATCTGTGCGAATTACTCGTGTGTTATTTAATGGTATTGTTTTCTTCACAAGTTACCTGTTTTGTTATTTTTTTTATTTCTTTTGTCTTTTTGCAGTCTTCTAAGTTGATAATTTCATAATAAAAGTAGTGTCAAGAGAGTGTTCTGAATGTTAAGAGAGGTATGGGTATTCTATATTCTTCCCAAACACCACCCAGAATTACCGGCCCCTGCTTGGCAAAATCTATTGACGATTTTAGAAAACACAAAACAATACAGAGTCAGTGTCTACAAATTGAATGAAGATTTTTAATTGATTAAAGTAAAGGTTGGTTTTACTGGACATTATAATAAATAGGTATAAGTCGGAGGCCGAGTGCTTAAAACGTTTAACTAGGCAGACCCGGCCAATAAATAGGTTTTTTACAATCAAAAACTTATGTAGGTACATAATCTGACAAACCACACTTAGAGGTTCAACAGAACTAGGCACTCGTTAGCTATAGCCTTACAAATACCATCGGCTAAAAGAGGGAGACTTGGTCTTCCGCTGGGTACCCTGGGACCTCAAAGGCAACCCGCGTAGAAAAAATAAACAAAGTACGGAAGCTGAAAATCCGCCAAAACTATTGTAAATGGGGTGGGGGGTAGTCTCTCAAACCCCGGAGTCTCTCTTGGTCAATTTCTTGAACAATCCCCTGAGAAAAAACAAACTCACTTTCACATTTATAAATTAGTTATGACTAGGATTTAGTTATAGTCCAATATAATGGACTGGAATAAAAATAACAATGAACAAATACGAATATCATTCTTTGCATATTAATTTACTGTGTAAAATTTATTTATTAAAATTGTTACAAAGCAGAACGCCCCACCCATTTTTGTTATTAATTTTTTTAAACATCCTTAATAGAGTCGTTTCAAGGCCAACATGTGTATACATTTCAAAGCAGATAAAACATACAGACGTCTTTTATTTCTTGCAAATCATTTTCACATTAAAATAGATAAAGGTATTAAATTGTTTTTATAACTGTTTATCAGTGTTTTTTGATAACTTTGTACAACACGAGTAAGATTAAAGTATAAATTGAAAATAGTGTATTAAAATATTTTGTACGAAAATGGTGCAAGTGAAAATTTCTGAAGGATTAATAGAAGGTGAAGTCTTAGAAGGGAGTTTGTGTGGATCATATTATAGTTTTAAAGGTATACCTTATGCGGAACCCCCTATAGGTGATTTGAGATTTAAGGTAAGATATTGTAAAACATTTTTAATAATTATTCACTCTATCGCTAACTTTTGGTATAATATGTAAAAAAAGATGTCCAATATATTACAATAAATTATTTCAACTATCTTTTCCATCTAATTGCATAATGGTTACTATTTCTTTGATCGTAAACACTTGCAATTTACTGTTTCATTCGTATGTTAATAATTAATTGAAGTAAACGACTAATAGAAAGTTCACATGACCAACGGGCTGGCTCTTATTTCGGTCAAAGAATAAGCAATGCCATCCAACGATACAATGCAGTCAATCTGCTGGCTACTCTCCCAGTAGATAGCAATGATTTATTTTTTTAATGAAGCGCCTATCAAATTATTTCAAAACCACAGTACTCAGTTTTGCCCGATTTTTTCCGCAACATTATTGATTCATATTCTGTGACGATGAATATCGGTGAGGTCGGAAAAAAGCAATTGTCTATTGTCTAAATTATTACATCGAATTTCAGGCTCCTCAGCCACCAAAACCATGGAGTGGTGTACGCAGTGCCAAAGAACATGGATCAATTTGTTGTCAATACGATATGTTTACACAATCTATTACAGACGGCAGCGAAGATTGTCTGTACATTAATGTTTACACACCTGAAATAAAACCGAGGAAGCCTCTACCAGTAATGGTATGGATTCACGGCGGTGGATTCATGAGCGGTAGTGGTAACAGTGAATTTTACGGGCCAGACTTTTTAATGCCTCAGGAAGTAATTTTAGTTACATTCAACTACAGATTAGAAGTTTTAGGGTTTCTCTGTCTTGATACTGAAGATATACCTGGTAATGCAGGGATGAAAGATCAAGTAGCCGCACTTCGATGGGTTAAACGTAATATTAGAAGCTTCGGAGGAAATCCAGATAATGTGACTATATTTGGCGAAAGTGCTGGCAGTGGTTCCGTGTCTTATCATGTTGTTTCGCCAATGTCTAAAGGATTGTTTAAAAGAGCGATAATGCAAAGTGGTGTCTCACTCTGTCACTGGGCATTGGCCTTTGAACCTCGACAGAGAGCGATATCTCTAGCTCGACAATTGGGGTTTAAAAGTGAAGATGATAAAGAATTATATAACTTCTTCAAGAAGTTACCTACAGACAAACTTATATCTATTCGGACACCTATTATTTTGACTGAATCTTTACAGCCTAACGTTAACTTGAAGTTCACAGTATGTAATGAAAAACAATTTGGCAATAATGAAAGATTTTTTTATGGAGATGTTCATAATCAATTGAAAAACGGGATACACGAAGGAGTGGAGGTTCTAATAGGCTATGTGGCTGACGAAGGTTATATAAATCTGGGATTAAATCCACTACAAGATATTTTGCTCAAATTCAATACATATGTAGAGGTATTCTGTCCATCGTCACTTACATACGACTTACCTATCACTCAGCAAGTAGAAATTGGAAGAGTGATCAAACAATATTATTACGGTAAAGATTTGGACATAACAAAAGAAAATATACGACCACTGGAAAGTTTCTTTTCATTCAATATGTTTATATTTGATACGATGCAATGGGTAAAATTTTACACTGAAAAGCAAGCAAATAATGTTTATTTATATAAGTTTGCATTTTCATCGGAAAGGAATGTTATGGTGAACGTTCTTGGAGCACGGGAGGCTGTTATGGAAGCTGATAAGCCTATAGTGTGCCATGTAGACGATCTAATGTACCTTTTCGACATCAAAGTGGCTGATATACCAGTCAATAAGAAATCTAAATCATATGAAATGATAAAGACAATGACTACTTTATGGACTAACTTCGCTAAATATGGGTAAGTTAATTTTATACCGACTGGAATTTTAGTGAAAAATTTCATATCGATGCAGTTTTCCATTTCCTAGAATATACATTTTATTATAATAAACAAATAATTGCATAACTTGTCACGTCGAGAAATATAGCTTGTTATTGCAAACTTATGTTCATAAGTTATGTCATAATATAGATGTCATGCTATTTTATGATCCATAATTATGATTGCAATGTGTCGCTATGAAGAAGCAAAACAATTTAATTTTATAGTCAAACATAAAATTATTTAAAGACTTATGTATGTAGAATTAATTACCTTTAAGATAATTTACTCAATTCAATACTTGGATATCAAACATGCAAACCATGTGCTAAATCCGACTAAAATCTAAATAATGAATGCCCATTATATCATTAATCATTATAATTTAATGATTTTATATTTTCATTGATTTTAGTAGAATGATAAATTGCTCAAATTTTTTGCAAATATTATGATTTTCAAGGTATTTAAGTAAACACAGATAAATTCACTGGTAACCCATGCTAAAAACACGGTCCAGAGTCTGAAAATAAGGGGCTTTTTCAGTATTAAGTTTTATGAATGTTTGGTTGGGATAATTAAAACTTCTTTTTGTAATGATACTCTCGCCAGGATGAACGTAGGCTATTTATTCCCAAAAATATCTGAACTCATTTGAAATTTAAAAGGGGTTTAAATTCCATAAAATAAGACAGGGGAGGGGCTTGGAAAGAAATATATTACATCCAGTTCCATTTTCATGCAAGAGTAGAAAGCTAAAAAAAAAAATTCTTTACTTTTTACAGAAACCCAACTCCGGACAATTCTCTTGGTGTCAAGTGGAACCCATACACACTAGAAGGACAAGATTATTTACACATTGGAGATGAATTGAAACTTGAGAGATCGCCTGACAAGGCTGAATTAGATTTCTGGGAGTCAATTTTCCAAAAATATAATTCGAAACGCTTAGCAATAAAAAAAAATGCATTGTCATAATTTTTTTTATGTACGAAGCTTTATGATATTTCTTATTACATGATTATTGTAAATAACAGTGATGTTTGAAGTGAGTTGTTATGATAATTGTAGGTAATTTATCTTTAGGTTATTTTGGTTGGTTATTTTTTTATATTACTATGGATTTTTATTAGATCCTGTTCATTATATAATATGTAGAATTAGGGGGCGATTACTTAGTGATAAACTAGGGACATTTAATATCTCGTACGGTAACTGTTAAATAAAGGAATTAGTTTTGAAGTATATTGCATTATGTTTAAGGTACATAATTATAACATCTTTCCTCTCGCTTTCCTGCAATCTTTGGGAGTGATTTCGTGAAAAGAGATGAAAGTGTATAAAACAGAAAGCCGGGGAAGTGCGTTCTATTTGATTTGACCAGAGAGCGCGCGCGGTGGTAGAGTTGGCCGTCACATGGTACCAACCCATCTTCCGAGAGGTTGGTACTGTCAGCCAACAGTGTGTGCGTGTACCAAGGTGAGATGTCAGATGTTACACATCATATGCGACTACTGTAAAGCACTTCGGTACATAATTTGGAAAGAACATAAGTATTTTGAATATTAGATCTATTTTCCTTTCCCAGAAGTTCCTGGAAATGTCGTAAGAATTGATGACATTAAATGCATATTGGATTTTAGGATAGATGGAACCAAAAATGTAACCAATGAAAACAAAATCAGGCCAATTATTTTTACAAGAAAATAAGTTCATCGCTTCTGCTTAATTTTCAAAAAACTTTTTTAAACACCTACCGCAGGTTAATCCGTTAACTTAAATTATTTGGACAATTATTTATGAAACAATTCTGGCCTTTTATAAATGAACTCCCGCTGTAGCAAAGTAAGGCTTATATTTTAAATTAAGCTATTAATTATTAATGAAAATGAGTGGAGGGCCGGCCACTCAGACTTGCGAAAGGAAAAACAACTAATTTCCCTTCATAGGCCGGTGAAACGTTTAATTAGGCACCGCTTCGTCCTTTTTTTGTTAACAATAATTACATCAATAGAGATCCTTTGTAAAGATCACAGATACTGTTTAAACTTAATTAATCTCGTATTGTGTGCGAAACGATGATGTCTCGAATAAAAAGAACTTCAAAGGCTGTTTTAACAATTGTTCTATTTATTTTGTATTTTAGAATCCTTTTGAAAAGAAGTGATCAGCTTTCCATTCTTGAAAATATATTTTTATTCGCACAGTAACAGAGGTTTGCTACTTTTATTATTTTACTAGACTAGCTGCGAACTCGGATTCGCTCGGGACATTTTTTTTATTGAGACATGTAGTATAAAGCGGATATTTGTAGTAGATTCGGTCAATTTTTTTTTCATGTCAAGAGCTTATAATAGATTTCGATAGATTCTACCGTTAAAGCTCGACGAATAATATGAGTTAATACCTTAACTTTTGTAAGTTTTTTAAAATTAATATTTATAAGTATAATACTCGTATCTATATATAATAATATAATAATAATAATATAAAATTACTTAAATATATTACTACTATATATACAATTAAACCTTTTAACATAATTTCAATTACAAACTAAAAAACACGCCGTCGAAAATACCCCCTTGTGGCATAGTGCCGAGTACACTGGCGTTTCCTATTAAAATATATAGGTAGGTAATATTGAATATATAAAAAATAAAATGATCGATAGCAATATTATAAGTACCTACATTTGCCGAGCATGTATGAAAGGTATGATGAATATAAAAGAAACGAAACAGGTATGTCAGGATCGTAAGCAAATGGCATTCGATTGCCTCTGCCTACCCCTCTTAGTATAAAAGGCGTGATGATAGATATATAGATAGATATAAAAGTTGTTATTGCAAGATTCCATTTTCTAGGGGAATAAACCTATGTCACTCATAAACACCACGTCGATCCATTGCTCCGTTTTAACATGAAGGACAAACAAACTAACTTTAGCATTTATATTATTAGTTAGAATCGTAGAATCTATTGTGCACAGGTTTGGGATAAGTTCATATATTGTGTAAATCGGCCTTAAAACTCGAAACCAATGAAAGAAATGTCACGATTTTTTCAAACGACAACACTGGCATAGACAAAGTAAGAGTAAGTAATCTTTTTCAATTTGTTCCAAGTTGATTATAGAAAGTATGTATAATTTTTAACCGACTTCCAAAAAAAGAGGAAAAGTTTCTCAATTCGGACCGTATTTTTTTTTTATTCTATAATTTTGTGAAAAAGCAAGGTGATCAGCATTTTGCTACAATGAAGATTGCATCAAAGTCCTCTAATGTTAAGACTTTGTTTGTGAGAAATAAAAAGAATGTTTCTTTTAGACAGAATAGTGAATTCACAGTGTGTTATTAGTAACAATTAGTTTTGTATAAAGGTGCTTCAGGATACAAGAGACGTTCTGATTACCCTCGCTATGGAAGGTAGCTTGTAATTACACCTCAATTACTGCCGTGAAAACTTTTATGTTCTTATATTACCTGTAGCGAAGGTTCTAATCTAACTAACTGGCCTTTTTTTCAAATAACGCCTTTTGTTTCAAGTTTATTTTTCAGATTTTCTCTATATATTTATAAAACAACTAGCAACTACTGGGGGGGGGGGGGTAAGGGGGAGAGCGGAATAAGATCTATCCAACCCCAAATGTCATCCTCACCTGCACGCTTGGAACCCTCTGCAAGACAACAAACGAGGCTCTGGTGACCGAGCAATGGCGGTATAACCATACACCTAGCTAGGCAACTGGCTGGAAGAGGCTACAGCGAGCCTGAAGACCTAAATAGTCTCAAAATGTCTGGTGCAGAAGGCAAGGGGAAACCACTGCACTATTCTTCCCAAGAAAGTTAACCAGGTGCCTCGCGCTGTGGACCGCCGTGATTGACCACGACTGCTCTGTCAAGCACCACGACTGAGAAGAAGTACATGTGTACAATTGCGTAACTTTATTGTAAAATGCTGTTTTTTATAGCAACTAAAACCGGAGATGATCGTTTGTTGTTGTTACCTACATATAAAAAAAATTTTTTACAACACAAACTTTTTTTTCAACACATACAAACACACACTCACACAATGATAGCGTTGGTCAGAGACAAAATTAACAATATCCACATTTAGCGCGTTGGATAGTTTAATTAAACAGAACTGCATACATAATATACATAATAATACATAAAATGTAGTAGGTAATTTGTTGTTATCGAGTGAAATATCTGAAACTCTATAATATAAATTAATCGAAATTTTAATAACTTTACATCACATACCTGCTATTACAATTTTATATATTTTACGTGGACATAGGTAATAAAAACTAGAAAATTCGTGAAAATTGGCAAAACTTCTAATCCGCGTCAAAATTTTGCGAAAAAGGTAATTCGATTTTGATGAGTTTTCGTTCAATTCAAAGTTGTAAATCCAGCTCAGTCCAACTTCACCAACGATCTTCGACCTCTCTTTTATCCATTTTATTTTCAGCCTTATGATAGGTGGCAAACCTATATATGTATTTATAAAATTTCAGTACTTATTGCTAAGGGTCATGCTTAATTTTATTTTTATTTTATTTTTTAACTTTTATTTACACATAACAATATAAAACAATAATAAATAATATAATATATCTACATACAAAGTTTAAATATAATAAAAAATAAACATAGGGAACCCCATGAGTAGGTCTCTAATCATGAATATGTAGAGATACATACTCATAAGTAGAAAACCTTCTCGAAATCACTGTCAACGGTAAAGTGCCAAGAAGGCTAGCAGCGTTTCCTCGTATAATTTCTTTGCTCCGAGGCCCCACGGATCCATTGTTTCAACACCAAACGGTGCATATCACATAAAATAAGTACCTAACTAAATTTTATCAATCTTTATATCCTTAAATGCATATATATTCTTGGCTTAATATTTTGGGGAAGGCAGAGACCAGATATCCTCTTCCTACAAACATGGCACACCTTTACTGCCTCTACCACATGACACATACATACCTGTAAAATTTCTTCTGAGGCCGCCTCGACTTTATTTCTCTAGTCACATATGTATTGCTAAATATTTCGTTTCTCTACTAATCTATAATATTAATCTAGATTTCGTTATTTATGCTAATATTATAAAGAGGTAAAGTTTGTAAGTTTGGATGTAGGGGGGTATTATCTGAAAATTATTTCACTAATAGAATGCTACATTAACTCTGAGTGCTATAGGCTATATTTTATTTTGTTCGAAAATATCCACTGGCGATGCGGGGGGCGGAAAGCTTGTGAAATATATTCGTACCCAATGAACTAAAGTGAATGAATTTACTTGGCGGTGCTATATTTCACAAAAATAACAGTCATGGCCAATTCTATTTTCGGCCTTTTAAAGACGCCTTCAACTCGATGCGAAACTCAGTTGCCATGGCGCGGGCGGCCGGAGGGGATTTTTAACTGTGCAACAGTCCATGTGGAGTATGTGATATCTTTGAAAATTTACGGTATTTATTATAAAAAAAAACGGCCAAGTGCGAGTCGGACTTGCGCATGAAGGGTTTCGTACCATTATTTATAAAAACATCAAAAAAACACGTTTGTTGTGTGGGAGCCCCCTTAAATATTTATTTTATTCTGTTTTTTTTTAATGTTTAATAATGAATTTTATTATTAAAAGGTTACACATTTTTATTGTCTAGTCTAAATCTGATGGCTCAAAACCGATGGTATTTGGGCTGTCACTAAAGTGTTCTGGCGTTTTTTTGACATGAAAGGCCATGATGGCCTTTGTGTCCGCAACTTCTCCACAAATGCAGTTGTGTCTGCAATATATATCGAGACCAAGCCTGAGAGAAACGGCGATGTTTTTTAGTATTTGTTGTTATAGCGGCAACAGAAATACTACATCATCTGTGAAAATTTCAACTGTCTAACTATCACGGTTCATGAGATACAACTTGATGACAGACGGACAGACAGACGGACGGACAGCGGAGTCTTAGTAATATGGTTTCCGTTTTTACCCTTTGGGTACGGAACCCTAAAAACGGCTATAACAAAACAAGCTTTTGTTATAAGCCATGTATAAGCAGCGCCAATTGTAAATACCTTTGCGTTTTCTTCTCCATTGAAAGCAATCTGCAGATTACGAAACCGTGCAACTGAAGGCATAGTTTTCCTAGTTAATATTTCAACGAAAGTATCAAATTTCGCGTGAAACCAAAGCACTAGCTCGAAGCGACGTCGCACACAGGAATAACAAAGTTTACCACCTTGCTGCAACGATCTTCTTAAAGTATTATGTACAACCAACTTTAACTAACGCTGACTGCAGGAACGCGAGAGAATAGTTTAATGACATAATAGTTAGAGCTTAATAATAGTGACAGATAACTACCATCAAATATTTGATGTAAAAATATAAGATAATAATTATATGGGGCAAAGTCCTAGCGTTTCATTTCGGATTACTCAATATCCACCATAACTTACTAGAAAAATATTTTGTCACTGGCTAATTGTATGCTGGGTTTAACATACAACTATGGACGGAACTAAGATTGATTCTTCTTAACTTTTGTCCTATACAAAAACGGACTTCAGCAATTCAAGTATTGTACAAAACTTATTAAAAATAGCAAGTTCTAGTTAATGTATCCTTAAAGTATATGAAATTATCTATACTCAATATGTAAAAAATATGTCAATTTCACGCATTCGTAAAAATAATTTCACATACTTTATGGATCGATTAACTAGAAGTTGCTATTCCTTATATTTTTTGTACAATACTTGAATTTCTGAAGTCCGATTTGTGTATTTTACTGTACCGATTTTGTTTGGAAATTTTCTTTCTCTATTTATTTCTTTCGCTCGGATATTGGTTGAAAGGGATGCAACATTTTCGAACACGTGTTTTGGAGCTTGACAGTACGCCCACTCCTCCCTGACAGCTGCCTTACTGGTTCATGCACCCATAGATGTAGTATAGTCGCGTTGGCGTTCTACTAGATTGGCAATGCAAAAGAAAAAGCATATAGATAGATACTCGTACGCATATGTTAAAGTGAGACAGAAAGACGAGACCGTTTTTTAATAACTCTAACAGCCTAGCGTCATTCATAACTTCGCTTGTTTTTGTAAAAATATCCTGTTTCAATTCAAAGTATAATTTAGTGTTTAGTAGACGTGATTAATTATTATTATGGTTACATGGGTTACACTTGGGTGTATCTCATCTAAAGTAGCCCACGCACTGGTCCGGTATGGCCAGCCGTATGATCGAGATTGAACACAGGCCACACATTAGCGATGTAAATCATACGATCTAGATCACATGCAACTCACTCACTCACACAGACACACAAGATTCGATTAAACAATGTGTCAAACTATCAGCGGTGGATGTAGTATCAGTAGATCACACACACTGTGACAGATCGTTCCGGCCATCAAAATACAACGATTTGAAAATGGATGGCGGGACGTTCGTTACAAGAATTGGACGAATCTGTGGTCGATATCTGTGGAACGTATGGCGGCGCGCCGGCGATTGGATGAATGAGTGGGCACCTTAAGATAAAAAAAATCAACAGAGTTACACATTTTTACACCTATTTACACGCACACTAGTAGAGCGCTACCATACTATAATACATCTATGTTTGCAGCCCTTACTTAGCCCGTCCATCTCTTAGGTTCTCTGATAGAATCGTATGTTTTGACAAATTAGCGCAATCAAAAATTTGGTTTAATCGAGGCAAGTTTTAAGATAATTATATAATAAATTGAACATTTCCACGAAGTTAAATCAAGACCAAGGGCCGGCTGTTTATTCGTAGTAAAGTTTTAATAAATTTTAGTTAGTATAAACTGGAGGGTAATTTGACATTTAGGTCGCGTGGCTCCTGCAACACAAGTTTTGCGCTGTATAACTCAATTGTGAACTGAGGAAGGGCCCAGTGTTTTATTTGTTCCGAAACATGAACCGCAAACTGGCAGTAATTCCATTACAAACCATTAGACAAGTGTTTAGTTTACTGAAATGAGTGTAAAAGTTTCACCGGCTGAATAACTCGCTGAATCAGGGCGCGGCGGTGCTCTGGTATTATGATTTTTAAGTAAAAGGTAAGGCTAAATTGTGTGGCAAAATCGTAGATCGATGGAGTAAATGAAGTAAGTAAAAGAAAACGTCTTGATGTCCTGACAATTTTGTCAATTGTAAAATAATATATGCCTTGCACGGATAGAGTCGCTGATAACATGTCCACATTTAGCGAGTTTCTCATCTATACTAATATTATAAAGAGGTAAAGTTTGTAAGTTTGGGGTAGGTAATCTCTCGAACTACTGAACCGATTCTAAAAATTAATTCACTATTATAAAGCTACATTATCTCTTAGTGCTATATATAAGCTAATATATTTTATTTTGTTCGAAAATATCCACGGGCGAAACCGTGGGTGGAAAGCTAGCATAATTTTTTTTACGTGTCCTCTGAAGCACATCAAATTCCGGGACCTTCGTTTTTACGCCAATTTCTAACCATAAATTTTTTTAACAAAATTAATACTAGTAAAATATGGCAATGCAGCAAGTGTGTTTGGAACATCACCTTCCTTAGCTTTCTCATATTAACATATTCATACAAAAAAATCCATATACAAATTTTCCGGGAAACTTTACCAATTTTTATTACCCTAATAAAATTAAGAACCTGATTAGCACGGTATCCAACATACATTTGGCTCCACTTTCGAATGATACTCGTCCTTTAACTAATTTACAAGATGAAGAATTCTACAATTCTTCAGTGGATCCTAAAACATCAAATTATAGTCTGGATCGACAACACAGAAATGTTACGACTAGCCCACCTGAAAAAACAGCTGCCCTCGAAAGACCAAGAGGTATCGCCGCCTTCCTTCTCACTATACGAACATTTAAAAAAATAACCAAATTGGTCTAGTCGTTCTTAAATGATGCGCTTACCAACGAACAGCTGCATATTATTTTTATATATAAGATTTTTAGAAGTTTTTTCAAGTATCTTTTTTCTGTATTAATTTTTTTTTTTTTTTTTTTTTTTTTATTCTTCACGGGTTTAGCTCCCGAAACCGTGTTACGGTTCCAGGGTACCCAGCGGAAGACCAAGTCTCCCTCGTTTAGCCGATGGTATTTGTGAGGCTATACCTAACGAGTGGCTAGTTCTGTTGAGATATATATTTAGATGGAAAAAAGCCTCTAAGTGTGGTTTGTCGGATTATGTACATAAGTTTTTAATTAAAAAAACCCATTGGTACATGGCCGGGATCTGGGATCGAACCCGGGGTCTGTCTAGTTAACACCAGACGTCTTATCCACTCGGCCACCGACGCACCATATAAATATTCTTACCACATACTTAGTTAATTTAATTTGAATCTTGTTTATCCAGCCAGAATGTAACGCTGTAACTGACTTCTAACCAACTGAATCGCAGGAAGTAATTAATGTAGCGAACTTGTGCTAATGATTTGCAAAATGTTAATCAACTCTTACTCTTACCATACTAATTTCATTATTTCTTAAATTTATAATCATGTGAATTATAAATTAACTTTTTAGGGTCCCGAACATCTCCGACAGGGGCCATCCATAAATTAAGTCACAGGTTTAGGGGGAAGGGGGGGGGGGTCCAACAAAGTGTGACATATCATATAAAACAACTATTCCACATCTGTATTATCTGTGACAAGGGGGGGGGGGGAACTTTGTACATATAATATATTTATATAATAATTTTGGGACACGGATATATTACACGGACGTATAGCGTATATTTTTTATTATAGTGCGACTCACACTTTGCCGGTTTTTATTATTTGTTGAATTATAGTTATACTAGTTAGAAGTTTGTATGTATTTTCATTATTGCCATTATTAAGATCGAGCAAAAAACGCTGAATAAAACAGGTTTCTGGTATGGGGACGCGCTTTAACTTTTAACTTTATTTTATTTTCATTTCTTGTTATAACAGCCATAGTAATACATACTCTGTGAAAATTTCAAGTGTCTACCTAATACCTATTACGGTTCAAAAGATACAGCTCTGTAATAGACAGAAAAAATGCGTTTCTTGTATGGGGACCCGCTTAAATCTTTATTTTATTTTTATTATTTGTTGTAATGTTGCGACCTGTTCTGTTGTCACCCTTTGGGTACGGAACCCTAACAAGACAAAAGCACTTGACTATTGATGATTATTTTTATTTAGAACAATCCAAATATTCTTTATAACTTTATGAGTGGAAGTATAAAATGAAACGACTGAAAATATATTTTGTCGTTATTGAGTGAGTATGTACTTGTTTCACGAAACAATAAAGAGTTTTATGAGGAAACGGATGTAGAGGTAGCGTTTCGACTAGTGCAAAGATAGATATACTCTAAACGAATAGATTGTGATCAGGAAAAACATCGTAAAACTTGTCCATGTGTGAATTTCCTATGAAATGGCAATAGTAATGTTTAACTGCTCTTGCTTAATCAAGTTACTTCAAAGCAGATTAATAATAACTTACTTTAAAGTCCCTGGTTGTCGGCCATCTTATACTTCTGTCAAAAATATGGCAAATCTCAATAATTTATCCTAGAAAAATGAGTTTATTTATACAACATTTTTAACTCAATTTGTTGATAGTTATTATTTTAAATTGGATTAAGCCATATTTTCATTATTAAGACTTCTAAATAGTCATAGTTTTTAAAACGCAATAGCAAAAATTGGTCTATCGTAAAAAAATCCAGTAATACAAATGACTTGAGAAATGGAGCAGAATGCCCACTTTACCTAAATGATAATGTCATTATGTCGTAGTTTCTTGAAATAGGTTTATCTTTAAAATTTAAATTATAAAAATATACCTTTGTTTTTCTTTACATACCGAATTCAAATTACTTAACTGAAACTCCATTTCATGTCCGAACAATCAAAGAATAAATACCTCCAATCTACCTAGCGATATAAACGTAAAATCGTGAACGAGTTTTTCACCTTTTCTTTTATTGTGTTAGCGAGCGAAGAGAGGAAATTAAGAGAAAACTTCCCGTCTGATCGTATTCCAGCGTTCAATTAAGGAAATAATACTAATAAAACCTATTGTTTATCCTATATTGGAATTTTTAATACCGGTGAAGACAAACAAGTGCGAATATTATTCACCTGAGGGTTCCGTGGAACTGAAAAGTATACCTAAATTGTAATGAAACAGTAATTCAAAACTCTTACTCTTACCATTCTAATTATATTTCTTTAATTTATAATCATGTGAGTTATAATAGTAGTTTATGAAAGTGTTGTATAATGAGGGGTATTAAAACACGAGTGTGTGTTTAAGAACCGAGCCGCTAAGCGAGATTTTTAATAGTACCTATCACACAAGTGTTTTTAATACCTGTTATTAGCAGTTTCATACACTACTTTATCTACTCTCGTACATTGGGATTCAACCTACTAAATAAAATATCCACGAAATTCAGTAACTACAACAAAACATATTATTATTCAATGAATGGCGCCAAAACCTAGCACATCACCGTGCATGCGTCAAAGCGGGCGCTGTCATAGACAATTAAAAATTGGAATGAAAACTTTTTGTAATGCTATAAAAATGGCGCGAACCGCATGTGCGTTCCATTAGAAAAAAATAATTGATGGAACCTCGTTGGTGATATAAACTTTTTGGATTTACCTGTATCGTAATGGTTAAAAAAAAGTGCACCGACTTCAAAAATTTGCACTGAAAAGTAAGAAATAATAAATATTTCGTCGTAGAATTTGAAGACGGTGGGTGCCAAATTAGGATACAAAACTAAGTAAATATCTAAGAAGATAAAGATCTGTTCAATATTATCTATGTTTGTATGTACTGATGATCGTAGGTTCCTAATGAATTGTCTATATTAGTGAATTTGGGAACTAAGTTGTTTCTAATTTGGCACCAACCGTCTTCAAATTCTACGACGAAATATTTATTATTTCTTACTTTTCAGTGCAAATTTTTGAAGTCGGTGCACTTTTTTTTAAAAGGTTTATTTTACCCTTTTAAGTGATTTTGCTGCCTTGAGAGACAAATAATAACGCAACTAAAAAAATATTGATGGAAAATTAAAAAAAAATACCCCTGTGGATGTGATTTGAACCATGTAATGTGCTTGTGCATCCTATGCACCCCATTACATTTAACCGCTAGACCATCGTCACGAAAATTGACAACTTCGTGTCAATAGCAACCGTTGCTAAGGCTTTTTCTGATACATAATTTTCAGCCGTAAACAGAAATTAATTACTGAATTTCTGAAAAACTACTGAACCGATTTTCGTCATATGTCTGTGAGATAATGTCGAGAAATTATTATGTCTTGAAAAAAATAAGTTGTCAAAATCGGTACATATTTTATCGAGATATCAAGAAAAATGTACTTATAAAGTCAGTTTTTTCAAAATTTCTGAAAAACTAATGAACCAATTTTTATGAGATAAAAATGGGACCAATCCGGAAGAATTATCTGACGATTAAAAAAGAAACCATCAAAATCGGTTCATAATTGGCGGAGTTATCGATGTACATACATACATAAATAAAAAATACGGTCCGAATTGAGAACCTTCTCCTTCTGTTTTTGGAAGTCGGTTAAAAAATTACTTTATAACATTATTTTGATAGAGAAAGTGTGTTATAAAGTGATTTTTTAATTTTAATTCGGTATTGTGTTTATAAAGTATGTCAATATAAATTCGTTTTGAAGTATATAATTCGACTGTTACGATATTTATGAGAATAGATAAATAATTTTTTTAAATTAAAAAACGAAAACCCTTAAAGGGCTTATAGAATGACTCATGTGTCTGTCTGTCTGTCTGTCACAGCTTATTTTCTCCGAATCTATTGGACGAAAAAAAGTTGAAATTTGGTACATAGGCAGAGTTTGATGACCCAATCACGGACGTATAGCGTAAATAATCGATTTTCGATTTTAGGGAAAAAAGTATAAAACAATTTTTTTTTCAAGTGTATCAAATAAATATATTTTTATAATATTCTAAAATAAATAGTTTCAATTATATTGAAGAAAATATACGAAAATTGAGCTCCTAATTTATTTCCGAAACTACTGAAACTAAAATAAAAAAAATAGGAAATATAGGGCCTTAGTCCTAGTTTACAGGAAAACCTAAACGAAATGGTACGGAACGCTCTCCATGCGAGTTATTCTCGCTCTTGGCCAATTTATTTAATAAAAAAATTTTTCATTTATCTTTATCACTTGAGGTCTTAAAGTAACTTTATATCATAGAGTACCAGCACAGTGTAAAAAAGACAAGAAAGTGCTAAGAACAAAGTACATGAAGAAAATGCCTTCACGGGTTGCCTTACAGCTCCCGAAACCGTGTTACGGTCCTAGGGTACCCAGCGGAGGCAGCGGAAGAACAAGTCTCCCTCGTTTAGCTGATGGTATTTGTGAGGCTACATAATACCTAACGAGTGACCAGTTCTGTTGAGGTATATTTAGATAAGTGTGGTTTGTCGGATTATGTAGGTACATAAGTTTTTAATTAAAAAACCCATTGGTACATGGCCGAGATCCGGGATTGAACCCGTGGTCCGCCGCCTAGTTATAACCAGCCCTCTTAACCACTCGGCCACCAACGCACCTATTTTTTCTTTATATATTTGAAGATGATTTGAGTGAGCTAGGTTACATCTAGGTCGTCTGGTTCGACTGGGGATTGGAACACCGTCTAGCACTCTCTATGATTATTAAAAAATATCCATTACAATAATAGTGTCATTGCATGAGTTTTTACTCAGGCACAATTTTGTGAAGGCTTTAAGTGCCTAGAGTATATCTATCTTTAACTGAAGTGTTTGAGCCCGCGGCTTCATCCGCATGGAAATAATATAGCAGTCTATAGAAACACACTTAGAGGCTTTTCCATCTAAATATGCCTCAACAGAACTGGCCACTCGTTAGGTATATAGCCTCATAAATACCATCGGCTAATCGAGGAAGACTTGGTATTCTTAGACTAGAACCGTAATACGGTTTCGGGAGCTGTAAGGCATGAAGAAAAAAAAAGTAGGTATGTAGAGTTGGTGATAATTCTAACGATTCCCTTGTTTTATCCACGTCTTATCTATTACACTCTTATTAATAAACTCGATTTAGCGACGTATTAACTAAACTGTATTTCGTCACCCTCTAACAAATCTGCAATTCATTATGATAGACGGAGACGAAATACAGTTTAGTTAATACGTCGCTAATTCGAGTTTATTAATAAGAGTGTTAGGGTTCTATTCTATTCTATGTTTTGTGTTATGGCTCCATCAGGGTTTTGATGATTCTGCCAATGTCAAGTATTATAGACGTTATAGTATCGATATGGCGATTAATTGGTAGCTAAGATGTTCCCGCTGACTGTGATATACCACAGCGTGGACGGGATTTAACTGAATTCCTTCACGATCATGTCACGACGTAGAATTCCATCCATTAGGGTTGTAAATAAAATGGCATGTATTTAATCGAGTGGCTAATTAAGTGTAATCAAGTATCAAAGTTGGTATCAAAATTAATAGGTTGCCAACTTATTTCTAGCGTCAAAATACTTAAACTATATTTAATAGGGATATCGTAGCTTTCATAGTGAAGAAAGACAAAAATTAGAACCGGTTCAGTATTTTTAGAGATTACCCCATACATCTAAACTTACAAACTTTACCATTTTCCTAATATTACTTAGTTAAAAATTCAATGAATATCAAAATTTTAGCCATCTATGAAAAAAAACACGTCGATCCGTTTTGAAGTCAAAGCGAAAGAAGGACAAACAAACAAACAAACACTCTGTCCCCATTAGCAGTTGCCCGCGACTTCGCAAGCATTGTATTAGAAATACGAAATTTCACTCCCAATTTCGAAAAATCCATTCTTAATGCACCTCTACATCCCCTAAGGAATTTTCCATCCAATTTTCATATTTATATCTTTAGGCTGTGCGTTGATTGTCAGACAGTCAACAACACGACAGTTTTATATATTTAGATATTAGTTGATTCCACATCACGCCTTAGTGAATAACGCACGCGCCCGCCGAGACGTGGTGGGGAATCCAGTTTAATCCTGTTCGTGCTGTGATGGTTGTGAATAGTCGACAACTAATAAGACTTATCACGGTCGGCGGGCTATAAACACTGTAAGGGCTATAATACTTGACATTGGCAAATCACCGATAAACATTGGTAGAGCCATAACAATGGAAGAAGAAGAATTAATCTAAAGTAGATATTAGTTATCATTCTACTATGACACAATTTTCATATAACAAAGTTTAGCTCACATACGGGTTCTGGCAAGTGGGAGGTCTTCATCGCATATGTAGTAGGACAACAATAGCTGGACCATATCCAAGACTATAAAGGGATGTTGGATGTTGGTCACGGAATATAATGGATATTATTATACCACACGAAAATGCTGCACTTTCTATTCTATAATAATACAACTTGGGCAGTTTATATGTCTAAATGGATATAGATGAAATATTGTACACTGGCTTTCCTTCCCCGGCTTCGACCGTGGAGCTCATATTTACTTTCATCCCCTATTATGGTCTTGAAAAAAGCATTTTAAATTTATATTTATTTATATAATGTAATAATATATTAAAATATATATTAAGGAATAATCCGGGAAGACGGCAAGAGACCCGATGGAATGACTCTGATTCCCTGAGAGCGAGGTCGGGCCCTTGTATGGGATGCTACGTGCGTGGACACATTAGCCCCGTCTCATCTCAGGGAAACAGCAATCAAAGCGGGAGCTGCGGCGGAAATCGCAGTGTCTAACAAACGGCGCAAATATAGTTCAATTATTGAAAACTACAAATTTGTGCCGTTTGGTGTTGAAACTCTAGGGCCGTGGGGTTCAAATGCCAAAAATTTTATTAAAGATGTACCTATCCCCTCGACTGATCATCTCTTCTGGTGACAAGAGGGCTGGCTCCTTCCTTGCTTAACGAATCAGCATCGCGAATTGTTACCCCAATTTTTCAATTTACCGGGCAACTTTTCTATCGGTTCCTAAAAGCCTTATTCAAACTACTGTCCTCAAGAAATGCGCTTACCAACGAAAATCATTTCATTTTAATTTATATAGAAGATTACCTTCTGCCCACAAATTGCATTATCCGACAAACCGTACAGAGAGGCTTTACATCTATTGTTTCTGCCTACCCCTCTTGGGATAAAATACGTGACGATTGATAGATAGATCACCATACCTTTCATACATCATCACGCCTTTCAAGCAGAGACAATCGAATGCCATTTGTTACGATCCTGACATATCTCTTTTGCTTCTTTTATATTCAATTTCATCATACCTTTCATACATGCTCGGCGATTTTCTGTACTTTTAATATTTCCATCGATCAACATATTTTTTTAAATGTTCAATATTTTTTATTTTTTAATATTATTTAGGTTTAAAAATAAAAAAAAACCTTTACTTATTTCTTTACTAAAATCAAATACAATATATCAGATTTGATTTTGAATTATTTAATAGGTCCATTCCTCTCAATTTCGGGGCCAGACCCTATCAATAGTTGTTGATCGAAATCTGCCCTTTATCGTTGTCTAGGGATCGGGCTTAATGCAAAAGCCTTATATGATCACTCTATATTCCAAAAATTCATGAATTCTTTACTAAGACAGGGTCAACGCTCTTTTATCCATAGACCATTTAAATTTTAGATAAACCTACTTACCTTACTACCTGTTGTCAGATTTTAATAAAATTCGCATGGGATCAATATTGGTTTACTACAATTTGAATACATACACAATATAATTATATGTTACCGCGAACTTTCTTGTAGATCATTTTATTTTTCACAAATGTCATACATCCTGTTATAGCTCTGACGGATTAGATAGCATACGCCATAAGGAGCTTACTTTTTTCCGGAATTCCTTCACTTATACTATTCATGCTTAGATGTTTAATACTCGCATACCTTAAAAACCGCAACAAAATCCAATGCTACATACAGACATACACGGCGGGGACTTTGTTTTATAATACCGCTCCAGCTTCACACGGATAGAAAATCTGTTTAAAAAAAAAACAATTTTCCCGGGATAAAAAGAAGCCTATGACACAAATATCTTTGTGCAAAAAATTACCCGGGGTATGCAGAGACAATCGAACGTCATTTGCTACGATCCTGACATACCTACCCCTTTCACTTTCTTTTTTATTCATCATACATTTCATACATGCTCGGCGATTGTGTGTACTTTTATATGCCTTCAATCAAAACATTTATTATATTTTCAATATAAGTACACCTAGGTCGTCCTTTGCCAGCATTCCTTTTCATTTCTGCCATATAAACCTTTTTAGTCAATCATTTATCTTTCATTCTTTCAATATGTCCAAGCCAGCGTAAGTTACTTTTCTTCATTTTAGTTACAACATCATCTTTCACTCAGTTTTGTGTTCTAACTTAAGGAGTTAATATCGTAAATTGATGGAGCGTTGGACTAGAAACTGGCTGACCCAGGTCTAAATTCTACTTGTGCCACAAAAACTAAGCACCTATTTAAAGTCTATTAAAGAAGTGACACATCTAAGTCCATTAAGTGCAGCAACATACTTGCCACATGTCTGTTTCATATCCAGTACAACTGGCAAAAAGTGGACCTGTTAATTAATAAAATTATTAAGCGCCTGCGCGGTTTTTAAATAGATTCAAACATCCACCTGCAAAGTTCCTGATTGTCAAATAATATGATTCCCAATATAAAATGTGTATGTGAGATTTGTGAAGTTTTTTTGCGATCTTAAGCTCTGTAGATTGTGGAAATATTTTACTATTTTCTCTTGTGAACAGTAAATTTAATACGTTTTAAATCAGTGATATTGCGCCTGCATGTTATTCATAAATTATGAAGCAATCAAATCTAAGCGTGCAATGTTGTGCGTTAGGCGTTTGAGCCATGTGCAATTACACTAAAATAACATAAATACATAACTATACGCGATATGGATTTGGTCTTGTGATGCTAATGTGAATAATTTAGACAATTTATTATTTACATTATTGTATTATATCGGCGATTGTGTGTACTTTTAATATTTCCATCGATCAATACATTTTTTACATGTTCAATAAAAGTACACCTAGACCGTCCTCTGCCAGCATTTCCTTTCACTTCAGCCATATAAACCTTTTCAGTAAATTTTTCATCCTTTATTCTTTCAACGTGTCCAAACCAGCGTAAACAACTTTTCTTCATTTTAGTTCTAACATCATCTTTCAATCCGCATTCTTCTCTATTGACATCGTTCCGGATGCGGTCAATACGCTTTATATTACACATTCTACGTAAATATCGCATTTCCACTGCATTTATCTTACTTTCATGCTTCTTATTCCATACCTATCCATCAAATATAAAATTAAATGCTATTTGTTGTTGCTTATCATCATATGAGAACGGCTGGACCGGTTTGGTATTTTTTTTAATGTTCGTAATAGCCCGAATCACACATTAGGAAATTGGAGTCTTGTCAACAATGCTATGAAGAGAAGTATGACGGGGAAAAGAAAGAGTGACAGGGTGAGAAACAAAACGCTCAGACTAACAACTAAAGTGGAAGATGCAACCAGGCTGGCGCAACTTAGAACAAAAAATTAGGGCTAGGAAAAATGAGCCAATACTAATGGCGTCGTATCGCCATCTCTTTCACGCCATATACAGATGACAGAGATAGCAAATATTTCTATACCAATCCACAGTACGATTTGGTTTGTTTCATTTTAATGTAGATAATTATAGATAGTGATAGTGATTGCTACTTACTCTATGGATGTAACGACTAAAGTAAAACAATTGAAATGGAGATGGGCGGGCAAATGGATGAGTGGATCAAAATTATAACAAATTGGTACCCAAGAGAAAACTTTAATTCTTTTCATTCAGCTAATTACCTACTAGTATTGATTATTGTTAGTATATTTAACAATCTCATTTTACTTATAATTCATAACATAAAACTATATAATAGACGGATTCAAAGATAACATAATAAGTCACAGTAAATTCAACATAAACTGAGTATAACCAATATAAAATTGATTGTACCTTAACATATCAATTTCTTTAGCTATGAATAACGTTTCATCGTAGACGTGTTATATGAAATTTGGATAGCTTCCAACTTTTCCTCCTTTCAGTTATTTTCAGGCAAAACGTTCAGACACGTGAACGCGTAACCTAAAAAAGTTAAATTTACAAACAAATATTGTTGTTAAAGATTTCAAATGTTAAATCTTACAATTTAGATATAACAAGTTGTTGTATAATGTTTCCTATACTATATCATTCATAAATATTTGTGTTTCTTTTTGTAAAAATGTGGTAAGTTCTAGAATTAAGAAAAATATTTTTTTCACCGGATTGTCTTACACCTTCCGAAACCTTGTTACGGTTCCAGGGTACCCAGCGGAATACCAAGTCTTCCTCTTTTAGACATACTACCTCGCATTGCTTCACATAAACATTTGCTGTATCGACAATTTGTTTATTTCTTTGTTTATTCGTATTCTATAGACTCAAAAACTACTGGACCGATTTGTTACTGTTTGGTACCATTAGATAGAGTGGTTCACGGGGAAGGTTATGGGCTATATATCATCACGCTACGCCCTTTGGGAGCGGAGCAGTAACCAATAAAATTGAAACGAAAGTTAAATTATCATCTTCGTTCATACAAAATTTACAAAATTTTGTCTGTGTTCTCAATTTTAGTTTGTTAACCGAACTTCAAAAAAGTAGGAGGGGGTTCTCAATTCGTCGAAATCTTTATTTTTTTTATGTATGTTCCCCGATTACTTGAAGACGCCTGGACCGATTTGGAATTTTTTTTGTTTGAAAGGGTACATACTTCACAGGTCCCATTTTTAGTGAAAATTGGTTCAGTAGTTTTTAGAAATTTTCATTTTTTCAATATCTCGATGAAATATGTACCCATTTTGACGATTTATTTTAGTTTAAATATTATTGAGTTATTTAATTATATAAAAATCAATATTTGTTCGTTTGTTCTCGGATTTCAATTCCGACGATCAAGAATTACAGAAATTATTATAATGTCAATTTCCTGAAAGACGAAGATCATTTAAATTATCGAGTGTAAATCGAAACGAACGTCGCCTTCCTATTATAATCCGCCGATTCATTTTGCAGGTTTCTTTATATGGTGTTTCTTTACATTGCTTGTGTAAAATCTCAACCGCCAAAATGTGATCACACTCCAGCAAAAGCCATAGTGGACACACCGTCTGACCAGGAACACACATATCACCTTTCAATTGAAACTAAGAGCATTGGCAATACAGACAAATATTATTATGTACCGGACCAAACCTATGTTGGTAAGATGGAATCATTAATTCCATAGTAATAGTATAAACGCTGGGAAAACACTATCAAAAATAATATTCCAAATTATAATTACAGTAACATTATCAACTTCAAATGCTACAAGACCATTCAAATGGTTTTTAATTTCTGCTGAAGATCCCGATGTTGACAACAATAATAACCGAGAAGACTTAACAAATATCGATGTTGGTACCTTAAAACCCCTTAAAGACCAGCAATCAAGGTATTACGAGAAATGTGCTAAAACTGTACAAGAAACTGACAATTCTGATAAAACTAAAATTGAGGTAGGAATTATTTATTTATTTAATTTAAATATAATATTAAATAACCAATTTTAGAGACAGCCAGAGAACGATTGTAAATAAAGTTGCCAGACAAATTAATGCGAGAGGGGAGGACAGATACCTAATTAAGTATAAACTGAATAAGTAAAGAGTAGCATTGAAAATGACTGATTTTCTTTTTGCCATTGGTCATTTCATTTCATCATTAAATAATCGGTTCGGTCAGATTGTTTGCAATCTTTTTCTGGTCTTCCTGACATTAATTTGGTTCTGATTTCTGTCTCATATGTTGCAGGTACATTGGATATCACCTAAACATAGTAATAGAAAGTTTGTAAGACTTAGAGCTATGGTTGCGGAAAATGAAGAGGTGTGGTTCACTGGTGAAAATCTAGAATTGATGATCAGTAAAAATGATTTAAAACCAATCGACAGTCCGCCTGAAGCAAGGGAATCATGTAATTTGTGTACTGAAGCTAGGTATGAGGTTGGTATCTAATCTACATATACACTGGTCGCATTTTTGATTTAATAATATATTAAACGTGTTATATAATAATTTTAAATTTTTTTAGAATTCCAAGTATACTATGTCTAATAGTATGTATAGCGATATCAATTCAAGAAACTCTCTCGAGCTAGCTCAACGAAATTCATATTGATTTCCATCACTCACAAAATAATAAAAATAAATCAAATTAACTTACAATAATGTACTTTTGTCATTTTTAAAGGTTATCTTCCAAGGGTTATGGTCCAGACTAACACATCCTCAACATTACCCCAGGGAACCGGATACAAATGGATATAGTGATATGATAGGTGCATCTCATGGGCTTGACTTTGTTTTATGGAAACTTGATAGCAAAGCCAGCTCTGGTCTAAAGTCGCTTGCTGAAGTTGGAAATATAACGATCATTCAAAGGGATATAATCGATAACGTAAGTTAAGGATGTTTATTTGACAAATAATATTGGTAATCAGAGGTAATCAGAGGTTATAAATGTATGTACTATATAATCATTGATCAAGTCTTGACAAACCTTTCATTCTACGTCATGTCATGGTGACCGACGCACGCGATCCGTCGTTACATGATGGGGATTCCGGTTTAATCCTGCGCTGTCATAGTAAAACATACCACAGTCGGTGGGATCATCTTATTGAAATTACAAAGGCTATGATACTTGACATTGCCAAATCATAGATTAACATTAGCCACAATAAAAGAAGAAGACAGACTTTTCAGAAATTGGGTTAGGTAGGGGTAATTGTTTCATTTTAGCAATCGATGCACCCATTGCCTCATATGCAAGAGAAAACTCTACAAAACAGTTTAGATTAGTTTTCTTAAAATATTTGCAATTAAATCATATTTCTTCTTACAGATGTCATTGAATAGTGGAGTAAGGACCTTAATAAAGGGGAAGGGACATATGCATCCACACATGCATGAAGAATCCTATGCACTCTTTCGCGTAGACAGAATTCATCATTTATTTTCTTTAGTTGTTAAAATGATACCATCACCAGATTGGTTTTTGGGTACAAATATGTTTGAACTATGTACAGACGAAGGATGGTTAGAAGACCATGAATTACAACTATTGCCGTGGGATGCAGGAACTGCTAATGGCATATCATATGATGTAAGTATTATAGTCATTCCAATTTCCATTGCATCTCTGTTCACTTTAATATGTGTATATTTTGAATATAATTTCGGAAATCATTTGAAAAATTGTAAGTACCTAAATATTTATTATATCTTTATTCGTTGTTATCGTGAAGGTAAGAATGTGATTTTGAAAAACATTAGTTTAAAAGGGGCACGATAAATACTCCTTTTAGTAACTTGTTTGGCACTGGCAAATTTTATACATCATCGCAACGGCTGTTTTTTGATAATGTTCCTTTCTCGAGAGAATCTGACGAGAATTGCAAACAAACAAAGAAATTTTAGGACTATGATTTATTATGACTACCTATACTTAAAGCTACAAGAGTGACTTGACCCCTTAGTTTGATTTGAAACCAAAGATGCATAATATTTCAGAGGTGCCTAAAGAAAAGTTACCAGACGCATTTTCGGTGTATGTTCTTATTTAGGCGCATGGGAATGTGATATTACGTGCTCAGTGTTAATACTTTGAAAATATCGACATCTGAAATATTTAAGTTAACATATGTTTTTTCTCCAGTCAACGACATCAGTAACACTGCCGGTAGATACTGTGCAAAGAGTACAAGTAGGCTCGTTTGATGAAGCGTCACCATTCTACCAAATGAACTTCAATGATCTGAAACCTTTTGCTAAATTAAAGGTGCGTTTGCTAGACATATACAATGTAGGCGATGAAGGATGTTCCTTTAACGGTAATGAAGGTAAGCTTTAGAAAAAATAATTTGTTGGTAATTAAAACCACAATATCTTCGATTTAAATCTACCTATTTATTTCAGCACCAAATGCGGAAAAAAGCACAATAAAAGATTACCCAGAAGAAAATGATGCAGAACAGTAAGTAAAATAAAGATATATTTAGGTAAATTTAGGCGACCGTTTCTTTGAAAAATACGCTGCTAAAAATGTGTTCATAATTCTAATAATAGCTTCTAGCTCTTCACATGGCATTGATATTACTCTCTTGCAAGGGTTATATGAGATTATGTGAAAAAGTTGAACCTATATTGATTGAATAAAAAAAAAAATTTACTATTACAAAAATACAGTCCATTAAGTGCAGCAATAGGCTTGCCACCTGTTATGTTTAATATGGACAACTGTCAAAATGTGGACACTGTTACCGGTGTCTCTGGCCACACCGCAGGGTATAAAGGCCGTGAAGGTGTGTGTGTGAAAAAAATAATTAAAATCGATTTAGTAAAACGAGATTCGGTATGATTATTCAGCAGTATTTTAAGTAAAGTTAAAATTATAGTTGGATAATGCTGAGGTAGCCAGCCAGTGGTACTATACATGTTTCCTCTTCAAAATTAGAATTAGCCTATATAACAATAGCCTGTTCTTAGGAGTTGTTTGTGATGATACTTTTTAGCCTACGACAGACAACCCGTTCGATAGCAATCTATAGATTGAATCGTCTATCGGTATATGAACAATAAACTCGCATAAAACAAATCGTTGTAAACTATCTATAATAGTTCAGGTAGAACCTTAATAGGCCTTCCAGATTTTCACATTTCTAAACCTTTAATATTCATCATCATCTGAAAAATAACTTGTATGTAATACCTGCCAAGCCAACACCCTAGACTTCAAGAAGCGTCAATACAACCGCTCTAATTTGTATTAATTACTAGGTACTACTCTATTGTTGGGGATAGAACCTCAGAATACAGTACAAACCAGAATACGCAGCGCACTGAATAGTATAAAAGCGTCATTTGTCCAAAAATTACGCGATTTTCCGCATCCGTCATTCTTTTTGCCACGATTTACCAATTTTAGGTTAACTTCTTGTTACCAAGAGATAGGATAACGCGCATCGTCTTACAAAATCTTAGATAATATTAATAAAAAGTAGGTGTTATTCTATGTTCTTATTTTATGTTAATTTTTTATTGCTTTTGTTATCAAGAAATACAACAATATACTATTTTTAACCGACTCCGAAAAAAAAAGAAGGAGAAGGTTCTCAATTCGGACCGTATATATTTTTTTTTTGTATGTATGTACATCGATTACTCCGCCAGTTGTGAACCGATTTTGATGGTTTCTTTTTTAATCGACAGATAATTCTTCCGGATTGGTCCCATTTTTATCTCATAAAAATTGGTTCTTTAGTTTTTCAGAAATTTTGAAAAAACTGACCTTATAAGTCAATTTTTCGTAATATTTCGATGAAATATGTACCGATTTTGACGACTTATTTTTTTAAGGATATAATAATTTCTTGACATTATCTCACAGTCATATGACGAAAATCGTTTCAGTATTTTTTCAGAAATTCAGTAATTTGTCTCTGTTTACTGCTGAAAATTATATCAGAGAAAAGCCTTAGCAACGGTTGCTATTGACACGAAGTTGTCAATTTTCGTATCGACGGTGGTCTAGCGGCTAAAGGTATGGGATGCAGCGCAGGGTGCACATTGCTCGAGGTTCAAATCCCATCCACCGCAGTATTTTTTTTAATTTTCCATAATTTTTTTTTAGTTGCGTTATTATTTATTTCTCAGGGCAACAAAATCACTTAAAAGGGAAAAATTAACCTTTTAAAAAAAGTGTACCGACTTCAAAAATTTGCACTGAAAACTAAGAATAATAAAAATTTCGTTGTAGAATTAGAAGACGGTTGGTGCCAAATTAGAAATAATTTAGTACCCAAATTCACTAATCTAGATAATTCATTAGGAACCTACGATCATCAGTACAAACACAGATAATATTGAACAGATCTTTATGTCCCTAGATGTTTACTTAATTTTGTATCCTAATTTGGCACCAACCGTCTTCCAATTCTACGACGAAATTTTTATTATTTCTTACTTTTCAGTGCAAATTTTTGAAGTCGGTACACTTTTTTTTAAAAGGTTTATTAGCCTCAGTTTCTGTATTCTGAAGGTAGAACATACGCTATTTTATTTTATTTAAAAAAACCATTGCAATAATATGTGTGATTTTATTGGTAGACAAGAAGATCCGACAGTAGCTGAATTTCGTG
Organism: Nemapogon koenigi; assembly: GCA_963924495.1. Classification (NCBI taxonomy): domain Eukaryota; kingdom Metazoa; phylum Arthropoda; class Insecta; order Lepidoptera; family Tineidae; genus Nemapogon; species Nemapogon koenigi. Next base: position 5,677,029 of record OZ004649.1, on the reverse strand, counting down.
GGTATATCGAGCAATGTGAGGTCGGGCCGTGGGGAGATTGGACCCCCTGCGAACTCAGTAGTGGCACCTGTGGCGTCGGTATAACATCTCGAACACGTATTGCGGACACCAAACAACACTACAGATATTTCTCGGTTTGTATTTGTAGTGGGAATATCTTTTTGTAGTAGTCTATAGCGTAATTGGTTAAATGTTGGACTTCAAACAGGGGGATCCGGGTTCAATTCCCAATCATGCCAAATGCTAAGCACCAATATCTGCTGCTGCTGTAGAAATAGACTTGACATTTGCCACACTGTTACTGGTACTTTCGGCCACCGCCACATAGAAAAGCTTAAAGATAACGACATACTTGCCACGTTCCAATTCATTACTGGTGACAACTGGCAAAATGTGAAACAAAAAGTAAGTAGTTAGGTATTCTCTGAAACTAATGAAATTGATTTTTTTCTCTAATAGAAAACTACACTATAACCACATAATATACAATAGTACTAATCCCTGAATTATATATTACTAACGATCCCGCCCCCGGCATCACACGGGTACAATTTGAATACCTACATAAATACGCTTATAACTACTTATCTATACCTCAACAGAACTAGCCGGCTAAACGAGCGAGACTTGGTCTTCCGCTGGGTACCCTGGAACCGTAACACGGTTTCGGGAGTTGAAAGGCAACCCGTGAAGAAAGAAAAAAATCTATTAGAGATAGATAATATATACTACCGCGGACTTTTATGTAGACCATTTTATTTAACACAATTCTTCCTTACGTCATTTTGTTATATGTCTTACGGATTAGACAGCATGCGCCTTGAAAACTTACAGTGGCCAACTTTTTCCCGACGTGATTCACTTAAATATACTGTCAATGCTCAGCTCCTAAACATGATAGGTCTTTGTTTAATACTCGTAAACTTTCCCGATGAATTGAATATTGAAAATCGCAACAAAATCCGTTTAGTAGTTTTTGCGTGAAGAGATGTTTTCAGTTAGAAATCTCTAAAGCGCCTACTAATATAGCAATGCCTCCAAACTTTGATACCTATTTATTATCTTTCTCGCGGTTTCACCGGCAGGCAAAGGGCAGTCTTAGCTATAAATAAATAAAAAATGCTGTTCGTTGGTAAGCGAATAACTTGAGAACGGCTGGACTGATTTGGTTACTTTCTTAAATGCTCATAATCGTCTGAATAAGGTTTTTATTGTAAAAATTGGGAAAAACTGAAAGTGCGTTTTTTCTATGAGATTTTTGTATGAACTCAAGTTAATATGGGCTCCATGGGCGAAGATAGGGCGAAAAGCTAGTTCCCGCTTGGGAATCGAATTAAGAACTTCAGAGTTAAACACCTATAGTTGTCTCCTAACTACCTTTGAAAAAAGACCTGCCGTGTGAGCATGACGGTGTAGAAAGAATCACTGAACATAGTACCTATATTATCTATGCACTGAACGTAGACAAAATCTCATTTAGAAAGAGAAAAATAGAATTTTCTGTAGCGACAAAGAAAGCGTAGCGTTAGAAAGGAAAGAGTAGCGTCGCGGAAACCGGTCCTTCTTTTTTGTCACCCAAATCTATAATGTTCAATGTTATTTTTACAGGAGTCTTCTAATGGAGTGAAAATGAAGAAAGAATGCAAACAATTGGATACCATAGAAACAAAACCATGCTATGTTGAATGCGAAGATTTTTGATATTTTACATATCGCCATGTTGCTCTATGATGATAATAAATACCTAATAACAATAAAAAAAGCCTTTTGTTTCATACACATATAATGTAATAAAAGAAATACAAAAATGTACTCATGTTATGAACCCCCTCGCAGATGAAGGCCTCCTCCAGAGATTGCCATTTGACTCTATCTTCAAGTCATCCAAGTATCTCCAGCCACCTTTAGAATGTCGTCTGCCCAACAAGCTCGTGGTCTACCTCGTCGTCGTCCCTGGCAGTCCTTATCACTCTGTCACAACTCTTGTCTTGAATTGTTCTATGATAATCACACATAATAGTATTAGTGAATAAAATAAATATAAAATACATATTATTACGTACTTACTTAGTTAATTATATTTTCCCATACGTCGAGTACCTTAAATACCTACCTATTATTTCGATGAGCTCTCGTCGCGTAACCAACTAAAAAACGCAGGTGTTCGAAAATTTTGCATCTCTTTCACCCAATATCCGAGCGAAACAAATAAATAGAGAAAGAAAATTTCCAAACAAAATCGGTACAATGAAATACATAAAAAAACGGACTTCAAGCATTGTCATAGATTAAATAATAAGTAGGTATTGTAAAAAAAATAATATTTTCTGTCTTCGAACCAGCCGCTCTGATAACATAACAGGCAAGAAAGAACTAATATTGGTTGGTTAACAGAAATGTGGAATGAAGTATTCAGTCAGTTCTAGACAAACTGCAAAGGCTCTCATTTTGCGCGAAAAAACCGGTTCCTTGAAGACGCAGTGGGGGCGGGGGACGAAGCCGGTCGACAACATTGTTGTTATGATCGTTGTTATACGAAGATAGCTGCAAGTCGCACATTTCCCAACTAGGCGCGTCGAGCGATCGGCCAACCGCCGACTTGTTGATTGTTCACTCACTTCACGTCAGTCCGTCGCGAGCGTTGCGCTGAGCGGTTGTGTCGTGTGTCCGCTCTGACTCTGAACTTTGACGCGATTTCTCGTAATAATGTGGAAGTTTTTAAATAAAAAATCTTACAGGACTACCGACTTGGGCGTCAAGCACGCTCTCTAGTCCTTCAGTAACTAGATTCAGTTTCTAAAGGTAAACTCTCGACCTCATTCTACCTGAAGCAGTTACCTTATCGGATAAACGAACATTTTTTCAAATGGATGTGCGTTCAAGTTTTGTGATTGTGTGCGTGTTTTGTGTTCCGAGACCCGGTGAGTGCGTGCTTGCGGTCTGTGACAAGTTTTAGTGACGTGCTCAAAATTGTAATTTTGTTGAAAAAACATGTTGTGCGAAGGAAAGGGCTTCGCTTCGGCGATGCTGGTCGGGCTGATTGCGGTAGCGGCCGTGCAGCTAACCAAAGGTGAGAAAAAGTACCTGACGAGGGTCCCCAGACGTCTCCTTCCTACCTGGCCGCCGACCCCACGCCCCTACTGTAAAATTATTTAGAATCACTGATTTTTCATTCATAAAACTGTAAAACTCAATAACATTTACATAAATAAATAAATTATTATTCAGTCTTCATTTTCGCATCTTGCAAAGTAATCATACCTATTATGTCATTTAGTGTCCAGGTCAGCATTTATATAAAAAATTGTCCAAGATCGAGACTCGCGCGCTTAGAGGATTCCGTATCTGTGCGGAAATTGCGGTAATTTTAAAATATTTCCTGATCTGAGTAAAATATAACTTCCGTGAAAAATATTCAGTAAGTATTATAATATTAGGTATTACCTATTACCTAATATTATGAATATTATACCTACATTACCTAAGTACATAATATGTTGAAAATTTTCAGAATTTCAATCACGTTACGTGGTTGAAAAGTTGACGACTTTAGAAACTCATACCTATACCTATAGGTAGAGGGAAATAATATACCTACCTACCTACCTAAAGAAATAACTTTGTAATTAAAAATCATTTAGAAAACTATTATTATTAGGTATTGTAGGTACCTACTTGGCATATTTATTTATTCAATCATAAATACCTACCCCACATGATGTGGTAGAGGCAGGTAGGTACGCAGGTAGGTAATTAGATACGTAAAAAAACTTATTAAGTTTGTCTCCAAAGTTAGCCTGTAATTTTTCCATACGATAAGTAGCATTGAATAATAAAATGAAGATGAAAAATTTAAGAGAGTAAATTTGGCAGCAAAAAATATTACCTAGGTATTTCCTTAATTATCTTATTAAACATCCTTCTCCAATTGCCTGCCTGGAGTCTTAGATTTATCTATTGTTTCAAAACAAAGTTACACTTGATTTTAAATACAAAAAAAAATTGTTATAATTTCAATTTTAACTGAAGTAGGTACATTCCAGACATGCTCCAACTTCCTATCGAGTTCTGATAAAATCTATCGTTTCAAAAACGTTACACTTGATAGTGAAAACAAAAAAAAATTTTTTGATTTAAAAAAGGTTATTATTTCTGCTCCCTCAAAAAAAAGTCAAACATCTCTTTAATCTATTTCTATGCACATAATTTATAATAAATATGTAATAGCTGCCTACGTATGTACAGCTATCTAATTAAAATAATTTAAGTATAAAAAGTCCTGATAGGTAACTTCATTGTCAACATAATGGGTAACCAGGCTTAACAATAACGATTTCCTGTCCCTTCTACAATAACTCATTCATTACCATTAATTTATACTCCTTGCATTGCACTCCAGCCTGCACTATCTTTCATTATGTCACTTCTCTCACAACACGAGATGTACATTGAACCTTTAACACCCATTATTCCTGGATCAAAGTTCATTGAGCTAAGGTAAGCAGCAATGTATGTGAACTAAGGTGTAAAAGTCAATATTAGTATACTGAGATGCCATACATATGACGTCATATTGTAACCGGACCATCCGGAATGGGACCTAACGACTGGAACCACGTTGATACCTAGCTAACGTAAATTTTAAAAAGAAACGGTTAGATTGTTTAAAGAGCTGCTTTGTTGTTTTAAAAGTAGATCTGTGACGTCGAGTAGATTTTTAACTTCTTGATGATAGTTAAGTTTGGATATAATCTCTAAAACTACTGATCCGATTCCGAATTATCTCTGAGTCAGTGCTAAGGCTATTTTATTTTGTTCGAAAATATCAACGAGGGGAGACTTTTTCTTTCGATGGGTACCCTGGCACCGATAATACGGCCTGTGAAGAAAAAACCTAGTCAAAGTGTGTTTTGTGTTTGTTCTTCCGCGTCTAAACGGAGCAACGTATCAAAGTGATTTTTTGCACAGGGATAGCTAGTTGGAAGGCCGTAGGTATGACATAGGCTATTTTTATCCTGCGAAACAATAGCCCTAGTACAAATTATCATACTGTGACACTTCCATATAATTGAGTTTAGTTGTGTGAATTCTAAAAGAACCCAAAATGAACAAATCTTGATTACCATTTAGGATAACTTACTTCAGCTTCAAATCTTATAATAAAATCAGTTATCGTTAATCAACCTTTCAAAAAATTGCTCTAAAGCCGTGACAATCAAGTTTTCTTTAAGTGTTCAGTTTTCCCTTTGTCGCGGAAATGCGATAATCTATTCGATAAAACAAAAATTTTCTTCTGCGACGCTTGAGCCCCCGAATTGGATTCATGGTTTGATAAGCCGAAATGAAATTTTCGTGATTACTGACCACACGCTATTTTGTATCCATATTTCACCTACAAGTTAGAGTTTGGCTTTAACTGACAGAAATAACTACCTACCTAATTGGCAAGCATAGTGTGAATTTTACCCTGATCATCACATTTAATCAGTCTGTCTTAGTCTTTCATATTAAATGACAGATTTGTAAAAGAGTGACAAAACATAGTATAGCTAAACACCGTTTTGTGGTAAGAAACTACATAAGTTAACAGAAGTACTATTATTTTCAGAAGAAGTGCCGACTTACTAATTAATTACTCGTATTCGAAATTTTATCTTAATTGACCTATATAATTTTAACGGTATGTAAATGACCAATCGTTCGTAATGTAATTCAATGAGTAGCTAACTAGATAGTACTGTAAAACAACTGTAATTTCAGCAGGCACATATTTTGCTAAAATTCACAACTCGATTCGTAATTTCGTTCGCAACTAATTAGCCAACTTGTGTTGGGTTTAAATTAGGGTTAATTGAGTTTCTGCTCTAAAACCTAACTGACTTGCTAGTCAAATCTATAATGAAGTGGTCAGAATCTAGGTATATATATTTTGCATTACATACAGTTTTTGATGTGGTATATATACGTACCTACGTTACAAAACTCCCCCCGCCCCTATTTATCTAAGGTACTAGAAGACCTTTAAATCTCAAATTATCAAGAAATATCAGCCAAATGGCATGAGCTGATGATGGGTTGCCCTGAAGGCCCGTGCGTGACGTATTATTTTTAATTACCTATTTATTTCGGCTTACTTCCAGTTACTTACAAAAACCTGAGAGAGGTTCTGAAAATGTTGATCAAGTAAATATTTACTTATCTACATTGTCAAATAAGTGAAAATATATGGATTTTGACAGGTTTCTTTTTTATGTAGGTATTTAATTAGGTATGTCTGATTAAGTTTAACCTGCCTTTCATAAATTGGGCGTAGAATAGAACGGACGTAGAGATTCACAAAAAACTTCAAACCAATGAAACCGCAATAAATATCTCACCTACATATTATATATAATTTTTACCAAACCCAGACGTCCGAGAAAAACGTCAGCAACATACGACCGATAGTGTGAACTGGTGGATGAGATGCCCTTGTCCAGTGGTGCATATACAACTTAGGGCTGCGACATCTTTCGTTTCGACTCTACACAATTGCTGGGTCGGCCAAGCAGGTTATTCTTCGGCCTTCCTTGGCCCGTCGTTTTGCCCTTCGAGGCAAAACAAGTATATAAGTCGCGACTTATGTTTCAACAGCGCTTTATACATTTTTGTGAATGTGACGAGCTAGGGGAACATTGTCACAAAGAGCAAAGACATTTGCACAATATCCTGTGGTAAAAGAACATTAGTATATCGACAGTCGAGACGTAATTCGATCACTCCTGACAGCGCGCCTGTCAACTACCTACCTATCTAATGGAAAATCTATGTTCTCCCTTAAGTAGCTACTTTGATTGTAAGCAATGTGTACGTTTGATATTTTTACGCCCTTCTCTCCAGAAATACGCTTACTCCAGCGTATACACCTTGGAGGTTCCAATGTCATTTTGGTGCCGAAACTTTTATGTCAAGTAGATTAAGAACAGTGTAGTATTTTCTTTCTTCACAAGTTGCCTTACAGCTCCCGAAACTGTGTTACGGTTCCAGGGTACCCAGAAAAGACCAAATCTTCCTCGTATTTGTGAGGCTATACCTAACGAGTGGTTAGTTATATTGAGGTATATGTAGATGGAAAAGCCTCTAAGTGTGGTTTGTCGGATTATGTAGGTACATAAGTTTTTAATTAAAAAACCCATTAGTACATGGCCGGGATCTGGGATCGAACCCGTGGTCTGCCTAGTTAATACCAGATGTTGTAACCACCAGGCCACCATCATTTTGAAAATAAATTAAGACTCAATAAAAATAATTGGCTTTGGATCTGCCTACCCCACTGTAATTCAGGCGTAAAGTAGGTATATGTATCGAAAAAAAATCATAATGTTGTCATAAATTCTATTTGTTAGAAATTCATAAAATATTGCTCGACCCAGTTTGCTGACATACAAAATCCTTGATATTGTCATTTCATCACATATTTTGTCCAATTTGTGGGTCACTGTTCCTACAAACGCGAGACGCAGCGCAGCGATTTTGAGCAAAATTTTGTGACTTCACTCTGTAATAAAATAAATAAACGCTCTTTTGCCTTGAGTTGTTGTTATCCTAAAATGCAAAGTTTTAAATATTCCATACTAAGTTTTACCCCAGGCTCTGCCAAAATGAACAAATAGTTTAGGTAAGGTCTAGGTAGCCTTCTCACGGATGTCATTTATTCTGGGAAAAATGTGAAAACATTTTACTTATAAAGTTTGCTTCTTTTTAACCGACTTCTCAATTTTTTTATGATTGTATGTTCCCCGATTACTTGAAGACGTCTGGCTCTGGATCGATTTAGATTTTTTTTGTTTGAAAGGGTATACTTTCCAGGTGTCCCATGGTCATCAGGTCAGGATCTGATGATGAAATCGAAAACTTCAAATTTTATTTGAAGCGATTTGGGTATTTTTTTTTATAGTGACTTGTGCATTTGCTATCGGAAAGCACACTTTTCAGTGCATAATTTTTGAAGTCAGTAGGCAATTATAATTTTCACGTATATTCGTAAATACTTCTTGTACTACGTCGACATGCCTATGATATGCTAATGACTGACTAATTAGTCATGGATTATAAAACGTATCAGTTCAGTGATAACATGTATATAACCAACATGTATAGAAACTCTAGGTCCGTAGGGTTCAAATGCCAAAATATTTATTAAAGATATATCCCCTCGACTGATCATCTCTTCTGGTGACAAGAGGTCTGGCTCCTTCCTCGCTCAACGAATCAGCAGGGAAATGTAGTATTAGTAGCCAGTATTCTTGCCACTATTCCACGTCGATGGTTTAAATTTAGTTATTTTTAATGTTTACATTAGATTTAAGGTTTTTATGTTGTTATTTACAATTTAAATTAATAACATGTACCTACCTAGTTTATTACTTTCTAAGGTTCTTGACACATCAGAATGAAAATCGGATCCTTCAAGACTTTTATTCTCAGAATCGTCACGAAGCTGTGGCTTTAAATCCTGTGAAATATTAAAATTTCTTCTCAATGCAATAAAATGTAGCTAATTTAAAAACCCATCGACCTAGAGTCTAGACTGTTAAATTAATTTTACGAGTATTAAACATGGACCTATCATGTTTAGGAGTGAATCAAATCGGGAAAAAGTTAGCTCCAGCTAGTTTTCTAATCCGACAGATAGGTATATAATATAACAAAATGACGCAGGAAATAATTGTGTAGAATAAAATGATCTACAAAAAAGTCCGCGGTAGCATATTCTATCTGTAATAGATAAGTAGTTAATAAGCATATTTATGTAGGTAGGTATAATAATTTTTTTTATTCTTAACGGGTTGCCCTTAGTTGCCTTACAGCTCCCGGGAACCATTGCCGGCCCCAGGGTGCCCCAGTGGAAGACAAAGTCATCATTTAGCCAATGATTTTTTGAGGCTATACCTAACGAGTGGCCAGCTCTGACGGTTTGTCGGATAATGTACATAGATTTTTTATTATAAAAAACCCATTGGTACATGGTCGGATGTAGGAATAGAATTAAAATTATTATAAACCCATTTTGTACCCGGGTGAAGCCAGGGGCGGGGTCGCTAGTAATAATATAGAAAAACAGTAAATATAGAAAGTTGTTAATTTTGGGAATACGGAACAAAGAACTGCTAAGTATGTTTTACTTTTCAATGTTTATTGTATTGAGTTTGTAAAACTGCACCTGAACAAGAGTACCTCTTATAGAAATTGCTTCAAATATTATTGCAATGTTTTCCCATTACATGAATAGGCTATTATGCTTTGCCGTTAGGTGGGAAAAACTACAAAAAGGAGAAAAAATACTGCTATATCCAGCAGGTAGAAGGTGGATTAAAGTAATACTGGGGCTGGGAAATACCTTTTTACGTTCTATTTCCCATAGAGGTAGATAGAAAGAATGTATCACAATTTTTAAGGATGAAAATCCGAATATATACATTCACCTGTTACGGTTTTACATCGTGTTTGATTGTCAAATATTCATCTGCAGTAGGTATAATAATACTTAATGATTTTAACTAAGAAAGTATGAAGAAAAGATTAGCATTTGATTTAATTCCGCATGTGAAGTAAAAACTAAGGTATAGGTATGTTTTTTTATATTTTTATTTTAAAGATTTAAGTTATTTTAAGAAACTAATTTGAATATTTTTATAGGGCCGTGATATTACTTTTATCACAAGCGAATGGTACAACGAGACAGAAACGCTGCTTAACCTAAATAATAACGTCATTATGGTATGTCGTTAGCAAAACTTTGATAATTTATAATAAAAAAAGTAATGCTTAGAAAACAAAAAAATATATATATCAGTTTCTTACTTAAAATCTTTGAAATAAAAATATAAAAAAGTACTTAGGTTTTTTTTTAGGTTGCCTTACAGCTCCCGAAACCATGTTTACCAATCCAGGGTACCCACCCTCGTTTATGGTTTTGTGAGGCTAACGAGTGGACAGTTCTGTCGAGGTATATTTAGATTATAAGCCTCTAACGGATTATGTACATAAGTTTTTAATTTAAAAACCCATTGCTACATGGCCGGGATCCGGGATCGAACCACTCGGCTCACCGAGGCACTAGTTTTTACTTTACATACCGTAATTAAATTACCTACCTGTACCAAAAAATCAAAATACTTTAGCCAATACGTCGTGATTCATCAGTAAAATGAATGTAAAGAGTAAGAAAATAATTAGAGTCTAAATTTTACCATTTACTTGGATTATGGGAGCAAAGCAACTGTCTCGATGTTCGGCAATATATCCCTATTAGTGAAACATTGCCGATATGTGCCCCTTGGGTGCACTGTTGTGAGTAATTAACTTAGTACTGAGAGGAAACCCCGACGTAGGAGATACCCTACTTTAATTGAGATCACGGATTTTGCTTTGGAACATCTTTAAAATGAGAAAACTCTGTGAGTTACATGTGATGTGAATCTTGGATTCTAAGAAAAGCAGTTTGTTACTGGTCCCAGGGTATCAAACGGAAATCATCTTCCTCATTTAGCCGATGGAATATTCTTAAGAAGTGGACAGCATTAAGTATTTTGTAACGGAAAAAACCCGCGTTAATGGTTACTGCTCCCTGCTCCGCTTCTTTGTGTCGTAACGTAATGTTATATAGACCATAACCTTTCTCAAGAATAAATTCAAATCCGACTGGTAGTTCCAAAAATTAGCGCGTTCAAACAAACAAACTTTTCAGCTTTATTATTAGTATAGATTGGTCAGGCCTTTTTGTACCATTTAGTCAATTTTCCGCCCCGGCTTCGTCCGTGGATATTTTTAAACCTTTCGAAATGAAACCAAGAGTAGATTTTAACTCTATACCTAACAGCTTTCATCAAAATCCATTCAGCAGTTTTGGAGCTTATTCTGGGACAGATAGACATTATTTATTTGTAGCATAGAATTTGTAGATATCAATAAAGGGAATTAGCTGTCAGTCAGTTCAGGTTTCGTTTGCAGGCTGTTCCTTTCAATTGTGCAACAGACAATTATTTGCATCGTAATAACAAATGTCACAAAGACAAATTGAATGCCACACACAAAGAGTATAGTGCTGCAGAATATACCTGACCTCACTTTAATAATTCCCCAGTCGGTTAAACCAAACAGCAGTAATTAAACGCCTCGAATAGTACAATAGATCCCTATTAAAAGGACATCGACGGCACGACTCCCAGAGGTATCGTGGCGACCGCAATACCGAACGTGCCACTTAGTTGCCTTTAAAAATTTAACTTTTCGATTTAATTTAATGGCAGTTTTACATGTCTTTCTGCTCATGTCCTCTACTTAAATGATATTTGTTGAACCGTTTTTCCACACTTACTTAGATATTTTTGAAGTGGTGGCCACACATCCGGCCGGTCGCCTTGATTTCGATGACCGGAACGATGTGTCACACACACACATTCACACGCCTTTGTTTAACCGAATCTTATCTGTCTGTGTGGGTGAGTGAATTGCATGTGATCTAGATCGTATGGTTTACATTGCTATTGTGTGGCCTGTCTTCAATCTCGATCATACGGCGGCCGGACCGAAATTTTTCTGTGAGATACCGGACCAGTGCGTGGGCTACTTTAGGCGGCGATTCGATAATTTATTGGTCGAGAATTGAGAGTAAAATTTCAAGGACTACTTAACGAGTGGCCAGTTCTGTTGAGGTATATTCAGATGGAAAAGCCTATAAGTGTGACTTGTCGGACGTTAATTAATCGAACCCGTAGTCTGCCTAGTTAATACCGATATTTTATATTTCCATGGTCTTATAAATGCAAACATTGAATTGTTTAATAATTTAATTAAAATTATAACTCGGTAGGTTACAACTGTAGTTAAATATTACACAATGAGCCCGTATCGCATGAATCGAGATGATTTGAATAGAACTTGTACGTTTCAATTGAAATCAATTCAATGGAGAGTTTCTTTGCGTTTGTCATTTAGGCTGGACTTAACACGAGATTTGCTCGTATTTCTGGTTCTGTCTTCAAATTAGTTCATACTTTTAGGATTTTTGGATCAAGAGATTGAATTCGGAATCTCCAGCTTAAAGTGCAACGTTCTATCCAACTCAAAATAACTGAAAATGTAGAAACACTACTTGACTAAATAAAATACAGGGTTTATATTATTGTCGTTTGAATCCTAGCTTTTCTCTCAAACGCTTTCTCGATGACTTCCGATCGTTGTTGCGAATGCACAATGGAGCTTTAATACCGACTATCGAATGAATAGAAAATAACGAACAATAAAATTGGTTTACCGTTTCCAAAATTGTTTAGTTGGGGAATTTTGCTGAATTAAAAACGTATTATATTTTTTATAGAAAATGTATGTTTTATGGACCTTACAGCTCTCGGGAACCGTTTCCGGCTCCAGGTTACCCAGCTGAAGACTTCATTATTTAACCGATGATTTTTGAGGCTATACCTAACGAGTGGCCAGCTCTGTTGAGGTATGTAGATGGAAAAGCCTCTTTGTACGGTTTGTTGGATAACGCACCTACCCATTGGTACCTTACCTACCTTGTGAGCCGACGTCTTATCCACTCGACCACTGACGCCCCGTAATAAGATTCTGCTCACGGCTATCATCGATATGAGACAATAGATTTTTATATATTTAAATCAATTATGCAATATTCTGGACAAACAGACAGATAGACGGGACAAAGACAATTTTGGAGATTTTGAGAAACAAAGTTCACCAGATCATAAAGACATAATATTTTATTACTTGAAATCCTCAGCGCTTGTTGATGTCAGAGGTGTAGTAAAATCATGTCTCGCTCATGTCAAGTGCCCATTTGCAATCCGGTCGAAGCCCGTTTGATTGCTCATTGTGCTTCCACACAATAGCTAATCAATGTTATCGACTTAACTTGCTCTCAACTTAAAATTTCATACTAACTTTTTCTCCCCATACGGAAAATTTAAGGGGCTATAACATTTTATTAGCTTCCTCGCTTAGTGATTCATGCTGAATATATTTTTCTTTTCATTAGAGTTTATACATATAAATGACAAGTGATTGTGTGAAATTAACTTGTTTCATTTAAGATTTTTAAAACTACTACGACTAAGAAGTTAAAAAATTACATTTCGGGGGTATTACAAAATAAATTGCTTAGTTTATCAAACCACTTTTAAACGTTAGGTTTCAATTTCTCACCATTTCCATTATTTCCCTTTAAATTCTTATCGTTCATCTTCCTTTATGCGAATATTTCAAACCTATTTCACATAAACGGCCCATTAAAAAGCTGAAAACCGGGCCGGAAACGTGGCTCCTTTAAAGTGTATTATTAACCAACGAAACCGTAAATTATTACACTCATCATAAGATATCTTATTGAATTTAGAAAATCTGCTTTAATTTTGTGTGAGAAATAAATATTTGAAGTACCTACTTACGAATAACTTGGACATACTTTCTAAATGAAACGTATTATGGCGTCGTGTTCAATTTTCGCTTCGAATAAACTGTAAATTTTACGAAGACTTCAGAGAGCACTCAAGGCTCTGTTTGTCAGTGATTTTGTGATTTAAGAAATGCCAGTTATATCTAATCTGTGGTTGTGTCCATAAAGTGCAGCGACAGGCAGGCCACTAGTAAAATGTTGACATTGTTACCAGGGCATAAGGCAATTTGTAGAAAGCATCATGCCACCTATTGAATTTTACCTTGTCTGTGTACACAATTTATTTATACTTCGGTAACCTAACTCCCAATTAATCAAAGTTTCAAGAGATCCAAAATCTCTTTCAGAAACACTACATTTCGCCAACGTAATGGTTCCCCTAGGATAAGAAATTGATAGCAGTTTAAATAAATCTATTTGATGGTTTTTTTCGGCTCGATCCAAAACTACTTACCAAGTCAGCACGAGCGAGAAAAGTGGTCATTTCTGAAACGAACTCGGCATTGCTTCGTGACTTGAAGGGCAATCGTGCGAGGTTCCCTCGAAATATACATAAGTCTGTTGCTCTGAGAAGAGTTACACTGGTTTATATCCTACATAATATATTCAGACGCATTGCTTTGATCTCTAACTAAAAATTGCATTTAATAATATCCATGGCCTATTTGTAAAACTTGCATTTTAGGGCGAATTTCCCAAAACGTGTTTGATACTTACAACTGTTTTCTTTTAAAATGATTTTCTAATTTTGTGTCCTTGACTTCAGTAGGCCTAACCAGAGATAAGCTTAAAGCGACATTTTATGTCTCAAATACGAATACAAAGGGTGCTAAGACAATTTTGTGGAAATTGTATGAAGTGCTATTCTGTGGTTTCAGTTGATTTCTCACTTTTCCAGTAAACTCAGTGACAAGTGAGTGCTTCGGTTAAAATAATATCCTAAAGGCACAGATGTGAGAAATAGCAAATTGAGATTGTTACTTGATTATTACCAATGCGTCCCCAGGGTTAATTGCCAGTTATGTTCTGTAAACTACTTAACATTAAATTTTAAATATTATTTTGTTTGCAACTAATACATTATTTTCAAGTTTCTGTTTAATAAATCGTATACATACACCTTTCACTTTTGCCTTTGTTGTGAATAACGTGAATTGATTCTTAAATGTTCGCCTAGGGGCAGTTTGCCAGGACCGTTAAAACTACGTTTGCTGTTCTTTAGTTCTTTTATATTGCATACTTGCTTTGTTCTGTGGTTTACTTCGTAGATATACATAGGATTGGCATTTGTTTTTAAAGTAATATTGTTTTTCTCACCACAAGAGATCAAATGTTCATTATATTACCTCATTTCTCCCATTCCTGTTATGATATTATTATCGATTTCCAATACATAATTTGTTTGTTTTATTTTTCTAGGTAAGTTCGGTTGTAGTTCTATTGGGATTAAGCAAAGGTAAATCTTGTTTTTCTAAGTAGCCTGTTTCGATTCTGATTCTTTTGCCATTTGAAACCACAGACTAAAATCACAAACTCAGGCTAAGAAGGCTGCTTTTGTTTTGGAACCATCGCTACTTCTGGACTACTTTACATTAATACCACACGCATTTAGTAGCTTTCAACATTATAATACCTAGCCTGAACATACTTACAGTCTGACGCTCGGGGATTTATTAATTATATAAACACTTGCAAACCATAAAACACGTCCATTTAATAATGTGGGCGTATTTGCGACCTGTTTTTTTTCACTTTTTCACAACGGTTCAATTACGTATACATGAGGAAGTAATACAAGTGTCAAGTCGATTATTTAGTGCCAGCTTTTTTCAGAGGCACGCGTTTAGAGCAATTCACGCGTGGCTGACACATGTTTCGAGGCGTCTGACATGTTATATGAAAGTAGAAATGCAGGGGCGTCTACGATTCAACCTCTGCTCCCCGCTGCGCAATGCTGTTTTTGACAACCTTATTGTGTATATCTCATATTTTCTACCTTCTATTTGTTATTTAATAGATCCTATTAAGTAAATCGGAACGTCTGTGTTTACAAAATTCCTCTAATGTGAATATTGACAGGGTCATTAAGTACTATTATATCTATACTATTTCATCAAATGGGTATCACCGGTTCACACTCTAGTTCGAGCAAAATATTTATATTAAAAAAATGTTCTTAGGTAGTAACTTAACCGTTACTTCTGTTTTCCGTACTTCTTTCATCTTGATGACTGCTGCTACTTCTAAACCTTGAGACACAGCACAGTATATCTATACTATTTTAGGACCTCAGCAAAAAAACATAGTTGGTTAAATCAGTGCTAACGACTTGACCAATCCTAGAGTTTCGAGGCGGAATTCCACAGTAAAGTTTCAAGGCATCTTAACAACTTTGAAGAACTACTTAGAAGGGCACTTTCTGGTCAGCCAGTTATTCGGAAAATGGTTTGTAATCTGCATGTACTGCTTAAATAACTTTATTATTACTTTCTGCCACATTATCTTCAAGGGCTTTCTTACTTTCTATTGATAAGAACTTTCTTTTCTATTGCATTTCTAGGAATAGACTAGCAACCTTCCAAAAGTTTCTTTGTCATATTTTTAGATATGATATATATTTATATTAATGTTATATAAATAACTTTAGATTACTGCTTAACTTAATTAGTTTGCGCTCAGTATAGCTTCTGGCGACATTGAACTTTCTCATCCTAACGTAGGCGGTGCTGTCCGTGTTTCCTTTATGGAATAAATAAATATTATGTGTACAAAAATAAAATCGAAAGAGCCACAAGTATTTTTTTCTAGAAGTTTTTGTGTACATTTTATATGAAAACTTTAATGATATAACAAGGTCCTACTTTATTACATAATTTAACTCTTGCAAAGTTGTTATTTACCTCAACACTGTCAGTAAAAAACGACAACAAAAGAAAAATAGGTTAGAACTTTTTTCACAAATCTCACAAGCTGACCTGCAGAACTTTTTCCGTTCACATTCTATTCACATGAATCGGCCAAAAGAATCGGCAAAACGCGATCGTTGGAAATAAACCAACAATCTCGGATTTCCGAGAACACAAAAAGTAACACCGTAAGTAGGTGGGTCCGGCATTTCACAAGTTTGTTGCTCGATTTTGCTCTGAGTCATCGACTGAAAGTTTACTTAGAAGCCTTATATGCGTCAGGTTTTGCTTGTCGTATGCAGTCGCCCTGTTAAAACCAATGAAGGGTATAACACTGTACCTACTTGCACTACGCTAATACTGTAAAGTCTGAATCATTATTTTACGAAACACCGATATCACTCATTTCGAAGAAAATATACCACGATGGCAACATTGGAAATGCTTGATACGTGTCACTTCATGTTTTTAAGAAATTAAATAATTTAAGAATATTTTTGCAAATTTATATATTTGTAGAATATATATCTGTATAGGCAAGTGCCACAGGATGACTATAAAAAACCTAGACTTCATTAAAAACTCGTTTTGAAACCTGTTAGCCCTATAAATTGATATAAAATCGAACCACTCAATTAATGTTTCAAAGAATCCATATTCCAAATATAAAGACGGTATATTCATTATTATGCCGAGCCTGGTTTAGGGGGGCAGTCATGCCCTTGAAAACCGACCAATGTCTGTCGCCGCTAAACACCTGCCGCGGGCCCGGCTTACAAAAACTTCGTAAAACGCTCAACCATATGTGCTTACGTATATTTTTTCTTCCACTTGATCCTAACTTAAGTGTTATTGCTGTGGTGCGATGAAAAATGCCATAGAATTTAGTTGGCTGGGGCTAATGTTTGAATAAGGAAAAAATATATACCTACTTATCTAGTGAAAACGAATAACGACTCCTCAACTCGAATGTTTCCTTATCAATAAAATTTCAATTCAAAATCGATGTTAAAACGGATGTTTATCTTTATGTAGGTAATACAGGTTATCACTTTTCATGAATCATCGAATTTCATATGACTATTAATACATTACACTTGAATGTATCCGGTAGAATGTAGATGAAAGATAGAACAAACAACATTTTACCAGATTCTAGTATTATTACGCTGCGGTACGATGACGATAAGTATAAGAACACGCTCAACTGCTCAAGCGCCGAAAATATTCAAATATTATAACAAATTACTTATTTTCGGCACTTGCAGTGGAAACAATGGGTACATGGTCTGCCGAAATGAAAATATCCATGAAAAATTTAGGTACGAGACTAGTCCACGTCTCGGGTGACCCAAAGGCTGGCTCTTACACTCGCGAGGTAACGCAGCCAGTGTTTTGGGGTCCATGCCACAGGGAGGGGTCCTGGAAGAGGTATTCTTTTTATAATTTGTATATATAGTTTTTAATATATTATTTATTTATTACTTTACATTTTAGTTAAGTTGTAAATGTGTAAAACTTTTAGTTAAGTTACCGCAGTTTCCAGCGTCTGATGTGCTATCCGCACTTATAAAAATAATAGAGCCCATTTTGTCATTAAATTTTCACAAGATATAAAGGCTGTGGCTGTGATAATGTATTAAACTGATAACTGTAAGCCATAGTAAATTTTACTGTACGCATGGGAAAACTGTTCTATTTCTTAATCAAACAAGATCATGACATAAAAATCTCGTTAGAAACATTAATTACCAAACCAACATAAATGAAGCCGCGATCGTCTCCAATACACATTTTCCCACGAGTTGAAGGCATCCCTTTACAAAGTCGAGAATGTAAACTAACAAGCCATACCTCAATATGTTCTCTAATAACTATTACTTATATACACGCAAGTAATACTGTATACGGTTTGAGAACACGCGACAGACCTGTTTACTAGTCAAGTAGCTTTAAATTACCAAATAGCTAAAACGTTTAGTACACATATTTCAGTTTTCAAGATATTAACAATGAAGGAAGTTTATCCCCTAGTATATGCCAGAACTATGGGGTTTCGTTTAGATTTGCATTTTTAAAATATTTGTTATGGTAGACGCTGGCAAGTTCTGGCTTTATTTTAGCATCTTTCAGTCTGTAAAATAGTAATATATATAAATATAATAGCTGAAATATAAAAATCTCGGAATCCAATTACATATATACATATAATCTAATATACATTACAAGCTTAATAAACTAATTTTGAGCAGAAATCTTGCTACTATTTGCTAAATGCTCTTTGTTTCTACTACCCTTTTTAGGTCCTTGGCATTTATAAAAGATGTTTCCTAATGTCTATTGTATATGAGAAAAACAACAAAAAAATTATATAAAAATCTTATTTACTAAAATAAAACAAATTTACATCAATATACAATAATTTTCTTAACATACTATTATATTCTAAATAAATGAATCATAATCAGTTTTATTGATATGACTCGCAACGAAAAGAAATTAAAAAATGCAACATGGTGTGCGTGAAGTTCTTCATTATGCCTGTATTATTATATTTATGGCACAATTTCTTACAGACTTACATCCTCAGGTTTTGGAATCCCTGGGATGTACAAGACGCTAACAACAATAATAAATCTCGGCTTGAATTTGGCTGTGAAGGAGGCGTATATGCTTTTCGTCACAAAACAGGAAAAATCAGAAATGAACTGGAAATTAATGATGATAAAACGAATGATAACTCTACCAAGGACCAGGAGAAAAAGTCAGAAGAAATAAATACATTAAAATAAGTGAAGTGAAGTGAAGCGGAACATTTTGTTTATATTATTTATTTATATATAGTTTATTATTAATAATTTTATTTATAATTATATTAGTGGTAGTGGTGTCAAAAGACATTTAAATGTCTTCTGACACCACAGGTGGCGATAGGTTTTGCCAACCATCACGCCTGATACACAAAAGGGGCTACACGAGGACGGGCGAATGCCATTTCGCTACGTTAAATGTACAAGGCGGAATGAATGGAAAAATGAATGAGATTTTAGATATAATGGAAGAAAAGTGGATAGATGTGTTATGCCTGACAGAGACCATGCGTCGTGGTAATGACAGAACACAACATCGCGGCTTCACCGGAATCTGGTCCGGCGTTAAGAGGCTACCTTCATATTAAATCATATTTTTCAAATCGTTTTGAGTGAAACCTAAAGCTCTTAGAAATATAGAAAAAATTACATGTTATAATTAATCATATTTCATAATAATCTGTTAATCATAAAACATGTTTTAAGAAACTTTGCTCGATAGAAAAAAATTGCAAAGAATAAAAGTAGAAAAGTTGGAAGAGGAAGATGTTAGAGGACAATATGTAAGGAAAGTACAAGAGAAACTAGATGCCATTGAGCAGGATGACAGTATAGATGAAATGTGGAAGAAGATTAAGCATGGAATTGTCAAAGCAGCACAAACTACTTGTGGAGTTGTGAAGGTTGGTGGTATGAGAGGGGATCCGTGGTGGAATAATGAAGTAAGGGTGGCTGTACAAATGAAGAAGAATGCATATTTAGATATTTTGGCAGTAACGGGAAAGAATACAGAACTTGAAGAGAGAATAAAGAATAAATATAGAGAATGCAAGAAGAGAGTAAAAGAGATAATTAAAGAAAGTAAGATGAAAGAAAAGATGAATGAAGAGAAGAAGTTCTCAAGATATTTCCAAGAGAACGTCAAATTTTTTTGGAATTTAGTGAGAAAATCTCGAGGAGTATTGAGGACTTCTAATGTACAAATGATTAAAGCAGAGGATGGACGGTTAATGACATTGAATGGAGAAGTATTAGAAAGAATGAAAGAGTTTTATGAAAGATTATATGGAAACTCTGATGGACAACAAACACATCCTTCGGATGCTGATAGTGAGGACTATGAGGACTCGGAAATTATCGATGACATTATCACGGAGGATGATGTTGTGTCAGCCATCAGAAGATTGAAGAACGGAAAAGCGGCAGGGAAAGACAGGATTTCCTCCGAGATGATAAAACATGGAGGAGCGATAATATGTAACACACTGTGTGCTCTCTTCAATAAATGCTGGAGCGACGGACGAGTACCAGGAGACTGGTGTCAAGCCATAATAGTTCCAGTGTTTAAAGGAAAGGGTTCACAGCTTGATTGCAATAATTATCGCGCCATCAGCCTTATCAGCTTGGTTGGAAAAATGTATGGAAGAATAATAATTGAAAAGGTGCAAAAGGTGACAGAAAATAAGATGTGGGATGCTCAAGCGGGATTTATGACAGGTAAGAGTTGTGTTGACCAAATTTTTACCTTAAGAAACATTGTTGAAAAACATTTGGCAAAAAATCAAAAAGTTTACAGTGTTTTCATTGATCTAGAAAAAGCATATGACAACCTATGCAGAACGGAATTATGGTCAACACTAGCGAGATACGGAGTGAATAAAAAACTCATAAGGGCAGTACAATCATTATATGATGGCTGTACTGCCGTTGTTAGAGTGGGTGGACAGTGCTCAACCCCGTTTAATATACATTGTGGTGTTAAACAGGGCTGTGTAATGTCACCTTGTCTATTCAATCTGTATTTCGATAGTTGTTTGACCAAATTACAACAATGTTCCTTAGGGATAGAAATGGGTCCTACTAGACTTTGCTGTCTTTTATATGCCGATGATGCGGTATTAATTGCATCTTCGGAGCAAGAGCTGCAAAACCTAGTTGCAATTTTGAATGAGGAATGTGAGAAGAAATTCATGAAAATTAATATTTCGAAATCAAAAGTATTAGTATTTGAAAAGGAAGATGAAAGGACGGAGTGTAAGATTTGTGTGAAAGGATGTAAGTTAGAGCAAGTGAATGAATTTGTTTATTTAGGTAGTATGGTTACAAGAAGTGGAAAGATAGACAAAGAAATTGAAAGGAGAGTGAAAGCGGGAAGCAAGGTATTTGGTGGACTAAACAATGTATGCAGAAATACACAACTTACAACTAAAAGTAAAATGAACATACATAATGCTGTTTTAGTTCCATCACTTACTTATGGAAGCGAGACTTGGGTATGGAATAAGAGGCATGAAAGTAAAATAAATGCAGTGGAAATGCGGTCTTACGTAGAATGTGTGATATAAAGCGTATTTACCGCATCCGGAACGATGTCATTAGAGAAGAATGCGGAGTAAAAGATGATGTTGTGACAAAAATGAAGAAAAGTAGTTTACGCTGGTTTGGACACGTTGAAAGAATGAAGGATGAAAGATTGACTAAAAAGGTTTATATGGCTGAAGTGAAAGGAAATGCTAGCAGAGGACGACCTAGATGTACTTTTATTGAACATATAAAAAATATGTTGATCGAAGGAAATATTAAAAGTACACACAATCGCCGAGCATGTATGAAAGGTAAGATGAATATAAAAGAAGCAAAAGAGATATGTCAGGATCGTAACAAATGGCATTCGATTGTCTCTGCCTACCCCTCTTGGGATGAAAGGCGTGATGATAGATAGATAGATAGATAGATATGAGAAAAATATATTCATTTTCAAAATTCACTGAAATTACTGGAAAAAAATAAAAAGCAACAATAAAATTGGGTAAACATTTTAGTATTTTATCTATAAAACATAATTCAGAAGGTTTTACATTAATATATTCTAAGTAATTGGATTCCGAGGTCAACATCTCCAGGCACTCCACTAAAAATTGGTGTATTACTTAACTATATCCAGTACAAGATAAATTATAGGATGTTATAATTTCAAAGGATTTTCGTTACACACATGTTTTATTACACTAGGGCGTGATTCTATTCTATTGTCAAATTTCCATTATTACAAGACGCTTTCTGAGCTCCTATTTACTTTCGCTTCCATCAAATTGTGTAACTATGCCGCCATTGTTGCCTTGCTTAGCTATTATTAATATGAATTATAACCTATGGCGATTATTATTATTAATTCTATGCTTCAGTTAGTATTGTTTGCAACTTTTGTTAGTAAGCATTCTGAATAATCTTACCTTTTCAATATTATCATCCCAAAATATATATTTCATTTTAATTCCCATTTTAATGAAAGTAAATTGAGCAGTTGCAGCGTTAATTACGGCAACTAGATGTAGTTCAACTGATCTCCAATAGATGGCGTCTTTTACAAAATAAATAAATTAGTCTAATTTGAGGAATTATATAATATAGAGATGATAATCTAATACCCAATGTTACATCGTCTGATTCGGTTATTTCAATTTGCAGTCATAATTTTTTTATACTATAATATTTATTGCTTTAAACATTCGCTGGGTTTCCATGTGAGTCAGATTATTTCAGAGATCACTCATCATGGTAAGACCTCGCTTTATTTTGCAACTATTCGTAATATTGAATCTGATTCATGTTGTCACGGCTTGTCAGTACATACCTACTTCCTTCCTTACGCATACTTTTGGATTCTGTTGGTGTAGCTAGAAACAGGATATCACCATGATACAACAATATCTTCTAATTTTTTTTCTTTCTCCACGAGTTTCCTTACTGCTCCCGGGAACCGTTGCCGGCCCCGAGGTACCCAGCGAAAGACAAAGTCTTCGTCATTTAGCCGATGATTTTTTTGAGGCTATACCTAACGAGTGGTCAGCTCAGTTGAGGTGTGGTTGAGGTATGTAGATGGAAAAGCCTCATTGTACAGTTTGTCGGATAATATACAAAAAATACGTTAAACCTAGGTTATTTTTGTTTTAGTACCTACCACATTAACTATAAACTTAACTTCCGCAAGTAACGGGCGATCTATGAATTTCATATTTTTTGCTCTTTAACGTCATATACCTAGCACAATGGCTTTTCAAACCTACATTAAGAAGCAGTCACGATTTCGGCTGATGTTTCTCAGACGTTCGCAGATAAAAAGTGAAGCTTTCGATTTGTGAGTAAGTTTTATTATTAAGAATTAGATTGTGAAAGTTTTGAAAGCTGAATGAACCTTCATGTTGAGACAGTCTCCATGTTTATTAAGCAAAGTAGATTTAAAACTTACTGAACCTGGGTTTAGATTCAAAGTCACGATGCATATTTTCTTGTACGGCACACTTTTAATCTTTTCAGCAAAAAAAAACTATTGTCATTGTTATAAAATGCACTTCTTTATTTCAATTCACGAGCTCTATTCATACTTTCTAATGATCCATAGTCTATAGTTTTGTCACAGTCGTTAGTGACCTTTTTGGGTACGTCGACCCTGGTCGGTCATTATGTTCAAAGGCCATGGTCATTTTGACCTTAAATATCAATGAGTCATAAAGGAAATAGAAAATAGTTACACTAAGTGTCGTTCTACTCGTCCAGGGCAATACGTTCGTTCCCACAGAAATTTCGTCTACATCATAGAAGCAAAAAGACTAGAATTTTCTTTTAAAATTAGGCGATTACAATTTTTTTATCATCACCGCTTCATTGTGAGTTCATTTAAGAAAATTATAACACCTCATCTCGTCCATGGTCAATAGTAAAATTTTAATGACTGTCTGTGTAACTTTCTTCCTTTTAGATTACATTGTTTGTGGAACAATGCGAATTAATATTGAAGCCATATTTCCCAAAACCTTTTAAAAAAAAGTGCACCGACTTCAAAAATTTGCACTGAAAAGTAAGAAATAATAAATATTTCGTCGTAGAATTTGAAGACGGTTGGTGCCAAATTAGGATACAACACTAAGTAAATATCTAAGAAGATCTGTTCAATATTATCTATGTTTGTATGTACCTACTGATGATCGTAGGTTCCTAATGAATTGTCTAGATTAGTGAATTTGGGAACTAAGTTGTTTCTAATTTGGCACCAACCGTCTTCAAATTCTACGACGAAATATTTATTATTTCTTACTTTTCAGTGCAAATTTTTGAAGTCGGTGCACTTTTTTTTAAAAGGTTTATTTTACCCTTTTAAGTGGTTTTGCTGCCTTGAGAGACAAATAATAACACAACTAAAAAAATATTGATGGAAAATTTAAAAAAAATACCGCTGTGGATGTGATTTGAACCATGTGATTGTGCATCCTATGCACCCCATTATATTTAACCGCTACACCATCGTCACGAAAATTGACAACTTCGTGTCAATAGCAACCGTTGCTAAGGCTTTTTCTGATACATAATTTTCAGCCGTAAACAGAAATTAATTACTGAATTTCTGAAAAACTACTGAACCGTTTGTCGTCATATGTCTGTGAGATAATGTCGAGAAATTATGATGTCTTAAAAAAAATAAGTCGTCAAAATCGGTACATATTTTATCGAGATATCAAGAAAAATGTACTTATAAAGTCAGTTTTTTCAAAATTTCTGAAAAACTAATGAACCAATTTTTATGAGATAAAAATGGGACCAATCCGGAAGAGTTATCTGTCGATTAAAAAAGAAACCATCAAAATCGGTTCACAATTCGCGGAGTTATCGACGTACATACATACATAAAAAAAAAAAAAAAAAAAAAAAAAAAATACGGTCCGAATTGAGAAGCTTCTCCTTCTTTTTTTGGAAGTCGGTTAAAAATAATTTATTATTTTATACTGACACTCTTCAGTTTAATCAGTACCAGCAATAATATCGTGCACGTCGGCGATGTCCTTCAATCACTTACAAACAAGCGTAAGCTTTGTAGAAAATCAATAAATTCAATTAAAATTTTCAGTCTTAATAATAACTTCATATTCCTTTACAACGTAATTGGGAATTGATATTTCGAATTAACGAGTTAGTAATTAATTTATGGTTTGAATAAGGATTTCTTGATATCCTTCCACGACCAAAGTTTACATTTCAAAGAATTCAATGAAAATGGTTACACCTTAACTTTTATTTATGTTTTACTATTCTAAACACAATTTAATACGCTGATAAATATCGCGTGACGAAAATTATTCCTATAACAATTTGTAATACATTCAAACATTCTTTACATATGACGCATTATGACACATGCAACATTCGCAATGTGCTCGTAGGTTGGTCCATCCTAAAACCTTTGATTTTTCTGTATTGTTTCATTAAAATGCAAACATGTGACTGAATGTAAGCGAAAGTGGTGAATTAATGAATGAATTGAAATGGCACAAGAACTCGTGTGGAATAGAGATAATTTTCACGCTTGGCTTGAAGAATTCAATGTACTTAGTTCACATATTTGCTGGATTAACATTTGCTTGAATAAGAATGATTTTAAAATTTCTTTAGAAATTTTGACATTATTTTTTGACCGTCTCTCTTTGATCCAGTACCACATCGATCATGACTCTTTGTTCTACCAACTGTAAGTAGTTGCGCGCGACTTTTACACCCCGTTTCAGGGGTTGATTTTCAAAAAGTCCTTTCTTAGTGCACCCCTACACCCGAATATACCTTCCAATTTATATCTTCAGTGGTTTAGGCTGTGCGTTGACTGTCAGTGTAGTGTATTTCTTTCTATTCCTTCACACCACACTCACACTCATCACACTAATTCCTCGCTCTATCGTTCAATCGCTTATTCATTTTGTTATTTTCAGGCATGCCTTTTTATTAATTACTTCTAAAACGATTTATTAAATATTTTTAATCTCATAAGCAATCTCTTACAAAAAGAAGACACCAAAGCGGTTTGTCTAAACTATTCATTAAATCTAGCATGCAATTGTTATTATTAAAACTTAAGTGTGCTCTTAAGAACAACTGCAAGTAATAGTGAGTGGTCGAAGGCGATCCCAGCGAGTAACCAAAACCGGTTGTAGTTGGTAAGTAGAGCGTTGCCCCCATTCCTGCATAAAGTGCGGTTTGACTTGATGGATAGAGGCGATTGATATCTCCAGAAAGAAAATTGTTCAAATCTCATAATTTTCCCATGGATAGTTTAAAAGTTATGTCTGTTGAGAAATAATAATATAATAAATACACAACGTATAATCACTGAAAATTATATTTATTTATTTGTTTAATAAATATTTACTTTTTAATATCTCAATGAAAAATATTTATTCATACTTCCGGTCACGTGATCGCAAACGGAAAGTGACGTCACTTTCACCTAAATGTCAAATAAATAACCACAGACTAGTAACTATATTATGTTCGCACCTCTTTGGCCATATAAGAAGTTTCTTTTTATTTTCTGTCAAGGAACAGTTTGACTATAAGCTGTCTAGTTTTTTTTATTGTTGACATTCAATTTGGTTATGTTGATTAAAAATATATTACTAAGATTTTCTAAGTTTTTTTTTATGTATTAACATGATATTTTTGGTCATTACGACCGGGATACAAGCGACTATGGATAACTAACAAAGTTAAGTAATATTTCAAATGCGAATCGAAAATCTACGCAAATAACTCCTTACGTATCTCCATACAAAGTCTACGCTACGGGCATCACGGTTTCACTGCCGCGTCAACAACAAGGGAGACGACGTGCAAGCAGTGTCTACTGGCTGCGGTGCAGGCGCTACGTAAAGGAAATCGCAACGGCAAATCGCAATTTCTAATCGTCAATTTATCATTCGACAGAGTACCCATCTTCGGCCTATACAAGTATACACCCAAATCAATACAAATTTGACCGAAAATTCTTGGACCATCAATTGTTTGCTGGTGCATGAGCTGCCAGCTGGTCGAGGAAGTTTTGGCAGTGGGGTTGGTCTACGGCTGAAAGAAAGTGAGTCCATTCCATATCATTCCATCTGCATTACACGATTTCAATTTCAAAAAACAATATTTGTTATTTTCTAATTTGTTCGATTTAAACATTATTCTCTAATTTGGCAAATTTCAAAATTGTGTAAATTTAAATTTGAAATTGAATTTTCGAATGTCACTTTTGTTTTGAGTTTTAATAACAAATGTCAAATTCAAACTTAAAAATGGAGAACAATGACGAATATGCTAAATTAATACGAAAGCGTGGTTCTATTAAAGCGCGACTCACAATTTTTAAGAAACATGTTTCGAAATATCCTTCGGAAACTTTATTGCCAGACCCAGAGTGTCAGGAATTGGAGCTTAGGGTTGCCAAAATGGAATCATTGTCATTAGAGTTTGATGAAGTTCAATTAGAAATCGAATGTGTGTGCGAGGATCCCGACGAGCAATATATCGAACGAGAAGTTTTCGAAACCACTTATCTAAATGCAATGGTCGAAGCTAGGGATTTATTAACGCGTACTAGGCGTGCACGGTCAGGCTCCCTCGACAGTAGCCAGGGTAGTCAGTTCCACTCTATGATGAAATGCAATCAGGGAGACAATGGGGGCTCTGAGGTTCATCATGGCGGTTCTTCTAATGGTAGGCCGTATCAAATTCGTCTTCCGACGATATTTCTTCCAAAATTTGACGGAACCTTTCAAAACTGGCTACACTTTAGAGATACATTCTGCTCTTTGGTGCACAACAATGAGTCGCTAGATGCTATAAGTAAATTTCATTATTTACGAGCCAGTTTGGAAAGTGGTGCGTTAAATTTAATAAGCTCACTTGAGCTCACAACAAGCAACTACCTTATTGCATGGGATATGCTTATCGATCGTTTTGACAACAATAGGATGTTAATTAACACTTTTGTCAAATCGCTGTTTGACGCCAAGCAACCACGCGAGACATCAAAGGATTTACGCGAGTTTATAGACATGTTCAACAAGAACCTTCGCTCTCTTAATGCATTGGGAGAGGCGACTGAAGGATGGGATACACTCCTCGTTCACATAGTGACCACCAAGCTGGACCCATGCACCTTAAAGGAATGGGAAACCTTTAGAGGCTCCAGCGATAAAATGGACTATGCTGCGCTCGACACATTCTTAAAGAACCGAGCAGATCTTCTCGAGAGTTTGGAAGGGCACAACAAGCTAAAGCCGTCTACTTCATCAAGACCTTATGTGAACCGAGGATTAGCAACTGTCAGTAACTCGCAGTCGAAGTGGAAATGTGTGGTATGCAATGGAGACCACACAATATATCATTGCGTCGACTTCCTCAAAGAAGCTATATCTAAACGAAAAGAAATCGTCAACAAGGTGAAAGCTTGTCACAACTGTCTTCGAGTTGGCCATACTATCTACAACTGCAAGCATTCAAGCTGTCGAGTATGTGGCAAGAGACACAACTCATTGCTACATTCCAAGGACGATGAGACGCCGCAGAAGCAGGAGACCATGACCGATTCAAAGATCATAACAACTACTGCCAGAACGTCACACCAGGTGCTCCTATCTACAGCATGCGTCAAATTATTTGACAACGAAGGTAATGCGCATGTTGTTCGCGCTTTATTGGACTGTGGCAGCACCTCATGTTTCGTCACCGAAAAGCTTGCGAAGATACTACAGCCAAAGATGACAGCTGTCAATACAACAGTCACCGGGTTGAATAATCGACCATCATCAATTGCCAACATGTGTACTTTGCATCTAGAGTCTATTTATGGGACATTTGAAGCGACAATTGAGTGTTATGTCATTTCTAACATAACAGAACCCCTCCCTGTGTACCAGATGAACATACAGGAAATACAAATTCCGTATACTGTCAACCTAGCCGATCCCGATTTTGCAACGCCAGGGGACATCGACTTACTACTAGGAGCTGAAATTTTCTGGAACTTGATCCAAACGAAGCGTATCTACATTGGCAAGGATCAACCAACTCTTCAAGAGACGAAGTTAGGATGGGTGATTTCAGGAAGTGTTCCTGCAGCTCCTAAGATAAGATGCCATATTGCCTCTATATTGGAAGTTCAAGATCAACTTGCAAAATTTTGGGAACTTGAAGAAATGACTGAAGTTAAACCCTGGTCCGAAGAGGAGCATGATTGCGAGAAGATATTTCAAGATACCACAGAACGCCTTTCAGACGGAAGATTTCTTATACAAGTGGCATTAAAACAAGAGGCACGGGCACTTGGGGATTCTTTCTCAATGGCTGAAAGAAGGTTCTTGTCACTCGAACGAAAACTTCACGCAAATCCCAAGCTTTTCGATGCTTACAAGGAATTCATCCACGAATACGAGAGCATGGGCCATATGTCAAAGGTTACACCTGATGACACTGTTAAGCAGTTTTACCTACCACATCACGCAGTAATCCGAGAAGACAGCTTGACAACAAAGCTGAGAGTCGTCTTTGACGCTTCTGCCAAGACATCCAGCGGGCTATCTTTCAATGATATCCAATTAGTCGGACCTGTTGTGCAAGATGACATCCTCGCAATCTTGCTGAGATTTAGACAACATGCAATAGTTATCTCTGCCGATATTTCCAAGATGTATAGACAGGTTCTTGTGCGTCATGAACAAAGGCCGCTACAACAAATCATATGGCGGGAGAACAAGCACGAGCCTTATACGGTGTTTCAATTGAACACTGTTACCTATGGGACTGCTTCAGCTCCGTACTTAGCTGTCAGATGTTTAAAGCAACTTGCCGATGACTGCAATGACCGCTCGATTGGTACAGTAATTGAGCATGACTTTTACGTCGATGACTTGCTTTCTGGAGCAGATACCATAGACGAAGCAACTAGAATCTGTACTGAAGTCAACGCTCAACTACTATCTGGATGTTATGAACTCAGAAAGTGGAGATCAAACAATGTGACAGTTCTCACAAATTTGTCCGATGTGGCAGCTAACTGTCAATACACCTTCAACGAGTCTTTTGAGTCCAAGACGTTGGGTTTGTTGTGGAACAGTGAAGCTGATACTCTCAATTACAATATATCGCTTTCTGCAATTGCAAAACCTGTTACAAAACGAACGATTTTGGCAACGATCTCACAAATCTTTGATCCATTGGATTTAGTGTCACCTACGGTCATACAAACCAAGGTTTTACTGCAACGATTATGGCTTCAGAAACTGGATTGGGACACCGCAGTACCAAATCATACAGCAAGTGACTGGAACGAAATCGTTGAGACACTACACCACCTCAATGCTATGGATATTCCCAGACGTGTACTAGTAAACCAACCACAGCAAGTCGAAATTCAAATCTTTTGCGATGCATCCGAGTTGGCGTATGGCGCTTGTGCATACGCTAGATCTATCGATTCAAATGATACAGTCCACTCTCATTTACTATGTGCAAAGGCAAAAGTAGTGCCACTCAAGTCTAGTACGACGTTGCCGCGACTCGAACTGTGTGGTGCGTTGGTAGCGTCTCGATTATGTCAAAAGATCAAACAATCATTAAGGCAATTCATCTAGAATTAGCTACGGATATGACGAGTGCTACATTTATACTAACGCTCAAACGATTTATTGCTCGTCGTGGAATGCCTTCTCACATTTATTGTGATAATGGGTCTAATTTTGTTGGTGGTTGGAATGAAATCAAGGCTAAATTACAAGATACCTTTTCGAATGACGGCATCCAGTTTCATTTTACGCCTCCCTACGCTCCCAATTTCAGGCGTTAAGTCTACCAAACATCACCTAAAGCGCGTTCTTGGTTTAGCTCATCTCACGTATGAAGAGTTAAACACTACATTATGTCAAATAGAAGCTATTCTAAATTCGCATCCTTTAACACCATTATCATCATCCGCAATAGATTTGTCACCTCTCACTTCGGGTCACTTTCTTATTGGTCGCCCACTGACCGCACTGCCGGAGCCTACTTTCCCTGCTGGTAACGCTGTACAAAGATATCAACGGATAGAACAGTTACGGCAGCACTTTTGGCGTCGCTGGAGTATCGAATACTTATCACAACTGCAACAGAGAGCGAAATGGAATCGAAGAATTCCTTCTATAGAAATTGGGACTCTGGTCGTAATCAAGGAGGACTTTCTCCCACCATTGAAGTGGAAAATGGGACGAATAACTGCCGTACATCCTGGCCGAGATGGTGTCGTCAGAGTAGTGGAGATTTTCACTGGGTCCGGGTCATGCAGGCGTCCTGTTACCAAGATTTGTCCTCTTCCAATTTGTTGAAGTCAAGACCTTCAAGGGGGCCGGCATGTTCGCACCTCTTTGGCCATATAAGAAGTTTCTTTTTATTTTCTGTCAAGGAACAGTTTGACTATAAGCTGTCTAGTTTTTTTTATTGTTGACATTCAATTTGGTTATGTTGATTAAAAATATATTACTAAGATTTTCTAAGTTTTTTTTTATGTATTAACATATTATACTTAATACCTAACTGTCTATTAATCTGTCACTGACTAAGTTATTTTCTTGTTATTTTATCTAATCTGTGACCATAATTTTGTTGGTTTGCAAGATATGGCGTCATCATTGTTTTCGCGGGGATTTGAAAAATAACAAACATAACAATTTCTAATTATTTTATTAGGTACTAGCTTTCCGCCCCCGGAATCGCCAGTGGATATTTTCGAACAAAATAAAATATAGCCTATGGCGCTCGGGGATAAAGTACTTTAAAGTAGCTTCCTATTAGTGAAAGTATCAATAAATTAGTGAAAGTAAAAATATCAACACCCCTATCACGCTCCTGAAATTATGTGAGATGATCCTTGAATTGTATTTTTAGATCCAATAATAAAGAGGTAAGTACTTAATAGTTTTTATGATTCAAGATCTATATCATTAAGGAATAAAGGATCGTAATATGTGTAAACCCATAGTCCCTGGCTTATTCCAATGAGATAGTTTCTTCTCTCGTTTCTCTAAATTAAGTATTCATAAATTGGTATTATAACATTCTAAGAACACGTTTATTTGGCTTTGGCATCTCTTTCAACAATGTAATCATAATATTAAAAAAAAACCCAAATCGCTTCAAGTGTGCCTATACAATTTGAAGAGTTCTCGATTTCTCCTGGATCCCATCATCAGATCTGAAATCGATCCAGGCGTCTTCAAGTAATCGGGGAACATACATGAAAAAATAACATAAAAGATTCCGACGAATTGAGAACCTCTTCCTCCTTTTTTCGGTTAAAGATGACAAAAATAAAGGTTTTTTTTACAGAAAATAGCAAGTTACTATCGATTTCACAATATATTTTCATAGTGTTGAATGTGAGTTTCTCCTTAGCTGTAGGCTGTAGGTCTATTACATTGATAAATGAGTTATCTCAACGGTACGATGTTCGCAAATCGCTAACTAATGGGCAATTTAAAAGTAAACTTAAAATCGCTTTCAATAAATAAACCTTAGCTATGGTAGCTTACTTTTATTTAAAGGGAATTGGGCCTATGATTAAAAGTATTACTATACACAGAACTAAAATTGTATGAAACTTTTAGTATTATCAAATACACTTTTATATTTGCCATCTTACATAAAGTTTTCACAAAATCATAAAACAATTTCACTTCATCACAACGCCACAATATTTGACATTTTGATGTTATTACGCGTTGCTCTTTAAACGTCTCGGTTTAAAAAGAAAATGGTAATTTTCTGAAATCAAATTACATCTTTTTGCGTCCTCTAAATCCGCAATCCACAGCGTTTCAGCAATTTCCATCCAATTTCACCTGGCTGTTTTCATTTCATTTACAATTGTTTCGCTAGCTGGTCTGAAACGAAAACTGTTGTGGAATAGGTGGGTTAAAAGGGTTAAAATCTTTATCAAGGCAATTTCTACAGTTAAAAATACTCTATATATTTGAGCATTCCAGTGGGGTTAACATGCCCAAGGAATCAACAGAACTGGCCACTCGTTAGGTATAGCCTCACAAATACCATCGGCTAAACGAGGGAGACTTGGTCTTCCGCTGGGTACCCTGGAATCGTAACATGGTTTCGGGAGCTGTATATGGCAATGGCAACCCGTGAAGAAAGAAAAAAAAACCAATTTGCTCGGCATTGTAGTGTTAGATATTCTGAGGCCGGGCAGCGTCTTTCCATTCTATACAAGGCTAGTACGCATGGGTGTGAAACTAATCGCGTATAGTTTGGAATACACATTTCTCACTGACGTCTTCCAAACTATACAACAGTATTACGCAATAATCGTGCATACTTTGGAATGATCACGCTAAATAGACTGCTTCCGTAATATACTGCGTCAGTACGCAATGCGGACTAATCGTGTATTAATCGGAATAGCGCGACAGCGCACTCGATTTCAAAACATACGCGATAAGGTGCTCCATATAACACCAATTTTTTATGATATCATAGGATGAAATCCCGGAAACCCCTCCCGTGACCGTCAGGTCGGTGAAAAGTCTTCAGACACGATCGAAATTTTTTTACTCCGCAAAATAGGTTAGCGAGGAGCGCAGCGACGAGCGTGGTTCGGATGGTGTAAAAACAAGGCGCAAGGCGAGCGAGCGAAGCGAGCGGTGCCGCGGCATCGGCCGCCGCGCCGCAGCGCTCTAAACCTTAAGAGTGTAGTGTACCGCGTCCATGTCCATACAAACGGAGAAAACGTTTTACTACCCCTAAATATCATTTAATTTTAACGATTTTGTAATATGTTACTGAC
This sequence comes from Nemapogon koenigi, assembly GCA_963924495.1. Classification (NCBI taxonomy): domain Eukaryota; kingdom Metazoa; phylum Arthropoda; class Insecta; order Lepidoptera; family Tineidae; genus Nemapogon; species Nemapogon koenigi. Next base: position 5,643,222 of record OZ004649.1, on the reverse strand, counting down.
ATAATGAAAAACTAAGTACGTATTTTTTCCTTTTTTCAAAATTCGTAATAGGTCAAAAGTTATAAGCCCCTCAAATCTCGGTTTTTTTGGTTCATAACTTGCTCGTAATAAACCGTCTGTATTTGAGAAACAAAGCAAAATTTCAAAAAAAGCAAAACGTACGTACGTAGATTATAATCTGCTAAAACGTTTGACACCAAAATTATAAGGTTTCGTTATAGTTTATTAGGTGTAAATCGTTTTCCCCCAAAACGCAATTTTTAACGAAGAACATACCTACGATCACTCACGAGCTGCAGTGTTCTCTGTCGCACTGATGCCCGTGGGAAGAGCGCGCTTGAGACAGAATATGATTTTCTAAATACCTATTTCGCTGCGTACGCTGAGCTACACGATCCTCTTAATATTTTATTTTTAAACACGAAAATCTCAATTTCAGATTTTGAGGTTAAGTTTTTCAATGTCAATTTTCTTATAAACTTGTGAACACCGGCGAAAAGTGGTACCTTACCGTGATTTCAAAATAATTAAAGTATGTAATAAAACAGTGCAGCAGTTTAATAAAGTCAAAAGCTCAGGATTTGATAATCTAAATCTTCACCATATTTAATTTTATGTTTAATTAAAACTATTTTTGATGTCTTAGTTATTTAATTTATTCCAACAATAATCTTTAGATAACAATGTAATTCATAAATCTATCTTAAATTATGTAGATACCTTCTATCTTTACGAAACCTTGATCAGGTGTATGTGGCACTGTACAGTTTGAAACCTAACCTTCGCTTGCATACTTTACAAACTATACGCGACCAGTATACAAAAATCGTGTATATATTGTAATTATAGATGTGAATAATAGCATTTCAAACTATACGCGATCATTACGCAAAAATCGTGTATATATTGTAATCACAGATGTGAATAATAGCATTCCAAATCATACACGAGCAGTTTCCTATGGCTGCGTTCTGGCCTTGTATACAACGTAAATACGCGACCGGGCATTCCTTGGGTGGCCATTGGTGCGAACTCGTCATATTTCGAGTCAATAATTCATAAGTAAATCGAAACTAAATTAATATCGAAGAATAGGTGGAATTTATACTGTGTATTTACAAAAGATATGTCAATATATGGACAGTTCATAAGTAATAAATTGTGTATAAAATACATATTTATCAGTTTGCTTGCCCTCGTTAATAATCTCTATATTTCCTTGTGGAGATAGAAGAACTTCTTTTGTTGTAGTTATTCAATTTGTATCATACATAACTCACTGTGTCATTGTTATTATTGAGCTTCGTAGACGTGAAAGATTTTAAGTAATTTCTAAAAATAACTGTCCAAATTTCAATTAAGCCAACATAATATTTCAAAAGGCGTAAATCTCAATGAAATCCCCTTTTTAGGGTTCGGTAGCACTTAAACCTGCCTTATCTCTGTGAAGCTTTCATAACACCAGATCAGACGGCCGCTATGTAAAAGTTGTGTTTACCGAGCTCGAGAAAAGACCCTCGGCCCACATGATATTGCTCAACTTTATACTGTGTTTGGATACCACAAGTAACAACTGGGAGTAAGTTACGATTATTGATTATGTTTACTGGCACTAAACGATTTTACTGGTGCGGGATCGTATGTGTGCGTTTCCATTGCTTAATTGTAATTTTCTGTTTCAGGTAATGACTATGCTGATTCTATTAGGCATTGTACACAGTAAGTTATTTATTACTAGCCTTCCGCCCCCGGCTTCGCCCGTGGATATTTTCGAACAATATAAAATATAGCCTATGTCACTCGGGGATATCGTAGCTTTCTATTGTAAAAGAATTTTCAAAATCGGTTCAGTAGATCCAGAGATTACCCCCTACAACCTCACAAACTCACAAACTTTACCTCTTTATAATATTAAGACTATACTATGTATTATCTACACTTCTTCTAAAAATAACAAATATTTACGTCTGTTAAAGAAGTGACATATCGAGGTCCATTAAGTGCAGCAACAAACAGGCTTGCCACATGTTCGGTTCAGTATGGACAAGTGGCAAAAAGTGGACACTGTTACCGCCGGTGTCTCTGGCCACACCGCAAGGTATAAAGGCCGTGAAGGTTTGTGTTTATGTGTGTGCTAACGTTTGTTAAAAATATAATTATTTAAACATCAACAACCCGATTAATTGGTTTATATTGGATTAATTTTCATTGACATAATAATATTCTAATACTGTATTCGTAACGTGACGGATATGAATACGGAAACACGCCATCCATAATGCAGTAAAAACTGTGGCGGCTTATCTGTGGTTTTATGATGCATTGCGTCGTCTTCATTATGTCACTCGGTGTATTTGTGTAGGAGATGATAACAAACAAGAAGTTGACACCTGAGATGTTTGGAGAACTTTGGAATAGGAATCATTTCTATTTTTTGTGTAAATTTGTTAATTACCGTCATCCCAGTGTTGTAACCACGTTGTAACAGTTACGTAAATGAGAAATGCTATAAAAGTGTGCGACGCAGCTAGTGTTTGAAGTCAAATTCGAAGTTTCTAGCTTAAAGTACTTAGCAGAGATCTGCAGATCCTGAAAACCACTGCAACAATTTCTACCAAACGTAGCTAAGAACTAGGGATTTACCGATTAGTCGGCAAAAATTTCGACTATTAGGCACTTATGATGGTACAGGACTCTTGAAAGAAATTATACTAAAACTCCACTAAGTAGGTACCTACTTACTATATTATATTCTACAATTTGATTAAAGTATTGCATCAACCAGTCAATTCTCAATAGTCGGCGAGTAGTCGGTAAAGCCAAATCCATAGTCGGTAGATCACTACTAAGAAGTAGTCGTTTTCGAAAGAAATGGTATAAATATTATATTTTTGTATTTTTAAATCACGATGGTAATCCCCAAAAACCTATCTATTACAGGTAGTGAAAAAAAGAACCTTTTAAGTTGACCACGAAATTAGTGACACTGATTTTAGAAAGTGTAAAAATAATTAGCTATTTTTGTCTAAGATATCACAACATGTTGAGTCATTGTTATCTATTTCAGTTTAAAATGAAGGTTAAAGAAATAAGATAAGAGAAGTTTATGTTATTAATTTAAATGCACATGATATTCGTGGTCTAGTTTTTAGCTGACTACGGCAAAAGGAGGGTTATGAGTTTATGGGCAATTCAGAAATGGCCAAATATTTGAGGCGCTTGGTGTGAAAACGATGGGACCGTGGGGACCTGAAGCACACAGTCTGCTTATAGATATTAGTAATTAGTAATAGTTAGTAATAGAAAGCTCACAATATGACCAACGGGCTGGCTCATATTTCGGTCAAAGAATAAGCATGCAGCCTATTTACATTAAATTTTTTATTTGTAATTTTATTTTATTTTTGTAATTTAGTAGGGATATTTTTAATACCTATGTAAATATTATTCGTAATGAAATAAATGATATCTAGAAACAAATGAAAGGTAATGTGTAAATTTCGAAATATAATTTATTTAATTTTGTTTAAAATATTTTGTACTTCGGCTTTTAGTTTGTTAAATTTTGTAATTTAAATTATAGCTGCAAGCGTGTGTATATTTACAGAGCAGTACGTCGACCGTGAATTAGTGAATTTAGTTTCGGAAAAGCCGATTAACGATAATTACGAATCAAGAGATTGGCATGGGTGAATGAACTTCAGGTCATTGTTTCAGAAACCATTCATTTGTACAGACTATGAAAAAAACCTGTATAATTATTTCAATAATTAGATTTTTTGAATGATTTGCACAATATTTATTTAGCTACGGGACGCACCATTACGGCAGCGTGGCCAGAATCACTGGTATTAGATAGACAATGTTCCAACGCTAGTATTCTATTCTCTCGAAACGCTAAATCCTAATATTATATGCAGAAACTTATAACCGAATTATAATAATTATATGAAAAGTTTGCGCAGCCCATATAACAAATTCAATTATGCATTTAATAACTACTTCAAAGAGTCAGTTGATCGACCAAAGCCTTCGACATTTTTTCAGCAGGCAGACGCTAAATATATACAATAAGTTTGGTTTCGTTAGAGTTAACGACGGTTTCTTTTGGTCACGTGGTTGTATTGGTCCCATACATTCAAAGTGATCTACATCATTCTACATTCTATTCTCTAAATTGTCCCACAGGTGGCAATCTTCAACTTCAAACTTCAAGGATTTTGTATACGGTTTCGTTTGATCACGTGGTTGTATTTCAGTCGGTCCAATACATTTAAAGTTTTCTATTCTACGTTCTATTCTATTCCCTAAATTTTACATTGTCTAAGCCCGCAGGTGGCAATACTATATTTAGAAGAAGCTGCAAACTTAGAGAAGTTGTAAAGTTTTCATTAGTAACATTATAACAGTGAAATGATCACTTTCAATGTAACGGGTTCCCTATATTACAAGTATATTCCCAACTTATACATCTTGTATCAAACAGGTTGAGAGAAAACTTGCTAGCTCGCTGAGAACGCCACGCCATCTTTCATTTGTAATTTATATCAACAAGATTTCACAACGGATGCTTAAACTTTTACTGTTACTCGGAATTTTACTGGTGATTTGAATTTATGATTTTAAACTTTGATAACTGATCCAGCATTGTTTTCTTTGTGTCGATTATTTTTAAGGTTCCGTAGTAAAATAAGGAACCCTTCGTTCAGACCAAATCCGAACGTCCTAGTCTTTAAAAAAATTTAGAGGTTACAGTTTTGATCTCAATTTTGACGCAATAAAATATTCTATTTTTTCATGTATGTATAGTTGAGATCAAAAAAAATTTAAACCCCAACCCATTGAGTGGGGTGTCACTAAAAAGGTCTATAAAGTGGTCACCCCGTAACTTTTTAAATAAAACTACTAAAAATATTTAAAAAAATCTGGAATACAGTAAATACTTTCAAATGAAAATTAACGCAATAAAAAATTAAATAGAAATTAAATTAGAATATTGTGTTAAATAAGACACGTCTGCATTTAAAAAAAATTAATTCTCTTTTTCAGCTTGATGTAAGTTGTTTATAAAATTGTGAATATTCTCTTTTATCAGAATTCCTGAAAATTTCATATTTAATTAAATTATTTATAATGTAGATTTATTCACAACATAATAAATACATCATTGAGGTTTTCGTCATGGCGAATGTTTTCACTTGCCAATGCTCGCCATACTGAATTATAACGATAAGAGCGGTAATTAAATTTCATCACATACGGGTGGTTTAAAATGAATTAAGCTGATCGAAACTCGTAATTATTGACAGTTCATAATTATGATAAAAACGGAAACGGCTCCTATTTATTTAGGTAAGCTATTCAGCTTTAAGTGTCTGGGATACATTGTTCAGCTGCTATACAACCTCTGTGCCTAGTAGTATATTATGTCCTGTATGTCAGTCTCTTAACATCTATTTCATGAATTTGCAGTTAAGCTAACTGCAACAAGACTGTGAAATAAATCCCATCGCTATAAAACACTTCATTTTAAAAAATTTTAAACTGGCCTAAACTAACTCCATAGGTTTTGCCAATACGTAATAAGTTAATTTAGGAGAATCCACAACAGGTGAAGAGAAGAATGCGGAGTGGAAGATGATGTTGTGACTAAAATGAATAAAACTAGTTTACGCTGGTTTGGACACGTTGTAAGAATGAAGGATGAAAGATTGACTAAAAAGGTTTATATGGCTGAAGTGAAAGGAAATGCTGGCAGAGGCCGACCTAGGTGTACCTTTATTGAACATATAAAAAAATGTATTAATCGAAAGCAACATTAAAAGAGCATGTATGAAATATATATAATGAATATAAAAGAAGCAAAAAAAGTGAGGAATTGCCCTGCCCTTTATTACACCAATAGAAAAGAGTAACAATAATATACATAAAATAAGGAATAAATGAAGGATTTGTAAAAATTGAAAACATCACCTTATCTACGACCAAACATGAACACAAATTAGTTGGGCAAAGCGTTGAAAATAAAATTCACACGACTTATCGAAAGAAATATTTTACTGGCAATTGCTAAGTTTGGAACAATGGAGTTCTACGAACGGTTATTTTTGTTAGCGTCATTCTATGAATTTATACCGTGTTGATTGGATGTATTCGGTGTTTGAATGGTGACGAGTTATTTTGCATTGTAGCACGTACAGGCACTGTAGCGATTGTTTGTGATAGACAATAAAAAAATAATCTTTGTTTGTTTGCCTGTACCTGCCTGTAGGTACTATGGACTCTGGAGTGAAATGGACACCTGTAGAATTTGTGCTTCGCTCGTGTATATTTACGAACAAAATAAAATATACCCTATACCTACCCTTATCCCTACCACTACCTCTACCCCTACCTTACCTCTACCCCCACCCCTACCCGTACCCTACTCCTACTTCTACTCCTACTCCTACCCCCTACCCCTACCCTCTACCAATACCACTACCTCTATATCATCAATAGTTTCCGCAGCGCACGCGATGTAAGGAATTTCTTAGGTAATTTTTTTACACCTTGGGTTACATTATTGGAGTTTTAGTAAGGATCCCTAATTTAAAAAAAAATAGAATATAGCCTATGTCACTCAGGGTGAATGTAGCTTTCCAATGGTGAAAGAATTTTTGAAATCGGCACAGTAGTTTTTGAGTTTATTCATTACAAACATTCACATAAAAATACATATAAATAATATTAGTATGACTAGCTTTCCGCCCCCGGCTTCGCTTGTGAATATTTTGGAACAAAATAAATTACTCGGTGACATCATAGGTTTCTATTCGTGAAAGAAATTTTAGAATCGGTTCAGTAGTTTGAGAGATTACCCGCTACTTTTAAACTTACAAACAAACTTAATCTCTTTATACTGCCGAAGAAATTATTATATTACAGCTTACACATAAAAGATAGATATATGCTGTCGCGGACTTTTTTGTAGAACTATTTAAGAGATACATTTCCACCATACATTATATTCGTGTAACTTTTACGGTTTTTGCAGCGCACGCCAGAATTTTTTCCGTCTTACGTGACACCTATTGTTATATTTTGGCCAATTTACTCAATAGCTTTATAAATTATTCTGATGTATGAGCTATATTATTGTAAAGTTTCATTAAAATCCATTCTGTAGTTTTTGCGTGAAAGTGTAACAAACATACACACATACAAACTTTCGCGTTTATAATATTACATAGTAAGATTTTGATTTATTATACGGCATTTCATTTTATATCAAGAGTAGCGAAAAAATATGCGCAAATTATGTATTTGTAACAGGGTGTGCAAATGTGAAATTGCCGAAATTGCTAATTGCTTTGGTATCGATGAAAGATATCAAATTATTCCCAGCTCTAAATTAGCGCTAACTTGTTATTTAGTAGATATGTGCAAAATAACGTATCAACGATCAAATCGTTTTATCTATGGAACTAAACGAATTTTGAGGCGCATACTGAGTACGGTCCCAGGAGAGTCAATAAATGATTAGCAAAGTCGCGCGTTGAGGGTTTTTCGGTCTTTCGTTTAGGTTTTCCTGTAAACTATAAGAAAGGTCCTTAATTCCCTTTTTTTTTTTTTTTTTCAAAATTTTAGACTAGGTAGTTTCGGAGATATTGACGGACGGACGGTCAATTTTCGTATACTTTCCTTAATATAATTTAAACTAGGCATTTTAAAATTATAAAAAAATATTTGTATTCCTTATAACGAGAGAATTTATTTGATATGTCACATGATGCACTTGAAAAAATTATTTAAACATTTTTTTTCCAGTAGATTCGGAAAAAATAAGTGACGGACAGACAGACACAAATAAGTGATCCTATAAGGGTTTCCGTTTTTTCATCGGAGATGATCGGAACCCTAAAAAGGTTGCAAGTTGCAATTATTGCGAAATAACTTACAGCCATTTTGAAACGGCAACACAGAATAAGGTCGTATTTGCGGCATTTCACTAGTTGACCATTACAAAGTCCGGGCTAGTTGCCAGGTTAAACAATCGCTTGTTCTAACGGAAATGCCCACTATTACTCTATCCCATATACAAGACTTGGAAGGCGGGGTATTGCATGCAATCCTTGGATATCGCACTTCTGTTATGCTAAAACTTCTTATCGTTGTATTTTCATCCTTAAATACATACAATGGATTTTTTTATTTATTATGTTTATAATAGAATTTGCCCGCCATCGTGTTTCGTGAATTATTGTTGAGCAAACGACATTTTTTGTCCTATATTAGGCACTCACACATACCAACGTCCAGGCAGCAATGTTCACAATTAGTGAGTTACTTAGGTGCCCTCCGAATCACGTGTAGTCGATTGTAGTCGTGCTTAGGTTTTTAGCTCGAGTGAGGGCTCTGAACCTTGGATCTCTAAAATCTAGATTATTTCAACTTGCCATCATCTGAATAGAAAAGTATATGTATTTCAAAAAGTAATTTTATGACAACTCTACTATACGCTATTTTTAGTACCTAATAGCGGCAATATTTAAATTTATTTACTACGTCTGAAGGGATTTATGGAGTATTGTAAAAAAATATAACCCCGCAGTAGCAAATTAAGTTGTCACCGAAGTAAAAGTTTGATTGTGGTGTACCATTTCTATGGTTGCGTAATAAATCTCAATTTCGTAGTCATCGCCTTCCCTTGTTATTACAGGCACGAACAGTAATTTCAATTTTATAATTGAAAATTGCTATAACTTTTAATAACTAACTGTTTTAAATCTAATACTAATACAAATTAGGTCAAGTCATAGTAATTATTTCCTAAAATCGATGTAATTCACTGTTAAAACCATTGATGTAGTATGCTGGCGCTCTACTAGATTAGTAATCTCACGATTAGAACAAGCCCAAAAAAATAATACATCAGTGTGCGTGACAAATGTGTCAAATTTTTCGTCTTATATGACTTACATTCAGGCACTAACCATAATTAATCACGTCTATTAAACACTAAATTATACTTTAAAACAGAATATTTTACAAAAATAAGCTAAATTACTACTTTCGCTAGGCTGTTACAGTATTCAAAAAACGGCCTCGTCTATCTGTCTCGCTTTAACATACGCGTATCTATGCGCTTTCTTTTTGTATTGCCAATCTAGTAGAGCGCCCGAGCGCTATACAAATCTATGGTTAAAACAAAGAAATTGTAAGCGCCCTAAGAGAGCATAAAAATTCGGTGAACTTTCCCTTGATTTGGATTGTTTAAAGAGATCCAGCAAAGTATTCACAATTCAAATTACTTCTCCGGTATAAGTTTGAAAAAAATCAGAACATTTCGGCAAATTTTGAAGTACGATACGCTTTATTTTTATTACAGGAACGCGAACATTTTCATCCTTTTAAAAACAACCCCTCATTCCGTGCTCTTAAATGTTAAATGACTGAAAAAGGGGTAGCCTCGTCCTTCATTATAGGAGTACCTTGACATGCTGGGGTGATTCTTCTGACATAGAAATCCCGTTGCTGACGAGGCTATTACTTGCCGCAGTGAAAGAGGGGCCTAAAAACCACAGTGAAAATGTTTTCCCTGTCAATTAGGAAAATTAAATAGACCGGTGCGGCCACGACCCTCGAAATTAATATCACTTTTATAACGTCAATTAAGCACTGCGGAACACGGCGAATATTCCTGAATTGTATAAGTTGATGGCAACACTGATTCTTGTACTTTTGTTGAACTTTTTATCTATCTATCTATCATCTCGCCTTTTATCCCAAGCGGTGTAGGCAGAGACAATCAAATGACATTTGCTACGATCCTGACATACCTCTTTCGCTTCTTTTATATTCATCATACCTTTCATACATGCTCGGCGATTGTGTGTACTTTTAATATTGCCTTCGATCAATATTTTTTTATGTGTTCAATAAAAGTACACCTATGTCGTCCTCTGCCAGCATTTCCTTTCACTTTTAGATTTATAATGCTAAAAATAATTTTAAAAAATGTTGAAATTACAAAAAATAAATAGACAAGGACAAATTTAACTCGCGCGTTTCTAATATACAGGTAGACACTTTTGAGCTAAATGTGTTTAACCGTTTAGAAAATTAGGCACGTAGGTTTCGTTATTCATGATTTCGAGGTTTCCTAAAAATTTACTCTGCGTATTATTTTTAGTTCATGGTGTGTCGGTGGCCGTGTGGTTAAGACGTCTTGTATTAACTAGGCAGACCACGGGTTCGATCCCGGATCCCGGCCATGTAAATGTGTTTTTTATTATAAAAACTTATGTATTCGAATCCGACAAACCACACTTTTCCATCTAAATATACCTCAACAGAACTGGCCACTCGTTATGCATAGCCTCACAAGTACCATCGGCTAAAAGAAGAAGACTTGGTCTTCCGTTGGGTACTCTGCGGCCGTGAAGAAAGAAAAAAATAGTCCATTCGCCTAAAACACAGTTAAATCACTGCAAAGTCATAAAGTAATTATTTTGTTTAAAAATGCTTTCATGAAGGAATACACTAAAACATTGTTTTAATAGAAAAAGTGACCTAGTTTTAACCGCACCGAAAGTTATATGGTTGTTAATGGACAAAAAAATGTGGGAGTGTTACTATATCATGGCTAATAATTTGCCACAATTTTTAGACATTCTTCATCTTCATTAGTCACTGTTATACGACTTACACTTTCTGTTAGACTTTGGGGAAAATCACGAGATGATTGATTGTACCTTATTTCGTATTGTATCGATTTGTTTTCATTTACAATGCTACAATGAGAATATAAGCTCAAAATGGCAAATATGTAAGATATTTTATTTACGAATTGGACTTGGATGGAAGATGGACTTCAAAGCGTTGCGTACATCAGATGAAAAAACGGAACCCTTATCTCTGTTATTACTCTTGTGTCTGTCTGTCCGTATGCCACAACTTATTTTCTGACGAAAAAAAAACCGTTTATTTTCTCTGACGAAAAAGGATGAAATTTGGTACATACTCGTATGTAGAGTTTGATGACCCAATCACGGACGTATACCGTAAATAATCAAATTTCGATTTAGAGAGTAAATATTGCGGGAAATATTAAAAGATTTAAAAAAATGAAAAAATGTTTTATAAGTTTAAATTATATTAAAGACAATATACGAAAATTGAGCCCCCTTATCTCCGAAAATACTGAGTCTAAAATTTTGAAAACAAAAGGGAAATATAGGGCCTCGCTCAAAGTTTACAAGAAAACCTAAACGAAAATCCTGTCGAAACCCTCTCCACGCGAGTTAGACTTAGCCAATATAATAATTTAAAGATGCATCGGCTTCCGAAACCGTGCTTATCGTGTACCCAGCTGAATTTATGCTGAAATTATATTTTTCTTATATATAGGCGATGATATGTTTTTCTAATGAGATACCTGTATTTTGAGTGATTTCAAAAACGTTTTTACTTATAAAAAAATACGGTTCAGTTCAGGGGATTGAAGACTTGATATTTATACCTCTAACACTGCCTACACTTGTGTGATAGACAGTTCATAATAATTACCCCGAAATTTCGATAAAATATTAGCAATTAGGTACAGAAGATAAATGTTTCTTGATTAGAACTAAGTATTTAACACATAAATTGTGTCACAGCTAGCAGTTCGCACCAAAGTGCTCATTAATCCACATAAGTTAATACATGAATGTTTATATGATACCTCTTAGTGAGACATAAATTATGTTCTCTTGAAGCAATATATGTTATGTTTAGTCGCTGCTTTATCTAGCTTGGCTAGGTGGCTTTCAAGGTTGTCACCCATTAGCTTTGAACGTCCTAAGTACTTGCCACCGCAACCTCTTAACGTTCTAATGAGGTAAGATTACGTTTACTGCGACTGTTTGTGTACACATGAAAAATCTTTAAAAATTACATAAATTTACTTAATTTATAATTGTGAAAGTTTACAGCCAAAGTTATTATATAAATGATTTGTTTTGGTTGGTTTACTTGAATCATACTTAGCAGGCTTTCTGAAACACTTCAGCATTTTTAAACCTCAGCAGAGACAGGAAGTAAAAGTATAGGAAAAAATACTTGAAATATAAAATATGTATTTTAATATTTCTCAAAATTCAACGGGGAACGGGGGTAATAAATTCATTCAAATGAATTAACTTTTTTAACGTATACCAATTTCAAACATCGTTCGCTATTTTTTTGTATTTTTATGTCTAGAATAGGCTCTGAAATGGCAATATACGAGTACTTACCAATTTCAAATCTTGTTTCATCTCTTAAACAATTTTGTTTTATTTCATATTAAAATGAAAGTAATATTTTTCTCAAATAAAACATTACAGTATTAACATTTCTGCTACATGATTGCACGTTTGAAAATTCCCTCAAGGGTGATCGAGGATAATGGAATGGGATTGTATAAATGTTTAAAAGATTAGCTTACTATGGAGATAAAATCGCTAACATAGTCACTTTTTACGGGAGAACAACACAACTGCTAGAGGTTTTCTGTATGTAATGACACAAAATATACAGTTTTGTGCTGACTGCTGACCACTGTTCGTCCATTCATGGTTGCTTTGATACTGGCTTACAAAAAAAGGTAAATTAAAATTCCCCGACGAGAGAGTTCTCGTTGGGTTTCTAGCTTTGATTAAAAAAAAACATCTTATAACAGGGTGTTTTATTTAGGGTTCTTTAGGCGCATTATTCTGACTTGAATTTCAAAATTGGCTAAGAGCGAATCGAACGTGGATTTTTTGAATGTACGGAATCCTAAAAATCAGCATAATGTACGTTATTTGTCTGCAAGGTATAAACGGTGAAAATTCAGTTTTCATATGCAATATTTCTATTCAATCAAAATAAAAGCCTCGAAATCCTATATTGAGATTGCTAAAGTTTCAGACCCGTGCTATCCCTTTTAACCATATTGCTTCCATAAAATGAAACTGGACTAAAGCTCAGGGAATGTCAGGCCTTGTCGTTAATGCACGCCGCATCCAGTGTTAATTGCGCGTATTCAGATAACCAAAAGTTTTAATCGTTTAATGAACAATTTCAGTGAATTCCTAACACTATTTTATTGCTAGGGTTGTACAATTATCGCACTATTTAAACGACTACCTTTTCATAAACCTGCAATTACATTATGAAGTTGTTGTATCTTTATATGATTCTAGCAAGTAGCGTCCAGGGTAGAAAAGTTGTTTATGATAAATTTAATTTTCTCAGGGGAATGAGATATTTTCCCGTGATAATATAGCCTATGTCGCTAATTCACTATCCGGCTCCAAGATCCATATATCCAACTATATCTGTGCTAAAAATCACGTCGATCCGTAGCTCCGTTTTGACATAAAAGAGGAACAAACAAAGCTTTTATAATATTAGTATAGAAGATACCACATTTCATTTCCATCTTCTTCAGAGATGGGTTTTTATAATAAAGAAATCTATGTACATTATCCGACATACCGTACAAAGAGGCTTTTCCATCTACATACCTCAACAGAGCTGGCCACTCGTTAGGCATAGCCTCAAAAAATCGTCGGCTAAGTGAGGAAGACTTTATCTTCCGCTGGGTACCCTGGGGTCGGAAACGGTTCCCGGGAGCTGTAAGGCAACGCGTGAAGTTTTTTTTTGTTTGTTTTCTTATATAATATCAATCAAAGTCTCAAGGAAAATGACTAGTGAGTTGTTCGAATGTGATTGATTAGTTAGGACAGCAAACATAACGTTGGGCTATACAGAAAATAACTATTAATATTCTATCTCAACGAATTTGTGATATTTGTTCGCGTGTCTTCAGAAAGGTGATTTGTTTTGATTATGGCCGTTTTCCGTCGAAGAAAACAAGTCATAAATTAATGGGTATGACTTAATTAGAGTCCGCGTGTTCCCAATGCCATTAACGATCCGACCAATGACAGCTCAACGAAAATATTGGCTCTTTGGTAAATTGCTTGTAACTGTTGTAGCTTGGATTGGAACTACGCGCACATTGTGTTTATGTCTTTGGGTAATTTATATATTTAGTTTGGACCTAATGGACTTTTATTTAATTACGAAGACCTTTACCTTTCAACATCTACGTTAAGATATTAAAATCATGCTTTTATTCCCATGATGGTTAAGCAAAGACAAACGAATGGCACTTCCAACGCTCCTGACATACCTTTTCGCCACATTTATATTCATCACACGTCGCATACATGCTCGGCGATGAAAATCAGAGGGAATCAAATATGCTGCATACAGAATCGACGTATTTTGTATGAATTTGCACCTATGGGGTTTAAATTTTAGGTATTGGTTACCCTTGAAAGAAAGCTAAATTGAATAGCTGAACCATATGACTTGTTGCTCGACTGCAATCTTCAGGAGTACTCAAGTTATGTGACCGGGGCCGGAATGTCGCTGCGTGAAACTGGCTGCAAGCACGCGAGAGATTTTATTACCTGTTGGTTTAATTGCGACTCCCTCGCTTGAAAACGGAGGATTGTGTACGTGCCAGAATAAATTTGTCTGCCCGGCTAAGGTATATAAGTCGGGTCGAATGGGGTTAAAAATGATCCTTTTAACGGAATTAAAATAAGGGATCTATTTTCAATTATTCATTATTTACTTTACCTATCGATTTTGTAGGGAGTCTTATGAAATAATTTATGATACGAACAAATTTTGGATGTGTTGGTGTTCCAACGCTAATTGTCTTCCTGACCTGAGGGATGGCTCAACGAATTATTTAGTTTTTTTTTTAATAGGAATAACTTAAAATACTCTTACGTGTAGTTGAGAGTCCTTGGCAGACGACCATCTTACTTCTGTCAAAAATATGGCAAATCTCAATTAATCCTAGAAAAATTAGTATATTTATACAACATTTTCAATTCAAAAATGGCTGATAGTTATTATTTTAAATGGGATTAAGCCATAGTTTATTTATTTAGGGTAGTATGAAGTAGGCGTAGTTTTTAAAATAAACATTGCTATTGCGTTTTAAAAACTATGGCTATTTAGAAGTCCAAATAATGAAAATATGGCTTAATCCAATTTAAAATAATAACTATCAACAATTTGAGTTAAAAATGATGTATAAATAAACTCACTTTTCTATGATTAATTGAGATTTACCTTATTTTTGACAGATATAAGATGGCTGACAGCCACAAGCAGAAATCACACTAGCATATAGTATTAAATACTTTTATATATTTATATTTATTAATAGTCGTAATAACTTCCAGTATATATTAACGACCCTTACAAGAAAACTGACGAAAGCCAACATGTAATTAATAGGAATGCGTAAACAAATATTTTCTATGTGTATCGCGTGTGGTCCTTCAAGGCACGCTATAATTTTACGATCTGTTTACCTTAATTACAACTGAAACGGTCCAAATTTTACAGCAGACGCATAAATCTAAACATTCTTTCAGTTACAATTAAGATTGAAATTTTTTGGCGACAATTTTACCGAATATACGATGTATGCATGCGACGGTATTAACGACTCTTATGAGAACTGTAGTACGGTGTAACACGCAAGATTTAACATACTTGTATAATTAAGCAAATGTCGCAACGAGTCCAGTGCTAATGGCGATTTTAGGCTAATTTTTATACAACACAACGCCAAGTGTTCTTACAAAACAATGCAAATTTTCTTTCATAAACCTAAAATTAAACTGCCGCACCACATTTTCTTTTATCATGATATCACCAGCAGTCTGTTTGTTTTAGAGTCATTTTAAAAATATTATATTAGAGCTTCATAAAGTATGATGTTGGGTCGATGGCTTATCGATAGATAGTCCCAATACCTGTATCGCGCTAGTGAAAATCTACTTTCCAGCGACACGTGTTGGGGAATATTTCTTTTACTCTGATTCGCTGGTTTCTTGTTGCCATTTCTATAATATCAAGATTGAAGAACGATACTTTACTCATCGAAAAACAGCAGTTCGGACACGTCAATGGTAAAATAAAATCTTGTAATGTATGTACATCGGGAGTAAGGGGGAGAACGGAATAAGATCTATCTGATCCCAAATGTCATCCTCACCTGCACGCTTGGTAAATGGTACCTTCTGCTAGACAACAAACGAGGCTCTGGCGACCGAGCAATGTCGGTGTAACCATACACCTAGCTGGGCAACTGGCTAGAATATGCTACAGCGAGCCTGAAGACCTAAATAGTCTCAAAATGTCTGGTGCAGAAACCACTGCACTATTCTTTCCAAGAAAGTTAAACAGGGCGAGTCAATAAATACAAGGTGCGTCGCGCTGTGGATCGCCATGATTGACCACGACTAAGAAGAATAATGTACATCGCTGGTCATCATCCTCTCCTTCATCATAACATCTAGAACAATTAGCCAATAATTTCTTGAGGGTGTCCAGGGTTTTGAGCAATAAAAAAAAAGAAAGGCCTCATTCAAATCCATTCATCCGATTATTTTCACGCTTTTTTAATTTACTTCTACATACTTACGGGTCCTATTTCACAGTTGGAACAAATTTAAAACTTGTACACTCCGACGCATACATCGGCTGAAGTTAACTCTACGCGACAGAAGCGAGAAAGTTTTAATGCGTTTGGATATAAATCGGGCCATTCATCCTCATAACCAACCCTCGGGCGACGTTGTTTGTCGATGGCGGAATCCGGATGAGAAGCGAAGCGCGAACGATGTACCCTCAAGTCTCTAAGGATTTCTAAACGGATTTGTCCTTTGTATGTTATTTTAAAGTTCAATCGATTCTCTGTCTTATTTTCTGATTTATTCCTGTTTTATAACATGCTAACATATCGAAACACAAATCTTTATTCAGTACTTCACATTTAATAATATTATTGTTACTTTTCAAAGCAAGTGGAAAACATAAGTTAGCCAAAGCTATCTATCATCACGCCTTTTAACCCAAGAGAGGTAGGTAGGCATCGAATTTCACAATTTTCACGTTGAGAAGGTATATTGATATCGTTTTAGAAAAGTTGTCATTATGAACCTGATGGTTTTTGAAGTGAAAACTTCTTTAGGCGCGTCGAGTGATTTTTGGTAGGGGACATCTTTGGTGTCTCGTCACCGACATGCTATTCTATCTTAGAATAAAGCCCATGGAACAGCTATAGCAGCTGAACTGGACCGGACTGGACCCTTAGATCAATGACATATACATTTTATGTTAAACTATGCCTTTTTTATTTTATGTTTCCCCAAAAGTTGTTTCCATTGAGGTATTTTGATATCTAAAATACAAAACGCTGGCCCATCCATGATCTGACCTTGTTGAAGTTCTACTTCATTGTCATTTCAACACGCGCATATTTGTCGTTAAATCCATTGTTGTGTGGGAGTTTAACGAATAAAGAACAGCATGACCTACACCCACTTTCTTGTCTGAATAATTTATTGTTACAACATAAATATCTATTGCGAACATCATGAGATTATGTTTTGTGTGATGGTTCAGAAAAGGATAAAGACAATCATCAGGCATGGCCAGAGAGAAGAGACCGGTAACAAATTCCACAATTAACTATCAAATTGGTCGCTGCACTTAAAATAAATACAACTGTATTTATATTGACGCCGTTTTGGCATGCAGCGTAGAAGCAGACCAAATCTATATATATAAAAAATATTTCGAAATAGTCTTAATAAAGAAAAGTTGGAAAAGTTGCCCGGAAATTTGGAAAATTGGGGAAAAACTAAATATGAACTCAAGACCGTAATAGATGAAAGTTAATATGGGTTCCAAATAAAATTGCCCTTCAAAATGAGCCAGAGTGAACGTCCTATCCTTAAGTCCTTAACCGCGGAGTGAAAGTAAAGAGACACTTGCTGTTTTTGTCATCTTAGGAAATCGCGGAGTACATACGTGTCAAGTGATGACGCGGGCGCGTAGAGCCACATGTGCGAATAGACACGGTCCATTACAGTAAAACTCTTCAAAGCGGGGAAAGTTTAGGGTTATTTTATTGTCCGTGACTTGGGTATGCCCTAGTTATTATCTTTACGAGGGGTTGAAAGCCCTCACATTTTTTATTATTGCGTTCACGGCTTTTATATTGTGCCGGGTACTTAAGCAGTTAAGCGGAGGTCATAGGGAACGGCCGAATAAAAAAATAGCCGATTCGGAACGCACTCGGAATATTGAAAATATAATTTATAATGCGCGTGTCGAAGGACTGAGTCAATGCTTTGTTTAACGCCTTATAGTTTGTTTAATTTTCATTATGAGCTACGAAATAAGTTCAAAGGATTCTTTGTTTTGATATTACGAGATTGCGTAGTCGTCAAGGGGTACGGTGTTGACTTGATTCAAACGCATACCAAATTGTGAAAAAAAAATTTAATCAATTCTGGTTGAGGAACATATATCCGCAAAATTCGTATAATCCCGTAATTTCAATAAATAAGTATAAATTAATTAATTAATACTGTCAGAAGCAATTTTCAACGTGACAGTAACGTTTGTTTGTGTCATGTGGTTTGGACAAAGAAAATAGTAGGCATTGGGTAACGTATTTTTGAGCCATGAACTGCGTTTTATTTTTTGTAATATTAAAAATAGTTCGTTTGTTTGAGCCATGAACTTTATAACTCAGGACAACTCCAAAGTCAGGTCGTTTTATATAATTATCCATTTCATATAATTACTTAAATAATACAGTAAAATTATTTGTAAGTAAAAAAAGTAATTATGTAGGTACAGTAAAAACACCCCGAGCGAAGCCGGATTTGTAGGTATCTAGTCTATCTTTATTTCTTGAGTGGGTTTTCTTTGTAACTATATCTGTTTCAGGGAATAAATGTGTTAAATGTAGGTATATCACTGTTTTTACACCAACAAACCAATTTGTTTTCATTGACCACAGAGTCAATCCTACAATCACCAACTTTGTACCTATATAGGATAGGTACATATACAGATATAGCTCAGAGAAGAAAGTTACGATCCATAAAAGTCGTAAAAGGTCCACTAAATAGGTACTTGGAAATCAACGTATAACATCATAGAATCATTTAGGACAACATTAGACCAAATTAATTTCTAGCTCGCATGATAATTCACTAATTAAATGTCTGCTTTCTTTACCACATTGCATGAAGAGAAATGTTATATTAGAATCCTGGAATAATCTCTGTAGTACCAAGGGTGTACAAGGGTGCAAGGAGCCCTGGATCTAAACTGCCTCCCTCTTGAAGCTGAATCTTGAAGTCAAACCAAAAATTCTGTTTTCAAGAATCGTTTAAAATATTTAGATCTTTCCATATAAACATTGTTATGAACAATTAATTTATGTAATTATGATTAATTTACCTCCCCCATATCTTTTCTTTTTTCTTAGCTACTTTTATATTCATTGTACCATTTATACATGCTCGGCTATTGTGTGTATCTTTAATATTTCCATCAATCAATACAATTTTTATATGTTCAATAAAAGTACACCTAGGTTGTCCTCGGCCAGCATTTCCTTTCACTTCAGCCATAAAAACCATTTTAGTCAATCTTTCATCCTTTATTCTTTCAACGTGTTCTACTTATCTAATCTACTTTTCTTCATTTTAGTCACAACATCTGACTTTTCTTAGCTATAAACTATAAATCCATCAATAGCAAATAACAGTATCCTTGCAATCTATTTTAGACAGCTAAGTAGATTTGTCTGTTAAACTATTCACCAATTTATGTATTTTATTTCACACAATATACAATGTCCAATTCTGTTTTGACACTATAGTATTTAACAAATTTCTATTCGCTTTGTTGAAACATAAAAAACTGTACGTCGTTTTTTGTAACCCAAGCGTCACGCACTGTCGCTATTCTAAAAAGCTTTTGGGACATAACATGTTGATTTTATGTTGTTGTGTAAAAGTTTTTACTGATTTTTGGTCTAACCTAACGCACAACTCTTCTTCTTCTTTTATTATAGCTCCACCAATGTTAATCGATGATTTGCCAATGTCAAGTATTATAGCCTTTATAGTATTAATATGCCGATTAATGGATAGCTAAGATGTTCCCGCCGACTGTGATATGTCTTATTAATCACATACTAATCACAACTCACAACTATCACAGCGGGATTAAACAGGATTCCCCATCATGTAACGACTAACGCGTGCGTCGGTCGACATGACATGGAATCACATAAACTCTGTAGTTGTCTATCTATGTTAACGAAGTTTAACGTCTTAAATACACTGGAAGCCATTTGGACATCATTGGGCAGGGTGGAGGGAAAGAGACCTCGAGGACGAAGCCCAAAACGATGATCCAATCCACAGCCCTTCATCAGGCAGAGGCCCGCAGTCGTTGGAGGAAGATAATTGCGGGGAAGCTGATGAGTCGAAGTCACGATCCTCAGTAATTGAGGATATTATTATGACTACAAAACGTTGAAGACAATTTTATTTTTCTCAGGCAATGATAATTTTGAAGCTAACCACCAAACAAGTGGTCACTTCTGTTGAAGTATTCAAGGTTAGAAGCATGCAATAAACATTTTGTTGCGTAATTTTATTGCATTTAAGTAAGGTACGCTTAGATCTGTCCAAGCGTTGTGAGTCGGTCGTGTACACTAATCTCGTTATGTCCCCGACCGGGTTCCGTTAATACCGTAATAATGACATTAGACCAATTTTCGCCACCCGATGTGCACATTATTTTCCTAAGCGATATTATAGCGCTACTTGCTACTTGAGTGTAATTTCGTCTATTCTTATGGATTCGTTTCGTGAAACGTTTTCTTTATTTTCAGACTTCTATTATTTGTTAGAACCTACTAAAACTTTTTAGTTTCTTCTGTTTCATTGTTTTCTTTTGTATACGTGATCAGACTTCATTATATCATAGTTTTCTTTTGCTTAATCTATGAAATAGACCATAGAATATAATAAAAATAATAATTAATGTTTCGTCGTAGAATTTGAAGACGGTTGGTGCCAAATTAGGATACAAAATTAGGTTAACATTAAGAAGATAAAGATCTGATTTTTGTATTGATCATCGTTGGTACCTAATTAATTGTCTAGATTAGTGAAATTGGAAACTAAGTTGTTTTTCGGTACATACTTACATAAAAAAAATACGGTCCGAATTTAGAACCTTCTCTTTCTTTTTTTTCGAAGTCGGTTAATAAGTAGGAATGATTTAGTAATAATAGCTCAAAGTTTATTTATGCATGTATCATAACTATAGATATCTATCGTTAAAAAAATAAAAAAAACTAAATTAAGGTGACAGATATCTTTACTCTGAACAAAATGGATCTTTATATTATTAACCACGCGAAAGGACGAGTTGCAATGCCAATAAATACAGTAGATGCAACTCTCAGTAGACACTTCCAAAGTAATAAATAAATTATCCAGTCTGGTATTGCTCAAAATAGAGAAACAGCCAATATATCACTTAAAGTACTTGTCCACTTAGAATGCAACATCGCCTACTTGCTCTCGAGGCCTGATTACTCAGTGATCCACTCAGACATTGACTCACTCTATGAGTCACGTCACGATTGTACGGACGGACTCTAGGTCAAAGACTAAACTGCTACTACCTACTACTGTATAGTCGGCTCACAACTGAGAAATCGTGAAATCGTGGGTTCGGTCCCCACATCCGATCATGTACCAATGGGTTTTTTATAATACAAACAAAACCGTACAAAGAGGCTTTTCCATCTACATACCTCAGCAGAGCTGGCCACTCGTTTAGGTATAGCCTCAAAAAATCTTCGGCTAAGTGAGGAAGACTTTGTCTTCCGCTGGGTACCCTGGGGCCGGCAATGGTTCCCGGGAGTTGTAAAAGGCAACCCGTGAAGTTTTTTTTAACAAATTGTATACCTGCATAAGTAGGCTTATAACTACTTATCTTTTAGAGATATATATATGTAGGATTTAAATTATTTTAGTAGTTGAACGTTTTGAGTGAAAGAGAAGGATATACAGGTGAGAGCGAGTGAGAGAATGAAAAAAAAGATGGCTATACAGCTATACAGAGTGATGTACTGTTTCTACTTTAAAATTTGCTAAAAAATAAACTCGTGTGTTAAATCAAGTATTTTTCTAATTCTTTACCTCACATCCCATTCCCCACAATTTTGGGGGCTCGTCCGGGATTGGGATGACAAAGAGAAAAAGGGATTATGCTGTGTACGGTGAACATATGGACGTGTGCAAGATGGATGCCATTTCACTAAAGTTGTGCGAAGACAACATTCCACATTTCAATGGGCAGAATAAGTGGTATTCTGTGTCGCGCTGGGCGCAGGATATTGAAGAGAATGCAGAAATTTATGGATGGACGCCATTACAAACCTTACTGTTAGCGCGCAAATCGCTTACCGATACCGCGGCAATATGGTTGAGGTCAGAGAAGCCTTTCAAATCGTTCGAGTATCTAAAAAGGGCGCTGAGCAAGGAATTCCCAGATGAAGTGAACATTAAAGAGATCCACGAGTTAATGACAAAACGAAAGAAGCTGAAAACTGAAGGATTCCACGAATACCTATTGTACATGAAAGAATTGGGATACCGCGCAAATATGCCGGAGGAGGCAATTATTGAGTATGTGATCGATGGCATATCGGACTATGAATCGAATAAAACCATTTTATATACGGCGAAGACCCTACGTGAACTCCGTGAGAAATTGCAGTTGTATGAACGCATCAAAAGTAAGGCGAGCGGAGCAAGAATTAAACAAGAGGATGCACCGAGTAGGCGGCCGATGGCATTTAAAAGTCGGTCTGGACCTGGAATTAAATGTTACAAGTGTGGCGCATTTGGACATATTGCATCAGATTGCAGAAAAAATGGCGGTGAGGCAAACCTGGCAAACGGCACTTGGAGGGAAGCATCGAGAGCGCATGCGCAACAGCGGCCGGAAGCGGAAGATCGAGGTTGTGCTCATCGTAGTGCATACATTTCGTCAACAGAGGGCGAGTTCGTCGAGTCACGTGACGTATCCGCTGATAAAGTTGGTACCCATGATAACTCCACATTGGTTGAGGTGGCTGATCAAGCGAACAACAAGTGTCAGTGTCAATCAGTGTCGAATGTAAACAAAAGGTCAAATAACAAATCGGTGAAAAGTGTCGAAATATACGGTGTAAAAGTAGACTGTTTAATAGATTCCGGAAGCGATTTAAATTTAATTTCATGTGACTTGTTTTCAAAATTTAATGTAAAATATGTAAAAGATAATGTAACATTAACGGGGCTTGGCGATGCAAGAGTAAGTTCGGTGGGTAAATTCAGCACCGAAATCACTATTGATGGATATAGTTTCAAAGTCTTGTTTTATATTGTACCAAGTAATGTAATTCCATATAAGATTGTTATTGGTCAGGATTTTTTAATGTGTACTACTGTTTTAATTAATAAAGGTTTAGTCACTGTGGTCCCATCGTTTGAAGAAAATTTTATAGGTAAAATTAATTGTTTCGTTAACGAAATTCAACCTATTTGTTACAGTAGCGATTTAAATGTGCAACGAAGAGTTCAAAGTTTAATTAACGGGTACAAGGCCTTGAAGATAAGGGACTCACCAATTGAAATGAAAATAATATTGAGAGATGACATTCCAGTGGCACAACGACCAAGACGTTTATCATTAATGGAGCAAAAGGTAGTTGAAAAGCAGGTAAGCGAATGGATTGATAATGGAATTGTGCGAACTAGTTTTTCAGAGTATGCCAGTCCAATCGTATTGGTTAAAAAGAAAGACGGCTCAACTAGAATATGTGTGGATTATAGGCAGATAAATAAGAAAATGGTGAAGGATGAATTTCCACTGCCAATCATCCAGGATTATGTAGACAGACTATGTGATGCAAGAGTTTACAGTAAATTAGATCTCAAGAATGGATTTTTTTCACTTAAGAGTACATGAAGATTCAATTAAGTATACTGCATTTGTTACACATCATGGTCAATTTGAATTTTTACGGGCACCTTTTGGATTGTCCATTTGCCCAAAATACTTCACCCGTTTTATCAACATTATATTTAGAGATTTGATATCCAGAAGAGGTGTGATGATATTTATTGATGATATTATTATTCCAGCCAGAGATTATAGTGAAAATATTGAAATATTAACCGAAGTACTGAAAGTCGCATCAGAGCATGGATTGGAAATTAATTGGAAGAAATGTGAACTATTAACAACAAGAGTGGAATATTTAGGATACTTGATTGAGGGTGGAACAGTAAGACCGTCAACGGAAAAAACTGAGGCAGTACTGAAATTTCCAGAACCAAGAAATTTAAAACAACTTCATTCTTTTATCGGACTCACATCTTACTTCAGAAAATTCATTGAAAATTATGCATTAATAGCAAGACCGCTGACTGATCTATTAAGAAAAAATATTGGATTTGAATTTAACAACAGTGAGAGGTTTGCTTTTAACAGTTTGAAGGAAAAGTTAGCTAATCGACCAGTATTGAAAATATTTAATCCAAATTTGAAAACAGAACTTCACACAGATGCATCAATGGTGGCTTATGCTGCTATACTCATGCAGAGGGATCCAAATGATAATGCATTACATCCAGTTCATTATCTAAGTAAAAAGACCACAGATGCAGAGAAAAAATATTCTAGCTATGAATTGGAGGTGTTGGCAATCATCGAGGGAGTCAAAAAGTTCAGAAACTATTTGTTTGGGATATCTTTTAAAATTATAACGGATTGTTTAGCATTTGAAATGACAATGAAGAAAAAGGATTTAACTACTAGAGTTGCCAGGTGGGTACTGCTATTACAAGAATATGACTACAAAGTGGAACATAGAGCTGGTAGCAAAATGAGGCATGTGGATGCACTAAGCAGAAGTGTTTGTGTCGGAATAGTGGAAAACATATGTGAAAAGATTAGAAGAGGACAGGAGTTAGATGAGGGATTGAAGGCTATAATGGACATAGTAAAGGAGAGAACATATTTGGATTATTATTTGGACAATGGAATTTTATACAAAGGAATTGAAAAGCAATTAGTGGTACCTATGGGGATGGATGCAGATATTATTAAAACAATTCATGGAAATGGACACTTTGGGAAAAGGAAAATGATGGATTTGATTGCTAAAGAGTTTTACATCAAAGATTTACCTAAAAAAGTGGAGGATTTTATTATGACTTGTATACCTTGTTTGTTGGCAACGAAGAAGGAAGGAAAACAAGAGGGATTTTTACATTCAATAGAGAAGGATGGTATTCCTCTACATACTATACACTGTGACCATCTTGGACCATTAACAGAAACCAAGAAACAATATAATTACATACTTACTATAGTGGATGCTTTCACAAAGTTTGTATGGATTTTTCCTACTAAAACTACAACAACTAAGGAGACAATTGATAAATTGAAAATACATCAGCAAACGTTTGGAAACCCTACTCGTTTAATAAGTGACAGAGGAACTGCATTTACAAGCAATGATTTCAAGGAGTACTGCGAAAATGAAAATATTCAACACATAACAATAACGACAGGAGTACCAAGAGGAAATGGCCAGGTGGAGAGGATTCACAGGACAATAATATCAGTTTTAACTAAGTTCTGTATAGAGACACCAACGGATTGGTATAAGCACACCAGTAGATTACAAAGAGCTATGAATAGCACATACCAACGGAGTGTATGTACTACTCCATTTGAAATGTTAATTGGTACCAGAATGAAGTCAAAGGAAGACCTGGAGATGTGCAAGAGGTTGGAGGAAGAATATAGAGACAATTACATGAAAAATAGAGAAGAAATAAGGAGCAGGGCAATGGTTCAAATACAGAAAATACAGGAAGAAAATATGAGAAATTATAACAAGAAAAGAAAGGAAAGTAACAGATACAAAGTAGGGGATAGAGTGGCCATAAGAAGAACTCAATTTGGAACATGTTTGAAGTTGAAGCCGAGGTTTTTAGGACCTTACACTGTCACCAAGATTAAAGGTAATGACCGTTATGATGTTCAAAAAGTAGATATTTCGGTAGAGGGGCCTTTTAAAACTTCTAGTTCCGCAGATCTTATGAAGCGATGGCCACAATGATTAAATTTTATTTTATTTTAAGTTTGATTGTATTTTGTACTTTTAGCTCACTATGTTTGTAATATTTAACCACTGATTAACAGTTATTTTGTTTTGAGAGAAATAATTTCGTTGTTTAGTTATTTCAGTTTAAGAAGTTTGTATTGTGTAAAGATAACAATAATTAGTCTGAAAGTTTTGGAAATAATTTTGTATTCACTTTAAAAGTAAGTCTGAGGACAGACCTTAGAGTCAGTATGGCCGAGCTGTAGGATTTAAATTATTTTAGTAGTTGAACGTTTTGAGTGAAAGAGAAGGATATACAGGTGAGAGCGAGTGAGAGAATGAAAAAAAAGATGGCTATACAGCTATACAGAGTGATGTACTGTTTCTACTTTAAAATTTGCTAAAAAATAAACTCGTGTGTTAAATCAAGTATTTTTCTAATTCTTTACCTCACATCCCATTCCCCACATATATGCTACGGCGGATTTCTTCGTAGATATTTTTATTCTACGTTATTCCTTCCTACATCTTTCTGTTATATCTCTGACGGATTAAGTAGCCCACGCACTGGTCCGGTATCTCACAAAAAAATTTCGGTCCGGCCGGCGTATGATCGAGATTGAAGACCACACATTATCAATGTAAATCAATGTGTGTGTATGTGTGACAGATCGTTCCGGTCATCGAAATCAACCACAAATACAACGATTTGAAAACGGATGGTGGGCCGCGCGATAAGAATTAGACGAAACTGTGGTCGGTTTCGGTGGACCGTACGGCGACCGGCCGGGGATTGGACGAATGTGTGGCTCTCTCTGGGCCTAAATTTTGCCTTGACTTGATTCACTGACTGTTAATGCTCAGCTACTAAACATGATACGTCCATGTTTAATACATGTAAACCTTCCCAGTGAATCAAAACCGCAACAAAATCAGTAGCTTTTGCGTGAAAAGGTCACAGACAGACAGACACGGCTTCACATATTTTTAAATATCATGGTTCAAAATTCTTCATTTAGCCGATGACGTGATGGGCAGATTCTATTGTGGTATAAATTAAATTATCCAGGATTATCACTTAGGTAGGGTACATAATATTTTAATCCGCAAAAACGGAACGAGGGAAGGGCTTGAAATTGCAGCCATGGGAAGCATTTTATTCCACTTCTACGCGAGCTATTTGTAAAATCGTTTAAATATATTAAGACGTAAGAAATCAAAATCATAAAGCACTGGTTAAGTGTGAGGGTTCCGTATAATATTTATTTTATCAGATAATTTGCTTCTTTTCTTCGGAAGTTTTATTTTTCCTGTGATTAATTTATCAGATATCATTTATTCCAATGGTAGGTATTATTGACATTTAAAAGTATTGTGAAATATTTTACTAGGAACAGATGCGGGCCCAACTGTATCCAATTTCAAGGTTTCATTTTGTACTTGATCCTTTCAATGTTATTTATGAGCAGAAAAACAGTTACTTTTAATCATCAAAATTTTCTCTTGAAGTTTTTAGGTGCGAAACAAACAGCCTTTTATAAATAAACATTTAAACAATAGCATTTACCTTTTCCTTCATTAGAAATCCCTAAAGTACTTGCAGAGTTAGACAATGAGATGACTAACGTGAGTGGGCTTCATCTTGTGAATCGTTTGTGAATTACTAATGTCTGCGATACAATGCGTGGGTATGAGAATAAATTTTCTCATTTGTTTATTATATTTGTTTTATTAAATGTACCTACTCTTTTATTTGATTAATATTTTGGTTTACGAGTCCCTGTAGAATCGTTATTGTTAACATTTGCGTATATTTCTTCACATTATCCAATTTCATATTCACAGTAAGTACCTACTTAGTTTTAAGATTTGTTTTTGTTTGCAAACTTGGTGGGTTATGTTTTAATTCTCAATTTCAAAAGATTATTTTTTCTTTACGGGTTGTTTTATGGCAAAGTCTTTTAATTTTAATTGACTTTAACTATGACCAAAACAGACACCGAAGTCTCTCTGTGGGCCATGGAGTCAGAGGAAGATGATGATGTAAAGAAAAATTACTGTATTTTTCGATTTTTCGACTATAATCTGTATTTGCAAATCGCAACAATCATATTTACATTTTTTTGTCACTTGATATATTTTCTTTTTAAATTGTCATAAAACTAAATCAAAATAAAATACCTAGATCACAAACACTTTGTGTCAACACTGTCCATGGGGCTTCGTTTTCAACGGAACCCTATAAATCCTATAATTTGTTGATTGATAGATTGACTTCACGATATTGATATTCATCATTGACGCTAGGAAAAAATATATCATTGATATTCATATGAATTATTATTGCATAATTTGGATGCCAGTCGTCTCCACTATGCCAGCCGACGCCCGGTCGACATTTGGAACACAAATTCTAGATCCAGGAATAGCATATCTACATAATTTATTTAAAGAGAGAGTGAGTTTGTCTGTTTGTTATTTATTAAGAATTAAGCTGAAATAGTTTCAAAAATATCAACGGGCGACAAAGCCGAGACAGAAAGTTATTTTAAAAGATTAAAACCTAATGTGAGTAATATATTTTGTTACAGGTATATTTCAACAAACAAAGGTTGACTGGAATTTAAATGGTATTGTACACTTAGCATCATCTCGACTTAGTTATTGTTTATCTGTATTTTGATAAACAGTTACAATAAAACATACTTGTTACGGGTCCAGGCTACCCAGCGAAAGACCAAGTCTCCACCTCGTTTAGCCGATGGTATTTGTAAGGCCATACCCATAGGCTATATTTATATAGCCATATACCTAACGAGTGGCCAGTTTATGTTGAGGTATACTTAGATAGAAAAGCCTCTAAGTGTGATCTAAGAAAAGCCTCATTGGTACATGGCCGGGATCTGGGACGTCTTAAGAGTGTAGTGTACCGCGTCCATGTCCATACAAACGGAGAAAACGTTTTACTACCCCTAAATATCATTTAATTTTAACGATTTTGTAATATGTTACTGACACAATGAAAAACAACGTACGTATTTTTTCCTTTTTTCAAAATTCGTAACAAGTCAAAAGTTATAAGCCCCTCAAATCTCGGTTTTTTTGGTTCATAACTTGCTCGTAATAAACCGTCTATATTTGAGAAACAAAGCAAAATTTCAAAAAAAGCAAAACGTACGTACGTAGATTATAATCTGCTAAAACGTTTGACACCAAAATTATAAGGTTTCGTTATAGTTTAGTAGGTGTAAATCGTTTTCCCCCAAAACGCAATTTTCAACGAAGAACATACCTACGAACACTCATCAGCTGCAGTGTTCTCTGTCGCACTGATGCCCGTGGGAAGAGCGCGCTTGAGACAGAATATGATTTTCTAAATACCTATTTCGCTGCGTACGCTGAGCTACACGATCCTCTTAACCACTCGGCCACCGACGCACCAAGTGAGTACTCAGTCACTCTTTAGACTATCTCTACTGAAGACACACACGTGTGTATGTATGTATTTTTATAAATATCCACTTTCATACCCTATTTTTGTCTTGAGTTCATACAAAAATCCTATAGAAATAAGCGGTTTCAGTTTTTCCCGAATTTTATTAAAAAAACTTATAATATTACTTAGGATAATAATAATACTGTATCAAAGTTAACGTTTGATACGCCATTTTGAATATATTTTTTACCTCTAATGACAAAAAATAAACAAACAAATCAAAATTAAATGTTACTTTTAAAATTAGATTAATTTATTTATTTTGAAAAAGACGCCATCTATTGGAGATCAGTTGAATTATGAAAACGACACCACAGTGCTAGTAAAACTACATACTTATTTCAACATCTGTCACTACTGTACCCTAAAAAGTATATAAACACTTTTGACACCGATTATACCAGCTACTGAATCTATTCATATTGAGGACATCAATAATGAATGAACGGCATTCATATGATGTAATGTCCATTAAAGTGTATATATGTTTGTACGAATGTGTTATTCACTAGTTTAACATCGCGTGAATCGTGACCTTATTTCGATGTCTTCATAGCGGTACATTTACATTACACGACGGTATAAATAAAATGTTCTAGTGTTTTAAGTACCTAATGTTTTCTTATATCAAAAATGCCCGAGTGTTGGATATACACAAAAAGTGCGAGCAAATTCTAGGGTTGGACATTTCGGGTCGGACATTCCTTGGCTAGTCATTTGTGCGGACCCGTCGTTTTAGGCCTTTGAGTCGAACGAAAGATGTCGCGTCGCGGTCTTAAATGTGCTATCCCATTGCAGGCCATTTTTAAACTGATATATGAAACAGATAGTAGATTGCAAAATGTTTCGTCAAAAAAATTTAGCCGTAAAAAATACTATATACAAAACAAACAAACACATCTTCACGGTATTTATACATTGAGGTGTGACCAGAGACACCAGTACGTAACAGTGTCCACTTTTTCCCAAATGTCCATATTGAACACATATCTTTTATTGTTTACTGTGAAAAAGTGGAACGAATTTCCGGCGTCGGTCTTTCCTGCTTCCTAATACAACTGAGAACCAAGCGAAGCGTGAAAAAGCATCTCTATGGGCGCCACTGGCGGACTGTATTATGCTCTGCCAGTCACATGTTGTCTTCTCTATAAAAAAGGGCTCTCCGGAGCAGGGCTTGATCGTTAAGAAAATTGGTGCTTAGCATTTTTGGCTCTACCAATTAGGCTATCGACATAACTAGCTATTGGTTTTTAAAACTTTATTGAAATTACAATTCGTGGATTTCGAAATTTCAAAGTCGTTTAAAGATACCATTTTATCAATTGGAATCGGAATTTAGGCACATTTATCATACGTTATCAACATAATTCCTATACTTATCATTTCTGTATACTACATTGTTTAAATGTCCTGTATATTTAAGTTATCTATTTGCATAGTGTTATCTTGCGCGACAAGTTCCAAACATTCTCATCAATAAATTTTATACCAACTTTATAAACTGGTTTATTTAGCGTGGTAGACGCAATCATATTGTTTCTTTTAAATCTCTTTTAACCCTGAATATCTTCATTTCGACAATTTTTTTTAAAAGCCAGTTCTGCATAGCGCGTAAAGTCGGGACGGTTCTCTAGTATACATTACACTAGTAGTAGTACATTAAAACCTTATAATACATTTTTTTCTCGGATTGCCTTATAGCTCCCGAAACCGTGTTACAGTCCCATGGTACCCAGCTGAAGACCAAGTCTCCCACTTTTAGCCAGCTAACGAGTGGCCAGTTCTGTTGAGGTATGAGAATGAGATTTCTGTTGAGGTATGAGAATGAGATAGAAAAGCCTCTGACTGTGGTTTGTCGGTACCATTATTTGTTCTGAAGTAATAAGGATTCAAGATGGCTGCTAACAGTTTAGGGGGCCTTCAACACTTGCTTGGTCATTAAATGTAATTTCTAACTTTTTGCAATTGCGGAATAACATCAGCAGTCTTCCTATCAAATTCAGAATGTCGGAATACTAAAAATGTGGTTTTCTAAAAAATTGCGGAAATTGCAGAAAAACTATGGAGTCGTTAGATTCTATTAGCATGTTTTTGGGATCATATGTCACCAGTCATTTGTACCTACTTCAGCACAATCACACTTATAAATTTAATAGCTATCTCGCCCCTGGCTTCGCACGGGTACATCTCTCTTTCTATTGGTGAAAACCGTATGAAAATCCGTACAGCAGTTTCTGAGATTAGCCCTAACAAACAAAAACTCAGCGCGGCGGAGGACTCTAATTTATTATGTAGTGGTGTACACGATTACTAGTGTAGCAATTGGGTTTCCAGAAAGATTAAGGGATTACCTTGGAGTAATACTAATCAATCGAATAATGCTAGATACTAGATAGTGCAGAATGAAGGCATACGAAGCAAGTTTCACACATTGTGCTTAATTTACTGGAACCAGTCAGGTCAAAGCTTGGTTTCAATGTTACAACACAAACAGGGTCTTGTTCGTGTCTCAAATAGAAGCGTGACTTGAACAAAGCTTTCAATTCTTTATCATTACTTTGTGATTAATGTTTTGTTTAGACTGGACTCGTAATATACTCTATAAGTAGCGAAATAGTTCTTGCTCTATGATTGATATATTTCAATTAACATATTAGGGCCCATATCTTTCTTATTTGAAAGAAAATAAAAGTATGTTTATTTGTAGAATAAATCTAGGTTCCGCAAACAATTTTCTTTGACTTACAAAGTGTATTTAGCAATATTTATTTATCTGCTTTAAAAATATTTAATCTCAACAAACAAGCCAATGAAATGTTTTCCATCTAAATATACCTCCTTAGGTATAGCCTCACAAATATCATCGGCTAAACGAGGGAGACTTGGTCTTCCGCTGGGTATCCTGGAACCGTGTGATGAAGAAAAAAAAAAGCGACTGAAATAAATAGAAAAATCTAAATCACTATCACTACGTAATTATAAGACACAAGTCCCCCGCCGCGTCTGTCTGTCTGTGACCTTCTCACTAAAAACTACTGAACCGATTTTGTTGCGGTTTTCAGATGGACTTATCGTGTTTAGGAGCTGAGCATTAATTGTATAAGTGAACTAAGTTTGGTAAAAAGTTAGCCCATAGAGTTTTCATAACGTATGCTGTCCAATCCGTCAGAGATTTAACAAAATGATGTAGGAAAGATTTGTGTAGAATAAAATGATCTACAAAAAAAGTCCGCGGTAACATATATCTACATGTAATAGATAGTGCGAAGCCGGGGGCGGGGTCCTAAATGTTCAAAGAAATGATAACATTATCTATTTATAGAAGGAGATTGCTTTTAAATACCTTATTTTGACCATCTTTGTATTAGAGGAAGCGGTAGGTTTATCTCGTTTAAAGACCATTGAATAACTTTGTTCCTCATGAGCCTTTGTTTTAAGCGGTTTCCTTTGTAGACTACGACAGTCAGCTGTTGCTAGACTGAAACTTCGCTGAACAAATTGAATTTTGGAATTCTAACTGTTTTTGGATTAAATGGGTTTAGGACAATTACTTACGTCTATTTTTTTGCAATCCTAAGTACCTATTCCTACATAATTATTTACACATTAAAATAAACTGAATAAACCAGGTCCGCGTGGAATAGTGGAAAGAATACTGACTGCATTTTCCCCGCTGAATAGTGATGCTGATTGAGCGAGGAAGGAGCCAGCCCTCTTGCCACCAGAAGAGATGATCAGTCGTGGCTATATATCTTTAATAAACTTTTTGGCATTTGAACCTCACGGACTTAGAATTTCTACACCAAACGGCACAAAATAATTGAACTATATTTGCGCCGTTTGTTAAACACTGCGATAATTACTGTTTCCCTGAGATGAGGCTGTAGCATCCCATACAAGGGCCCGACCTCGCTCCTAGGGAATCAATTCCATCGGGTCTCTTGCCGTCTTCCCGGATTATTCTCGTTGGCTCTAGGAGAGCAGGGACGTCTATTGACGCAAGAGCCATTTTGATGGTATCATTGAGGGAGCTGTGGTGAGAAAGCCTGCCTGCACTTTTTATGCAGGAAAGTCCGTGAGTTCCAAATTGATCAACATCTTTTCCACACGGACATTTATGTTCGCAACATACTGGTGCTCCTAACCCTAGGCCTACACTAATTCTAAAAAAATCGTTATCCTAAAATGTACCGACGTTTCGAGATGGAAGAGCGTGTAACCAGTGGCCAGATTCCTTTTCTGATGAAGCCAGAAGCCGAGCTTGACTTCTACTTGACCGTACTTGCAGTAATTAAGGTATTTAAAAGTAGCGTTGCCTCCAAAATAGCCATTAGTTCTGTTGCTACTTTCAGTTGAGTACAAAATGTCAGCAGTTTTGACGATAAAACCGGTCGTAGCTAAGCCAACGTGCAGACCGAGATTGAATTAAGAGTGCTTAATGCGAATATGAGCCGAGAAGGCGTCGGTCAGCCGGGGTTGTCGACCTGAGGCCGCTTGGACAACCTTTGTAGCCGCAAACTTGCTATTGCTGCTTGTGTCTCTGTTCACCTTATCTAACGATACGTCTTTTTTTCCTTCACGGAAATATGTTGTGTCCCATAGTATGTTAGGTATCCAGCGGTTGACCCTTGCAAGGAAGTTTTTGAGACTGAAAAGCCTCTTCAAATATCAATCTTAATTTTTTTCAATACGCTACCTAATATTGCACCTACAACTGCATCATTACTTCTGAAGTTGGACCCTTTATGCCTATATAAAAATTACTAACACTTCGCCGTGGCGAATTACTGATGCCCCTATGGCAATGACGTAATATATCATTGCCTTATGGTATGTCTCTTCTATGGCGACATAGTTATATCACTGGTTATGCTGCCTTATTTAAAAACACAATTATGAATTTGACTAATGCTACATTATACAGCCACAATCTGTCCAGTACCAGTTAGTTTCTTATTATTTTCCACATGGTTTCAGTCCAGCCTTTACAATAATGTTGGATTAAAAAAGTGAAGGTTCGAGTGATCTCTATAAGTAGGCACTTATATAATTTCTCAAAGGTGTTTTATTAGTTAATGTTTGATACGCAATTTTGAAGATAATTTTTCCCTCTAATGACGAAAAAATTAACAAACAAATCAAAATTATCTGTTGGAGATCAGTCGAACTAACGGTGCGAAGTATTCGCACGGGTCATCTAGTATTCTTTACGTCACACAAGCAAATGGACAACGTTTTACATCTATTTATTAGGATGGATATCATATACCTAATATAAATAAAAGATAAGAAATTAATTATATGTATTCGTAAGAACGATGATAGTGGACACGGGCCGTCTTGTGTCATGGTCATAGGAGATAAGTGTGTCGATTTTTTTTAATATTAAAATATATGTACAGAACGTGTTTAATTTAAAATTTACTATCTAGCTCTCAATCACATCACACCTCAACGGCTTATGTACATAGGGATTATGTACTACTAATATTATAAATGTGAAAGTTTGTATATTTGTTTGGATGTTTGGTAGTAAATTACGCAAAAAGTACAACAGCGATAGACCATGACCTGGAATGTGACATAGGCTACTTTTTATCCCGGAATTCTTTCAGGATATTAAAAAGTTTCCACGGTTCAATATTTTGAACGCATATTATAGTTTTTTTCACGGGTTGCCTTACACATACCGGTCTGGGTACCCAGCGGAAGACCAAGTCTACTTCGTTTTGCCGATGGTATTTGTGAGGTTATACCGAATAAGTGACCAGTTCTGTTGAGGTATATTTAGATGGAAAAGTCTCTAATTGTGGCATACGTTTTTAATTATAAAAAACCAAACATGAATATTAATATTATAAAGAGGTAAAATTGGACTTTTGTTTGTAATGAATAAACTCTAACACTCTTATTAATAAACTCGAAGTAGCGACGTAGTAACTAAACTGTATTTCGTCTCCGTCTAACAAATCTGCAATTCATTATGATAGACAGAGACGAAATACAGTTTAGTTAATACGTCGCTACTTCGAGTTTAATAATAAGAGTGTAAAAGTACTGAACCGATTCTAAAACAAATTCACTAATAGAAAGCTACGATATCCCTAAGTGACATAAGGCTATATTTTATATTGTTCGAATATATCCACGGGCGGAGCCGGGGACGAAAAGTCTAGTTTATTACAGTTTTATACCAGAAAATGTATGGTATTCCTTCTGTAATTCAGATTTGTAGTAAACAAGAGAAATTAAGAAGATAAGGCTCCATCTTTAACTTAGTTCGCGGGAACTTGAGCAAAAGCTTTTGCGATTTTTGTGCCCGTAGACACCCCTTACTGTAATAAATAATGACTCTTTCTGCTAGATTAAGCAGCCCTTTGATTAAATGTTAATTGTTATAATTAACTCTCTAGAACGGAAGTTATGTCTCGTGAGAAATTAACTTTAACAAAAGTTCAGTTATTTGGGACATTTTTGGCGCTTTCTCTCTTTACTTCTACGTCCAATATCTTCTTACATTTCTTACCATCACGGCCGTAATAGAGAGAACAATATTTTGCAGAGAATATTAATAAACAGTGTTACTTTATTTATTTGTGAGAAAATCTCGAAAAGTCTAAAGAAAAGTACTAGACCGATTTGAAAAAACATTTCACAGTTATGAAGCTACATTATTCCAAACGGACATGTTTATTAAAATAAAGAACGGGTTCACCCGACTTCGCCCGTGGGGTCGAAACTAACTTTCATCCCCTATTATACCACCTTAGGATACTTTTTTTTATTCCACCCCCTTGGTCTTTAGGGTTCAATCTCTATCCGTTTTGAATACGCTTATATAACAATTTATTTATTAGAGATAGATATATGCTACCGCTGACTTTTTTGTAGATAATTTTATTCTACACAATTATTTCCTACATAATTTTGTTATATCTCTAACGGATTAGACAGCATACTTACAGATGATAGATCCATGAAGATGAAACGACGTAGTAGAAAAACTGCATCAAAATCCGTTCAGTAGTTTTTGCGTGAAAATGGCATAGTTTTAGTGATAAACCAAAATCCTGTGTCCAACTAAATAATTTGTAATCTGATTTAGTATTGGTAAATCTCTTTCAGTTGATTTAGATAAACAATGTTATTGCTGTGGCAAACTAATAATTACAAAAACAACTTTGTTTAAATTTATTTAACTAAACACACAGCGATTTCCAATTTTGCTGATTGATAACTAGCTTAGTATTTGTTTGTACTGAAGCGTTTTATGTACTTTGTCTATTTTGTTGGTGTTTTACATAATGGCTGAAAATGTTGTTCAATTAATTTATTAAAGTTTTCTATATAAACAAACAATCTGTTTTTCATATCTACCGCTTCTCGAAAGAAATAATTCAGCATCAGACAAACCAAAAGAAGGTGATTTTAAAACAGTCCTTATTTTTACACGCTTTGATTTTCACCTGTAACTAACTATGTAGTTTAACCAATTTCTAATTGTCCTATCGATTTGGCACCTTGCTATAATTTGGCATAATTCGGATGATGGAGCCAGGATGTGGATACTGGAACCCTGTAACAAAACGACGCGACGTAACCTCATGAGTTTGGTCTCGTTTGATTTGTATTCACAAGTACTCTGGTCCTAGATGTCCAGGGTTCTGATGATGACACCGGAAAGTGGCCACAGGAACTCTGTAACTCTGTTTTTTAGTTTTTTTTATAAGCTATTGATTATTTAATACGCTTAAGCTGTATGAATTGAATCACCGGTAACTATTTTGATTTTACAAACTACGAATTCCATAAAAATAGCTGGAATTTGAACAAACAATTACTTGGACTATCAAAGTGACTATTACAAAGAGAAACGACATCGGAACATGACGTTAACTTTCCTAGTATGAATAATGTTAGACCAACGTGACTTGCACTTGTTAAAGATATCCATTTAGTCTGGTCATATAAGGGCTGCTTGAGCTTACAACGCTACAACCAAACTTTAATAATGTTTACACGTAATTTAACAATTGTCCTTTGAAAACTTGTTGAAACTTTTGTCGCGTCATTAATAGTTTAGTTAGGCAATAAGTGTTTTTTCCGATGGTTGTTTTGAGAATAACAGTCTAATAACAGACATTAAAGTCCAATGAGTTTTATTTTTGGTAACCAGTTACTGTGGGTACTTTAGCTTTGTCGTAAATCTGTCTGTCCATCTGTCACAGCTTATTTGGTCAGTTTGCTCCGAATGTACTGAACGAAAAAAGTTGAAATTTAGTGCATATATAGAGTTTGATGAATCAATCACGGACGTATAGCGTAAATAATCGAATTTCGATTTTGAGAGTTAATTTTAAAGAAAAAAAAATTCAAGTGCATCATGTGACATCAAATGAAAAGGCTCGTTATAAGAAATACAATTTATTTTAATTTTAAAATACATAGTTTAAATTATATTAAAGAAAATATACGAAAATTGAGCGTCCCCCGCTTATCACCGAAACTACCGAGTCTAAAATTAAAAAAAACAAATGGGAATAGGGCCTCTCTTATCGTTTAACGAAAACCGAAAAGACCGAAAATGGAATGGTACGGAATCCTCAGCGCGCAAATCGTACACGCAACTTGGCCAATTTTTTTTAAATTGGTTTTCAAAGTTTTTAGGTAAAACAACTCATTTGTCGAACCTACCGTAGTTTATCTCTTTTATCACAAAACGAATTTCCTTAAATTATGACGTCACTAGTGTCGTCTGTCGGCAAAACTCTGAAAAAAAATAACTTCTGCATAGAACACAATCATATTCAAATTAGTTTCTTATTACTTTACATACCGAATTCTTTGTGGCTGATTCGTTTCCATTCGCTCCTAAAATGTATTCAATATTATTAAGTTCATACCTATGATTATATCATGAAATACCTCTTTCACGTCAAGTTTTCTATTATCGATACTCAATGCTCACTTATTTTCAAACACAGAGTGCTCTTTATACTGAATCCTCTTTCAAACGTTACTTCAGCCTAATAAAAGAAATGAAAACAAACGATGCTCCAACACAAAGAGAAATCGTAAGGAATAATAAAATTTGTTCCGGGGCAAGCGTTCGTTTCGATCCCCTGTGTACTCCCGACTATTATTCTACCACATATGCGAGTAACAAATGCGACCAAGAGTTGCCCCGCGATTTGTTTAGAAATAATTCCACCGCGGAGTGGCAGAGGGAACATTCTTCTTGCCAAGCTGTAATTTGCCTTGCCGTTTTGCGAACAATTACACCACCCCTCGCGTTTCCATAACCAAACGTGGTCTAGGGATGGGCTGCAAGTGTTTCATCGACATTATTTGTGAAATTAAGACTTAATTATTTATAGTACGTGTTAAATATAATTTAGCTTTCAAACTAACAGATTATAAACAAGTTTATGATACACTCTCTTGGTCGCGCAAATAAAATTTTGCATCTCTTTGATCCAATATTCGAGCGAAAGAAATAAATAGAGAAAGAAATTTTCCAAACAAAATCGGTACAATAAGATACTCAAAACGGACTTTAATAATTCAAGTATTGTACAAAAATGATTAGAAATAGCAAGTTCTAAATGGACCCATAAAGTATGTAAAATTATTTTTACTCTATATGTAAAAAATATATACATTAGTAGGTAAATATATTAAGAGAAACCTAGTCGCAAAGTCGGTTGAAAATATGCGTGAAATTGATGACTTTCAGGGCTTCATGAAACCTAGGTGTAGCTGATATTGATATATTTTTTACATATTGTGTATAGATAATTTCATATACTTTAAGGATCAATTAACTAGATCTTGCTATTTTTAATAAGTTTTGAACTATACTTGAATTGCTAAAGTCCGTTTTTATATGGGACAAAGGTTATGAGGCGTCTCCTTAAATACGTAGGTTATATTTAGAAAACACTGTATTTAGTTTATGGTGCGTGGTTAGAACTAACGGTTAAAGTGGTTAAGTATGTGTGTGGCCAAAGTATAAGTAGATATTTTAGTTTTATTCATTTGTAGAAAGAGGTATGTCAAGAATCAAGATCCTTTGCCTACGCCTCTAGAGATTCAAGGCGTGTTGATATATACATAGATCATTTGTATCTCAAAGTAATATTTGTCGAAAATTACATAATTATGTCGATAATAATGAGTGTAATATCCATAAATATAATAAGAATTACTCGTTATCTATTCCATGTCGTGAAGTCAAGTCTTTTAACCTCCGTAAACGGGGTTTCCTTTGACCTATATCAGATAACATATCCCACAAAAGTGCGGCCTTTTCAAAGTTCTGAACTTTTTTAAGCTTAGAAGGGTGTCTTATCACGGTTTCGAGCGAAACACTTATTGTAAATTATGTTCTGTTATATAAATCTAGCTCTATTTTTTCTTTGTTTCAAACTGTACATTCCACTTTTACTATTTCACAGTGTTTTTATCTCTAAAATATCTATCCATCATCACAATCCCAAGGTACGCAGAGACAATCGAATGCCATTTGCTTGCTACGACCCTGACATGCTCTTCAAAGAATAAAATATACTTTTTGAAATAGAAAAATCTACTATTAACTTTCCTATATCTGCACGTATTGGTAGGTCGGAGTTTGCATCCGATAAATGATAACCTCTATTTATTTTGATTTGTGTTGGCTGAATAGAAACGGGCCGTTTGCCGCACTGAATATAGGAATGTTATAGGTCTCTATCACGCCTCGCTTGTGTGTTTAGATGTCCTCGTGAACAATATCGATTTACCATCAATGATTGACTTATGAAACTTTCGACTCAAATAATTTATTTACACAACTTATTATAGAAATGGTCATCGGTTAAATGAAGAACATTTATCTTTCGCTAAATTGAGGGGGTAAGAGGGACCCCAATGTCATCCTCACCTGCACGCTTGGTAACCTCTCCTAGACAACAAACGAGGTTAACTTTCTTGGGAAGAATAGTGCAGTGGTTTCCTCTTGCTTTCTGCACCAGACATTTTGAGAATATTTAGTTCTTCAGGCTCGCTGTAGCCTCTTCCAGCCAGTTTCCTAGCTAGGTGTATGGGTTATACCGCCAAGGCTCGGTCGCCAGAGCCTCGTTTGTTGTCTAGCAGAGGGTACCAAGCTTGACATTTGGGTTCGGATAGATCTTATTTCGTTCTTACCCTTACC
Organism: Nemapogon koenigi; assembly: GCA_963924495.1. Classification (NCBI taxonomy): domain Eukaryota; kingdom Metazoa; phylum Arthropoda; class Insecta; order Lepidoptera; family Tineidae; genus Nemapogon; species Nemapogon koenigi. Next base: position 5,602,455 of record OZ004649.1, on the reverse strand, counting down.
CCAGCTACCTATCACTGTGTTAAATAACCACAGGTGATGCCGTAGGCGGAAAGCTAGTTACAATCAAACCGCTGGCATTACGCAAGACCACATTTTTTACAACCGTTTATTTGATTATTGTTGACCAATTTGGATTTTTTTTAAAGGGTATACTTTCCAGGTGGTCCCATGGTCATCAGGCTAGTATCTGATAATGGGATCCTGGAGAATACTAGAACTCTTCAAATTTTATAGGCCTACTTGAAGCGATTTGGGTATTTTTTTAATAGTGACTTGTGCATTTTTTGTTTTTCAGTGCATATTTTTAACCGACTTCGAAAAAAAAAGAAGGAGAAGGTTCTCAATTCGGACCGTATATTTTTTTTTTTATTTTTTTTTTTGTATGTATGTACATCGATTACTCCGCCAGTTGTGAACCGATTTTGATGGTTTCTTTTTTAATCGACAGATAATTCTTCCGGATTGGTCCCATTTTTATCTCATAAAAATTGGTTCTTTAGTTTTTCAGAAATTTTGAAAAAACTGACCTTATAAGTCAATTTTTTGTAATATTTCGATGAAATATGTACCGATTTTGACGACTTATTTTTTTAAGGATATAATAATTTCTTGACATTATCTCACAGTCATATGACGAAAATCGGTTCAGCAATTTTTCAGAAATTCAGTAATTTGTCTCTGTTTACTGCTGAAAATTATATCAGAGAAAAGCCTTAGCAACGGTTGCTATTGACACGAAGTTGTCAATTTTCGTATCGACGGTGGTCTAGCGGCTAAAGGTATGGGATGCAGCGCAGGGTGCACATTGCTCGAGGTTCAAATCCCATCCACCGCAGTATTTTTTTTAATTTTCCATAATTTTTTTTAGTTGCGTTATTATTTATTTCTCTGGGCAACAAAATCACTTAAAAGGGAAAAATAAACCTTTTAAAAAAAAGTGTACCGACTTCAAAAATTTGCACTGAAAAGTAAGAAATAATAAAAATTTCGTCGTAGAATTGGAAGACGGTTGGTGCCAAATTAGAAATAATTTAGTACCCAAATTCACTAATCTAGATAATTCATTAGGAACCTACGATCATCAGTACAAACACAGATAATATTGAACAGATCTTTATGTCCCTAGATGATGTTTACTTAATTTTGTATCCTAATTTGGCACCAACCGTCTACCAATTCTACGACGAATTTTTTATTATTTCTTACTTTTCAGTGCAAATTTTTGAAGTCGGTACACTTTTTTTTAAAAGGTTTATTTGAAGTCGGTACACTTTTATTTTAAAAGGCAATTTTGATAGTTGTAAATGAAGAATGTAAAAGTGACAATCTCAATAAATACCGACGGAAATCTTTCTTATCCTGTTTTACAAATCTCACCTCCGTAAGGTCGTGGTCCTACCCTCCATCAATCTAACAGACATGCCATGTTTCTTTTAACTTGAACCGTTCTCTGTGTCAAATTGAAACGTCCTATCACTTGGATTTTAAATATTCATTTATAATCTCTATACAATGTTGAGTAGGTAAAAAGTGAAGTTTTTTGCTACCGTTCTTTACCGAATATCTGGGGCTCTACGAAGTAAAATTTGTGGTATAAAGCGTATTGACCGCATCCGGAAGTCATTAGAGAAGAATGCGGAGTGAAAGATGAAGTTGTGACTGAAATGAAGAAAAGTAGTTTTGGACACGTTGAAAGAATGAAGGATGAAAGATTGACTAAAAAGGTTTATATATGGCAAAGTGAAAGGAAATGCTGGTGGAGGACGACCTAGGTGTACTAACAAATGGCATTCGATTGGCTCTGCCTACCTCTCTTTGGATAAAAGGCGTGATGATAGATAGATAGATATTTTTTTAAATCTTTAATCTATATGAGCCCTGAAAATCTTAATTACTAACTTAGTTTTTTTAGCTCCAACCTACCTATACATTAGGCATATTATTCTATTGTTAGGAAACTTCCTTCAAAAGCCAAGTAATTACGTCTGTATCTCTCTTGTTAATGAGTCTTAAATTTCAAATGACGGGTGGATTTATATTACATTGTTATATAAACAGATATCTAATTAGACTAACGGAATAGAATATTGGATTAGAATTAATTATAACAAGAACAGGTAGAAAAAGAATCGTGCGAGCATGACCGTGTCGACTGTAGAGATATACGTAAATAAAATCTCAGTTAGAAAGAGAAAGAGCTAATGTCCTATAGAGACAAAGCAAGACAAAAAAGACCGGTTTCCGCGATGCTATAGGTACTTTGTCTTGATTTGTTTCTACGGATAATTATATCTTTCTTTTTCTAAATCATGTAGATATACCTATTCTGTTACACTCTTTCTCAATGTAAGAAAGCCGTGAGGAAAATGGCGTTTTTGTATTTTAGATTTTTCATTTTGCATTATAAGTGTGTGAAAACTTGTTTGGATTGTTTGTTTCTCAATATTTAATTAATTAATTTCACCGACAAAATAATTAATAAGAATGCCACGTTATTTGATACCACAATATAACATTAGCATGCTCTAATCCGTTCAACGTTCAATAGTCGTTCAACTCATGAAAATACAATGAACTCTATACGTAAACTAGTATAAATAGAGTATTAGCGGAAGTAAATGAAGCGTCCTCTACCCATGTCTTGATCGATCAGATTTTGTCAAAGCTTCGGGAAAATTGTTGACCTTCCTTTTATTAAATCTAAATTCTAACATACAATTTCTAAATATTATATCCTAGAATACTGTTAATATTACACGCTTTATATTAGTTTCAACTGTAACTATTTTTGTATGTAAAGAAATCTTGGAAGTCTAACCAATTGTCGTATAGATTTGAGGCTTTGCAAGTGTATGTAATAATTTGGTACCATTGACCTGGTCTGATGATGGAGCCAGGAGGTGGATAGTGGAACTCTGCAACGAAACGACGTAATCCCACCGAGTTTGGGCTCGTTTGTACTACGGTCCTAATGATGGAACCGGAAGGTGGCCGCAGGAACTCTATGACAAAACGACGTAACCATCGAATTTGGGCTTATTTGGTTTGCGTTTTATAAACTACTAGTGAGTCCGGGCCCGGCTTCGCACGGGTACAATATGGGTTTATAACAAACAATTTGAATATCTACTAATCTATTCTATAAGATAGATATATGCTACCGCGGACTACTTTTGTCTATTATAGCCTCTGTTCTTTTCTGATGTATAAATAATCTACAATGGTAAAGTTGCATCAAAATCCGTCCGGAAATTTTTACGTGAAGGAATAACAAACATCCATCCATCCTCATAATCTATATAATAAAACACAAAAAATGTTTCTACCTCTGTCGATTATAGTCTTTAAAATCATCCAACCAATGTGCCCCAAACCGGTTTCATTTGAAAGGCAATAATGCGAAGATGGTTTTCGAAAAAAATAAAATAAAACTAAAACAAAAAAAATCTCATACAAAAAATTTCAACCTCATCAACTCGCAAATAAAGTAAAAACGAAGTTTGTATATAATTGTTATCCCGAGCGAAGTCGGGGCAAGTAGTATAGTATAGTAGGATTAATTATGTCAATCCAAAAACGGAAAAATTATAGATATCAAAATCATGCAACAAGGTCTACCATTGAATAATATTATTCATAGAATTTTAACGATATTTATTGAGGGAATATCTTGAAAATAACAGGGACAATGGAACCATAATCCCATACATAAATCTTCGATAGGTCCTGTAGTCTCGGATGATCGATCAGAGCTCTATGTTTTCAAACTCGGCCGTACGGGCTACGCAATCCATTGCCAGTCGGACATTCATTTATACGTCTCATTACTCTTCGACAAACATATTCAGCACATCTTACGAGACATATTTTCCTTTTATTGTTAAATAAATACGTTACTGGTCCAGAGAATGAAATGGCTATGTTTTCTTTGTTGCGTTTGAATGTTCTCGAGTTATGGTAGGTCATTCCGGTAAACAAAATGCTGTATAAAGGAGGGAAGTCGCTTTTATTAGATTTCTTGGAGACTTCATGAGACTTTAAGCAACGATTCTCGTTTCAGCTTGTTATCGTGGATGTTTACGAGTAATATTTAGAAGTATTTTGCTCTTAAATGTATGGAATACAAATTGTAAATTGTTTTTTATTATTGTTCTGCTACACTCTTACTAATAAACGCTGTACTAAGTTATACAATGATGTCTCCATTTATCATATTTTTATTATTTCTATGTAACTCTCAAGTTCACAGGCACAATGCCAGGTCCTTTTTAAGGCTTGCATGGAGACATAGTATAGGTCCAACACTGCAGATATAAAATTTATTAAAAATTGGGCTATTGTTTTGGGGTTTTCATTGGATCGGTTTATCAAATCTATTGGTTGAGGCTACGGTCACCTGGCGGTATTATTAATCTAATGAAACATAATCTCATACAAATTTTCATATATTTTAGTACATAGTCATACAAAACTGTTTTACAGTTTTACTGTAGGATCAAATATAATTTATCAACAGATTTGTTAAAAGCAGACAAAATATTGTAAGTTAACTTCCTTCTGAAAAGAGACCTTTTCACTGAACAAAAGTGTAAGAACTAGCCTTAAAAAGTCATCGGCTAAATGGAGGAGACTTGTCATCCAGTAAGTACCTAGCAGGTTATTCTGAACTCGCAAAATTTAATGTTATGTTTAGATAAAGATAATTGTTTTTTTTTTATTTATAATAATTATTAAGGTGATAACAATATAAAAAAAACCTTAAATCTAATCTAAACCTAAAACTTAAAGATAAAAAATTTGTCCCAAATCGCTGTCAGCGGGTAGTGTGCCCAGAACGCTGGCTGCAATTGCCACGCTGAATGGCAATGCTAATTCGCTGGGCGAAGTATTGGCCAGACGCAATTCTTTGAAGAGTCGGCGCGCACTTGGTCCCCATGGTCCAAGTGTTTCGATCCCGAATGCCTCAAACAAATATCCACTTCCTAGGGAGGAATACGCGTGATAAAGTACAACCCAAACAAGATTAATTAGAACCACATGTGATACTTTATTTAGCGAGTTCAGAATCACCTACTGGGGCCGGTAATACGGTTTCGGGAGCCTTAGTGTTACAATTAGCGATAGGATAGCCACCTTTAGCAAGATTTCAATATTTGTGAATGTTACATTAGGTCTTTAATAATAAAATTATCTATCACTTGATTGCATAAACGGCAAAACCCTTTCAGCTAATCGGATATAACTTTATGAAGTCGTCCCTATGCCGACCATCTTTGAAAATTGCCTCCAGCGTATACCAAAGCTCGAACTTCGTTCTCTGAAACTTTGCGATTCCTTGTATTCTCTCTACAGTTCTTGATTTAACGTACAGTAGATATTGTAAAATTATGTGGGCGGCATTTTAATTAAGTAAACGACCGATTAATTTTCATTAAATTATACATTTTGAAAAATGTAGTAATAAGAGAAATTATTACATTGAATGGGAGAGTGGTTAAGTCCTAAACAAACATTTGCAATTAAGAAAATAATGTTTAATTTATAAACTATTTAATATTTTCTTTGAAGTTATAATTATATATAATTTCTAAATTAAATGAGAATTTGTTTGTCTGGATAGTGTTCAGAAAGGGTTGAATTAATTTTGATAAAATTTTAAGCGATTTTTCTGTAACAGCAAGTAGGTACAAAAATTGCTTTTATATTGCAATTGCAAATACGATAATAGACTTGATACTGTAATAACCATTTTCCATACTATCACGTTTCTATCTCCTACTTAATGGTAGGTTTTCACGTGATGTTTAATATTTTTACATAATACCTACAGGCTTTTTTCAGTACGATATTAATTTTGTGTTTTTATTCTTCTTCTTCTTCTTCTTTTTTATTATGGCTCCACCAATGTTCATCGGTGATTTGCCAATGTCAAGTATTATAGCCTTTATAGTGTATATAGCCGATAAATCGGTATTTAAGATAATCCCGCCGACCGATTGTTTCAGGTAATTTATGACAATACTTGGTGATGTTTTTGTATTCAGATTAAAGTTGTAAGTTTGGTTTAAATTCAATTATTACATAACTTAGAGGCTTTTCCTAAAATATACCTCAACAGACTGACCACTTGTTAGGTATAACCTCACAAATACCATCGGCTAAAAGAGGGAGACATGGTCTTCAGCTGGGTATTCTGGGGCTGATAATACGGTTTCGGACGCAACCGGAAATACGATACCATTAGTGCAGCGACAGGCTTGTCATCTGTTATGTTTGGTACCTCAATAATTGTGGACATTAATACCAGTGTCTGGCCATGCCGCAGTATGGTGTGTTGGTGCATATTTTTCTAGTCCCTTTACTTCGAGCTTTGTGCATTCTCAGTATAAGATTTGTGTTTATTGCCCTCAATATTACATTTGTCATGTACGAATATGATATGTTTTCTCCTACAAAATTTTTAAAATACGTTATATTTTGTCGTTAAATTTCTATACAAATTCTGACTTGTTTTTCTGCAAAACGGTTATTTTATTTTCAATGTAAAATATATGTAATTCCGGCGTAAAATATGGAGGTCCCGGGTTCAATTCCCCATCGTGCCAAAAATGCTAAGGACCAATTTAATCGACTCCTCGAGATTCGGAGGGCTCTGCATTTCTTCTAAACATAAGTGACACATCTACGTCCATTAATTGCAGCAACGGGCTTGCCACCTGTTCTGTTCAATATGGACAATCTCTCGCCACACCGCAAAGGTGCATTTAAAAATAAAATAAATAAATGTCAACACTGTTTTTGTACTTTGCTCATGTTTTATGTCCACATTTAGCAGGACTTTGTGGCAAAGGAAGACTAGATGTATCTTTTTGTTTCTACTTTTAATTTCAGGTCCACCACTATGCATTGCGATATCGAATTTTACTGTTTTATTGATCTTTATAATTAATTTTTGAGAAAGGCGTCGAAGTTTTTAATTTATGAAAATTGAATAGATTGCATAATTTCTAATTTGCTCCGCATGTAAACACAGTTACGTGTGGAGCGAGGTCAATTATATGTTAAAAGTTATTTAACGAATACCTAACAACTCGTTAGAGGACCGTAACAACGAAATTGGTACGTCACGTAGGTAATACGTGTTGTTTGTAACAATTAATTGTCCGATTTTTGTTCTTGATTTACTTGATTTTTAAACCAATTAAAACTAATAGTTTGGTTTGTATAAATACATACTACTACTGGACGGATTTCGTTGCGGTTTCGTTGATTCAATGCGAAGGTTTACGAGTATTAAACATGAACCTATCAAGTTGAGAAGCTGAGCATTAAGTAATACGTGTTGTTTGTAACAATTAATTGTCCGATTTTTGTTCTTGATTTACTTGATTTTTAAACCAATTAAAACTAATAGTTTGGTTTGTATAAATACATACTACTACTGGACGGATTTCGTTGCGGTTTCGTTGATTCAATGCGAAGGTTTACGAGTATTAAACATGAACCTATCAAGTTGAGAAGCTGAGCATTAACAGGTATCTATAAGTGAATCGAGTCGGGGAAAAAGTTAGCTCCAGCGAGTTTTCATGACATATGCTGTCTAATCCGTCAGAGATATAACAAAATTATATAGGAAATAATTGTGTATAATCAAATTATCTACAAAAAAGTCCGCGGTAGCATATATATCTATCTGTAATAGATAAGCGTATTTACATAGGTATTCAAATTGTTGTAAAGCCATACGCAAAGGCGTGGCGGGATCGCGTATGGAAGGCGTACAGTTTGTAGTAGATAATAAAATTATATATCAGTAAAAAAGATGTTCACTAGGTATTTTTGAATACCACTTAGAAATTGGCAATGCTGAAGTATAATAATTTATACTACTTATTTTTTTTCTTCACGGGTTACCTTACGGCTCCCGAAACCGTGTTATTGATTGATATTAGTACCCTACCCAGTGGAAGGCCAAGTCTCCCTCTTTTAGCCGATGGTATTTGTGAGGCTATCTTACCTCTAACGAGTAGCCAGTTTTGTTGAGGTATATTTAGGTGGGAAAGTCTCTAAGTGTGGTTTGTCGGATTATATAAGTGCATAAGGTTTTTACTCAATTACAATTGCTGAAAATATATATTGCTAAAAATCCCCTTTTTTTTAACGTCTAGTTTCGTTATAATATATTTTTAATCTAACAGTTAAGTAAACAGAGATGCTTACTCAAGTGGTTAAACTGATCTTATCAGCTATTACTCACGGTTATGGAATTCAGAAATAATATTTATCAAACTATTGAATCAATTAAATTTATACACTTGAAAATTCACCAGAAAATGTTTCTTTTACTTTTCTTATATCTAATGTAATAATTGCGAGAGGCGTGAGTTTGAAAACTACTAGAGTAGACTAATCTGAAAAGTAATTTCACTGTTATGGGGCTTTATCTTTAAATAAAACATTTCAGAATTTTTTTTTCAGTTTTATTCCTTAGACTCTTGGTATTTATCTACAAGACGGGATTTTTAGAAATTGATCCTCAAAGGGTATTAAAGTTTGTATGAGAAAAATAAAATTTTCAAAGATTTTTACTTCAACCTTAGCATTCTACAACAGAAATGACTAAAATTGTATGGCACATTTTTCGAAGACTTTTGCTAGAAACTTAACTTGCTGAATTTTGCCAATGTTCCTAATTTATTTTCTAGCTGCTATTAATTTCTACTTTACCTTTATAATTGGAATTGTAAAACTATATGGAAACATAACAATTTTATTTTTTTTATTTTTTAACACATCTGTAAGTGTAAAACCGCCATTTTAGGTCATGTTACGGGGACTATAATGCATTTCAAAAACATTTCACGCGCGAAGTCAATACAGATAGCTAGTCATACTATAAATTACAACTCCATTTGAATGAACATGTAATTTGCTTACTACGTTATATTACTAAAGATTGATGCCGCCTCGTGACTTAGATTTTCCTGTGCAGGTAATGCAATGCGTGATATGGTTGCACCGACGCTACCAAGCCATTGATATAAAACGGGCTTTGAATAATAAACTAGAACTTTGATAACTCCTTCACACCGTATACCGGTATACAGTCATGAATCATGATTCACATGTTATCTGATACGTATAATTACGTCAATATTTTTTTTAAAAGGAAATATGTTATCTTTTAAATTATTTTATTATCTATAGGTAAGCTGCGTGTAGAGCCCGATTGAAAACATTTATTTTTCTAGAATCCAAAAACGAAGTAAGTCATAGAGTTTTTCGTTGTTTCTCGTCTTTTTTCGTGCTGTCCACCGTCCATCAGGTGTTTTCTCTTGGTCCCACTATTTTAACCCATCAATGGGACCACGAGGGAGACATATTGTTTCTCGTACCTAGTGCCACTGCTATTTCTCAACTCCCCTTTAGCCCCGTTTTTTTGTGGTCACACCGTCACGATGCTTTGGAAGGCCTTATAATTCTTAAGGTTCTGTCTGTTCGTAATCGTTATCATTACACCCTTATTTTTTGGCCGAAAATGACGAAACTATTAAACCAAAACACAAATTTGTTCTAGGTCCCATTAATTGAGATTACGAATTAGTAAAGTCGTAGTAATTTTTCTTAGATTTTCATTATAATTTAATAGATTTTTTGTTTATTTTATTTTAGTAATCTTAATGTGTTATGGTTATGAATACCTGACGCAATTCGAAACTATGTACACAACTAGTTTTAATTTGTGTTCAAAAGAAATTTGGAAGCGTAATCATATTAGCTCAAATTTAGCTTTCCGCTCTACTGTACAGCTCGAATTTGTTCGTTTGTTAAAGCTAATTAAGCTCAATGTAAACATTGAAAATGTACCACATTTCCAGAGTGGAGGGTAAGACCGCACGCGTGCAGCTTTGTTGTTGACAGCTGCTCTTATTGGCTGAGGACCTGATTTTGACAATAAAATTTGGCCTACGAATTCGCTACATTTCATTATTAGACAATATAAAAAAATATATACAAAAACATTACGAAAAATGCATGTAAATATCTCATAATTTTAATTATGAAGTATCAAAATATTTTAAGCCGTCAGAGGGCCGAAGTATCCGGGGCGAAGAGTGACAATTTATAACAAAGTGTATTCCTTGGTCAGTACATTTAGAATTTAAAACATTTTGGCGTCAAGAGGACTTGTATTATATTCTCTTTGACGACAAACTTACGATGTACCTTTTTCTTACTGTTAGTGTGAGTGAAATTATTCTTTTGTATATAAAAAAAATCTTAACTCAAAGAGAAAAATATACCTACATAATATATTGTGATTCTGATTACTCTCACAATTTATGGTTCATTTTTATACATTTCTAATCATGGATTACACTATAATGACTGATTTTAAATCGTTCAACACCTGTTTGGGCCAGACCTATAAAAAACCGATTAATCAACCCTTGTATAAATCTTTAATTTATTCATCCTTTTTTAAATCCCAAACTGGAGCCCTCATCCCGCAAGAACCGGTTCAATCGAAACCCTTCACAATGCACCTGTTACCAAATTTACGCTCGATTCAAACTCACTCTTCCGCGTATTCGGACGAAGCGCCTTTTGCATTTTTATTCATTATTTATTAGCTTACCGAGGGTTGGGGCGACAGACCTGATCTGCATCACAACGACTGAAATTAGGGGAATGATAGACCTTGTTCACATTGACACTGCAAGTTTTTTCCACTGTGATTATTTATCTAATACTAGCTGTGCCTTGCGGTTGCACAAATGAAACATTTATTTTTGATATATTTGTTTTTTTTTTCGTCATGAAGATAATCTTCAAAATAGCGTAACGGGAGACAAAATACCGACAAAAACACCTTTGAGAAATAATATAAAATAGAGATTATATTATTAATTGCCTTACTAATAGATAATAATAGATTCAAAAGAGCACAGAGATTTTAGTTCGTATTATTGTGAAAGAGTCTTTATAAAAAAAGTTTTGTATCCAGGGGGTGCCGGCAAAAATATGTCGTTTAATAGCTTCTCTTACAATTTAGTTCACTGTTTAATGAACCGTTATTGTACACAATTCGCCCTTATATGTTATGTACGAATTCTGTCCGTTTTATTGTTACTTCATTTATTAAGCAAGTGTGATCTAAATAAAATTAAAAATTAAATAAAATCTGCTAGATCTATCTATTATCACGCCTTTTATTCCAAGAGGGGTAGACAGAGACAATCGATTGCCATTTGTTACGATCCTGACATACCTCCTTCGCTTCTTTTGTATTCATCATACCTTTCATACATACTCAGCGATTGTGTGTACTTTTAATATTTAATATCTGCTAGATAAGCAAGTAGATGATGATTATGTCGCCACATGACACGAAGAGAGGAAGGTTACAGATTAAACGGAATTTTTAATATTACTTTGCGTCCCGCACGAGATGTATAAATAGATGATGGTAATGCGGATGATGGTAATGCGGATGATGGTGATACTGATGATGGTGGCTTAATGAAGGTATTGAAAGGAATAGGAGAGTCGGCCTGGGTGGCTGTGTAAGCAGGTTTTACGCGGTTTATACTCACGACTACTTACTTGTTCTTTATAAGAATAGATTTTTTTTTTTTTTTTTTTTTTTTTTTATTTACTAAAATAAAACAAATTTACATCAATATACAATAATTTTCTTAACATAATATTATATTCTAAATAAATTAATCATAATCAGTTTTATTGATATGACTCACAACGAAAAGAAATTAAAAAATGCAACATGGTGTGCGTGAAGTTCTTCATTGTGCCTGTATTATTATATTTATGGCACAATTTCTTACAGACTTACATCCTCAGGTTTTGGAATCCCTGGGATGTACAAGACGCTAACAACAATAATAAATCTCGGCTTGAATTTGGCTGTGAAGGAGGCGTATATGCTTTTCGTCACAAAACAGGAAAAATCAGAAATGAACTGGAAATTAATGATGATAAAACGAATGATAACTCTACCAAGGACCAGGAGAAAAAGTCAGAAGAAATAAATACATTAAAAGAAATGAAGTGAAGTGAAGCGGAACATTTGTTTATATTATTTATTTATATATAGTTTATTATTAATAATTTTATTTATAATTATATTAGTGGTAGTGGTGTCAAAAGACATTTAAATGTCTTCTGACACCACAGGTGGCGATAGGTTTTGCCAACCATCACGCCTGATACACAAAAGGGGCTACACGAGGACGGGCGAATGCCATTTCGCTACGTTAAATGTACAAGGCGGAATGAATGGAAAAATGAATGAGATTTTAGATATGATGGAAGAAAAGTGGATAGATGTGTTATGCCTGACAGACCATGCGTCGTGGTAATGACAGAACACAACATCGCGGCTTCACCGGAATATGGTCCGGCGTTAAAGATAGAGAAAGAGCAAACCGTGGTGTTGGAGTCTTATTATCACAACGTATGGTAGAATGTATGTATGGATATGAAAGGATCAACCCAAGATTACTCTCTCTCCGTTTGAAGGTGGGACTAACAAGAATTTTAATAGTTATTGGATATGCTCCAGTTTGTGCCACCAACAAACTGAGAGAAATAAAGGACTTCTGGGTTGATGTAAGAAACATCCTAGCTCAGAGGCAACTAAATGAAAGATTAATGATGATAGGTGACTTGAATGGATGGGTGGGGACCCGAAGAGACGGGCTTGAGTCCACTCTAGGAAAATTTGGGGACCCGAGAATGAATAGTAGTGGACTAGAGATCCTTGATCTATGTTTAGAGATGAATATGTTTGTCTCGAATACTATGTTTGATCTCAAGGATATTCATCTCTATACATGGCATCGAGGAATTGAAAGAAGCATAATAGATTTGTTTTTGATTGACGATAGGCTAAAGAGTGCGACAAAAATCACGAGGGTGTACAGAGGTACCGGTATTGAAACGGACCATTATATGGTAATGACCTCATTTAAGGGTCTGTTTCAAGGCTGGCGCCAACGTACCCCTGTGTCGCCTCCAAAAGCCGAAAGAATAAAAGTAGAAAAGTTGGAAGAGGAAGATGTTAGAGGACAATATGTAAGGAAAGTACAAGAGAAACTAGATGCCATTGAGCAGGATGACAGTATAGATGAAATGTGGAAGAAGATTAAGCATGGAATTGTCAAAGCAGCACAAACTACTTGTGGAGTTGTGAAGGTTGGTGGTATGAGAGGGGATCCGTGGTGGAATAATGAAGTAAGGGTGGCTGTACAAATGAAGAAGAATGCATATTTAGATATTTTGGCAGTAACGGGAAAGAATACAGAACTTGAAGAGAGAATGAAGAATAAATATAGAGAATGCAAGAAGAGAGTAAAAGAGATAATTAAAGAAAGTAAGATGAAAGAAAAGATGAATGAAGAGAAGAAGTTCTCAAGATTTTTCCAAGAGAACGTCAAAATTTTTTGGAATTTAGTGAGAAAATCTCGAGGAGTATTGAGGACTTCTAATGTACAAATGATTAAAGCAGAGGATGGACGGTTAATGACATTGAATGGAGAAGTATTAGAAAGAATGAAAGAGTTTTATGAAAGATTATATGGAAACTCTGATGGACAACAAACACATCCTTCGGATGCTGATAGTGAGGACTATGAGGACTCGGAAATTATCGATGACATTATCACGGAGGATGATGTTGTGTCAGCCATCAGAAGATTGAAGAACGGAAAAGCGGCAGGGAAAGACAGGATTTCCTCCGAGATGATAAAACATGGAGGAGCGATAATATGTAACACACTGTGTGCTCTCTTCAATAAATGCTGGAGCGACGGACGAGTACCAGGAGACTGGTGTCAAGCCATAATAGTTCCAGTGTTTAAAGGAAAGGGTTCACAGCTTGATTGCAATAATTATCGCGCCATCAGCCTTATCAGCTTGGTTGGAAAAATGTATGGAAGAATAATAATTGAAAAGGTGCAAAAGGTGACAGAAAATAAGATGTGGGATGCTCAAGCGGGATTTATGAAAGGTAAGAGTTGTGTTGACCAAATTTTTACCTTAAGAAACATTGTTGAAAAACATTTGGCAAAAAATCAAAAAGTTTACAGTGTTTTCATTGATCTAGAAAAAGCATATGACAACCTATGCAGAACGGAATTATGGTCAACACTAGCGAGATACGGAGTGAATAAAAAACTCATAAGGGCAGTACAATCATTATATGATGGCTGTACTGCCGTTGTTAGAGTGGGTGGACAGTGCTCAACCCCGTTTAATATACATTGTGGTGTTAAACAGGGCTGTGTAATGTCACCTTGTCTATTCAATCTGTATTTCGATAGTTGTTTGACCAAATTACAACAATGTTCCTTAGGGATAGAAATGGGTCCTACTAGACTTTGCTGTCTTTTATATGCCGATGATGCGGTATTAATTGCATCTTCGGAGCAAGAGCTGCAAAACCTAGTTGCAATTTTGAATGAGGAATGTGAGAAGAAATTCATGAAAATTAATATTTCGAAATCAAAAGTATTAGTATTTGAAAAGGAAGATGAAAGGACGGAGTGTAAGATTTGTGTGAAAGGATGTAAGTTAGAGCAAGTGAATGAATTTGTTTATTTAGGTAGTATGGTTACAAGAAGTGGAAAGATAGACAAAGAAATTGAAAGGAGAGTGAAAGCGGGAAGCAAGGTATTTGGTGGACTAAACAATGTATGCAGAAATACACAACTTACAACTAAAAGTAAAATGAACATACATAATGCTGTTTTAGTTCCATCACTTACTTATGGAAGCGAGACTTGGGTATGGAATAAGAGGCATGAAAGTAAAATAAATGCAGTGGAAATGCGGTCTTTACGTAGAATGTGTGATATAAAGCGTATTGACCGTATCCGGAACGATGTCATTAGAGAAGAATGCGGAGTAAAAGATGATGTTGTGACAAAAATGAAGAAAAGTAGTTTACGCTGGTTTGGACACGTTGAAAGAATGAAGGATGATAGATTGACTAAAAAGGTTTATATGGCTGAAGTGAAAGGAAATGCTAGCAGAGGACGACCTAGATGTACTTTTATTGAACATATAAAAAATATGTTGATCGAAGGAAATATTAAAAGTACACACAATCGCCGAGCATGTATGAAAGGTAAGATGAATATAAAAGAAGCAAAAGAGATATGTCAGGATCGTAACAAATGGCATTCGATTGTCTCTGCCTACCCCTCTTGGGATGAAAGGCGTGATGATAGATAGATAGATACATAGATAGATAGATATTATATCCTTAAAAAATAAGTCTTTAAAATCTGTCCATATGTATTTACGAAGTCATTTTCTTCAAAATTCCTGAAAAACCTGGGAACCAATTTTTATGACAAATGGGAGCAATACGAAATCTTATTTTTCTAAGTCTGTGAAAAATACAACACAATGTATCTACTATTGTTGTTATTATGACTTATTTCTTTGTTAAATAATTAATTCTGTTGGTTGATTTACATTTGCTGAACTTTTCTCATTAGTACTGAAGTTTTGTTCTTGCAGACTTTTTTGTTGTATTTTATAAAGTTTTATGAAAAGTATTTAATGACTTAATAATATTTACTTTTTTATGTTGGGTATTTAAAAAAAAAACTCATAATAATTATTCCCAAAATATAAAACTTTTACAATAAATTATATTATCAGACATAATATGAAAAGAGCATTGAAGAAAACCCACTTAAAAAGAGTGGATTGCTTATTCCGTCAAAACGTACCACTTATATAATAATATGAACATTGAATAGCTCTCGTATTGAGAATCGCAGCGTTACATTTTGTATTCTCTTTTAAAAATACCTACGTATTTTCTTTCTTTATCAAATTACAAATCGATGTGACATATCAAATGAAAGGACTCAAGGAAATACAAATATATTATTATATATATATTTTTAATGGATAATTTAAATTATATTAAAGAATATACGAAAATTTAACAACTCCCCCCTCCTTATACTAACCGAGTCTAAAATTTTGAAAAAACGTTACGGAATATAAGGCCTTTCTTATAGTTTACAGGAAAACA
Organism: Nemapogon koenigi; assembly: GCA_963924495.1. NCBI lineage: Eukaryota > Metazoa > Arthropoda > Insecta > Lepidoptera > Tineidae > Nemapogon > Nemapogon koenigi. The sequence goes on along the minus strand of OZ004649.1, from coordinate 5,586,383 downwards.
TAAACGAAAATCTTGCACACGAGTTGTATTCGCATTGTAGCCATTTTTTTTATTTTGATTTAACTCGCTTCGTATCTTTGCGCGCATCATGAAAAAACTATTGAAGAAATAAAGTTGTTGATGGTGGACGACACAGACAAAGTCGCAGGCATCAGCTAGTATTACAATAAGTAACATATTTGTTTTAAATAATAGTTTTCAATCTATTCCATATTAACTCAACAACTCGAGTAACCCATTTCGAGCTTCCATGACCACATAATTATGTCTCATATACTAATATAAAGTCATGTAAAAATTAAAATCAATTTAAAATAGTAGCTGTGAAACAAAATTCAGTGACTATCATAGGCGTTTGTTGAGAGTTAATTGGCATGTTGACATACACGTATATTTTACCTAGGTCGTGTCCACATTCAACACTCCTGTAATTGAACTGGGAATAAATTGATACAATGTTCGCTTAGGTAGCCATGGTTTATTCCTCAATATAATCTAAATTAAAAAAATGTTCGTCACAAAACTGCCTTTGTACTGGGACCAATTATTTTTTTGCATGACTGACCTTCATTACAGTTGGATTAATTTTAGGTCGTTTGTTTTGTCGCTAGAAGATATTATATTTTTCGGGTATTTTTCAGTCGTTTTTTGAATGGCTATTTTATAAACAATTAGCCTTTTATATCATGTGCAGAAGTGAATAATTGTCTCATGTGATATCAACAAAATAATATGAACTGCCGTTGTTACAAGGTGTGAATAAAAAATATTCTACGTTGGAGATATAAAAAGTGGGTAATAATTTTGTACCTTTACCGACGACGTCATGTTTTTTTCGTTTAATGTTTAAGAGTAGGTAATCAAAGTAAAAGGAGTCATGAAAGTGTAACTTGCTAGGCGCTTTTCTCTTATCTTTTCTCATTATAATCCCCTACTAAAATTTTTATGTAGGTACCTAGCACATTTTTTCTTGATGTTATTCTGTAGATCTTCTCAGAAACATTGTCTATTTATGAGTGTATTAAGCGTAGTGCTTGGGCTACTTATCCTTTTATAATTTAATCCGTATTTTATGAAAACATTAAACATTTAAGCACTCTTGTACGAAATATGTATTCAAAAATATACAATTTTATTTTTAAACAAACGTATAAAATGTATGGAAAGAATAAGGAATAAATTACAAACTTACAAAATGATCTTTACGAGTCTTGAACTTCATACGAATTGATTCCAAAACATCTAATTTAATTTCAAAATAAATTGTACTGTCTTTGTTAAACTTTCATAAAGATTGTCAGATATTGAATATTTTATTAATATTTAAACGCTATTCAAAATGTAGTATTCCTTCATACCGAGCCATCACCCTACGTCCTACACTAACATTAATTTACTTAGGTTCGCCCGACAAACAGCGATTTGAATATATTTACCTCTCTCACTGAATTCCTGTAAAATTGCTGCCTACGAAATTAATGTAAAACATTTGCAAATTGGATTATGTAAACTATGTGGAGCAGTGCTAAATATTCTGGGGAAACGCAAGCACACTCACTATGAAGGCTGCGAAACGACACTAAGTATCAGTTTCTCATTCAACGCGCGCCGTCTTCAATCTTCCCATAATTTGATCTCGACTCTGTTCCAATTTAATTAAGATTTCATAAGAAATTTACCTTCTATTATTTACAAATATTTAATTTATATCGTAACCATTCATTTACATGCCTCTATTACCACTTATTCCTTGCAAATGTTTGTTCTTTTTAAATAAACAATTAGCTAGATTGTGTTGATTTGTGTACAATGACATTAATTTTGTAGTAACACCTAGCTCAAGTATCAAAAGGGAAGTAAATTGTTCCTGTGTAAGTCAAAAAGCTAGCCTCATCGTAGGCTCAACTCCAAAATTTACATTTTAGGTCGCCCCTCTGCTGTAAATCATTGTAATTTCATTTTAACCTCAACTTCTCTCCACCAACGCTTTATATATCTGAGCAATCTTTATGTCAAGGCTGAATATTTTCCAATTTATTCACTTTAGTTCGGTACTTTGTTGTTATTTACGATCTATTCATTGCTTCTCAATCATTTTCTGGTTCTAGTCTAGGGTACTTGCAGCATTTACAATGTAAAGGCATTTAAAAATCCACTATCACGGCCTTTGCAGATTTACATGCTTTCCGAAACACGATTCATGTCAATGTTTTTACCATTACATTATGGACACATGTGAGCTGTTTCATTTAAAAAAAACTGACACCGTCATTAATATTACATATCAGCAGAATGTTGCGTATAGCTTCCTAACGATTGCTTAATGTTTGAGTTAAAAAAATCAAAGACATTGTCGTCAACTACGGATTGAACTCGTCAAGTCAATTACCTCGATGAGGGCGAGATTGGCGCTTAATTTTATTGCCCCGCCCCGTCTATCTTCATTGAATCGTTTTATGGCATCGGCTGTTCAATTAAAATCAAATTTACATTCACCCTCCTTTGATTGTTGTCCTTGTGATGCGACTTTGGTCGCTTCGTCTTCTAGAATGTGCGTGAGAACTTCAATTTAATATTATTTTATGAATATTTAAAAATGTTTGTTTCTGGTCGTTGTCTAATGGCTATGTGATGGTATTTCGTAAAACAAGGGCAGACAACAACACAAGATTTCATGTTCTGTCTGTTATTCAATAGGTTGCCTTAAAAAAATATTAAATATCACGTTAATGAATGAGCCCTGGTCCTTTTTTGTTCGCATAACAAGTTCGTATAGGTCGATGCAATACACAATATCTATCACTGGGCACTGATCAAACAATTGCTTTACCTGTAGATGGAAATAAACATTCTTGTTTTCACAGCGGATAAAGCTCTCAGTGATAAAAAGTATATTGAAAATTGTACTGCATCAATTTTGTCGTAAAATATTTTCGAAGCACTTTCAGAGTTAGTACTTCTCTTACTTTTCTAAGAATCTTTTTGCCTAAGCTTACGAAACTTGCTCATTTACAACTTTTATTGGTTGGTTAATTATCTTCATTAAAAGTTTTTAGCAACCTCACCGATGGTGCAAACGGTGCCTTTCGTTTTCGGTTTAGTTTGTCTGTTACGTAGGAAGCCTTGGGCAAAACGCCATCTCCCAGTCCGGGACTTTGTCATGAAATACGACTTTACGTGCTTTCCGTGACGTTTGTACTAGGTCGTGATAATGTACTAAGACAAGAAACTGGTTCTGTTGAGTGTTGCTAACTGTGATTTGTTGCACACAAGCTAAATTGTTGTGTCATATGTACTTTCTTTACTGTTTGTTTTATATATAATTTCTACTATACTGCATTTATAATATTCTGTGGTCTTTACTAAAAAATGTTATGTAAGTCCATGCAAGACGTTTTATGTTTTTTCTTCATCGAGTCATGCCTCATTTTACCAAGACCATCACCAATTGGCAAAACCATTTTATGTGAGAATTCATATTATTTCCATTTCATTATTAAATGAAGTGAATGTTTTGATTTTGTAATCTCAAGATTGTAAGCACGAAACAGAAAAAGCGGCGACAATACATCTTCTGATTTAAGAATTGGTTGCTGTTATCCCACTAATTGCAGCGTCAGGCTTGCCACCTGTTCTTATTAATGCAATTGGCCATGCTACATATTTATAATATACTTTTTTTATAATTTGTTTTGAAAATATAGCCCATTTTAAGAAACTAATTTCGATATTTTTGTTTTTTATCCATTGCGTCTATTTTTAATATATTTTACAAATTTTACCCGCGAAAAGTAAACGTGACGTCACAAGAATTTAGAACAGGATTATAATCTTGGCCACTACACATAAAAAGTGACAGTCAATCAAATTAACGTCAAGCAAACGTCAGTCAAGGTCGACTAACCTAAAAATTACTCTTGTTTATATACTCGTGTTTATATTTATTTAAATTGAATAGTGTTTTACAATGGCAAGTAAATAGTGTTTCATCCCGTCATGTCCTAATAACAAAGAAAATAATTACACGTAAAATATAATTTATAAAGATGTCATTCAAAGATTGACGATTGCCCTTTTTTGTAGGCAAAGGTATAATTTTTTCATACTGCTTAAGATGACGTCATACATCGGTCAAATTAAGGTTATTGTTTGTTATTGAATATCTTAAAAAGTATAGACTTAATTTAAAATCTGATAAATAGAAATTGTACTGAAAGCTTATATCTCGAAACGGTTTCGAGATCTTCGTTTCTGTTCAAAAAGTTAGCATGGCCAATTACTTGAGTTGTAATTACAGACCCTAATTGTCACCTTGTCTAGGCTGCTAGATATAATCTGTTGTACACTTATGTAATTACATTATTACTCATTCCCGGTCAGTGACTGCCCTCCCAACCCCTCATTAACGTCGGATGACGAATGAAGTCGGTCGTTAAAAGAGTGCTCCTATAAACTTCCATTAACATACCGAAGTAGTCATTAAGGGTCCAATACCGAGCTATTTCAGGAATTATCTTTGCTCTTAAAATGAACGGAAGTTTACGTTATCGTTAATAACTCACTGTGCTATTGATATGCAAGAGGCTATTTACAAGTCGATTTATTGTTTTGACACTTGGTTTTTTTATTTAGTTTTTAAATGATGGTGACTGAGAAATTTCACGATTCCACGACACGCCTTGGTGGATAGCACACGCTCCCGCGGAGACGTGTTGGGGAATCCAGTTTTAATCCCGCCCGCGCTGTGATGGTTGTGATTAATCAGTGATTAATAAGACATATCACGGTCGGCGGGATTATCATACATACCGATTTATTGGCTATAATCACAATAAACGGCTATACTACTTGACATTGGCGAAATCACCGATTGATATTGGTGGAACCGCCATATTGAAAAAAAGAAGAAGAGAAATTTCACTTTCTGCTAATATGCTTTCAAGCAAATCTATTTTCATCTCATTACATTGATACTTTTCCATCAATGATGACTTTCGTCTCTTGCTGGTTCCTGACACTTTAGCAACCAATGGTCCACATCTTTTAGCTAACTTGACACTTGGTAGAATGTACTTAATGTCTTTGTTTTATTTTAATGACTTCGTGGGTAACAAAAATGGTTAGATTTATCTCTAACTTAAATTCATAAGTTATACAACAGCTGCATATTTCTTACTCTATTCGTTCTGCACGAATGATTTATTGGGTAGTTAAGGGTTGCTTGAAAAAATCTTAATCTGACACCATGACTATGGGTTTTCGTCTTCAATTTTTTTATCAAATTAAATCTATTCGGCTTCTTTTTGCTTTGCTTTTAGCCTTTTAATTATCTCGCTTAAGTTTAAATTGTTTTGTTTCTCATATCATTATTTTCTTTTATAAATATGGTCTCTGTAGCCCTAAGTAGTTGTAGGGTGCATGAGAGACTTGGTCACGATTTTGTCATCTTTGAAAAAGAGCTCTGCCTTTTAATAGCTGTTTTGCGGCACGAATGAACTATATTATCTCTTATATGATTTCGTACTCGTATATCTATATGAGATGTGGCAATTTGTTTTCCCCGGCTTGGTACAGCTGATATAACTTGGATTAAATAGGGTTCCCAATTTAATTCACCAACTGAGGCTTCCACATAATTTCTTGGTACGGACGGAACCCAATCAATTAGATAGATATTTTTAGACTATATTCTGGGTCAACGGGAGCTAGGTTATGTGTCAGTCAGTCAGTGATATTTTTTTTTTTTTTTTAATTTAGTAGTACGTAACGGAACCCTAAAAAAGGAGTAAGTAAACTAAAAGTCCTCCAAACGAAAAGCGACTTCAACCACAGACGGTGAATGTTTCATACATAAATTGTTAGTGGATAAACAAGGAGTGTTATAAAAACTTCGTGTCGCTAATGACGGGTTTTCACATACTTGTTGTTTTGTACGGATGTTCGTCATGTCTGTGACGTCATAAACACTGTATCCTATGAATATTTAAACCCCTAGACACATTAAGTGTGATAGAAAAATAATAATAAAGTATAAATAACTAGGTACAATATGTGTTTACAACAATTTGAACATAAATAAGCTTAAATAAACTAGGTAGGTACTTATTTTTTGTAGATTATTTCATTCTGCACAATTCTTTCCTACATTATTTTGTTATATCTCTGACAGATTAGACAGCATACACCACGAAAACTCGTTGAGGCTAACTTTTCTCCCGACTTGATTCACACTGTTAATACTCAGATCCTCAACATGATAGATCCATGTTTAATTCTAGTAAACCTTTCTGGTGAATCAACCTATCTAACAGTAAAAAACCGCAACCGTTCAGTAGTTTTGCGTCAAAAGAGTACAGACAGACAGACGCGGTGGGGGATTTGTAACCGGCAAAGTTAGTAAAGATTAAACCTAAAATATGTACCTACTGCAATTTTTAATTTCACGCTTTAATATCCCCTCGGTTACCACGCGAGAATGTGGGATAAGATTTTTATTCAAGAAAAAGCGAAAAAAATCCTATTGAAATTCCAAAGCTGCGCATGCACACCTTTTCGAAGATCTCACGATAAGTCGAGTACGAACCACGGAGTATGACCGAAGACATCCGATCTTGTACGAGGTTAATGACTGTGTTTTGTCCTTTTCTAATTTGTCTTCTCCTTCACGCCCCTACTATTATAATATAATAAAGGTTAAACGTCCGGTTGTTTGTTTCCCTTGACGCTTATTTAGTTGAATTTGTGAAATAAAAATATATGAAGTTAAATTCACAGTTTCGATACCGCATCCCGGCCATACTTATGTCCATAATCCGACAAAACCGTACAAAAAGGCTTTTCCGTCTACATACCTCAACAGAGCTGGCACTCGTTAGGAATAGCCTCATAAAATCATCGGCTAAATGATAAATTCTTTGTCTTGTACCCTGAGGCCGGCAACGGCTCCGGGAGCTGTGAGGTAACCCGTGAAGAAAAAAAAAACAATTTGAATACCTACATAAATACGCTTAAACCTACTTATATACTAGATATATAGATATATGCTATCGTTGACTTTTTTGTAGATTATTTTTTTCTACACAATTCTTTACTACATCATTTTGTTATATCTCTGACGGATTATAGACAGCCTACGCCACGAAAACTCGCTGGGGCTAACTATTTTTCCTTTTCGGATGTGGGAATAGAACTCGTGACTTCTCAGTTTTGAGCCGACGTCTTTCCCACTAGACCATGTAAACCCATATTGTATTGTAAATACTATGCTGCTATAAAATGTTTAACAAATTAATGTGCTGTCACAACAATGTTAAGGACTTAGTTTAAATGTTAAAATTGATCCAGATATAGTTGGACACTTGCCCGAGGATTACTCTTACTTGATTTATAATATTCTTAAAATAATGTTCCCATTTAGGTGCGATTTAATGGTGATTTTAGTACTGTACTTCGGTTCAACATTGTGGCACATTTTACTATTTGAACTTTCAGTTAACAAAGTAGTTAATTGGACTAGGTAACGTTGCAAGCGTGTATGGAGATATTTTATTAACCCTGTGGGCTGTGGTCAATACATTCTTGTAGTTAAATTGCTTAACCTATATGAAGTTTAATTACGTAGTTAAAATAGATTGAAGCATAAAGGAGTTCTGATTATATATATATATATATATATATAAAACTGTCGTGTCGCTGACTGTCTGACAATCAACGCACAGCCTAAACCACTAAAGATATAAATATGAAAATTGGAATGCATATTTCTTAGATGTAGAGGTGCATTTTTCTTCATAAAAATCACTAGGGTATCAACGAAAGATAATCATCACATCAAATCACCTCTATCTATCTATCATCACGCCTTTTATCCCAACAGGGGTAGGCAGAGATAATCGAATGCCATTTGCTACGATCCTGACATAGGTATCTCTTTCGCTTCTTTTATATTTATCATACTTCTCATATATTATGCTCGGCGATTGTGTGTACTTTTAATATTTCAATGAAAGTACACCTCATGTCGCCCTCTGCCAGCATTTCCTTTCAGTCATCCTCATTTAATCATTCCTGTTGAAGTATTGCTGATTTTTTAGTACAAATCTTGTCACCCATCTTTAGTCTGTCAGGTCTTTGTTGTACGTTGCTGAACCTCTGTTAATGGTCTTGAACGATCATTATTTTGAGTAATAACTAGGGTACGCGGCGGTTAAAATACCTACACAAATACGCGTATAACTACTTATCTAATAGAGATAGATATATGCTGCCACGGGAATTTTTGTAGATCATTTTATTCTACACAATTCTTTCCTACATCATTTTGTTATATCTGTGACGGATTAGACAGCATACGCCATGAAAACACAGGAGTTAACTTTTTTCCCGACTTTATTCGCTTATAATGTTAATTCTCAGCTTCAACACATAATTGGTCAGTGTTTAATACTCAAAGTTTCTTCGTGAACCAAGCAACAAAACCACATCAAAATCTGTTCAGTAGTTTTTGCGTGAAAGGAGCATAGACAAACAGACGCGGCGGGGGACTTTGTTTTATAATATTACTTAGCGGACCCGGCAGACGTTGTCCTGCCCAAACGTTGGCTTGCCTGCACTACCCCTACTCCTACCCCTACCCCTACCACTACCTCTACCCATACCACTACCACTAACTTTGGATATTATTCACACAAAAATACTAGAATCGCGATTAAAAAATGGGGGATGGGGGTAGGAAGGTGAAAAATAGTTTACGACCTATACGCACCTACCGAATATACGCAAAAAAACATACAAATCGGTCAAACCGTTACGGAGGAGTTTATTTACAAACACTGTTATACGAGAATTTTATATATATAGATGTAGTAATCATGATAATGATACAAAATTCCTTTCACCTACAACTTAGTCTAAGAAGTTGTACAGTAACTTTTGGATCACGGAAGATAGACATTTAATAGTTTTATTGGTTGCGGGCTAGTTGCGGGATCAAGTTTGTCTGACCACAGCTTAGAAGCATTGTCAACGGAAATCTACTTAGAACTGAGTAAATAAACTCCGTCACTACATTAAACTTTATCATGTGGCCTATGTACATTTAACTCGCAGTGTTCGGCCACGGAAATTGCCTGTTTCCCTTTTATCTCGCAAGCTTCAATTTCCTTTATATTTTAATCTCAAATCCAGTCGAAATTTGCGCTTCGTCGAGCGCTAACGTGATATGAAAACGTCTTTCATATTTTTGCTCGCTGCATGAAAATTCACTAAAAACATTAGCGCTTTGACGTTTACGCCTTTCAAATATATTGATGGTACATTACGCGTCTTTCAAAGATTTTTTCTCCTTACAGAAATTATGTTAATGTCCTTTTCAACATTACTTTATAGTCTGTATTTCATATTATTATTAATTTATTACAGTAATTTTTTGAGACTTGTCTTTTTATTGTTAAATTGTTTAAATCACAGTTAAAAAAATTTGATTATAGTTCTGCAAATGTAAAAATAGGTTACAAATTTTAATTATTATGTGAAAAAAATCTGAATCATCACGAGTTGACTTAGGCCCCAGGGTATCCAGCTGAAGTCAGTCTCACTTAGCCGAAGATTTTTGAGGCTTTTTTTCTTCACGGGTTACGAGTGGCCAGTTCTGTTGAGGTATATTTAGATGGAAAAGCCTCCTGTGGTTTATCGGATTATGTACATACCTATTATTATGTAAATATGTAAAAATGTAAAGACTTTAAAGAATTTTAAATGACAACTTATTTAAAAAAGGCATTCAAAGTTTGTTTATCAAATATTTTGGAACGCCACATTCACTTACTATCTGTGTAAGTAGAAGTACGTAGGAGAAATTGAGCCGGACAAAGTACATAGTACAAAAGGTTAGAACACAATAGATTTTTTATCACATAGTGTAAAATAGCCTTATCTAAGAGATAGGTGACAAGAAAATATGATGTCCTGTATCTCAAAGAGAGACTATCTCATGTACGGGCACATCTATCGTGTTATATGATCCATTTTGTAGGTTTTAAGTTTTGAAATTCCAGATCTAAACAAGTGTTTTTAGATGGTATTCTTACAATCATTTCATTCTTATATAATCGAAATATTTACTAAGTTTTTATTCATGGAACGGACTTCGCCCGTGTATTTTTTGAAATATGACGTAATGATATCTCGAAAGATTTCAGGAATAAATAGTATTCTATAATATGTCACGCCATGCCCTCAAACTATCTCTGTGCAAAAAAATCACGTTTATATGTTGCTCTGTTTTGACAAGAAACAAAAATAAACTTTTCTTCACGAGTTTACAGCTCCCGAAAGAGGTCGACGAAAGACCAAGTCTCCCTCTTTTAGCCTATGGTATTTTTGAGGCTATAACTAACGAGTGGCCAGTTCTGTTGACGCATGTTTAGATGGAAAAGCCTCTAAATGTGGTTTGTCGGATTATGTAGGTACATACGTTTTTAATTACATAAAACCAGTACATGGCCGCCTTGTTAATACCAGACATCACGATTAGAATAATTAGGACTAGTTGGATGCAACACATTTTTTATTTAATATTTCGTTTCGTGCTGAAAGCCAGAGTCACTGATAACAATGGCTGAATATCTTAGAAGAAATATTTAAATTTTATTCCATAAAGAAAAACGTTCATGCTCAAATATCAAATAAATTGGATAAATAAATTAAAACTACGTAAAATGCTCTACATTCCTTTTCAGCATCAGAGCAAAACAAAATACCCAGACAGCTAAAGCTTTTTTCTTTTTGTACTGAGTCCGTACTATTTTCGATCATAAGACAAGCTTCATTCGTTTATAATCAAGATGTACAATTCAAATAAAAATATCTACTTGGAAAATAATATGTATGTACGCCAAATTGGACAGAATTAAATACTTATTTAGGACGTCGATGGTCGAGTGGGTAAAACGTCGGCTCACAAGTGAGAAGTCGCGGGTTCGATCCCCACATCCGACCATGTACAAATGGGTTTTTATAATAAAAAATCTATGTACATATTATCCGACAAAGTTTAAGTATAGCCTCAAAAAATCTTCGGCTAAGTGAGGAAGACCTTGGGGCCGGCAACTGTAAGACAACACATGAAGTTTTTTTTCAAATACTTATTTTGATCCCGGAAAAATCCACGGTCGGATTCATGGGCAGTAGCTAGTAATCTGTCTTCATATTAGATTCTGAGAATCAAAATTATGTTTTTGTAATGATTAGGCATTTATCTGATTTTATCGAATTTCTTCGTATAGACAGGCAGGTCGTTCGCCTTCATACAAAAGTGATCTTATAAACCGATAAAGATTGAAGTGTGTCCTTGTTATTACCTACCTATGTAGGTATACTAGCTTTCCGTCCCGGTTTCGCCCGTGAATTTTTGAAGTGAAAACTTCTTTAGGCACAAATGCCGACCATGGAGTATGGTATATGCTCGACCCGAGAATCTCCGGGCAGGAATTCGTGTACTGGTTTCAATGTATGCCTAGGTCGGGCATTTTTGGCTGTGCATTTCTGGCCGGCAATTCAGGAGATTTTTTTTACTTGAAAACTTTATTCATAGTTTTAAGTTTTCACTTCTGTCGGCAGTCCCCATGAGTGCCTATGACTTTTTTTATTGGTTGACCTTTAGGGTTACTGCTCCGCTCCTTTGGGTCGTAGCGTGATGTTATATAGTCCATAACATTCCTCAATAAACGGGCTTAAGGGTCCTATATTGGGAATTTTTCTGGGATAAACTATTCCCAATTTCTCTGTAAATAATCCACCTGTGTCACTGTAATTTACCATATAGTTACTTATTGAATATATCTAAGTGAAATAGCTCTTATTTTTTCAATGCGTTTTATTGAATAGGAAATATGGGTAGTTTAACTTTGCCCCTGCTGTCTCTTTCATAATCTATCACAAAACCCTAAATTTTTTTAAAAGCGCTGTTATACCATTACCCTTCAATTATATATGTCGAATTTTTTGGTGGCTTATTGAAAATTTAAAATAATAATTATTTTATTATTTTTGCCAAATTAAAAAATCATAAAATATATTTTTTTTGAATTTTCAATAAGCTACAAAAAAAAAGCGATATATATAATTGAAGAATAATGGTATAAGAGCGCTTTAAAAAAATTTTGAGTTTTGTGATAGATTATGAAAGAGACAGAAGGGGCAGAATAATCCTTTATTCTACCACCCATATTTCCTATTAAATAAAACCAATTGAAAAAATAACGACTATTTCACTTAGATATATTGAATAAGTAACTATATGCTAAATTACAGTGACACAGGTGGAGTATTTACAGAGAAATTGGGAATAGTAATATCTCCATACAAATTCCCAGTATAGGACCCTTAATGACGCAATTTTCTAAGATGAGCACGTTCAAATAATACAATCTATTCAGCTCTATATATTCTATTACATGTATGTATATTATCTTCGTCGTAGTGCTCTTGGCAGAACAGTCGTGGTCAATCATGACGGTGCACAGTGTAACGCACAACCTTGCGCCATGTAGGTATACGCTTCCCAAATTCTCAATTCGATTTGTTGTCCCGGTGACTACAATAGATATAATTAAACAAATTGTCCAAATATGCTGTGTGAATTGCTAGGTAAATCTGCAGTATACTCGTACGCAGATAGCGTAGATCAATTACTTGCTGTCTGAGTCATAAATCATCGCGAAATGTCAACCAAAGAGCTTCGCTTGGAGCATTCTCAGATTAAACTGAAGAATAGGTTATCTACTTTTGTTTCTTATTGTGCCCATTTATTGTATATTGTAGGTAATATAATAATTTTATCAATGCTATCAATATATTATGGGACTTCCCATCGACAACGACAACATGTTTCTCCATACATATTTTACCACCCTTTTCACCCATTTTGAGGTGGAATTTCAAAAAATCCCTTCTTAGTGCACCCCTAGGGTACTCAAGCAATATTTCCTCCAAATTTAAAATCTCTAGGTCCACCGGTTTAGGCTGTGCGTGTTCTGTCAGTCAGTGTGTAGATTACATTTACCTACATTCTACTTTATTATATGTACCTATATAAACACATAACAATATAAAACCTTAAATCTAATTTAAACGTTAAAAATAACTAAATAAACCAGGTCCGCCTGGAATTGTGGCAATAATACCAGCTGCATTTCCCCGCTGAATCGCGATGCTGATTCGTTGAGTGAGGAAGGAGCCAGCCCTCTTGTCTCCAGAATAGATGATGATCAGTCAGTTTAATAAACTTTTTGGCATTTGAACACCTGAACACCTAGAGTTTAAATTAAAAAACGATATAAATTTATAGTTTTCAATAATTGTATAGATTCATCTTCAAACTCCTAAAGATATCAAGATGACATTGGAACTATTTTCGACTTTTTAAATTAATATAATAATAATATGTTCTGTAATTTCACTCACAATTTTGGCTATATTTCCCTAAGCTTGGCCTTAGCATTTATTTTAAGCATGTAAGGGAACCCTCCAATCAATTCTCAGCGTCCCGTATAAATCATAGTGGACGTCAACGCCGCTAACACGATCTACACGACTTGAAGAAATATAATCTTTTGTTTTCTTAGTTTATTTCTGAAGTCCATGATAACGGAGAGTTTTGTTAGAGTGTATTATCGAATTTGGATTAAATTTTCTACTGATATTTGTAATATAATGTATATGATACTGTAAATTTTCATCCTGAAAAGGTGCTGAAAACCAAGAATACCAATAGTCTGAAATGGTTTATGTATGGTTTTATAGATGAGGATTACCCCATAAATAAAATACCTTGTGTATAATGTCGACCATAAAATATACCTACAGTAATTGAAGTATGTCCTGCAGTTTCTGTCCAACCCAAAATAATACAAATATTATCAAATATGTTCCCCTATTCTGTGGAGATCTTGTAGATAAATGCGATTTTCCCTTGGAATCGTATTTTACTGAGCGGACGGGACAATCGCCAATCAATTACAGTTTCCCTCGTTCATAAATCATTTCTGCCTCCTAGAGCCTTAACTGGCATCTTTTGTAGACTTATGAAATTTGTTATTTGACACTTTTAATTCTAACGTGCCACTCTGAAATCTCGCAATTTATTTTAATTGATGTGTTTACTAAAAATAGATATTTTACTTACGTTTTTGTACCTTACAACACACAAGTAGGGTTGACAACACTTTGAATACCTATATAAATACGCTTATAACTACTTATCTATTAGAAATAGATGTATGCTACCGCGGACTTTATCGTAGAACATTTCATTTTACACAATTCCTTCCTACATAAATTTGTTATATCTCTGACAGATTAGACAGCATACGCCATGAAAACTCGCTCGGGCAAATTTTTTCCCCGACTAGATTCATTTATACTGTTATTGCTCAGCTTCTAAATGTTATAGGTCCATGTTTAATACTCGTAAACCTTCCCGGTGAATCAACCTATCTAATAGTGAAAACCGCGTCAAAATCCGTTCAGTAGTTTTTGCGTGAAAAGGAGACTATATTCCTATATTTTAGGAAGGAACATTTTTTATATAGGGAGGGGCAGCATCGGGTTTACCATTATTATGTTTATTATGAACAACTCGCAAAATATTTTTAGCCTCTGTTATAGTTACTAGGAAAACCTAAACGAAAATACTGTTTGAGTTCTGCCCGAAGACTGAATGGTACGGAACTCTCATCACGCGAGTCGTACCTATTCGCAACTTGGCAATTTTTTTTAACAAACGCATTTTACGAGTTATATCACATTCCATAGTCTCATCTCACATCAAAATTAAGAAGATACGGTTCAGGACATGTAACTGTAGAGAATACATTAAATAATTTCCAAAACTAAAATAACAAATAAAATAAGAAGCATGAAAGTAAGATAAATAAATGCAGTGGAAATGCGGTCTTTACATAGAATGTGTGATATGACCGCATCTGGAACGATGTAATTAGAGAAGAATGCAGAGTGAAAGATAATGTTGTGACTAAAATGAAGAAAAGTAGTTTACGCTGGTTTGGACACGTTGAAAGAAGATTGACTAAACGGTTTATATGTCTGAAATTAAACACATAAAAATATATTGATCGATAGCAATATTAAAAGTACACACAATCGCCGAGCATGTATCAAAGGTATAATGAATATAAAAGAAGCTAAAGAGATAATTTGTCAGGATCGTAGCAAATGGCATTCGATTGTCTCTACCTACCCCTCTTGGGATAAAAGGCGTGATGATAGATAGATAGCAATATTTAACAACAAATAGTATAGCTGTCCTGTAATATTGTTTTTAATGTCTAACTGTCTTTAAGCTACTATCACGTAATCATTTGATTAATTACCTAATGCCCCGTCAGCAAATAGCGTTGTCGGCCGTCGACTGTCCACTTTCAATCTACTAGATGAACAACGTTGGTTATTATTGATGGCCTTCTTTGTTTTTACAAGCAAACTTTCATTTGTCAAATGAAATTTTGTCCTTTCCTGGTAATGTGAAACTTATTTGTCCTAAATCTATACTAATATTATAAATGCCAAAGTAACTCTGGCTGTCTGTCGGCTTTCACGTGGTTTTCAGCTGGTTATCCTGGGACGGATATCACGGTTTCGGGAGCCATAAGGAACCCGTGAAGAAAAAACAATTTAACAACTTTTTCTTAAATCCACCCCTGAGGATGAATGGGGATTTTGTAGATACTAATTTTTTAAACAGAGTGTAAGTGCTTATTGACCTATTGGACCTACCAAAAATAATTCACTGTATGAAGCTTAATTGTTCAAAGTTCCGTAAGTTGTTTGCAACTAAAATAAAAGAACAAAAGATCTGAATAAATAAAATATATACGGTCTAATTGAGAAACGGCTTTTTTTAGAGGTTGTTTTCACATTTAAAAAAAATTTATCCCAAAAACAAAATCATTTTAGTAGTCTGTATTCTGTGGTAGTAGCGACAATTACATGGAAAATATACATTTGCGCCGGTTTCCCATAGGAGTAGGCAGGTAAATTACTTTAATTACAGCGTACCAAATAATAATACATAAACATTGTAGAAATGTAAGCATGCGAGTGGAAATTATAATATTAAACCCTTATTAAACCACATAAAACCGATTTAATGTTTATTTCATGTTGCTATGTTCTGACAAATTGTTTATTAAATTAACATTCGTGTGGTTCTTCCTAGAATTTGATTCCAAATGTATAATTTACAATACAATGTATTTCTACATGGTCAGTCACGAGGCACGCTTGAATCCTATTGAGGTTTCAGAAGTTGATCATGACATATTTCTATTTCCTATATCTAGTTTATTTACTACACATAACAATATAAAAACCTTAATCTAAACATTAAAAATAACTAAATAAA
The DNA here is from genome assembly GCA_963924495.1 of Nemapogon koenigi. NCBI lineage: Eukaryota > Metazoa > Arthropoda > Insecta > Lepidoptera > Tineidae > Nemapogon > Nemapogon koenigi. Next base: position 5,569,960 of record OZ004649.1, on the reverse strand, counting down.
CCAGGTCCGCGTGAAATAGTGGCAAGAATACTGGCTGCCTTTCCCCGCTGAATCGCGATGCTGATTCGTTGAGCGAGGAAGGAGCAAGCCCTCTAGTCACCAGAAGAGATGATCAGTTGAGGGGATATAATCTTTAATAAACTTTTTGGCATTTGAACCCCACGGAACTAGAGTTTCTACACCAAACGGCACAAATTTGTAGTATTCAATAATAAAATACAATGATATAATGACCGTTGGTTTTGAGGGCATCTTTCCTATATACATGTATTTCTGTTACTTTAAGGATATCTTATTTTTTTAAAGTTAAAAAGTCCTAAATAAAAATAACTTAACCTTTTGCCGAGAAAAAGTTTCACCAAAAAGAGCATGAAATTACCTTTATTAAGTCGTTTGTTTAGAAAAAAGGGGTAAACAAACATACGTATTTAAGTGGCACATAAGGTCAGTCTTTACGCTGTTGTGGACTCGTAGGACCCGAAAAAGGTTTGAGGTCCTTGAAATGAGGTATAAAGTTGAAAATAAATGCGGCCTTAGAAGGTTTTCCGAAGAGGTCTTGTTAATGACAGCTCTTGAGACTTTCAGGGTACCAGATACCTTTTGTGCCGTAGGGTCTTTTCACGTCTATCGTAGCATGCATTTACTACAATTATCATATTTTAGAGGAAATTACATACAAATTTATGGACTCGGAAATTATTTAATGGTAATATTATTCGGAAGAAAAATCAATATTACTAATGCTTCTAGCAATCGACTATATTAGATATGAAACTTACGTAGAGTCAGCGTAACGAAACTATAATCTATATATTATTTCTCAAGTGTGTATTTTGTCGGTACGCCATATCTCCATTAATAAATACTTCATCAATATTAATGTTTGATACGCCATTTTGAAGATTATTTTCCCCTCTAATGACGAAAAAAATTTAAAAAAAATTTAAGTATTTCTTTCAAAATTAGACTTATTTTTGTATTTTGTAAAAGACGCCATCTTTTGGAGATCACTTGAACTAACGTTGCGAAGTTTTCGCACGGGTCATTTAGTAATCTATATTACGATATGTATCTATTTATATCGTTAGGTTAGGTATAGCCTCACAAATAACATCCGCTAAAAGTCTGTCTTGCGCTGGGTACTCTGGGGGTCCCAAGGGTACAAAGCAACCCGTGAAGATAAAATATATATATATATATATATATTTATTTTCACGCCCTAAATCTCAGCAGGGGTAAGAAGATGTATCTCTATATATTCATCTTATGCATTATTAGGCATTTAAAGTAAATCTAAAACACGAGAACTTTAAAGAAAGCCTTTTTCAATTCTAAATATAGAGTACTACAATTTTTTTTAATGAATGAAAGGTAAATGCGGTCAAATTGCTTCCAAATGAAAAATCAAAATCTACACAGAAGGGTTGGTTTTGGACGTACAATATAATAAACTAAAGGTGCCCACTCATTCATCCAATCGCCGGCGTGGCTCCGTTCCGCCGAAATCGACCACAGACTGGTCCAATTCTTGTAACTTACGGTCCGCCATACGTTTTCAAATCGTTGTATTTGTGGTTGATTTCGATGGTCGGAACGATCTGTCACACACACACGGATGTTTGACTCTTTGTTTTATCGAATCTTGTGTGACTGTGAGTGAGTGAATTGCATGTGATCTAAATCGTATGATTTACATCGCTAATGTGTGGCCTGTGTTCAATCTCAATCATAGGGCTGGCCGGACCGAAAATTTTCGGAGAGATACCGGAGCAGTGCGTGGGCTAATGAATGTTTGTGATAATCGAACACTGTGATCACTAGGCTATCCCTATCCCACAAAAGTGCACAGCAAATAATATCACTCGAACTGTCTAACAGATGTTTTACTCTATACAATATTGGTCGCGACAAGTAAACTTTTCTTCGACACTGAGGAGACAAAAGAATTCCCCAAGTTTTCCTCAAAGTTTGAGGATCGCGATGTTTGCGGTTCGAGTTTCCTATTGAACATGTTGCTACAATATTTTACTCCATATTCAATAATTTCTGCCAACTTTACACAAATATATCACTACATATTATAAAACAAAGTTCCGTTCCGCATCTGTCTGTCTGTAACCTTTTCACGCAAATCGTACTTTTGGATCATTGTATTTGTCAGCTGTGATGGACTGCGCCACTGGTTGACTGTATCGCGGCTGAATCACCTGTCGTGATCGGGCCGGCAGTCTGGTCAGTGGGAAGTGGAAGTAGGATGTCACCAATATAGAAATGGCAATACATAGAACAATCCAACGACTGTGAGTAAAAGGAATACTCCCCAACGCGTGTCGTTGGAAAGTTGTATATATGCCAATCTATTAAATATTTTCAATGGCGCGATACAGGTTTCAATGAGATGTAACGGTGCGACATCTATTCTATCGACACAGTGTGCCGCCACAAACCCATTGGTAACATGGCCGGGCTCGAACCTAGTTCGCCTATCAGATGTCTTAAGAGGATCGTGTAGCTCAGCGTACGCAGCGAAATAGGTATTTAGAAAATCATATTCTGTCTCAAGCGCGCTCTTCCCCCGGGCATCAGTGCGACAGAGAGCACTGCAGCTCGTGAGTGTTTGTAGGTATGTTCTTCGTTGAAAATTGCGTTTTGGGCGAAAACGATTTACACCTGCTAAACTATAACGAAACATTATAATTTTTTAGCAGATTATAATCTACGTACGTACGTTTTCCTTTTTTTGAAATTTTGCTTGGTTTTTCAAATACAGACGGTTTATTACCAGCAAGTTATGAACCAAAAAAACCGAGATTTGAGGGGCTTATAACTTTTGACCTATCACGAATTTTGATAAAAGGAAAAAATACGTACGTAGTTTTTCACTATGTCAGTAACATATTACAAAATCGTTAAAATTAAATAATATTTAGGGGTAATAAGATTTACTAAGGATAACTGAAAACTTTAGTAAATCTATCAGTATGGAGTTTGGTTTGGACAAATGTGCGATCATACATGTAAAGCGAGGAGTGATAACGGAATCTGAGAGTACACAACTCACAGATTCTGTAAAACTTGATTCACTCTCTGAAAACGAAACCTACAAGTATTTGGGTATGTCACAGGCAATAGCAATCAATGAGACAGACATGAAACAATCTTTGAAGGAACGCTTCTATGGCCGCCTGAAAAAAGTACTGAAGAGTCTTTTATCAGGCGGAAATAAAGTGCGTGCCTTTAATGGTTGGGTCATGCCTGTCTTAATGTATTCCTTTGGCATACTCAAGTGGACTCAAACTGAACTGGACGCCCTGGACAGACGAGTTCGGACACTATTGACCGCATATCGTATGCATCACCCACGCTCATCTGTAATGAGACTGTACATCCCACGGAAATGTGGAGGTCGTGGCTTTCTTAACGCTAAGACTCTCCACAATCGTGAGGTATACAGTCTCAGAGAATATTTTCTCAACAATGAGGGAGTGATGCATGGAGATGTGGTCAAGGTAGACAAGGGCTTTACCCCGTTATCCTTGGCTAAAGAGAACTGGCACAAACCTGTAATACTGAGTACCAATGACCGCAAGGAGGTATGGCAGAGCAAGGAGTTACACGGAAGGTTCTACAAGGCTCTTCATGGTTCTGATGTAGACCTTTTGACTTCCGTGTCCTGGCTACGCTTCGGTGATCTCTTTGGAGAAACCGAAGGTTTTACCTGTGCAATTATGGACGAAGTTGTCAAGACGAATAACTACCGGAAATACATCATTAAGGACGGCACGGCTGACATCTGTCGAACATGCCATCGTCCCGGAGAATCAATCAGACATGTTATTTCCGGTTGTTCTAGTCTTGCCAACGGCGAGTACTTGCACAGGCACAACCAAGTAGCCAGGATTATACACCAACAACTTGCTTTACGATACAACCTTGTAGTCACGGAAGTACCGTACTACATGTATGTGCCTGAACCAGTTCTTGAAAATGGTCATGCCACGCTCTACTGGGATCGATCTATCATCACAGACAGAACTATTGTTGCCAATAAACCTGATATTGTGTTGGTAGATCGATCAGCGCGCCTTGCAATGATAATCGATGTCACTATCCCACATGACGACAATCTTGTGAAAGCTGAGAAAGATAAACAATCAAAATATCTTGACTTGGCTCACGAGATTGTCGACATGTGGAATGTGAAATCGGCGATCATTGTACCGATAGTTGTGACGGTCAATGGTCTTTTTGCTAAGAGTTTTGACCGTCACCTTAGGAGACTTGAGATTGGCAGTTGGGTCAAGGGTCAGATCCAGAAGGCAGTACTCCTCAGTACGGCCCGTATTGTGAGGAGGTTCCTCTCTCTGCAGCCCTAACCACCGGTAGTTTGGGTATTAACCTCGCTTCCGGGGGGATAAATCCTTTTTTTATATTTTTATATATTTTTGTTTTTTTTTTATACCTAAATATGTAAAAATATAATTTAAAAAAATATGTGAAATAAAGAGAATATAATAATAATTTATTTATTTGAATTAAATATGGTACAGTTTATAAAGCATCACATTCTACCGCAAGGCGGTGTTCAAATCTTTAATTTATATACAATATAGGTACCTAGTTATACAATATTTTCTAAATAAATGTCAAAATTTAGATTTACAAAATTGTCAATATATAAAACGTAGTAAAACGTTTTCTCCGTTTGTATGGACATGGACGCGGTACACGATACTCTTAACCACTCAAAACCAGGTATGTAAGTTTGGACAATGTCAACTATCAAGTCAATCTTCAATGTACAATAATATCATAATTTTAATTAATTAAACACCATATTCTAGTAACGAGTTTGATTAGGATATTGTACATACATAATATGAACCTTAATTACGTGATCGAAATGTAGGTAAACCTATTGGGACGACGTGATATGAATCTAATAACATTATTCTACAGCTACTCGGTTTATATTACTACAAGCTTTCCCGGCTTCACCCGGTAACAAGAATTTATCTTCAATGATTTCAAGATTTCTATGCAATAAATAAATTAACCTAAAATACAATTTTAAATAAGCTGTTACATATATGTGCAAAATTAGAGCTCAATCGAACACCAGGAAGTGGGTCAATATTTAACTGCAAGATTTGACACAAACAAACGTACATAGCAAGCATAAAAGCTTGTAGTAAATCACAATCGTTGCTCTGTTATAATGCGAAAGAAGGACAAACAAAAGCACTGGATTTGGTGAAAAAATTAAGGTTATTATAGATGAAATTGATAAAGTTACGTGCTTCATCGACAAAATAACATACCTACCCTCATTTTGCTTTGTCGTAGTCGGGTAAAAGTAGTTTATATCCGAACTTTATGCACATTTTATTTATTTTAAATGGCTTTTTTATAGAATGCCTTCTACTATATCAAAGTTGTAAATCTGGCATTATCCAGCATTGAAGTTACTGATTTTTGCCCACGAAACTATTAGATATAACTATTTTACACAATTATTTCCTACATCATTTTGTTAAATCTCTGACGGATTAGACAGCGTACGCCATGAAAACTCTCTGGGGCTAACTTTTTTCCCGTAATTCTTTTATACTGTTAATGCTCAGCTCCTAAACATGATAGGTCCATGTTTAATACTCGTAAACCTTCCCGGTGGAACAACAAATCCAATAGTGAAAACTGCAACAAAATCCGTTCATTAGTTTTTGCGTAAAAAGGACACAGACGACAGACAGACGCGGCGTGGGATTTCGTTATAGTGTAGTTTTTTTTCCATATTATTTTGTATTCTTGCAAAGTTTGAGACAAAGCAAACTAGGAAATGCAAATGATATTGGATTGGTACACATAAATGGAAGAACAGATGCCACAACAATTTCGAAGTTGCATCTAGTTTGACTCTTGTAGCTGATTTTGCACATTTCACACCTCTGTCCCATTGGGGTACGCTTACACGAATCTCCAGTCCTCAAGACAACCTTATAATATTTTATCATTTTTCCCGATTGATTTGTCTGCGGAACTACCGCTCATCGTTGAAAATGCCATCAAGTGATACATCAGATGATGAACATCCAGTATATAACCGATATTTACATTCCCTTCGTTGAGCATCTGTACTGGCCAAACACTTGCCTAGGCTCGTGCATAACATCCGTCACAGAGAAGGTGACAAACATATATAATGTATGAATTCTTTTTTGTCACCTCCATTCATAGACTCACAATGCCACTTTCCAACCATTTTTTCGTTTCCGTTTAGGTTTTCCTGTAAACTATGAGCGATGCCCTATATTTCCTATTTTATCAGACAGACAGACAGGCACAAGATTGATCTTATAAGGGTTCCGTTTTTTCATTGGATATATTTCGTATATCCTCTATTCTATAGTTTAAACCCTCGAGTAACTCTGCCATTTGCTGACTCTTTATTTAAATATAATCCTGTCATAATATAATATGTAATAATAAAAAAAAATAACGCTGCCAGCATCTTCGGAACAATACCGCAGGGACCTTTTTTAGATTTAATTTAGCTTTTATCTTATTAGTCTAATTTTGGTTATTGTTTATTTAATTTACTTCGAGAAATAAATGTACTTATAAATCTAAAAAAAATCTAGTCATATTTTTCTAAGATCTCACTGATTTGACCACTTTCAATCACAAATATAACTTTTAACAATTACACAAAATTTTATGAATGATAAATAGTAGACGGAGGTCATAATTTTCACGCTTGAATGTGTGATGTCGATCAACATAACATTAATAACGATACGTACTAACTAGTGCGAAGATTTTATTTGAAATATAGCGTTAAACATTATTGTCTTCGTAAAACCGTTATTTTGTCATTACCACCTTCGTTTAAAATAAACAGGGCAGAACAAAATGTTCTTTCGTTATTGTCTGTACTCAGTGATCTGAATTTACCTAGATAGACTAGGTGTAAAGTATATTTTTAGTCTAAATTTTGCTTCGTTATTGAATTTTTTTTCCAAATGTCCAAGGGAGTCCTGTTTTAGGGTTCCTTAATCAAAATTATAATTTTAAGTCACCTGCATTGACGATAAGTTTAAATAAAATATTTTATGCCAATGGACAACATTTCATTTTTTTAATCACCCATTTTTGTTACTTTAATTAAAAATATATTAAAAAATAAGTTACACGTATTTTTATATTTTATTTTTGGTTGAGTTTTTATATTTTTAATTTAATTATGAATTTTTATACATTCTGAGGACTTATAAACTAAAAACCTTAGCTAGGACTAAAATTAAGAAATATAAACTGTCACCCAAAGAAAGTGACTGATAGTGTCAGTCAAGCCACAGAGTATACGTTATAGAAATGCAAAGAGTATAATATACCGTGTTCCAAATAGGTGTTGCCGTAGCCGGAACTCAAATCGCCTACAACATTATTCATAATGTATATAATAATACTAGCTTTTGTCCGCGGTTTCACTCGTAAATATATTTCCTGTAATAGCCCATTCGAAAATAGCAAAACTTCCAAAAAATATTATATAAAAGAAGTATTTTTATAATTATATTTAAAGAATAGTTATTAATTTAGCTTCAAATGGAATAAAAATGGGTAAAATTAATAGAAGGCAACAACTCTGCCAACAGACATTAGTATTTTTAAATTAGAGGGTTAGCACAGATTAGGGCACCTATTAATCCTTATTTTTCAATATTTCAGTATTTTTAAAATAACTCGAAAATTAAAGGATATAAAAAATAAAAAAATTGAAAAATAAGCTTTCTAGCATGTAATCTCCAAACGGTTTTCGAATTTTGGTACCTTACGAAAAATGAAATGTTGTCCATTTTGCTTAATTAGTAAATTATTTTCCATTTATGTCCAAGAAGTTTTAGGGCATTTATACGGAAGTAGTCAAAATGCCCATTTTCAGATAGAGATTGTTTTTTTCTTTCGTCACGGGTTGCCTTACAGCTCCCGAAACCGTGTTAGGGTACCCAGCTGAAGACCAAGTCTCCCTCGTTTAACCGATGGTATTTGTGAGGCTATACCTAACGAATGGCCAGTTCTGTTGAGGTATATTTAGATGGAAAAGCCTCTAAGTGTGATTTATTGAATTGATTGATGAGATTGTTCTTAATATGTATTATTATATACATTATGAATAATATATATAAATATATATATATATTTATTGATAAGTACTAATTCGCATTTAAACAAAAGTCCAAATAACAGCTTTACATCGTAAGAGAAGTAAATATCGAGAAGTAAAAGCATTTCGACTGTTAAAATCAAATGTGTAGCAGTCAGTTCACATCTAGTTAGTGCTAAGTAGGAGAACAAACATGTTTCGCAGAAAACAAACTCTGTTAATTGGTTCGAGTGCGGGAAAGTAAACCTGACCCGGTCGTTTAATAAAATTCTTAAAGGCTTCAACTGTTAGAACAAGTGTATAGCATTCCTTGAGAAAACTATGACCTCATAGCTTTTAAAAATAATCGAGATTATACTGTAATTACGATTATTTGCCCAGTAAATGAACTACTCTGTAAATATTAAAATCATTTCATTTCGCAAAACTTTATGTTATGGAGCAAATATGTATGTAAAGAGGAAAACAAATATAAAGAGGTCATGCTTATAAAAATTATCACAAGCCTAGAGATATTATAATTATGATAGTTTGGACAATAAAATGACGCTGGAAATAATGAAATCATTTCATTTCCCAAAACCTTTTTACGACTTCAACTGTTGTATAACAACTGCATAGCATTTCAGGAGCAAATATGTAAAGAGGAAAACAAATATAAAGAGGTCATGCTTTTAAAAATTATCGCAATCCTAGAAATATTATAATTATGATAGTTTGGACAATAAAATGACGCTGTAAATAATAAAATCATTTCATATCGCAAAAATATTTTTTTACGACTTCAACTGTTGTACCTATAACAACTGCATAGCATTCTAGGAGCAAACATGTATGTAAAGAGGAAAAAAAATATAAAGAGGTCATGCTTTTAAAAATTATCGCAATCATAGCAATATTATAATTATGATAGTTTGGACAATAAAATGACGCTGTACATAATAAAATCATTTCATATCGCAAAAATATTTTTTACGACTTCAACTGTTGTATAACAACTGCATAGCATTCCAGGAGCAAATATGTAAAGAGGAAAAAAATAGAAAGAGGTCATGCTTTTAAAAATTATCGCAATCCTAGAAATATTATAATTATGATAGTTTGGACAATAAAATGACGCTGTAAATAATCAAATCATTTTATTTCGCAAAAAATCACTGTTTGAACAAGAGTATTCGCGGAGCAAAAGCTCCTAGCGTTTAAAAATAAACACAAACTTCCATATTTTTATCCCACATCTTACAAACTAAATCCTAGATTAATATTTCCTTTCCACAAAAATAATTCGCGAAATCCATGCTGTCGAGAGCTAGTACAAAATATGAAGTTAAAATGGAGGACAGTATCATTTGGCGTACAAACAATATCTATTATTCTCAGTACGGAAGCAGTAAAATAAAGTTACGCAATAGTTTAAGCTAACACACGAGGTCAATTCGCCAAATTGGCTGACAATGCAATAAAAGTGTCTTTTGCCGTAAAAGTATCGCGCGAACCAACGGTTCTGTTTGTTAAAGATTTTGGCAAACATCTTCCTCGGTCTACTTCCTCAGGTTCTAAGAAATTTCCACGTTTTTATGGTTCCGTACCTCGAATAAAAGAAATGTGAACCATGCACGAAAGGTTGGAAAGAAGTTAAAATTCATTTTTATTTTATTATTTTTATTAATACACATAAATATAAAACCTTAAATCTAATCTAACCATTAAAAATAACTAAATAAACCAGGTCCGCGTGGAATAGTAGCAAGAGTATTGCATGCATTTCCCCGCTGAATCGCGAGGCCTTCCTCAATTGTCACCAGAAGAGATGATCAGTCGAGGGGATATATCTTTCATAAACTTTTTGACATTTGAACCCACGGAGTTTCTACACCAAACGGTACAAATTTGTAGTTTTCAATAATTGAACTTTCATTTCACACAAATAGTAACCTTATTTTTTTTTATTTGACCTGAAAGAAAATAAAAATTTAGTTTTTTATTTCAATACATTTTGTAGATGTTCACGGAACAGCCAAGCCCTAAATCCTACTTAAACTTGTCTCTATTTTTTCTCTACACCCAGTTTGCCTTACCAAAGAACTGTTTGGCAAGCCTCCAAACTTAGCTTGTGGGGAAAGCCGTAACTTAAACGTTTGACGTTTAAAACGTTACGTGCTGAAATTTTCATATTAATTAACTGCTTAGTTCATCAATATTGTGATAGTACGTGAAAATAAATTTCAGTTCAGTCAATATATGTTTGAATGTGATCGTTGGCTATAATCCAAATACCAAGAGAACGGTATCGACTGAACTAAAATAATATTTAGACATAAGATGTTATTTTATAATACCTACTAGGCAACCAAATAACTCTAAACCAAAAGTTCAATGTCTTTACCAGATTTGTGTATTTTGGAATTCTGAATATTTTTTTTTAAAATTATAAATAGACCTCTAACAAATAACAAAGTGCGTCGGTGGCCGAGTGGTTAAGAGATCTGGTTTTAACTACGCTTTTTATAATTAAATATATTTAAACTTATTTACATCCGACAAACCACGCTTAGAGGCTTTTCCATCTAAATAACCTCAACAGAACTAACTACTCGTTAGGTAGGTATAGCCTCACAAATACCATTGGTATTTCTCTGGGTACCCTGGGACCGATAACACGGGAGCTGTAAGACAACCCGTGAAAAAGAAGAAAGAATACAACTACATAATTATATGATTAGACTTAAGATGTTGCAATTAGCAGATGCCTACTTTATTTTCATCACAAGCAAATTATTTCCATACGTAAGTACGTACTCAACTAGATTTTAAGAATCTTAGTATGTTGTACTACTTTTCGATACACTTTGATGTACGGATTAAGAGAAGTCTGTTTTTCGTTGGCTCGTACATTGACCGTCTACCGGAAGGGAACTAGGTAACCGAGTAGCGTTTTTATTTTAAACTTTACACAGCTGGATTATATGAATTGTACTTAACAATGTATCTTTTTTTTTCAGGTAATAACATTGGTGTACTGAAATTATTTCTCGTTATTTGGTAAGATTTTTAATCCTGGTCCTGTAGATACCAACAGTATCTCAACTGCGTAATTATGGCTGGTGATTTAATTGAAGGATGTAAATTCTGAATTTATTTAAACAACCAACGATTTTAATTGATTTATTATTTATGCGCCATGGGTTTAAAAATAATTATGTATCTCGATTTTTAAGATATCGATCGTTTTTGTAAATAAATCTTTTAGTCGTTTCGGAGCCTCAAATATCCGCTTTTGAAATCACAGACAAACACAATACATATTTAGATACTTTTAAACACTTGTAAAATACTCACCACTATTTTATTTAAGAGTTCTATATTAGCCGATTATTTACAGAGAAATTGGGAATAGTTTATAATAGAAAAATTATGGATAGAAGAGCCTTAAAATGACCATATGATTTAAATTGTGGGAATAATTTTTATGGAATAAAATTGAAATTGTACTTCCAAATGGTTCCGTTTATTATGTTATACTCTAGAATTATGAAGTCAATCAAGAGCGCTTTTATCAAATACATTGCCCGCAGCACAAAAGCTTCACAGTTACATAATAAATTACAATTTTCCCTGTCGAATATTACAATTTTGAAATTCGTTTCTGCATTGCATTTGCCCTCTGGCTCCCTTATTCCCTCAAATTGGCATTCTCCCCTTGAAATTATCACATATGCTCTCTTAATGACGTCACGCCTCGATTTACACCTATTTACCCCTTACGGTTGAATGAATCTCATAAAAGTTCAAGAGGGTGCAGTGTTTGACAAGATTCTTAATTTATCTAATTAATTTACACTTGAATGAGATTATGTGGCTGTTTGAGGTCAAATTGTAACTAATATTGTGTATATATGTTTGTTTGTTTCAACGCAACGGATCGACGTGTTTTTTTTCATAGAGATAGTTGATATTGGCTACTGTTTTATCCCGGACTTTTTTCGACATAGTCTTTTTACATTTAAAAAATGTACACGGGTGAAGCCGCAGCGAATTGTAGTTAATGTAATATATATGAGACTAAAAATAATAACAATATACTAGCTTTTTCCAACGTTATTTTTTCAATTAATTACAGTTTTTTTCTTTCTTCACGGGTCCTTCCTTCCGAAACCGTGTTACGGTCCTAGTTTACCTTAGTTTAGCCGATGGCAATATAATAATTGCAGAAAATATGAAATATTTCTATTTGCACATGTCACCCAATCACATACATAACTTGTATCAAACGACAACTAATTCAATTACTTTTTAATTTCAACGGACAAAAAAATTTTAATCTAGCGAGTTACATATTTTTTCGGTATTATTTATGTGCAAATATGAATGAAAAAAAAAACCGTAACAACAATTCCGTGGGCGTAGGGTCACAGGCCTCGGGCTACCTGATTAATGACCGGAGGGATAAAAACCGCGGGGTTGGACCCCACAATTGTGGACCCACAGGACTTCAGGAAATTTCTCTTTTGTATTTATTGCTTATCCATTTTATTACGTGCAACCTTTTTCGTGTTTACTATACGCTTGACCAGAGATCTATGACGGTTTTTAGAAGTGACAGTTAAAAAATAAGTATTGTTAATTGTTACTTCATTCAATATTTATGAATAAAATTTTATTATATATATGTATAAAATAATTAATTTAAAGACCACGGGTTCGATCCCGGAACCCGGCCATGTACCAATGGGTTTTTAATTTTACCAAGGAATTTTTAAATGAAAATACAAATATTACTTTTTTAATTATTTTATGTATGTACGTTTTAGCTATAATTAAAAAATATTCTCAAAAAATTGTCATCATGCCTATTTCAAGTTTCATTCACACCCACAGTGTATTTTCATCGTCTATTCTTGTCAAGTAAGGCACCTAAAGCCGAGACGTCCACCATTTCTGAAAATAATAAACATTACAACTCGCTAAATGTGTCCTGGGTTAGCATACTTAAGAGTTTCTACTTGAAGACTAAAAACGACGGGTCCGCAACCTAGAATGTCAAATCCGTGTACCTTGTCCGACCCAGCAATTTACTTGGCATTCTAGTACTTACATTTTTTATATGTTCAATAAAAGTACACCTAGGTCGTCCTCTGCCAGCATTTCCTTTCACTTTAGTCATATAAACCTTTTTAGTCAATATTTCATCCTTCATTCTTTCAACGTGTCCAAACCAGCGTAAACTACTTTTCTTCATTTTAGTCACAACATCATATTTCACTCCGCATTCGAGTATGAAAGGTATGATGAATATAAAAGAAGCGAAAGAGGTATGTCAGGATCGTAACAAATGACATTCGATTATCTCTGCCTACCCCTCTTGGGATAAAAGGACCATGTCGCAAGCTATAAAGGCCGTGATGGATTTTTTTCTCATGCAGAATATAAAAATCGTGTATCTTTGATTAAAAACTATTTTAATTTGACACATTTCTAGGTCTGTGTCTTATCAAATTCTTATTAGGTTTATCTACGATTTGGTGGACTACTCCCGATGACAGAGGGCGCTTGCTTGTCCCTCCATACTACTCCATAATACACACACAAACACATTTCGTAACTACATGCATATATATTAGCTACTATTTGATTAGGATCTATCAAGGGTGGTGATACAAAGTGTGCAAAGGAAATCCCTTTATTTAGGGCTGTAACTACGTTTTGTAATTGTAATTTATTCGGGGTGTATGAGTTATGAAATATGTTTAATAGCATTTTGGATAGTAATAGGGAATTTAATTTAGAACATGTAGCCGCAATATTTCAATAAGCATTGTATATTAATTTTAATGACAACCTTTGGTAATGAAAATTAATAGCTTGAAGAATTCCTTATGATTTACAAAATTACATTTTGCTTTAACTATAAATCTATCGTTAATTTTAATTTATGTTACGTAAAATGTACATAGAGTTAAGTATAACTTCTTCTTCAAATTCACTTTTTGCCAGACTGTCTCAGAAGGAGGGTAATGTTTTTTGGACACCGTAGCAAACAACAAGGAACCATTACAAGATCGTTTAGTCCGTCCGTACCAGTCTTTCAAAAAATACTACTGTCTACAGTTTTAAACCGAATAAACTAGAATACTGCTCTTATAGTCCAATCCCCATACTTTGTATGGGGATATTACTATTCCCAATTTCTCTGTAAATATTCCACCTGTGTCACTGCATATAGTTAATTAGTTACTATCAGGTCTTGAGTTTTTTATAAATGTAACTTATTTGATAACGATTGTTCTAAATAAATTTTGTTGTCAACCCCAGGCAAATGGGGGTTTTTTAAGATTATTCAAGAGTGATAAAAGCTAGAAGAAAAAAAATAAAATTATAAAGCATACATATACATAAAAATTAATTAAGGGGTGACAATTGATATGTTTAACTTTAAAAAATCTCAGATAAATATGTATTTTCTTTTTAGACGGGCACCGATACTATGCGTGGCCCGATACGCTCTTGACAGGTTTTTAGTAAATATTTTGGGCTGGTATTATAATTGAAAAACAGAGTCCTAGAGAGAACTATAGAGGACCAAATCAACTTTTTGAATTATTTGAATACAAATACTTAGTAGGTACCATTAACGGAATAATATTCGTTTTTCACACTTATTTTTGACAAAATCAGTTGACAATCTTATTTCAGTTATATTAATAACGTATGAGGGTAGGTCACTAGGTCATATAGTCTATTTTAAACATTATATAACAGCTTTCCAAGTTTCAATGTAACAAAACTAAGCTCTGTGAATAAAAGTAACACAACAATGGGATCCACCGTCAAAAAAATGTTTGGCTAAGCCCTAATAGCTCCAGTATTATCTTGCGGAATGGCTAGACTAATAAAATTTGTGAGTTGTCCATTTAACATCGGTGTAACTTAAGGTACTAAATATAACTGTCACTTCCTATGTTGTTTTTGGTGGCCAGATTTGAGTTCTTCGAAACACGAGAAGCTGTCTTCTTTCGTACGGGTTGGGCGGATAATTTACACCAATTTTAAGCGTAACGGCTGAATATATTTTGTTGAAATTAGCACACAGTAGCGGGATGAGATTTTTTTATAAATTAGCGATTCCGCCCCCGGCTTCGCACAGGTACAGATTTTGTTGAAATTAGCACACAGTAGCGGGATGAGATTTTTTTTATATATTAGCGATTCCGCCCCCGGCTTCGCACAGGTACAGTATGCTTTTACAACAATTTGAATACCTACATAAATACGCTTATAACTACTGATCTATTAGAGATAGATATATGCTACAACAATTTGAATACCTACATAAATACGCTTATAACTACTGATCTATTAGAGATAGATATATGCTACAACAATTTGAATACCTACATAAATACGCTTATAACTACTGATCTATTAGAGATAGATATATGCTACAACAATTTGAATACCTACATAAATACGCTTATAACTACTGATCTATTAGAGATAGATATATGCTACAACAATTTGAATACCTACATAAATACGCTTATAACTACTGATCTATTAGAGATAGATATATGCTACCTGGACTTTTATGTAGATCATTTTATTCTACACAATTCTTTCATACATCATTTTGTTATATCTCTGACGGATTTGACAGCATACGCCATGAAAACTCGATGAGGCTAACTTCTTCCTCGAGTTGATTCACTTATTCTGTTATTGCTCAGCTCCTTAACATCATAGGTCCACGTTTAATACTCGTAAACTTTCCCGGTGAATTAAACTATCTAATATTGAAAACCGCAACAGTAGAGTTATAATTTCGAAAAAGAAAGTGTTTACAATTTGTACGCATTTATTTAGTGACGCGAATTTGAAATGGTCACTGATAAAGCGTCGACAAAGGGCACTATGAACATTGCTCCACATTATTTACCATAATAACCGTTATTTTATTTAACCTACTTTTTACATTGTTAGCGGCTTTGCACGTATTATTTTTTAGTTCATTCAATCGGTATCTCTATACATGCCGCAAGGTAAAGTTGATCGACGTTAGTGTACGCTGTACCTTAGACATTCTCACCAGAGTAGACGCGGGGTTTTTCATCAGCGAGGTCCCGGATGCACTAATTTTGGAGAGAGAAAATCAACTGTAGAAACATACAGGAAATTGTTTTTAGAATAATCGACCAATTATTAAAAATGGATTTTATTTGACTGTAATATGCACTACATAATTATTATAAAACAAAGTCCCCCCGCCGCTACTGTCTGTATGTCTGTGACCGTTTCACGGTTGCTGTTTTCACGATTAGATACGTTGATTCACAAGAAAGGTTTACGGATCTATCACGTTTAGGAGCTGAGCAGGAAAAAGTCAGCTCCTGCGTTTTTTCATGGCGTATGGTGTCTAATCCGTCGGTGATATAAGAAAATGATGTATAATTAATTGTGTACAATAAAATTATCTACAAGAAAGTCCGCTGTAGCATATATCAATATCTAATAGATAAGTAATAATAAGCTTATGTGTAGTTATTCAAATTATAGTACCCGTGCTAAGCTGGGGGCGGGGTCGCTAGTATTTTTTTTCTTACAGCTCCCGAAACCGTGTTACGGTTCCAGGGTACCCAGCGGAAGACCAAGTCTCCCTCGTTTACCGATGGTATTTGTTATATACCTAACGAGTCGCCAGTTCTGTTGAGGTACATTTAGATGGAAAAGCCTCTAAGTGTGGTTTGTCGGATTATGTACATAAGTTATTCCTATTACATATTACATAAAACGATTTAACAAATTAAATATAGTATATTATAAATAGAAACTAAGTATGTTTACTTTATGTTTACTATGTATTAGAACCTTTGTTTATTGAAATATTTCCCCTAAAAGCAAACAAATCACTTCTCAAAACCTCATCGGTCCCTATACAAATAAATCTCCAAAAGTGATATGCAAAAATAACACTTATAAATTCAGATCTACCTCAGCGATGCTAACGTAAACACTTGTCAAAGAGTTTTGCTTCAAAATAGAGATGGGATCCGATATTGCTTATCTTGCGATTCTTACTCGGATTTTGGGATCTACGAAAAGGTCACACTGAGATTTCATCGAGGGATTAACTATTGAAATTGATTTAAATATTGAATCATTAATATTTTAGGGTTCATAATTTAATTATGGAATCACTACATCCATACTAATTCATACCTAATATTATAAATGCGAAAGTAAATCTGTCTGTTACGCTTTCACGGCTAAGCCACTGATCCGATTTTGATGAAATTTGATACGGAGAAAGCTGAGCCCTCGGGAAGGGCATAGGCTACTTTTTTTTAAATCCACCCCCCGAGGAATAATAGGGAATGAAAAAAAGTATGGGGCCCACGGTCATAGCCGGGGCGGAAAGCAAGTGTTATAATAATTACCTACGTTTGTCTGCCTGTCTGTGCGCCGTAACTACTGAACTAATTGCATTACGGATTTCATGATTAGATGGCTTGATTCAAGAGGAAAGTGGTGAATGATGATGGATATCGGTGAGTGAGGTCGGAAAAAAACAATAAAAATGTAAAAAAAATGCCTATACCTCTGCGAATGGCCTAAACGCCGCAGAGTTCCTAAACGTATAATATTTTTATGAGCCTACTAATTAAACCAAGTTCATGTGAGCAATGAATCAAACTCCTTAGACACGTGTCTATTCACGGCATGCTCTAACACGTTCTTCTTCTTCTTCTTCTTTTTTATTATGGCTCCACCAATGTTCATCGGTGATTTGCCAATGTCAAGTATTATAGCCTTTATAGTGTTTATAGCCGATAAATCGGTATTTAAGATAATCCCGCCGACCGTGATATGTCTTATTAATCACTGATTAATCACAACCATCACAGCGCGAACAGGATTAAACTGGATACCACATCACGCCACGACGAAAACGCGTGCGTATGTCGCCATGACCGGATGTGGAATCCTCTAACACGTTATTGCTTTTGCCCCCATTTCGGATAAATAAAAGTAAGCAGTGGCAATCAATTGAAGGGGAGAAGGAGGCACTTTTCTTTGGGCTTTCTATTCTTCACGCACTCCATATTGTGGAGGAAGTGAACTGTTACGCAGGAAACCGGAGTACCGATTTTAAGTGCTGTTTTAAGATTTTCCGAAAATATTTAGGTATCAAAATAAATTACCTGTTGCCAGAAATAACTGCTGCTAAGTATAGTGTCATGATTTTTAGGCTGGGTAAAGGCACAAAACAGATAGAACTATCTTTAAACCAAAGGAATTGTGTTTTTTTTAAACAGTAGATGATAATCCAATTCCTTGATAGCTACGCAAAAGGCTAACTAAAAAGGCCGGGGTAAGGAATGAGTGAGAAATTAGTTTTTTGATGGTTGTTAGGTACTTAATTCTGCTAAACAAAACTACAAATGCGCTAAACGCAATTGACACAGATTGATTGATACCCTATTTAACACCAGTTACTATTCATCCTGAAAAGCGGGGCGGGGAAGGGCTTGAATGAATCAGTAAGCAAAGTCTAGCATAAATATTTTCACATAATATATTCGGAAAGTGTACGATATCACCACGTTTCGCACATCGCTATTATCAAAACACACTCGGGCGTGAAACGAGAGCAACTTTACCACGTCTGGACTCTTCAATAAATTTTGCAGACATAACCATCAAGGATCGGAGCGCGGGTGTTTTCTTTACATAACTCGCAGAAGGCGTTATGCAAATTAAATTCTACTACACGCAACCAAAAACCACAACTCAACGACAGATATTTCTTTCCTAATATTGTCTGATATTCTACTTATATAAACTCGCGCCTATATTCCAAAGAGGCAAGCAGAGAGAACTTCACAAGTCACATTTCATGTATGAACATCGATTTTGGCAACCATGTCATTCCTATTTAATTGAATTAATCTTTCCTTTATTTTCCGCAACCGCCTCGAAATGTAAATTACATCCCCACATCGATACCATGGACACGATCTAAGGTTCTTCAATTTAATCGTGTAAAAGCACCTTTAAGCCAACAGCCATTTGTGAACCGGTTCAGTAAGTTTGTTGTATAGTTCTATGCCTTGAACTACTAAAGTTTCAGAACTAAAATCTACCTGCGTATGACCTTAAAACCTTCCAAAGTAACGGGAAAAAGGCATCTTGCGAATTTGTATTCAAATAAATAAAGCTTATTCATTTACAAATGGAAAAGTTTATTCGCCGTGAAAGTGGTGGCAGAACATTATTTTTCATAAAAATATCTGTAAAAAATCCGGTCAGACATAACTAAACTGCTGACGTGATCTTAAGTTTAAAAGAAAACTTGAAATAAAGTGTCGGGTTGTATAATAATTTTGGAAGCTTCGCTGTCATTTTGAGGGTTCAAGAGGTTTTTACATAGAGTTTGTTCTAAAGTACATCCGTGCTTGTTTATGACGTGTTTGGATAACTTGTAACATATGCAGAGCAAAGTTTCAGGCTCTCATGTACCTTCTATATAATATGTAACCCTTTTGAAAATGGTAATGATGTTTTGGTGAAGCGAAAAATATTTTTTGAAAAGTAGAACTTACTCGTAGAAGGGTGGGATTGTATAATAGTCTGGTGCTGGATGCTCTAAAAATCTGCAGTTACCTAGTTTAAATTATAAAGAAGAAAAAAGGGATAATTTAGAGTTTTTGACAACAATTTTGAAAACATTAAAACACAATTTATCTAATTTAATTTTGTACAGAATCTTTATAATTTTTAGCCCATGTCAGTGGCAAGTCTATCGTTTAGAACAGCACTAGATAAAATCTCATTATAAATTCTTGAGTATAAAATACAGTATCAGATAATATTGTGAAGTACAGAAGCCGCTACCTTCAAGAACAGGTTTTTGCTAGGAAATATTCTTGGTACGAGATTGGATCTCAAAGTATGTTATAAAATTTATTGTCTCCCCTCACTTTAGTTTATGAAATATTTTCTATCGTTAGTATAGCAAGAGTTTTTCATAAGTTTTATGTTTATGTAACAGTTTTTCTCGTTTGCTCTCTGAGAAAGATGTCTTTTCAAAAGAATAACTTTGCTACTAAATATTCATCAATTTGTCATATCTTTTTTATTGATACGATTCAGCGGATTTTCGACTTGGAGGCTGTGGGTTTGATGTCCAGTTTGAAAATATAACGTTTATTAATATTTGTAATTAACAAATAACATATCATATCAATTTTATACGATATTTTAGGCATAAATAAATGGTATGTTCTTAGTTCTTTCTTAAAAAATTTTAGATATTAGAATGTTATTATAATTTAAGCCAAATCCATTGAGCCGTTAATTGAAGTACATCATGAAGAATCGGTGTTTGAGTTATTTAGACTAAATTTACAACAAAAAATATACTTAAGTTAGATTTAGTAAATAATAGTAGGTATATTATATTACTATTATAATAATCTTATTGTATTTATGAGAAAATTTGAATACTTATCATGACATTTTTTTTTGTGTCCGCTATGTACAATATCAAGAAACGGTCTAGGTAATTCTGTAATTCAAGTTTATAGACCTTTCTATTTCTCTGAATTAGATCACCAAAAATCCATTTTTATTGATTTTCTAGAGAAAACAATGTGAAGATAAAAAATTCATGTGTTTTAACTAGATCCTGTGTTTTCCAAAAGCTGTAAAAGAAAAACAAACGAACAAACATAAAATTTTATATAATAGGAACAATATTCACATAGACTGTTGACTTCCTAAGTCAGCAGTAAGTAGGTAAATCCATTACCATCTCAGCTAGAGTGCTCTGAGTACTCTATGAGTGGTAGTTACTGAGAAAATGCTATTTCTCTGAGTGATATTGTCCAGGCCGGACCAACTATTCTTGTGTTATTATAAAAAGCTTTTCCTGTTCGCGGGTTTAGATTTAATTTACCATTGTTGTGTTTTCTCTCCATTTTTAAAGCACGTGAAAACTTCTTTAGGTGCGTTGAGAGATTTTTGGTAGAGGGAAATCTTATGGATTCGCGACATGTTTTCGCAATAAGACTATGGATGACGAGTATGCTCGACCCGAGATTGTCTGGGCAGGAATTCGTGTACTGGCTTCCACGTATGGCCGGAAATTCTCGCTAAGATCCGAGTTTTTTTTAATTGATAACTTTAGACGTGCGATTATACGTTATATATACTTACATATAAATTAAAAACCAATGTTATTCATAGTTTTAAGTTTTCACCTGAAGAATTAAAGCACATGAGTTTGGAAACGCACTTTTCTCCCGAGTGATAGTACATATATGGTACATATTCTACATACAATGTGGTAGTACTACTTGGTACTACACGCGCGCCATTTTCACTTATTTTAAACTTGGCTGTTTACCTTTTACAAAAAACGGTCGCTGGTTGGTTGGTGCTGGGCGGGTTGAAAGTATTTTTATATGTATTTTCTTCCCGCATATTTGTATGACTGCAATTACGTACTTTCGTAAATAGGTAGGTACCTACTTTATTTTAAATCTTTTCTATTAATGAAAATTTAATATAAAAGTATGTTCATGAGTATATAAAAATTCATATCAGAATTTCATAAATGATAAACGTTTCGCTTAAGAAATAATTATTCAGTTAATTAATAAATTTTTCAATATAATAAATTGCAATTATGAAATCTCAATCACTTCCACAATCTTCACAATATAATTTAATATGTGTACTGTATGATCGTATTCGCTTCATAAAACACTCCAAACTTAAATTTTGAATGAAAGCAATTAAAACTTCGTATCTTACTTTTGTTGAAAATTCGCTTTGTTTCAGATCGTTGAAAGTTTTATTAATATGTGCGAACACGTTTAACAATGAACTTTGTTCGAAACCCTTTCTATTAAGTGTTTGAAGTTATCTCTATATTGAATCTATGGTACATATTACGTTGCAATTAAAACTGGCTTAATGTTATAATGAAACTTTTGTTCTTATGTAATAAAAAGAGTTACTAATAGTGGACGGTGTACAACGCCAAAATGGCTCGAAAACCGCAAATCGAGGTATAATACTTATACTTTAGGTTAAAACAATAATTTTAAGCAGCAGTTCTTAAAAATATTTTTGTATGGATTTTTTTTATCAGAAACCTAACCTATGAAAGGGCTTTTTTTACGTAGGCGATCTACTATAAGAGACATGCCTCAACAGAAAAGGCACCACCACCAACAATTAAATTTGAATTCCTATATAAATACGCTTATTAAATATAGATATATGCTACCGCGGCCTTTTTATAGACCATTTTATTCTACACAATTCTTTCCTAGACCATTTTGTTGTACCTATCTCTGACAGATTAGACAGCATTCGCCACAAAAGCTCTCTAGCGCTAACTTATTGGCCGACTTGTTTCACTACTGCTAATGCTCCTCAGCTCCTAAACATGATAGGTCCATGTTCAATACTCGTAAACCTTTCTCGTGAATCAACCTATATAATCGTATAAACCACAACAACCGCACAGACAGACAGACAATAATATGTATTGATGAAAACTGATATAAATTTAAATTTATCTAAACGAATACGAACTACAGTAGGGTACCATTAAAGGTACTGTTTGGATGGAAAGGATGAACATACAATGAAAAAAAAACTTTCCAAGCGGCTAGCAAAAATGTAGGATCTTGGGATTTCAGTAGCATTATCTGCGGACTGAGGGTTGAAAGGTAAAAGATCCACGTTTACCTGAAATGTAGAAAATAACTCTATAATTCTAAAGTGTACTTTAGATAGGTATCGGTTTTCAGGATACCATATCTTCTAGTTTTTGCCGGATCCTTACAATAAATTAACGAAGTAACGGCTACAAATCCCAGATCGAATAAAATATTTGTATGATAAAATTGCCTTTTAAAAAAAGTGTATCGACTTCAAAAATTATGCACTGAAAAGTGTGCTTTCCGAAAGCAAACGCTCAAGTCACTATAAAAAAATACCCAAATCGCTTTAAGTGTGCCTATAAAATTTGAATAGTTCTCGATTTCTTCAGGATCTCATCATCAGATCCTGAGCTGATGACCATGGGACCACCTGCAAACAAAAAAAAATCCAAATCGGTCCAGGTGTCTTCAAGTAATCGAAGAGCATACATAAAAAAAAGAAAAAGTTTCCTACGAATGGAAACCTCCTCCTTTTTTGAAGTCGGTTAAAAAATATAATCGATTATATTTTAACCATTAGAAATGCCAATATAATTAAACCAGATTTTCAAGCAGTTTACGGTTTAAACCTAAAAGTATTATCGTGGGACTATTGAACTAATAAAATTAGTTTAGATGGACCAAAGAGGATATTGTCAATCATATCCCATACTCGACTCGGTCGCTTATAAATGTTATAAGGTTTGGCTTTGGGTCGAACCTAGGATATCTTAACCTAATCTATCGACAACCTAATTTATATAAATAAAAATTAAATACTGTACGTTGGTAAGCGCATCACTTGTTATTTGATTTCGTAAAGATTTAAATAATTAATTAAACACATTAGAATGAAAAATACTATTTTATTAAATATGAGAAGTTCCGAAATAAAAAAACGAGTGAGCCTTACAGTAGTCGCATATGATGTGTAACATCTGACATCTCACCTTGGTACACGCTCACACTGTTGGCTGACAGTACCAACCTCTCGGAAAATGCGTTGGTACAATCTGACGGCCAACTCAACCACGCCATCATTGGTCAAATCAAATACCGCGGGCTTCTCCGGCTTCCTGTTACTTCCGTCTCTTTTCACGAAATAACTCCCACAGATTGCATGAAAGCGAGAGGAAAGAAAAAAAGTACCTTTCCAAACAATATCATAAATTTTGAAGTTACGTCCGGTGGATATTTTTGAAAGCATAACACACATTGAAAGCATAAACATACAAAATATATTCTTTTAGGGTGAGATAGACTGTCCGTTCTGCCCATTGTCATAGTTGATTGATGAGAGAGTGTCGTGTAAAGCTAATGGCGTTATGGTGAGGTGAGGCGTGTTATAATGGGACCAGTTGGTTTCGATGCACTCATCATTGGGGCATGGACAAATAGTAGGCGTTTAGCGATTCTTGTAGCGAATTTAAGAATTAAGAATGAAATATTTACTAAAGGTTTTTTAATTATGGTGCGTCGGTGGCCAAGAGGTTAAGACGTTTGACCACAGGTTCGATCCCGGATCCCGACCATGTATACCAATGGGTTTTTTAATTAAAAACTTAGATATGTACACATAATCCGACAAACCACACTTAGAGGCGTTTCCATCTAAATATACCTCACAAATACCGTTTGCTAAAAGAGAGAGACTTGGTCTTCCCTGGGACCATTACACTGTAAGGGAACCCGGGAAAGAAAGAAAAAAATGGCAGAAGCGACCAAAGCATACTTTTGTGGAACATATTATAAAAAAAAAAAGGTTGATTGTCTCTGCCTACCCCTCTTGGGATAAAAGGCGTGATAATAAATAGATAAGATACAGTTTATTGCTGAATACGAAAATGTTTGAACTTCGTGTCAGTTGTAATTTGTAAAGTAATTGAAATTAGTGTCACAAAAAGTGCGTTCTAATAAAATGAAAGATATATAATACAATTGCTATAGACATATTTACTGCTCAGCTCCTTTGGTATAGTAGCGTGATGTTATATAGCCTATACCTTACTGAAGAATTTATGCTATCAATTGCAAAATATTCATTTCAAATCTGACTGTAGTTCCAGAGATTAGCGCGTTCAAACAAGCAAAGTCTTCAGATTTATTATTAGTATAGATAACATTGAAACCCGAAAATGTTACAATTTAATTTAAAATTACAATTATTTAAAGTAAAAAGGTGCCCAATATTATAATACCATACTTCTGTACCGTTGCCACAGCCTTAATGATGCACTCAAAATATATTACCTTTTATTTGGATGGATGAATTACGCCTGACATTAATTAAGTAAATTATTATCGGTACCTCTTAATGGATTTAAAGTTCATCCAGTAGTTTCTATTTTATTATTTTTAATTACTAAATATTTACTTCTTTATACATACAATTTGTATATTGTATACCAGCGTATACATATTATATATGGTAATTTTTTTGAACTCTTTTATTGTGGTTCCACCAATGTTAATCGATGATTTGCCAATGTCAAGTATTATAGCCGTTATAGTATCAATTAATCGGTAGCTAAGATGACTCCGCTGACTGTGACATGTTCTATTAATTACAGACTAATAACAATTATCACAGCGCGGGCGGGATTAAACCGGATTCTCCGTCATGTCACGACGGAACACCATTTTGAACTCATTCTCGTTTAGTGACCTGAAGAAAAACATCTACTGACACACTCATTATATCAGATTAACGATTAAAATAATAAAAATGGTTAGCATACGATATCGTTTCGTGTTAATTCGATCAATTTGGGAACGTCAAAATTTTTTTACACTTTGACAGGTCTTTGACGTTTCCAACATGATCGAATCAAGAAGAAACGAAATCGATTCTACGACCAACGCACGCGTCCTGTCGTGACATGATGGAAAATCCGTTTTAATACCGTCCGCGCTGTGATCGTTGTG
The DNA here is from genome assembly GCA_963924495.1 of Nemapogon koenigi. Taxonomy (NCBI): domain Eukaryota; kingdom Metazoa; phylum Arthropoda; class Insecta; order Lepidoptera; family Tineidae; genus Nemapogon; species Nemapogon koenigi. The sequence goes on along the minus strand of OZ004649.1, from coordinate 5,544,157 downwards.
AATAATATCATCTTAGATACCGATTAATATATATAATAATATATAAAGGCTATACTACTCAATAATAGAATAAGTTTTTCCTAAGTTTTATCAAGTAAGTATGTCAATTTTATTAAAATATTAGACATTGGACTTTAAATTCCTAGCCATTAACTATGTTAACTAGGTTTTCACAGACACATTTAATGTCGTAAACATTTTCCAGATCAGCATTGCGCTATTTCCGTACATATTGGTACCGTTATATTTCTACTTCTTTTTACCCACGTGATGGATGACATCCGAGAAGCAAATGTGACTCGTAAATGACGTATGCGTTGTCACCAGCGAAGCGCCGCTCGCTTAATGACTCACTTAGGAATATTGCACTTTATTGCATGAATCCATCAAATATGTTTATGTCTGGCTGCCCCTAATTGATTTTGTTGCTTTTAATTGATGGAATGCCTCGATGGAATTATTCGATGGAACGATTCCAAAAGGATGTCGAATTATGAATGTATCCAATCATTTATTGTTATCGATCGCAAAATATATTTTTCTTCCGTTTCTTAGACATTTATTTTTCTTTCTTCACGGGTTGGAGCGGAAGATCAAGAGTGGCCAGTTCTGTTGAGGTATATTGAGATGGAAAAGCCTCTTGGTTTGTCGGATATGTACAAAGTTTTTAATTAAAAAACCCATGGTACATGGCCTCGATCCGTGATCTGCCTAGTTAATACCAGACGTCTTAACCACTGGGCCACCGACGCCCTATTCAATTTTCTTAGACATACGAACGATTTAATCTGTAAGCGATAGTGTGAAATTAATTTAGTTTATGTACTGAAAATGAAGCATCTGGATGTGTTTGTTTATTTAATGGTCCTCAATTAATAACCTGTTCGTACGGAAATTAATTGTCGACAATATAACGTAATTCAACGTTTCATTGTGGTCATGATAAATAAAACGAAATTAATTGTTCCTATATTGGAATTTAAAATTGCTACAATATTTTTTCTAATTACACATTTCTATTTACAAGCTTTTATTAAAAATCTAAAAATTAATAATATGTTTTTGAGCGACAAACAAACACGCTATTACACTTTATTACAATTTACAATTAAATCACCCGTGGTCCTGGATCCCGGCCATGTACCAATTTAATTAAATACTTATGTACATAATCCGACAAACCTCACTTAGAGTCTTTTCCATCTAAATATACTTACCTCAATAGAACTGGCCACTCGTTAGGTATAGCCACACAAATACCATCGGCTAAACGACGGAGACTTGGTCTTCCGCTGGGTATCCTGGAACCGTAACACGGTTTCGGGAGCTGTAAGACAACCCGTGAAGAAAAAAAACAATGAAATAATATGTTGCTTTATTTAGGCTATAGCATGCCTTTGTGATTTATAAATAGGTTAGTATTGCTATGTGACCAGTCTCACGAACATGACCAAGAAGACTGAGAATACTGAATCGAAGACTGAATCTCAGTTAGAAAGAGAAAGATATAAAGTTCCATAGAGATAAAGGAAGACAAAAAGGACCGGTTTCCGTGACGCTACTTTTTATCTTGCTTTATCTCTATTATGTATGGAACTTTATATCTTTCACTTTCTAACTGATATTTTATCTTCGCCGATTGTGTTTAGTAACAGTTTTTTTTACTATTTAGTTTTTTATACTGTTTATAAGCACCTTTCGCAATTGATAGTTTTAATCTGTGGTTTTAATATACTCTGTTTACATTGCTTTTAATGATAATCAGAACCAGCAATGGACATTTCCATGCTTTAGATTTTATAGCTCAAGAGTCGCTATTCGCTTCGCTCTCACGCCGGCTTCTATTTCTTGTTGACTGTGCTCTTATAGATAATTGCTTGACGGACTACTAACACTTAGCGATCGGAAATTCCTTGTGAATATTTCAGTATCGTGTTTTTTTGTAAATTGTACATTGAATTATTTTTACCTGGCATCTTTTCTTGGTACGTCGTAATTGTCTATCGATATGCGAAGTGTGTTAAGAGTCGATTAGTTGTCAGGAAATGCGCGCGCAAATAGATAATAACATAAACTTCATTTTGTTCGGTCGGTCGGTGCCGGCAACTATTGCGCGGATTGTCCTTGCGTAATGCCAGCGGTTTATTTGTAATTTTAGGGGTAACTTTGAATTTTTATTCAATTGAAAAATATGAATAAATCGCATTTCTTTTCCATATATCCTCTATTTTATTGTGTATTAATTACAAAAATAATGGTACAGTATTGTCGAACCAGCAAATGTTTATGCGAAGCGATGTGATGTAGTATCGATCCTTAATCATAGCAGAAAAACGCTTCTTCGTAGCCATTATACCATGTGGCGTATGCTGCACTTTTTTGGAATATTAATAAAGATACCTTCATATCCTGTGATTATTTACATGCCGTCACGATATGTCGTGAAAGGTTTTTGTGACAATGTGTTCCCTACTTTCACCTTGGATCATTTTATTAAAGTGCCGTTATACATGCATTAGCTCACATTGGTTTTGCCTTTGTCCCGGTCAAATTACTTGAGAATTTAAAACTGTACATAGATGGATATTTGAACTAGGTATTTTTTTGTATCACTACTTAAAATTAAAGTTTGTTTGTCTGTCTCTTTGTGATCTTTTCATGCAAAAACGGTTTTTGATGTGGTTTTTGCGGGTATATAGGTTAATTCACGAAGAAGGTGTCCGAGCATTAAACATGGACTTATCACTTTTAGGAGATGAGCATTTAATTAACAGTACATATAAGTGAATCAAGTCTGTGATCAAGTCCCAGCGAGTTTTCATGGCGTATGCTGTCTAATCCGTCAGATATTATAACAAAATGGTGTAGGAAAGAATTGTATAGAATAAAATGGTCTACAAAAAGTCTGCTGTAGTATTATATCTATCTTTAATAGATAAAATTATAAGCTTATTTATATAGGTCTTCAAATTGTTGTAAACCCAATGAGCGAAGCCGGGGGCGGGGTCGCTAGTTATTTAAATTTACTGCTTCTTTAAATTAAAATTCATGAATAATTATTATATGTAAGTATATATTATTTCTCAAAGGTTTTTTTGTCGGTACCTATCAAATATCTACCTCAATACTGTATCAAACTTAATGTTTAATACGCCATTTTGAAGATTATTTTTCCCTCTAATGACGAAAAATAAACAAACAAATCAAAATTAAATGTTTTTATTTTGTAAAAGACGCCATCTGTTGGAGATCAGTTGAACTAACTGTGCGAAGTTTTCGCACGGGTCAGTTAGTATTCTCTTATAGTCAGGATTGCAATTTCATTAATTTAGTGAGACGTAATACACATCCTAGAGGGGTAGACAATAGCCATGTTATGATTCCTTTCTTGATTTTGCTCCCTGAATGTGAAAACTGTTACCAGTGTGTTTGAATTGAACACGTCCCAAAATAAAAAATATCTCGATCAAATGATCTTGTTACATTGTCATGTCAAATAGACTAAATCGCAAAGTAAAAAGTGAAGCAAAATAGATTTGTAATTGATTTTCGATTTAGACCAGCTCTCTAGCAAATAACTGCTTACAATTTATAGTTTTTGTCATCAAAAGGGAGAATTTTCAATTTTCCGCTCTTAGATTATTTATTAAGCGAATGCAGCCCACAAAAGGATTAAACAGTCTTGTGTTGAATGCAATAAACACTAGAACTGGGGGCCGATTCTCGCTCTTTAGACATTTAGTCGAATTAGAGAAATCTCTACGTCAAAATATCACAAAAATATCTGCTTTTTATAAAAGTTAATTCTTGGGAACGATAGAGTTGGATGTCGTATGTCGAGGAATAAACTTGTTTTTACTCGTTTTGTCTCACTTTAGATATAATAACTACTACAAGATGTTGACAGCTACGTCATTTGAAATCCGCCATGTTTTTTAGACGTATCTCTATTCCTAGCGCACGACATGGTGTCGAGTGGTCATTTTGTAGTCGACATTGATGTCGCATGGACTTATTTTAACCTCTTTATAATATATTTTATTTGGTAAATATTTAGCGAGATATGAGTTCTTAAAACCCCGAGGTACATAATAACACATTTTTCACATTGTCAAAAACAGATTTCAGTAATTTTCAGGATATATGAAAAAGTACAACTAATTGCTTTTGTATGGTATTTACAAAAAAAGTATTAAAAAATGTTTTTCAGGAATTTTCAGGAATTATGAAACAATAAAATTGTTTTTATATGCGTTATTATTAATTGCTTAGTATAAATTTGCATGAAAGGAAAATGTGAAAGAAGAGTTTTTCAGGAATTTTCAGGACTATGAAAAAAATTATGAAAAATATGGGAATAATTAGTACCTACTCACTTGTCAAGATTTACATGAAAAATAAAAATAATGAAAAAAAATTTCAGAAATTTCAGTAAGTAATTATTTTATGAAAAATGTAGGTAGGTAAATTGTTAAGTTATTTAAGTTAAATACTAAATAACTAAAATTCCGTGAGTCTAGAGTTCGTGACGACAATATTTGATGGTACGGATCCCTCTGCGAACGTGTCGTACTCGCATTTAATCTCTATCGTTCGACAAAATGTCTACAAATGCGAGAATCGGCCCCCTGGAGCGTATTTGTATGCACTGCAAACACTGAACTATAATGGAAATTTTGTATTTTACTTAAAGAGACCATTAAATTTTCAATTACTTACAGGAGTTTATCCCTGTGTATGATCATGGCGTATTTTATTTTATAAATAATATTCAAATCGGTCTAGTAGTTTCGAGTTTTAAAGATGAAGAATTAATTTATTAAAGACAGAAAACGAATGGTAAATTCTTTAGAAGTATGCCATCTCAAATAAATGTACTAAAATGATTAAGAGTTTGAGTTCACATCCATTTATAGATGACATGTTTCGTCGTTTAATTAATGAGGATATTTCTAATTACGAGAAATGATGACTTCAAATGAACGACTAGGTAGGTAGGTATTTGTATCTACACATAGGGCTAACTAGAGTTCAAAGCAATGGATTTTGAACTGTAAAAAAAATGTATTGTATGTGTATTGAGTGTATTGACTAAAATAAAGAAAAGTAGTTTACGCTGTACAAGAATGAAAGATTGACAAAAAAGGTTTATATGACAGAAGTAAAGGAAATGCCGACAGAGGATGACCTAGGTATTGAACATACAAAAGACGAAGGCAATATTAAAAGTACACGCGATCGTCGAGCATGTATAAAAGGTATGATGAACATAAATGAAGCGAAAGAGATATGTCAGGATCGTAGCAAATGACATTCGATTGTCTCTGCCTACCCTTCTTGGGATAAAATGCGTGATGATAGATAGAAACAGTTTTTGGGTGATCAGCGATTCTCTCATAGTGTACGATGAGTAAAATCAATTTCGGTGGGACTGACAATTTATTTTAGCTCAGCTTACACAATTTTTATATTCAAATAAAAAGCATACTGAACACCGTTTCAGTACCTATTTTTGACAAGCACCGTATACACAGACATACATTCTAAAAACAGTTGCAGATGCTATAATGATGATGATGGTAGAATAACAATATACTGTTAAGTTTTTATGGAATCAGATTTTGAAAATTGTAATACATACATGATCACATTTACCTATGAATTTTGAGAGGTCCCTAAAACGGCACATATTTTACTCACAGTAGGGTAAAGGGGTACAAGTATGATCATAGAAATATCGCTTGTACCTTCAACCCTTTATTAAATTCCACACCATACAGTATCCTTACTTATTTTTCACGACAAAATTGAAAACACCTTACACACGCTGCCTTCAAAGGAATACGTTCGCACAATATAAAAGATTGGGTTTATAGGCCATCGAGATCGGGCCTGAGATGGGGCATCAGGTAGAAAGACTTGGTAGCTGGAAACGAGGCTGACTCATAAATTTCTTTACGACAAATAAAAATACGCCCTTCAAAATACGTAGGTATTGCATCTTGGAATAAATGATTCAATTTATTGGTGATTTTACTTTTGAACTTAAGCCTCTTAGACTTTGAGAAATCTCATTACTACCTCCGTATTCGCTGAAAGCTGTTTCTATTTATTGTCACCGGTTTATTGACTTTGGAGATTTGTTTACTTTTTTGTTTTAAATTGAGATTGCTTTCAATATATTAGCTTCCTACGGATATGTTGCTTGAAATCATTTAAATTATCTTTACCTCAACCTTTACCTACATACTTAAATATATTTTCTAATTCTTGAAGATAATCATGGCTTATTATTAGATTTTTTACTTTCGGTAGATAGCTATAAATCAAATTGTCACGACCTTAATAAGCACAACCAATAGGTCAGTAGCCAATACCAGCTTGGACCCAAACTACAATTGTTTAGATTATAGATTTTCGTTGATCCAAGACAAATTCTTGCATTTAGTGAAACAGAGATTGTATAAGTGTTTATTTCCATTAATATTATTAGGTTGTCAAGAAGTTGTGAGTGTGTTTCAAACCTCAGCTGCCACGCCATTTTTAATGCTTTATCGCAATGTAAGGCGGTGTCACTGAAACAGCCCTGAATTATAGATGGGGAGACAAAAAGTTTGATTTACGAATGACTTTCCTAAGATTTATGTTTTCGCCGTTGCTCGAATTGAATATATAATGGAGTCAGGAGCTTTTGACTTTATGATTTCTTAAAATATTTCGTTGTAGACCTCGTCTCTTATTTATATTTCGTTAATCGAAGTAATTTTCCTTTAAAATTAGTTTTAAATTTGATTAAGCCTTTCAGTGTATTAAAATCTAGTAACTTTTTAAATTTAATTATCTACATGAAAAATCAAGGAAGTTATAATATTATGTATATCAAAAAACTAGCTATGCACTGCGGTTGCACCCGCGTTAATAGTTACTGCTCCGCTCCTGGGTCGTAGCGTTATGTTACCTAAGCTATAATCTTCCTCAAGAATTGAGCTATCAAATGCAAAAATATTTTTTTTAATGCGACTGGTAGTTCCAGGTATAAGCGAGTTCAAGCAAACAAACCCTTCAACTTTATTATTAGGATAGATAGATATGCTTGTAGATAGATGTTATTGGTCTGAACTGTTTTCTATTGATAGAAAATTACTAAATATTTAAAAATTCGATATAATTTTGATTATAAAAGAACAAACATATAACCGTGTTGTATTTAATAAAAATAATATTGAAAAAATACTACAATGTTTGTAGAAGCAGTATTTTCCTTGACGACTTTTTAATTCCAAAAGGAGAATTTTCTTTGCAAAAGGATCTTAATATTAAAACGGATCATGCACTTTTATACTCGGAGGATTTCTTATTAAAGTTTATATCCTGTTTTCACATGATCAAATATTTACATAGTGGCTCTGAAGGCTCGAAGTAGAGGAGCTCTTGAGCTAACATGTCGGGACGTCGTCATAAAGTGTGCGATTTAGGACACATTGCTTTCCAGGCGTTATTATGGGCGAATTGACTTACTTTCATACCCCTAGTTTTCAACAATATAGGATGTTGTTTAGGAATTTTGAAAATAACTCGCTTCGTGTGCACATCATCCAAAAACTACTGAAGATATCGAGATTTTAAAGTTAGATAGTTCTGAGATCATATTAAGCCGTGTTAAATGACAATATGACCACAGGAAATCACTCATATAAAGTACCTATAATATTGACATTATGGTGGTCCACGCAGACGAAGAAGTGGGCATCAGTTTAATATGAAATCGCAGATCGTTGCCTGGTATGTGAGGATAAGGCAGGCTGCGTTGCCAGTATTGTCACTTTAGATTATTTCTTAGATCTTAGACCTCATTTGACCTCAATGCTCTTTCCTTGTAGATATATTGTCATGCACCAGGTCCCTACGGAGTACTACGGACCCAGTGTTTCTACCCATTATCAAGTGTTACAAATATCAGATGTTCTATGCCTATTAATCAAACACTAGTGTTTTCAGTTTAACATCACAATTACTCTCATGTGGGTTTGGCAGAACCCTGAGAGATTATATACAAGTGACCTGACCATACTCCTATTAATTTGCTACTTTTAAATATAGTAAATGTTAAAGTTGTTCGTATATAGTCGCCTTTTACGACAGTTACGACACACACAGTAACGTTAGATATATATAGTGAATCGTATTCTATGTAAGAATGTATTGGGTTAAATTTTAGTTAATATTCACACCTATGACTAACGGCTCAACGAAAACTAGGTAATTCCATTTGGTATCGATCCTTCACATATTTGCATAGTGAAGTTGATACGCTATCTTCGTGGGGTTATTGAAACCTTATCATTACGCCTGACATGCCCCCTTTGACGTAATATTAAGTCACTAACGGGTTACTTTACTACTGTAGTTATTACGTAAATACTTGTTTTGTTGCAATATTGTGTGTCTATTCTAACCTAACTTATATTGACCGTTGAACCCTTACGGATTATTACGGATATATATAGACAATTAGGATTCAAATTCGTCCATATTTTTTTACAATCTTTTGATAATTTTGAGGTTTTCCTTAATTTATCTACTTTTATGTTTGACTTGTGTTGCTACTTAAACGATTTTTTGTGATACTGGTAAAACATCTTCATGCTTTCCTGAACGTATATCATTTTGTTTTACACGTAAAGCTTACGATAATCTAATTATCATTTCTGTACAATATATGACTGTTCAGATTTTTAGTAATTTCCGGTTTACGGTTCATAACGCGAGACTGTGAAATGACGTGTCGGTTATATTAAATTATTTTTTACTATTTTTGACCTCTTAGTTAGATGAATCAAGATTGTTGAGTCATGCTGGACTAGATTGTTCAATATTTTTTAATTTATCCATTTGGTGTAGTGTTTGGGTGCTTGACACTTTTATAATAGAGAGTAAATTTTTTTGTGGTTCAAAAACATTTATTTTTCTAGGAAATGTCTTGCATCAGGACTTCTGACAAAATGAAGAAATTGTTTTACAATAAGTTTTATTATGTTGAAATTAAATATTGCAAATTGATAACAAAGCGCTGGAGGAATTACTCGTACATTCCTCGTTACATGCGGTTGTGCCTTATCTCATAAATGAATAATAAGCATTATATAATTACTTGTATTATTAACCCTCAGGTGCAAGAACTCTGTTCGTCATAAGATACCTACCTACTAACGCAACAATAATCAAATCTATCATAGAGTATATGTTTTATTGTTTTGATATATTGAGGTCCAAAATAAGTAAGAGAAGAGGGGTCAGAATGAAAATAATTCACTATCTCGTGGCCAAATAAAAAGCGAAGCGGTAACTTTGAGTAATATTTTAACGATGATAAAGCGAACTGTTTTCCTGGCATCTGCTCGGACCGTATTTCAGCAATTTTCAAGAATAAACCAAACTATTTTATGAGCTCGGTACAAATGTTAATTTATATCTCTTGTGCATTATTTATTACAAAATAAATTGAATTGTTTAATTTCAAACATTGCTCTAACGCTTTGTTTTTAGACTTTATTAAAACGATACGTTTGCTGATTTCTATATAATTTACTCGTTTTTATTTCAATTTCAAGTCACAAATAATATGTTCAAACATGATGATAATTCGATTTTATCTCATCTAAATATCATCATAACAAATATATTCAGTGTATGTAGTTTGCCATATATAATTTATAATAATTTTTATATATTTATGGGTCATCTAATCGGCCGTACATATATTCTATACTAAATCCATGATCATAAATGTTCTTTGATATCTAAACAGAAAACTCCACGAAGATAAGTACTTACCTAATGTCTTTTGTTGACATAATTAATTGCTTGTTATCTCCATTTTGAGCAACGAAGTTACTGCAAATATAACTCGGTCACGATCCTTGTTTATCGGATTTGTTCATTCAAATTCCATTCTCCCAATTTACAAGATTATGCTAAAACCTTGCTGATTTGTCAAAGAAAATATTGATTTTCTTTGGATTTAATGTTCAAAATTTTGTCAACAGAGTTGTTGTCATGTTGTGTTGTTAAACGTTAATTAAAATATGCTAACGACGAACAAGATCCTGCTTCTAGATTTTATTTTACTTATTATTGTTTTCTCATTCAGATACTTAGATCTGATGTGTTTTACTTGTTTTTAACTTCTTTCTTTTTCCTAAATAAACTTCCAGTTAAAGGAATAACCGTCATCTGCATTTTCTGCCTGCGTCTATGTACTTTACCGGACCATTGCGTTTAGAGTATGTCAGTAACAATATGGGATCCGTCCTTATAATACATTTCGAAATTCCGACAAACTGTAACTTATTAGATCTGGTCGCTTATTTAGCAGATTAAGGCAACCTGTCTTCCGCTGGGTACCCTAGGGCAGGTAACACGGTTCCCAGTAGGATCCGTAAGGAATCCGTGATAACAAGTTTCTGAAAAGCTTGTCAACGTTAATCAGAAATTCCTAATGTAACCTGTCAAAATCCATACAGTTCTACGTATTTGATAACTCTGTTGTCATATTTCCAAATTACAGATTAACTCTTGACCAACCTTTCAAAAACTGAGAGTGAATCAAACACATTTTTTATAATTTTATTTAGATTTATTAAAAATGTGTTTTTGTTTGTTGCAGGTAAAGATATCGACCGTGAGTCATCTCGTTGATGCAGCGAACTGGAATGCAGCCCGTCCATTAATAGGAAGTCGTTGAACAACTCTAGGCTATTTTCCTCCATGTTATTTTACACTTTTTGCATTATTAGCACACATAACTGCGTTCGAATGTACATGCAAACTACTCTATATTTATTATATAGACTGGTCTGGCTGTATTTATATTCGCTACATATCCAAACAAAGTCCTCCGCCGCGTCTGTCTATGACGCAAAAGCTACTGAACGGATTTCGGTGCGGAGGAAGGTATTAAACATGGATCTATCATGTTGAGGAGCTAAGCATTAACACTCTTAAATTAATAAACTCGAAGTAGCGACGTAGTAACTAAACTGTATTTCGTCTCGGTCTAACAAATCTGCAATTCATTATGATAGACGGAGACGAAACACAGTTTAGTTACTACGTCGCTACTTCGAGTTTATTAATAAGAGTGTAACGGTATAAGTGAATCAAGTCGGGAAAAAAAATAGCTTCTGTGTGTTTTCATAGTGTATACTGTCTAATCCGTCAAGAGGTATAACATAATTATGTAGATATATACGTATCTTATTATATAAAATCACACAATCCAAACTGTCAGTAGAAAATTACCTATTGGTAAAATATAAACTTCTGAATCCTCTTAGGGTAGGCAGATACTACCTATACTAAAAGGATCAAAGAATATTTTTAAATGTTGATAATTTGTTACGTAAGTTATGAATTGATTTCATTAGGTTAAAGAAACATGGCATCGAAAATACGAATTATTTATTTTCCTCTTTTACTTTTACTCAAACGAATGGGGATCAAAGGAAACCTCACAAGTATTATGTATGTAATGCTATCAATATTAAAAATTAAAATTACATTCCAAAAGTATTCAGGAAAAGGAACTAGTTTAATCGGACTTTGTTAGAGGTCTTTCCATCTGAAAATACTAGCAGAAATGGCCACTTATATATTATGTAGTTAGGTAGCCTAAAAAAATATGATCGGAGAATTTTGTCTTTGATGGTTTCAATGTATATTCATATGTTTAATTTGATAGCATCATCGGTTGACCCCACTATAGATTGAGGGCCTAATAAATCCTTATTAACCGACTTCAAAAAAGGAAGAGGTTTTCAATTTGTCGGTTTTTTTATGTATATAATGTTCCCCGATTACTTGAAAACGCTTGGACCGATATTGATTTTTTTTTGTTTGAAAGGGTATACTTTCCAGGTGGTCCCATGTTCATCAGGTCAGGATCTGATGATGGGATCCTGAAGAAATTGAGAATTCTTCTAATTTTATAGGCACACTTAAAGCGATTTGGGTATTTTTTTTATAGTGACTTTTGCTTTCGGAAAGCACAGTCTTTTCAGTGCATAATTTTTGAAGTCGGTACACTTTTTTTTAAAAGGCTATTATTTTATATAGATAATGATAGCTTGCTTGCTTCATAAAATCTTTTTAAGTTAAGTACTTGGTAAAAATAGAACTAAACGCTGCTTGTAAATGTAGTTTGTCGGATATGTCTGCGGTTGAACAAAGAGTTTTAAAACGGCCGTCATCTCCAGCCTCCAATGGGGTATTGTCTCCGCGTACCAGGTGCATAATAAAGATTTCGAAATGAATGGATCCGTTAAATATCTTACTTGATAAAGAAAATTTTATATTATCCGCCATTTTTATAAGGCAACATTTTACTATTACTTTGGCGATGCTTTCAATAGTTGTTGTGGAAAATCGTTTCCCCTAAAATATCTCTAAATCGTTTGCAGTTTGCACCAATGGTTCTCTTAACCGACTTCGAAAAAAGAAAGTCGGTTTTCAATTCGGACCGTATTTTTTTATGTATCTACACCGATTACTCAGCTAGTTGTGAATCGATGTTGATGATTTCTTTTTTATTTCCGGATTGGTCCCATTTATTGTCATGTATTTATTTCTGGTTTTCAGGAATTTAAAAAAGTTTTTTATGTCACTATTTTTCGTAATATCTCGATTCTCGATGAAATATATGTAGTACCTACCGATTTCGACGACTTATTTTTTTACGGGTATAATACGATGATCAGTACAAACATATAATATTGAGCTAAATTTTATCTTCTTAATTTGACATCAACCGTCTTTAAATTCTACGACGAAATGTTAATTATTTCTTACTTTTCAGTGCATAATTTTAATTAAATTTTTAAATTTATGTAAGTAGATAATTCGACACTTTCGAAAGCCTTTGATCTTAGCAAAACATCATCGGCTAAATTAAATCTTGTCCTCCTTACCCTGAGGCAGGTATTGAGCTTCCCTATGCCTATAAATAAAGAAATGACATGACATAATTCGATGTTTGATTCTAAAATTCAATTCTGTTTCAAGTAATATAAAAATAATCTTGCCAGATGCCACGTCAGTATTTCCTTTTTGAGCCCGCTGCGCTTTTTTAAACGAAACACTACGAGCCATCTGGCCAGTCATAATTTTAATCTTTATTTTGGGCAGGTCATCTGTTTCAATCTTTGACCTGGACTTTAGCAATATTATAATATTATCTGTTGGACATTGCTTTGCTTGAGTTTATTTGCAATTATTGAGGGACTAGGAATCGTCATCGCGGTCGAGCCAGTTTCTATCATCTGTTGTTTTTAATTAAAAATGCATTGCATCATCACTACATATCATAAAACAGTCTGTCTGTCTGTGCCCTTTTCACACAAAAACTGCTGTACGGATTTTGTTGCAGTTCATTATTAGACAGGTAGATTCACCGGGAAAGTTTATGAGTATTAAACATGGAGTTATCATGTTTAGGAGCTGAGCATTAACAATATAAGTGAATCAAGTCTGGGAAAAACTTAGCCCCAGCTAGTTTTCATGGCGTATGCTGTCTAATCCGTAAATCCGTCTACTCGTCTCTAAAATTGAATAATAAAGTACAGAATATAACATTATCACTAATTGAAAGTAGCCATTCATCTAACACCCTTGTTAGTTCATTCTTTCGTTCATGTCATCACCCATAAGCACCAATTTCAAAACACGCGTCATTAGCACGTAGGTACCTACTCCTAAAATAAATAAACGGTAAGTAATAATTACCGTACAGCACTCATCGCAGAACTATCATCAGGCCATCCCTTAAACTAAACAGAGTATGCCAGTGGTTCTCAAAATGTTTAAAATTACAGTGAAAAGGTGTATCTACTCTGATGATACGCAAACATCATAGATTAATATTTTATTTATACCTAAATATACCTCAACAAATTCAAATTCAATTCAAAATATATTTATTTTCATAGGTATAGGACACACTTAAAAACGTCAATGAGATACATTACATTTGTATACAATATTGATATACATTTGACAATAGTCAATAAAGTAAAATTTTATATATCCTCATACACTTTCAAATAGTCAATAAAGCTATACCTACATTGTATAATTATATAACAAGAACAAAACGAAAAAAATTGACTACGCCCATGGATTGTTGTCCTCCAGGTAGTCAGAGACCCTGTAATAAGCTTTTGCTATTAGTTTATTTTTAATAGTCAATTTAAATTGATGCAGAGGCAAATCTCGGATATCAACAGGGGTTCTATTATAGAAGTGCACACACTGACCCTTAATTGATTTCGTGATTCTCTGCAGCCTACTAGCATAGGTGGCAAGCTTACCCCTGCTTCTCGTGTTTATGTTATGCCTGTCACCATTCCTCTGAAACATTTCAATATTCTTTATTTAAAAAAATATGTTGTGACGGCAACGTCAATATATTGACTTTTCCGAATCTATCTCTGATTGCCCAGAATTGCCCACTCGTTAGGTATAGCCTCACAAATACCATCGACTAAATGAGGGGAGTCTAAACTCGTGAAATAAAAAAAATAATTATAGATTAGGTACGTATGTCAAGAAACATATTTATGCACCGTCTACTTTATCAGCTTAATAAGTGTCACGGACTAAGGAAATTAGTAATTTAGATCGTCAATAACAAAATCAGCAGCACAGTATCAAAAACTTTAAGGATAACTGGTTTACAATAATCTGTGTGCCTGTCATGTCATATGGCTTTGTTATTATTAATAATTGTATTGTTAAACGTCCATATTATTATTATTGTAAATATAATAGGTATGAAAATATTCATATGGTTGAAACCTTTAGTAAATTTATATAAAATATCTGTGGTTGAAACCATAATAACTTTAGTGGTAGACGTTGTGGTAGTTCTAACATGATCGACTCCTCACGCCTAGTACTAGCCCCTGTATATACCACTGTATTTTTCTGTCGTTTTATTGTCGCAACGGATTTTACGTTATATGATGATTATGTTAAAATACAAACATAATAATTATAATTAATGATTGGAAACACTAAGTTTGACGCCCTAGATCGCCTTTCCCGTTTAAAACATCACAATTAACTATTTTCCTAGAGCTCTGTCTCGCGACACAAAACGATACCAACGAAATCTAAGGTAACTTATTACTGCGCACCTGGTCAGTATAACTGGTCAAAGGGGAAAAAATTGGCGAAAGGGGGAGCCCGTCTATGACCCCTCCATAGGTTTAGGACTCTATGATTGTACCTATCTACTTATGTTATAACAAGAATAGGAGAAATTTCGGCGATTTTTGGTACAGGTGAAGCGACTGACTGCAATAGAACAACGGCATAGTTCGATACAGATAAAAGTTTTTAGACTTCTGCCTCGAAACTCGTGTGAGTACTGGCACAGTGGCACAGCTCTGTCATCTGTCACTACAGCTAGAAAGTCACTGTATTCCTGGCGCGGTACAGGTATGCGCGTGATGATAAATGCCACCCAATTTTTTTCTGTGACAAATTCTAATAAATAAAAATTTCACGTCCAAGAGCTATGTATCTTAGATATCTATAGCATTATCTTAACAATTATAGTGTGATTGACGCGGCTTTACGTTCACTAAATTTTGGTTCGAGGACCAAACCCAGGGACGTCTGGTTTCAAAGAACAATGATCTAAATTGGACTATCCAAGCTCCTTCCAAGCACTATTTTGACCAATAAAACACGGCTAACCTTCAGCACCAGTTCGACCTAATAAAACAATGATTGACTCTGTACGAAGAGACACCAACGTGACTAGAATTTTACGCCAAATTTTATACGCGGACATAAAAACAGGGCCTGCACGTGAAAGATTCATGATACTGCTCGATGCCCGTTCGTATTACCATCACTCAACGCTCTTGAGGACACAGACGAGCAATTTTTCAAATAAATATATTTTGAAAGGAGCGGCTTCTTAAACTGTTATTCTTGTTCGCCATATTATGTATGTATATATATGTGATATAAAGCGTATTGACCGCATCCGGAACGATGTCATTAGATAAGAATGCGGAGTAAAAGATGATGTTGTGACAAAAATGATGTACTTTTATTGAACATATTATACAAAATATGTTGATCGATGGAAATATTAAAAGTACACACAATCGCCGAGCATGTATGAAAGGTATGATGAATATAAAAGAAGCAAAAGAGATATGTCAGGATCGTAACAATTGGCATTCGATTGTCTCTTCCTACCCCTCTTGGGATGAAAAGCGTGATGATAGATAGATTGTTCGCCAATAGTCTGTTTATACATGGAAAGTGCTGAAGATAGAAGTATGAAATTGTCTAGTGTTTTAGTTCTTAGTCAGCATTTTTGCTAGTCGACACGCTGCCTCGAGAGATATGTTATAGGACTTGAAGTTCGTGAAAGGAATTGCAATCATTTGAAATTGAAAGCGATATCTACGAGATAAAACAACCTCTGAAAAACACTTTTTCAGTGGCTCTTTAAGCACAGTAAGGTCAGACTAAGGATGTGACACTAGAGACCATTATATACATATTATATACATCAATTGACTTGGTAATTCTTTAGGTCATAGATGTAGTATCTGTTTAATCTGTCCCAATATTTGCCCAGATTAGACTCCGATATGTCTGAATGGATTTTGATGAAACTTTTATGAATTATAGTGTGTATGTAAGACTATAACCCCCAAATTTATAAACACATTTTAGCAACGTTTTTGTTAAAATGTGTTTTGTTTTTTTCTATTATTTGTAATGACAGATTTGTTAGAGAGTGACAAAACATATTTTAACTAAAACGCTTCTAAAATGTGTTTATGAATATGGCCATTAGAATTACCTTTTTGTTTCATCACTATATAACTGTTTAATGCAATCTTATCAGCTAACAATTTGCTAAATCGTGCGAAGGCAATTCGGTCGCTTAAAGTAACCGGTCGCAAATTGTGAACACTTGAAGTTGAACTTTAGTCGCTCGCAAATAAATTACATTTCTAGTATGAAAATAGTGTCAATATCATAATAGAGTACATTGTGATACAAGGGTGCTATGTTGGTCATTACGTACGAGGCGGTATTTTCAGCGCGAGCCACTAGGCGAGCGCTATAAGAAAGCTGAGTATGTAATGACCAATGCACACGCGTTTCATACGACGTTTTTCAACACACTTGCGAGGAAAAAAATAAACTTCATGAAGTCAAATTTACGACATTTTTAATAATTAACCACAACACGGCGAAAATGTTAACAAATATTTATGGAAATGTTTTATTTTTTCCCGCGTGACAGATAAGGCACGGATAACTTCGCCAAACAGCCAACAAAGTCGTTTAAAAAATAAAAACTGTATTATGCGGTTAAATTAAGAATGCTTTGTGGACACACATACAATTTGCAATCTTGTACGAATTTAACTTCATTGGGTTATATTATAACTCTTGTGCTGTAATATAAAGAAAAAGCACGCGTGTTTAATATATGGGATTGTGAGTCTAAAATTGAGGTAATAAAACTCACGTTACGAGCAAGTGTTAAAAAAAAATTATACAATTTTCTCTCTTTCTCCTTCTCTCTACGTTATATATGTATTTCTTCTCTCTCATGTAACTAAATGTGCATAAACGTGAGACGTCCTTGAAATTTTACTCAATAAATATCAATAAATTATCGAATCGCGAATTTTATTCGGTAGGAGCACTAGCATCGGTTGCAAAAGCTGAAACCAATTAATGTTAAATTCGTCGCAGTTGCTATGTGATTTACAAACCACGGGTGAAGCCGGGTAGAAAGCTTTTTGTTTAAATGAAATGATATTTATCTAATTACTATCAAACGCTAACAGAGATACACGTAATATGTACACAAATAGAAGTGGTCCGTCATACATGGGCATGTATCTGATATGTTGATTTTATGCTTCGTTATTTAGGTCGTGCGTTCGATTTGATATAATGTTGCGATCGACGGAACCATGAAACGCTGCTTTTATAGGACACGTCGGCAGATAAGCGCATTACACATTATCTTGATTTTCCTATCAAAAAGCCAAAATATGGCTTGTTATTTTATATGATTTGTTGAGCTTTAAAAATCTGCCAACATCAACTGAATCGTACTAAAAAATTTAAAAAAAAATGCACCTTAATTATTTGACACCTGTAATCTATGTATTCTACTTTATCAAACTGTTTCTTGATCCTATTTCTATACTAATATTATAAAAAGGTAAAGTTTGCAAGTTTGGATGTAGAAGGGCTAATCTCTGAAGCTACTTATCCGATTCTGAAAATGATTTCACTAATAGAAAGCTACATTATACCTGAGTGCTATTTATTTCCGGAAAGTGACATTCTAGGCACTTTATCCCGGGATAATTCTTGTTGGAGCGAAGACGAGTTACTAGTACTTCATCTTTATGAAATGGAGAGTATCTCTACCAAATATCATTCAAATCCGTCTAGCAGTAATGCAGTTGGATAATGGTGTGGCCAGAGACTAGTACCAGTGCCCACGCCAGTTGTCTATTTTGAACAGAACAGGTGGCAAATTTGTGTCACTTCTTCAACAGACGTAAATATCTGTTATTTTTAGAAGAATTGCTTTTCGTGTCCTCCGAAGCATTTTTTTTTTCTTCACGGGTTTCCTTACAGCTCCCGAAACCATGTCACGGTTCCAGAGTACCCAGTGGAAGACCAAGTCTCCCTCGTTTAGCCGATGGTATTTGTGAGGCATACCTAACGAGTGGCTAGTTCTGTTAAGGTATATTTAATTAAAAAAACCCATTGGTACATGGCCGGGATCTAAGCATGTCTCGTTAAAAATGCCAGACGTCTTAACCATTCGGACACCGACGCATTTTTTATTTCACATTTGAAACTTAGCTAATATGGCTTACTATCGCTCACGGCTTTCTTTACAAATAGGTAGAACACAAATTCGAGATCCACCTAATCCAGTATAATGTTAATAAAGTGACACGGGATCTTATGAGTTTGGTTCTCCGCCGCTGCTAATCTCGGTGGACTTTAAAAACCATTAGTATCTACCTATTCGCAATATTCCCTTTAAGAGGATCGTGTAGCTCAGCGTACGCAGCGAAATAGGTATTTAGAAAATCATATTCTGTCTCAAGCGCGCTCTTCCTACTGGCATCAGTGCGACAGAGAACACTGCAGCTCGTGAGTGTTCGTAGGTATGTTCTTCGTTGAAAATTGCGTTTTGGGGGAAAACGATTTACACCTACTAAACTATAACGAAACCTTATAATTTTGGTGTCAAACGTTTTAGCAGATTATAATCTACGTACGTACGTTTTGCTTTTTTTGAAATTTTGCTTTGTTTCTCAAATACAGACGGTTTATTACGAGCAAGTTATGAACAAAAAAAACCGAGATTTGAGGGGCTTATAACTTTTGACCTATCACGAATTTTGAAAAAAGGAAAAAATACGTACGTAGTTTTTCATTATGTCAGTAACATATTACAAAATCGTTAAAATTAAATGATATTTAGGGGTAGTAAAACGTTTTCTCCGTTTGTATGGACATGGACGCGGTACACTACACTCTTAAACAACCATTTCTTACGAAGTAAGGCATTTTAACTGGTTTTATTGTAAGATCGAGCCAAAAATCCTAAGAATATATTTAATGAGGCTGTTGGGAATTTATAAGATTCTTCTTCCTAGCCGTTTAGTGGAACTGTATCTGTTCCATCACTTACTTTTTGAAGCGAGACTTGGTTATGAAATAAGAAGCATGAAAGTAATATAAATGCAGCGCAAATTCGGCATTTACGTAGAATGTGTGATATAAAGCGTATTGACCACATCCAGAACTATGTCATTAGAGAAAAATGCAGAGTGAAAGATGATGACTAAAATGAAGAAAAGTAGTTTACGTTGGTTTGGACACGTTGAAAGAATGAAGAATGAAAGATTGACTAAAAAGGTTTATATGGCTGAAATGAAAGTAAATGTTGGCAGAGGATAACCTAGGTGTACTTTTATTGAACGATGGCAATATTAAAAGTACACACATTCGCCGGACATGTATGCAAGGTATGATGAATATAAAAGAAGCTAAAGAGGTATGTCAGGACCGTAGCAAATGGCATTCGATTGTCTCTGCCTACCCCTCTTGGGATAAAAGGCGTAATAATAGATAGATTTTTTATTAGGTAGGTACACTTAAAGCTTCCTTAAAAAATGCAGACGATAACATTAATATCTGCATTCAAATCCATTCAGTGGTTCTTGAGATCAGATACCGACAGACACAATATTAAGCTTCCTATGGTATGTGGAGAGCATATTGTAACTTAATTGCGTCTTATCAATGGGCAATGAGGTGCGTATTTATTAAGCTTTACCGGTCGAGTTTCGTAGAGAATTTAATTAAAACTGCGAATAGAAATTCTCGCGTTTTGGCGAGACATCGTACTTCTCTCGCTCTGTTATTCATTATCATTAACCATTCCCCGATTAATCTTCGTTAAAAACACAACTCACTTTTAGTACGCACTGGTATTAATTTCCGTTTAAAGATCCTGCTGATCGCTAGATCCATCTTATGGGAGGTCGTCGCAATTCGTGTAATTAATAAGAAAAAGTTCCTAAAATTAAGTAAAATCTATTTTGTGGTAAACATATTTTTCTCCGTTCTCATTAACGCAGAGTATCCTAGGTATCCTAAGGCATGTTCTAACTGTATTATCATTTTTCAGGCTTCAGAGGTGTCTTAAGAGGTCTCTTGTCTCATCCAATATCCGGGCGAAAGAAATAAATAGAGAAACAAAATTTCCAAACAAAATCGGTACAATGAAATACACAAAACGGACTGAAACAATTCAAGTATTGTACAAAACATATTAGAAATAGCAAGTTCTAGTTAATGGATTCATAAAGTATGTGAAATTATTTTTACTCGATATCTAAAGAAAATATACATTAGTAAATATTTAAGAGAACTCGAGTCGCAAAGTCGGTTGAAAATATGCGTGAAATTGATGACTTTCAGGGCTTCATGAAACCTAGGTGTAACTGATATTGACATATTTTTTGCATATTTAATATAGATAATTTCATATACTTTAAGGATCCATTAACTAGAACTTGCTATTTTTAATAAGTTTTGTACAATACTTGAATTTCTATGGGACAAAAGTTATGTGAATTCGTTTAAAGAACGTAAAAAATTATTATACAGTTTTAAAAAGAAAATGCTTGTCTAATTTTGACAAAATTGATGATGTAGTCATTAGTTAGAAAGTTTTTTTTTGTTGTACATTCAATGCGTGCTTAAGGTGGTTTGAAATTTTGAATGATTTATAGCGGTTGTTACTGTTTGTACGGGATGAGCTGTTAAATTAACTCTTCATCATTGTCATATTTAAAATAACCAGATATACTAAGTGGTAATACAAATTAACTTTGTTAAAATTTATTATTGCGTAAAATTAAAACGATTCAACGAACCTTTGAGCATTTTCAATTTGTTTACTTTCGTTTCTGAAAAGGTTTCTTTGTAATTTGACTATGTACAAGATACTTTTACTTCAAATAATATTTTTAAAATATTTCTCGCCCTGGAAAATTCTCTATTATAAATCCCACTCAATCACGGATCTGAATGGCACAGAGATAGATTATAGTCTGGAATAGCACATAGGCTACTTTCTATCCCGGAAAAATGTATGGTTCCCATGGGATAGATTTGTTTTATTATGGGATTGACATGATTTCTTGCATAGTGGTAGTTTAGGGTCAGAGAATGACATATATTACTACTTTTTATACCGCGAAAGCGGGCTGGGGAGGGGCAAATTACAGCGTGGCTTAATGGATTATTTCATTTTGGATCTATTTCTACGCGGGTGAAACCGCGGACAGAAGCTTGTGAATAATATTTTTCATCAATTAATTATATCTATAATAATGTATAACTCGTCTCGTATATAAATGACTAAAGACCCGTGGAAAACGTTATCAAAAAGAAAAATTGCTCAGTGTTCCAGTTTTTTAACTCATGCAGCACATAATAATTTACTGTGCGGTAAATCTTCTTTATATGCGGCTCTTGCTTTAAAATAACGTCACTTCCATACATTTCGAATTTTCATTGTGAAAACGGTCTTAGAAAATTTCTAATTCAATAAAAATATTCTCATATTTTAAATATAGCAAACTAACTTTTTTACACTCGCGTGGAAATGGTACAAAGAAATAATTATTTTCGTGGGTGGGTGTGAATAATACAAGCCCCTCCTCCCTCCCGTTGTTTTTAATTCCGAATATAATCTATTTAAATTCCAAAATTCATCGAAAGCTGTTCAGCCGTTTTGGAGCCATTGAATAGGATGAGAACAAATACTCATGGATAAAATTTTAATTGACTGTGACAGGGTTAACAAGATTCAAATTAAACGTCGTAAATCTTCAAAAAATACACTTTTGCTAGCAAAAAAACATACGTGTGACCCCTCTTGTCGGCTCGAGCGACCATGCGTGGCGAACCGTGGCGGCGGAGCGAAGCGAGCGTGAGAAAATTAAATGAACTATATTTTGTTTCTACATCATCCATGAAACTATTTCCGATAACTGAAATATTGACTACACTTCAGCTTTTCTAATAAATATTCTGATACGTGTGATATAACCTTGTATTGTGGATCTGAAGTAGTGTCAAGAATAATGTTAGTTTACCTCATTTAAATTTTTGTTACCAATTTTTTATTTTGATGATGCCATTCATTCAAACAAAGTACCTAAATGATTTCGCCATTGTCATGTGAAATATTTTAAGTATTTTATTAATGAACTAATAGTGTACAAACTATGGTGTACTTACGCATTAAGTATTAAATATAAATTTGTGTGCGTCTGTACAATATTACTTCGTTTTTAAGTTTGTTACAATTAAAAAAACTGATGACTTAAGGCAAGAAAGAGAAATGAATTGCCTTCAGTTTTATCTTGCTTGTAAAATCATTGGTGCTCATACGTTAATATTTTTTGGGAATTGCAGATCCTTGTGTGGACTTTCTACAGTGAATTGGATTGATTATAATTGTAGGCTTTTGAAACGTTGACTTGGCTATTACCGTGTAAAACTTTCTTTACAACTGCACTATAGTAATGTCATGATGTCTCATACTTATGTTATAAAAACGTGGCAAATGCTTTAGACTACAACATCGTAGAGTTCCGTAGTAGGTATAGATAACACAAATATGTTAGTGTTTATTATTATCTTTGGTAGGTTCTAAAAAATATGTATATATATATTGTGAGCAAATAAAATTATGAAGGTCTTAAAATCCTGATTTAACGGGTCAATTATCGAAATATTGCGATTTTTCCACGACAGATCCTTGATAATTTCACATTAATAATTCTGCTGCTATTTGTGTAGTATTTAGGGTTCCGTACCCAAATGATGACAACGGAAACCCTTCCACTAAGGTTCCGCTGTCCATCCGTTCGACAGTCTGTCTTTTGAACCGTAATGGGGTAGACGCTTGAAATTTTCACAGAGTGTGTATTACTATGACCGCTATAATAACAAATAATAAAAATAAAATAAAGTAAAAAATTAAAGGGGGTCCCCATACAAGAAACGTGTTTTATTCGGTGTTTTTTACTCGTACTTAATAATGGCAATACATACAAACGTCTAACTAGTATAACTATAATACATAGGTACTCTTAAGTAAAACAACATAATAATAAAAGCCAGCCAAGCCCTAATTTGTTCTTGCGCCATACAAGGGCGTCAAACTTGGTCTGACTTTACTGTTAAGGGTCCTATACTGGGAATTTTTCTGGGATAAACTATTCCCAATTTCTCTGTAAATAATCGACTTGTGTCACTATAATTTAGCATATAGTTACTTATTGAATATATCTAAGTGAAATAGCTCTTATTTTTTGAATGGGTTTTATTGAATAGGAAATATGGGTGGTTTAACTTTGCCCCTGCTGTCTCTTTCATAATCTATCACAAAACTCTAAATTTTTTTAAGCGCTCTTATACCATTATTCTTCAATTATATATTTCGCTTTTTTTGTAGCTTATTGAAAATTCAAAAAAACATTTTTTTTTATTATTTTTGCAAAATTAAAAAATCATAAAAATTTTTTTTTGAATTTTCAGAATTGAAGAATAATGGTATAAGAGCGCTTAAAAAATTTTAGAGTTTTGTGATAGATTATGAAAGAGACAGCAGGGGCAGAATAATCCTTTATTCTACCACCCATATTTCCTATTAAATAAAACCAATTAAAAAAATAACGACTATTTCACTTAGATATATTGAATAAGTAACTATATGCTAAATTACAGTGACACAGGTGGAGTATTTACAGAGAAATTGGGAATAGTAATCCGCATTATTAGTAATAATAAGTCCGATTCGCACTTGGCCGGTTATGTACAATAATTATTGCTTAGGTATCAGAAAATATGTTGTACGGATGCAGTGATGATAAACAGACGAACTCCGTGGTTCTTGTTTGACTACTCAACCCTAAAATCGTTTCTCGTTGTAATGAAGTATGTCGTACTCCAGTTTGAATGGTGGTGAGAAAATATATGTGCACTCTCAGTGTTTTTGCACCATTGTTTCAACGTGATAATTAATTACATATTAAATTTACTAATACAAACATACTGTGTGAATATGTGCTTATTAGCTCCCGTGACTTTGACCGTGTGGATTTAGAAAACTTTGTTTTTTTTTTCGGAATTAAGCCGTTGTGTTCTAATCTAAAGTATAAATATAAATATTTTTTTATGTGAAAACTTCTTTAGACGCGTTGAGCGATTTTTGGTAGGGGGAAATGGCACAAGACCATTGCTTCCAGGTATGCCTTGGTCGGCATTTTGTCTGCGCATTTCTGACCGGCAGTCCCCATAACTGCCTTTGCCTTTTTTATTCAAAATCTCATCATTTAATACTAAAAAATACATTGGTACAAGGTTTTTTTTGTATTGAAAACATAATCCGACAAACCACTCTTAGAGGCTTTTCCATCTCATATCACAACAGAACTGGCCACTAGCCTAGCCTCACCTTGGTTTTCCGCTGGGTACCCTGGAACCGAAATACGGTTTCGGGAGATGTAACGCAACCCGTGAAAAAAAAATTACCATATAGGTACAGCCAGACAGACGGACAGACCGCAGCCAAATATAGGCTACTAAACACTAAAAATGGATTGTTTGATTATATTTTTTTCAGAAACACAGTTCTTGCCTAATGTTGTAAAGTAAAGATAGGTATTTGAAACCGTGGGCGACAGCTAGTACAAAACGTAAATAAATATCTTCGTAATATTTCTTTTGCACTTAAGCGATGGCATTTTATCATCACCGATATCAAACACTTATCTTGTTGACAGTTGCTGATAAATTCGTGTGAAAGGATCCTGTGTTATTTTATTTACTCGATGACAGATCAGTTAATTACAGACGCATATTTCATTTGGTCCCAAAGGATTACCTACTCTATGAGGCAAATAATATTATATTTTATGGAAAAGTACATAAAGGCTACATGCATCCTTAAGGTACCTATTTATTTTTGCGTCTTCAGCTTATCCCTGTGATACTCAGGCGAATAAATTAGGTAACAGAACGTACTTGGATCCTTCAACCGAAATGTGACACTACATCTCAGGGCAGCTTGGTTAGGTTAGGTTAGGCTGGTAGTGAATACGACAATTGCAACTCTTGTAGCAATAGTTGCCGCCTACCTAACGTTTGTCCCATACTCATTACATGCTCCAGCTATGTGTAAATTACGCGATAACTATATTTCTTTGGTTAGAAATTAAAATGGATTTCTAAAGATTAAACATGATATAAACGAAATAAAAATTTCAAAATCAGTTACACATTAGTTTTATAAAGCCCTGAAAGTCCTCAATTTTTTACATATTTTTAACCGACTTTGCGACTCTAATATTTTTAAATTTTAATAGATATACTTATTAATCTACAAATTTTATTTCGTTTATTTCATAGATAATTTCATGTATTTGAAGAAAACATTAACTATAACTTGCTTTTTCTAATAGTTTTTGCATAATACTCATACAGCCGAAGTCCGTTTCGTGTATTATCGCAAGACAGATTTTGTTAAGAAATCGTACTTTCTCATGTTTCTGGTACGCGAATCTCGGTCTATCATATATTAGCCTTGGTTATCTTATCGATTTTAATAGCATTCCATCTTGCTTACATCTTTCTAAAGAGACATGGACAAAATAAGTCGCGCTTAAAACTGAGTTCGTTGCGCTGTGATGCGTCGCCTTAACACCAGGCCGCGGTAGAGTAATTTACTGTGTCAGTGTCAGTTTGTCCCAATGTTTGTCTAGAGTAGGCTCCGTAACAGCTCAATGGATTTTGAATAGAATATTTAAAAAAATCCTGAAAACTTGAATATTTAAATGGGCTTCACAATACCCCTTCTTCGTATAGATAAATATAGTACCAAGGAATCCCCCACAACTTTAACAAAGGGCGTCTCAGAAAAACCTGCTTCCGGTTTCAGTGGCACGCGATTTACCATCCTCAAAAGCCTCATTGTCGAACCTGGTTCCATTGCTAATGTCACTAAAACACGGTTTCAAATATTAAGACTAGTTAAAAATAGTTTGCTCCTAATTACAGAGCGGGAAAATATTTTGAAACTGAAATAGAATATAGGGTACTGTGCAAGATCAACTAATTGTTTTTTTTATTTAATTAATTATCTGTAGGATTTTAAGTACTAGTTTTTAATTAGTACCAACTATTTTCATAACCGGTAAAAAATGGGTACTTTCAAATATAAAGAAATAAAACCGAGATTTTATCAAGCATTGGATGTGTGTCACATTTTATTCTAGAGGGAAGGGATTATGCTAGACCGTTTGAATAGCGGTAAAGTGTGGGCAGTACTTACTCCATTATTTATTATATTTTCTACCTACGAGGTTTTTTTAACTTGGCTATAAAAAAACCTAAAGAAATCACGCAAACAAATTTTAATTTTTTAAATATTAAAATCACGTTCATCGTATGAATTGTATTGTGCTAACTTTCAAAAAATCTCGGCTAAAAGAGGAAAATGACTTCCGCTGGGAACTCTGGGACCGGTAACATGGATCCGAAAAAAAAACCCTAGGATGGGTTGTATTGTTTTCAAAATCCAGAAAGAGTAGTTGTACCTACCGTTACGCTCTGAATGATTTGACCCCTATGTGCTTACAAGTTGATCCTGTGACTAATCTTTCCACAGTCTATTGTCCTACTTTCCCCGTTCACCTTTGTTAATAATGTATTACCCCAAAAGTACCTAATACTAGATTTTTATTTAATTTTCTAATATCTAAAGGAGCCCACTCACTGGTCCGGTATGTCACAGAAAATTTTCGGTCCGGCCGCCGTATGATCGAGATTGAACACAGGCCACACATTAGCAATGTAAATCATACGATCTAGATCTCGTGCAATTCACCCACCCACACAAACACAAGATTCCATTAAACAAAGGCATGTGGATGCGTGTGTGTGTGTGACAGATCGTTCCGACCATCTAAATCAACCACAAATACAAAGATTTGAAAACGGATGGTGTGCCGCGCGTACAAGAATTGGATGAGTCTGTTGTCGATTTCGGTGGACCGTATGGCGGCACTCCGGCGATTGGACGAATGAGTGGCCACCTTAACTAATTTTATTAATATAAAAACCTTAAATCAAATCTAAAGATTATAACTTAATAAACCAGGTCCGCGTGGAATAATGGCAAGAATACTGGCTGCATTTCCCCGCTGAATCGCGATGCTGATTCGTTGAGCGAGAAAGGAGCCAGCCCTCTTGTCACCAGAAGAGATGATCAGTCGTTGTAAAGTAATTGCATATTATGTAAAAAAGACCTCAAATACGCTTGAGATAATTTTAAAAGATCTCAAAAAAAATTTTCTGCGAAAACATGAAGAGGAAACAAATACGTATTGGTGAACGGATTTTATTGCGGTTTTCACTATTAGATAGGTTGATTCACCGGGAAGTTTTTCGACGTATTAGGCATGGATATATCATGTTTAGGAGCTGAGCATTAACTGTATAAATGAATCAAGTCGGGGAAAAAATTGGCTCTAGCTCAACAAAAAATGATAGACTTTGGCTCCACATAGATCTCACTACTTTTATAGGCTTTTTAAGTATCGCATACTTGGCTTCAACATTTTTACATTTATGTTTTTGATGAGATAGTAATTTAACACGAACGGAGCCGCGTAGAGAGTCTTGTTTATATAATTCAAATTTCTTCTGATATGTTCTTTCGTATGAATACACAAGAGTAAGAAGGTACCTAAAAACCTTGCTCTAAAAACCGATTTGCCCTGAGCAAGTGAGCGCTCGTACATTTTCAAAGTATGTATTATTGAATGAGGTATTATTCTCTTTTGATCCTTTTGCAGTGTGTACGTAGGGCAAAAATGTGTATATCGAATTTCTAATTTCTGCACGAACACATCAAAAGAACGAATTTCGCATATATATGCTCAGGTACTTATTGAAAATTATATTAAAAACGTTGTTTCTAACCAATTCACTTCGTTAAATCATTTTGTACTAAGGAAATAATTATGATTTTTTTTGTTACTTACCTAGATTTACGCTATAAGTATGCCAATAAGGCAGGCAGATTCTTAGAGTATTATTGTTGATTTCAGGTGACTGAAACACGAGGTCACACAAAATATTCATGTATTAAGTTTTTACGTCAAAAAATTATAATAATTTTGGATGGCCTCAAAGCAGCGGAACGTATTTGAATGATGGTATGAAAATATAGTTTTGATTTCCTGAAATGTTATCCGGAAAAATACATTCCTAATTCCTACCGTGGTAGCATGGCCGTGTAGAGATAATCTCTCTACGTAGATAAAATATAGACAAAAAGGACCGGTTTCCGCGACGCTACTTTTTGTCCTGCTTTGTCACTACGGGAAATTACTTTTTTCTCCTTCTAACTGAGTTTTTTTCTACATAAAGATATTCTTTCTACACGGTCATGCTAGCACATGTTATTTAATCGTATAGTATAGGCCATAGGGTACGTCCTAAAAGGATTTTTAACAATAGGTACCTTCTATAACATCGATATTTCAATAAATTCAAACTCATTCCCACTACATTTCCCTATCGATCATCCTCGTGTAATTGAAACCACTTTTCAGAGCTACTCATATTCTGACGCCGATATAAAAGCCCTTTGTTCGTACACGATTCTTATTTGCTAACAAAGAACTTAAAGCTACCTTATACATAATACATGTAATTACAGCCTGCCAGTGTTGGCTATTCATAGCCTACAATTAGAAAATATACCTGGTAACTCAATTTTAAATTGTCAGACTGCAGAATAATGAGCTTTTCCACAACCTTATATGAATAATTAATAGTTTATAAAAAACAAAATAAAACACGCTTTCGTTAGTATCGCTCACTTGCGCAAACCAAATGAGCCCAAACTCGATGGGGTTACGTCGTTTTGTTACTGAGTTCCTGTGGCCACCTTCGAGCTCCATCATCAGGGCCCCAGGGTCGTTTTGAGAGTTCCACTATCCAGATTCATCTTCAGATCAGATTGAGGGTACCAAATTATTGTTTTGGCATCCGAATTACATACATTTGCAAAGCACCAAATCGATACGACAAGTAGAAGTTACTATATAGATTAATAGAGAAAAAAAATTTTTTTTCAATACTAACTGTTTCTGTGCAAAATCAACAATGATAAACAATGTATAAATTTGTACAACGTTTATTTGTAAGGTGGTAGATATATATTTTGATATTCGGGCATATCCACTCCAAAACTAATTGGGTATAACAATGAAAAGCTATCGAGCTAAGTCAAGTGTCGGTGTGAACCCACGTCATTTGAGAAATTTGTTTATTAAAGGAGACTAATATAGAAATAGATATCTAGGGTCTAGATTAAACTAAGTTTTCATTAAGAGAAGTAATTTTATATGTAAGTTAACTTTCTGTAACTCGACATTGTAATGTGACCTCTAATTTGAAGTAATAGTGAAGTAAAAATCCCAAAAGGGGTAGGCAGAGACAATCTAATGCCATTTGCCACGGTCCTGACATACCTCTTTCGCTTCTTTTACATTCATCATACCTTTCATACATGCTCGGCAAGAATCACAATCTATACTAAATTATAAACTAGCTGTTTCCCACAACTTCGTACGTGACTATTTCAGAATGTTGGCAAACATACACTTCATACATAGCTTTCGTCATGTTCACCTCTGCCCACCCCGTTCCCGTCGTCATGCCGTGATGGTATATAGCCTATGTTTCTCAGGGATAATGTAGCGTTCCAATGGTGAAAGAATGATCAAAATCCGTCCAGTAGTTTTTGAGTTTATTCGTAACAAACATACAAAAATACAAATCTTTCCTCTTTATAATATTAGTATAGACGTAAGTTTGTAAGTTTAGATGTAAAGGGATAATATGAACCGATTCTAAAAAATATTTCACGAATATAAGCTGAGTGACAGAGGTTATATTTTATTTTGATCCAATAGCGGGAAGCTAGTATGAAATATAAATATAATATATACTAGTTTTCCGCCCTAGCTTCGCCCGTAGAAATATTTAATTGGGACAAGAATTTATCCCGAAGGATTTCCAGTATAAAATGTTGCCTATGTCACTTCGGCTCTCAAACTATCTCTCTGCAAACGTCACGTAAGTCTATCCGTTGCTCTGGTTTGACGTAAAAAAACCGGGCAAGTGCGAGTCGAACTCTCACGTAAAGAATTTCGTACCGCCGTACAATATTACACTACATATTTTTTTAAATAGTTTAGTAAAAAAATTTGCGCGAGTCCTACTCACACTTGACCGGATTTTATTATTTGTTGTTTTTACAGTATTAAGAACGACCAAAAAACGCCGAAATTCTTGTATGTATAGTATCTTTAATTTTGAACTTTATTTTATTTGTTGATATAGCGGCCATAGTAATCTACATACTCTGTGAAAATTACAAGTGTCTACCCATTACGGTTTAAAAGAGGAACAGACAGCGGATAATTAGTAATAGGGTTTCCGTTGGCACCCTTTGGGTACGAAACCTTAAAAACAAACAAACAAATACACTTTCACATATATTAGTTAGGACTATTATCTATGTATTTCTGCCAGCCCCTATGAAGGTATTAATTTTATTTTATAGATAATCTTGAATTACTAACAGTCCTTTCTGACAACAGGTAATCTGTTGCGGGACTGTAATATATTCATATCAATATTGTATTAAATTACATAATTAGAGAAGATGTCGACATTAAGTCATTCTAATTAGAGACATGTGAGCAATTATTATATGCATTCGATAATTCTATTAATTTCAAATTAGAAATAAAATCGTTATATCAATGTTTTGCCTTTTTTTTCTTTCTCCACGGTTTGCCTTAACACGGCGGAAGACCAAGTCTCCCTCGTTTAGCCGATGGTATTTTTGAGGCCATACCTAACGAGTGGCCAGTTCTGTTGAAGTATATTTAGATGGAAACAACTGTATGTGTGGTTTGTAGGATTATGGACATAAGTTTGTAATAAAAAAATCATTGGTAGGTACATGATCGGGATCCGGGGTCAAACCCGTGGTCTGGCTAGTTAATACTACGTCTTAACCACTCGGCCACCGACGCACCTGGTTGTCTTTTCTATCATATTTAATGACGTATTTATTAGAGGGAGACGAAACATTGTACTTATAATTTTGTAGACATACTAATAAAATCTAGGATTTTCAAGTTGTAGGAAATTGAAATGCCCCTTTAATTTTCAGAAACTGTTCTAATAATGCTAGACTGTATTTTTGCATAGAGTTTTACCTCGAATGTGTTTTTTCGACGTCTTCTCTGTGGATAAAACAAGATAAAATAATGTATTAATTTTTAGGTCTTTTTTAATAATCGCAAAAAATATTAAAAGTAGACATAATTATATGCATTTATGCAAATATTAATACGTTTATAAGTTATAATCTATTAGAGATAGATATATGCTACCGCGAACTTTTTTGTAGATCATTTGATTCTACATAATTATTTCCTACATCATTTTGTTAAATCTCTAACGGATTAATTAATTAATTAATTATACTGTTAATTTCATGATAGGCTCGTAAACCTTCCCGGTGAATCAACCTGAAAACCGCATCCGTTAAGTAGTTTTTGCTTAAAAAGGTCACACACAGACTGAAATATGTATGTGGTTTCATAAAATCCGACAGCACTTCTAACTACTCGGTAGATAGGAAAAATAAACATCGTAAGGGTATTCCAATTAAACCGGAGCTAATATTCTCTCAGCGACATAATGGTATGTCGTTTAGTTTCGTTATCTTCTGTAACCGTCCACCGTGTCGTTTATTCTACCCATCACCACGGATGTACAGCGCAATGATGCCACAGATAGCTGGAGTTACAATGCGTGTAATCTAATCCAGTTTATACTCAAGTAGTGTGGTACACGTGTTTCTGAGAACTACTGTGCGTTTCAAATGCATATGTCGTTTAGGATATTTGCATATAATAATTAATATATGATGTCATAGAGATAATTTTAGAGGTATATCTACTTACTAAATAGTCATTCCACTATGTCACTAAACTTTAATTTTGAATATTATAAAATGATGGAAAGTTTACAAGACATTCATGAATTTATATAATAGATGAATATATCTATCATCACCACGCCTTTCATCCCAAGAGGGGTAGGCAGATACAATCGAATGTCATTTGTTACGATCCTGACATACCTTTTTCGCTTCATACATGCTCAGCGATTGTGTGTAATTTTAATATTTCCATCGATCAATACATTTACAATACATCAATATATATTTTATTATGTATAATCTTTTTTTGTCTTCATCTGAGAACCAGCCCAGTCAACATTATTTTTATATTAGCTAAAAATTTATTTAATTATTTTTTCTTTACAGCATCCAGAGAGCACGCACTTCACTTCACTAGGTTAAGACATTCCAGACATCTTGATGGCTTGTATCCTATACATCCAATATCCGTGAGTATAAAAACTTATAAATCAATAGCATAAGTTCATCATCCATAATTATTTTAAACCTCTGCTTTTACTCCTCATAGTGTTAAAATTATTTTAATGCTTCTTTAATATTTAATATCAACGTTGTTTTCACAGAAAATGCATGTTAAATTTAGTTATTATAACTCTATCGTTGTAATATTTTTCTAATCTAATAATCATGTATTTTAAATTTTACGTATGTTTAAAAATTGTTCTTAATATCTTAAAAGCAAGGATTATACGTGAGTACCTATTAATGTATGTATATGTACTTTAATATTTCTATCTAAATGCTTCCATATATAATGAAAATTAATTTTAATATTATGTATTTTATGCCTACAGGTTATTATTATAAATAGCTTACTTTATAATAAGTATATAATTATGTATTTAATATATTTTAGATATAGTCTTATAAGAGAGTATATCTGCATATGTGAAAGTTTATACAGTGAAATCTCTTTGTAACGTAAACTTTTCAGCATCGGTCTCTGAAAAAAAACACTGTACATGTTTATATACAAATACAGGAGCGATTTGTCATCTATTTGTATATTCTTTTAACCTTTGCATATGCAGGCAGGTATATATACATTTTCAATTAGGAAAAACATCAAAACTTACATGAATAAAACACGTATGATTCCTAAATGCACTAATAATGCTAAGCTTTTGGTTGAAAATTAAAAAGAAATAGTAGCTTTTGATCAATGTTATTTATGTGATTACTTCACTGCGTTTGTTCGGACGCGTATTTCAGTTGGGACCAGGGAAAAGTTCCAAGTTAGCTGTCAAGTACAACCACAAGCCAGTGTTCACAGAGTGTTCTAACTATCGACCCACGGTTAAAGAGGAACAGAAGGACGGCACTTACGTCTTTACGGTAAGAACCATACTTATATTACACACTAGACTTTCCGCCCCGGCTCCGCCCGTGGAAATGTTCGAATAAAATAAAATAAAGCCTATGTCACTCAGGGATATCGTAGCTTTTCTATTACTGAAATAATTTTTAGAATCGGTTCAGTAGTTTTTGAGTTTATTAATTACAAACAAAAAAAATTATCTCTATAATATTAGTATCTAATAGATAGTAGATATAATAGACTACGCATGTTTTCCATATAAGCAAAAAGGATGGTGCAGAAATATTTCTCTCGCCTCAGTATAGAGCGTAAAGAAACTGTGTGTATGATTTTAATATCTAAGTGGGAAATGGTAATTTATCCACAAAAAAGGTTTTAGAATTTTAGAAGTCTGGCTGTTCCAATGCTAGTCCACAATAGTCAGTATGATAGTCTTACAAACACTTATATGAAATAAATTCAATGATAAATAATATAACTAACTATGTTGTTGGCGTGGATATGGAATGGGACGAAATGAGCAGTGGCATCAAAATACGGGCGAAGCCGTGGGAAGCATCTATATTATAATAATATAGATTCCTAGAACAGAGAGTTTCTATAAATACATACAGAAAAGCGATTATGTATCTGCCAATGTTTTTGATATTTTTGCTAGTTATGAAAGCCTCAGGAAGGCTTGCAGCTGTCAACTCAGAAAAACTATATAAACCCAAATCAGCAAATGTTATATTAATATATCACTCATCTACAGAGTTACAAAGGGCAGTTATTTCTGCCTCGTTTCTGTTCGTGAAAGGTCTATTATTAGCAAGACCGCAGAATTCTTATAAAGCTGACACAAATATTTAAGTTTTAAACAATTTTGTGTCACCATATTTTGTATGCTCGCTAAAGTTTCTACTAGGACAGCGATTATAAGGTAATTTAAGGAAAATGTATGTTTTTTCTGAAGGAACTTATTAAAAACTCCAATTATCGTTTTAATGACCCCAGAACTTTGGTAATATATATAATATAATTTATAGTTATTCATACGGGTATTTATCAAATTGAGGCTTTATATCTTTTGGTCGGTTTATCCCTAGTCGCTTCGTCTTTATGATTCTGATAACTAATATCCTGAAGAATACGTAGAAGCTGCTCTGTCAAACATCTAATTAGTCATACATTGAAGGAATAATTTGACGTCTAATATTTTTTGTGTATGCAGGTACGCGCAGACGATCCTGACCCTCCTGAAATGGGAGGAACTGTAACATATAAATTCGTCTCAGCGCCTGGTGAAAAAGAGAGATTTCGTGTTGATCCAGAGTCTGGAAGAATAACTACGGCTGATGTAAGTGATGTAGTCTTCTTAAGGTTTTTAGTTTTATAACGTTTAATTTTAATGCCTTTTATTACATAACTGTATAGACTATACATACAAACACTCGAACATTCTATGGATAACAAAGGCTTGAAACAAATACTTGCATTTAATGATACAAATATTTTTCTCGACCACTAATCGAAACCACGACTAACCACTAAGAACTAATAAATGTTCATAAAACATGTCATTAGAGAAGAATGCGGAGTAAAAGATGATGTTGAGACAAAAATGATGAAAAGTAGTTTACGCTGGGTTGGACACGTTGAAAGAATGAAGGATGAAAGATTGACTAAAAAGGTTTATATGGCTGAAGTGAAAGGAAATGCTGGCAGAGGACGACCTAGAGATGTACTTTTATTGAACATATAAAAATATGTTGATCGATGGAAATATTAAAAGTACACACAATCGCCGAGCATGTATGAAAGGTATGATGAATATAAAAGAAGCAAAAGAGATATGTCAGGATCGTAACAAATGACATTCGATTGTCTCTACCTAGTACCCCTCTTGGGATAAAAGGCGTGATGATCGATAGATAGATAGATATTTACCTATTTAAAGGAAGTACATGTGGAATGATTTATAATTTTCCTATTATCTTAGGCCTTGCGCCCTAAAGGAATGTTTAGATATTCTGGGAAAATAGACGTGAGTATATTGATAGATAGGTTTAACAACAAAGATATTCACTTACATTTGTGTTGCAGTATTTCGACCGTGACGAACCTTCAAGAGAGAAGGAAGCGTACATCACAGTAAGAGCCAGCGACAACGGTCAACCGCAGTTAGACGATGCGTGTACAATCAAAATTGTTATTGAAGATATTAATGACAACCCGCCTGTTTTCGACAAAGTTGTAAGTAGCTTCTTTAAAATTAATTTGGTTTGAACTGAACTACTTTACAAACCAGATGTTTATATCAACTACGATTTAGAAAGAACTGATTTTGAAGAGTACTCAATTTACAAAAGGAACTTGCTTAGTGGCTTAAAATTATAATGGTCACATTCATTAACTGTTATTCACTTTTTGTAAATATGCATTTTTCTTTTCTTCGCCTTCATTTAATTTAGAATATAATGCATTTACCTTTCTCATAGGTCTTCCGGGATCTTGGATTAACTTTTCTATGTAAAATGTGTTATTTATCCTCACATTATTGTCCTTTTTGAAATCTTACCATGTGATGTCTGGTGAATATTGGGAATTTATTTGTAAATGTTTGTTCGTTTCGCAATATTTCCAAACATTCTTAGTCATTTGTAAGTATTTTATTAACAAAATTATGTTTTTCAAAGGTCTTCCATGGAGACGTTTGGAAGGTTTGTTAAAGTTGAAAGAAAAACTTACAGTACACCGTACTGAGCACATTAAAGATTTGTATTCACCACCGTACTAAGTACATAGAGTTAATATTTATTATACAATGGTTACGAAAGTTTCTCACAGTCGCATTGTACAAAGTTTTTCTTTGGTAACAATTGTATGAAAACTTGAATTTATTGAAAACTTATTTTGTTTCTACTTGCATGGTCGCTGCATGTCTGTTTAGCATCGTAAGCCGCCCTTCAAGGCGATCTCGGTAATACATTTGTGTGTATACTGTGTTGTGATTCACTTTCTTTGCACATTTGTAGATATGTTTCTTTAGCTAGGCAACTCTTTCCCCCTAAACGCATTTTATCACACTGCACGGTTACAATTATTTTGAAAATCTGTGAAAAACTTTTCTATGCTTATGAGCATGCTTCACTTAGCACACCAAGGATGGACATGAAGAGGTAATTTTATATAAGACGTGATCATTAGGAAATCAAATGATGTTACACGAATTTTGTTGTTTTTCAGGCACCATCGCACATCTGTGATTTGTATCTCGATGTAATTCTAATTTTGGTTTTGATTTGTACAGTCGTACTCCGAATCCGTGCCTCAAGATCTTCCCAGCGGGCGAGAAGTCATGAGGATATCTGCGACTGATATAGACGATGGAAATAATTCTATTGTACACTACAGTCTCGATTCAACATCGCCAGACCAAACCTACTTCTATATAGACCCTGACAATGGAGTCATATTTCTTAATAAAACAATTGATGTAAGTATTTTTTCACTTTAATGTTTGTTACGTAATAAACATTAAACAAATGTAATGATTTAATTTTTCAATTACAGAAACGACCAGGTTATAGATTTCAATTAAATGCAATAGTAAAGGATATGGGGGATCCGCCCATGCAAAGTTCAATATCGCTAGATATACAAGTTGTAGAATCTAATAAGAAAAGTCCGTCTTTTATTGAGGAACCTGAACGACCAATAAGATTAAAAGAAAATTTTGCAGATTTTAATGCCCATATAGCAACTGTGCGAGCTATGTAAGTAATTTAATACTTGGTTTTGATTGCTTAATAAATACCTATTTTACCCTATCGAATACTTATGGTAAATTTTTCGTTGCAGTTCAAATATCCCTGAAGAAAAGAAACTCCTTTTCGAACTTGTGATGGGACAAACGGAACAAACTAACAAGTGGCATACGTTTGTTTTGGAATCGGAAGCTGATTCCGCGTATATTAAATTAGGAAATCATTTAGATTTTGAGAAAATTACACAATATACATTGACTGTTCGTGTACAGGTAAGCTTTGCATACTATATTATTTATTTCCTTCATTTTCGTCTACATTAAAAGATGTTTATTAATATTTTCAATGTTTTCAGAATAATTATAATCTAGCAGCTGAAACAATTATTGAAATAGAAGTAGAAGATGTAAATGACAATATTCCTATATTCAGCGAAGTAAGATCTGGAAGTGTTCTAGAAAATGAACCAATTGGAACACCAGTTATGCAAGTCAGAGCATTTGATGCTGACGGAACTGATGCAAACAATCAAGTAACATATGAATTAGGAGACCCGAAAGATCCGTTTGCGATAGACAGTTTGACTGGGAACATCACTACTACTGTTGAATTTGATAGAGAAGAAAGAAGTTTTTACAATATCAAAGTTATAGCTACCGACAATTCGGAATCGGCTCTCATTCCCGGCAAACACAATTCAGGACAACAGGTGTTTCGAATAGAAATTGCAGATAAAAATGATAACCCTCCAAAATTCGCGAATCCCACTTATGTTTCTGATGCTTTAGCTGAAAATGCTAACATCAACGTGCTGGTTACACAAATTCATGCCGAAGATGTTGATACTGGTAAGTTACATATTGGAGATAATTTTAGGAATTTTTGTTTGTTTGTGCATGCATTATGTAAAAACCACTGAACCAAATGGACGTACTTTTTAGAAAAAAAAATTTGTTTCAATTTCTCTTATTTAAATCTAACGAAGTTAATTCTTTCAGCGTCCGTCGTGACATACAGCATTGTGGATGGAAATATAGGGGACGCATTCGTGATCAGGAATTTTACAGGAGAAATTAGAGTTAATAATCCTCTAGATTACGAAACTATTACAAATTATACACTGACCGTCCGTGCCTTCGATGGAATGTTCCAAGACTTCGCCACTGTTCTCATTAGTATACTGAATCTTAATGATAACCCACCAGTGTTCCTAGCCAATTATACGAAAACCATCGAAGAAGAGAGATTATACGAAGGGTGTATTGTGAAGGTAAGTTTCTTTTTATTGAATTTAAAGCCACTAACTTATCATGAAATATTTTTAAAACCACCCCAGATAGCTTTTTGAAGTAAAAAGCAACATTTAATTGTATTTAATAACGGTTAAAAAAACACCCAATGGAAACATAACAAATTTAATTAAATTTAAAAAACAAATTTTATATTGCTTTTTTAGGCACTTTGCTTAGATTGCTTCTTTATATTGCTCGTCAGTGTATTTAAATATTTGCACATTAATTTAAAATTCTTAACATTATCCAATTTGTAATTCTAAATTCTCATCCCAAAAATTAGATTCTATAGTAAATTCTAGGAATAAAACCTTATATCACTACCTCCTTTATTCATGCAAAATAATATTACATACTACATTTTCAGGTTGAGGCATACGATCCCGACATCAAGAACCGAAGCGAACCACAAAACATTGTCTATTTCATTGTAAAACATGATCAACAAGAATTTCTACAAATCGATAACGACGGGTGTTTGCGACTGACTAAGCCGTTAGATAGAGATCAGCCCACTGGCTTTACCACTTGGCAAATTTTAATCGGAGCTAAAGATCATGGAGGTACTATAGGACCAGAAAGTTTGAGTGCTACTACGGAGGTTATATTAGAATTGACTGATATCAACGATAATGCACCGTTTCTTACTAATGTGAGTACTTTTTAATTTTTCTTATTACTGTATTTTACTGTAAGCATAGTGGCGAAAATCGCTAAGGACTAAGGAAGACACCACGCAATTTTCTAGATTCGTCAAGGGTATAATTTACGCGGACACCAAAAATATTTTTAAGACTCGTAAGCTTAGGCACCAAATAAAATAAACAACTCCAAATAAAATAATTGACACTATTAAAAGTGTCCTAAAGTATATCATATTATGATCCAAAATAATAGAAAAAACATCAGAAAAAAAGGTAGGTAGGTTAGGTTAGGTTAGTATAAAATTTATTAAGTATAAAGTGTATTTTAAAGGCGTCTATATATTTTTATGGCAGTCAATAATACCAAAAATGGATCTATTTCATAATATTTAAGGAAACGTAATTTGGTGACCATTCATCCATTTTGGTAACCGTTTAGAATTTTTTTGGTACAAAATAGATACATTTTTGGGCGCCGCTTAAACAAAAGCCATTCGTCAATAGGATATGATTGGGAAACCGAAGGTCTCGGGTTCGATCTTTATCTACCTCAGCGAATTTGCTTCTAACTCTCGGTGCCTAATTTGTACTGAAGTCCGTGCTGTAGTCTTATAAGAGCGGCAGGCTTGTCACCTGTCTTGATAAAATGGGCATAATTTTGAATATAATCTATATTAAACAGATTATTGTATAGGTATTTTACAAGTTTTACTACATCCAAATGGGCCTGGTTATATACTTAGGACATACTTAACTTTAATATTCTCTCACTGCTCGAGTGATTAATAAAAGTTAAACAAGCTTAGAAGACTAAAAATTAACTCGTTGTTTATCTCGAGTCAAAACAAAGGCTTTGTTTACAAGTTGACTCAACACCGTACTTGCACAAAGCGTTCTCGCAAAATCTCAAATTTCATTTTAAAAGAAGATCGTTTTATCTACAGAGGGAAACCCGTCAAAGCTTGAACGGTGGTTGTCAATTTTTTATGCAAATTTCTTCATGGAGTGGCATTCGATTTCATACTATACTAGCGGACTTAGAAGGGATAGATAGCTGTCTCTTTATAACTCGATAGGCCGTCCTCATTCCGAATTCGGGAAAGTCTTTGCATTTTCAGTTCAGGGATAAGTTTTCGTCGTTGAATTTCGGATTACGACGTTATCAAGGTTCACGCAAACCGAATTTAGGGTATCGTGGGGTTAGCTTAATACATCGATTTTACATTGGTTTTGAAAAGTTTTAATTAAAAAGTTTCTTTTGATTTTGATTATATACGAGATTAGTAAGCTTCATTAAGTAGCAGTGACAGACTTGCCACCTGTTTCACGCATAGCTACAAAACGGATTTTATTGCAGTTTTCACGACTAGATAGGTTGATTCATTCACGAGGAAGGTTTTCAAGTAATAAACATGTACCTATCTAGTTTAGGAGCTGAGCATGAACGAACAGGTGAATCAAGTCGTGGAAAAGTTAGCTCCAACGCGTTTTCATGGCGTATGCTGTCTAATCCGTCAGAGATTTAACAAAATCATGTAAGAAAGAATTGTGTAGACCAAAATGATCTACCAAAAAGTCACTGGTAGCATATATTTTATCTCTAATTGATAAGTAGTATAAACGTATTTACGTGGGCGAGTGGGTTATAAATATATTTTATAGACATAAATACAAACATATAATATGTCTAAATAATTTTAAAGTGTATAAAGCTATATCGTACAAGTATGAAATATTGCGTGAAATAATCGTTGTCCTGCCAGTTTCTTGTTTGTCAACGAAAACCCTTTTGACGAGGGTTTCTTCCAAATTATGATATAAAACATTACTAGGTATATTTGTACCTACAACATGTTTTGGCAACTATCAAAATGAAAATTGAAATATTAAAAGTGCACACAATCGCCTAGCATGTATGAAAGGTATGATAAAAGAAGCGAAAGAGGTATGTCAGAGTCGTAGCAAATGATATTCGATTGTCTCTGCCTACCTCTTTTGGGATAAAAGGCGTGATAATAGATAGGTAGATAGATAGATCTAAATGAAAAATATTGAAATCTTGACTTAGATTTCAAAATTAAATACTAAAATCCTGAATTTAAATTCGTTGCAACGACATCAGTGACAATTGTATTTAAATCGATCAATTTCAATAAATTTGCCATCGCAACGAAATTAAACTCGGGATTTTAGGATTAGGATTGCAATTTACGTCAAGAGCTAGTTATATTTTGCGGCCAGTGGCCAGAAACACTGCTAATAATATCCATATTTAGCAAGTTTCCAAATTACAAACAGGTGGCAAAACTATCGTTATCAAAAAGTCCTTGTTGATGTCCCAAAAGATGTTTTATGTTGCAAAATTATATGTTTCACGCTCGAACAAAGTTGTTATAGGGCCCTTAGTAGGACTGAGTGCAAATTCTTAAATTAAAATGTATTATCCACTCGTTAGGTATAGCCTCAGAAATACCATTGGCTAAAAGAAGGAAGACTTGGTCTTCCGCTGGGTACCCTGGGACCGTAACACGGCTTCGGGAACTGTAATGTAACCCATGTTTTATGTAAGCTATTTCTAATTGCTCAATACTTGCTATTAATTAATATTAAGTTTCCGTTATACTTTTAAATAAAATTTGGAAAGTAATTTAAATTAGAGTCACCTTAAAAATTCCATAGACTAAATGAGGAAGTGGTCTTCCGCTGGCTCCTACGAATCTAGATAAGGTACAAAATTAAAAAAAAATCCAACTTTGAGGTAAATTATCAAACTAGGATATTTAGAGATCGGAAAATTTCGTAATATAAAACAGAATAAAGTGGTCACCCACCCTTAGTCTGGCCTTAACTAAAGAGCCACTAGACAAGAACCGCTTTAAAATTAAGTTTCATTGTGAAAACCTAATTAGAAAATGAAATACTTTTTCCGTTCATCAACCATTTCCGACACGCGAACGGTAAATAAAAGGACCCCTTTTCATGTTTCGCACAAGCTTCCACCAAATGATTGACGCACCGACCCCAACGGCCCCGTAATGTAGCTTAGATTTCAAATGAGCAAAATAAAAACAAGATTCTACTATAGACCTCAGCAAACTGTCCTGGGTTCGAGGGTAAACGAAATAAAAAAATATTGCCAAAGTCAGAACTTTATAAAAGGTTTTCCTGTAAAGCCCAAATTCGCTAATTATTCTCTTACTCACTCACTATCTGTCCGTCTGTCACAGCTTATTTTCTCCGAATTTACTGGACGAAAAGGTTAAAATTTGGTACATATGTAGAGTTTGATGACCCAATGACGGACGTATAGCGTAAATAATCAAATTGAAAATTAAAAAAAAATCTATTGCATCAATTGACATCAAATGAAAGGGTTCCTTGTGAGTTTTTTTTTTTAAATTTAAAAATTAACCCCACCCCCTTCCTCAAAAATCACAACTGGTGCCATACGGTTCCCGAGAACCCATGTTACCTTACCACCCAGCGAAGGGCATAAGTCTTACTCGTTTATGCCACGTTTGCACCAACCTAATAAGTCTAATAAATAATATCTATTGAGGCTATAATAATATCTAAAAAGGGCTGGGCTGGCTTTTTCCTCGCTCAACGAATCACGAAATGCAGCCAGTGTTCTTGCCACAATTCCACGCGGATCAAGTTTATATAGTTTTATTTAATTTTTAGATTTGATTCATAGTTGTATTATTTTTCATCACGCCCTTCATCCTAAGAGAAGTAGGCAGAGACAATCGAATGCCATTTATTACGATCCTGACATATCTGTTTCGGTTCTTTTATATTCATCATACCTTTCATACATGCTCGGCGATTGTGTGTACTTTTAATATTTCCATCGATCAATATATTTTTAATGCTCAATAAAAGTACACCTAGGTCGTCCTCTACCAGCATTTTCTTTCACTTCAACCATAGAACCTTTTAGTCAATCTTTCCTACTTCATTCTTTATATGTGTCCAACATATAAAGAATGAAGTAGGAAAGATTGACTAAAAGGTTCTATGGTTGAAGTGAAAGAAAATGCTGGTAGAGGACGACCTAGGTGTACTTTTATTGAGCATTAAAAATATATTGATCGATGGAAATATTAACCAGCGTAACTACTTTTCTTCATTTTAGTCACAACATCATCTTTTACTACGCATTCTTCTCTAATGACATCGTTCCGGATGCGGTCAATATGCTGCTTTATATCACACATGAATATAAAATAAACTAAAATTAAAAAAATCGAGGCTCCCCCACGAGCTATTATCCATTAAGTTAACAAAGTGGTCCACATTATATAATAGAAGAGCATTCAAAATTTCTGTCAAATGAATCGATATCGAATATTTCCCAAATTACCGCCTCTTTCAAGATAAAAGGGATCATTGTGGATTGATAGTCTCCAAAGAGAGATTTCCAATTTTTTATGCAAATTCACCTATGCCTTCAATGGGTGGCATAATACTGATCAGTTTCGGTGGGTTTCGGAAGGGACTGCTAATTTACATTTTGGGTTTAGTCTGCTAGAGAATGTTTTCGTACTAGAATATTAGATTAAAGCCACTGGCTTACCCTCGTTAGAGTGGATGTTCGGATAATCGGGAATAGAAATCTCCACAATCAGTGCAAATAAATGCTATTGAATATTATGAAAATTTACTTCAAACTTATTGATTATTTACGCGCCAGGCGTTCACCCAATACTTCTAATTTTTTGTGGAGCCAGCAGAGTTTTGAATCCCACTAATATTATAAACGCGAAAGTTTGTATGGATGTATGTTTTTTACTCAATCACGCCAGAACCGCTGAACGGATCTGGATGAAAGATCTTGGCAAAGAGATAGATTATAGTCTAAAATAGCACATACCTAGGCTACTTTTTATCCCGGATAAATGTATGGTTCCCGAGGGATAGATTTGTTCTTGTTTTTCACGGGATCGACATGATTTTTTGCATAGTGGTAGTTTATGGGTCAGAGAATGACATATACTACTTTTTATACCGCAAAAGCAGGCGGGGGAGAAGCAAATTACAACCACGGGATTATTTATTTTTGGAACTGTTTCCACGCGGGTGAAACTGCTTGTGAGATATAGTT
Organism: Nemapogon koenigi; assembly: GCA_963924495.1. Lineage (NCBI taxonomy): Eukaryota > Metazoa > Arthropoda > Insecta > Lepidoptera > Tineidae > Nemapogon > Nemapogon koenigi. The sequence continues at coordinate 5,499,310 of OZ004649.1, read as the reverse complement.
TTGTAAGCTGAATTAGAGGCAAAAGAAAATAAAGAAGAAAGGAATGGAGATTGAAATATCCAATCATTTGCAAAGTAGAATAGTGCAAAAGCTCTGTGAATAGAAATAAGTGATATACTCTGTGAACTTTTGGGATATTTAACAGCACAAATAGAAAGTTTTTATTTCATTATTGATTTATTACATATAAAATATATCCTACAGCACTCATAGATAATGGCTTGCCTGCACTACCGCTACCCCTACCCCTACCCATACCCCTACCCCTACCCCTACCCTGTTTCCCACGACTTCGTACGTGTCTATTTCAGAATGTTGGCAAACATACACTTCATACATAGCTTTTGTCAAGTTCACCTCTGCCCACCCCGTTCCCGTCGTCATGCCGTGATGGTATATAGCCCTTTGTTACTCAGGGATAATGTAGCATTCTAATGGTGAAAGAATTATCAAAATCCGTCCAGTAGTTTTTGAGTTTATTCGTAACAAACATACACACAAAAATACAAATCTTTCCTCTTTATAATATTATAGTATAGATATATCTAACTACCTGTGCCTTGAGGTTGCACCCGCGTTAATGGTTAGGTACTGCTCCGTTCCTTTGGGTCTTAGCGTGATGATAAATAGCCTATAACTTCCTCAAGAATTGTGCTATCCAATGTAAAAATATTTTTTGATAGTTTCAGAGATTAGCGCGTTCAATTCTCTTAAGCTTTATTATTAGTATAGATATATATTAGGCATTCGTTAGGTAAATATATATTATCATCTTATAATAATTAAGGATTAGGAAGTTTTAGAATTTTTGACTGCGTTAAGTCTAGGTCAGTGGTTCCTAACCTTTTCAATCTTGATACCCCTATGGCCTATTAGGAAAATTTATTTTACCCCCCTTTAAAAATGTTATCAAAGAAAACAATTATGTATATGCTAATACAAAATCTTTAATAATAATATTAAAATGCACAAAAATGATTATTTTTAAATTGTTAATTATAAAATTTATTATTTATCAATTCCCAGCCTTAGTTATAACCCCCGCACAATAGCTGTTTTACCCCCGCGGGGGTAATTACCCCCAGGTTAGGAACCCAGGGTCTAGGTGGTTGTTAGAATAGACGTCCGAAACGTATTTTGATGAAATTTTCAGTTTTACGTATTTGCAAGTTAAACATTAATTTACAAGTAGTTTTAATTTTATTTAATTTAATTTTAGACGCAACCTGTGATATGGTATGAAGGGGAGCCTCCAGGACAAGTTGTGACGCTGACAGCAAAGGATTACGACTCGATAGAAAACGGCCCACCATTCTTTTTTGCTCTCAACGCATCAGCATCTATGGATATTCTTAGAAAATTTCATATACAAGGTAAGATTTGAAGAATGTACAGTAGTTTTCAGACACTTCCTTCCTTTAAAGTAATAATTTAGCACCAATATCTATGGCTAATTGAAATAAAAGCAATTTACCCTGGTTTGGACACGTTGAAAGAATGAAGGATGAAAGATTGGCTAAAAAGGTTTATATGGCTGAATTGAAAGGAAATGCTGGCAGAGGACGACCTAGGTGTACTTGTATTAAACATATAAAAATGTATTGATCAATGGCAATATTAAAAGTGCACACAATCGCCGAGCATGTATGAAAGGTATGTTATGAATATAAAAGAAGCGAAAGAGGTATGTCAGGACCGTAGCAAATGGCATTCTATTGTCTCTGCCTACCCCTCTTGGGATGGATATCTATTTTTACAAATAAAGAATATATATACACACCTACTGCTCATGTATTATTATTGTGGCTTTCCAATGTCATGTCATCTAAAACTACTCTACAATTTTAAATTGTTTTTTATATTAAACTAGCAGATTGCCCGCTACTTCGTTCGTACGCGTTGTTTTAGGAATACAATTCACCCCCTTGGCTAGGTAGCGTGATGTTAAATAGCCTATAACCTTCCCCGAGAATTAGGCTATCAATTGCAAAAAAAATTTTTTAAATCTGTCCTGTAGTTTTTGAGTCTATAGAATACAAACAAACAAACAAATATTGATTTTATATAAAAATATTTTCGCTTGTTTCATTTGAATGTCAATTACTACAAATATTCGTAAAGTAGACGATAATATCTAAATATTCGATGAGTTTCTAGTCCTACAATATAATATAGTATCTGAAACTGAAATTCAATTCCAGTAGAGCACATAGCTGAGCGGTTTACGTAGGCCAAACCGCAGTCGACTGAAAACCGGTACAAACCGGATATATCCCAAATTCAGGCCGGTTAGGCCCTTGGTTAATGAGGAAGCTGTCACGTGTCATTAGGACAAAGGAGTTTATGATATTTTGGAAACTGTCTAAAATTATTCTGGACAAAGAAATTCAAATTATAAATTATTTATTTGCTTAATTTAGGTACCTTTTGTATCAAATATTCCAATCCAAAGGAAGTCTTTCCGGTTTATATTTTCCCGGGATAAAATGTAGCCTATGTCACTTACAAATTTACGCAAATTTAAACAAGGACAAAATAACTAGATAATATTTATATTATATTCTCTTCAGAAATTGTTCACTTAAAAGCAATAAAAAATGAAATATTTTATCGTTAAAGTCGGTTGGTGCCAAATTAGGCTACAAAATTAAATAGATTCTAAAGAAGGTCTAGTCAATGTTATCTATGTTTGTAATTAATTATCTAGGTTAGTGACATTTAGAGCTAGGTAGTTTCTAATTTGGCATCAACCGTCTTCAAATTCAACGACGAAATATTTAATTATTTCTTGAATTTCAGTAAACTTTACAATTAAAAAAAAAAAGTTAATTTACTTTCTCGTAGTGATTTTGCTGTTAAAAACTATTATTTACAATATAAGATATCAAAAATAAATCATCGAAATCGGCATACTATTTGCTATGACTAAAATTGCCTGAAAAAAATTTTTCAATTAAAAATCGCGTGACATACAAAAAAAACTGTCAAATTGAGAACCTCCTCAATATCAGTGGAATATCATGAAAATTCGTCAATATATGAATATTTGGAACTTATTTTTAGATTTTAGAGACCACAAGTTTGCGTTCCGATATTTCTCTTCGGTAAATAGCATGGTCATTCCCTGATCTGAGGTCAACTCTATAAATGTAACCAATTCCCTAGCTACGCCTCGAAGTATAAAAGCCTTGATGATGCATTTTTTACTATCATAAAATACTAGTGACCGCACGGGTAATTTAGGGTATGCTACAGATATATGCTACCGCGGCCTTTTTTGTCTATGATAGCCTACTAGCGGTTTGCCCCGACTTCGCCCGGGGTAACAATTATATACAAACTTCACACTAATGTTTTTAATTTATTTCTTTGATGAGGTTAAAAAATTTTGTATGGGAATATTTTTTTAGTTTTAGTATCCTTTTTTTCGTATTATTGCCTTTCAAATGATACCGGTTCGGGGCACATTGGTTGGATGGTTTCAAAGTCTATAACGGACATAGGTAGAAACATTTTTTGTGTTTTATATATATAGATGTGCTATTGTAAAGTTTCATCAAAATCCGTCCAGTAGTTTTTCCGTGAAGGAGTAACAAACATCCATCCATCCATATTAATAGAATAGGATGCAAGAATGTTAAAATGATTATCATTCATTAGATCACCAAAAATTGTTAGCTAATTAAATTTTAAGAGCAATTGAGATTTTGCAATGTTGGATTTCAGTCAATTTCAACTCTTACAGATTTATTCGAAAGCGTTTTTCCTGATCAGAATTTTAAACAGATAGAGGTCTACTTCCCTTCAAATTACGTTTAATTGTCATCGTTGAAACGCAATAATTGGCATGTCTCAACTTACTAACTTTCCCTCGAAAGTGCTGATCCAATTTTGTTAAACCGCGCTGCCATTTTCCAGTGAACGCTTTAATTAGAAATGTGTCACTTGTCGATTCTTCGAAATTTACTTCGTTACTACGTTCTTGGGTTATAAGAGTTTATAGTCATGCTTACCATTACCAGATTTTACTTTACAACTTAACTTTATGAGTTAGCTTTCCGCCCCCGGCTTCGCCTGTGGATATTTACAAACAAAATAAAATATTGCCTTAGGGATGTCGTAGCTTTCTCGTGAAATATATTTATACAATCGGTTCAGTAAGTTTAGAGATAAACCCTTACATTCAAACCTATTAGTATAGATATTATCTGTTGCTAATTTAATTTAATTACTGTCCCTATAGCTGCCTGAATGTTTACTGCGTTCTGCTGAGATAATAGCACACATTTTTCCGTAATATTGATTGCCATCGCTGTTGACCCAATTTCAATTGAAATTTGATAGTAGGTACCTGGTTTAGGTACATAGAAAAATTCAATTCAACTATGCCCTGACATCTATTGATGCCCTAGATTTTCCGCCACCGGCTCCGCCCTTGGATATATTGTAACAATATAAAATATAGCCTATGTCACTCAGGGATATCGTAGCTTTCTATTAGTGAAATAATTTTTAGAATCGGTTCAGTAGTTTTTTAGTTTATTAATTACAAACAAACATACAAAATCATGTTTAGGAGCTGAGTATTAAATTAACAGTATAAGTAAATCAAGTCGGGGGAAAAGTTTGCCCTAGATAACTATATAATCCGTCAGAGATATAATAAAATTATCTAGGAAATATTTGTGTGGAATAAATGATCTACAAATTGGCGGGGTCACTACTTTGTTATAAATCTAGATAAATACATATAACACAACTAACGCGCATACATTTCTTCCCAGGATACATTCTATCTACACTGACGACTTTTGACAGAGAAGAACAAAAAGAGTACAGAATTCCAGTTGCAATTACCGATTCGGGAACTCCACGGAAGACAGGAGTGTCTATGTTACACATCGTTATTGGTGATAGAAACGACAACCCCATGGCGCCTGGACATAGTGATATCTTTGTTTATAACTACAAGGTAAATCATCCCTCTATTTTGCTTTAAAATTAGACTCGGCTGAAAGATTAGATTTATCTAATTTAATCTATTTATCATTAGTGGGGTGTTAGCATACCTACTATTTAATAAAATTTTGAAAAACGTTTCGTGTTGATTCGATCGATTTGGAGACGTCAAATGTCAGAGAGCTGTCAAATAAATCTTCTTCTTTTATTATGGCTCCACTAATGTTCATCGGTGATTTGCCAATGTCAAGTTTATCGGTATTTAAGATAATCCCACCGACCGCGATATGTCTTATTAGTCGTCGACTAATCACAGCACGGACCAGGATTAAACTGGATTCCCCATGACGTCTCGATGAGCGCGTGCCTTATTCACCAAGGCGTGACATGGATTCAAATAAATCTTCCTTTTCTTCTTCTTTTGATATATAGCAACAGTGCTGACTTATCGTTGCAATTCTGCCAATGTCCAGCAATAAATCGGTAGCTAAGATATGTCTTAGCTACCTGTGATATGTCTTATTAATCGCTGACTAATCACAACCATCACAGCGCGTTATTTCTTACTTTTCAGTGCACAATTTTTGAATGATGTACACTTTTTTAAAAACATTTTTATTTAATCGGATTCCCCATCACGCCATGACAAGACGTGGAATCGTAAAATAAATTGTAAAAAAATGGCCTGTCGGCTCGGGCTGACAAAAGTCAACTCGTTTGTGATATCTTACTTACCACCCTTGTATCACAATGTAGGTACCTACTATTATAGGCTACTTAATATGTTTAGAATACATTAGCGTTGCCATGTGTCCCGCTTTTGGCGGGACGTCCCGCGAAACAACCGATTTTTCCAATGTCCCGCCGGGACAGGTACATGTCCCGCTTTAATATTTTATAAGTTAGACAAAAAATAAAACAAAGAAACTATCACTTTTAACCGAATTTATGTTTTTATATTACATTTTTTGCAAGTATCGTAATTGTAGTTTAAACACTCCCGCGGTGTTTGAAAGCACCTCTGAATTGCAGTGAGTGAACGAAAAACGAATTAAAATATGACAAATAAAAAAAAAAAACAATTCTTCAAATATACCTACTTTCTTTTAATTTTATATATAATAATATTATAAATATTAAAAACAGTCGGAATAGTGACTTAATTTATGTAAATAAAAGAGTTTCCCCTAATTTTATTTTTTAACCCCGTAGTTAGGTACCCCGTGAAATTTGCGAAACTATGCTAAGTTTCAAGTTGATCCGACCAAAAGGACTGTTTCAAAAAATCCTTATTTACGTGTAGTACTTCCCTACTATACCAAAGGAAGATACCCTGATAATTTAACGTCTCTATCACCACTGGTGTAGGCTGTGCGTTGATTGCTAGTCAGTCAGCGACACGACGGTTTTATATATTTAGTCTGAATTTTACTATCAAAATAAATAACACAAAAATTCTTCTATTCCCCTGAAATATGAAAGGAAAACCTATTACTAAGACTGCACCTGTTCTTGAGCGTAGTTTCTTGTTAACAAAGAAATTGTATAATGGAGTTCACAAAATAATAAAAAAAAAAGATTCCTTTATAGAAAATAAAATTACGACCCCAACACCCTTATGTATACAATCTACTGAAATATTTAGTACTAATGAAAACATAAGAAAAAAACTCTAGAAAAACAAAAAGTCTATTCAAAAATTTATATTTTTCCCAAAGGTTTTCCTATTTATTTGAATCATAATTTTAGAATACATACAAAAAGGGCTAGATTTTTACAATATTGCACAACGCCAACTCTCTCTTATTCTATTTCTTTTCTTCTTTATTATTCTTTAACTGTCTCCACTTCCATTTAATCATATCCGGCCCGTCGTTTCTTAGCGCCAGCTCTGATTTATTAAAATTCTGAACGTGCCAACTCAGTCAAACAATCTTTACTATTTAACAGTTAACTTCGGACCGAAATAAGGTCTTCTCCCGAATTTGAGCCACTTCTTCTTCAGCCTGTGGCCGTTCACTGCTGGACGTAGGCCTTCTCAGAATTGCGCAACTTCTCCCTTTCCTCCGCAGTTCTCCTCCACGCTCTAACCTCTCTCTTCACGATGTCGTCACTCCATCTCGCTGGTGGTCTGCCGACACTTCTATAGCCCATTCTAGATCTCCACTCAGTAACCCTTGACGTCCACTTACCATAGTGTGTTCGAGCTACGTGTCCCGCCCATCTCCACTTCAATGTCGCACCTCTACTTCCAATATCCATCACTCTTGTCTTCTGTCTTATTTGGACATTGGGTATTCGATCACGTTCAAATTACTAAAACTTCAAAATCTAAATTCGACATATTTAATTAATATATTTACTAAGCTACATAACTTAATTACTGTTCATAGTAACGTGTAAATAAACATATTTCTCTCCGAATACGAGTAAATTGAGGTTTTAGAGACATTAACATAATAGTAACAATAACACATTTATTACATGCCTCATTAAATTTTAACTCAATACCTGGCCCGAATCAATTTACGTAGATATAATTTAAGTTAATGGTTTCAATCAAATTAACTTGATAATTGGTGAATAGTAGCAATTGCTCGCAACTTCGTCTGTCTGGAAATGGATTCGGAACCTTTTGAGTTTTTTTCACAATTCACAAGATTTCAAAATTTTAACCCTATGTTTTTTATGCTGCTTAGAAAGTACTTACAAAACCAGGAGACACGTATTTTTTATATTTTCAAAATTTTTATTTTAAATCGCTCAAAAATAATTTTGAAAATGTTTTCATTCTAAAATATAGTTTTGGGACGCATACCGCATTTACCTTTTCCCACACAAAATTAAAAAAAAGTTTGTGCTTATTACTCTGTGACTTAATGACTTTGATGTTTGTTTGTTGTTGTACATACTATTTTATATACTGTATTACTCTTTGGTTGTTGTTATTATATATTGTCATAGAGTACTAAGCCTATGGAGGGGCCATAGACGGGCTCCCCCTTTCGCCAATTTTTCCCCTTTGACCAGTTATACTGACCAGGTGCGCAATAATAAGTTACCTTAGATTTCGTTGGTATCGTTTTGTGTCGCGAGACAGAGCTCTAGGAAAATAGTTAATTGTGATGTTTTAAACGGGAAAGGCGATCTAGGGCGTCAAACTTAGTGTTTCCAATCATTAAATATAATTATTATGTTTGTATTTTAACATAATCATCATATAACGTAAAAACCGTTGCGACAATAAAACGACAGAAAAATACAGTGGTACAGGGGCTAGTACAGGGCAATTGGCCCAGATTTTAAATTAAGTCTATACTTTTTAAGATATTCAATAACAAACAATAACCTTAATTTGACCGATGTATGACGTCATCTTAAGCAGTATGAAAAAATAATACCTTTGCCTACAAAAAAGGGCAATCTTCAATCTTTGAATGACATCTTTATAAATTATTTGTGGTATACGCACGCGTCCACCAGGACGTCATGGGGAATCCAGTTAATCCCGCCCGCGCTGTAATAGTTGTGATTAGTCAGTGATTAATAGGACATATTACGGCCGGCGGGAGCATTCTACCTACCGATCAATCGGCTTATTGTTACTGTGACGTCTATATTACTTGACATTGGCGGAATCATCAAAACCCTGATGGAGCCATTTTGAAAAAAATAGAATAGAATAGAATAGAATATTTTACGTGTAATTATTTTCTTTGTTATTAGGACATGACGGGATGAAACACTATTTACTTGCCATTGTAAAAAACTATTCAATTTAAATAATTATAAACACGAGTATATAAACAAGAGTAATTTTTAGGTTAGTCGACCTTGACTGACGTTTGCTTGACGTTAATTTGATTGACTGTCACTTTTTATGTGTAGTGGCCAAGATTATAATCCTGTTCTAAATTCTTGTGACGTCACGTTTACTTTTCGCGGGTAAAATTTGTAAAATATATTAAAAATAGACGCAATGGATAAAAAACAAAAATATCGAAATTAGTTTCTTAAAATGGGCTATATTTTCAAAACAAATTATAAAAAAAGTATATTATAAATATGTAGCATGGCCAATTTTGTGTGTTGTCTATTTTCGTGGATATCGATACGTATGAAACAATCAGCGTGGCCAAAAATGATTATTCGCAAACTTCACGTATTTCTATTGCATTTTTTGCGGCAGTCTGTCTTACTGTCTGTCCGTCTGTGCTCACATTATTGAACGGATTTTGTTACGGTTTCATGAATAGATAGATTCAAGAGAAAGGTTTACGAGTATTAAACAGGCGTATATGCTGTCTAATCCGTCAGAGATATAAGAAAATGACGTAGGAAAGAATTGTGTAGAATAAAATGATCTACAAAAATATTTATCTCTTATAGTTATAAGCGTATTTGTGTATTCAATTTGTAAACCTGAGGACGACTCGCTAGTTCACTGGCCAGCTCAATTTTTTTTAGTTCTAACTTTACTGCAGGTTACTGGTAATAGCTTTTAAAACGGCTCACAACCGTCATTAAACTTGGAATGCCAAAAATGTTTAGTATGTGATGAGTCAATGCAACTAATACTTTGTTTTTTTAATGCTTGCAAAGATGGATATGTTCTTCAATGATATATACAATTGGAGATTTTTCGTAAGTATATTAATAATAAACTAATCCACCCACACAACTACAAGTCTACAAAACCGATTTTTCAAAAAATATAATTTTTATTGTCCACCAACCATCAAATCTCATAAAAGCTAATTAGTTAATTATTGAACCGTATTAATTTTCAGTTGGATAATCTCACCAAATATCACCGTGTGATTTTATAAAATCCAATTAACTTGCGAACGAGTCTATGATGCGTTAAACAAAATGGTCCATATGCTTTTTAGGGTTCCGTATATCTCCGATAAAAAAACGGAAACCCTCAGGGTCTGTCTCTCGTGTCTGTCTGTCACAGCTTATTTTCTCCGAATCTACTGGACGAAAAAAGTTGAAGATATAGAGTTTGATGGCTCAATTACGGACCTATAGCGTAAATAATCGAATTTCGATTATGGGGAAAAAATTAAAACGTAAAAAAAAAAAATATTGCAAGTGCATCATGTGATGTGACAAAAAAATCGTTATAAGGAATACAAACATTTTTTATCAATTATTTTTAAATTAAAAATATTCGAGTAACTAACATAGGTAGGTATATTACAAGACTTAATTGTTTTCGAGAAAGTTACGAAATTTGACAGGGATTTTTTTTTGTTTATCTAATTTAGTTTCCAGGCTAGAAGAAAGGTGTTGTACTTTTAAAATATGTGGGCAGTAACGTAAAGAAATAAAAGTAGCGTTCTTAGTTTGAAAGGAACATTCCTTGAGGCGTTTATTATAAGGCCACAGCGCTTAAATCTGCGGTAAGCGTCAATGAATAATTAAGTACTATATTCGGTCGTAGGCAGAACCGTAAAACCGGTGCAGTAAAGTTAACGATTATGCCCGCGTTTTATAATAATATATGGCTATTAAAATGTTAATTTCGCGCCTTAATGAAAGCGGGTTTAGTGGTGCGTACTCGCGAGACATAAACAGGGATTACTTGGGAAGGTTTTTACTGCCGTGCCCTGATTCTGGAGCTACGTGAGAGTTGAGATTTGAACGTGGTACTTGTTCAGGATATGGAAGGATATTATATTAAACGAAGCCTTGACGATTTGAAAAAATACTGCAGCACATACCTCGAGCCGACCGCTGAATTGAATACCCATTTATATATCGTTACCTAGTTCAAGGTTCATTCCGTTAATTTTTCGTTATGCGATTACTAAATTATGATGTCAAATCCACGCGGATTTTCATGAAATTTACATTATGGTCTGGGTGGAGAGCTGTGTAAGGAAGTTGCATAAGAGGGTTTCTTTACCCTCTTTTGTTCAGCGAGGGCTTCACTAAAATCACTGAAGGGAATTCTCTGAAAATCTATGCAGCACTTTGTACACATACAAATAATACAATTGTGTATATTTGCAACTCAACGCATGTGGCCACAACATTCACTCGTTCCATTGTTAGTCCGGTTTAACGAGAAGCTTAGGTTACTTACCCAAAACCCCAGGATTACGCGTATATGTCGGCATTTCTCGGATACTATCTTACGTATTTTCGCTATTAACTCGCCCATAAGTATACTTTACGACTGAAGCGATAAAATGTACAATTTATTTTCACTTTGTTTTAAAAGTTGTGCCAAAATATTTTGGCATTTGGATAGCCACTTTGTTTTATCTTCAATTATTAACTTCTTAATCGTACACAAACTTAGTTTTGTTATTCAAAATAAAGAAATCTGATAGGTGCGACGGTGGCCGAGTGGTTAAGACATCTGATATTAACTCGGCAGACCACTGGTTCGAGATCCCAGATCCCGGTCATTATACCAACGGGTTTTTAATAAATAAAAACTTTTTCATCTAAATATAACTCAACAAAACTGGCCACTCGTTAGGTATAGCTTCACAAATACCATCGGCTAAAAGAGTGAGACTTGGTCTTCCACTGGGTACCCTGGGACTGTAACACGGTCACACACGGTTTCGGGAGCTTTAAGGCAACCCGTAATGAAAAAAAACTGAAACTATATACTTTTGACTAATTTGTTTAAGCATATTCGGATGAATTAAGTTCTTAATATCGCCAAGTATCATGACTGGACAAAAATAATTATTTCACTTAGTTATTTTAATACATTTTTTTTCAATTTTTCACAGGGCGAAACGCCGGATACGGAAGTAGGGCGTGTGTACGTGAATGACCCGGACGACTGGGATCTTCCTGACAAAAAGTTTATGTGGCTACCATCGTTGGACCAAAGGAGTCCTTACTTCGATGTACATTTTAGCACTGGTATGATAACTATGAAGCAAGGGACACCCAATGGAACTTACCTGCTCAGATTCAATGTAAGTATATATCACAATACAAACCTATTATAAAACAAAGTGCGTCGGTGGCCGAGTGGTTAAGACGTCTAATATTAACTAGGCAGACCACGGGTTCGATCCCGGATCCCGGTCATGTACGACAAACCACACTTAGTTGCTTTTCCATCTAAATATACCTCAACAGAACTGGCCACTCGTTTGGTATAGCATCACAAATACCATCGGCTGGATTGATTTAGTTCAGATTGATCGGAAATAGATTTAGTTGCGGTTTTCACTATTATATAGGTTGACTCACCGGGAAGGTTTACGAGCATTAAACATGGACTTATTACCTAACAGTATAAGTGAATCAAGTTGAGGGAAAAACTTAGCCCCAGCGAGTTTTCATGGTGTATGCTGTCTAATCCGTCAGAGATATAACAAAATGATATAGGAAATAATTGTGTAAAATAAAGTTATCTACAAAAAAGTCCGCGGTGCATATATCCATCTCTAATAGATATGTATTTATGTAGGTATTGAAATTGTTTTAAACCCATCGCTAGTAAAAATTTAATTGGGAATCTTAAAAACCTTGACACAAATAAAACTTAAATAATTAGAACGTTGTGTCGCAGCCTCGGGGGTTAAAAATGATACCATATGATTGTCGTAAATAACATGTGATAAAATAATTTTGGCAATATCATTCTGATTTTCATTTATTTAATTATTTACACATATCTAACAATATAAACACCTTAAATCTAATCTAAACATTCAAAATAACTAAATAAACCAGGTCAGCGTGGAATAGTGGCATTTCCCCGCTGAATCGCGATGCTGATTCGTTAAGCTAGGAAGGAGCCAGCTCTTGTCACCAGAAGAGATGATCAGTCGAGGGGATATATATTTCTGATTGTATCTAAATCAAATAGATCTAAGTACACATTTTGAAGTCACATACTTCTTGATAATAGTCTTCATCTTAGGTAACCTAGTATTTAAGTACATAATCAAAATTTAAGCTCAAGTCCGTAAAATACAATGAAAAATCGTGTAACAATTTACAATTTGAACATTGGAATTTCCAATTTTCTTCGAAATTCCGTTTACAAAGTTTCGTTTATTTTAAAACTAACTTTTGCTCGCGGCTCGGCTCTCCACTGTTGGTTTAATATCTGGAACAAAAATATTAAAATCCGTTTAGATTTTTCGTGAATGATATCTGATTTTGATATACACTTTCTTCAATCCATACATATTTCTCTCCCTTCATCCACAATCCATACAGGGCCCCATACAACTTTTTGTTTAATTTTAGGTGACAGAGAAAAATGAACCTATAGTCCCACTACACTGGGTTGAAGCTACAGTGAACGTGACAATAAAAGAGATCCCAGAAGAAGCCGTCGACAAATCTGGATCTATACGTTTTGTTAACCTCACCGCCGAAGAATTTATTGTTCCTGAAGCAGATGTAAGTATTAAAACTAATATTTATACTTCCGGCTTCTATATCCATAATTTTTCTGGGATAAACTACTCCCATTTTCTCTGTAAATAATCCACCTGTGTCACTGTAATTTGGCATATAATTACTTATTTAATGTTATCTAAATTAAATAGCTGTTATTTTTTCAGTGGGTTTTATTGAATAGGAAATGTGGGTAGTTAAATTTTATCCTCGTTTTCTCAAAGCCACAAAAAAACGCGATGTATATAATTGAAGGGTTATGGTATAACAGCGCTTTAAAAAAATTAAAAAGAAAACAGGGGCAAAATAATTCTTTATTTTACCACCCATATTTCCTATTCAATAAAACCAATTGAAAAATAACGGCTATTTCGCTAAATTACAGACACAGGTGGATTATTTACAGAGAAATTGGGAATAGTTTATCCCAATACAAATTATGGATATAGGACTCTCTGAGATAAAAAGTAGCCTTGTCAGTCTCAGGCCCTCCAACTATATCTGTGCATAAAAATTACGTAGATCCGTTACTCTGTTTTGAAAAACAGACAAACTTTCACGTTTATAATATTATATTAGGATATAGTTTAGTTTTTGGATACACTAATTTTGTAAACATTTTTTACAGGGTACAAGCAAAAAGGACAAACTCCACCGCCGCCTCGTGAAGCTATTCAACACTTCATCAGAGAATGTAGATGTATTCACTGTTTACAACAAAGTTACAGTTTCTTCAGACAGATTTGTAGATGTACGATACTCGGCACATGGATCACCATATTATCCCCCAGAGAAACTTGATAGTATGGTATCTAGCGTACAATCTGATGTAAGTTTTTAGTTTTTAATCCTCGAAGAGCTGAACCGATCTTTCAAGCGGTTTTTTTTAAACTTTCATTGAGAAAAGCCCCGGGTTCCAATCCCAGATCAAACAAAATAAATTGTTACGAGTTTATTTTGATTCCTGTTCGATGAAATGAAAAAATAATTAACAAATTCCCATTTGCTACGTGCCCGTATTAAATAATTGGGTCGTCATTTTAAAAAATAAAGTCGGTTTAAGACCCGTGTAGGTTAATTGAAACGGTACCTCTCTGCTTTATGTCGCGAATAAAATGTTCAAAATTAAATTAAAGAAAGTACCCGGCCATAAAGGAATTTTATTTGGTTTTCGCGACAAATTAATGTGATAATAGATTATTTTGATATTTGAATCCCAATAGTCTCTGTTTTAAAATTGCAAACTCAAAAATTTTTGATCTAAATGACCATACATCAGCATTCAATTCGTCGAAATGACTCGACGAATTTGATAGAGAGAGGGAGAGAAAGAGCGCCGATAGCGGTCCCGGGTTCAATCCTAACTGAAGAAAAAAAAGCATTTCTATGCACTTCTGAAAATAATGTATAGGCTAGCTTCATGAAGTGCAACCGCTTTCACACGAGTAGATATGTTTTCCATAAAAAGTACCTAGTACATAATGTCTCTGTGCAAAAAATCACGTCGATCCATTGATCAGTTTTAAGGTGACAGAAGGACATATAATATTACTCTCAGACCTAAGTTGTAAGTAAAAGCTTGTAAAATAATCAAATTCATTTTTTACAGTTGGAAGATGAACTAGGCACCAGAATTTACATGGTGAACATTGATGAATGTCTCATAGAAAAAGAGCAATGCGAAGATTCATGTCATAACGTATTAATAAAAAGCACTGTACCTCAGTCAGTGTTTACGAACGTTAGCAGTTTTGTAGGAGTCAACGCTAGAGTGGAATCTGAATGTACCTGTGATGTTGAACAAGCATTGATATGTTACAATGGAGGTAAGTCAACATTTAGTACCTGAAAATCTCTGGTCGTTTACGATGTCGAGCCAATTTCAATTTGACGGTGTCATCTGTAATTTTGTAAAGTTCGGTTATTGTCAATTTGAGTACTTTCCAATGTTTAGGACTTCGTCTGACTTCTGTCTGATGATGGATTCGAACCCTGGTCGTCATCTTAAAAGTATTTACTAAGACAATTTAAATGAGTCCAATCACGATCTGTCCAGGGCCGACTCCATCGTCAGATCAGCTCATATCCATGATACGTAAGTCTGCCAATTAAGAAGTTTTTACCCACTTCCATATGAGGTATTGAGTAAGTTGCAAGATTCGATTGCATTATGAAAATATTTTTAGAAAAACGAGCGAGCCTTACAGTAGTCGCATATGATGTGTAACATCTGACATCTCACCTTGGTTATAAGCACTTTAACATTATATCCTGAAAACATTAACACTGTAGGTTAAGCTCACAACTGAAGCGTTCACCTTTTGGTTGACAGTACCAACGTCTCGGAAAATTGGTTGGTACCTACCATCTAACGGCCAACTTTACCACCGCGCGCGCTCATTGGTCAAATCAAATAGTTCGTTCCTGTTACACACTTTCTTCCCTTTTCACGAAATCGCCCCCACCGATTGCAGGAAAGCGAGAGGAAAGATGTTACACATCAAAAAGGAAGCCCTGAAACCACTGTACATAATTGACATCGAACATCTATACTCACCAAACACTTGCCTTGGCTCGACAAACATAAGACTATAATATGCATTTTTGTTTTTCAATTCCCGTAGCCAGTGGATCCCCTGTATTAAAACTTATTGACAATTTTTCAGGAACACCATTCGCCGACAAATGCGAATGTCCCGACGGTCTAACGGGGCCGCACTGTGAGCAAACATCCATAGGTTTCCATGGTGACGGCTGGGCGATGTATCGCTCCCCGCCAGCCTGCCACGAAGGGACTGTGACCTTGACCGTGGCCCCACATTCTGGGAACGGCCTAATATTCTATATGGGCCCGCTCACCTATAATCCTCTGCTTGATGTCCAAGGTAATTTTTATATTTTTAGAGGCTGTTTTTCCAGTTAATCTACCTGCAAATAAATTGTCAAAGTTTGTTTTACAATCGACGTATTGCATTAAAAAGTTTTTCATATCTGCTCATGCTTCAAACTAGGGTTGCCATCCGTCCGGGTTTTCCGGATTTATCCTAGTTTGGAGGGCGTCCGGGCGGGATTTTGTAAACAATCCGGATTTTAAAGTCGACAGAGAACCCAGATTTGTTGAAAACTAGAATTTCGTACTTATATCTGACTATATAATTCTCGATTTTTTTATATACCTTAATTTTTTTTACTTTAGCAGGAAGATAAACAAAATTATAAATTATAACAAATGAAAATTATTTTATTCAAAAATCCGTGGTTTTCGAGCTTCTGATTTTACAGATGGCAACCCTACTTCAAACAGACGTAAAAACCTTTCTCTTAAATCCACCGCGGGGATATAGTGAGACTATTTCGACACGGACGGGGCAAACGCACCTATTAAAATATTGCTTTCGAAGCATATTGCGTTTATCTGGCAGTAAAGCGTAAGGTACACCGAACTGGGTGTAGCGGATGTAAACTATACGGGAAGGGTTCTATTAATGAGAGTTAACCCTACGCTGTATACATATAGCATGTCAATGTTTAATTTAAAATGTAGGCCAAATATATAGACTTATTTTTGAATTATATTAAGGTTCTTTTTAAATATGTGAAGGGAATCGAAAATATATGCATAAACTCACGCCTATATCTCGTGGGGGTAATATTATAAAGATTGTTTTACCAATTTTACATACATCATGTAGGCGGCTTCGGATTCGGAAACTTTTGAAACGCGTAAAAATAATAAAATTCCCTTTTAGTTGTAAATCTTTGTAACTTCATAACAATGAAATAATTGTTCTGATCGGTCCAATTGTTTTCAATTTACCTAATTCTTACAAAATAATTCACACTCTTTTATTAATATAGATAATTAAACCTTTTTCTGTTTAAGTTTTAAGTTTCATCGGTAAAGTATCTCGAAGGAATACCTAGATAAAAATAATATTGTCCAACCCAAAAGTAACGTGTAATTTAAATAAGATAATATGTAGCTATTTTAAAAAAGTTACTAAAAAGTGAAGAAAAATAATGTATAAAATTAGGCAATTTGCACTTAGCGCGACGGTATACATAAGAGTTGAATTATATGGCAACTTAAAATTAGATAACATTTTATTTTTTCCCCGTTTTTAGAGTATCGTACATCCGATGAAAAAACGGTACCCTTATAGCAGGGTTTCTTAACCTTTTTGTAGTCACGGACCATTTTCAAAATGCTTACTTTGACAGTTTATTTTCTCCATCTGGACGAAAAATTTGGTACAAATGTAGTGTTTTATGATATGACCCAATCACGGACGTTTAGCGTAAATAATCGAATTTAGATTTTTGGAGAAAATTTAAAAAGTAAAAAAAAAATGTACATATCACATGAATGGGCTATAAAACAAAATGTTATAAGAAATACAAATATATTTTTAAAGGCCTTGCTCGTAGTTTACAGTTCCACTCGCTCTTGGCCAATTGTGTTTATAACTCCTAAACTTATTGATAATGCTGATCTAAGGATTAAATTGAAACTTTCCAACCCGCAGACATCACTTAATATGAAAAATAAATTCAGTAGTATATTTTGCCCTTATTCAGAAGCCATTCAGCGAAATTGGAAGCAATAACTAAAATTACCTCCCAATAACTATAACTGGTATCACGCAATCCTCGAGCATACATAAATCACACTGACCTATAACAACCCGTCAGTCATTATGAGTACATTAAAAAATCATTATATTTCTATATAGTACGCCTCCTTCGCGCCTAAACGGGTACAATTTCTATTGTAGTTTGTACGACGGGAAATCATTATTCAAGTTGTTATGCATTGGCGTTGTGACATGTTCATTGTTGGTTCCTAACTTTGTCAGATTATAACTTCTTGATATGGCCACCCTTATGAAAAGGAACTTAAAATGCACTGATTTCTTAGACTATTAAGGCGTATGAGCAACATTTATCATTGTCATAGAGCGGGTTTTTTTTATTTCATCAACTAACGTCTACTTAGTTCGCGACAACGAGTAAAGTAGCCCACAGACTGGTCCGGCATCGCACCGAAAATTTTCGTTCCGGCCGCCTTATGATCGAGATTGAATAAGGCCCCACATTGGCGATGAAAATCATACGATCTAGATCGCATACAATTCACACACTCAAACAGATACATATCATTCGATTAAACAAAGTGTCAAACTATCAGGTATATGTGTAATGGGTATGGATGTGTGTGTGTGACAGATCGCTCCGGTCATCGAAATCAACCACAGATTTAAACGATTTGAAACTGATGGTGGGCCGCGCGTACTAGAATTGGATGAGTCTGTGGTGGATTTCGGTGGACCGGCCGGCGACCGGCCGGGGATTGATCCAATCAGTGGGCGCCTTAAAGCGACGGGGCAGTAGTTTAATTGCATTAATTAAAAAATCGTTGTCGCCATTGGTGAGGACTGACCCTCTTTTCACCCAGAGAATTAGCATAGCTATACAGCGATGAAATGCAGTCAGGATTCTTGCCACTATGCCACGCGGAATTGTTTATTTGGTCTTAATTTTTGGGTATTTTTTTTTATTTTAGATAAAATTTGTAAATTTTGAACAATATTGCATAAGTTCAATAAAATAATAATAATTTCTTTTATTCTTTAGGGTTTATTCTATTTGAACCTATGTAGATTGATTCTTCTCACGAAGCATACGGTCTCAGGTTCGAATTCCAGATCGAACAAAATGTAATTATTACCTAAAGTGCCGACCTAATTTTAGCACCAATTGAATCAGGACTTTCTGACTATTATTTCAAAAGTGACAACCGAAATCCCTTTAAATTATTGTACCTTGCCACATCTCGCTAAATGTTAACATTGTTACCCATGCCCAGGCCTCGAATTTTTCGTAATTGTTGTATTTTTTCGCAGATTTCATGTCATTAGAGCTCGTGGAGGGATATCCCGTACTTTTGGTGAACTACGGCTCAGGAACAACTCGCCTTAACAACAGTGTGGTGTACGTGGCAGACGGACAACCGCATCTCATAGAAATCGTACTTGCCAGTTCTACTATAGAAATGTTCGTGGATCGCTGCAAGTTGTCAAGTTGTATGAGTTTGGGCGCTCCGACTGGGACTAAGCAAATTCTTAATGGTCAGTATTTTTATTGTTTACTAGCGACAATATTTATTTTATTTTATTAAGAACAACAACAGTTACATTCTTAGGAGTTAAGTTAAATAAGTTTATAATAGTAAAATAACCTAACAATTTATAAAAAAAAGTGTACCGACTTCAAAAATTATTATAAATTTACCCAAATTGCTTCAAATGTGCCTATAAAATTTGAAGATCCTGACCTGATGACCATGGGACTACCTGAAAGTATACCCTTTCAAACAAAAGAAAAACCAAATCGGTCCAGGGGGGTGAGCATATATTTGACGTGACATCTTTCTCTTGTACGGACATAAACGTTTTTGTCCTTTCGGTCGACACGAAAGATGTCACGTCAAATATATGCTCACCCCCCAGGCGTCTTCAAGTAATCGGGGAACATACATTAAAAAAAGATTCCTACGAATTGAGAACCTCCTCCTTTTTTTGAAGTCGATTAATAATATATAATTGAAACTTATAACGTTGTTCACAGCTTACAATTAACACTATACTATAAATTGTCTCCACACATTATGAGTTAATAACAAAACAAATCAAAGTTAAACAGTTATTTATACCACCAAGTGACTAATCACAAAACCAAAACTTACTTAATATCTAGTCCTACAGGTCTATTTCTAGCTAAGAATTGTCAGAATTAGAATTTAGAATTTCGTACGCTCTCGAAATTGTTGATGATAACAGTGTACCAAATATGAGTTTACAACAATTTAAATACCTACATAAATATGCTTATAACTACTTATCTATTAAAGATAGATATATGCTACCGCAGACTTTTATGTAGTTCATTTAATTCTACACAATTATTTCCTACATCATTTTGTTATATCTCTGATGGATTAGACAGCATATACTGTATTATTTTTTTATGAGATTGAATTTGATTCCTGACACTTCAAAACATTTTTGTTAACAGTGAACGGACCTCTTCAAGTTGGCGGCTCGAGTGTGGATCTTCATTCTTTAGCACGATCGTTTGGCTGGAGACATGTCCCTACAAATAACAAATTCGTTGGATGCATTAGCAACTTTACTTATAACGATTATGTAAGTACAAATGAAGGCGTTTATACCATTTTATAAAAAAAAACACATGATGCCTTATGGATCCGGAACGTCTTCCTCCTTTAGCCGATTTAGGCTAGTTCTGTTGATAGAAAAACCTCTAAGTGTGGTTTGCCGGATCATATACATAAGTTTTTAATAAAAAACTAATTGGTACTTGGCCGGGATCGAACCGTGATCCCCTTAGGTATAACTCAAAGTCTTACTAAACCACTCGGCCACCGGTTCAAGAAGGCTGCTTTTTATAGAAATAAAAAAATCCCTATGTTATAACTTATTTTTTATAGAAAAATATTTTAGGGCATTGAACAGTTTGTAATTTAATCTTATCTAATCAATACAGATGTACAACTTGGGCTTACCCTCTGACAAACACAACGCTGATCCAGGCTGCCAATTGAGTATGTTCACCGCTGTTACATTCGGTATCGACACGAACTTCCTGGTAGCGATTCTTGTTTGCATCGCTATATTAATCAGTAAGTACATTTTATAAATCAGGTTAAAATGGAAGTGCATGTGTCTATATGATAGGGTGAGGTGAATATTTTTTGAGCTGTAAAGCAACCGGTAAAAAAAAAGAAAAATGTTATTATATTATGTGTTATTCCAGACTTATTTATATGCCTGTACCAAATTTCATCCAAATTAGGTTAGATGTTACGGCGTGGTTGAATAATGAACTGTCTTGGGCGTGACCAGAGACACTTAACAATGTCTATATTTCGCGAGTTGTTCGCATTTGACAGAACAGCAATCATCTTTTTTTAGAAGTTAAGTAGCTTTAGTTGCTCTCCGAAGCACCAAAAATCCATTAAATTTAGTGAGGTAAAGGTATGTCAGGATCGTAGCAAATGGCATTTGATTTTCTCTACCTACCGATCTTGGGATAAAAGGCGTGATGATAGATAGATGGCTATTACCCGTGATCCATACTAATATTAAAAATTGTAATGTAATTTGTATCCAATGAAAATTATTTTTAATAACTCACCAACCCTCAATAAAACAACTTCAATATTTGATACTCTGAAGTAATCAATGGAAATTGTTAGTTGTTCAAGCAATTCCGTAAATTGTATTTTCATGTTCGATCAACTAATTATATGTTGGTTGAAATTGTAATTGGCTATAGCTGACTGTAAAATCATCATATGTTTTTTTTCATTGATATTGCTTTTTCTTTGATTAAATTAAATTTTAAATATGAAATGTTGGCCGTTTCAAGGTACTTACCACGATAAAATTGCGACCTGATTTGGTACCACAAAGTAACATATTAATAGGCTCTTTCTTATCTATTCAGTGTTTTCAGAATTTTGCTTGAGTTCACCGCCTATAAATAAATAAAAAATCTTCTAAATGTCGCGCGGGAGTTTTTTCTATTTAACACGAATCTTCCCGCTTTATGTTAGATATCGTTTTGTTTCTTAGAGAATACTTAAAAGCTTTATATTTGACACAGTATGAATTTAAAAAGATATGAAAATCAGTTACCCCTAAGTTTTATGAAGCCCTGAAAGTCATCAATTTCAAGCGAACTTTCAACTGATTTTGTTACTAATGTACCATTTTCTAGTATTTATCCTATAGATAATTTCACATACTTAAATGAAACAAACACTAAATGTTAGCTCAGACTAATCTCAAACCACTAAAAACTACATCCAAATTGGTTTTCAGCCATGTATATTTGCACAAACCCACAGACAGACAGTCCTTTACAATTTTATATATGTATAAATCTACGAATAATGGTCGCAGGCATAAATAGCTATCATCTGAATTATGCACAAGGCACAACTATTCTAAACCATCATTCACCTTCAATTATAATTTTACAGTTCTACTCCTGGCTGTGGTAGTTCATAGAAGAAGAGCAGACGCGTGGGCTGAGAAGGAACTGGACGATATTAGAGAGAATATTATAGCTTACGAAGACGAAGGTGGTGGCGAAGGTGATGCTGGCTACGATCTGCATGTGTTACGACAGATGTACGATCCGCCGCCCAATGATGACGCTTTTATGCACTCTTCAGGTAAAAAAAATAAAATATAACCCTAGTTGGTGGTTTGGTGCTGCAGCATCAGGTCGTGGTTACCATGTTATTGTGATATCATTTGGAGTCACAGGATACTAAGTTTCGTATCGATCGTAAGTTGCTCACATACCTTCAACAACTAGAAAGGAGCTGATGATCTTCAAACAGATGAACAGCCCTATATATTCTCTATTTATTTTTTTTTTTTCAAAATTTTAGACTCGGTAATTTAGGAGGAAAGGGGGGGGGTGGTCAATTTGAGTCCAGTAGATTCGCAGAAAATAAGCTGTAACAGACGGACAGACAAACAGAGTGTGACATAGGCTACTTTTTATCTTATTACCCCGGGAAACGTTTATTTTTTCATAAACGGATTACTAGTACCTATTTTATAATTGAATCCTAAATGTTTTATTTTTCACCAGGTTTAGTAGGAGCGACTCCAGATATTTCTGGGTTCCTCGACGACAAGAAGTCTGTTCTAGATCGCGACCCCGAGACGAATCCTTACGACGACGTACGACATTACGCTTACGAGGGCGATGGGAATACTAGCGGTTCTCTGTCTTCTTTAGCAAGTTGTAAGTATTAAATAAATATTATATTATAAAAATGAAAATAAACACGGATAAGTAGTTCTCGCGAGATAAATTCCCTAACAGATAGACAGACATAATCATTCCATATAAGCTAAGCAGATTTGGATACAATTTAACTCCTAACCGCTACCGTAAATATATTAGAGCAACGAGAAAGATTTTTATTAAAAAAAGTTATTTGGTAAATAATTATCTGTCTTTTTCCATAGTCCCATTGTTTTAAGAAATATTAGCTATATACTAGGTTAGACCAAATTGTGTCTAAAAACATTCAGCCGCTACGGCGTCGATATCGTAACGGTTAGAGAAATGCTCTAACCTTATACTTTAACCTGGAGGGTACTGGACTCAATCCTCGAAAACTAGACTTCTCGTACTTCAGCGCACGTAAAGTGAAGACCTCACTTTTTTAAAAGAGACAACTATTAATTTAAAATTTATTAAAGTGGAATAATTAATTTAATAATTTGCCAACAGGTACAGACGACGGAGATCTAAAATTCAATTATCTGTCAACGTTCGGGCCACGGTTTCGTAAACTGGCCGACATGTATGGAGATTCTGACGATGATAGAGCACCGCACGAGGAATCTTGGTGCTAGCATCACGCTTGGCTCGTGTAGCCAGTTTTCACCCATGGACTTAGGTGGTATGCGTGTTAAGTGCTATCGGGACCTAAATAGGCGAATGAAAATTTCAAAATTGCCTTATTCCTTTCGGTTGACATTTACTATTAAGTGTTGTGTGTGATTGTGAGAGAAACCTACAGCGGCGCCTAAGTAAGCCCACCGTTCCATTTTAAGTAAACTCTAAATAAATGACTTGTAATCCGAACATTATTAGCCTGTGATATAAGCGAGTTATTTATGTACTCGGATCGGGACCGAAAGAGTTCGGCCATGATCGGCTACCTTCGAATTTGTTTCGACTGTTCCGCAAATCTCAACTTATTATGACAGAGATGACGCTCTACAAAACCGAAGCTAGCCGATCATGGCCGATTGTCTCTTTCTGGCTGAAGGCTTTCGATCTAATACTGTACTTTAGCCTAAATTTTCTGTTTAAGAGTCCTTGGCTGTCGACCATGTTATATCTGTCAAAAATATGACATCTCAATTTGTTCATAGTTATTATTTTAAATTGGACTAAGCCATATTTTCATCCTACCCTACATCCGGGTTCGAATCCTACCCCTTGCCAAAATGCTAAGCACCAATTTTCTTTAAGAATATGTGCTTAAATCGACTCCTCGTGCTCCGGAGGGCACGTAAAGCCGGCGTCCGGTCACCAACCCGCCTGCCAAGCGTGGTGACTATGGCAATTCCTCTCAATGAGCACCACTAAAAATGATGCACTAGAGGGAGACCATGATCCAGCAGTGGATCTTTAAAGGTTGATGATGATGATGATGATGATGATGATGATGATGATGATATTTTCATTATTAAGAGTAAAAGCAATAGCAATGTTTGTTTTAAAAATTACGACTATTTAGAACCTTAAATAATAAAAATAAGGCTTAATGCCATTCAAAATAATAACCATCAGCAATTTGAGTTGAAAACGTTGTATAAATATACTCATTTTTCTAGGATTAATTGAGATTTGCCATATTATTGACAGAAGTAAGATGACCGACAGCCAAGGAAGGACCCTTAATAAAGCTGGTCAAAATAATTCTTCAGATACTTAGTCTAATATTATGAAATTTAAAACAATTATAAGTAATTAATTTTAAACAAAATGTATCGGGAATTTATTTGTCCGGCTGTATAATTATAGATAACTCCTTATAAAACTTCGTAGGCTATGTGCGCGGATATTTACGAAATATTGTCCAAAATTAATGTATATAGGGTATGGTTACATCAATTGATGGTTTAGCGCGTTTTAATAAAAATGTTTTTTTAAGAAAAACGACTGATTTGTAACTGTATGTTAGGCCTATATGAGCCTGAAATTTTCTTTGTAATTTTATATATTCAGTAAATAAGAAGTTATTTTGTAAGTTAGTGACTTTTTTAATTTGTGTATTGATGTCTTAGAGGCAGAAATAATGACATTTACAATGTATGATGTCGATCAATATTTTGTTCTTTATTTTTTATTTTTGTAACTAATAAGTGCCATTTTTTATATTGAAATTTAATTAAGTACCATTTAATTTCTATTCTGTTTTGTTTGTCCTTAATTTGTAATTTTCTTATGTCAATTAGTAGATTTTTTGTAACTATGATGTCCAATGTATTTTTGTTGGTTTTTAAAATCCTCCATCCGTTGGTGCAAAAGTGTTAAAATATTTACGTTTCAAATCTATGATCAAATTCTTAGTTATTTGTAATTGATTGTAAATTGTCTTTATTATTAAAATAATTGAAGGAACAAATGTCTATTTTTCATATTATTTGTTATTTTAACCCTCTTTTGTAGGTATATTTCAAGTGTGAGTACGATTGTGATTTTAAACGTACTACTCATCTACCTAAATATTTATATAGGTTATATCATCGTAAGTTATATTCGCTCTAAGAAGTGAAATTGTATATGACGATTCGTAATGGTCCTAAAATGTAGCAAGTGTAAATAATGTACATATACCTACACAAGAACTAGCATAGCTTAACTTAATGGTACCAATAATTTTTTAAACCGGAGATCGATAATTATATAGTGAATATAACACATTTTCAAAATTAAATAAGTCCCCCTGTGTTCATAATTTTTATAAAATGTGTTTAGTCCATTTATTTTTAAATTAAAAATTACTGAACCGATCATGACACAATATTAGTAACAAGTATTTAGTTAACTAATAATTTCGCGATCTCTTAAATAGGCTATAAAAATATCCAACGTGTCTTATAATTATGCATATCAACGAATTGTAATAAACTTTCTTGTATAGGGCTCCAAGTGACCCTTGTGAATAACTTTAATTTTATAGATATAATAAAAAAAATTATAATCACAAATTTTCATCCATATACTTGTAGGCTTTATCTATAATAGAATTTACAGATTCAGGAACATTTAGTATACATGAATCTAAAATATAATTACCTAATTTTAACTGTAGCTTTTTTTACTTGTGGATTAGGAGAAATGGAAAGAAGTCGGGGTCAAAAATAATATAATTCAGACAATGTGCTCGCGTTTTGTAGATCCGTGTCCTGATTTTCTTTAGTTTATCTTTGGTTCAAAACTCGGAATTCGAAATAAGTTTTCTATTCTGTGTTTGACGTAAACATTGACTTTCAAAAGTTGGTAGATACTTTTGTTTCATAGATCGTTTAATATTTAATTCGACAGAGTCGTTCGTTTTGTAGTACATTTCTTATATTACGTATTTTTGGTAACTTTTAAGTCATTGACCAAATACAAATTTGCATTTATTCGGTAGCAATTATTCTAATTAAATTGAAATACAAAAATGTTGCCGAATTCTTTAGTTATTGGTACTTAATTCTTCTTACGTCTTTAAAGCTGATGAATAAATCAATAAGCACTCAGACTGACAGTGACTTTTGTATATCTAAAATTAGTTAAATTATTAATTCTTATTGATTTACGTTATAGTAGTTAATTTATCCAAGTCTTTTCTACACACATCACATTGATATTTCTTTAGAATTATTTAATATAAAATGTGAACCTATGAGCTTATCATAAGTTATTTTTCCAAATATACCTATGCGAAAAACTACCTAGTAGATTAAGAAAATTTATATAAAAAAGGTATTCGTGTTTTTTCATAATAAAAATTAATCTATCATATATTATTATAAAAAACAGCGAATGACATTTGTATATTATTTTAATTTCCAACATTCCATTAAAGTCGGATATTTGTCTTATTATACTTGTTGTAACTAATTCTGGATCGTACTTAGGGAAGTCTGTTGGTGAATATTTTTTTATAATACGAAAAAAACCTTGAATTTTTACAATTTGAAAATATTCACCTTCAGTATCACACTGCCATTATAAACAATTTATATATATAAAATATAGAATAAGTAATTGACATATTGTAAATTAATATTTCTTCTGAAATAACTTTTCGTACTCTACATTGGCCTGTGCATTCACGACACAGATTTTGTGAAGTTACCATATATCTACATATTATTCATCTAAATAGGTATGTATATATATGTTTTTTTGTAACTGAATGTCAAAACATATTAAAAACAATTTTTGTGGAGCAACTGTTATTCCTAAGACATATTAAACAATTTCTTTAAAGTTATGTTCATATAATTTGCAAAAACCACCCATTGATTTTTGCTAATGTATGTGATAATATAGATTGGGAAGTATCGTATGTATAGAGATATGGGTTTGAAGGAAAAAGTCCGACTGAAGATTGTCATATTACTTTGATAAGTAGATATAAGAGCGTATTATTTTTAAATTGTTTATATAGACTTTAAAATATTCGAATCAACATTGAAATAAAGTGATGATATTGATATCTTTGTATTTTTTATTTATTTTCGATCGAATAGCTTCTTAGACCTGCAAATTTAGTATGGTAAGTATAATATATGTTTGTTTATTTGTTTGTCCTTATTTCGCGTCAAAACTTTCACTCAAATTTAAATCTTAAAATCCTGAATTTAATTTCGTTGCGACGACATCATCAGTGACAATTTTATTTAAATCGAGTAGCATATGAGACGACTTATTTAAACATAATTAAATTTCAATAAAATTGTCGCTACAGTCACCATCACAACGAAATGACATAAGCTACTTTTTGGCCCAGGAGAAATAGTTACTGCTATTCAACACAAAACTACAGAGGCAAAGACGGAAATCAACTTTTAGACAGACTGTGAAGTGAGAATGTAAGTACAACTCAATATGTATAACAACAGCACAGAGGGCTGTCGGGCTGGATCAGAACTGAAATATGTGCAGAAAACTACATATTTGAAATAACATTCACGGAGTATATTTACCTTTAGAATTTGATACGAAAATATATCCAACGGTTTTGGACAAGGAACGGAAATAACACATAGGGAACATTTGATGTCTAGCAGGAGCTTCAAATAAATAATTACAGACACCGGATTATTTATCTATATATAAATAAAAATTAAATGCTGTTCATTAGTAAGGTAAGCGCATCACTTGAGAACGGCTGGACTGATTTGGCAATTTTTTTTAAATGTAAATGAACATTTAGTCAACGAACGAACATAGTCTGAATAAGATTTTTAGGGAAAGAAAAATTGAGAAAGTTGCCCGGAAAAGTCAGGAAAACCATAATAGGGGATGAAAGGGGGTCTTTACGGGCGAATCCGGGGCGGAAAGCTAGTTTAAACAGTAAAAAATATAATAGATATATTAAATTGATGAAGCAAATACTATGTAAGAATCGAGAAAAGCGGCCCTTCACCTCGCATGCCCCTTTAGAAAACAGGCGTGAAGGTAGGTATGTAGTCGAATGTTATTTGAGGTCTGGTTCCTACTATCCGTATATCAAATGCTATTAGAGGATCTTTTGGAATGGAGCGGCAAATGACGTCAATCAGTACCACCCACATACCTATTAACTCTTATACTGGCGTAATTGATGCTACTAAGGGCAAGTAAAACCGACGTCCGACCTTCTGAAAATAACAGATCCTACATCTGTTAAAGAAGTGACACATCTAGGTCCATTAAGTGCAGAAACAGATTTGCCACCTGTTCTGTTTAATATGAACAACTGGTTTTTGCCTATTTTTAGTGGACTCTGTTACTGGTGCTGTGTGGTGGCCACACCGCAAAGCCCGTGAAGATTGTGTGTGTAGGTGCGGATGATGACTTAATTTTTTTCTCAGTAAATTGCCGACCAAATTTGGTACTTTTTTGACTCCAGTGAAAATTAAATCTGGGACCACCGGTTTCAAATCCAACTCTCGAACCACTGCGCTGTCAACGTTCTAATAATAAACATATTATTTTTCATACCGGAAAAGGAAGAGGAAAAGGTATCGTGAAATGTAACAGTCACGTGAAATTATTTACTACTGCCACGTGGGCGAAAAAAACTGTATTTATATACTCACTTCGTTTCAGGAAAGTTTTCAGTATATGTTGACTTCAGCACTTGATTTGGTGAAAATGTATAGTACAGTGCATAATATAGGCTATTGATATAAGTACCTACAAACTACTAAATTCTTAATGGACAACATTTCATTTTTTTAATCACCCATTTTTGTTACTTTAATTAAAAATATATTAAAAAATAAGTTACACGTATTTTTATATTTTATTTTTGGTTGAGTTTTTATATTTTTAATTTAATTATGAATTTTTATAAATTCTGAGGACTTATAAACTAAAAACCTTAGCTAGGACTAAAATTAAGAAATATAAACTGTCACCCAAAGAAAGTGACTGATAGTGTCAGTCATTGAGGATTTTGTAAATAGTACTTAACTGACTTTTTTTTTTTGTTTTATTTTTTGTTTTTGACATTCATGGTTTTATTGATTTATTGTTGTTTGTGTTGAAGTTTTTATATCTATTATTATTCAATTATTGTGACATTAGAATAATTATAGTGATATATGTAGGTAGGTTATATATTGACAATTTTGTAAATCTAATTTTTGACATTTATTTAGAAAATATTGTATAACTAGGTACCTATATTGTATATAAATTAAAGATTTGAACACCGCCGTGCGGTAGAATGTGATGCTTTATAAACTGTACCATATTTGATTCAAATAAATAAATTAAAAAAAAAAAAAAAAAAAAAGCCACAGAGTATACGTTATAGAAATGCAAAGAGTATAATATACCGTGTTCCAAATAGGTGTTGCCGTAGCCGGAACTCAAATCGCCTACAACATTATTCATAATGTATATAATAATACTAGCTTTTGTCCGCGGTTTCACTCGTAAATATATTTCCTGTAATAGCCCATTCGAAAATAGCAAAACTTCCAAAAAATATTATATGAAAGAAGTATTTTTATAATTATATTTAAAGAATAATTATTAATTTAGCTTCAAATGGAATAAAAATGGGTAAAATTAATAAAAGGCAACACCTGAGTTCAATAACTAACAACTCTGCCAACAGACATTAGTATTTTTAAATTAGAGGGTTAGCACAGATTAGGGCACCTATTAATCCTTAATTTTCAATATTTCAGTATTTTTAAAATAACTCGAAAATTAAAGGATATAAAAAATAAAAAAAATGAAAAATAAGCTTTCTAGCATGTAATCTCCAAACGGTTTTCGAATTTTGGTACCTTACGAAAAATGAAATGTTGTCCATTGTAGGTACTTGTAAAAAAACAAAAAAAATAAAAAAAACAAAAGGCTATGGACAACTGGCGTCAAGTGGACACTGTCAATGGTGTCTCTGGCCACATCGCAAGATATGAAAGCCGTGAAGTTGTACTGTGCACCGAATGTCATAAACTTCAACTCATTTGGCGATATCCATACACATCTAATACTAATAAGCTGAAGAGTTTAGTTTGAAACTACCAGCCGGATTTGAAAGATTTTGCATTTGATAGGCCATTTCTTGAGGAAGGTATAATAACATTACGCTACGACCCAAAGGGGCGAGCAGTAACTATTAACACGGATGCATAACAATGAACGAAACTTTCGTAAAAAATTGCTTATCTGCTTCAATGCATGTGCATTGTGCATGTACAGATAATCTAAAATATAGGTATCATTTTTCTCTGTCTGCTAATAGGTACTTGGTAGAGCTGGGTCGTTTCGTATTTTACGTGAAACGGAACGTAACCCATTTTATAAATCGACAAACTGCTTCGAAAAGCAGTGCCAAAAGAAACGGCTTTTTATTCATAAGGCGTAAATCGTACATACTACATATTATATTCATTCATTCAAAAAAACCGTTTATTCGACAGTCTGTACCATATCAATGTATTTATACACTATACAGCGTCCATATTAAAAGAACAGCAAACCAGTTTCTTTTTCAAAACCGCGTCGTAAATATTTTAGGTAGAATTTTTATTTTTAGCATACATAGGACCCCCCGCTACATCTTTTATTTTGACCAGAATGAGGAAACTTAGAACAATTATTTTAGCCATTTATTGTTTGCATAGAAAGTACTGTCATCGGTAATGAAAAGGAATGCACGGCCCGAGAATGTCCAACACTAGAATGCCGAGCAAATTGCTGGGTCGGTCATTATGCTGTTGGACACACTCGGGCCGTGCATTCCTTCCCTGGCTGGCCCTGTATGGATTCGTCGGTTTGGCCTTCGAGTCGAAACGAAAGATGTCGCGGTTCTAAATATGATAACACGGAACCCCAAAGCATGTGTTATGGGTACATGTATCTAATCTATACTAATATTATAAAGAGGTACAGTTTATAAGATTTGATGTAGGGGTAATCTCTGAAACTATAGAATCAATTTTAAAAATTATTTCATTAATAGGAAGCTAGAACCTCTCACACTTCTCACAGGCACTACACTACACACACAAGCGCAATATGTAAATGGTTGCAAAAATCTGATTCTTGAAACGGTTAGTCAAAAAAAACGACCAGGCTCTATTGTACGTACGTACAGTTGAATCGCCGAAGCAATAAACCTGCTTTTTAAAAAAAGCTGCTTTTCCTTCTGTCATAAAAGCGTTCGTTCGTTACATGGCAAAAATCTGTTTCTTGAAGCAGTTTGTCAAAAAAACGACCAGCTCTAGTACTTGGATAATCATCATAACTTAATACGTGAAAGTATTTTTTTAAACAGTTACCGTAACAAATTTTAAAAACATTTGTGTCAACATGGTATCAAATTAAGTCAAAGTACCAGGAGAGCAGGCTCATCGAAGAGGTTAAAATTTGAAATAAATTTCGCCAAAATACCAAGAAAGCAGACTCATTGAAGAAGTTGTTCTGGTAGATACGTAATTTTACGAACCAGTCAGTCAAATAAATTCCGTCAAAGTACTAGGAAAGCAGACCCTTTAAAGAGGTTGTGCGGGTTTTCGCCAAAATACCAGGGAAGCAGACTCCTTGAAGAGGTTGTGCGGGTAGATACGAAATGGACAACATTTCATTTTTGTAAGGTACCAAAATTGGAAAACCGTTTGGAGATTATATTTAAAAAAACATGCTAGAACACTTATATATTTTTTTCCATTAATTTGAACGAAACTCTTTCGTAAAACGCACTCAAACCAAATTGCTTGTCTTAAAGCGGCGTCTGCACTTTTTCTGAAAATAATAGATTTTAGGTCCATTTATTATTGACACTGTTACTAGTGCCTGTTTATTTGTAACGCATTGTGACCATATAATGAAAGGTACATCATTAAATGAACAGCCATACAGTTGCCCCTATAGCTAATTGCTCTTTGCCACATTGCCTTCGGAACGACGCGTTCTTGTTTAATGAGCTTGCAATTTGCAATACAACTCTATCAAATACACTTGCCTGTTGGAGATTTATGACGGCAAGTAGAGTGTGCATGTACGGATCATCATAGGTATTTGAGTTTTAATTTTGAACATTCTGACAGTTAATAAATCATTTTTCTCAGTCTACTTGGATAATCTTGCTTGAAAAGGTCACAGACAGACAGATAGATGCGGCGGGAGACTTTGTAGTAATAGCGCCCATCTGTATTTTTTAACGACTTCAACAAAAGGCGTTTCTCAATTCGACCGTATATATATTTTTTTTATGTGTGTTCGCGGATAAAGGGAAAAAATAGAAATAAGTTCCATCAAAGTACCAGGAAAGCTAAAGAGGTTGTTCTGGTAGACACGTAATTTTACGAACCATTCAGCCAAATAAATTCCATGAAAGTACCAGGAAAGCAGACACATAAAGAGGTTGTGCGGGTAGATACGAAATAACAAACCATTCAAGCAAATTTCGCCAAAATACCAGGGAAGCAGACTCATTGAAGAGGTTGTGCGGGTAGATATGAAATTGCGAACGTATGAACCTATTTTTTTTTAAACTGAACATAACAATTTCAGTTTATCTGGGTAATCTGGGTAAATAAATATATAAAGCTATCATGTCGCGTACTGACCGACAATCAACGAAATAGAAAATAGGGGGTGTGGAGGGAGTATTTTCTAGAAAGAAGACCTTACGCGTAACGAAAATGTTTATCTTTATTAATAGAACAGAGAGATACAATTTATAATATTTATTATATAGTAATTAAAAGCAATTAAACATACATAAAACATACATAATTAAAGTTTTTTCTTTATCTTCACAATCGATCATCCATCAAAATACACACAAGTCAAAACAAACAGATTTGACGTTTATATTTTATAGCACTAAAGAGTTTTAAGTAGAAAGGAGGATATATCAGTTCCTCCCTTCTAAATGATCTTCCCTCTCATAAGGTGCATGACAACTTAATATCTGGTCCACATGTCTTCGACACCTTCGGCCATCGTCCACTTCCACTTCATAATGTAACTCTCCAAATTTCTTTAATATTGTTCCAAATATCCATTTGCATCTACCAGCGTATGATTGCCTAGTATGGCTAGTACCAGTGATACTAAGGGGATCTAACTTGTACTCTCTCTCCCATTCTAAATTGTCTTGTCAATTTACTCTCTTCCTTTATTATCAATTCTTTCTTTTGAGAAGTTTTCTTTTTATCCATCATCAGATCCAGTCTAGTTCTTATATTACGACCAAACATAAGATTGTAAGCATTGTCACGTGTGGAATTCTGTGCTTTACGAAGTTGCATTAAGATTCTACTTAATCTTAGGTTCAAATCTACTTTTTCAGAAGTATTCGTTTGTAAAGCTCGTTTGATAGTCTGAACAAATCGTTCTGCTTGTCCGTTCGTAGCAGGATGATATGGAGCTGAAGTCTTGTGAATAATTCCATTAGATTTTAAAAAGTTTTTAAAAATATTTGATGTAAATTGAGGTCCATTATCGGATACAAGAGTAATAGGTAATCCGAATATTGTAAACATACGCCTTAATTCTCTAATACACCAGTCAGATGTGGTGTTCTTCGTAGGTATAGCATCAATCCACTTCGTGTAAGCATCTACAATTATAAGATAGTTCAGACCATCAATACGCCCAGCAAAATCAATATGGATTCTTTGCCAAGCATTGTGTGGTAATTCCCATGGATGTATTTTCACTTTTATAGATTCATTTCTTGTCAAACAACATTCTTTACATGATTTTATCATCTCCTCAATGTCTCTATCAATGTTCTTCCAATAACAGTAACTTCTTGCTAATCTTTTCATTTTTGTCATACCCAAGTGTCCTATGTGCAGTTCTTTCAGTACCTCTGATTTCAATGTTCCTGGAATTATAATTCTATTACCTCTGAATATGCAATTATCTTGTAGAGTGAATTCGTTGTCATTGTAGCCCATTTGTTGTAAACTCTCACCCTTTTCTAATTTCTTTAGTATCTTGTTTAGTTCTTAGTCTTTACTTGTTTCTATAGTTATCCTCTCTTTGGTAACTGGCATAGTTTCAATTTGTCCGATTTGAAATAATTCATATTGGTCTCTGTAATTTTTTATTGCTTCATCAACAGGAAAACGAGACAAAAAATCTGCATTAGAATGTTCAGTAGTTTTTTTATAAACAATCTCATAGTCAAAACCTGATAAATAGTGGGCGCAGTGAAACATTCTAGTCGCTGTCATTGCAGGAAGATCTTTGCTAGGGGTTAAAAATGGATACAAGTGGCTGATGATCTGTGATAAGTGTAAACTTCCTTCCGTAGCAATATGGATAGAACTTATGTAAACCCCAGTATAACCTGTAGCTTCCTTGTCAATCTGGCTATATCTCTATTCACTTTTTGTAAGCGTTCTTGAAGCAAAACATATAATATACTGCTCCAAGACCAACAGAAGAAGCGTCTGTAGCTATTATTAATGGCAATTTTGAAGAAAAATGAATCAGTGTACGTTCACTTATTATTTCCTTTTTAACATGCTTAAAGCTTTGTTCACATTCATTGTTCCAAGTAAATTTTTCACTATTATGTAGTAATTTGTTCAAAGGATGTATAATAGTAGCTAAAGCCGGTATAAATTTGTTGTAGTAATTAGCTAATCCTAGAAATACCCGTAGTTCATGTATATTTTCTGGTCTTTTCGCATTATTTTTAGCTTTACATTTAGCTTGGTTTTTGTGTAAGCCATTTTCATCAATGACATGACCTAGAAATATTATACTTCTTTTAAAAAATTTACATTTTTCTTTATTTAATCTCAGGTTATGTGTTCTCAGAATCTCCATTACTTGTCGTAGCCTCTGTGTTGCAATCTCTAATGTAGGTCCTTGTATTATAATATCATCTAGAAAACATTGTACTCCTTGTAACTGGTTGAATAATTTGTCCATAAACTTTTGCCACAATCCTGGTGCTATCTTCACACCAAACATTAATCGATTTACTTTGTACAATCCTTTTTGAGTATTAATTGTCTGTAAGAGGGCACTCTCTTCATCCATTACCATGTGTAAATAAGCCTGAGTAAGATCTAACGTGCAAAAATATTTTCCACCGTTCATTTTAACAAATATGTCTTCAATTCTTGGTATTGGGTGTCTCTCATCGTTTAGTGTTACCTTGTAGTCGGCACAAAGTCTGACTTCCCCGTTAGGCTTCAATATTGGTACTACGGGTGTTCCCCAGTCAGAATCTTCTACCTTAGTCAAAACATCCAGTTTCTCTAACCTTTCTATCTCCTTTTCAACTTTTTCTTCCAATGCGTAAGGAACTCTTCTAGCCTTATGAAAAATAGGTGCACTTCCTTCTACTAAATCAATATGTCCTCTATAGTTCGGTATCTCTCCAATATTATTGTTAAAAATTTCGTTAAATTCTTGTAAAAAATTATCTAGTTTTATAGTTTTATCAATTTTAAGTGTATTTACTTCATTTATGTTTAATTTAGATTCTCGTATCCATTCACGTCCAAAAATTGGATCAACGTTACTATTTATAATACATAATTTACCATAGCATTTTTCTGAGTTCACCATGTATGTTACATTAACGGCGCCGTATGGTTTAATTCTTCCACCAGTATAAGTTCTGAGATCAATATTAGTTTTGAATATTTTGTTCGTTATGTTCATTTGTTTAAAATCCAACAGTGAAATTGTACTCATGCGCCTGTGTCGTACTCCATTTTTATCGTTATTCCACCTATTTCTACTGTTACCATAAACTTATCATTCATATTTGTTTGTATTATATTAATTTCATTATTCGTTTCTACTCTTTCACTTTCATTTTCGTTATCAACAGTTTTCGTTTTCGTTATTAACAAAATACAATTTTGGTTGTCTACTCGATTTATTCTTTTCAAACAAACTCTAGCAATATGACCCTTTAGGTTACAGTAGTTGCAAATCACGTCCTTTAGTTTACATGTATGCGCTCTATGTCTCTTATCTCCACATCTGTAACATTGTTCTGCCGGTATTCGGTATGTTTTCGGTTTTCTAGTGTTAAATTCGCTAGTTCTAGGTAAGTATTGACTTACTTTCTGTACTTGTAAAACGGATTCTTTATATGTTGTAATCTTTGCTTCGTTTTGGGACATATCAGTGCTTATTGCGAGTTCTACTATTTCTTTGTAAGTTATTTTCCTATTTTCTTGTAAAATTCTGGTTCTTATTTTATCGTCAACTAGTCCTCTAATAAACTTAAGTTGTAAAATGAATCTGATGTTGACTTTCCACAATCACAATAAAATTCACATTCGTTCGCAAGTTTCTTTAATTGTCTATTGTAATCTAAAATACTCTCTTCCCGACTCTGTGTCCTATTTATAAATTTATGCTGTCTCGCCCATAAACTAGGTAAAGGATGTTTGTATCTTGTAATATCTTTACAATTTCAGTAAATTATTTTTCTAATGGGTTCTCAGGACTACATAAATCACAAAATATTTGATACATATCAGGTGTGATTGAGGTAAGTAGTGTACCCACCTTGATATTTGAGTCATCTGTACAGCCTTGTAGATTCATGTAAACTTCTAATCGTTTGATATAATTTTTAAATGTTTCATCAGTTTGATATGGTTGAAAAATAACATGTGGTTTATTTATAGTAGTTGCAGTATGAATTTGGGCAGTACTTCGTAGTTGTCAACTGACCCATGTCTCTTACTTTTAACTTTAGTTTCAATTCAGAATTCCTCTTCTATTTCATCTCGGTTAATGCATTCCTGTTCTAAGTTAGATTCATCGAGTACCTCTTCGATGGCATCCTGTTTCACGATATAACGGCTGTGTAAATTTTCTATATTAGTTAGTCTGAGTGTAGCCTCATCCTTATTGAGGTTTGTCAACGTCTCAATTATTTCCTTAATTGATGCACGTGCTTGTTTTAATTTCTTCATATGTGCTTCCATTTCTCGTCGCCAATTATAGTAATTAAAAGAAATTAAACATACATAATTAAAGTTTTTTATTTATCTTCACAATCGATCATCCATCAAAATACACACAAGTCAAAACAAACAGATTTGACGTTTATATTTTATAGCACTAAAGAGTTTTAAGTAGAAAGGAGGATATATCACTATTGCAACTTTTTCACAGATACTCACTGACGGAACCCGCGACTCATGAGTCCGACTCGCAATACTTTGAAGAAATATTTCAATATTTTTTGATTTTAGGAAATTATATAGGTAGTAGGTGTTCCGATGACATAAATATTCATATTACGGAAATAAGTGATGTTCATTGACATGGTAAAGCTCTCGTTTTGGTAAATGGGCTATGAAAATTGCTCCTTCTGAGTTCAGCAAGATTTTAGCCTGAATTGGCAATCGGCCAGAGTTTAACTTTGCTTTATTTTTTATATTCAGTCTGAGAAATACTGTCAAATATATCGTGAAAATCCGTATTTCAACTTTGTTTTTGAACAGCGGGAATAATTTCAAAGAAATGTTTGTAATAGAGTCGATAGCGCACTAGCCAAAATCAGTTTCCGACTCATGGTCCCATTAATTTGACCTACTAGTGGGACAACACCGTAACACATAGGATTCTTAGTCCCACTATTGTATCGTCTCTGAAAACTTATATACAAGTTAAAAATAAGTTAGCGAGGAGCGTGGTTCGAATAGTGTGATAACGATATCAGTGTGACAAAAACAGTGTGACCATGAACCCAACATATTAATAAAAATGGGACCACGAGCACTGGTGGGTGATAATGGGTAGGACCACAAGTCGGACATCCCAAAATCCTAATTAATATTTAATGTGAAAGTGTGCTTCTTTCTTTGTTTGTTATTATTTCAAGTCAAAACAGAGCAACGCATGGACGGAGACTGATATGAGCTGGGTTTTTTTTATCCTGAAAAATAAATATATAGCCACATGAAAAATTTTGGTTTTGGACGCGGTTGAAACTACTAGCCAAATTATAATAGTTATAAATTTAAGATTCATAAAAATAAGTTACAAAAACTACTGATTGCTTTCTTTCTCTTGACTTTAAAATATGTCAATGGAACTTGAACACGATTTTCGGGAACTGCAAGGCACTCAGAGAAGCAGATTTTATTTGACCGAATATGAGTATTCTATCAGTTGCAGTGCAGAATATCTAGAAGTCTAACTTAATTTTCTCGAACAGCACGAAGAATTGCCTCTATGGAAGTAATAAATTTGCCAATTCATGCAAATTTTTACGTCGTCAGAATTGTTTCTGAAGTTCGCGTGTACGAACGTAACCCAGTTACATTTATATGATTGTAAATTAATTGTATACCACTTTACGACAGTGTTCCGTGAATTCACACCAGAAATGATTTGTAGAAGGAACTTAGTATGTGCATTCCTGCAGTTTTTCCAGTCTTTAGTTTATTTCATTTAATATTTATATGGGACGTATTTTCTAAATAAATTCTTCAACTATAAACAGCATAATTACATACCTACGTTTCAGTTATTTTTAAAAGAGTTGAAATTTTAGTATAGCTATACATAACAGTTATTCCATACCTGCACTTTTTTTTTACTTTAAGTAATTTGTTTTGAATTTCCAAAAGGAATTCCTAATTGATCCTAGATCCTAATTCTGAATTTGATTAAAAAAATTTAAAAAGTAATATTAAAGAATTAAAGAATAATAAAAAATCTACCATGGTCTACAGACTTTGGTAACCTAGGCATTTATGTGACTTTATTTGTCTGTGATGCCTGCATAGCGCATTATGTAAATAAAAACGCAATTTTTCCGCTTCCGTCAGAGGTTTTTTTCTCTTCATGGGTTGGCTTATGGCTCCCGGAACCGTGTTATAAGTCTCAGGGTACCCAGTTAGCTGATGGTAATTGTGACGCTATAGGTACCTAACGAGTGGCCAGTTCTGTTGAGGTATAATGGGATGGAAAAGCCTCTAAGTATAGTTTGTCACATTATGTACATAAGTTTTTAGTATAATTAAAAAACCCATTAGTACATGGCCGGCATCAAACCAAGGTTTTGTGGCGTATTATATATATAGTTTAAATAATAAGAATAAGAAGCATGAAAGTAAGATAAATGCAGTGTAAATGCGGTCTTTACGTAGAATGTATGATGTAAAGCGTTATGACCGCATCCGGAACGATATGATTAGAGAAGAATGTAGAGTGAAAGATGATGTTGTGACTAAAATGATGGAAAAGTTGTTTAAGCTGGTTTGGACACGTTGAACGAATTAAGGATGAAAGATTGACTAATAAGGTTTATATGGCTAAAGTGAAAGAAAATGTTGGCAGAGGACGACATAGGTGTACTTTTATTCAACATATAAAAATGTATTGATAGGTGGCAATATTAAAAGTACACAATCGCCGAGCATGTCTGAGAGGTATGATGAATAAATTAACTTTAAAAAAAAATGTACCGACTTCAAAAATTTGCACTGAAAAGTAAGAAATAATAAATATTTCGTCGTAGAATTTGAAGACGGTTAGTGCCAAATTAAGCATCTAAGAAGATAAATATCTGTTTAATATTATATATGTTTGTACTGATGATCGTAGGTTCCTAATGAATTGTCTAGATTAGTGAATTTGGAAAGTAAGTTGTTTTTAATTTGGTACCAACCGTCTTCAAATTCTACGACGAAATATTTATATTTCTTATTTTTGCAAATTTTTGATGTCGGTAGATACACTTTTTTTTAAAAGTAAATTTATTTTTCCCTCCCTGAGAGACAAATAATAACGTAAATAAAAAAAATGGAAAAATAAAAAAAAATACTGCTGTGGATGGGATTTGAACCATTGGCATCCTGAGC
This sequence comes from Nemapogon koenigi, assembly GCA_963924495.1. NCBI lineage: Eukaryota > Metazoa > Arthropoda > Insecta > Lepidoptera > Tineidae > Nemapogon > Nemapogon koenigi. The sequence continues at coordinate 5,458,799 of OZ004649.1, read as the reverse complement.
TGCACCATACCTTTAGCCGTTAGACCACCGTCGATACAAAAATTGACAACTTCGTGTCAATAGCAACCGTTGCTAAGGCTTTTCTCTGATACATAATTTTCAGCCGTAAACAGAGACAAATTACTGAATTTCTGAAAAACTACTAAATCGATTTTCGTCATTATGTCTGTAAGATAATGTCGAAAAATTATTATATCCTTAAAAAAATAAGTCGTCAAAATGGGTACATATTTCATCGAGATACTAAGAAAAATGTACTTATAAAGTCAGTTTTTTCAAAATTTCTAAAAAACTACTGAACCAATTTTCACTAAAAAAAAATGGAACCACCTGTGAAGTATACCCTTTCAAACAAAAAAAAAATTTTCCAAATCGGTCCAGGCGTCTTCAAGTAATCGGGGAACATACATAAAAAAAAATAAAGATTCCGACGAATTGTAAACATCCTCCTTCTGTTTTGAAGTTCGGTTAACAAGAACACTACTACATATACTATATCTATACTATATTTAACATTTTAAAGTAATCCCAATGAGCGACGAGTTTTTAACTTGAACTCACACATCCTGAACTACCGTTCTATAAAAGTTGGTCCTGTGACGGAGTTCGGTCAGGCGAATCATTTTAACGAAGGCTCTCGAAAGCCATTGAAAATCGCAAGGGGACAAAGATACCTACCGTTATTATGTAACAATATATATGATGGCATGTATTACAAGAAATACCTTTTTTATGAAGACTTAAAACAATCTCGCATTATTTCGGAAATATATAGGCATTAAAATTTCAGAAATTAAGGCGCTTAGTGTCCCCAACGTCCTTGACCATGTCACCGAGCAGCGCCCCGAAACACCTTCGAAATTGACATATTTCGATATTATTTAAAGGAAAATGTTAATTGATTTAGATATACTTTGTTGTGTTTAAAGCACAACATATTATTTATTTTTAGGCATGTAAATATTTCTAAACGTCATAGCCGTTTAAGAGCAGTAGACAATTAAAGCCAAAAAACACCATTCCATTAATATTATTTTAAATGTTAATTGATTTAGATATACTTTGTTGTGTTTAAAGCACAACATATTATTTATTTTTATGCATGTTAATATTTCCAATCGTCATAGCCGTTTAAGAGCAGTAGACTATTAAAGCCAAAAAACACCATTCCATTAATATTATTTTAAATATTGAAGTTTAGTTCTTACAAAAAAATTTTTTTTAGGATTTGTTGTACTAGAATTGATAATTAGTACATATTTTTTTCTAACATTTTAGTCCATCAGTAAACGAGCAGTAGTCTGTCGAAAATGCTTATTCCAGCGGATTTGAGGATACTAATCACCTTAAGGAGTTTCTAAAGGCCACACATTCGTCCATACTCCGGCGCGTCGCCGTACGGTCCACCGAATACGACCACAATTCTTGTAACGAACGGTCCACCTAGATCATCCGGCGATTGGAATGGCAAATTTTCAGTGCGATTCCGGACCAATGTGTAGCCTAATTTAGACTATTCGATAGCTGATGATCTACATGGCATATTTTGGTCATATCCTTGCATCAACTCATTAACAAAGAAAGAGAAGGTATCAGAAATGTGTAATACCTATACATACCGAACAGTTCATGATTGTATCCTCATTAGAGCCAAAATAGATAGCATACATTTTCTTTCAGCATTTACTTGTATCGGTTTCTTATATTTTTTCATATGAAAATTATGATTATATAACTCTACATTTATATGCGTGATCTGCTTAATTTTCTAGCCTATGGAAATGATCTTGTCTGGTCCAAATGATCCACTGTGTACATGAGGCTTTAGATATACAATGTATAGCTCTCTTTCTCCTTCTCTCTAAGTTATATCTTTCTTCTCTCTTATGTAACGAAATGTGCCTAAACGTGATGTGTCCTTGAAGTTTCACTCTCAATTCTCGTCCAAAATATCAGATCGCCGCCTTAGAAGTTACACTTCAATGTCTGGCAAAAAATTGACTGAACTATCACTGTATCATTTGTATCTTACATCATCTATCATCTTAGATACCGATTAATTGTCATATAAATACTAAGACATTGGCCACAATAAAAGAAGAAGAAATGAGAATTTCCTCTTGCTCTAATGTAGGTACCTACTGGAGCTGTAGGTATATAGAGTTCTATCAATGTATCTATTTGTCTCGAATCATGAATTTTATCTCAGTGTTGTGTTGTCGTTGCGCACAGTTTGGGGACACGGCAATATGTTATGTAAGTTACGTTATCAAACCCGGAGCCATTAGGTTGCTCAATTAGCAGTAATGAGTAACAAGTGCCTGACATACTACTGTGTAACTTAGCTCGAGTTAATGTTGGAATAAATAACTAAACAATCAAGATCCTATCTTCTGGCAAGAGGCCAACCTGTACAAATTACCTACGAAACAATAATACAACTAACAACAGATTAATTATTATGGAATTAATTATTAACCACGTCTGGAACGATGTCATTAGAGAAGAATACGGAGTGAAAGATGTGACTAAAATGAAGAAAAGTAGTATACGCTGGTTTGGACACGTTGAAAGAATGATTGATGAAATATTGACTAAAAGGTTTATATGGCTGAAGTGAAAAGAAATACTGGGAGAGGACGACCTAGGTACTTTTATTAAAGATATAAAAAAAATATTGATCGATGGTAATATTAAAAGTACACACAATCGCCGAGCATGTATGAAAGGTATGATGAATATAAAAGAAGCGAAAGAGATATGTCAGAATCGTAGCAAATGCCAGTGGATTCTCTTTGTCTACCCCTCTTGGGATAAAAGGTGTGATGATAGATAGATAGAGTTGTGTTTATAATCAAATCTGTATTTGATCGAGTACCTATAAAGATATAACAATTAACTCCCTTTACATCTATCAAAGAACACACAACATTTCCATGCATCATATCTCATGTCATGTTCAGGACTCAGGTAAACATATTCAACTTTAACCTCTCTAGAACATTCATTTTATTACGGTTCTGTTCGCTTCGCTTTGTAACCTTTGCTCGGAGGGGATTATCGCTTTTATATTTTTACAGTTTTTTTCAACCTGTGATTTCAATATTAATCATGACAAAATCCTTAACGCCCGTCTGTCTGTATGACTGAACGTATTTGGTTGCGTTTTCTTTATATACACTGACTAGCAATATAAAATCATGAAATATTTCCGAAACTACGACAGATAGCTTTTTGAAGTAAAAAGCAACATTCAAGTGTAATAAATTTACTTTTAAAAAAAGTGTACCGACTTCAAAAATTTGCACTGAAAAGTAAGAAATAATAAATATTTCGTCGTAGAACTCGAAGACGGTTGGTGCCAAATTAGAATACAAAGTAATAAACATCTAAGAAGATAAAGATCTGTTCAATATTATCTATCTATGTTTGTACTGATGATCGTAGGTTCCTAATGAATTGTCTAGATTTGTGAATTTGGAAACTAAGTTATTTCTAATTTGGCACCAACCGTCTTCAAATTCTACCACGAAATATTTATTATTTCTTACTTTTCAGTGCAAATTTTTGAAGTCGGTACACTTTTTTTTAAAAGTAAATTTATTAACGCAAATAAAAAAAATTGATGGAAAAAAAATAAAAATGCTGTGGATGGGATTTGAACCATTTGCATACTGAGCTGCACCATACCATATCTTTTTTTTTTTTAGCCGTTAGACCACCGTCGATACAAAAATTGACAACTTCAAACCGTTGCTAAGGCTTTTCTCTGATACATAATTTTCAGCCGAAAACAGAGACAAATTACTGAATTTCTGAAAAAAACCTCCTAAACCGCTTTTCGTCATTATGTCTGTAAGATAATGTCGAAAACTTATTATATCCTTAAAAAAATAAGTCGTCAAAATGGGTACATATTTCATCGAGATATTAAGAAAAATGTACTTATAAAGTCAGTTTTTTCAAAATTTCTAAAAAACTACTGAACCAATTTTCACTAAAAAAAATGGGACCACCTGTAAAGTATCAAACAAAAAAAAAATTTTCGAAATCGGTCCAGGCGTCTTCAAGTAATCGGGGAACATACATAAAAAAAAATAAAGATTCCGACGAATTGTAAACCTCCTTCTGTTTTGAAGTTCGGTTAAAAAAACCCAATGGAAACAAAACATTTAGTGTTAAACAATGTAAACACAAATTTTATATTGCTTTTTTTAGGCACTTTGCAAATGACTTTTTTTATATTGCTCGTCAGATATTAATATTAATTATTGTACTATTAATGTTATTCTATGGTACCATTCGGCCACCTGTCTCGATATCGCCCGCGGAAATTATTGAACTGAAAACAACCTCTATTTGAAGTCATTCAGACGTTTTTCTTCAATTTTAATGGAAAATATTGCTGTATCTTACGGATCTATAACTGTTTTATGCTCACAAACAAACCGCAGTGATAATTCAAATCCGTTCAGTAGTTTTTAAGTTTAGTTCTTACGAACAAACCAACAAACTTACACTGTTTCTCTTCCTAGCTCTATCTAATCTATGTCTTTAGATCAGATCATTACAGTTATTCCTAATTGCCTTTAAAAAAAGTGTACTCACTTTAAAACTCATGCACCGAAAATTGTTCTTTCCAAAAGCAAATGTCACTAAAAAATACCCAAATCGCTTTAAAAAGCCTATAAAATTTGAAGAGTTCTCGATTTCTCCAGGATCCCTTGGGACCACCTGGAAAGTATACCTTTTAAAACAAAAAAATCCAAATCGGTCCAGGGTGTCTTCAAGTAATCGGGGAACATATATAAAAAAAAAGATTCCGACGAATTGAGAACTTCCTCCTCCTTTTTTTGAAGTCGGTTAAAAATAGATAACGCATTACCCTGATATTCAAATTTTAAACCAAATTTCCTCAATATTTAATATTCCTTTCCAAACCTTCTAGAAATATGAAACTCATTAAATACCAATTTGTCATTTAACAAATATTTAATATTCATAAAATACTCAATGAATATCGCGATGTAAACAATTTTTAAATTCTCGTTTCAAATAATATTTAATATTACAAATATGTACCTTAATATAAAAAAAGGATTTTTTGTAAGAATTAACAGTTTTAAAATAACTGTCTGTCTGTCAACTTTTCATGCAAAAACTACACTTATTTTGATGCGGTTTTCAGAAGTAGATGGATTAATTCATAATGAAGGTATACGCAATATACTTGTTAGTCGTATTCGTATTACTTAGACACAAAATTTTCTTTAAAACTAGTGTCCAGCTCATTATTTGCAGGTAAATTACCTATGTGTTCCTTTTTCTTTTATTATACTGTATATTTTAATTCAAAACAAAGCACTTTACATAAAACAACACACACAATAAATCAGCTGATAGTCGCAAAATAATGAACTAAATTTTAAATGGCTTTTGATTCAGCCGTTTCTAAAGAGCTAGCTTTCAACCAGCCAACACATTGAACGTTAAGATTTCATAATTAATTTAACGAACGGTCTAGCCATTCAATTTAATGCCGCCATTTAAAGAAATGCCTAGCCATCCAATCCCCGTACATATACTAATTTATGCATCCAATTGAGAGGCTGCTTTAACCATTTGGCGGCGACATATATATAAAAAAATTCGCAGGTATATGACAACTACCTAATATACTTCGATGGACTCCTATACTATAAAATGCCCTAGCAATTTGATAGACATGATCCTCGAAACCCAAATAAACGGATGAACGGCAAAAGTTATTTCAGAAATATGATCGAGGTCTATTGTATCCGAATTTTGTCGAAAAAGAAAATAGGACAAACTGAAAATTTGCTGGGTTCTGTATTCAATTTCTTAAGATTACTATTATATTTTTAGGAATGATAGCAGAATGAAATGTAAAATTTTTTATCAAATAAATGATGTCCTTACATAGGGTCTGAGTACATAGAAGTGATATGAAACGATGTATATGAAACAAGTAAAAGTATAAGGCTGCTTTCCACCAAAGCTAAGCAAGGAAAAAATCTACCAGTAGGATTACGAGTCTAGGAAAATGAACCAATCCTATTTTTCCTCGGAAAGTTCTCTCACAGCTCTTGTGGAGAGTCAGCCTAAAGATCGAGAGTCATCCTCTGTCTACGCCTTTTGGAAACAGTCGTTAAGGTATGTATTTTTCTATGTCATAAGAAAGGCAAAGTATATGTGGTATATAATGATTTGACAACAAAACCAACAAAATTTCAAATGAGTTGGCTCTGCAAAAAAACTTTTTATTATAACAGGTGTTTGTGTCCCATGATTTTAGCTTTTTTTAACAAACTGAGGTTTTCAAACTTAAAAACGACGGAATCCTAAATATCCGAATCTTGTCAAATAAATATCCCTCAGAACCAATCAAAACAAGTTTTCACTGTCCAAAATTGCAATCGCGAGCAGGTCTTTATTGAAATCCGCCGGTCACATACAAAAGGCGGGTTTATTGCTGATAGGCAATAGTTGTGACGAGTTGAGAGGTCTAGTAGGTGATTGTCGTAAAAATCTTTACGGCAAATAAAACTAGCGGACTCGTTGCAATTTTCATCTTGATTAGGTTAGACTGAAATCTTATTTATTGTCTACTAGGTTAGATCTCTGGACCTGGGTGATATAGAACATATCTATTCGTTTACTAGCTTTCCGCTCCGGCTTCGTTCGTGGAGCCCATATTAACTGGCATCCCCTTTTATGGTCTTGAATTTTATGATTTTTCGGGCAAACTTTAATATTTATTACTAACATTTAAAAAAATTGCCAAATTGGTCAAGCCGTTAAGTTATGGGCTTATCAACGTACAACAATTTTGATTTATATAGATTAAACCTGGCTTTTTTTTAATAAATGAGGTAAGTATTATTCTCTAAAATTGGGATATTTTGATTTTTGGTCAAGTTACACGCCTAGCAAATAGGAATTCATTACCAGCATTGTAGTAACTTTCAAAACTTTGAACAAGGAAACAAAACACATCATCACGGATTTTATACCTTGCTATGTGGCTAGAGACACCAGTAACAGTGTCCAATTTTTGCTAGTTATCCATATGAAAGTCACTTCATTAAGATGTTCTTTTTCTTAGTCGTACACTCTTGACAGAGTGGTCGTACCACTGCCGCCCTCCTGCGATTTGTCTCCACCAGCTCCAATTGACAGCCTTATGGGAACATTCATTGATCAATCTGGTAGAGAATGACCGCGTGACCTCCTAAGAACTTTAGTATTCGCGTTTGTACCATACAAGTATCTGTTATTTGTGGGTTTTTAGCTTTTTTGTCACCCGTGTCTCCCTGGTTTCCAGTCCAACGCATTACTAAATAAGTACTCTATCGACTCATATTATAAACTTTAAATGTTTAAAACAAGTACACGTTTATCAAAACGTAAATCTATCTATCTATCATCACGCCTTTTATCCCAAGAGGGGTAGACAGAGACAATAGAATGCCATTTGCTATGATCCTGACATACTTCTTTCACTTTTTTTATATTCATCATATCTTTCATACATGCTCGGCGATTATGTGTACCTACTTTTAATATTGCATTCAATCAATACATTTTTTATATGTTCCATAAAAGTACACCTAGGTCGTCCTCTCCAAGCATTTCCTTTAACTTCAGCCATATAAACCTTTTAAGTCAATATTTTATCATTCATTCTTTTAACGTGTCCAAACCAGCGTAAACAACTTTTATTTATTTTAGTCACAACATCATCTTTTACTTCACATTCTTCTCTAATGACACCGTTCCGGATGCGGTCAATACGTTTTATATCACACGTTTTATATCTACGTAAAGACCGCATTTCCACTGCATTTATCTTACTTTCATGCTTATTTTTCCATATCCAAGTCTCGCTTCCATAAAGCATCCGTAAAATAGAAAATGTAGGAATCTAGAGGATTAGAAGAAGAATAATCGTGACTTGCAGATTTTGTTTTTACCTATCTGTCTACCCCGAAAAGATTATTAGGGATGAGTAATATACTTATATAAAACTCTTTTTCCTTGTAAAAAGCTACGACGAAATGAAAAATTGTTTCCAGGTAACAGCAGAAAAAATGTCTTTCCCATGTCTATGTCCCACAAATCCTTATTTACTAAAGTTATAATGTCAATTTATATTAGGTGCAATAAGTGAAAGCTGGCAAAATAACCTACGTAATATTTAATGTTATATTTAAGTTAAGGAAACCTCCATCCATTTTCTTATTTTGTGAGCAACATTTTATTTGGAGCCAATTCAATTATTGGATGATAGAAATAATGAATGAAAAGAAATACACAAAGACTTCTCGTCTATAGGGAATTTATAAATGTAGAAAGAGAACTGGGTTAAAGCGATGTATCAAAAATGATAAGCAAAGCACCAATGTTCTTTAAAATAGACTCCTTTTTCTTAGGAGGGCAAGTAATGCCACCTGTTCTGTTAACTGGCTAAAATTAGACACTGTTACTGGTTACTGTTATTTAACGATGACATTAGAGAAGAATGCGGTGTAAAAGATGATGTTGTGACTAAAATGAATAAAAGTAGTTTACGCTGGTTTGGACACGTTGAAAGAATGAAAGATGAAAGATTGACTAAAAAGGTTTATATGGCTGAAGTGAAAGGAAATGCTGGCAGAGGACGACCTAGATGTACTTTTATTGAACATATAAAAATATGTTGATCGATGGAAATATTAAAAGTACACACAATCGCCGAGCATGTATGAAAGGTATGATGAATATAAAAGAAGCAAAAGAGATATGTCAGGATCGTAACAATTGGCATTCGATTGTCTCTGCCTACCCCTCTTGGGATGAAAGGCGTGATGATAGATAGATAGATAGATAGATGTTATTTATAAGTTGAAGCTTCTAAAAAGTAATTTCAGCATTAAAATTCAACCCGAAGCTCCATAATGAATTGCATTCATATTAATTCCCGACCAATCACCAAAAATAAAAGTTGATATAAAAATTCAAAAGGTACAATCAAGCGTTCATTTGGCTATTCACCGAATTTAAAGATAATATTTTCCCTGACGCGTTGCAATTGTAGATTATTCCTACCGAAATTTCAACTGGAATTTCTAGTGTGATTTTTTTTATTTAGCAATCGGTTTGAAAGCTGTCGACTCGATGCGAAGGTACCACTTCACATGCAAAGCTTTTAATCGTCGATCAAAGCTAAACATTGATGCAGGACGTATTGCGGTTTTCATCGAAAATATCCACAAGAGAACACAGGGTTGAACGAATATTAATTACGCAATTCAATATTGAATAAATGGACACATGGAATTGAATGATTTCATTCTGCAAATATTGTCATATAGTTTAATATTAGATATGTTTATGCAGTATCTCTTGTTAGTTAGCAGCCTGTCAAAGCGAAATGCTAATGGCCATTTGCAAAGTGCAAAACTAAATATCTACCAGATAATGACAATTTAAGCAAGTGTTTGTTCAGGTATACAGAAACAGTGTTTTAATAGTGTAAATTACCAATTATTTTGACTCTTGTTTCGGAGGGCACGTAAAAGCATCATCTGCAGTTTAGAAAATGGTAATTCTGGTTTTGTTACTACGTGTAAGAGGTGGTTCCCGACGGAATGAAAGAAGGTATCTGTTTACAGATGATGTATTTGCGTGTTCCATGTTTGTTGAGGAGATAGACAAATGGTGCAGCTTCGAAATACGATACTTGAGATAGCGACGGATGATTTGAATCCTTTGAGATCTACATTATCCGTACGCGGGCAGTCTGTCTTGGGACAGCGTTTACGAATGCGTTACTTGGCCGTCTCTGACTTGTTACCGCCTTGTGGCGCTTTTATATTGTGGGTTAGGAATGTGTTGACCGCCACATCAATCCTCCCCTTTTTAAAAAAAAATTTGGAACTATGTGATCCACTTTGGTCTACCTCCTTTGACAATTACTTAAAAGATTACAGAGATTACATATTAGTTTACAATTTTACAAAATCAATAGTAGAGTTTGAGAAATATAAATAGTTTTAAAATGTTACACATAATCAGTTAAAATATGCATGCCCAAAAATGTTGAAAGGAATGTTGTTGAAGTTGCAATTTGAAATACGATTACTTACAATAAATATTAAGTTACAAAAATGCTTATACAAAACATTCAAAACAATGAGGTTCTCATGTTACAATACGTTTTCTGGATTTTATTTTATATTATTTTGCTTATTTCTAAAAATTTATGTTCTACATAATATTATTGCATTGTAGTCAATAATTATACACATGTCAAAATTTTGCAATAGGTTCAATGTATTATACTGATCGAGTTTATGTCGATTAATTTTCGTATGTAATAAATCTACAATTAAGCCAAAATTAACAAGAAGTCGGTATGATTTACATCGGTAATGACAGAAATAATATTAGGTGCATTAGAGTCTTTAAGCTGTATGTATGTATAATCAAGTCTTGAGTCACTCCCGAGCTCGTGGATGGAATGTTCGTTACCCGTTTGAGAATACTGAATTTCGGGTCGCTGCTACTCCTTTATCTTCCTTGCTTCGTCTGGTGTCACCACTTTACCGCTTGTTTTGTTTTGAGTTCACCAATGTAATTGGTCCCCGATGAAATGAAAGAAGGAAGATGATTGCATATGATGTATTTGCGTGTTCCATGTTTGTTGAGGAGATAGACAAAAGGTGCAGCTTCGAACTACGATACTTGAGATAGCGACGGATGATTTGGATCCTTTGAGATCTACATTATCCGTACGCGGGCCGTCTGTCTTGGGACAGCGTTTACGAATGCGTTACTTGGCCGTGATTGACTTGTTACCGCCTTGTGGCGCGTTTATATTGTGGATTAGGTATGTGCTGACCGCCACACTACGTAATAATATTTTAGCTTTATGAATGCAAATAAGACATTCTTTGAAGTGGGAACTTCTTTAGGCGCTTTTAGCAATTTTTGGTAGGGGGAAATCTTATGGATTCGCGACATGTTTTCGGCACAAGACCATGGATTGCCCGGTCCGAGTATATATACTTGACCCAAGAATGTCCGGGTAAGATTTCGTGTACTGGCTTCCACGTATGCCTGAGTCGGGCATTTTGGCTGCGCATTTCTGGCCGAAAATTCTTCGGTCGTTATAAACGGTTCGTGAAAAGAAAATTTTTATATATATTTTACAAGTAGGTACAATTACCTAGTCATATTTCATTGCGACAATATTACAAATACTGGACCGTGCATTCAATGTACATACGTAAAAATAAATTACAAGAGCCTCAATGCAGAAATTTGGGTTTTCATTAATACATAACGAAGTCGGCGACATGGGCCGACCTGTCCTCGTATAATTTATCATATTTGCGGTTAAAAAATATGTCGACGTTTACAAGGGGTGCAAAAGTCCCATCCTAAAAGGGTCAACATAAATTTCGTGGCCTACCAATTATTTTGACTCTTGTTTCGGAGGGCACGTAAAAGCATCATCTGCAGTTTAGAAAATGGTAATTCTGGTTTTGTTACTACGTGTAAGAGGTGGTTCCCGACGGAATGAAAGAAGGTATCTGTTTACAGATGATGTATTTGCGTGTTCCATGTTTGTTGAGGAGATAGACAAATGGTGCAGCTTCGAAATACGATACTTGAGATAGCGACGGATGATTTGAATCCTTTGAGATCTACATTATCCGTACGCGGGCAGTCTGTCTTGGGACAGCGTTTACGAATGCGTTACTTGGCCGTCTCTGACTTGTTACCGCCTTGTGGCGCTTTTATATTGTGGGTTAGGAATGTGTTGACCGCCACATCAATCCTCCCCTTTTTAAAAAAAAATTTGGAACTATGTGATCCACTTTGGTCTACCTCCTTTGACAATTACTTAAAAGATTACAGAGATTACATATTAGTTTACAATTTTACAAAATCAATAGTAGAGTTTGAGAAATATAAATAGTTTTAAAATGTTACACATAATCAGTTAAAATATTGAGATGGACCTCAAATAATAAATGTACTTGCAGGCATGCATTTAAAATATTTTTTATATCGCCAGTCGACATAAACACTGTTATCAAGCTTTACACATGCATTACATAAATTTAACTAAGGGCTGACAGATATTTTAGATGTTTGTACAAAATGGTCTAAGAAATGCCCAAGTGTTAAAACTTATAAACTAAAATATCACATAAATAACGTAGAAAGGCATTCCAAAACAAATTCCCAGATTTTGTGCTGTACAAAAAAGCGTGCCTTTTGTAAGTTTCAACTTCAATTGATTGGTAAATTTGAGACCTTTTACAATTTATTACGTTGTAAAACTATACTCGACATTCTTCCTCAGAATATAAAAAAATAAACTGCACCACATATGTTTGTTGAGCTAACTCTATATGAAAGATCCTAAACGACAAAAGAACCTAGTGGAATCTGAACTCTATTATGTATGTACTTTGGTGGTAAATTGAAATTACGCGTTGATTTGTTTTAAATTTCAGGAACGCAGTACATAAAACGATACTTGCAATTAGTCGTCGAGACTACATCATCATACCTATGTCTTGAAGAATGTTCAGGTACCGCTGGTAACAACGTCTACATTTTACAAGTTAATGGAAAAGGCTGGAAATTCACGACTGCTTGCGACATCTATTGGTGACAGGTTGAAACGGATAGAAGTTGTATTGAACCATTAATATGAAACATATTATCTTAAAGTTAGAGTTTAGTTTCGACTATATTAGTTGAGTCAAGCGAGACGTGTTTCAGGATACGAGGAAGGGGATGTTTTTGTCAGATAAATAGCATTGTAACGCATTTGGAGGGGGCATTTCTGGTTTGGATTTCCAATTAACAAGGTCACCTTTGATTGTAAAGTTTGATTGTAAAGTTTTAATAAAAAGCTAATTTAAATTCTAATTAAATTAAAAGTTTGATTTTCTATATGTATATAATGTAAATGTATAACTGTAATATCAGTGTATAATGGTGCACACAGCTGATATAAGTTAAGTAAAATTTGACTATCTAAAGACGTAGACATTCGAATGTTAATTTATGTAACTAAAGCATATTAAATACTTAACCTATGTACGAAATATAAACTTAATCGTACTGGTAACTTGTTGATCCGATTTCATATAAAGAATTCGAATGTATACGATATATTGTTGTATAAATGAGTAAATTAAATATATTGTTTAGACACGTTTGGTTTTAATATTAAAGGATATAAAGTTAAATAACTCTTAATAGCTACTTTATATGCATAATAATAATACAAATTGAGATATGCAACTTAAATAACGCCACTGTCTGATTAAAGCAATTCAGAATATATTAGAGCCATTCATTAAACACTGCTTGATTATAATAATTATAAATTGAAATGATACATAATTTTGTAACTAAATAAAATGTATATATAATAATTTAATAGACCTCGTCACAAGAACTAGCTAAACTAAATTGGAATATTACTTAAGAGTAATTGGAAGTTAATTAATCTAAACGATTTATTATTTTATTTAACTGTAATATTTTGTACCTAATAACATAAGTACTATTTGTAATTGGGAGGTATGGAGTTTTTGTTCCTTTAATTGTTTCCTCCATGCTCTAGTTAGGAATCAATTAAAGAGTCTAGATATGTCTAACGAATATCTAAACTAAATTAATCCTTGATTCGATAGTGAAAGAATAAATAATTTAATACATACAATAAATAAGTTATAAAATCTTGATAGTAATTTTTATTGAAGTCAACCCTTCTTCAACATTTGTCCATAAACACATTTTCAGGTATAGAGAAAATTATAAACTAGACGATCACGAAATTAGATAGACAACATTAGGCAAATTGGGACTCTTAATTCAGATAAGTATTTAGGCATCAGGGAGTTAGGGTAGCCAGGGTAGGTAGGTAGAAGGATAGCATAAGGGGGGGGGGGGGGCCATCACATCTGCTGCCGCGTGACCAGGATTTTAGATTTTGTGCCAAAATATAGAGCACAACTAAAATAAAGAATCTAATTTAATAAAATAAAATAAAAAAAATTAACACAACGTAGGAAATTATTTTAATTAATTGGACTTGAATTTGTATGGACATTTGTGTTGAAAGAAGGTGTTAGAGTATTTGAAAATATATTTTAATCTAGATATCTGGGGGAGGTGTTGTATTAAATAAATTAAATTTTAAAGACGAGATAAGCTACGAAAGTATATATCTTCAGTACAAAGGTTTATTGTTGGCTACTTTGTAGCATTGTAATAATATTGTTTTATAGAATTTTATTCTATCCTTTGTTTAAATAATGACGGACAGGTCAGCTTTACGTCGTGGGTTAAACAAAAAAAACAAACAGACTCACGTCAGTATTGATGCGCGTAATATAATTAACTCACGGACAGATCAAGTAGATACGACCGCAAATCAAACGGTAGATAGTGGTATTAAGATGCTTGCGGATAAATTCGATGAGTTTTCTAGAAAAATTGAAACGCTGGAATCACGGTTGTCAAGCTTACAGAACGGGGGTTCAATGTGTTCTATCTCACAAAACAGTGAAAGTTTAGGCAGGACTGTTAACGTGGAGAGTAATAGAAATATCAATAATGTATACGTATTTCAACCTATGATTGAAAAGCCTAATTTTAATGGTAGAGACAGTGGAAACCCAATACGTTTTCTCAAGAAATTAAAAAGGTACATAAATTCATTAAACGCGCAAAATATTGCTATTGATATTGTGTTTGAATGTCTGACGCCACCAGCTCGAAATGTATTAGAGTTATTTAGTAATAATTGGAAAACCTTAGATGATTTTGAATCAAATTTTCGCCAAACTTATTGGAATGAGAATCATCAAAGAGTAGCTGAATATAAAATTTTAAATACTAGTTACGATCCAAGTATGGATTTACTGATGAGCGACCATTTTGCTGAACAGATAGAAGTTGTGAGCACACTAACTATACCATTTAGCGAGATTTATTGGATTAATTGCATCATGCGACATTTCCCTTCAGATATACAAAAACTCTGGTTTTCACGTTCTGGGGAGATATCAAAAGGAACAGCGTACGAATTCCTCAGGAATATAGAGCAGAATGTTGTATGTAGGCAAAAGGTTGGCTTAGTTACTAATAATCGCAGTCAAAGTCATAATTATCGCTATATATGTAGCAATGTACAGGGAACAACTTATAATGTGCATAGAAATAATATGCCTGTAACGGCGGTTATCGAAGACAAAGGAATTTATATTAATCATAGAGTACCTAGGAATAAATTCAGAGGAAATCAAAGTTATCCGACGAGATCTATTTATGGTAAAAGTAAATTTCCCGCCATAAAATGGGTACGTAATACATCGAAAAATTATACAACTAAATAAACATAATAAATGTTTTGAATTTTAATAAAATAGGTTGTGAAAATAATAAGCTCGGTCAAATAATTATAATTACAGCAGGCCGGCTCTCATAAAAAAGGGAAAGGTTCTTTTAACTGAATCATGTTCACTGAACTATAGTTACAATATCTATGTAAATATGTAAATAAATATTTTACATTCAGATTGTGAGTATTCAACCTCGTCGAAACGTTCAAATAAATTTATCCTATTATCCTATCATAAAAATTGAAGGATTTTTATTAATTTTAACATAATTTTACAGTTTGATTACTTTTAATATTACAATTTCAAAGATATCATTTAAACCAAAGCGTTACTGTGGTGCGGAATTAACAGATGGCGTTACAATACTGTTTAAAAATACATAAAAAAAAGGTTCGTTGTGAGCCACGTCAATAGAATAGAGCTATAAAAAAAGGGGACTTGCCGAATTTTTACATCATTATGGCTTTTATATTTTAACGTGTGGACAGAGACACCAGTTGCAGTGTTTTCTTTTAGCCAGTTGTTCGTATTAAATAGAACATGATTTTGTGTTACAAATTTAAATGCTATTGAATTGGTAACTAAATGAAACGCGTATTATAAGAATGTATGTTCAGAAAATCAATGAAATAAATTGTGCTGTAACTTGCACTAAGACATGATTATCTAATTATATAAAAATGTCTGTTTCAACTTAAATTAATGACGGAAAGAGTTTTATAAATACTCTATTGATATGTAATTGGTTACAATTTGTACTTAAAGGTTAATCCTTAAGTAAATTATACTTTAGTCAGTTGTACCTATCTGACGACAGCCAAACGAAGTTTAAACAAAACTGAATTTCTAGCAAAATCCTTTGGCATGTGAATTACCTGATAATGTTTACATAACTTATCAACAAAGACGAGTTTATTTATGAGGTTATAAATACAACTTACATATTTACTTAATCAGAATTAAAGAATAATTAATCCTGTAATTTAATATACAGAGAATAAATTTAAAGTTTTATAACAATATCACTGTCTGACAACTGAATTCGAATCAATCAAAATGAAATAATACCTACTATGTTTTGAAAGTACCTAACACATTGTTCTCAAATTGAGACAACTGTGTCATTTTAATATCTGTCTGATTGACAGTTTATGATAATTTTACTATCATATAGTTGTGCAAATTCTAGATCATATAGCGCTATATAAATATTTACCTAAATTGATGAAATACAAACAAGGGTGGCCACCCCATAAATATTGTCTAAAGCAATTAATTGTACTTCATTAATATATTATTGAAACTTAATGATACAACATATTTTAAATTATAATAAATATTTGGACTTTGCACAACTCCTTGTTCAGGTTTCAGCCGGCGAAGCTTGAATGTAATTGAAAATTTTAAGAATTGATCAATGAATTAATTATATATTGCATATAAGAAATAAGTATAAATAAACATACAGTATACATTTGTTAATCTTAGCTAGAACTGTAAACACTAAAAGAATAATTTACAGTTGTTTTTCATATTTACTTTTAGCAAGGGCAGTAGACAATAAAAAAATAATCTACTGTAGGCCGTGAATCCTTTCAAACATGAATTGAAAGAAAAGAAAAAATTCACGATTTAATGTCTTTTCCTCCCTAGTGGGTTCTTCCAAGTAAAAAAAATAAATATATACCTTATATATATAACTTGGAAAAGAAAAAAATAAACTCACATAATGCAAGCTCCGAATATACGGAAGAAAAGAAAAACTTGCGATGCTATATGTATTTCTTATTATAAAATCACATAATGCAAGCTCCGGATTAACGGAAAGAAAAAAAAACTTGCAATACAATATGTATTTTCTTATAACAAAAAAGTCTAATCAGACTTAATCAAACTAATAAAGGTACAGATAAAGATTCGAAAGGTTGCTAAATTAATAACCTCAATTTTATACCCACATTATTTTTGAAAATTGTCAGATTGTGATATTTTCTAGAGATGATTTGATTGAAGGACTAACTGAGTGAATTCTAGAAAATAATGTTTTCTTTCACAAGTCGATAGTGAGACAATTGAAATTTGAATAATATTGAATATACACTATCATAAAAAAAATTAATACGTTTGAGAATCTATACATCAGATTCTACAACATGAACACGGGTGTTATCAAAAATGTATATAAACAGTTATAGGTTATAGGGTTGTTAGGATATTTTTTTTCATTAGGTTTAGGTATTATAGTGAGATTAGATACAGAATTAGATAGAATAGGTTAGCGGTTAGGAAAGTTTAGGCTTATGTTTAGAATAGATTAGGCTAGGGTAGGTAGTTCAAGATAGTGAATACTAATAGGATTTTTATTTCATATATTAGCAACAATTATTTTAGGATAGAGAGAGAGCGAGAGAGGGAGAGAGGGTTTTCACTTTACCTTGAGGTACATTTAAATTTTGTTGGAAACCTAGATATGTGAAGACAGTTGAGAAATTATTCTGCATCTGTATTCTCATGGGGAGGGATGAGATGGACCTCAAATAATAAATGTACTTGCAGGCATGCATTTAAAATATTTTTTATATCGCCAGTCGACATAAACACTGTTATCAAGCTTTACACATGCATTACATAAATTTAACTAAGGGCTGACAGATATTTTAGATGTTTGTACAAAATGGTCTAAGAAATGCCCAAGTGTTAAAACTTATAAACTAAAATATCACATAAATAACGTAGAAAGGCATTCCAAAACAAATTCCCAGATTTTGTGCTGTACAAAAAAGCGTGCCTTTTGTAAGTTTCAACTTCAATTGATTGGTAAATTTGAGACCTTTTACAATTTATTACGTTGTAAAACTATACTCGACATTCTTCCTCAGAATATAAAAAAATAAACTGCACCACATATGTTTGTTGAGCTAACTCTATATGAAAGATCCTAAACGACAAAAGAACCTAGTGGAATCTGAACTCTATTATGTATGTACTTTGGTGGTAAATTGAAATTACGCGTTGATTTGTTTTAAATTTCAGGAACGCAGTACATAAAACGATACTTGCAATTAGTCGTCGAGACTACATCATCATACCTATGTCTTGAAGAATGTTCAGGTACCGCTGGTAACAACGTCTACATTTTACAAGTTAATGGAAAAGGCTGGAAATTCACGACTGCTTGCGACATCTATTGGTGACAGGTTGAAACGGATAGAAGTTGTATTGAACCATTAATATGAAACATATTATCTTAAAGTTAGAGTTTAGTTTCGACTATATTAGTTGAGTCAAGCGAGACGTGTTTCAGGATACGAGGAAGGGGATGTTTTTGTCAGATAAATAGCATTGTAACGCATTTGGAGGGGGCATTTCTGGTTTGGATTTCCAATTAACAAGGTCACCTTTGATTGTAAAGTTTGATTGTAAAGTTTTAATAAAAAGCTAATTTAAATTCTAATTAAATTAAAAGTTTGATTTTCTATATGTATATAATGTAAATGTATAACTGTAATATCAGTGTATAATGGTGCACACAGCTGATATAAGTTAAGTAAAATTTGACTATCTAAAGACGTAGACATTCGAATGTTAATTTATGTAACTAAAGCATATTAAATACTTAACCTATGTACGAAATATAAACTTAATCGTACTGGTAACTTGTTGATCCGATTTCATATAAAGAATTCGAATGTATACGATATATTGTTGTATAAATGAGTAAATTAAATATATTGTTTAGACACGTTTGGTTTTAATATTAAAGGATATAAAGTTAAATAACTCTTAATAGCTACTTTATATGCATAATAATAATACAAATTGAGATATGCAACTTAAATAACGCCACTGTCTGATTAAAGCAATTCAGAATATATTAGAGCCATTCATTAAACACTGCTTGATTATAATAATTATAAATTGAAATGATACATAATTTTGTAACTAAATAAAATGTATATATAATAATTTAATAGACCTCGTCACAAGAACTAGCTAAACTAAATTGGAATATTACTTAAGAGTAATTGGAAGTTAATTAATCTAAACGATTTATTATTTTATTTAACTGTAATATTTTGTACCTAATAACATAAGTACTATTTGTAATTGGGAGGTATGGAGTTTTTGTTCCTTTAATTGTTTCCTCCATGCTCTAGTTAGGAATCAATTAAAGAGTCTAGATATGTCTAACGAATATCTAAACTAAATTAATCCTTGATTCGATAGTGAAAGAATAAATAATTTAATACATACAATAAATAAGTTATAAAATCTTGATAGTAATTTTTATTGAAGTCAACCCTTCTTCAACATTTGTCCATAAACACATTTTCAGGTATAGAGAAAATTATAAACTAGACGATCACGAAATTAGATAGACAACATTAGGCAAATTGGGACTCTTAATTCAGATAAGTATTTAGGCATCAGGGAGTTAGGGTAGCCAGGGTAGGTAGGTAGAAGGATAGCATAAGGGGGGGGGGGGGGGCATCACATCATGCATGCCCAAAAATGTTGAAAGGAATGTTGTTGAAGTTGCAATTTGAAATACGATTACTTACAATAAATATTAAGTTACAAAAATGCTTATACAAAACATTCAAAACAATGAGGTTCTCATGTTACAATACGTTTTCTGGATTTTATTTTATATTATTTTGCTTATTTATAAAAATTTATGTTCTACATAATATTATTGCATTGTAGTCAATAATTATACACATGTCAAAATTTTGCAATAGTTTCAATGTATTGTACTGATCGAGTTTATGTCTATTAATTTTCGTATATAATAAATCTACAATTAAGCCAAAATTAACAAGAAGTCGGTAGAAGTTTAGTATGATTTACATCGGTAATGACAGAAATAATATTAGGTGCATTAGAGTCTTTAAGCTGTATGTATGTATAATCAAGTCTTGAGTCACTCCCGAGCTCGTGGATGGAATGTTCGTTACCCGTTTGAGAATACTGAATTTCGGGTCGCTGCTACTCCTTTATCTTTCTTGCTTCGTCTGGTGTCACCACTTTACCGCTTGTTTTGTTTTGAGTTCACCAATGTAATTGGTCCCCGATGAAATGAAAGAAGGAAGATGATTGCATATGATGTATTTGCGTGTTCCATGTTTGTTGAGGAGATAGACAAAAGGTGCAGCTTCGAACTACGATACTTGAGATAGCGACGGATGATTTGGATCCTTTGAGATCTACATTATCCGTACGCGGGCCGTCTGTCTTGGGACAGCGTTTACGAATGCGTTACTTGGCCGTGACTGACTTGTTACCGCCTTGTGGCGCGTTTATATTGTACGTACGTAATAATATTTTAGCTTTATGAATGCAAATAAGACATTCTTTGAAGTGGGAACTTCTTTAGGCGCTTTTAGCAATTTTTGGTAGGGGGAAATCTTATGGATTCGCGACATGTTTTCGGCACAAGACCATGGATTGCCCGGTCCGAGTATATATACTTGACCCAAGAATGTCCGGGTAAGATTTCGTGTACTGGCTTCCACGTATGCCTGAGTCGGGCATTTTGGCTGCGCATTTCTGGCCGAAAATTCTTCGGTCGTTATAAACGGTTCGTGAAAAGAAAATTTTTATATATATTTTACAAGTAGGTACAATTACCTAGTCATATTTCATTGCGACAATATTACAAATACTGGACCGTGCATTCAATGTACATACGTAAAAATAAATTACAAGAGCCTCAATGCAGAAATTTGGGTTTTCATTAATACATAACGAAGTCGGCGACATGGGCCGACCTGTCCTCGTATAATTTATCATATTTGCGGTTAAAAAATATGTCGACGTTTACAAGGGGTGCAAAAGTCCCATCCTAAAAGGGTCAACATAAATTTCGTGGCCTACCTATATGTAATATTTTTCATATTATTTTTGTAAATCAGCTTCATATATTATGTGTTATATGTCTGGTTTTTTTCTAAATGTTGTACGTATAACACTCAGAATGTAGAACAAACCAGAATACCAGAATAGTATAAATGCGTCAAGTTTCCAAAAAAGTACGCAATTTCTCGCACCCGTTACTTCTCGCCGCGATTTACCAATTTTTAGATAATTTCTTATTATCAAGAGATAGGATTAACAAAAATATAACCTATTCTATGTTTCTATTATTTTTTCTTATACTGTCTTTTTATCAAGAAATACAACAACCTGGTAAACTATTTTAGTGTAATATTAGACTCTGGTTTATTCTGGTATAACATGGGAGAGATAAGAGACCATAAACCTGTCTATGTCTGCCTCTGTCGTTTGTAGGGTTCTGTACATAAGTTTTTAATTAAAATCCCCATTGGTACTTGGCCGGGATCCGTGGACTGCCTAGTTAATACCAGACGTCTTAAACACTCGGCCACCTACGCAATTTATTTATTTTAAGAACTAAATTAAGAAATTTAAAAGTAATCAAAACTCTGTGTGAAAAAAATATCAAAAAAAAAAATCTATATATTCCATAAATTATAGAGAGTGTTAATTTTTTTGTAAGAAGTAAACTTAAAATTACTGAACCGATTTGAAAAAATATTTCAGTGTAAGGTAGTTACGATTATTTCAGATATATTTTAAAAAAGTTGGGATTCCGTAAAATATAGGAATATTGCATGTATTAAGGCTGGTAGAAAAAGAATGGGCTAAAATATACATTGTTATTTTTACATTTCAAAATTTTCTACGAACGAAAACGGAACCTATAGCTAGTATAAAATTCTACACTCTTACAAGTAAAATTTTCATAAATTTTGAGAGAAAATACGAATTATTCAGTGTCGTGGCGAGGTAGAAAATTATTGCACACGTCACCCGCAAGCATCGATATAACTTTTCACTTATTCACGGTGTAAACATGTTTGCAAGTTGGAAGTTGCAGTGCGCTAGATGAAAGATGTAAGAAGTGATTGTAATACGGGAGCGAGGTAATGGCAATTTTTGGGCCATACTCTGGGCACGACGCCAAATAAACAATGATTTGGGAAATGTCTCTCGAAAGCCCTAAGGTCGTCGTATATGATTTTTCAAAAAATATTGGAAATACATCGTCTTATTACTTTATTTGCCAATTAATGTGAATCGCGCGAAAAGGTACTATATCGAAGGCATTTCCTCAGGGAGTAGGGAGTTCGTTTATGTATGGATCACATGGGGCTTTAAAGAATAGAATAGAATGTAGAATAGATAACTTAAAATGTTCCGACTGAAATACAACCACGTGACCTAACTAAACGGTTCTTTATTATGACCAAACCAAGGAGTTTATATACTTATTGTATACAAACTCCTTCAAGTATAAACTCCTTGTACAAAACGAAGCATAATTATGTCATTTTGTTTTTAATTAGCACCTTTCGTAAACGCAAAGTTAGCGTCTGCCCATACCCTGTAGATAACGCTGAAATAAATGGCAAAGGTACTGGTCGATCAGCAAATTTTTTGAGGTTATACCCGGTTGTTGTTTTTCAGATTATTTATTATTTAAGTAGTTAAAATGCATTAATTGAGCTTCTTTTAGCATACGTTTCATATAATTATTATAAATCGATTATACATTTCTACATATAATATTAGGATTTAGCGTTCCGAGAGAATAGAATACTAGCGTTCGTACATTACCTAAGGGGACAGGCGGTCAGAAATTATACATTAAAGCTGATCGTGTTGAAAAATATAGAAATAATAGGCATGGACTCGTTTAAAGTGCCAAGAAGCCGTTCCCAAACTATTCACATATAACGTAGCTACATTTTAGTATAAAAGCAACATTGTTGAGTATCGTTTAAATTATGATTTCACGCGACCCACTCTGTGTTTCTCGATGTTTCAAAGGAGCTCCACAAACTTTGACTAGGAAGTAGTTTGTGTAGTGGTTTTCTTGTATATATAATGTATTTCAATGAATATACTGCATGACCACACCATGAAAGGAAACCATGTATTGCATTTGTGTCGAATACAATAAATGCGAAAATTCTTATCTAATTTTATTATTCTTATTCTTCTTAGTCGTGGTGCTCTTGACAGAGCAGTCGTGGTCAATCATGGCGGTCCACAGCGCGATGCGTATTGACTCGCCGTGGTTAACTTTCTTGGGAAGAATAGTGCAGGGAATACCCTTGCCTACTGCACCAGACATTTTGAGACTATTTAGGTCTTCAGGTTCTCTGTAGCCTCGTCCAGCCAGTTTCCTAGGTGTATATGTTATACCGCCATTGCTCGGTCGCCAGAGCCTCGTTTGTTGTCTAGCAGAGGGTACCAAGCGTGCAGGTGAGGATGACATTTGGGGTCGGATAGATCTTATTCCGTTCTCTCTCTTACCCCCCTAATTATTATAGGTATATATTATATATGTATCAAATGTATATCAGGGACGGACGGGGAAAGTATTCTAAAGTCTCCATAAAAAAACCTTATTGATCGGATTACATAGTTAATTAGTTATTCTATGTTATTTTTCGCTTTATGTTTAGTGGTTTTGCGTATCTATTAACTTTATTGTTTTAGCTTTACCAGAAATTGACAAGCAGACAATATAAGTCGGAAAACAGTTTACTTGTGACAGAATTATATCTGATTGATCTACAATTTTACATGTTTGACAGTTAAAGTGCTTTTCAATACACAATATTTCAATTATTTGACCAAAAACGGATTTATTGTAGATCTATATAAATAAATTAATTTAAAATATTTATCAAAATCTACAAATATGTATTCATTTAAAATAACTTTACTTGATTATTTTTTCCAAATAATACCTGCTAGTTTTGAAATCATCATACAAACAAACAAACACATATTCACGGCCATTGCGGTGTTATTTTTAGAAGATGTGCTGACGCCGGCTTCACGTGCGTATATTATTACGCAGCCGCGTTAATGGTTACTGCTCTGCTCCTATAGGTCGTAGCGTGATGTTATATAGCCTTCCTCGAGAATTGGGTTATAAAATGCAAAGATATTTTTTCAAATCCGACTGGTAGTTCCAGAGATTAGCGCGTTCAAACAAACAAATAAATCCTTTAATTTTTTTTCATGGGTTGCCTTTACAGGTTCCGAAACCATGTTACGGTCCCAGTGTATCTATAGCGGAAGACCAAGTCTCCCTCTTTTAGCCGATGGTATTCGTGAGGCTATACCTAACAAGTGGCCAGTTCTGTTGTGGTATATTTTAGATGGAAAAGCCTCAAGTGTGGTTTGTCTTATTATGTTTATAATTTTTTTAATTAAAAAAACCTATTAGTTAATTTTAATTCAGTATTAAAAACAATCAACTCCTACTTTCTAAACACGCAACCTAGTCACCAATATAGTAGAAATCTCATATTCTACACATGGCTGATCCGGGATCGAACCCGGCAACCGACGCATCTACCTACATGTCCCGTTTAAAGTTATTAATAGTCATAATTCCATTTCTTCTATCGATTTCATTCGCATTACAGACAAAGAAAAGGTCAACAACTGCCATTTAAAAGGAAGCTTATTACGATGATAATCCCTCTTATCTACTTTCTATTCCGTTCCTTTTAACATCTAAAATATTTTTTTCCGAGTTTTGTCGAGCCTTCAGGCCTAATCTTTAATCGCACAATAGCCTAACAATCCTCGAGATAATTGTATTTATCTACTCTTAACTGATAAATAAACGAAATTATAACTTTTAACAAGGTTTTGTGTTCCAACAATCTTTTGTCTTTGAAACAATATTTAAATTTAAAGAGGAATTGTGGAGACGTAAATATTGGTAACTATTTAATTAATTCGTGGAATTTTGTGTTTATGGATATTTGATAGTCTAGATAGGTCTCTAGGAAATTGAAAAACATGATATAGGAAGCTCAATTACTTGTT
This sequence comes from Nemapogon koenigi, assembly GCA_963924495.1. Classification (NCBI taxonomy): domain Eukaryota; kingdom Metazoa; phylum Arthropoda; class Insecta; order Lepidoptera; family Tineidae; genus Nemapogon; species Nemapogon koenigi. The sequence continues at coordinate 5,433,483 of OZ004649.1, read as the reverse complement.
ATAATTTTTTTTCTTTTTTCACGGGTTGCCTTACTGCCCGAAACGTGTACGGTTGAACAAACTACACTTAGAGGCTTTTCTATCTAAATATACCTCAACTCAAGGGAACTGTCCACGCGTTAGGCATACCTAAATACCTACCATCGGCTTAAAGAGACTTGGTCTTCCGATGGGTACCATGGGACCGATAACACGGTTTCAGGAGCTGCATCCAAAACAAACCCTACTGAGTAGTTTCAGGTGACAGCTTAGGTTGCTCTATATATCATCACGCCTTTTATCCCAAGAGAGGTAGGCAGAGACAATCGAATGCCATTTGTTACGATCCTGACATACTTCATTCGCTTCTTTATATTCATCATACCTTTCATACAAGCTCGGCGATTGTGTGTACTTTTAATATTTCCATCGATCAAAAAAAGTACACCTATTTCTTTTCACTTCAGCCATATAAACATTTTAGTCAATCTTTTTTCCTTCATTCTTTCAACGAGTACAAACTAGCGTAATCTACTTTTCTTCATTTTAGTCACAATATCATCTTTCACTCCGCATTCTTCTTGTGCATTGTTCCGGGTGCGGTCACATATACCACACATTTTACATAAAGACCAGATTTATGCTTCTTATTCCATACCTTTATTACCATATCATACCAATAGGTTGCTAAGTTCATTTCGCACAAACAAACATTTTTATTACATTTAGTAGGGACGCATCTTAATACAAATATTTACCCAAGGTTTTAACTTTTCCTGTACAAATCAGTTCATAATTTTTAATTTTAATTTTATTTACGCTTGATTTCTCTAAGTAGGTGTTCGAAACCTACACCTAAAAGTATATTCGAATCACAATAAACGTGATAGAAACAGAAATCAAGCGTTATTACCGCCTCGCTTCACGCGGGAATTTACATTTTCTCCTTTAAGTTGCGTTAAGCTTTCTGATATTCTATTGATTGAGAATAAATTTATTTCCAAAAGAGAGAATGCTCTACGAGTTAACTTAGTAACACTTGAATTGTTATGTGGTTTCATTGTTCCATTTTTGCTAAGAAACGATTTTCAAAGTAGATATAATAATAATAATATAATAAGCCTTTTTTAAGTTATTGGAATAATTTATTAAAACAATATTAATTAATATATGAACTAACAAAGTTTAAATATTATTTAAAAAAAACAGGGAACCCCATGAGTAGCTCTCTAATCATTTAGCGTATCAATTATGTAGTGATACATACTCATAAAATAAAAACCTGCGGTAAAGTGCCAACAAGGCTAGATAATATTATTCATTTCATTTTCAAAATTAGCTTAATAACAAAAAAAATGAAAATTAATATTGTTCGTTCTTAGGGTTCCGTACCCGAAGGTTAAAAACTATCACTAAGACTCCGCTGTCCGTCCGTCTGTCTGTCTGTCTGTCCGTCTGTCACCAGGCTGTCACTCATGAACCGTGATAGTTAGACAGTTGAAATTTTCACAGATGATGTATTTCTGTTGCCGCTATCAAATACTAAAAAATAGAATAAAATTAATATTTAAGGGGACTCCCATACAACACGTGATTTTTTTGCTCGGCTCCTTTTTGCTCGATATTGATAACGGCAAAAAGTAGACGCTTGAAATATTTACAGAACATTTAGATATATTGAATAAGTAACTAAGTAAGTGAAGAGCTAATACTAACTTTCATCCCCTTAGAGGGGGGGATATTTATTTATTTATTTTTTATTTTATTTCTTTTTATTTTATTATATAGAACATTTAGATATATATTCACTTTAAAAATAAATAATTAAATTAAAATAAAACAAATATAAATAAAGCCCCTCCCGTACAACAAACGTTATTTTTTTGCTCGTTTTTGCTCGATATTGATAACGGCAAAAGGTAGACGCTTAAAATATTTACAGAACATTTAGATATATATTCACTTTAAAAATAAATAATTAAATTAAAATAAAATTAATATTTAAGGGGGCTCCCATACAACAAACGTAATTTTTTTTGCCGTTTTTATAGATAATGGTACGGAACCCTTCGTGCGCGAGTCCGACTCGCACTTGTTTCCTTTGAATTCACATATAAGTACTAGCTTTTGCTCGCGACTTCGTCCGCGTAGAATTAGGAATAATGACGTAATTTATGCAAATACGCAGAGATTTCCCTTAATTTTATCTTTTACCCCCCGTAAATTCCCCGTCAGTCTGAAGTTCAAAAAAGTATAAATTCGGTTTTGAATAATCTTTTTACCAAGTTTCAAGTTGATACACGTAGGCTTTCCCTATGCAAACTTCTACACCCCGTTGCATCAAGGGTAGTTTTTTAAAATCCAAAAATACGTGTTTTATTATTTGTTTTGAATAATATTTGTACCAAGTTTTAAGTTGATACCTACACGAAGGTAATACAATTTCCCTATACAAACTTCTACACCCCGTTGCACTCCTCCTTAAGGGTCGTTTTTAAAAATCCAAAAATACGTGTTTTATTATTTGTTTTGAAGAATATTTGTACCAAGTTTAAGTTGATACACTCAGGTAATACGATTTCCCTATACAAACTTCTACACCCCGTTGTACCCCTCCGTAAGGGTCGTTTTTAAAGATCCAAAAATACTTGTTTCTTTATTTGTTTTGAATAGTATTTGTACCAAGTTTCAAGTTGATACACGTAGGTTTTCCCTATACAAACTTTTACACCCCGTTGCACCCCTCCTTAAGGGTAGTTTTTAAAAATAAAAAATACTTGTTTTATTATTTGTTTTGAAGAATATTTGTACCAAGTTTCAAGTTGATTCACGCAGGTAATACGATTTCCCTATACAAACTTCTACACCCCGTTGCACCCCTACTTAAGTGTTATTTTTTAAGATTCTAAAATATTTATTTTATTATTTGATTTGAAGAATATTTTAACCAAGTTTCAAGTTGATTCACGCAGGAAATAAGATTTTACATACAAACGTATTTACCCCATTTACCCCCTTAAGGGTTGAATATCGAAATTTCCTTCCTTATACCTTGTATACATAATAAAGGGAATCTCTGTGCAAATTATCAGCTTCCTAGGTCCAAGGGTTTGGGCTGGGCGTTGATGAGTCAGTAAATCGGAACTTCTCTTTTTATATATATAGATTTATTTCTTCCTTTAAATTAACAATGATTCATTCATTCATTCTGTCAAGCATTTCTTCTTTAATTATTAAGGACCTCTAGTAGGCGAGTATAGGCCTCCATCATCTCTTTTTCCTATCTTGGGCTGTTCTTATAAAGTCTTTCCACAGCAAACCAGCCTGTATATGATGATACGAAATCGTTTATTTCTCGTAAGTAAGCGTAGATAAAATCTGTTAATAAATAATTTATATAGGAAGGAATTGTTCCACTTTAGCGCCTAAATCTTGGCTAGAGCAACTTTGATGCAAAATTCAAAACTTGACGGTGGCGTTGTCATAAAGTTCTCTCGTTTCAAGTCTCGCGTTTGGAATGTTCTCCAAATATGATACTATTCTTACTTAATAATTTAATTTAATACTATGGTTATGGCCAATATTAATTTATTATTTTTATTTATTTATTTATTTATATATATTAGGGAAACAAACAGTATACAAAATAACAAAATTTCAGACACAACATTAATAATCCATATTTACCACCAAGGTTTCCACACATTAACTACACAAATAGGTACACAAACACATAACAAAATATACAATAAAATACATTAGAATTAAACAATAAAAAACAAAACTTAATAAACAAAATAAAAACACCACTCAGCTATCATATTATATATATATATTAAACTTAGGAAGAGTGCTACCGAATATATCCACATTACTATATCTCTCATTGAATATATTGCATGTACGGTTGATAAATATATTGCCATGTAATTTGGTTTTACATAATTGTGAACCAAACACCTGCTTAATCTTACTGTTTATACGAGGACATCTGAAATCAATCATATTCAAAAGAGAAAGAGAATCTACTAAATTGTTTGTTATTTTATATTGAAATATTAGATCAAATTTTAGAGACGAATACTCAGTACAAAAAATACACCTGATTGGGTTTTGAAGGGTAGATATATGATGGTACACTTATTTCATATACATATTGCTGGGTATACCAAAAGCTCTACAAATATTTTCTATATATTATTTCTCAAGGGTGTTTTTTGTCGGTAGGCCATTCTGCAGATTATTTTTCCCTCTAATGACGAAAAATAAACAAAAGAATCAAAATTAAGTGTTTCTTTTAACAACTTTATTTATTTTGTAAAAGACGCCATCTGTTGCAGATCATTTGAAATAACGGTGCAAAGTATTCACACGGGTCATCTAGTAGGTAATACTATCAACCTTAGTACTAAAACTAAGGAATAATAAGTTACTTTATGTTTCGTTGGTATCGTTTTTTGTCGCGAGACAGAGCTCCATAAAATTATAAGTAACATTCGATTTTAAACCCTCGTCCCAAGAAGAGAAAAGATGGAGAAGATAGGTGAAGAGATGGAGAAGGTTTTGTCGGCTTGTATTGCTAACAGCCTTCTAATTTTCGGGAACATAGTGTCTCCTATCAGTGACAGAAAACAATGTATGGTGATTTACCGCTCCAGACACATAACACTTTTTCTTTTGATATATATAAACAATATATATTTACACTAAATTTAAACAGCCTTTAAACAAAGGCAACCCTTACTCTTAGTCTCATCTTTTCCCTGTGTATAAAAACATTGTGAAATTGTGTTTTTATATATTCCATTAAACAACATATATTGGAAAATATAGCAATAAACCATGTAAATGCTAATATAAAAAGCGCTCTGGCAATCTGGAAATAAGTGGAAAATTTCAACATAAAAAAGGAATCATCATCTCGCGAAAATCACCGTTACCTCAACTCGTTTATGTAAAATGCTAGAACTCCGCTCGGCATCTCGCAAATTGAATTTGGTATATTTTCTGTGCCGACACGAACTGCCGACGTCAGCTTTAAAAATGGAATCAAAGACCTATAGTAGATTTAGTTCAGATCCGGCGGGAATGTCGTGTATACATTTCACACATATGAGCACATATTCTGCGCTGATCGATCCTAAACTCAAACTGAAAGCTTATTTTACTGTACTTTACCTTTCTTTGCCACCTTATGTGAATACTTTCGATTGAGGAATTAGCTATAGTTTTCATACCATAGTGGCGATTCAAAGTAATCAAACCTTCATAGAAATGTCAATACTACCTATACTCAGATTTTAAACTTAGATTTGCAACTTGACATTTGGTTTTGGTGACCATATTTTTTTTCTCTAAAAACCTTATTCAGACTATAAAAAAAATGACAAATCGGTCCAGCCGTTCTCAAATTTTTATTTATATAGATTTTTATAAGATGCGGTTGGTCGCGTAACCAACTAAAAACGCACGTGTTCGAAAATTTTGCATCTCTTTCACCCAATATCCGAGCGAAAGAAATAAATAGTGAAAGAAAATTTCCAAACAAAATTGGTACAATAAAATACACAAAACGGACTTCAGCAATTCAAGTGTTGTTCAAAAAATATTAGTAGGTAAATGAAATTATTTTTACACGATATGTAAAAAAAATATACATTAGTATTTTATTATATTATAATATTACTCTAAATTCACGGGCATAATACCCGGTCCTTTATAAGGCTTGCATGGGGACATAGGTCTAAGAGTGTTGTGACTAGCACCCGTCGGGACCTATCTCTGAATGCATCAAATACAATGCGCTCACAGACAGGCCCCGTCAGGTGCCTGGACTATTGCGAAGATAAAATAAAATTAAAATCGGGCTATCGTATTGAGATGTTAAATGGATTGGTCTATCAAGTTTATTGGTTGAGACTACGGTCACCTGCCAGTATCATTCATCTCATGAAACGTAAAATTGGCAGATGGTGACTCGCCGCTTACTAAACGGGCCTCCTAAAACAACCACCATTTTTGAGCATTTCTGCCGGCAGTAAACATTGGTGTAAGCGGCTGGGGGTGTCGAGAGGTGTGACACCGGTTTCACATAATAGCTTCCCCGTTATTACGCCTTTAGACACTTCCACCCCCGAGCATAATACATAATATTATACTCTAACGACTCCACCCTTGACAGCCAATTAAGGCAAGCCAGGGGCGAGAGTATCAGGTCTAGCAGTGGGGACGCCTGCTTCAACCTACACTCTGGAGCACTCGGGTTCGACGGTGTCGTTCGTTACTCACCCACGGCTCACTTGAAAATATGCGTGAAAATTATGACTTTCAGGGCTTCATGAAACCTAGGTGTAACTGATATTGACATATTTTTTACATATTGAGTATATGAAATATCAAATTTGAGATATCAAAGCAATGTGTCTCACCTTTATCTCAAGAAAGACACGTCACATAATTATGTAGCAATTTTTTAATACTTCAGCCACACGCTAAGAAAATTATTTTAGCAAAATATGGCGATGAAATTTTGCGGCGTTGAATTGTTGTAAATAACACTCGGTGTCGTGGGAATGTTCTATTTTGTATGAACCTTCACGGCTTTTATGACTTGCAGTGTAGCTAAGCGGGTAACAATGTCCACATTCATCTAGTGCTATTTAAGCAGAATTGAGTTTTGGGTTCAACGATTTGTAATACCGCAAGGACCCTGAAAACCGTTTCTCCGGATTCTAAGGTTAGTTAACAAAATATATACTATTTGTGACCAAATTGATTGAGGTAGCTTGAGTCGAAGGGCCAATATTTACTAAAGATAAACATATAATTGTGAAAAAAATACAATGAAATATACCTACTATACTATATATACAAATAAACCTATAAATAATAAAAAAAACATCAAGATCGCTACCGTCTAGGATAAAACTAAAGTTGGAATTTGTTTCTTTAAATAGTTGTAAGCAATAAAAATAACCGTCCAAGTGCGAGTCGGACTTGCACACGAAGGGTTCAGTATACACTCAATAGTATGCACTAAGGTCGGACCAAGTCTGTCGCCCCTGTATGGCGCAGGAACAAATTAGCTCGAGTCCGACTATAGTTATCTAGTTAAACATTTATATGTATGTTTATTGCCATTATTAAGATCTAGTAAAAAACGCCGATGAAAACAATTTTCATGTATAGGGACCCCCTTTAATTTTTATTGTGTGGTGTTATAGCGCTCATAGTAGTACACATTCTATAACGGGTTTTAAGGCGATTTCAATGATAAGAGTAGGTTTTTATATTATACTAGCGGACCCGGCAGACGTTGTCCTACCTAAACGTTGACTTGCCCGCACTACCCCTACCCCTACCCCTAACTCTACCCCTACCCCTACCCCTACCTCTACCTCTATCCCTACCCCTACCCCTACCCCTACCACTACCCCTACCCCTACCCCTACCCCTACCCCTAACCCTACCCCTACCCCCACCCCTACCCCTACCCCTACTCCTACCCCTACCCCTACCCCTACCCTACCCCTACCCATACCTACACCCCTACCCCTACACAAACCCCTACCCCTACTCCTACCCCTACCCCTACCCCTACCCCTACCCCTAACCCTACCCCTACCCTACCTATAAAAAAATTTAGGGGTGGACCACCCTTAACATTTAGGGGGATGAAAAATAGATGTTGTCCGATTCTCAACCCTAACGGATATGCACACTAAAATTCACGAAAATCGGTCGAGCCGTTTCAGAGGAGTTCAATTACGTACACCGTGACACGAGAATTTTATATATAAGATTATTTATTTATTGAATCAAAGTCTACATCACTCCAGCGTTGCCGGACTCCTTTCAGTCTCGAATTCTACAGAGCTTCAAATATCATTTATAAATATTATTTGAAACTCTGTCCAAAACATTACTTGCCAGTATTAACAAATACGGCCAGTATTTTCTACAAAAAGTATGAGCAAAAAGTATGAATGAGTACACATACTTTACACATTCTATGAAAGGTTCAAGTGTCTACCTATTACGGTTCAAAAGATACAGCCCTGTGGCAGACGAACGGACAGCGGCGCCTTAGTAGATAATAGGGTTTCCGTAGTCACCCTTTGGGTACGGAACCCTAAAAAGGATCCCTACATGGCACCTAGAAAAGCTTCAAAATATTGTAGTATTATAATTTTGTACAGCAGGACTTTTAACATTCGTCATTGTCACTCAGGAATCCCGCGCGTATTCATTTGAATAGAAATCAGCCGACAATTTTTCCACCAAGATCACCTATTTATTAAATTTTTTACTTTATTGTTGGTTTACAATATTGTTCTTTCTTCTTTACACTTGTTTGTTCTCGACATTTATATCTTATGAGGTCGCTAGGTAAACCATTACCAGAGGTGGTAACCTTTTTTTTGGTTCGTTCGTCTCTGTCGATGAATTTTCAATTTATTTATCTTCACGGGTTCCCTTACAGCTCCCGAAACCGATCGGTCCCAGAATACCCAGCGGAAGACCAAGTCTCTGAAAACTAGTAGGCGTTTTTATTTCTAGCGAGCATTTCACACATAAAAATGTATCTGTCATTGGTCCAGCCCGGTCAAGTTCAGCGGATGGATGGCGCTGCTGGCGTTCCACAAAGTTGTTCTAAGATACCATGGCATGTCGGTGACGTGAACCCATAAAATTTTCCCCTACCAAAAGTCGCTCAAGGCGCCTAAAGAAAAAAACAAAGACACAAATCGCGTGTAAGAAATACAATATTATGAAATTGGTTTTAAAATAGTATTTTCACGTTTATAAGGCAATATTTTTCAATATAGCCTGTACCAACTATAAGTGTGGCTTCCCGTAAATGATATATGTAAACAGCGGACATGACATTGATTTATTTCGCGCGAGTTTACCATCGACGGAATCGTATGTATCACGAGGAAATATTTTACACAAAGACAATTTACTCTACAACACATGTCATGTATAGTTTTTACATGAAAGGCAGGATTTTCGGTCGCCCTGAAAACTGCCATTACCTACTGAAATCTTAAATCCTTTAACCTTAAACCTATCATTAGAGTTATTCAATTTCCTTATACATGGAAGATGGGATGGTCACTAGTATGTGTAGATACTCTCGCACCGTCTCATCTTCCATATGCAGCGTTAAAAGCTGGCAATGCGGCCTACAATGCTGAAATGGCCAAACGTCGCAAATATGCATCTCTTCCGAAAGAATACATATTTGAGGCGTTTGGTGTGGAAACGATGGGAACGTGGGGCCCTAGAGCCCTGGAGCACACAGTCTGTTTATAGATATTATTATATTATAAGATTTTCTATTCCAAAAAAGTAATTAGAATTTAATAAATCAACTTTTTTATCGAAAAAAATTGCAGCAGTCACATTTTAAAAAGATTAAATCCCATTTAAATCATTAAAGCATTTCAATTGAAAAAAAAATGCTTAAAATTGTACAATTCAATTTAAATTTCTGAGAAAAAGCCATATTTTCATAAAATCGATCTAAAGATGGCCGAACAATAGTCTGTGGTATACGGACACGACTAACTAAAACTATTTCATTAAAATTGTCTCTACTGTCGCAGTGTCGCCATTGCAACAAAATCAAACTCAGGATTTTAGGATTAGGTTTGGATAAATACGCGTATAACTACTTATTTATAGATAGACTGTTACCGAGGACTGTTTTGTGGACAATTTTATTCTACACAAATCTTGACTACATTAAAGTTGTTATATTCTCTGACGGATTGACAGCATACGCCATGAAAACGCGCAGGACCTTACTTTATCCCCAACTTGATTCACTAATACTCAACCTATCTAATTGTGAAACTCAACAAAATACGTTTTGTAGTTTTTGCTTGAGATGTATAATATAAATAGAGATTTTGATTTCGAAATATTTTAGTAAATTTATTTCTACAAAGTTAATAATAAAACCGCACCGGCAGGCTGCCTTGCCTAATCAGTTATTAATCAATGATGTCAAGTTACAAGCTATAATAGTCACGCGAGGATATCAAATATTCTGACATTTCAACGTAAGCACTTTCATTATTTTTATATAATAAAATCACTTCCTATTACTACTTCCCTCTTATACATACGATTTTATTAATTCATACATAATTTAAAGCAAAAATTAATATGTAAAAGTTGCTAATTTATTTAAGTCTGGGCATTGTTCAGTCTGTTAGTTATCATCCAGACAAAGTCATACGTCCAGTAGTTATGAGACAAATTTCCCATAGCCAATAGAAATGGAAATCAGTTAGGTGATGTGAAGATGTGAGCACTGATTGGTCCAGAAATAATAGAACTGACCATTACATTTTTACACTAGCTTTCTGTGACATAAAATTGTATCCCGAAGTATTTCCGGGACAAAAAGTAACCTATGTAACTCTATATCTAAAAAAATCCGTCCATTCGTTGCTCTGTTTTGACTGAAAGAAGGACAAATAAACACACTTTCGCATTTATAATATTAATTAGGATTAATCTTATGAAAAATCCTTTACAAACACTCTACTTTATGAGTATGGTAAAGCGTGGCCTGACAAATTGACAAATGTTAATTATTTAATGATATGGCTGATTTTGGTTGGCCATATCATGAAATGGCCTAATTCTACAATCGGCCCAACAGCATATAATTTCATATATACCACAAACTTTAAAAACTGCTGTATATCTATACGCTGTATCTTACCAAATAAACCTTTTAAAAAAAAGTGTACCGACTTCAAAAATTTGCACTGAAAAGTAAGAAATAATAAAAATTTCGTCGTAGAATTTGAAGACGGTTGGTGCCAAATTAGGATACAAAATTAAGTAAACATCTAGGGACATAAAGATCTGTTCAATATTTTTAAAAGGTTTATTTTTCCCTTTTAAGTGATTTTGTTGCCCTGAGAAATAAATAATAACGCAACTAAAAAAAATGATGGAAAATTTTAAAAAATGCTGCGGTGGATGGGATTTGAACCATATGCAATGTGCATCCTGCACTGCACCCCATACCTTTAGCCGCTAGACCACCGTCGATACGAAAATTGACAACTTCGTGTCAATAGCAACCGTTGCTAAGGCTTTTCTCTGATATAATTTTCAGCAGTAAACAGAGATAAATTATCGAATTTCTAAAAAATTACTGAACCGATTTTCGTCATATGACTGAGATAATGTCGAGAAATTACTATATCCTTAAAAAAATAAGTCGTCAAAATCGGTACATATTTCATCGAGATATTACAAAAAATTTACTTATAAGGTCAGTTTTTTCAAAATTTCTGAAAAACTAATGAACCAATTTTTATGAGATAAAAATGGAACCAATCCGGAAGAATTATCTGTCGATTAAAAAAGAAACCATCAAAATCGGTTCACAACTGGCGGAGTAATCGATGTACATACATACAAAAAAAAAAAAAATACGGTCCGAATTGAGAACCTTCTCCTTCATTTTTTTTCGAAGTCGGTTAAAAACAGCCAAGTACGAGTCAGACTCGCACTTTATTATTTGTTGCTTTACTTGTAAGAGTATTCATTATAGTTATACTAGGTTGACGTTTATATGTATTGCCATTATTTAAGATCGCCATTGCCATTATAAAAAAACACGTTTCCTGTATGGGGACCCCCCTTTTAATTTTTAGCGGGTATAGTAATACACCTGACGGACGGACAGCGGAGGCTTAGTAATAGGGCATCCTTATTTTTTTAAGATGTGACAGCTCTAGATCCATTAAGGCCTATAAATGTCATGATGGTGTGACTTTTTAGTAAATTAATTTATTTATTCTTAAAGAAAATGGATAGCTAGCCTTTTTGGTTATATAGTTTTGAACCCACGACCTCCAAGTCAACTACAAGCTCCACAGCCAATGTTCTATAGAATATTGAGTACACATCCTAAACTACCAAACCATTATAAGTTAGATGATCCATCACTAGTCGTGTCCATTAAAGTATATAGGCTGTCTCAAGGGGCATCTGTCAATTTCATGATATGTAGTTAGGTAGGTATATTTGATTTGTTCAACCAATGTATTTGCATAATGTCGGCGACATATAACACGTGATGCGACTAAATTAATTCAAGTTTGATCAAACTTCGTGTTAGTCTTGTTAGGGGTAATTTTGATAACTCAAAAATTGGACAAGAGTGAGTCGAATTCGCGTTTCGAAGGTTTCGTACTATCTTTTCCCGTTTAGGTTTTCCTGTAAACTATGACCAAGACCCTTAAAATGCCTTCGCGCAAATGCGAACAATATGATGGAAAAATTTTTTTTCAAATCCGAGTGGTAGTTTTTGAGTCTATAGAATACGAGCAAACAAAAAATTTTTTTTTATGTATTAGATAGTGATAATGGATCAAAGAGTTAGCCATTTTTAACCGACTTAAAAAAAATGAATTTCGTCTGAATCTTTTATGTTTAATGTATGTTTTTTTTTGTTTGAAAGGGTTATAATTAACAGTACCATGGTCATCAGGTCAGGATCTGATGATGGATCCTGGAGAAATCGAGAACTCTTCAAATTTTAAAGGCACACTTGACGCGATTCAGGTTTTTTTATAGTGACTTGTGCATTTGCTTTCGGAAAGCAAATTTTTCAGTGCATAATTTTTGTAGTTGTTACACTTTTTTTTTTAAAAGCCATTATATTATTTAAATTAATTAAAATATCATATAGCATATTGAACCCGTACCAAGCCGTGAGCAGCATCTAGTTTTAAAATAAATATAAGTAACTAGTTTTCCGCCCCGGCTTCGACCGTGTAAATCATTAAAATGTGACATAAGAATTTGTCCCGAAGAATGTCCGGGATAAATAATAGCCTATGTAACTCTCAGGCCCTCCAGCCTCCTTTGCAAAAAAATCACGTCTATCCATTGCTTTGTTGTGGCGTGAAAGACAAACAGACAAACACTTTAGTATTTATAATATTAGAAAGGGTTCGAACTTTCAGGTTTGAACCGTTACAATCTGTTATCTAATATATAAAATTCTCCCGTCACAATGTTCGTTCCCATACTCAGTTCCTCCGAAACGGCTTGACCGATCCTTATGAAATTTTGTATGCATATCCGTTAGGGTTGAGAATCGGCTACTATCTATTTTTCATCCCCCTAAATGTTAAGGGTGGTCCACCCCTAAATTTTTTTATATTTTTTTTATAGGTAGGGTAGTGGTAGGGGTAGGGGTTGGAGTAGGGGTAGGGGTTGGGGTAGGGGTCGGGGTAGGGGTAGGGGTAGGGGTAGGGGTAGGGGTAGGGGTAGGGGTAGGGGTAGGGGTAGGGGTAGGGGTAGAGTTAGGGGTAGAGGTAGGGGTAGTGCGGGCAAGTCAACGTTTGGGCAGGACAACGTCTGCCGGGTCCGCTAGTCTCTATATATTTTTTCTCAAAGGTGTTTTATGTCGGTATCAAATATATCTCTTCATACCGTATCAAAGTTAATGTTCGTTACGCCATTTTTAAGATTATTTTTTCCTCTCGAAAAATAAACAAACAAATCAAAATTAAATAACAAATTTATTTATTTTGTAAAAAAACGTCATCTGTTGGAGATCAGTTGAACTATGACAACAATATTGACAAATGAAACGGGTAAAAACCGCCATCTAACGTCAAACTAATGAACTAAATTAATAAACTAAACTAATAAATTACGTAACTGACTACTAACGGTGCGAAGTATTCGCACAGGTCATCTAGTCTATACTAATAATATAAAGAGGTAAAATTGTTTTTTTGTATTTTTAAAAACTACTTACTGAACCGATTGTAAAAATATTTCACTATTAGAACGCTACGATATCCCTGAGTGACATAGGCTATATTTTATATTGTTCGAATATATCCACGGGCGGAAAGTCTGTATTACATAAAATACGGTTGTACAAGGGAGGTATCCGTAACATACGATATAATTATCTGTCTGGCTGTATACACGGCAGCTCTTGTGCAATCAAGTGACAGAAATTAGATTTTCTCATTGCTTACCGCTGCTCCCTCGGGCAGGGATATCGTTTCACGTAAATAACATTGGAATAGTACATTGTGATACAAGGGTGGTATAAGTAGAATCGTCGGCTCGGACTGACAAATGTCAACTCGTTTGTAATGACCTTAACATCCGTGTATCATACGACGTTTTTCAATACATTTGTGAGAAAAATACATAAATAAAACAAGGATTGTAACTTGGTACGCAATAGGCATGCGTAAAATTTGTTTTTAATTGTTACAAAAGAGGCAAAGAAAGTGAACGTTCAGCTTTTACAGTTTTTTTGATAAATAAACGATTTAACATTTAAAATCTGCGGTATTTAATATAAAATTTAAAATAATTACAATAATGTTGATAATTTATTGCTTAGTTTTTATATTTATTATTTTTTCTATAAATAAGTCGACATAACTTTCAACTTTCATGTTAAAAACTTCTTGCTAGCAAACCTTTACATTGGACTAGATAGAAATATAAAAAAAATTGTAATGAAATCGCCCGTAATAATGAACTTACGAGCCATGTTTACTGACATTGAAAGTTCACTTTTCGAGCAAGTTTATTGAAAATGTATTTTTCGATTGTTTCAGTGGGGGCCTTTTTCAGCAAAAGTGCATTCATTCCGATATCTCTGGAAGTTGTAGGTCACTATAGATGATTGAGGGGTCAAAATGTTTGTATTGACGAGGTCGAATTAGTCGTGTATTTTTTGAAAAACAAAAGCTCTAAAATGGTAATTTTACTGTATCAAAGTTATTGTTCGATACGCCATTTTCAAAATTATTTAAGAAACAAATAAAAAATAAATGTTTCTTTTAAAATTAGACTATTTTTTGTAACAGACGCCATCTGTTGGAGATCAGTGGAACTAAACGCGAAGTTTTCCCACGGGTCATCTAGTTTTTTTCATTCTACAATGCACGAGTGCATACTGAATTTTTTTCTAAATTAAAAAAAAAAATTTTTTGGAGTTATGACGATTTTAATATACCTACCTCTCAGATTTCACCTCGACATAATATACAGGTTCTAAAGATACAAATAATTTGTTTAATGAACTTGCAGCCTACTAAGTACTAACCAAATAGGATTAGGAAGTTATTGTTGAAATTTAGAACCAAATAGCAAGTGCTATTACCCAAACTCATTACCATGCATGTCGTATACGAAGCTCTAAAAAGTAACCGTTATGAACACATAGCCGAAGCCCAAAAGTTATGGCGGCTCACGAATTTCTGAACATGTCCTACATTTTGTTGTTCCCAGTTTCATTTCCGAATACATACGTGTATTCAAATTGCTTGTCAACTCTGTGGTCGGAATAATAATTACTGAAGACTCCATTTAACCCGCTTTAAAGGTCTTAGCTTATTTATATATCTCCCCGCTCCCATAACAGATGGTAAACCTGTCGCATGATACTAAAAAAAAAGCGAGGCTTACAGTAGTCGCATATGATGTGTAACATCTGATATCTCACTTTGGTAATAAGCAACATTAACATTATATCCTGAAAACATTAACACTTTAAATACACAATACTGTAGGTTAAGCGCACAGCTGATGCGTTCACCTTCTCTATTTCCCTTTCTTTTTTTCATCACACACACTGTTGGCTGACAGTACCAACCTCACGAAAATGGGTTGGTACCATTTGACGGACAACTCTACCACCGCGCGCGTTCAGGATCATAACATATGGCATTGGATTGTCTCTGCCAACCCCTCTTGCGTGATGATAGAAGATAGATATTATAAGAAAATAATGAATCGAGCTAGAATTATTTATAAAATCAAAAACTTATGTCTCGACAAAGCTTCGTAGCTGTATTGAATGTAGGTACTTTCTTTTATAAAGGAATAGGTGCCTTTATAGTTTATACCTTGCATCGTAGAACATGGGGCTTAACTCTTTTGTCCAGAGTAAGTATTGAACCGAGACCTGCGTTTTCAAGTACAACGCCGTAATGCTCCGCAGTCTTATCACGCAACTAGCAACTGCGACGATTTGCATAAGTTTTTCAAACATTGATACTTTAATGAAAGTCTACGAGCAACTAGAATACAACTAGTGTTTGTAATTTGCGACCGGTTGCTATAACAATCGAATTTCAGTCGCGCGACAGGTTGTTAGTAGCAACTTTTGAACATATTTTAACTAAAACGCTTCTAAAATGTGTTTATGAAAATGGCCATTTATCTGTAACGGTAAATAATTATCATCTATCTGTCTATCAACACGCCTTTTATACCAAGAGGGGTAGGCACAGCCAATCGAATGCCATTTGTTACGATCCTGACATACCTCTTTCGCTTTTTTTATATTCATCATACTTTTCATACATGTTCGGCGATTGTGTGTACTTTAATATTTCCATCGATCAATACATTTTTATATGTTCTATAAAAGTACCTACACACTTCAGCCATATAAACCTTTTTAGTCAATCTTTCATCATTCATTCTTTCAACGTGTCCAAACCAGCGTAAACTACTTTTCTTCATTTTAGTCACATCATCTTTCACTCCGCATTATTCTATGAATCGTTCCGGATGTGGTCAATACGCTTTATATCACACATTCTATCTACAGAACCGCATTTCCACTGCATTTATCTTACTTTCATGTTTCTTATTCCATAATTAATAAAATTCCATAATAAAGGATTGTAATATTTAGAGAATACAAAAACATATAAGAGGAATAAACATAGCCTAAAGCAATAACAGCCCAACATCAAAATCTTCATGCAAACAGTAGCAAACAATGATTTGAAATTCCACGTAAAAGCAAGATCGAGTTTCGTAGAAATTGATGCGGGATCATAAATTTTTTACGAGATATAAAAAGTAACTCTAAAAAAGTAACAATAAGCAATAAAAAGTGGGTCACGGTAAATGAATGTCGGAGTCTACACATAATATTTGTACGAGTGGAAGGAAAGGGGTTTGTGGTTCATAGACGGCGGAGGCTAACTTTAGAACCCCGTCATATATCCTGCAGCTATATGTAAATTACGCGATAAATATATTTTTTGGGTCCAAAATTTAAATTGTATTCTAAAGCTAGATATATTTAACATGATATAAACGAAATTAAAATTTCAAAATCAGTTACTTATAAGTTTTAAGAAGCCCTGAAAGGCCTCAATTTTTCGCGTATTTTTAACCGAATTGTACAATTTTATTTCGTTTATTTCATAGATAATTTTATATATTTTAATGCTTTTTCTAATAATTTTTGTATAATGCTCATACAGCCGAAGTCCGTTTCGTGTATTATCGCAAGAGAGGTTTTGTTATGAAATCGAACTTTCTCATGTTTCTGGTACGTGAATCTTGGTCTATCTTATCGATTTTAATAGCATTTCATCTCGCTTTAATCTTTCTAAAGAGATATGAATAAAATAAGTTGTGTGTAAAACGGAGTTTGTTGCACTGTGATGCGTCGCCTTAACTTAGCTTTCTTTAAGCTTAATCGTATAATTCAGAATTTTACTGAAATTACTCAATATTTATGTACATTACTATTGTTTCCGACGCTTACGTTTGAGTTATCTTTCCGGCCTTGGTATCGTCCGTGGATATTATATTATGGTCTTCAGTTCTTTGAGTTCCGGGCAAATTTTTCCAAATTTTCTTTCCATAAAAAACTTTAAAAAAATAGCTAAATCGGTCCAGCCGTTCTCAAGTGATGCGCTTACCAACGAACAGCATTTAATTTTTATTCACATAACAATATAAAAACCTTATAAATAATCTAAATATTAAAAATAACTAAATAAACCAGGTCCGCGTGGAATAGTGGCAAGAATACTGGCTGCATTTCCCCGCTGAATCGCGATGCTGATTCGTTGAGCGATGAAGGAGCCAGCCCTCTTGTCACCAGAAGAGATTTATATTTATATGAAGAAATATGAGCGTTGTCTTGAAACCGGGAGAACCCGGGTTCAATACCCACTCGTTCCAAAAAAAATGCTAAGCACTAATTTTATTTAAGAATATGTGCTTTAATCGACTTCTTGTGCTTCGGAGGGCACGTAACGTCCGCATTTCGTCTTAAAATAACAGATATTTACGTCTGACATATTATCTAATAGGTTTACCACTAGTTCTGTTCAATATGGACAACTGACAAAAAGTGAACACTGTTGCTGGTGTCTCTGGCCACACCGCAAGGTATAAAGGCCGTGAAGGTGTGTGTTTTTTGGATCTAATAAATTTATAATCTATAATCTTTTACGAAGTGAAGAAAAAAAAAAAAAAAAAAACTTTTACGAGAAGACCTGGTTTTAATTTCTGAACGTTCTCCGATACATCTAGTGTTTTCTCTATTGTAAATTTGTCGAAGACTTGCTCTGAGGTCTGAGATCTATTTTGTCAAAATTTTAGAACCACATAGCATAGCTTTAAAAAAAGGGGAAAATAAAACTCTTGACATAGATTTCATTTCGATCCTAATCCTAAAATACGGAGTTTTATTTTATTGAAATTGAATTATCTATACTAATCTATACTTAATATTACAAAGAGGTTTTGTGAGTTTATGAGGTTGTAGGGGTCTGGATCTACTGAACCGATTTTCGAAAATATCCACGGGCGAAGCCGGGGGCGGAAGGCTAGTTTTAAATATAAGTTCTCTAATTCTCTCAGAAATTAAATTCAAGAGTAAAATTCTGTTCATTCGCGACTGAATTCAATTCTGGGATTCGAACCAGGACTACCTACTTATTGCGTTGCTGAAATCTACTTTTAATATAAATTCTATGAAGCTCATAAAGATACCTTCAAATAAAAAGGCAGTATCTTGAATTCGTCGAAACAAAATGTAAAACAGTAGAACACAGTTTTCATTAGCACTTTGTAGCGCAATGAAATAAAACTCAGGTATTATCAGAGTTTCCTTTTTTTCAGTATTTTCGTTGTTTACCCGGAACTGAAATAAACGTTCCCTTACACAAAGTAAGATTTTTCATTTACCTCTTTTAGATGCCTCTTAAAACTTTTGTAGTTTTTGATGTAAAACACTTATTTGTTTGAAAGAATATTTTTACTTTAGTCTTTCGGGGAGTACTTTTTTATCGGTCCCAAGGTTCCCAGTAGAAGACCAAGTCTCCCTATTTTATCCGATGGTATTTGAGAGGCTATGCCTAACGAGTTCTGTTGAGGTATATTTAGATAGATAAACCTTTTAAAAAAAAAGTGCACCGACTTCAAAAATTTGCACTGAAAAGTAAGAAATAATAAATATTTCGTCGTAGAATTTGAAGACGGTTGGTGCCAAATTAGAAACAACTTAGTTCCCAAATTCACTAATCTAGACAATTCATTAGGAACCTACGATCATCAGTACAAACATAGATAATATTGAACAGATCTTTATCTTCTTAGATATTTACTTAGTTTTGTATCCTAATTTGGTACCAACCGTCTTCAAATTCTACGACGAAATTTTTATTATTTCTTACTTTTCAGTGCAAATTTTTGAAGTCGATGCACTTTTTTTTAAAAGGTTTATTTTACCCGTGATTTTGCTGCCTTGAAACAAATAATAACGCAACTAAAAAAATATTGACGGAAAATTAAAAAAAAATACCGCTGTGGATGTTATTTGAACCATGTGCTTTTGCATCCTGCGCTGCACCCATAGAGTACTAAGCCTATGGAGGGGTCGGTTAAAAAGCCGCTAATTGTGGTTACTTTTATTTTTTTTTATATTCGATACATTTATTTTAATAAACGTGTGACAATTTTGCAACAGAAATACGTTGCTGATGGGTTACTAATTTTAGTTTCAGTATGATGCCAAAAATCATAGTTTAAAGTCATACACTGAATCGCACTTTTTTACGTATATTTTTTACAGATACATTTCACACTTCTTGTCAGTCATTAATACTATCATAATTTCCAATAAATATTTTAATACATAGTATAGAGAAAAGCGAAGAGTAAATTAATAGAATCAGCAAATATCTCTTTCAGCACGTTTCACTTGAAAACTGTTATCTGAAAAGCAACATTTTTCAATTCTTCATATTCATTTTGTAGTGAAAACATGTATGATAAATAAACAGCTAAAGTTAGTTTTTTCAGGGGAAATCCTATCAGAATATTTTATGAAGTTATTTTTATAATAATTATTATTTACTGCTTAAACATTTATATTTGCTTTTTAAACATCCAGCGTAATGCTAGATAAGTACCTACTAAAATATTCTGTTTCAGAAGCTAATATTTTGAAAAAGTAATACTTAGAAGCTAGTTCATCTAAACTTTTATTTCTAAATATAACAAGGTTCTTTCATGTTATTCAGTTATATTAAATTTAATTTATTAGCCATTGAAGTACCTACATAAAAATTCCAATCAATTTTCCATAAAATTTTTACAACTACTAAAATTTTTCCACGATACCTATTAAAACGTTATTTATAAGTAATCTAAGCTTCTCGTTCCGTGATTTTAACTTTAATTTTTTTTGCTTGAAAAAAAAAAGTGTTCGGAGAATGGAAACAAACAATTTTTAAGCTCTATAAAATTCTACCACGCGGACCTGGCTTTATAAGAATCAAAGAAACGCTAATTGGCTTATAAAAACTGATAAATATTGCGACAACTGATACCACACAGTGTAATATCGGACAGCATAAATTCTAACAATATAACATTTTATTGATTGCAATATAAGAGAACAAGGCACGTGCTTCATCGTAATTGCCGAATTTGCTAATAAATCATGAAATATGGTCTGCGGCGCGTACTTTCAAACATTGGTTCTAAATTATTACATTTATCATTATATAATTAACATTAATTTAAACAAAAATTTCAGATATGAGACGCTCAGACCTGTTAAAATGACAAAAAATAGTGACCAATGGGTTTTTATAATTAAAAACTTATGTACACAATCCCACAAACCACACTTCAAGGCTTTTCCATTTAAATATACCTCAACAGAACTAGCCACTCGTTAGCCTCACAAATACTATCGCCTAAAAGAGGGAGCTGGGTACCCTGGGACCGTAGTACGGTTTCGGGTGCTGTAAGGCAACCAGTGAAGAAAAAAAAATTTGAACTTACAATTCATATATTATAATCAGTGTGGTTTATTGCTTTACGTGTCCTGGAAAGCACAAAAAGTCGATTTAAGCAATTATTCCTATCCTTCCACTAGGACCTAGGGATTTCAGTGTTTTTGTCATTCGTACAGATTTCCTAAAGGATTGTTTTAGATTTTATTTATCTACACTGTTTTCTCCATTTAGCTGATGACACGATAAATTCTAATGAGAATTGAACTTGAGGCTTTCAGTGTTAGGTTAAAAACTCTATTGAGGTATAAAACTATTTTTGCGTTTTGAAATTTCAAGAGAAATCACTAGCAAACAATAGTTGTAAGTTCACTCTTCTACTTTTAATGTCCTTCCAGTATTCTGTAAGAGTATGAACTCTATTTGAGAATGCGGTTACATTTTCGCTGCAACTTTTCTTGTTGCAGCTTTAAACTCCGATGCCAGGTATTGAATAAGGATGTAGCTGAATGAGAAAGAATTTTGAGATATTTTTACAAGCGACTTTTTTTCATGTCTTCTTTTACGATCAATTTTTCGTTATTTGCAGTTATTTGTTAATGATTTAAATAATAAAATTTGATACGGAGAAAGCTTGAGCTCTAAGCTACTTTTTTTTAAATCCACCCCCTAATATTATTATACCCATAATAGGAGATGAATATGTGCACACAAATAGCGTGTGCCTATAAGGGCGAAGCTCGGGGTGGAAAGCTACTAGCTAATTACTAGTAATTTTACTGATTCTTCTGTGTGGGATTTAACAGTAGTATTTGAATATTATGTTGTGATAAAATTAAAAACTTGACCACTCACATAGTAACTTTCCTAAGTAAATTTTAAATAGCAATCTCTACCTCATTAAACTCCATGATTTGAAATCTGCTTGGTTACTGAATTGAGAGAGAAAATATACATGACTAAGATAAATTTTTTTAAAGAAAATAATGGCATTAGTATTTTTTAACTTTTAGCAGATATAATATTGTCCGTTCAGACCGTGAATGGTCGTATTCTAGTCACGCGACGAACATTGTTGTCTCCGCTGTCTTAACTCCTTGACACTGAATGTGCGGGATGACTTTATACAGATCCATTAAAGGAAATATTTGGTTTATATATAGATAAATAATAAATAGAAAACACAGTCTTAAGGATTCCAAGAACTGTGTTACGGTGAAGACATGGGATTTTCTTTTTAATCCGATGAAATTTAATGAGGTTACGTAACCTGGCAATACATGTTACTTAACCACTGTTAATCGTATTGAACCCATAGTGTAATAATATTTTAAAGATTAATTGTATTATATATTATCTGACTCCGTTTCAAGTAAACTCGTGACAAACATTGGGAGAGATTCTTCCGTCCACTGCTGCCTTATTTTGTTGCCACTTCTCCCTGTTTTCTTCTTCTTCTTCTCTTCACGATGTCATCACTCCATCTCGCTGGTGGTCTGCCGACACTTCTGTGACTCATTCTGGGTGTCCACTCAGTAGCCTTTGATGTCCATCTGCTATCGTGTCTTCGAGCTACGTGTCCCGCCCACCTCCACTTTGTTGGGAGAGATTAGAGGGGCAAAATACTAACAATTACCTACTTATCGTGGCAATATCCCACTTGATTATTGATAATAAATTTGCAATCACAGACAATACAATATCATTTATTTGTTTAGATTATCTCACTTGGAAGTATTGTACGATTCAACTCCCAAGATATAGAATTACAAAGTTGCTTTGCCCAAAACAGGTGCCTAGTTTCAAAACATAAAGGGAAATGCGGCGTACAAACTTTCCTAGACTGTAGTTAACACCACTTTAAACAAAGTTCTCGACTCCGTTAGCCGAGGCTTTTACTTGGTTTATCAGTTTTTAATTCGAGAAAGTTCCTGAAAACGCAAATCTCAATTTTGGCTAAGTGACTTAAAATGCTTGCAGAGGATGACTTAGATGTACTTTTATTGAACATATAAAAAATGTATTGATGGAAGGCAATATTAAATGATTAATATAAAATAATCGAAAGAGGTATGTCAGAATCGTAGCAAATGGCATTCGATTGTCTCTGCCTACCCCTTTTGGGATAAAAGGTGTGATGATAGATAGATAGATAAAATTACGTTTTTATCATTGGAATTTTCTTCAAGGCATTCCTACTCTCAGATATTTTCGCAAACGAATGAATATAGGATACAAAATGCACATGACTCTTTGACAGTCTCAAAGAGTGGTATAAAGATAGTCTGCATTCTACTACATTCCCATCCTTCTATATTTAATGTTTCAAACGAATATAAAATTAATGTGAACTTTCTGAAATTCTACAATTGTAATAAAATAAATAATGTAAAAATTATTTTGGTTCAATATGATTAATATTACAGATTATTAATTAATTCCTCTCGCTTTCCTGCGATCTGTGAGTGCCAATATCTGTTATTTTACGTGCCATCCGAAGCACGAGCTGTATGGAATTATTAGGGTTCCGTAATATGGTACAATAGTTTGCGTCTCATTTACTTTAATTTGGTAAAGGGATATATGCGCATAGTCTTAAAAATCGAAAATCTGAACAGACAGTTTACCATTTTAGGTACGAAACCCCAAAATTATTCGTAATACCTGAGCACTTAGATATGTTTATTAAATCAAATTTTAAATAATAACTTAAGTAATTATTTAAGGAAGGACACTGTTTTCCAAAAAGTTTGTTCTAAAAATAAAGACAGTAGACTTTTGCTAATTATTTAGTACCACCGGTTGTACTTCGGTGATACAAAAGTTTAAAAAGTTCACTAACAAATTAAGGAGAATGGCGGAAGTTAAATTAAAATTGTAGCCGACATCCATAGAGTGAATTTATAACATACCCGCTTTATGGGTTACTGCTCTGCTCCTTTGGGTCGTATCATGATGTTATATAGCCTATATCCTTCCTCAAGAATTGGGCTATCATATTTTTCAAATGCGACTGGTACTTCCAGAGATTTATTATTAGTATAGATTGCAAGTAACTATAGGTTTGTGGGGTTTAAACAATTTAATAAAAATATATCCCTATGCTAATCATCTCCTTTGGTAAAAAGAGAAGCCTTGCTTTCCTTGCTCATCAAAGAATGACGGAAAAACGGAAAAAATTGTAAATCTCTATATTAAAAATTTGAAAATTTTAATTACAACCATCGATGTAATAGAGATGTACAAGTTCGGATGGATACGTGTCCTTTATCGTTCATACAGGTCCGGCATAGAAGCGGACACGTAATGATCCAGGCAATTCTACTAACCGATATAGATTGCACGTTGTTCTCGATCTAGAGTTCTGGACTCGGTAGGTGTTTACAGTGACAGACACAACACATGTCTAGTTGGCCACATAATCTCGGTTGCCTCGTCTCCAACAAAACCTCAATTATGTGATGCATAATTATTCAGATTGTATTTATTTTATTTCCGTAGGAATTTTGGGTGACTGAGGGTTGGGTTAAGAAGGGGTTGGAATTGGATCCAGATCCGACGATGTAATAATGATGCCGTATTTTTTTTTTAGGTAAATCCGTCACTTAGAACAATGTTCGTGTTTGGGACCCCAAAAGTGATAATGCGCGTTCTTCTTTTTTATAAGTATACTAGGTCTTCGCCCCCAGCTTCATTCGTGGAAATTTTCGAAATATAAAAGCTATTTCACTTATGTTTCTATTGGCGACAGAATTTTTACAATCGGTTCAGTAGTTCCAGAGATTACCCCATACAAACAAATAAATCTCTTTGTAACACGTTCGAGGCACGCACGTCATATATGAATGCCGTCCACAATGAAAATCGACGTATAAAAACGCTCGCTCTACGAATAAGTAGAGTAGAGTGCGCACGGTATGTTTGCAAAAAATCTATATAAATAAAAATTAAATGCTGTTCGTTGGTAAGCGCATCACTTGAGAACGGATGGACCGATTAGACTACATTTTTTTTTAATGTTTGTATAATCTGAATTAGGTTTTAGGGAAAGAAAAATGTACTCAAGACAATAATGGGGGATGAATGTTAATATGGGCTCTCCGGGGGAAGCCGGGCGGAAATCTAGTACATAATTATATATTGCCTTGTGTGTTGAATTGCAAAATATCTGGACGGAACTTTAGTACAAAATTAGAACTTTTATTCCACTTAAAGGGCACAAGAAAAATATAAAAAGTTTACTCAAAGCAGTTAACGTTGAAATGGTTTATGGTTGTTTTAAAGAAGTGACCTTTCACGTTAATGACATTGAGATTTGTAACTCAAGAAATGTGTTTAATTTAAAAAAGTTAGGTGAAGTTTTTAATTTTTTTGTTGTATTGTAACTAAAATGGGGGTTTTCTTTCATACTCTTAGAAATATATCTTTATTATTATGCTTTATAAGCTCACTCAAACCAAAATAATTTACACACCATCTAAAGTGCTTGCAGCTATAGTCCTAATAAGTGGAATAACAGACTTGCCACCTGTTCTGTTTGATATGGGGAACTCAATATATTTGTGCCGTTTGGTGTAGAAACTCTAGGTCCGTGGGGTTCAAATGCCAAAAAGTTTATTAAAGATATATCCCCTCGACTAATCATCTCTTCTGGTGTCAAGAGGGCTGGCTCCTTCCTGGCTCAACGAAACGGCATCGCGATTCAGCGGGGAAATGCAGCCAGTATTCTTGCCACTGTTCCACACGGACCATGTTTATTTAGTTATTTTTAATGTTTAGATTAGATTTAAGGTTTTTATAAATAAAACTCAACAAATGCCAACATTGTTATCAGTGTCTATAGATATAAAAAGCTTGATAGGTGCGTTCTTTACCAAAATATCATTCGGTCCAGACAAATATGCAAAATGTATTAAGATAATTTTAAATGAAATAAATTAGGCAGTCCAAAAGATATTATTCTCTGAGGATTGAATGGACCATTGAATAAATAGTTACATTTGAATATTCAGTCCCAAAGTGCATCCATTATGCAACTGGAGGTCGCCGGCGGCCGGTGGGAGCGAATTTGTCTAAACTAGGAGATACTGACCGGCTTGTAGATAGGTGACGCGTTTCCATTCTCAATTATGAATTTGATTATTAAAAATTTGGGTTACCTATTTTAAGTCCAATGACTCTAACAGCGCGTATACAGAGTATCTTTGATGAGGTACCTCGAAAAATATTGTTGTCAAGAGGCACGACTTTTTCCGACGTTGACGAATACCATCATAACTTTATCTAATTTGGACATAATATACAAAATAAATAAAATACTTCATCTGGAGTAATGTACCTTTCAAATGTTGAAATAATATTTCAAATAGGTGCAGTGGTTCCGGAGATAAATACAACTTACAAAATTAGCACCCTCTTTATTATATCAGCATAAAAATATAAATATTATTTGCACGCTTGGTACCCTCTGCTAGACAACAAACGAGGCTCTGGAGACCGAGCAATGGCGGTATAACCATACACCTAGCTAGGCAACTGGCTGGAAGAGGCTGCAGCGAGCCTGAAGAACTAAATGTTCTCAAAATGTCTGGTGCAGAAGACAAGGGGAAAACACTGCACTATTATTCCCAAGGTGAAAAAGCATCTCTACGGGCCGGCCGGCGTAGTGGGCGTGACTGGCGGATTGTATTATACTATACCAATTGCGCGCATTCATGGACCAACAACCTATGCTTAATAAACAGGCGGTGGCAAGGTCACATGTCGTCTTCTCTATAAATATAAAAAACCTATCTACTCGTGAAAACCGAATGATAATCCGTTCAGTAGTTTTTGCGTGAACATTCACAGACAGACAGACAGACGCGGCGGATGACAGGATTTTATTGACTGATGACAATGGAAATACATTAAAACATCGTGTAAACTACTGGATCCCCAGCTCATAATAACAATTGGTTTATGGAGAGAACAGCTACAAACTGCTCACTTAATATACATTTTAAACGTAAATTTATGTTATTTAATATTGTCTTGAGATTTCTCCCTCTGTGTTAGTTTTTTTATTATTTAAATATTGTGTTAATTTTTATTTATTTATATTTTATTTAAATAAGTCATCGCGACTTCGTATGCTTTGTATAAGGAATACAATTCACCCCCTTGGGTAGGTAGCGTTAACATCATTAAATTAAATCTTCCCCAAGAAATTGACTATCAAATACAAAAAAAAAATTCAAATCGGCCCAGTAGTATGTGAGTCTATAGAATACGAACAAACAAATGTTATTTTTTATATACTAGAAGATAGAGAAAAGAAAAATGGAAAAAAGCGACTTAGCGTTATTATACTATATACCTGTTATATCTATTTGGCAACACTGGATATATCACTATTCGCCGAATAATAAAGAACATTGACATTATTTGTTACTGCTCCGCTCCCAAAGGGCGTAGCGTGATGATATATAGCCCATAACCTTCCCCGTGAACTCTCTATCTAATGGTACCAAACAGTAACAAAATCGGTCCAGTAGTTTTTGTGTCTATAGAATACAAACAAACAAATATTGATTTGTGGATGATATTGCTAATAATATGTCTAATAACCACACTGAATAGCCGATTTTCTTTCAAATATATTTCAAGTGTTCTGACTTCATTTAAACAATAAAACTGAAATAAGGTGCAGACTTCTCAATAGTAATCAGTATAGCAATTGAGAAAATAACTTTTCATAGGAATGTTACATCAATGTTGAATGGTAAAAGCGTCTAGACGAAATTTTCACAGCTCGTAATTTGGTTTCTTAGTACATCCAGTGCAGTTGGTATGCCTCCCGCTGGGCGCTTTAATCGAAAACTTTTCTAGTTTTGCGCGCAAAAGGAATTATATTAAACTGGTAGGAACCGGGTGCGGTTGAATTAACAGCTGGAGATGAATGAATGGTTTCAGATCTACTGAAAAGATCAGTTGCATTCATCGCTGGAAAGTTCCTAACTGGTTTATACAGTATACCTTATAGTTCTAGGATTTCTCTAATGATAAAAATTGGATTGGAAAGGGAAACATCTCAGTCAGTTTTAGATTTGTGAAATGCTGTGGATTTATTTTATGTTATACTTCAAGGAAATTAAACTCATTTTTGGGTTCTATACTTCAAAGGAAAAAAATCCTAAGATAAGTTTCGTTTGTATGTTTTTGAGATGATGTATGAATAATTTCGTAAGTCGTGGCATTTTGCGGCAGACAATTTTTTAATTCTTAATTGTGCTGATTTGGTATTACAAAAAGGTTTCGAAACAATATGTTTATCAAAATATTTTGAGCATGTATGGGTAGATTATAAATCAGGGTCTTCATACATAAAAAATCTTAATGATCTGATCATGATCGGACTGTAACGCTTGGCAGCGAAAAGATACCCTTTATATATATTGTTACGAGCTAGGGTTCGAAGAGATTTAAAATACCGATTAAATAGACAAACTTTACTTTAACACCACAAAAATACAGTTAAATAAATGAACACTATAGAATAACACTTATTCGCACAAAATTCCACTTCACTGTTTCGCTTTGGTCGCTCTGATTCGCACTGTGTTCTTCCGGCAATAATCCTCTGCTTTTATCGTCCGTCGAACATTCGAGAAACGCCGACGTTATTCTACAAAGTTGTAGACGGTCCTTGATGCAGGCTCGGCGTTAAATACCTACACACTGACCGCGGCCGATTTTGGTACTTATGGTTAGGCACACGGTCCATTTTCGTTTGGATGTCATTTCTCTCTGGATGTTTCTAGAGACGTCTGTCGACCTTGATGTGTTTAGGTGTTTAAGATGTGCGATTTAAGTACCTACTCGTTACAATATAAAGGGATTTAATAAAAAAAACAATATCTATGACATTTCTTTTCAAATTACGCTTCGGTAAATGAACTTGTGTCGTACTTATAGATTCTTGACTCTTTCATAGCACAAAGTAAATAGTTGATTTTGTATAAATAAGTGCAATGGGCTTTTTATAATTAAAAAGAGGCTTTTCTTAAAGAACTCTGTAACGAAACGACGTAACCCCATCGAGATTAGGCTGATTTGTTTTACGCAATCGTGCGTTACCGACAAAAGTGTATTTTTCGTTTTTTTTTATATACAAACAACTTCAAAAACTATAAAAAAAGTTATTATACCACAGACTAAAACACTATATTTCAGACAAACAAGAAAGTGCCGTGATAAAATTAACTGGCTACCTTATAGTACTGAAGCTGAGCATTAAACTGGAATAATCCCCAGGTTTAATTGTTGAACTCCCGAAGGATCCAAGTTATAAATTAACTCCGCGCGCTTTTAGTTGAGCGAAACATGCCGCCTCTACTACTGACTTCTGTAAAAGCTCACTTTAAAGTTTTACTATGGATACTTGATTACAGATTTACTTTTATTAACGCCTTGTGCTGGCAGAGAAGTCAATAAAAATCAGATAAAAAAATAAAATTTAATTGTATGTCTGTGATTAAACAATTAAACAGCTCCCGAAACAGTGCTACGGTCCCAGGGTAGATACCCAGCGGAAAACCAAGTTTCCCTCTTTTAGCCGATGGTATTTGTGAGGTGGTTTGTCGAATTATGTACATAAGTTTTTAATTATAAAAACCCATTGGTACGATTCGGGATCGTCTTAACCACTCGGCCATGGGTTATGCGATTTTAATAAGAAATATAGTAGATATGTTTATTTAAAATTACTGAGCAAGGACATTTCACCAAAATTCTATTATTTCATTCCGAGATAATGATCAAGTTGAATTGAAAAAGAAATTGAAAATTTTCACCATTTCCGTGTCTTAAGTTGATGTGACAAAGGCGAATGATTTCTCCCAGACAAGAATACCTACTTTAAAAATATTTATTAGAAAAAAAACTGATCAAACGAAAGCTAAAATGAGTTTGCTTTACGACTTTTAACCGTTCATTTCGTTTTATATTTTTACGTTTGTGCAGCCACTGCTTGAGAGACTTTTTCACTATTATTACTAACATTGGTTCTGTAGCCTAATATATTTATAGCCACATATAGCCAGTCATTGGCTAATTGAGGATAGGGTTGCCATTTGTAAAATCAGTAAACTAGGACAAGAAGCTCGAAAACCCCGGATTTTTGAGCTTTAAACCAGGACAAAAAAATCCACCAATGGATTTTTACAATGGATCTTGGTTCTCGTGGACTTTTTAGCCATGTACCAATGGGTTTTTTAATTCAAATCTAAAGATTAAAAATAACTAAAATAAACCAGGTCCGCGTGGAATAGTGGCAAGAATACTGGCTGCATTTCCCCGCTGAAATTGAGCGAGGAAGGAGCCAGCCCTCTTGTCACCAGAAGAGATGATCAGTTTTTATTTATTTAATTCTTTGTTTTTTTTATTTATTTTAATTAATCATGTTCTTGAAAAGCTTTTTTCAATTGGATTTTTGTATGAACTCAAGATCATAATAGGGAGTGGAATTTAATAAGCGCTCCACGGGCAAAGCCGGGGCGGCGGAAAGCTAGTATCAGTTTATTAGGAATTTTCTCACAGATAACACAAAAACTTCCCCTTTGACCTACTGTTCAAGTTTTCACATTTAAACAGATTTCACGCTGCACTAAGAAACGTCTTTACTCGAGGGGACATGAAAATATACAGAAGCACAGATTACGAGTCGACAACTTGTCTTGAATTTATCGCGAAATTCCTTTTACCACGAAGACAGGGACCCATGAATAAAATATAAAGCTAGCAATCTCCTCATGTATACACGTTGTTTATGCCTCTACGTACACGAATCTCTCACATTTTGTACTAAATGCTAGAGGAATTCACTAATTTGCGTGCAATCAAATTAAATCGCTTCACTTTAAGTTGAAAGATGGCAGACATTTGTAATGAAAGTGACAATGTCTGCCTGTTCTCCTGTAACTTGAAACGTACTGCATTCTAGGAATAAAACATTATTCTATAATATGTTTTATTACCATCCGTTTTATTCCATATCTACTGTTGCTAACAAAAACGTGTTAGTAACCGTACACAGATTAAAAAATATGACGGGCTAAAAGTGAGTGTACCGTGCAAGCTCGCTCTTCTCAGTCTATCGTACATTACTAATCTGTGTACGGTTACCAACAAGTTTTTGTTAGTAACAGTGATAAGGGGGCTGGTCCACCATTACCCTTCAATTGTATACATCGTATATTTGAAGGGTAATGGTATAACAGCGCTTTAAAAAAAATTTAAAGCTTTCTGATAGATTATGAAAGAGAAAACAGGGGCAAAATTATCCTTTATTTTACCAGTTTTAACACCCATATTTCCTATTCAATAAAACCAATTGAATAAAATAACGACTATTTCACTTAGATATATTAAATAAGTAACTATATGCTAAATTACAGCGACACAGGTGGATTATTTACAAAGAAATTGGGAATAGTAATATCCCCATACAAATTATCGATATAGGCCTCTTAACCATTCTTTCATTACCATTGGCAAACGTCACATTTTGAAAAGAATCATTTAAAATACGACAAAAACCAAACCTCTAACTTAATACCACCGCAATTTATCGAAATTTTTACAGAACCATTTCACGCTGCTATTTCTCGAATTGTTTGTCCAGAGAATTTCCCGCTCATTTCAAATAAAGATTAATTGAAACCAAGCGAGCGTACCTTCTACTGAAAGGAAGTTATGTTCGAAAACGTCTGGCATATTTTTAAAATGCTTTTTACATAGTTTGAGAAATTTGTTTGCTTTGTAAAGAATTGCATTTCTGTACTTTCTAATTCAATGTAACAGAGTTTTATTATACGTACATTTTCATTTATAATTTTGTATTCGACGTCACCTCTGACCTCTGAGTCATGTTTCTGTGATTGGCGATCGTCTACAGTGTAGTCTTCTAATTGGTAAAACGAAGTTATAAACCTGCCATGGTGTGCGATTATATTACAGATTGTATACAATACATCTAAAGCTAAAATATAATATTGATCGGCATGAGTATTTGCTCTTTTTTGTGTTCTCGGCATGTAGGGCTGCGGCTCCGGCATCTCTGGAAGTTGCGGATATGTGGCAGGGGGCGAAGGTGTCAGCGCATGTTGCATCCCATTGCATGGCGTTTGCGGTGGAGACTCTGGGTGCGTGGTCACCGGACGCTATAGTTTTTGCAAATAAAATCGGGAAAATACTTCTAACGGAGACCGGCGATCCACGCTCCAAAGCCTTTTTCATACAACGCATAGCGCTAGAAATTCAAAAGGGTAACGCGCTATGTGTTCTAGGCACTATGGCAGCGGATTCGGACTCTCTGGAAGAAATTTTTAATTTGTAGTTTTGAGATTTTTTTAATTATTAAGTTATATTATTATTGTTTTAGATTAAAAACTGTATACTTATTGATCTATCTATCTATCATCATGCTTTTTATCCCAAGAGGGGTGGGCAGAGACAACCGAATGACATTTGTTACGAACCTGATATACCTCTTTCACTTATTTTATGTTCATCATACCTTTTATAAAACGGCGACTGTGTGTGTACTTTTAATATTTCCATGCATCAATATTTATTATATATTCAATAAAAGTACACCCAGGTCGTCCACTGCCAGCATTTCCTTTCACTTCAGCCATATAAACTTTTTTAGTCAATCGTTCATCCTTCATTCTTTCAACATGTCCAAACCAGCGTACACTACTTTTCTTAATTTTAGTCACAACATCATCTTTCACTCCGCATTCTTCTCTAACGACATTACAGGTTAAAAAATCATAATATTATAATGTACATTATCGAATCCCGAAGTAGGTAGGTACTTTACACCACAGAACAATAAAAAGAACATAGAAGTAGCAAGTGGGCGTTCCCGCGTAACCACGCATAATTATGCGCTGAAGCATGTATATTATTTCCACAAATCTTCAGAATTTTCCCTGAAATATAGCCCAAAAAATATAAAAAATACATTTGTGCTATATTTTCAGTGCAGAAATTATAAACACACAAATAAATTGTCTAAAATATAACATACTAGCGGCTTGCCCTAACTTCGCCCGGAATTACAATTATATACAAACTTCACACTAATGTTTTTAATCTATTTGCGATTTTTTTTTTTGATGTTGATTTCTTTTTTTTTCTAAAAACATCTTCGCATTATTGCCTTTTAAATGAAACCGGTTCAGGGCACATCGATTGGATGGTTTCAAAGTCTATAACGGACATAGGTAGAATTTTGTGTTTTATATAAATAGACTAGTTTTTCACAAAATCGGCATCACAGTACAAAAATTTGGTTACACCGGTTTTCATATAAATAACATGATTGTAATAGTTTTTTATAATATTCTGTGGTTTATATATATTGTTTATATAATATCATTGTTATATTTGTTATATTTATTTACTGGATGTTGATGCAAATGTTGAGATTTGAAAGACCTAACGATGAACTAATCAGTGTATGCCAACAACTTTTGGAAAATAAAAGCATAATATAATATGTCTGTTATGCTATCACGGCTAAACCACTGAACCGATTTTGATGAAATTTGATACGGAGAAAGCTTGAACCCTGGGGAAGGGCACAGGTAACTTATTTTTTCAAATCCACCCGTCTAAGATGGTTTAATAGGGGATGATAGTTAGTATAGGCCCCACGAGCGAAGCCGGGGCTAACAGCTAGGTTCAAATATTGATTTTATTAGGCTTTCATATATACATATATGCAAGCAGCTTTTTATTAATTTTAATCAATTACACAAAACCTTTAATCTAATCTAAACATTAAAAATAATTAAATAAACCAGCTCCGCGTGGAATAGTGGCAAGAATACTGGCTGCATTTCCCCGCTGAATCGCGATACTGATTCATTGAGCGAGGAAGGAGCCAGTCCTCTTACCACCAGAAGACATGATCAGTTCAGGCATTTGACCAAGTAGGTATAATGCGAAAGAAAGATCCAGTTAGAATTGAACAAAACCTTTTAAAGGTAGTAAAAAATATGAAAAAGCAGTTCAGAGACGGTTCAGTGTTGAGTGACAAGCGTATAACAGAGTGGGGGGAGGGGGGTATATTTATCATCCCTTCCCTTTACTAAACGTTTTACGTGACGTGACGGGTCCGTATAACGTGAAATTATGACAGAACTAACCTCCTTATGTAAGGCGTTTTTCTTCCATAAATATTATAATTTTTCTTGTTTGAGTTTGACGTGTCTGAATTTCAGAGCAATTTCCGAGTCAATTTAGATTTGTATGATTCACTTAATAGAATATTTAATGATACTCGTGTTTAATGAATTCTATTATTAACTAGATGCTGTGCCCGACATTATGTGCAATATAATAATTAAATTAAGGGGTCCGTGGCTATAATGTGGCCGACCATCTTATATCTGTCAAAAATATGGCAAATCTCAATTAATCCTAGAAAAAATAGTATATTTATAGAACATTTTCAACTCAAATTGTCAATAGTTATTATTTTAAATGGGATTAAGCCATATTTTATTTTATTTATGGTTTTAAATAAGCATATAGTTTTTAAAACAAACATTGCTATTGCGTTTTAAAAACTATGGCTATATATGGCTTAACCCAATTTAAAATAATAACTATCAACAATTTGAGTAGGATTAATTGAGATTTGCCTTGTTTTTGACAGATAAGTAAGATGGCCGACTGCCAAGGACCATTAAGAGCGTCGATAATTTCAAGCCTTACTCTTACATAAATCGACTTCTTGTGCTTCGGAGGACACGCACAGCCGGCATCCGCACTTCTTATGAAACGAATGACAAATATAGGTGCATTAGGTAAGTGCAGCAACAGGTTTGCCACCTGTTCTGATTAATATGCATGGGCAACCGGCTAATGTGGCATAAAGACCATGAAGGTGAGTTTGTTGTTAATGAACTCAGAATACAAAACAAAGCTGAATTCGCATTAATTAGTATAAAAGCGCCATGTGTGCAAAAATACGCGATTTTCCGCATCCGCTATACCTAATTCTCGCCACGATTTACCAATTTTGGGATAATTTCTTATTATCAAGAGATAGGATAATATTAGTAAAAAAATAACACCTACCTACACAACAACCGGGTAGTACTCTATTTTAGTGTACTATTTTCAGCCTCAGATTGAAGAATTTATGAGGATTCTGGTTTATTTTATACTAGACTTTCCGTACCCGGCTCCGCCCGTGGATATATTTGGACAATATAAAATATAGCCTATGTCACTCAGGGATATCGTAGCTTTCTATTAGTGAAATAATTTTTAGAATCAATTCAGTTATAGTTTTTCCGCCCACGGCTCCGCCCGTGGATATATTGGAACAATATAAAATATAGCCTATGTCACTCAGGGATATGGTAGCTTTCTATTAGTGAAATATTTTTTAGAATTAATTCAGTTATAGTTTTTCCGCCCACGGCTCCGCCCGTGGATATATTTTAACAATATAAAATATAGCCTATGTCACTCAGGGATATCGTAGCTTTCTATTAGTGAAATAATTTTTAGAATCAATTCAGTTATAGTTTTTCCGCCCACGGCTCCACCCGTGGATATATTGGAACAATATAAAATATAGCCTATGTCACTCAGGGATATGGTAGCTTTCTATTAGTGAAATATTTTTTAGAATTAATTCAGTTATAGTTTTTCCGCCCACGGCTCCGCCTGTGGATATATTGGAACAATATAAAATATAGCCTATGTCACTCAGGGATATGGTAGCTTTCTATTAGTGAAATATTTTTTAGAATTAATTCAGTTATAGTTTTTCCGCCCACGGCTCCGCCCGTGGATATATTGGAACAATATAAAATATAGCCTATGTCACTCAGGGATATCGTAGCTTTCTATTAGTGAAATATTTTTAGAATCGGTTCAGTTATAGATTTTCCGCTCCCGGCTCCGACTGTGGATATTGAAGTTGGCAAAAGAAAGTCATGAAAAGTGCTTCCAAAATTGTTTACAATCTCGCACTTGCTTTCTACCACTATATTGCTCAGGCGCTATTTCTCCAACTATACCAGAAAAATGTAATTACTTCACGTAACAATTTATTAAAACAACAACGAAATTCAGTTTGGAGTCAGTCATAGTGCGGTGTGAGTTAAATTCACAGCAAAATGTTATTTTCTCTGCGGCTACAAGTTGGTGAATACGTGCTTAGTATTGTATGTAAGAATTGTATAGGCGTTGACCTGGTTTTTAAAGTAAGAACTAAAACAGATTGATCAGTATTTTTTTCCTTTCTATACATACTCTTTATTATAAAACAAAGTCCCCCACCGAGTCTGTGCCCTTTTCACATAAAAACTATTGGACGAATTTTGTTGCGGTTTTCACTATGATATAAGTAAATTGACCGAGATTTTCATGGCGTGCTAAAAACAAATGAAGAAAATTAATATTAAAATATGAATAAAATAATTATCAATTTAACTACTTGGTATTGTTAGTTGTAACTTCAGAATACAGAACAAACAGAATATGCATCCATTCGCACCCGTTACACTTCTGGCAATGATTTACTTCTTATCAACAAGGTGCATCGGTGGCCGAGTGGTGAAGACGTCTGGTATATGGAAGACCACGGGTTCGATCTCGGATATCGGCCATGTGCCAATGGGTTTGTTAATTAAAAATTTATGTAATAATCCGACAAACCACACTTAGAGGCTTTTATTTGTTCTTCTTCAACATCAAAGCAGAGAAACGGATCAGAGAAATTTTATGCCTCGAAATGATCACTATTATGCTTTGATAAATAATGAATAATACTAGCGGACCCGGCAGACGTTGTCCTGCCCAAACGTTGGCTTGCCTACACTACTCCTACCCCTACCTCTACCCTTATCACTTAGGGGTATGAAAAATAGATTACGACCGATCGTGGGCCCTACCGAATATACACAAAAAAAATCGTAAAAATCGGTCAAGCCGTTTCGGAGGAGTATGGCAACTAACTTGTGACACGGGAATTTTATTTCTTCGTGGTTCAAAGAGTCAAAATATTGGCAATTGTTTAATATATGAACAATTTTAAATTAAGTTCTTCGTGGTTCAAAGTGTCAACATATTGGCAATTGTTTAATATATGAACAATTTTAAATTAAGTTCTTCGTGGTTCAAAGTGTCAAAATATTGGCAATTGTTTAATATATGAACAATTTTAAATTAAGTTCTTCGTGGTTCAAAGTGACAAAATATTGCCAATTGTTTAATATATGAACAATTTTGAATTAAGTTCTTCGTGGTTCAAAGTGTCAAAATATTGCCAATTGTTTAATATATGAACAATTTTAAATTAAGTTCTTCGTGGTTCAAAGTGTCAAAATATTGCCAATTGTTTAATATATGAACAATTTTAAATTAAGTTCTTCGTGGTTCAAAGTGTCAAAATATTGCCAATTGTTTAATATATGAACAATTTTAAATTAAGTTCTTCGTGGTTCAAAGTGTCAAAATATTGCCAATTGTTTAATATATGAACAATTTTAAATTAAGTTCTTCGTGGTTCAAAGTGTCAAAATATTGCCAATTGTTTAATATATGAACAATTTTAAATTAAGTTCTTCGTGGTTCAAAGTGTCAAAATATTTCCAATTGTTTAATATATGAACAACTTCATGGGTTACCTTACGGTGTACTTTGAATTTAAATTATGAACAAAATCTATGATACTTTCATTTCATGATCAAGAAATAACAAAACTTAAAACAGACATTGCCCTAAAAATAAAGTTTTTATTCCACTGTGTCATTTTATTTCACAAGGGTACGAGTAGGTTCAGAGAATAACGAGGTGCATTGTGAGAGAGACACGATCCTGTCATACTCTGAATATTTTTTCTGCCACACGGAAAATGTGATTATGTAGATAGGACAAGTGACCCGGCCCGGCTTCGCCAGGTTAAAACTTAGTTTCAAAGAGATGTTCAGATAGCGTAAGAGTATCTCATTGAGGTCAGTTGTTTTACACACATTATTCATGTAAATATATTAAACTGTTGTGTGGCTGATCTATCTATCTATCATCACGCCTTTTATCCCAAGAGGGGTAGGCAGAGACAATCGAATGCCATTTGTTACGATCCTGACATACCTATTCCGCTTCTTTCATATTCATCATACCTTTCATACATGCTCGGCGATTGTGTGTAGTACCTACTTTTAATATTTCAATCGATCAATACATTTTTTATATATTTAATAAAAGTACACATGCCAGCATTTCCTTTCACTTCAGCCATATAATAGTAGTTTATGATACGGGATCATAATAGGGGTAATTAAAACACAAGTGGAATTTTAAAAAATGAGGCGCAGCCGAATTGTTTAATAGCATCCACGAGTGTTTTAATTCCAAGTTATGTGCCCGTTCATACACTACTTTATCTAATCCCATGCAATAGTACAAAACAAATTGAACCAAGATATTTTTCTTCATCGACAAATTGGCGGCAAATTGCAGTTACCTACTTTCTGCGCATGCGCGTTAACTGTCAAGTGTTTCCCACATGGGAGTGTCGATATTTTCATAGAGTTTAATGTGGCTGCATAACACATATCCTTTGCCCTTTCTGCATTTAAAAAAAAACATTACGATATCGTTTTTGTGAAAACTTCGGTACTATAATACATTATAGTATCGAAGTTTGACATATTAGAGACGCGTGTATGTAAAACATATCATTATGAAGTATAATTCGATTTTGTAATAGAAATTTTACGATATAAGAGTAGATAAACATTTTTAGTCAATCTTTCAAAGTGTCCAAACCAGCGTAAAGTACTATTCTTTATTTTAGATATTGTCTTTATAGTGTCGTTGCCTAAACCACTAAAGGTATAAATATGATAATTGGAAGGTATATTTTAGGGGGTGTAGAGGTGCATCAAGAAAGGATTTTTCGAAATACAGCCCCTAAACACAGTAAAGGTATACTGTGCCCCAAGGTTGTACTCCTAATACAACGCGTACGAAGTCGCGGGCAAATGCTAGTCATTTACAAAGAACTGCCCCGGCTTCGCAGAAACAGACAAAATGTTTCAATAAAAATATATATTACACCTGCTCGGAAACGTACTTATATTTACTTCATCAAAAACAACGCCGGAAGTACCTAATTGCGGTCATACAAATATGCGGAAAGACAATTCATAAGAAAAAACTATGGCCCCGCTCAGCGGCCGCTAAATAATCAGTAATGGAATTTGACAATTAGTTGCTGTTGAAATTTTAATTTCTTATATTTTCATCGTAGGTGCAGTATATTTTTTTTTGTATCATTCGGGAGATAGTGCGATTTTCAAATCATGTGTTTTAATTACCTACACACTTGTTGGTAATCGGTCACTTTCATCCCTTGATGAACAACCTACTATTACTGAAAGAACATGATATTTTACGCCCTCTATATATATATAAAAAACTCTAATTTATAAAACTCTATTCAAAATTAAAATTCATAATATTTTATCTGAAACTAATTGAGAAAAAATTGTGGTAGGACCCTGACATTTTAACAATAATCTTAGTAGTTTTTCGTACTTTTCCATTATCGTTTTCCAATATGTATCTATAATTGTATGAACGCATATCATTATGTTAAATGTTTCGCATTCCAAGCGCTTGGTACGGGAGTCATAAAAGTTGAGGTTATTTGCGTTTTGGGGATGTGAAGACAGTGAAATGTTTTACATGATCGTGGTTTACGCGGTCCTGAGCTATAATACGGCTATAAATATTTTATAGCGATACGTCAAACATACTTTTTAGGGAAATATTAAGTTATCGTTTTGTGCAACGAATAATATCTTGACATAGAATAAAGAAAAGTCTGTCGCGTCTGTTTACATTTAGGTAGGCCACTCGTTAGGTATCAAATACCATCGCCTAAACGAGGGAGACTTGGTCGTCCGCTGGATAACCTAGAACCGTAACACGGTTTCGGGAGCTGTAAGGCGGTTGTGAATAAAAAGAATCAGTAATTTAAAATCAAGGTAGAATAAAGTAAATAACTCGATTACTTAAATAACCGGCCAAGTGCAAATCGGATTTGCACAAGGTTTCCGTACACTCCATAGTATGGACTAAGGTCAGGTTGGCCATGTATAGCGCAGGAACAAATAACGCGAGTCCGACTCACACTTGGCATAATTACTGAAAATTTCTGAAAAACTTTTTTCATGTAAGTATATCCTAAGAAATGAGTAATATCCACATATTTTCTAAATTTTTTTCATCGTACTGAAAATTCCTTGAAAACTTTATTTTTCTTTCATGTAATTTGAATACTAAGCAATACTAAGAAAGTTATTACGAAGTTATAAGCGTGTTTATGTGGGTATTCAAATTATTGTAAACCCACTCATTTGTCCAACCGCCGGCGCGCCGCCATAACCGAAATCGACCACAGACTCGTCCAATTCTAGTACGCGCGGTCCACCATCCGTTTTCAAATCATTGTATTTGTGGTTAATTTTGATGGTTAACGATCTGTCACGCACACACACATCCACACGCCTTTGTTTAATCGAATCTTGTGTGTCTGTGTGAGTGAGTGAATTGTATGTGATCTAGATCGTATGATTTACATCGCTAATGTGTGACCTTTGTTCAATCTCGATCATAAGGCGGCCGGACCGAAAATTTTTGGTGAGATACCGGACCAGTGCTTGGGCTACCAGTTGTTCACCTAATATTATTTTATTTCTACACCGACAAACATTACAAAGATTAATCTTGTAAGTAAAATATGGGGCTAAATTAAATATCCAATATTAACAAATGCTCTGGGATTCAATCCAATAGGTTTGTTCCGGATTCAACACTCCCGGACCATCGCGTCGTAGCCCGGAAATGGGAGACCATTTCCGCCGGAGGTAGGCCCTTGCATGTTGCGGTTACGACTAAGTGGTAGATTCATGTATATTTTCTAGTTCCATAGGTTATTTTGTGTTTAAGAATTGTATCAGCCGGCCTATTACTAAGGCGTAGTCAAAGTATAGTCGACATTAGACGAGGCTATACCAAAAACCGATAGTGTGTATTACTATGACCGCTATAAAAACAAATAATAAAAATAAAATAAAGTAAAAAATTAAAGCTGGTCTCCATACAAGAAACGTGTAAGTAAGCAACCTGTAGATACTATAGTGATGCATTGGTACAGTGTCATTTATCCCAGGATGAGCACAGAAAATCTATTGCCATTTAGGTACTACGATCCTGACTTATTTCTAGACTTCATTCTCCTTTTTAACCGAACTTCAAAAAAGAAGGAGGAGGTTCTCAATTCGTCGGAATCATTTTTTTATGTATGTTCCCCGATTACTTGAAGACGTTTTTTGTTTGAAAGGGTACACTTTACAGGTGGTTCCATTTTTTTTAGTGAAAATTGGTTAAGTAATTTTAGAAATTTTGAAAAAACTGACTTTATAAATATATTTTTCTTAATATCTCGATGAAATATGTACCCGTTTTTTTAAGGATATAATAATTTCTCGACATTATCTCACAGACATATAACGAAAATCGGTTCAGTAGTTTTTCAGAAATTCAGTAATTTGTCTCTGTTTACGGCTGAAAATTATGTATCAGAGAAAAGCCTTAGCAACGGTATTGACACGAAGTTGTAATTTTTTGTATCGACGGTGGTCTAACGGCTAAAGGTATGAGGTGCAGCGCAGGATGCACATGCTTCTAATCCTATCCACAGCAGTATTTTATTTTTATTTTTCGATAATTTTTTTTGCATTATTATTTGTCTCTCAGGGCAGCAAAATCGCTTAAAAGGGAAAAATAAAAAAAGTGTACCGACTTCAAAAATTTGCACTGAAAAGTAAGAAATAATAAATAAGTTATAATAAAACTATTTCGTCGTAGAATTTGAAGACGGTTGGTGCCAAATTAGAAACAACTAAGTTCCCAAATTCACTAATCTAGACAATTCGTTAGGAACCTATCTTCAGTTCAGTACATACAAACATAGATACCTACCTAATATTGAACAGATATTTATCTTTTTAGATGTTTACTTAATTTTGTATCCTAATCACCACCGTCTTCAAATTCTACGACGAAATATTTATTATTTCTTACTTTTCAGTGCAAATTTTTGAAGTCGGTACACTTTTTTTTAAACTTAATTTATATAAATAGGTTTCAATGTCTTCAATGAAAATTTCAGCCATGTGCTTCCAATTTCCTAGTTTAGATTGAAAGTTATGAGTTATGATAGTTGTATTAAAAACACTAGTTATACAAGTAAGCGTATAATTTAAATAGGTCGTATAAACTTAGATGCGCGTCGTTCCAGTGGTGACAAACTTTACTCTATGTTGCCAGTGCCAGTTGTCGATGCATCGCTTAATGTGTAGGGTGACCATGATTCTTAACTCATTTACCTGCCGTGCGAGCATGACGGTGTAGAAATAATCTCAGGTACGGTCTTTTTGTATTGCTTTTTCTCTATACTATCTCTTTCTTTTCCTAACTGAGATTTAGTTTACGTACAGAGGATTCATTCTACTGGGGCATGCTGTGAAGGAATGTGCGATTCTTTCTTTTTTCCATTTACTCTCATCTTTTTTCTGTTTAGTTTAGTTTAGTTTAATTATTTTTAAATATAACCTAACCTAACGATTGATATTATATATGCCTAGCATTCCGCCCCCGGCTTCGCTCGTGGATACTTTCGAACAAAATAAAATATACTCTATAGCACTCAGAGATAATGTAGCTTCCTATAAGTGAAAGAATTTTCAGAATCGGATTACTAGTTTCAGAGATTACCCTCCACGTACACACAGGCTCCCAAAATTCGCACTCTCTCTTTATAATATTAATAGCGGACCCGGCAGACGTTGTCCTGCTCAAACGTTGGCTTGCCTGCCCTACCCCTACCCCTACCCTTAACCACTCCGCCACCGACGCACCAACTTTATTTTCTACATTTATATCTGAGAACCCATTAAGTTAAATATATTGGTGACCCCGTATGAACACGCCTGTATTCCTGACCCCGCAATGCCCCGCATCCTACTTCCACTTCCCACTGACCAGACCGGCCGGCCCGACATGACGACAGGTCATATATCACGACAGGTGATTCAGCCGCGATGCAGTCCACCACACAGTCCATCACTGCTGACAAAGCTAAAATGGATGTTGGTTTTCATACTGTATCGACCTCTGGTCTGGGAAGGGAGTCATGTGGCGGCACATCGCGTCGCGTCGATAGATGTCGCAACGTTACTAACTCATTGAAACCTGTATCGCGTCATTGAAAATATTTAATAGATTGGCATATATGTAACTTTCCAACGATGTGCGTTGGGGAGTATTCCTTTTACTCATGATCGTTGGATTGTTGTATGTAGCCATTTCTATAACATTAAATCAAATCTAAAGATTAAAAATAACTAAATAA
The DNA here is from genome assembly GCA_963924495.1 of Nemapogon koenigi. NCBI lineage: Eukaryota > Metazoa > Arthropoda > Insecta > Lepidoptera > Tineidae > Nemapogon > Nemapogon koenigi. Next base: position 5,389,926 of record OZ004649.1, on the reverse strand, counting down.
ATCAGGTCCGCGTGGAATAGTGGCAAGAATACTGGCTGCATTTCCCCGCTGAATCGCGATGCTGATTCGTTGAGCGAGGAAGGAGCCAGCCCTCTTGTCACCAGAAGAGATGATCAATCGAGGTGATACATCTATAATTAAATTTTTGGCATTTGAACCCCACGGACCTAGATTTTCTACACCATTAAGTTGTGTTTAAATTATATATGTATTTTTCCTAAATAAATAGATTAATCATGGTCAACCTAATACACCTACTGAGTCACATATACCACAAGAAGTTTCACTCTTCAAACTATACCAACACTCCGCATACTTGAAGCTCCAAGATAACTTGATTTTCTACTGCGTCGCCTGTGTTATGTGGAGCCAAGCAACACTGTTTGACATGACAACCGGTCCTAAAATCAGAAACTTAGTAGGTTCGATATTATTTTGGGAGGGGAGGGGGGTTGAATGTGTGAGACAAATATGCTTAGCCTTATTCGACTACAAACTAGAATTAACTAACTTTAATGGAGACCGAGATCCTCTGATGAAAACTGAATATCTGCTCATCCGATTTTCATCAAACATCTCTGGTTTACAGCATTCAAATAAAAAAACACATTGACACACTACGATGCGACAGACAGACAGACATAATCTTCCAATTTCTGACACCCTTTTTAGATGGGGGTTAAAATTCTTTAGTCCATATAGAGAGGGGTGGGGTAAGGGGGAGAACGGAATAAGAGGATTGAACGCCAAGAGATACCCCCTGGCCCATAGTTATACGTGTTATAGTTATCAAAATGCGACTCTTAAGGGCCGTTGGTCAAGGTCATCTTATAACTGTCAAAAATATGGCAAATCTCAGTTAATCCTGGAAAGTTGAGTTTATTTATACAACATTTCCATCCCACACCGTTGCTAGTAATTATTTTAAATTGGATTAAGACATATTTTCATTATTAATTAGCCACAGTTTTTAAAACTCAAAAGCAATACTCGTTTTAAAAGTTACGTCTAGTTACGTTAGAAAAATAATAAATATCAACTGTGTGGGATGGAAATGTTGTATAAATAAACTCAACTTTCCAGGGATTCACTAAGATTTTGACAGATTTTGACAGATACAAGATAACTGACAGCAACGTTCCTTAAATAATAATAAAGAACGAAGCCGATTCATGTCACGCCTTGGTGAACAGCGCACGCTCCCGCCGAGACGTGATGGGGAATCCGGTTTAATCCTATCCGCGCTGTGATGGTTGTGATTAGTCGACGACTAATAAGACATATCACGGTCGGCGGGATACCGATTAATCGCCTATATACACTATAAAGGCTATAATACTTGACATTGGCAAATCATTTGATCAATTGAATCAAATTGATGAACATTGGTGGAGAAGAACGAAGCTGAGAACAAAATCAGTTTCAAATAATGCTGTGTTCTATTAATGTAAGCGTTTGGGCACAGATCGTTAGATAACCTCATTCCGTTCTACTGAAGACAAATAGGAATATATCTCGCATAACAAAGCTTGTGTTCACTTGTCAACTAACCAATAGATTTCTAGAACGTTCGACAGATAACCGCTCGACTGGCCATTTACTTCATATATCTATCAGTAATCCAAATGACAATACAACATGCATGGTTGATTTTGTCGAAAATTTATTTATATTCGGTTTGTTCGGAGGGCACGTAAAGCTTAAATAAATACAAAAATGGACATCTCGCTAAGTCCATACTAATATTATAATTGCGAAAGTCTGTTTGTCTGTCTGATAAGGTGGCCTCACATTCGTCCAATCACACAGACCGACCACAGACTCGTCCAATTCTTGTAACGAATAACGACTAGCTAGATCATCCGGCGGCCGGAATGAAACATTTTTTGTGCGATGCCGGACTAATGTGTAGCCTACTTTAGGCAAGATTTCGAAGCTGAAAAACTGAACCAATTTTGATGAAATCTTTACATACGTGTATGTAAAATACCTTCACGCCTGTTTCCCAAAAGGGTAGGCAGAGAGTATGGAGCGCCACTTCTATCGATCTTTGCATACTTCTCTTGCTTCATCCACATTCATGAAATTTGATACGGAGAAAGGCTACTTTTTTAATCCACCCCTAAGGGGGTATGATAGGGGATGAATCTTAGTATGAACCCCACGGGCAAAGCCGGATCGGAAAGCTCGCGTGGACATAACTACCAATATCTCTGCAGCAAGTTATACGGGCCGTGACGGTGTCTTGGCTAAATGAGAAGGATTTGTACCTACTCCGCTGGTTAGTTAGCCTGGGGCTGGCCACATGGTTCCTGAATTCCTACATATTCCATCTAAATATAACTCAACAGAACTGGCCACTCGTTAGGTATAGCTTCACAAATACCATCGGCTAAAAGAGGGAGACTTGGTCTTCCGCTGGGTACACTGGGACTGTAACACGGTTTCGGGAGCTGTAAGGCAACCCGTAAAAAAATCGTAGCAATTGACGTCTCCTGTCCTACCTTCTTGATACATGGCCATGATGTATAAGTAACTTATGTTATTACGACCCCTCGTATTTATTTAACCAATCACTATTAGTTTCACAAATCTGTATTAATTCCAAAGATTTTCTTCAATTTAATCTTGCAGAGCTACAGCGATACTAAAATCGGTTACCACTCCAGAATTCCGAGCACGTACCGTCTCCATTACAATTGTATCAGATACTGAGAGAAACTTTGCCGATAGATAGTCGAAACCGTACAGATACTGTTCAAAATTTGATTCCGAAGGGCTTTGGAAAGCAAACTTGTTCGCAGAGATTATCCGCTATATTCTAGTATGCCCTACATTGATTATTACATTATTTGGTAATTGCATTAGTATTGGGATGATACGTCCAATCGGTCAAATTAAATGACATTAGTGTTGAACTTGCATATGGAAGTCAATGGTTCAATCTCCACTCAAAGGCTAATTATATTTAGTACTGCCCCGCGAGCATGATGTAACTTTATATATTTTTCCTTCTAACTGAGATGTTATCTTCGCTGTGAGATTCCTTCTTTTTGGTCATGCTCGCGGTACTGAAGAAAAAGCTACACTTTTGGACAATGCCAAAAGGAATGAAGAATATGGTTAGTTAGATTTTAAATACTTTACATCTCAGAGTACAGCACAATATATCATCATCACGCCTTTTATCCCAAGAGGAGACAATTCAGACAATCGAATGCTAATTGCTACGATCCTGACATACCTCTTTCGCTTCTTTTATATTCATTATACCTTTTCATACATGCTCGGCGATTGTGTGTACTTTTAACATTGTCTTCCATAAATTTTATTTATGTTCAATAAAAGTACACCTAGGTCGTCTCTTTTTAGTTAATCTCTCATCCTTCATACTCTAATGACTTCGTTCCGGATGCGGTCAATACGCTTCATATCAAACATTCTATCTAAAGACTTCCACTGCATTTATCTTATTTTCATTTTTTATTTATTTTTATTTTTTTTATAGAGAAGACGACATGTGACCTTGCCACCGCCTGATTGTTAAGCATAGGTGGCTGGTCCATGAATGCGCGCGACTGGCAGAACATAATACAGGCTGCCATTCGCGCCCACATAGAGATCCTTTGCACGCTTCGCTTGAAGGACCGCAGGTTGTAGGAAGCAGGAAAGACCGACGCCGGAAGTTCGTTCCACTTTTTGACAGTGCGACACAGGAACGAGTCACTGAACTTTTTCGTTCGTATGCAGAACGTGTCCACTGTGTGGGGTGAAACTTATAACCTGCATGTGCAAGCCGTGCGGGTGCGAAAGGGGATGGAGTTCTTCTGAACAATTACAATATACTCTATCTGCCAAAATGATTTTTATTGTGAGTAATGTGACAAATTGCAAGTATTTATTTATGTCTATTCGTATATGGTTTATGAATAAAAAATGTGTGAAGGCATGGCAAAAACATAGTTATATATTTATCACACGAATTCACAGTTACAATAGATATCCATTACATTTTTATTAAAAGAATTGCTCCCTTTTTCTTCAAAATCCGAAGTTACCTTTTTCCTTGCAGTAATATTCGAGCTCCAAAAAACCTAAGTGTTCATATTTTATTAGCATGCATAATACAGTTACTTAATACTGAATGAAGATTCTACCATCTCTTGATGCCACAACTACTGAAAAATTCAGAATGATACAATTTTTTTATTACGTACTAACAATTTTTTTTTTGCCGTTTTTTTAGGAATTGGCGAAACTTCCCTCAAAATAGCATTAAAGTTCGCAGGAAATCTATAGCTTTGCATGATGTGTATTTTATTGTAAAAACAAGTTATTATAAGTCAGGCTGAATAAAACAAACTCCCACCCCCCCGCCGCGTCTGTTTGTCTGTCTGTGCCCTTTTCACCTAAAAACCACTGAATATTCTTTCTCACGGGTTGCCTTACAGCTCCCGAAACCGTGTTACTCAGGGTACCCAGCGGGAGACCAAGTCTTCCTCGATTAGCCGATGGTACTTGTGAGGCTATACCTAACGAGTGGCCAGTTCTGTTGAATAATTTTGTTGCGGTTTTCACTATTAGATAAGTTGATACACCGGAGAGGTTTACGAGTATTATAAATGGACACATCATGTTTAGGAGCTGAGCAATAAAAGTATAAGTTAATCAAGTCGGAGAAAAAGTTAGCCCCAGTGAGTGATCATGGCATATGCTGTCTAATCTGTCAGAGGTATAACAAAAAGGAAATAATTATGTAGAATAAAATTATCTACAAAAAAGTCCACGGTAGTATATATATATATCTATCTCTAATAGATAATTAGTTATAAGCATAATTATTTAGTTCTCAACATACGAGTCGCTCTTACTCCCTGATCTGAGCTCAAGGCGCACCTATAGATGTATTACATCAAAAGAAGAAAATTGGAAGAGTTGATCGAGGGCGGCACTCAAGGGAATACACTCAACAAATCAGTGGCATTTTAATAAAAAGAAGGAATAACAATTAACTATTTAAAAAAGTATACCAACTTTTCTTCTTCTATCTTCATGGGTTGTCTTACAGCTCCCGAAACCGTTTTACGGTCTCAGAGTACCCATCAGCGGAAGACCAAGTCTACCTCTTTTAGCCGACCGTGTTTGTGGCTAGTTCTGTTGAGTTATATGTAGATGGAAAAGCCTCTAAGTGTGGTTTGTCGGATTCTCTGTCGTTTAAAAAGAAACCATGGAAATTGGTTCACAAATGGCGGAATGATCGCGTAACATTAAAAAAAACATTCGAATTGAGAACCTCCTCCTTTTTTTCAGTCAGTTGAAAAGCACCCGAATCCGAAATTTTTTTTTAAATTTGATTTGAATGAAGCGAATGAGGTGTCCCAGGATATTTGCGATTACAGTATCTTCTGATGTCTCATTGACTTTGACTCTTAATACTTATTTCAATTTTTTTAATTAATAAAATCTGTACCATTTGTAGACGCATGAATGTAATCCAAACGCGAGCCAAAGAGAAGACAAATGAACGTGTACACATCTGCATAACAAAAGGCCCCGCTAGCCTTGTTTCCCCTAATTGAGACTAATTACAGAGAACAGAATCTAAAGAAAAAGAGAGCTTGTTTATACGTATACAGAATATTAATGCCACCCCGGTAATGTGTGCTTTTACCGGAACTAGTGGAAAACAGGAAGTATAGAGGCTACTTTATTCCTTTCTCTAATTACAAGTTTACATTTTAAAAAACGAGAGGTGTCGTGGGACACCGTAACGAAGTTCTTTATAACAGGCACAATGAAATAAATTAACAACGTTTGAGAGTAATTAGATGAAAAATAAAAATTTTTTTTTTAAATGTTATAAAAATTAACACTTGCCCGAGTTAATAGTTACTGCTCCAACCCTTTAGGTCGTAGCGTGATGTTGTGTAGCCTATAACCTTCCTCAAGAATTGGGCTATCAAATGCAATTTTTTCAAATCCGACTAGTAGTTCCAGAGCTTAGCGCGTTCAAACAAACAGACAAACAAACAAACTCTTTAATATTAGTATAGATTGATTATTATAAAAATATACATTGTACATAAAAACATACGTAGATATACGCTTGTAAACACACTAACACATATATAACTCTGCACTACATGCATGGCTCTAACGTACTATAGCAAAAGTGTCGTGACGTTCGAAGTTTAACACTTTTTCGGCCTAGCTCTCATTCGGCAAGTGTCTGCTATAGTGTAACGTGCGATTAGGAACTTCATTCCAAAAGTTGAGCAAGTGTTTACGACGATATCTAGACACGCGATAGCGTGTCAAGCCAAGTTCAAGCCAACAGAACTGGCGAGCAGCACCGTGTTACATTATTATTACACAAACCATTTGGAGCCACTTTTGACCCCTTCATAACTCAAAAACTATTTAACATAAACACCAATTTGGTTTATATATTGAGACCCCCTAGATATAAACTAGTACCTATTTTTTTATAAACACAGCTTAAACAGTTATTTAGATATTAACGTCCAAAAATCGTTATTTTTATCACTGACTGACCTATATATCAAAACTCTAACCCAGTTCCAGATGACCTAAAAAGATAAAATTTGGCATCCAGATAGGTAATCGTGTGTATAGTATGTATACAAAGGCAAAATCAGAAAACAGTGAATTTATAAGATTTGAAAAAATTTTAACATTTAACGTCAAAAAAAGTTTTTATTTATGACTCGTTAAAAATTTCGTCAAAAAATCGTCATTTTTATTAGAGGAAGTAGATCACTTTAGAATAATAATAAATTTATTTACAAAAAGTAATGATATCCCACCAAAAACATAAATGTGAAAATGGGAGCCAAGTTCAATATTATGATAATGATGGTGTGGTTGTCGGCTTAACCCGAAAAAAGATTTGAGATCTAAATGGGTGCCAAATTCTGTAGAAGTGTAGACAATCCTGAAATTTATTTATAAGAACGTACGAGTTTTTTTCTGCTATAACCATGTTTGCTATTTAAAAATATGACTTTTTAAAAATAGTCGAATTATTTACACAAAGTAAATAACTTATGATCTATTGAACCTCAACATTTGCCTTGGCTTGATTTTTTTTGTATATTCGGTAGGTCAGAGAATAGGTCGTAAACTATTTTTCCCCCACCTACCCCCACCCCCATTTATTAATCGCGATTTTAGAATTTTTGTATTTTTTGTAGGGGTATGGGTGTAGTGCAGGCAAGCCAACGTTTGGGCAGGACAACGTCAGCCGCGTCCACTAGTATTCCTATAAAAATCGCAAGTTGTAGAGAATGTCTTTCTCCGTGTCTACAATAAAAAGAAACGTTAGATTTAATTATTTTATTTATTTTAGTAAATGTTCAAAGTAACCACTTTCTTGAGTGCAATAAATTCACTCTTTTACTACTGCGTTTCGTATTTTCAAGTTGTGCTTTTATAATTAAATTTAGCATTTCCTTTTTATTGTAGACACGGAGTTCCGCAGAAAGATTTATTCCTTGCATATCAATTACCGCAAAAAGAATAATGTTGCCTCTTGATTACCTGCAATTATGCCATTATCAGCTATGAAAGCCAGAGCCAAATACTCGTAGATGTTCAATTCCATTGATATCCGTAATCTATATTATTCGATCCCGGATCCCAGCCATGTACCGATGGGGTTTTTAATTAAAACTTATGACATAATCCGACAAACCACACTTAGAGGCTTTTTCATCTAAATATACCTCAAAAGAACTGGCCACTCGTTGGGTATAGCCTCACAAATACCATCGGCTAAACTTGGTCTTCCGCTGGGTACAATAGAATCGTAACACGCTTTTGGGAGCTGTAAGGCAACCCGTGAAGAAAGAAAAAAAAAAGAAAAAATATATAGTACAGCTGTTTTGTAAAACAGCCAAACAGGTTTAGGTGGATTTTTGTAATGTGGTTCACGTTTAGCCGAAATGTTCTATAATATTTGCAATGTAGGGTGTATTGCCGTTTTAATTAAATAAAAAAAAAACGGTTCGAGTCTTAGTATAGGTAGGTACCTACACGCGTAAGATGAGTTTATTGTTAATAGGAGCGCCATCTGCATTTTTTATACATGACCACCTCACGTTTACGCGTAACGGAAGTTTTTCTCTACCCTGCCTCAAGAAGTTTCACTTTAATAAACTATAACTAACCTAACCTAAACTTACCAAATCTAACGTAACTAATCTAATCTAATCATATTACATTGTATATAATATTGCGGCGGTTCAATAGTTCACCGTGTTATAAAACGCTACATTGCAAAACGCAAAACGCCATTACAATATGGCTGATCAACGTTCAACGTATCACAATCCGCTTAAACTTTACTAAGCAACTACCCTTTTTGTATTGTGGCGGATACTACAATTCGACTGCAACATAATCTAACTAGTAACTCTTACCTACTTTATCAAACTGTTCCATGCACGGGGCGGAATTATTGTAGGTTGATCGTTTAGTCCTAACAGAACTAAGGAAAATCGCGAATCTAGACAATGTGGTTAAAATCTGAGATTAAAACAGTTTAAGTTAACTCTGAACTCAGTGAGCACATTCCTTCCTTTTTAACCGACTTCCAAAAAAAGAAGGAGAAGGTTCTCAATTCGGACCGTATTTTTTTTTTATGTATGTATGTACATCGATAACTCCGCCAATTGTAAACCGATTTTGATGGTTTCTTTTTTAATCGACAGATAATTCTTCCGGATTGGTCCCATTTTTATCTCATAAAAATTGGTTCATTAGTTTATCAGAAATTTTGAAAAAACTGACTTTATAAGTACATTTTTCTTGATATCTCGATAAAATATGTACCGTTTTTGACAACTTATTTTTTTCAAGACATAACAATTTCTCGACATTATCTCACAGACATATGATGAAAATCGGTTCAGTAGTTTTTCAGAAATTCAGTAATTAATTTCTGTTTACGGCTGAAATTATGTATCAGAAAAAGCCTTAGCAACGGTTGCTATTGACACGAAGTGTCTAGCGGTTAAATGTAATGGGGTGCATAGGATGCACAAGCACATTACATGGTTCAAATCACATCCACAGGGGTATTTTTTTTTAATTTTCCATCAAAATGTTTTTAGTTGCGTTATTATTTGTCTCTCAGGCAGCAAAATCACTTAAAAGGGTAAAGAAACCTTTTAAAAAAAAGTGCACCGACTTCAAAAATTTGCACTGAAAAGTAAGAAATAATAAATATGTCGTCGTAGAATTTGAAGACGGTTGGTGCCAAATTAGAAACAACTTAGTTCCCAAATTCACTAATCTAGACAATTCATTAGGAACCTACGATCATCAGTACATACAAACATAGATAATATTGAACATTCTTAGATATTTACTTAGTTTTGTATCCTAATCCTAACCAACCGTCTTCAAATTCTACGACGACATATTTATTATTTCTTACTTTTCAGTGCAAATTTTTGAAGTCGGTGCACTTTTTTATAAAAGGTTTATATTTATTTCGCGAACCATTTCACAAGAGACTAAGCGAACGGTGAAAGCCATTTCCGTATTATGCATTGGAATACAGATCTTGAAAGTTTAAATTAACGTTATCTACGTTATCTAATTTATTTAACTCAAACATCAGCTTTGGATATTTTTCAAATTTCTCGTAACTAGCATATCAGAAACGTGATTCACGAAATTGAACTAGAAAATCTCCTAATATTATAAACGCAAAACTTTGTGAGGATGGATGGATGTTTGTTATTCCTTCACGCAAAAACTACTAGACGGATTTTAATGAAACTTTACAATAGCACATAGACTATAATAGACAAAAAAAGTCTGCGGTAGCATACCATATTGTACCCGTGCAAAGCAGGAGGTGGGGTCACTAGTGAATAAAATTTAAAAAAATTATCAATTTAACGTTTGCGCGGTGTTGCATAATATCCATAATTTGTATGGGGATAAATTATTCCCAATTTCTCTGTAAATAATCCACCTGTGTTACTGTAATTTAGCATATAGTTACTTATCTAAGTGAAATTGCCGTTATTTTTTCAATTGGTTTTATTGAATAGGAAATATGGGTGGTAAAATAAAAGATTATTTTGCCCCTGTTTTCTCTTTCATAATCTATCACATCAAGCTCTTAATTTTTTTAAACACTGTTATATCATTACCTTTCAATTACATATATCGCGTTTTTTTGTAGCTTATTGAAATTTAAAATAATATTAATTTTATTATTTTTTACCAATTAAAAAAAAAGTCAAAGCAACGATGACACAAACATTGCAACGACCACATGAAACTAAACATTGCAAAAGAGATGGAACTGCATTTTTTGGGGTTATTTTAATATTATTATTATGCGACTCTTAATTCAAGAACAGAATGCCCGGTCCTTTATAAGACTTGCACGAAGAACTCTTGCAAAATAATCCAAAAGTAATTCAGCTCAAGGTACCTACGTTACGTTAAACGCTGAAACAATCTGAAGGGAATCAAGTCTTCGCGTCAGCTAAGTGTAAATTTCAACTTGCGGACTAAGGTTTAATTCTGAAGCTTAGACTTACAAAAAAAGATAGACAGGTCACTATGCTCGATAAAAGTGAAGCCCAAATAAACCATGTCCCTACAAGTAATATATTCAAGCTTCAACACCATGCTCAAGCTCAGGGTTTTGATATTGGTATTTACTTAGAGCAGCATGGTTATTGGGCTTCACTTCTACAGACCGTTCGTGATCTGTCTATCTTTTTTGTTTGTCTGAGCTCAGGAGTGAGAAAATCCCAATAGAATAGGTGTGAAAGCGGAAGCCGCGGAAAACCAATCTGCTTGTGTATTCTAGAATGCGGTCCGAACGAACTATCTACTTGTCATTGCTATGGTTGCTACTGTTTTTTTGGTTTTATAACATCGTATGTTAATATAAGTATACGATATAATATATATTGACGTGAAGCGATGGGGAGTCAAAATATAAAACATAACCAAGACATAATCGCGTCCAGGTGCAATAAGATCAAGCTTGTTAGCGGATTGAACTCAGTAAACCGCGTGGCTTATTTTGTCAATATCTCTTTAAAAAGTTGTTACACTACAAAAATAATCGATAAAATGACCAAAGATAAGATAAGATAGGTCAAGATTCACGTACCAGAAACATGAGTAAGAACGATTTCACAAAATATCGGTCTTTCTAATATACACAAAACGGACTAAGTATTATACAAAAACTATTAGAAATAGCAAGTTGTAGTTACTACTATCATAAAGTGAGGATAAATACGAGAAAATGGTACATTAATAAATATATTAAGAGAACTCGAGTCGCAAATTCAGTTGAAAATACGGATGAATTTGATGACTTTCAGGGCTTCATAAAACTTAAGTTTAACTGATTATCAATTTTTTTTATAAATTCGTACTGTGTCAAAAAAAGTAAATGTAAATTACCCCCATGTCTTAAAGATTGTTTAACACAAAATGGTTTCGAACGAACTATAGAATATGTTAAAGAAATTGGTGTATACAAAATGTTGTAATCTACTAAATTAAGTACATATACTTGTATTTAAAGTGGTCGCTAAGGACCTTAGCAGTTTAAAATATATATATTTATCTTTCGAAAACTATTTAAATTTCAAAACTAAGACATATAGTTATCGCGCGTAATTTAAGAAGTCGTGAAGCATGTAATTTGTATGAGGCTTAAACACTCACTCACTCTTTAAAGTTTAATAATGTCCCTGGATAATTTAATACAGTTAATACAAAACTATATCAATAGATGATATGTTACTTGACAAAGAACCTCCTTTTATCGAAGTCGGAAAAATACTTTATTACGTTGGCAACCCTAATAGTGTTGTCGTTTGTTTCTTCTATTCACAGTTGATGGTCAGAACTAATTAATATGAGAAACATCATGAAAAAATGTTTTGTTATAAGTTTAAATAAGATAAAAAATGATAAGATAGAAAAAGATGGCCGTCTAGTAAAAAAAAAGTTGCTGTTCTATGAGAGGTGTGATGAATATTATTGAAGACAAAAACTGTCTGTCTACCCCACCATGACCTGACCTATGTCGTGATTATAAATACAGTTTGATAAAGTTATCTGTGCGTACGGCGAACAATATAATTAATTGCTACTTTTGCTAGAGTTTCTAGCATTATGACATCGCTTTGGCCACGAATATTGTAAAACATAAATTAGAGACGTAACCAAATAACGCACGTGTTCAAAAATTTTGCATCTCTTTCACCCAATATCCGAGCGAAAGAAATAAATAGAGAAAAAAAAATTGAGGTTCCCGAGACCGTATCTGTCGTACCGTATCGTATTGGTATGACGAATTTGCCCATTTTAAGGGAACCTTTTATTATGGCAACACTAAACACTACGCCAGCCCCTCCACCACGCGCACAGTAATTAAGTTTGTCGGTGGAACTGGGGAATTATAAATTTCAGTTTTTTTTTCATGCATGCGATCACCTCGCATGCATGAAAAAAAAACTTATAAAAATTTATAAATTCATTGTAATTTTTATTTGGATAGCAAGAAATCTGTAGAATGTGGGTGACTCACCTTTTATGATGCTCGAAGATACGCCCGCAATTCACAGCACTGATCGTGTTTTACACTATGGAAAACATAAAATAATAATATAACTACACAATTATTGCAAAGTGTTTTTTTTATTTTTGTTGTGATTTTAAATAAATATTCTTCTTTTAATTGTGGCTTCATCAATTTTAATCAATGATTTGCCAATGTCAAGTATTATAGACGTTATAGTATCAATATGCCGATTAATCACAACGCGGGCGGGATTAAGCCGGATCCCCATCATGTCACGATGGAACGAGTGCGGCTGCCATGACATGACGTAGAATCAAATAATACTATATCGCGCAACCAAAATTACCGAACGCCATCTTTATTCAAACTCACGCGATTGATCAATCAAAGTCGAAGGGTTTCCACAAAACTAAAATAAGGCTTGATCATTCCATTTTATAAGGATGAGTTGTGTAGATACTTATGCTTCGCCCGTGGAAATTTTTGAACAAGATTGTATCCTAAAGGATTTCCACCTATGTACCTATCTCTGTGCATTCGTATTTATAAATTATATTCTTAAAAACTTTAGCACCAAAATGGCTTTTGAAATTAGAACAAAATATATTGAATATTTTTTCTAGAAAAATATTTAGGTGTACCGACAATACATCAATATTATATCCATCGACTAGAACTTGTATTCAATTTTAAAACCAGAGTCATATCGGAAAATTCTATTTCAGACAGAGCCAAAGTTTTAAAGCGGTGGGGTCACGTAAGCAGAAAATCGTATTTGTCCCGCAAACACGTATCCAATAAAGTGTTAACTTCGATATAGAGAAGCTGTGTACTTGCGGCTTATTGGGGCGAAACTTACGAACTATTTGACTTGTGGCCTATTGTATGACGGTTATTTTTAATTTCAACTGAAATTATTTCTATACATTTCTGAAATGTGGCCTGGAATTTCATACCTACCCTCTCAACTAGTGTTTAGTGTTTCTTAAATGGCGAAAACGAATGGCAGCATATATGGTAGTAAATTTAATATTATTGAGATGTTCATTTATAGATATCTAGATCTATATATATTTGAAGTTGAGGAGGATGGCAACACTGCAGAGAGAGACGAAGGGGGGGGGGGGGGGGAGAACCGAGGGGGGGGGCAGCAAGAACGAATGAGGCTTTCTTAATTTGGTAAACAAACTATGCATGTACTTTTTTAGTTTTCATTTTAAAATTTTAAAAGACGTTATATATCAACAATTTTACATAATATTAATTAACATTTTTAAAATACTTCACATTTGCAAATTTAATAATAAAAAGACACCCAAAGTTTGTTTACCAAATAAGATAAGCCTTAAAAATTACTTTTGGTAATTATTTTAAATACAGACAACTGTCCTAAAAAGTGTGTGCGAAATTTCAGCTCAGTCGGTTGCGTGGAACTGGTTTAAAATTCAGTTGTGCTATATAAGGTATATGATATATAAATATGAGTGTATGTGTAAGAAAGTGTGGCTTCGATCAATATAAAAGACAAAGATGGAGCATCACAGCGCTTTACTATACAAACACTCGTGACACCGTGCGAAAGGGACAAAAGTGCGGAAAAAGGAACAAAAGAGCGGGACGAAGAGCGGCGTATGCGTATTGACAGAGTGGCACGTTGAGCCACTATTAGTACTCCATCGAGTGTGGTGACTTTACCTCTGTATTGAAGCTGAAATCATGTAAGTTCTATTCTATTTTTAACCGACTTCAATAAAGGAGGAATATGTTTTTTTTATGTTTTAGAAAAATTTACATACACTTTCCAGGTTATCCCATGATCATCAGGTCAGGATCTGATTATGGTATCTTGGAGAAATCGAGAAATCTTCAAATTTTATAGGCACACTTGAAGCGATTTGGGTATTTTTTTATAGTGACATGTGCATTGTCACTTTTCAGTGCATAATTTTTGAAGTGGGAACACTTTTTTTTAGTATTATTGACGTTATAGTATCTATATGCCGATTAATCGGTAGCTAAGATGTTCCCATCGACTGTGATATATCTTATTAATTACAGAATAATCACAGCGCGGACGGGATTATACTGGATTCCCCATCATGTCACGACGAAACGCGTGCGTTGGTCGCCATGCCATAACGTAGAATCCATCACGTAAGTTAATACATGAAGCTTAAATAAGTGAATCCTTAAGCTCTCATCTTTGTAGTCAAAGTTGAACAGTATATTAGAGGTACAAGATGACAAAAGGGGATTTATTCAGTACAAGCAGTATCTGCGCCGGAAAGTTACCGTCTCATAATTATTAATAGATATATACTAACTTGGACTTTTTTGTAGATTATTTAATTCTACACAATTATTTCCTACATATTTTTTTTATATCTCTGACGGATAAGACAGCATACGCCATGAAAATTCACGTTCCTGGTGAATTAACCTATCTAATTGTAAAAACAAAATCCGTTCAGTAGTTTTTGCGTGAAAAGGTTGCAGACAGACAGACCATTTTTTTTGTAACTGCAGCTTCGCCTGTGTGCTCATTGCAAGATAATAATATGAATATGACAATGTTTTTAATTAATACACATAACAATATAAAAACCATAAATCAAATCTAAAATTAAAATTTTTTATATTTATTTAGATATTAAATAAGAAATATTTATTAAACAAATATTTAAACATTGTTTTCAGTGATTATTTATACGTTATAAATTTAAAAAAAAAATCTAAACATTAAAAACCAGGTCCGAGTGGAATAGTTGCGAGAATACTGGCTGCATTTCCCCGCTGAATCGCGATGCTGATTCATTGAGCGAGGAAGGATCCAGCCCTATTGGCACCAGAAGAGATGATCAGTCGAGGGGATAAACTTTTTGGCATTTGAACCCCACGGATCTAGAGTTTCTACACCAAATGGCACAAATTTGTAGTTTCCAATAATTGAAATATATTTGCGTCGTTTGTTGGACTTTGCGATTTCCGCTCCTGTTTCCCTGAGATAAGACGGGAGCTAATGTGTACACGCACGTAGCATCCTATACAAGGATATGTCAATGAAATTTCAAACATTCAACGATTTCTTTCGAATATTTATGAAAGCAAAAGTACTGCCAAGAAACCTAAAATTTAATTCAGTACTTGTTATTTCAAAGTTCTTGCTACGTTAAATAAACCTGAAGTAGATTTGCTCGGACGATCGTATTATTCTGTCCACGTACACTGTGGATAACTTTTATCAGGATTCATTGCCTACAGATTGCCATAATAGAACTTCAGATTGGCTTTTCGTTCAATAGCCGACACTGAATTATAATTGTTCAATTGTGGCATTTAATTTATTATTATTATGTAACTCTAAATTCACGGGCATAATACCCGGTCCTTTGTAAGGCTTGCATGGGGACATAGGTCCAACACGTAGAGGCTCTTAAGAGTGTTTAATCTAAAGTGTTGTGACTAGCACCCGTCGGGACCTATCTCTGAATGCATCAAATACAATGCGCTCACAGACAGGCCCCGTCAGGTGCCTGGACTATTGCTGAGATTAAATTAAATTAAATTCGGGCTATTGTTTTGAGATGTTAAATGGATTGGTTTATCAAGTTTATTGGTTGAGACTACGGTTACCTGCAGAACATATATATCATTCATCTCATGAAACGTAAAATTGGCAGGTCTAAAACAACCACCATTTTTAAGCATTTCTGCCGGCAGTAAGACAGGCAACATTGGTGTAAGCGGCTGGGGGTGTCGAGAGGTGTGACACCGGTTTCACATATAGCTTCCCCGTTATTACGCCTTTAGACACTTCCACCCCCGAGCATAATACATAATATTATTATTATTACTGCCATTATTAAGATCGAGCAAAAAACGCCGATAAAAACACGTTTCTAGTATGGCCCCTTTTATATTTTAACTTCATTTTATTTTTATTATTTGTTGTTATAGCGGCTGTAGTAATACACACTTTTTGAAAGTTTTAAGTGTCTACTTATAACGGTTCAAAAGACGGATGGACAGACAGCGGAGCCTAACAGTAATAGGGTTTCTGTTAGCAACCTTTGGGTTCGGAACCCTAAAAACGCACGATTACGACGTTTATATCTTGCGGTATAGTCAGACACACTGGCACATTGCTAGTTACAGTCATATCTATCGACAGGTCAAGTGGCAATATATATCTATCTTCTAATAATAAAGCTGAAGAGTTTGTTTGTTTGTTTGAACGCGTTAATCTCTGGAGCTAACGGTCGGATTTGAAAAATGTTGCATTGGCTAGCCAAATTCTTGAAAAAGGTTATAAGCTATATAACATCACGCTAAGACCCAAAGTAACGGAGCTGTAACAATTAACGCGGGTGCAACCTCAAGGCACAGCTAGATATAACACGAAAACCGTAGTGTTTTTGAGTTTTTAATATGATTTGATACATTCAGAGATTCCAAAAGGGGTAGACTATTAGCTTACTTTTACATCGATTTCCAAGTAATTTATAAAGACTAAAAAACTTATAGCTCCCGAAACCGTGTTGGTTCCAGGGTCTCAGCGGAAGACCAAGTCTCCCTTGTTTAGCCGATGATACTTATGAGGCTATATCTAACGAGTGGCCAGTTTTGTTGAGATATATTTAGATGGAAAAGCCTCTAATGCCCGCTTGCACCAATGTCACACAAAGATATTCCTAGTAAGGACTCTCCTAATATAAGAGAGTCCTAAGTATCAACTTTGGTTGCACCAACCTAATAATGCCAGGATCGTCCTACGATAGGAGCTTCCTTACTAAGTGATTGATCAATCTATTTTTACTTTTATTCTTGAAAAAGGTTATAAGCTATATAACATCACGCTAAGAACCAAAGTAACGGAGATGTAACAATTAACGCGGGTGCAACCTCAAGGCACATCTAGTATTATATTATTAAAATAAATCTGGATTGTACCATTAGTAATAAATCGAAAGTCATTATTAATTTGTGGCCGTTTTTATAATGCCAATCACTTAAATGGATTTCAATAAATAATTGAGAGATCTTTTGAGAATAAAATTTCTCAATATTTCATTTCTAACATTACTTCTTAGGTAGATTAATGAATTGTGAGATTTAATCCTGAACATTGATCTTATCGATTAGTAGAATAAAATAGCTAGGTTTGTTTTTTGAATTTTTAGCTGGTTCGATGCCCGGGCGAGGCAAGCAAATTTAAGAAAATCTTTAAATGTAGTTTTGTTTCTTTTTAAAAATAAAGGAATGTTTCCTAAATGTAGCTAAATTAATTGTAACATAATAATATCTATCTTAAGTAGGTATTTAAAGTGGTTTCCCTTCAGGGCCCATTGATTTTTGACCTGTATAGTGCAGGAATAAAATAGCGCGAGTCCGACTCACACTTGGCCGGTATTATTGTTTTGTTGTTTTACTATGGTTATATATACTTACTAGTCTATTACGGTTCAAAAGATACAGCCCTGTGAATGGATGGCGGACAACGGACGGACAGCGGAGCCTTAGTAATAGGGTTTCCATTGTCACCCTTTGCGTACGGAAACCTAAAAATTAAAATAAATTGCGATAAAGAAATTGTGTGTGTGTGTTTGTTAGGTACTTTGTGTGTCCTTCCTTTACAACAGAACGGAGCAATGGGTTTTTATAATAAAAAATCTATACATTGTCCGACAAACCGTATATACAAAGAGGCTTTTCCATCTACATACCTCAGCATCAAAAAAGCTTCGGCTGGGTACCCTGGGGCCGGCAACGGTTTACCGGGAGCTGGAAGGCAACCAGTGAAGTTTGTTTTTTTTATCGGAGCAACGGATCGACGCGATTTTTGTTGCACAGAGATAGCTGTTGGGCCGGAGAGTGACATACTCGTATGCTACTTTTTTATTTTTTATATATTTCTTCACGGGTTGCCTTACAGCTCCCGAAAACCGTGTTATGGTTCCAGGGTACCCAGCGGAAGACCAAGTCTCCCTCGTTTAGCCGATTGTATTTCTGAGGATATACCTAACGAGTGGCTAGTTCTGTTGTACATGGAAAAGCCTCAAGTGTGGTTTGTCGGATTATGTACATAAGTTTTAATTAAAAAACCAATTTGTACATCCCGGAGTCTGCCTAGTTAATACCAGACGTCTTAACCACTCGGCCATACCGACGCACTATATGCTACTTTTCCATCAATTATTTCATTCCCCCGAGAAAATGAATTTTTGACAACATTTCTACCAGTGCGAAGCCGGGACGGGTCGCTAGTCTGGAATAATGACCTAACTGTGAACAAATCGGTCCAGCCGAAAATTTCCCATTACGGCCGCCGTATGATCTAGGCGGATCGTTTGTTACAAGAATTGGACGAGTCTGTGGTCGGTTTCGGTGGACACAAACCACACCCTACGTATCAATCAGTATACAAACAGATAAACAAACTTTTCTATATCATATTACAACAAAAGAGAAAACATCCAAAGAAATATATTAAAAGACAAAATATGAATGTGTGACAGTTATTGATAGTTTTTGTCACACTCAAAGGTCCCTTTAGCGCAGATATTCCGCTAATGACGAAACTCATTGTCCTAATGGATAGATAATATTTACTTTCTCCATTCATATACTGCGGAGATATATTTTTTCCTACACTACTTTTATGTATTAGGTACTATGTTAGACATTAATTAAAACAATTAATATAAAATTTATAGGTAATGACTTTTTTAATTAAAAACTTATGTACGTAATCCGACAACCAGGCTTTTCCATCTAAATAAATCTCAACAGAACTAGTTTTTTACAAATAGTTCCTCGAATTGAATTGAATGTAAAAGATAATATATTTACTAAGGCTCCGCTGTCCGTTCGTCTGTCACAGGGATGTATCTTTTGAACCCTAATAGCTAGACACTTTAAATTTTCACAGAATATGTACCTATTACTATGGCCGCTATAACAACTAATATTAAAAATAAATTCCATTAGATAACTCGATTCTTTAGGAAGGTTATACTCTCTCTATACTAAAAGGGGCGCAGCAGACCGCAAGGCACAGCTAGTCATTTATATAACATGAAAACAGTAGTATCAAGTATTTGTTACTTTTTTTGTTTATTTAGAACTTGGCATTAGGTTAATTAATTAATTTGAGTTTTTAATATGATTTGATACATTCACAGATTCCAAAAGGTTAATCTTTAATTTATTTTTAAATATAATTAAATTCTTAGCTTACTTTTATATCGATTTCCAAGTAATTTATAAAGACTAAAAAACTTATAGCTCCCGAAACCGTGTTGGTTCCAGGGTCCCAGCGGAAGACCAAGTCTCCCTTGTTTAGCCGATGATACTTGTGAGGCTATATCTAACGAGTGGCCAGTTTTGTTGAGATATATTTAGATGGAAAAGCCTCTTAAGTGTGGTTTGTCGGATTATGTACATAAGTTTTTAATGAAAAACACCCATTGGTGTGCGGGATCCGGGATCGAACCCGTGGTCTGCCTAGGACGCAAATGCTGGGCTTTAATAAATTGAATACAGGCGATTTGTTGAGAGTGTCAAAATTATATTCCCATCAGAAAGGTCGCATACATAACCTACCTTAGAGTGTAACATAGGTAATTAGTTTATTCATGTAATTAATATTCATCAACACGTACGCGCCCCTAGAATATTTCTTGCGGAAACGAATTAAGCGTGTTTCCGATATCTAGCGATACGGGTCCTTCATTCTAAACCTATTGTATTAATTATTCACGCCTTAATCCTACTAGGGTAAGTAGAATAAGGAGTTAAAGATGACACGATGCTGTGCGAAAAATAATTATCTAAGCATAGGCAGATATATCACTACATATTATATAAGAAAGCCCCTAGCTGACTCTGTCAAACCTTTTTACGCAAAATCTACTGTTAGAATGAACATTCTTACTCGAATACGCCAAGTGAGGTCGCCATTACGTATAGATACGTAACATAATATATCAGCAACTTTGTCCGCTTGTCCAATTAATTTCATCCTACGTCGGGGCTAAAAATGAAAATCAACAAACCGCAACTATTCGAAGTTAGACCACGTACGTCCTTCCGTAGAGCCGGCATCCGCAATTAGAACTTTGCCACTGGCATTTTGAATATCTGCAGACAATTTTGTCGGAAAGAATGCACGCTTAACATAACCAACAAAACTAACCCCTATTTTGCCTTGTTAACGAAAGAATCTACTTTATTTTGAATTATGTTCTCATCTGAACCATCATAAAGTAACTATGTGACTGAGATTATAAGAAACAAACATATTTTTAATGTTTTTGTCTATTATTATATTATTTTTTATTTGATCATAATTCCCGAATCCAAAGATATTACATTTTACCCCGAACCTAGCCTCATCTATACGGTTTACCAGAGAGAGTGGATCGAGCTATTTGCAATATCAAACTAAAAAGATATGAACGGAGGAATATTATATCCATACGAAGATTTGTATTTCATATAACGAGCCCTTTTATTTGATATGTCACAGCACTTGAAGAAAAAAATCGAATAGTAACGCTATACGTCCGTGATTGGGTCATCAAACTCTACATTTGTACCAAACAACCTTTTTTGTTCAGTAAATTCGGAAAAAATAGCTGTAATAGACAGACAGACAGACAGCCACAAGAGTGATCCTATAAATAAGGGTTACGTTTTTTCATCGGATGTACGAATCTTTTCCTGGACTCATTTTAAATATTATTAAAATCTCCATGAATATAAATGTTACGTATATTTTAAATTGGACGCAGTAGATAGTACGTGGTAAGATCCAAGTGTAATTATTCTTCATAGTTCTTGGATGGGGCAATGAATAAAACTGGCTATGTGTTTTGCATTTGTAAAATTTTCCTTCCCTTCAAATAACTACCACTACATATTATAAAACAAAGTCCTCAGCCCGTTTGTTTGTGCCTGGTTCTACCAAAATTACTAAACGGATTTGTTGCGGTTTTCACGGTTAGAGATAGATTCACGAGGCTTACATGTATTAAACATGGACCTTCGAATTGATGGGGCACAGACAGACAGGCGCGGCGGACGACTTTATTTCATAATATGTAATGACATATTTTATTCTATCAATCTATCATCACGCCTTTTATCCCAAGAGGGGTAGGCAGAGACAAACGAATGCCATTTGTTACAATCCTGACATACCTCTTTCGCTTCTGTTTTATTTATCATACCTTTCATACATGCTCGGCGATTGTTTGTACATTTAATATTCCTATCAATCAATACATTTTTTATATGTTCAATAAAAGTACACGTAGGTCGTCCTCTGCCAGCATTTCCTTTCATTTCAGCCGTATAAACCTTATTAGTAAATCTTTCATCCTTCGTTCTTTCAACGTGTCCAAACTAGAACTACTTTTCTTCATTCACAACATCATCTATATCTATACATATAAAAATCAATGCCACTTTTCGTTGTAATTTTATAACTCAAGAACGGGCTCACCTATCCAAACCAAATGCTTAGGTTTAGTTCGGATTATTTAGTAGATGGTTTATGTGAAGTTTGCACAAAATCGGTCTAGCGGTTCTTCATTTACCACACTTTTTGTAACAACTGAATTCAATAAATGGCGGATCGTTTTGTTAATGGCGATTTTGCTGTCAACTTGAAATTTTTTTCAGATAGGGATTGTACTGGAAGGAAAGTAAATAGCAGGCAAGCTAACGTTTGGGCAGGACAACGTCTGCCGGGCCCGCTAGCAATTAATAAAATATGTTTTGTTTGAATAAATTAATTTGATGTTCCAATTTTTTTTTTTATTATTTCACTTTATACGTAGCGAAGCACGTACCGGGCCGCTAGTATTCTATACTTTTTAAATACATAGCTACTTTGTTGATCGTACAATTACGTCTTATATCAAAGCTCAAAACTGAAAAGCTGATTCTACTCAATTCTATCTAAAGTAACAATTCAGAAATGTTATAATATATTTCAGTTTAAAGACACCTGGAAATAGCGGCATAAACTTTGAAACTGTATAAGTTGCTTCATTTTAGGGCATAAAAGTAGAGTTCTTTAAGAAGACGCAGCTGTAGGTGTCGTTAAAGGTAAACTTTGATTCTGATACAAGCAACTTCCTATGACTTTCTCCAAATATTTGTTGTTTATTTATAAAAATCTGCTGAAGTTAATTTCAGGCCTCCTATATACCTCTTATACAGATGTTTTTGTTTATGGGTTCCGTAAACCGTATCCAAGGGTGTCAACGGAAACCCTATTACTAAGGCTCCGCTATCCATCCGTCTGTCACAGGGCTGTATCTTTTGAACTGTAAAAGGCAGACACTTGAAATTTTCTAAAAGTGTGTTGTGTATTACTATGGCTGCTAACAACAAATATTAAAAATTAAAATAATGGCAATACATACAAACGTCTAACTAGTATAACTACAATGCATACTCTTAAGTAATACAACAAATAATAAAATTTGGCCAAGTGTGATTCGGACTCGCGCTAATTTTTTTACTATAGTATTTTTGAAAAATATGTATTGTTAAATAATGTACGGTAGTACGGTTGGCCGGTTTTTATTAAAGAAAATATTGAATTATTTTCGTAGATAATATATTTTTTAATAATGAATAAGTAAAACAGTATAAAATCAAACAGCACAGAGTTTTTGAAAAGCTGATTTCTGTAAAATAGTCTGTAGTTATAGAAAGTTTGAAGGTACTTAGAGAACATTACAGAAGTTCAGAGTCCATTAAGGTCGGCTTTTTAGACAATAGAGGCACTATAATAGAAAACCTTGGTAATGACTTTGGTCCCTTCAAGAATACGTTGTAAGGCCCTTTAGCAATCTGGATAATAAATTTTAAGCTCAAAAAGACAATTAACTTAATGCATACATGCTCACCCTATGCTCACAACCTTATTCATTTTCAAAATATTTTTAGCATATTATAATAGAAAAACGTTGATTTTTAACCGACTTCCAAAAAAAAAGAAGGAGAAGGTTCTCACTTCGGACCGTTTTTTAAAATTTTTTTATGTTAGTATGTACCTACATCGATAACTCCACCAGTTGTGAACCGATTTTGATGGTTTCTTTTTTAATATATAGACAGATAATTCTTCCGGATTGGTCCTAATTTTATCTCATAAAAAAATTTTTTTTTGGCTAATTTGGCACCAACCGACGAAATATTACTTTTCAGTGCAAATTTTTGAAGTTGGTGCACTTTTTTTTAAATGGTTTATATCTATCTATCATCACGCCTTTTATCCCAAGATGGGTAGGTAGAGATAATCGAATGCCATTTGTTACGATCCTGACATACCTCTTTCGCTTCTTTTATATTCATCATACCTTTCATACATGCTCGGCGATTGTGTGTACTTTTAATATTTCTATAGATCAATATTTTTTTAATCTATGATAATATTATAAAGAAGTAAAGTTTGTGAGGTTTTAGGGGGTAATCTCTGGATCTACTGAACCGATTTTGAAAATTACACCAATAACCAATAAAAAAGCTACGATATCCCTGAGTGACATAAGCTATATTATATTTTGTTCGAAAATATCCACGGGCGAAGCCGGGGGCGGAAGGCTAGTGTTTAATAAAAGTACACCTAAGTACTGCCAGCATTTCCTTTCACTTCAGCCATATAAACCTTTTTAGTCAATCTTTCATGCTTCATTTTTTAAACCCAACCCAAAGATTTTTAAAGACTCTTGTTCACAGTGTGTGCTTGATTACAATTACTTTACACCTTGTCCACATTTACCGTGCATGCCTATGATTTAGATTTATCATGCGATAATATTGTCTGCTAAATAATAGGGAAATTTTCATATCATAAATATGTGAGTAAATTAAAATCTTTGAATTTACATCATTATCTACATTTATTATAAAACAAAGTATGTGTGTCTGTGCCCTTTTCACGCAAAAACTACTGAACTTTTTGTTGTTTTCACCATTAGATAGATTCACGAGGAAGGATTACGAGTATAAAATATGAACCTATCATGTTTAGAAGTTGAGTATTGACAGTATTAGTCGGGGAAAAGTTAGCTCCAGCGTGTTTTTATGGCGCATACTATACTCTTTGATTAAATAAAAGAAATATCTATCCATAGATATGTACCATTACTTTTTTTAGACACCAAATTTATGAGTCCACGGTCTCATAGATTGTCCGTCGCATTCATCAACATCGTTGCACACGTACGCCAATGAGTGAAATCATAAATTTAAATGCAATCTTAATTGTTTCGAGGGTGCACAAATCTCCCAAGAACGAAAAACTAAATTAGTGTCACGTGCGACGGACCGGATTTTTTGATGAAATGTTAGGACGTGTATTCATATTTTTTATTTAAATCATCTTTATTTACACTAAAAACATAAATAATAATAAAATAGGCATTAAAATAACTAAAAAGAAAAAAGAAAAAGTCCAACCGTACCAAAAACACTCGCTTTGAATCTCCAAGCTTATGCGGCGAATAAAAAACCTCTTAGCTCTGTGATCACCAGACTTTTAGATAAGAAGTTTAACAATTGTATCAGCAAACTTATTGGAGTTTGATGACCACGGGCCAAGAGTCTCAACCGCAAAAGCAAGAAACTCAAAGTGATATTTTTTATTAAAGCGTATACTATCTAACAAAATGATGTATGAATGAATTTTGTATATAATAAAATGATCTACAAAAAATCCGGCGGGTATTGTTGTACTCGTCAACCAGTGCGAAGCCGTGGGTTGCCAACTAGTAAAATAAAACACAATTTATTTAAACTTTACATTATATTGAA
Source organism: Nemapogon koenigi (assembly GCA_963924495.1). NCBI lineage: Eukaryota > Metazoa > Arthropoda > Insecta > Lepidoptera > Tineidae > Nemapogon > Nemapogon koenigi. The sequence continues at coordinate 5,364,500 of OZ004649.1, read as the reverse complement.
AGAGCGAATGTTAAACCCGCATGCGACTCATTTGAAATACAAACAGACCAATGTACACAGTGTAACCAGTTAAATAACAGGAAACAGGCATTTTATATGTTTTAAAAGTATTTACTTAAATACATACCTTTACGGGTGTTCTGTTTCCCATTAAGCAGAATAGATGACTCATTATCCCCCTCAAGACATTATAATTGTATATTGGATATTTTTTAACAAAATAAAATATAGCCTAATAGCACTCAAGTATCTTTCTATTGTGAAATAATTTTCAGAATGGGATCAGTTGTTTTAGAGAAATTGTAATATTTCTGTCGTTATACTGTCTCAACGGCTTTTACGTTATATTATAATTATGCCAAAATACAAACATAATAATTATAATTAATGATAGGATACACCATGTTCCCGAAAGTTAGACATCCCAGATCACCTTTCCCATTTAAAACATCACAATTAACTATTTTTCTAGCCAAAACGATACCAACGAAACCTAAGGTAATTTATTACTGTTCACCTGGTCAGTTTAATTGGTCAAAGAGCAAAAAATTTGCGAAAAGGGGAGCCCGTCTATGGCCGCCATTAGGCTTTGTACTCTATGATTAGTATAGACACTTTTCCATTGTTTTTTTTAATATATTAGGACAATCAAATGACTACCACTGCCTTATGTTAAACAATTGTGGTGAGTCTATGAAGGCAACCAAATTCGCAAAGGCCCTATTCACAGGCCTGCAGAGATTTTTCACATTTCGTATGAAGATCCCAAGGTTGTATGCGAATGTTTATTATATATATCTCCAAGTTCACGAGCAAAATGCTCAGTCCTTTGTCAAGCTTGCATAGAGATGTAGGTGCAACACTTAGAGGCCAACTAAGGCAAGCCAGGGGCGAGAATCCTAGGTCTAGCACTGGGGCTAGAACTACACTTCCGAGCATTCGGTTTCGGAGATGTCGTTACTCACCCACGGCTCCCCACAAGCCGCCTTATTATATCTTATTGTTACTCTAGAATTACTCTAATTAAAACTGGCAACAACGCTCACAAAGTCTATAAGGACATGGGACAACAAGGCAGATACATCATGTTGAACTATCGAAAATGCCTTTAGGAATGCGATATGAATTGAGGCATAATTTGACTAGTGTAACATGAAATTGTATTTTGACAAGTGACGAGAAATTCTACAGTACGCGAAACTTCAAAAGTTTATATAACAGACTATCCCTACCTAGGATTACCAAAATATTTAAGTATGCTTTCTAAAGGTGCCCACCCGTTCGTCCAATCACCGACGCGCCGCTTTACGGTCCACCGAAATCGACCACAGACTCGTTCAATTCTGTAACAAACGGTCCGCCTAGATCGAATGGCGGCCGGAATGAGAAATTTTCAGTGCGATGCCGGACCAATGTGTGGCCTACTTTAAGAAACAAGGTGTTGGTTGGAATTAATTGTTAGTGTATTTGGTATTTCCTGAAAAACCCATCCACCCTAAAAATCGGTATGTAAAGTAAAAACTAAGGTATTTTTTTATATTTTTATTTCTTTAAGAAACTAATTTGAATACTTTTGTTTTCTATATACGTTTTTTTTTTTTATTTTAATTTTCAAAGTTTTGCGGACAAACGACAAAATGTCGTCATCGTTTAGGTAAAGTAGCATAGAAAAAAAAATATTCAAATTAGTTCCTTAAAATTACTTAATCTTTGTAATAAAAATATAAAAACATACCTTAGTTTTTACTTTACATACCAAATAGGATGTTAATACAAATTTAGTGACACCCATATATAGTTTTAAGATCACGGGTTCCTGTCAATAATCTAAAAACCAGCTTCTGGGGCAGTCGGATAAAAAGTAACCAATCGCCAAAGGTCGCGTCACGCAAAAATTTAAATCGGTAGATAAGCCATAACAATAATGAGCGTACCAATAAATTGTTCTCGACGATAGTTGTGCAGGAGGAATAGACGACGCACTCATTACGCAGAGATAGAAATAGAGTATAAAATGCGTGCGAATAAGAGAGACAACAAGGTGTCTCTGCTTTAGACACACAGTTCTTTAGACAGACAGACAATTCTTTTTGAGTTTTGTTAAGCGAATTAAAATGTTTGGCGCCACGTCAAGATTTTTCGTCATTCCCCTTACTCGTATAAAGTAGCCCACGCACTGGTCCGGTATCTCACCGAAATTTTTTGGTCCGGCCAGCCGTATTATAAGTGTAGATTGTAAATCATACGATCTAGATCACATGCAATTGATTCACTCGCAGAGACACACAAGATTCGATTAAATAAAGTGTAAAACTATCAGCGGTGGATGTGTGTTTGTGACAGATCGTTCCGGCCATCGAAATCAATTACAAAGACAACTATTTGAAAAGGAATGGCGGACCGTTCGTTACAAGAATTGGACGAGTCTGGGGTCGATTTCGGTGGACTGTATGGTAGCACGCCGGCGATTGGACGAATAAGTGGGCACCTTAACACTAAGCAAACTCAAATAAGTAAGTATTGAGGTCTCGCGTACTATGTTATGATAATATTATGCAAATAGATCTTGTAGGATGTTTGACTCCTTTACATACTGTTCACTTCAGTGTTCAATACATTACGCATATTACACCACAATATAATACCTACTTGTAGACAAGGAGAAATACATCATATTCAGCATGTAAATATATCGGGTTTGCACATAGCTCTGCCTGGGTCATTTATTTATATAAAATTTAATTTATATAAATTTTGTCTTTACGTCATGACATTATTCTCATAGCAAATTGATTTTGATCGTCTATCCCTCCTGGGATAACAGCGTAATTATAGATATGTCATAATTAGTGATAATGCCTACTACTATAATTATAATTAATACCTTGGTACATATATGTAGACTTCATTTAATTTACAATTTAATTAATATTTATCACTTGTATTTAACCTCATCAAAATGAGAAATGAAAAAAAATCCCTCAATATCCATCATTCCAGAATATTTTGTCACTTGGGAATACCTCTGTAGAATTCCTGACTAATTCTTAAGTCGTAAACAAAATGAACCGTCAATTCTGGATTAGTTACCCGTCTAATATGGAAATATATTTCTCAACTTAGATAGGCGTACAATGCATAATCCTCCGCAAAATATGAAGACAATATCTAGACGGATCCAATCCATTTGCTTACTACGTAACAGTTTCAGCTTTTTAGTGAAAACTTATATAATCCTGCCTGTCTGTCTGTATGCCCTCTTTGGCATAAAAATAGGTAATAACTTAACCTAAAATCGGATTATTTAATTAATTGTTGACGATCTTTTACCTACCTCATCGAATAAAGTATCGTTGGATAAGTCTTATATATATAAATAAACTTCCTTAATAGTTGCCTGAAAAGCTAGAAATAAATAATTAAAATATTTCATCTTCGAATTCTAAGATCTGTTCAATATTTATCTATGTTTGTACTGGTAAGTACCTAAATTAGTGGAATTTTGAGCTAGGTAGTTTCTAATTTGACACCAACCGACTTCAAATTCAACAAGAAATATTTTAATTATTTGTTGCTTTTCAGGAAACAATTTTAGAAGACTTTTTTTTAGTTTATATATTTTTCTGAATTCTCTGAACCAATTTTCACCAAAAAATGCGACCAATCGGAAAGAATTCCCTGTCAATTAAAATAGAAACCATCAAAATCGGTTTACAATTAGCGGAGAAATCTGAGCACACAGTCGAATTGGCAACCTCGTCCTTTTCTCGAGAAATTTTTGGCGCTCCATATAAAAATGGTGGCTGGCTTTCATTTAAATTGCTATACTTCTCACGAAAAAGACAAGACCTCGAAACATAATGAATCGAAATAATAATATTTGTGAGACAGGGAAATGAGCTTTATCAGTTAGATATGTCAATACGAAATGGGTCAGATTGATTCTACAGTATGAATAAATACGTTTCATTGAAATAATCATGAATAAAAAACAATTAAGACAGTTGCGGAAATTTTTTTTTTGAAGAGGGAAATTTCTGCATTTATGAAGTGTCTGTAAGCTTCAGTATGGACCTGGCATCCATTTATTGCGAGTTGTTTCCACCTTTCTTTATCTCTAATAGTAGCTCAGAATATAAAACAAACCATGCGTACTGAATAGTATAAAGCGTCATGTGTCCAAAAATATACGAAATTTTCTTTCTCGCCACGATTTACCAATTTTGCGATAATTTCTTAGTATCAAGAGATAAGATAATATTCATAAAAAAAAATATTTCATACTTTTTTATTTACACATAACAATATAAAAATTAATCTAAACATTAAAAATAACTAAATAAACCAGGTCAGCGTGGATTAGTGGCAAGAATACTGGCTGCATTTCTCCACTGAATCGCGATGCTGATGCCTTGAGCGAGGACGGAGCCCTCTTATCACCATAGAAGAGATGATCAGTCGTGGGGATATATATTTAATAAAATGTTTGGCATTTGAACCCCACGGAACTAGAGTTTCTACATCAAACGGCACAAATATGTAGTTTTCAATAATTGAACTATATTTGCGTCATTTGTTAGACTCCGATTACCACCTGATGACTAATTACTGTTTCCCTGACATGAGACTGGGCTAAATTATACCTATTCTATGTTTTATTATTTTTTCTTATATTGTCTTTTTATCAAAAAATACAACAAGCGGGTACATTATTTTTAGCCTCAATTTAAAGAATTGATGAGGATTCTGGTGTATTCTATATTCTGAGTAGTAAAGATTACAACCTTAAATAGTTCAAAGTGTTGCTACTATAATATATTCATTCACCATCCCGTAAACATATTTTTATGGAAGCTCTGTCATGTATGGTGGAACTCTTCGCAGCTCTTTCGATTCTAAATTTCGCGTTTCTTCTTCTCATTCTTTATGCATTTTCCTTCATTTTCCATCATCAACTCGGTCATAATAAAAACGACCACCTTTTCATAAAATTGTCTTCTTTCACTGCATTCAACCATCGCATTCAACACATTGAAATAATATTCGGTTAATATCTGCTACTTGTTTGTTTGTCCATAAAATATGAATATGTTTGCCAGTTGTGTTAATATTAACTCAATTATAATTATTAACATTATATCGTTTATTACATGTTAAAATACGCGTTGATATTAAATTTTAAATACATGCTAGTGATAGAATATACCGTTAAGTTTTAATCCGATAGCAGTCTGTATAGTCACGTACATTTTACAGACAAAGACAAAGATATTATACTCATTTAAAATTTGTGTAATATTTAACTCAACATAAACACACTTGGGTTCAAAGTAAGATAACATGTGCTATGCGTTAAAGGCAACAATATCACAGACAAATGAAATCAAAATATAATTTATTTACTAGGCAAACCAAGCACACTTTATAATAAATAGTTAACATCCTAATTTTAACACCTCTTCATAGATATAATTTCGATACAAGTTTATTGACACGTGATTTGAAAGTTTCCATTACATTTGTCTAGCATTTTTAATATTTATGTTACATTTGGTAAACAAACTTTGCATTATTTTTATAGTTAATTAATCCGCAAATGTATAAATTAACTTTAAAAAAAAAGTGTACCGACTTCAAAAATAAATAATAAATATAAATATTTCGTCGTAGAATTTGAAGACGGTTGGTGCCAAATTAGGATACAAAATTAAGTAAGCATCTAAGAAGATAAATATCTGTTTAATATTATATATGTTTGTACTGACGATCGTAGATTAGTGAATTTGGAAAGTAAGTTGTTTTTAATAAATTTTTGAAGTCGGTACACTTTTTTTTTAAAGTTAATTTATTTATTATTTCTTACTTTTCAGTGCAAATTTTTGAAGTCCATACACTTTTTTTTAAAAGTTAATTTAGTGATTTTGTTGCCCTGAGAGACAAATAATAACGCAAATTAAAAAAAATGGAAAAAAAAACTGCTGTGATGGGATTTGAACCATTTGCATCCTGAACTGCAGCATACCATACCATACATTTAGCCGTTAGACCACCGTCGATACAAAAATTGACAACTTCGTTGCTAAGGCTTTTCTCTGATATACAATTTTCAGCCGTAAACAGAGACAAATTACTGAATTTCTGAAAAACTACTGAACCGAGTCATATGTCTGTAAGATAATGTCGAGAAATTATTATATCCTTAAAAAAATAAGTCGTTAAAATCGGTACATATTTCATCGAGATACTGATAATTTACTGTATAAAGTCAGTTTTTTCAAAATTACTGAAAAACTAATGAACCAATTTTTATGACATAAAAATGGGACCAATCCGGAAAAATTATCTGTCGATTAAAAAAGAAATCATCAAAATCGGTTCATAAACGACGAAGTTATCCGTTCGCACATAAAAAAATAAAAATATATACGGTCGAATTGAGTAACGTCTTTTTTTTGAAGACGTTAAAAAATAGATTTAAAATGTTAATTAAAAATTGTTAAAACAATAAAAATACATGCAAAGTTTGTTTACCTATCTATCATTACGCCATTTTTCTCAAGAGAGGTAGACAGAGACAATTGAATGCCATTTTTTACGATCCTGACATCTTCTTTTATATTCATCATACCTTTCATACATGTTCGGCGATTGTGTGTACTTTTATTATTTCCATCGATCAATACATTTTTTATATGTTCAATAAAAGTACACCTAGGTCGTCCTCTGCCAACATTTTCTTTCACTTCAGCCGCCATATAAACATTTTTTATTAATCTTTCATGCTTCATTCTTTCAACGTGTTTTTTTTTACCAAACAAGACAAGTCTAAAAAAGTGACCTTGTGTAGGGGAGAGACGCCTATATTGTACCACTTAACTTTGAACAAGTTTTGAAAGAAAACTATTAAAAATATGGATACATATTTGTTTTCATATAATGCTACGGTTATGTAACTACAACATGACATAGGATTTTTTTGGTTGAAACTAATCACTTCTTCACAAAAAAAAAATCTTTTTTAAGGACCTAACGGTACGATTTAGAGACCGGTTCGTTTAATTGTACCACGTGATTCTGAAATCGTACTTTGGAATTTTGTATTTGTTTGTATGTATGTATGTAAAAAATCAATACTATTTTCTGGTCCACAAAGTCATATGTTAAGGCTAAAGGTTCAGGCTATTACAATTAGCAGTTATTTTTCTGACCAAAACTAATCAAAATTATTTTGTACTTATTTTTTTTTTTCTAAAATCCAATCGGTACGATTTAGAGACTCGTTCGTAGAATTTTACCTTGAGGTTCCGTAATCTATACCTACTATTAATAAAGAGGTAAAGTTTGTGACGATGTTTGGATGTTTGTTTGTAGGGGGTAATCTCTGGATCTACTGAATCGATTTTAAAAATGCTTTCACTAATAAGAAGCTACATTATCCCTGGCGAGGCGAGGGAGGGGCAAATTACAGCCACGGGATTTACTGGACCGATTTGAAACATTCTTTCACCAATATTTAGCATGGACCTTTAGTAATAAAACGAGATGATGACTTTGAATAAAAGTGATTTTATTTATTTCACAACTACCCATATCATATGTGTAAAGGATAATATGTAAAAAGGATAGCTAAAGAGCAAATAACCAAGAAACCGACATTACTCTGAATATCTATATTGACAACTAAAATTATAAACAAAACACTCATTTCTGAGAACATAGACAATATCTACTAGGTACCATAAATCCTCAACATCATCCCTCCCGTGTAGCGTAGCTACACAACTACATTCATATTTAGTAGGGCTAGTTTTCTAGTAGGCCGCCTCAATGTGCCCCCTTTAGTGGCTACATCAGCCACTCGAACTACTCCATCTCTGCCCGGATACACAGCAACTATTCGGCCCATGGGCCACACTCCTCGTGGCAAGTTAGGGTCGACTACTAGGACTACGTCGTCAACTTTAATGTTTGCGAACAGACCTCCCTGCTGCTTCTTAGGCCTGAGATTGGGTAAATATTCTTTTAGCCATCTGCTCCAAAAATGCTCAGATAACCGAAGAACCTTTAGCCACTCCTTTCTTAGTGAGAAAACTCCGTCATCCAAACGAATTGGCAACTGCTGGTTTGAAGAGGCTCCTATTAGAAAATGGAATGGTGTAAGGCTCTCACATTCATGATTTTCAGTGACGTATGTTAGAGGCCTCGAGTTAACTAGAGCTTCCGCTTCAAGGAGAAAGGTGTGAAGCAGCTCTTCTCTAGGCGCTCTTTCTTTCAGCGTCGTAAGGAGGGCTGTTTTCACTGTTTTTACGAGCCTCTCCCAACAACCTCCCATGAATGGCGACGCTGGCGGTATGAAACACCATTCTATGCGTTTGCTAGCAGCATAATCTTGAACAGCATTGTTGTAAAATTCACATAGATGTCGATTAGCTCCAACAAAAGATGTGCCGTTATCGGAGAGAATTTTTAGTGGAAGTCCCCGACGTGCAGTAAACCGACGTAAGCTTAAGATGGCTGAATCCGCTGAGAGACTTGTTACGATTTCGAGATGAACTGCTCGTGTCGTCATGCAGGTAAAAAGGGCTATCCATCGCTTTTCTCTTCGGCGGCCAACTGACACTTCTACAGGGCCAAAATAATCCAGGCCGGTGTTTGTGAATGGGCGGCTGTGATGATTTAGACGCACATCTGGCAGGTCACCAGTCGGCGGGATCTGAGGCGTCGCCTTTTGCTTTATGCAAAAAGGGCACCTTCTTGCTATCATGCGCACTTCACTGCGACATCGAAAAATCCAAAAATGCTGTTTCAGTTCATTGGTTACCAATTCATTGAACGTGTGTGCAGCTTTTACGTGATAGTGGCGGATAAGAAGGCGAACAGCAGGGTGACGACCATCCAAAATAACAGGCGATTTAGTGGCGTAATCAATATTTTTCATATGCTTGATACGACTGTCTAGTCTTAGCAGGCCATCTTCGTCGATTATTGGGCAGAGAGGGTGTAGTTTGCTGGCTTTTGGCAAGGACTTGGCATTACGGAGTAAAGAAAACTCTTCGCTAAAACAGTCAATCTGTGACTTTTGAAGAATGGCAATTTCAGCCTTTTGTATCTCGGCGGCAGTCAGAGGTAAAAGCTTGGAAGAGGAAACATTATTAATTATTTTAGAATTTGGGTTTTTATGTGCCAAAAATGACCTAAACTTATTCGCGCTCTGATAGATGCGCGCAGTCGCACGAATCAGACGTATCCACTCACTGAAACGTAAGGGATCTGGCACAACCGGTGAAGGTTTGTCCAGTTGAGTTAATCCTACATGTACCTTAGAGGGTTTCAGTTCCACCAAGGTAGATGCAGCTTCCGTCATCGATGGTTCTTTGGGCCATTCACTATTTGGAAGTAATAAAAAATCAGGTCCAGAGAACCAGCGAGACAAGTTAGTATCGCGATTCTTTAATCTAGTCATATCATCTGCGACGTTCAAAACACCTGGCACAAATTTCCAATTATTAACGTTTGTTATTTCAGTTATTTCACCAACACGATTTGCTACGAATGGTTTGAACGTTCGCGCGTCACTGCGAATCCAACTTAAAACTGTGGTCGAATCAGACCAAAAATAAATTGAATTCGGGTGAATGTTATGACCGGTACACACAGTATTGGCAAATCGAGCGGCAATCAGACCTGCTTGGAGTTCTAAACGCGGTATAGATGTAGGTTTTAGAGGACTTAGACGCGCTTTTCCACCAATGAGAGACAACTTCACTGAACCGTCTGAGAACGTGAAGCGCCAGTAAGCGACACAAGAGTAAGCCTCCTCGCTTGCGTCAGCGAATGTATGAAGTTGCCTGTCACTAATCTCCTCATTTCGGAAACCACATCTGTACCAGCGAGGAATTTTTATGTCTGATATCGTAGCCAGTTGTCGAGACCAAAACAGCCATTTTTTAATCATGTCTGAGTGCAGCTCAATGTCCCAATCAATACCGGTTCTCCAAATTTGTTGAAACAAAATACGTCCTTGAATAACTAACGGAGTCAGGAGCCCAAGAGGATCGTACAGGCACATTAGGTATGACAATACCTTGCGTTTGGTTATTTTCTCGGTTTCAGGAATTGGAGACACATTACGAAAACTCAAAGAGTCACTCAGAGGATGCCAAATGAGTCCCAAAGTCCTAACAAAAACCTCGTTACCTATGTGAATATTATCAGGAGGAGGAGCACACAAGTCTTTAGGAACAGCGGCCAGGGCGGCAGGTATATTGGATACCCAACCTCGCATTGTCATTCCTGCCGCTTTGTGCACTGTAACTATATCAGCTGCGAGTTTTGAGGCTTTCTGAACGTCATCGGTGCTGCCTAAGAAATCGTCCATATAATGGTCTTGAACGATGGCTTTTGCAGCCGCGGGGTATGCCTTCTGTAATTCTTGGGCGTTACGATTTTTTATGTATAAAGCAGTACACGGGCTGCATACAGCGCCAAAAATTACAGAAGTCATTCTGTATTCCTTCAACTCGCAGCTTGGATCCTCTCTCCAAATGTAGCGCAACGCATCGCGATCTTCCGCCCTGATCCTGATCTGTGGAAACATTTCCATCACGTCAGCTGTTATTGCGGCGTAACCTTCACGAAAACGAAACAAAATGTGTATTAACGACTGCAGAAAGTCGGGCCCGGGCAACAAAAGCGAATTTAAACTCACCCCAGAGGTCTTTGCAGCCGCGTCGTATACTACTCGAAGTTTTCTTTTTTGAGGGTGTACCACCGGAAAATGGGGTAAATACCAACGCAATGTTTTGTGTATATCACTTATATTATCATGGTATGTATGTCTAGGACACTCTTCGGCATAACCTTTTACTATCATATTGTTAATAAAAGCGCAATAATCATTCTTTAAATCGGAATCTCGAGCCATGCGCTTTTCTAAACCAAGAAATCTAGAGAGTGCGTGAGAATAGCTATCAGGTATTTTTGGAGTATCCTTACGCCAAAGCAGGCCGACTTCAAACCTACCTGACGGCAATCGTTTGACCGTAGAATCTAAAATTTCTAAAGCGTGTGTATCTTCTTTAGAACACAAAATTTCGGGCTTTGAAATACCTATAGCGTCAAGGCGAAAATAATCTTTAATAAGATCATCCATGGTGGGCTCACCACAATTGTTAGTAGAAACGTAGTTTATAAATTGAACGGGCTTCGTCCAAGAGCTAGATTTGCCATATACTACCCATCCTAAAGCTGTGCGGATAGCGACTGGCTGATTCTTAGAACCTTCCCTCACCTCGCGACTGACAGTTAAATACCAATGCTCAGCACCGAGCAGAATCTTGGGTGTAGCATCGGTTATTGTAAGAACATCAATCAAGTCTGACAGATGTGAATATTTCGATATATCATTTTGGTCGATAGTTTGTGTAAAGCACGAAAGTTTGTCCATGGACAAAGCATTGTTAACAGAAAATTCCTCAGAACAGTGTTTACTCTTGATAGAAAAGCTTACATATTCAATAGGTTTGTGCGTTGACATTCCGGCAACTCCGTCAACCTTGATTGATTCCTTTGGACCTGTCACTCCAATATGACGTGCCACCTCAGAATCGATCAAAGTTGCCGTCGATCCGTCGTTAAGCAAAGCATATGTGTCATATTTTCCGAGCGGTCCGCTCACTTCAACAGGAACTATTTTTAAATATACACTTATCTGAGAAGGTTTTTTGTCATTTGAGTGCGAATCCGTTATATTAGAAATTGTTACGGACTTATTTATATCGTTTCGTTCAGTTACGACGTTGTAGGAAGGAGACGGAGAATTATTAACAGTGTTGGGTGAGCGTGGTATCGAAGTTGAATGTAGCAGGGGATTATGGAAACGTTCGCAGCCGTCGACGCCACACCGACCAATCCTACAAGTTTTCCATTGATGCGTCTTGGATTTCAGACACTTGTAACATATTTTAGACTCCCGCAACCAGCGCCACTTATCGTCTAATGTTAGAGACTTGAAGTCTTTGCAATCAGTAAGTTTGTGTTTATTGTTACAATAACGACATAACTCGACCAACTCAACGATATTTTTATTCGCAGATGTCGTATGAACGTTTTCACGTCGTGTAAAATTCTGTGACAAAAAATTGTTGCCGACTGTACCAGGCCGTCTACCGAAGTTTGACGTTAGTGTGCCGGGCACCTTAGCGTAATCGAGAATTAAACCGAATCTGTTATGTTTAATAGCCTCGACATCGAGGAACGCAGATAATAGTTGAATTTTCGGTAAAGAACTATCATTACGATATGCGAATTCTTTCCACTGACTATACAATATCGGCGTTAATTTACTTAATACAGTATGAAATAGTTCAACAGAATGTATGTGTTCCTTCTGTTCTAAATTATTAATAACAGCTATACAATTACGTAATCTACAAGCAAAATTGTTCAGATCTTTTTGGTCAAAGCTTATCTTAGGAAGATTCCGAACGAGAGTGATCTCGTGCATTACGATCATTTCAGGGAGCGCGAACGTCTGTTCCAACATGTCGAGTACTTCTTCAGGTTGCTCAGCTGTGTACAGTAGCGACGACACGCTCTCAAGAGCTGGACCACGAAGCGCTCCGCTCAATCGCACAAGATTCTCTGAGGGTGTGAATAAATGTTGTGTATTGCGATAAGTACGCTTAAACATTAGCCATTCCATGGTTTTACCACTGAAAGGCATAAGCTCAAGTTTATGCGAGCATCTGTGCGAGTAATTATTAGGCTCGACCTGTTTTGGTAGTAAAAACTCTTTGTTTGAGTTGACAGTCGGCCGTGTAAATGACACAATGCTGTTTGACGTTGACATTTGACATAATTGTGACTTGTTATTGAATGGAATTTGAAAAGTCACGGGTTTTTTGTAAATATTATGATGAATTTTATTCTCAGGATGTTTCGATGCAAGATTTTCAGAATTGTTGTAAAAATCAAGCGTTTTAGCCTTGTGAGAACTATGACGGATTGTATGCTCTCGCGAGAAATATGGTGTATTCGCATTGTTTACGTTTTTTAGGTCTATATTGCTAAGCATGTTACTATGCTCCGAAACCAAATTTCTCGCGGGACCCGAAACCATATCAGCAGCATCCTCTCGTGTGACTAAGGGATCTATTATAATAGGTTCAGCGTTTTTGTCAATCGGATGGCTGCTATGGTTTACATCACGAACCCATGATGCAGTACGAGAAAAAGATGGACTGACCGATCGAGTTGAACATTCATCGGCATCCTGAACCGCTAAAGCTGCTTCCATCTCAAGCCGCTCAACTTGATTGACCTGTTGGATTTGCTGTTGGATGACCTTACTTTTGTAGTCTAATAGCTGCTGTTCACGCTCCATGGATCGTCGGGCCAAATGTGCCTCCGCAGTCAATCTGCGTGCCGCCTTTATCGTGGCTGACGACTGCGAAGACCCCGAAGTGCGTGATCTAAAACTTGGTGATAAATTAACGTTTTCCGTGCTAGTTGCCGGGCGGTCACGTGACTTGCCGGGGCCAGGATTGCCAGTCGCGGGCGTAACAGTGGTATCGGTAAGGATGGGGTCCATTTTTGTGGACCGACCGAGCCCACCCATGACTGGCGTACCTGATTCTGAGCAAGCCTCGCTGGCGCCAGTTGACCGTGCCAGCCTCTTGGTTTTTGATCGCGTATTCATTTCAAACGGTGAGAAGGACCAATATGTAAAGGATAATATGTAAAAAGGATAGCTAAAGAGCAAATAACCAAGAAACCGACATTACTCTGAATATCTATATTGACAACTAAAATTATAAACAAAACACTCATTTCTGAGAACATAGACAATATCTACTAGGTACCATAAATCCTCAACAATATGTATAATACAAATAGCGCCATCTATTAGGCAACTAGGGAACTATTATTTTGATACACTTTTAACACCCTCCTATAACAAAATAATCTAGTGCAATAGAAAACAACAAAAATAATTAATTACTAAACCTCTGAGATGCCCATCAATTTAAGAAATTTGTAATGCTTATTAGAACAAAGACTTTTAGTTAGTATATCAGCCGGCATTTCAGAAGTTGAGATATATTCAACTTTAATTTTACCCTTAATTAAGCATTCTCGCACAAAATGATGGCGTATATCTATATGCTTTGTACGCTTGTGGAACAAAGGATTAGCTGCCAATTGCAGAGAACTTTGGCTATCACTATACACAATTATTGGTACATTTTTGTCCAATATGCCTGTTCCGGCGGTCTGCTCTGCAGCAGTAGAGAGCGCGAGACCCAGGGAACTGACTATCAAGGTAGGGTAGGTAGGTAGACTGGGAAACTGGGAGACTATTGAAACTGCACGATGTAACTTCAATCTAGCCCGGGCGGCCACTGGACGGCTGAGCTCTTCTTGGTTGCTGGGAGGTCCTCTTGTCGCGAGATCTTGACGCAGACTGACGATCGCTCCGTTTGCTCGCCATTATATAGCGGGCAGCGCACGGAACGTCGCCGCGACAACAAGAACCTCCCACGCGGTCAACGTCAACCAATCAGAGCACAGTTCGCTCAGTGAAACGCAACGGGTATAGAATCGTTTATTATTATTTTAAACAAACATACATGAGTTTACCACCATTTCGGAAATTATATCTGTGGAGAAGAAATGGCAAGAAACTCCACAGATTTAAATACAAACAAGTCTTATAAATATTATATTAAATACAGGGTTATAAACACATAAGTCTCGTTGAGCTGTACACGATAATCCAAATATAAATAATGTAAACATATGTATGTAACATCATTAGGCTTTACATATTAATCCGAACATGAGCAATATATATGCATCAATCCTCGCCAAACTATATATTAAATCCGAACATGAGTAATATATATGCATCAATCATTACTATATCTCTTTGACGCTTTTACCCTTCTATTAGGTGAACCCGAGGTTGTAAGGCTCGGTTCGAGTGATCTCAAACTATTTCACGACGAAAGTCTCACATCAACAAATATGAGCGTGTCCTCTAAACTCCGAATATGAGTTTGGGAGGCTCCCTTGTGGAACTCTCCTGCCAAGAGGACGTGGCTTCTATCAAACTCCGAATATGAGTTATATATATGCATCAATCATTACTATATCCCTTTGACGCTTTTACCCTTCTATTAGGTGAAACCGAGGTTGTAAGGCTCGGTTCGAGTGATCTCAAACTATTTCACGACGAAAGACTCACATCAACAAATATGAGTGTGTCCTCTAAACTCCGAATATGAGTTTGGGAGGTTCCCTTGTGGAACTCTCCTGCCAAGAGGACGTGGCTTCTATCAAACTCCGAATATGAGTTTGGCAAACTCCGATTATGAGTTTGACTGCTCCCTTTGCACCTACATGTCTCGAGGACATGATTTCCATCAAACTCCGAATATGAGTTTGGAGGTTCCCCATTTGGAACCCTCATGCCAAAGGTCATGGTCTTCTTCAAACTCCGAATATGAGTTTGGCAAACTCCGAATATGAGTTTGTAAAGCTCCTTCGGGCGGGGCGTTCCCGAAGGAGGCGAACAAGTCAAGTCAGTCGTTCCCTGGTGGAACCTTCACGCCACAAGGACATGGTAACCATCAAACTCCGATTATGAGTTTGGAGAGCTCCTCCGGGTGGTGCGTTCCCGAAGGAGGCGAACACGTCGATAGTCAAGTAGTCATAAGTTTATCCTTGGGAGTTGATCAGGCCCTCAAGAATAGTCAAGTAGTGTTAAATACTATTTCACATCAATATACATTATTTTAGGGACATAGTCCCTAACGATAGCATGGTCGAACGAACCCTTCGACCGCCTCGTGGTAAGCGAGGTAAGTTTACACATGTGTAATTCCGAATAATAACATTAGGTACAAATGGCAAGTTAGTTGCCGTTCCAATCTGTAAACAAGTTATACAGTACAATATTCCGAATCAATTTTCGTCTGAAGCTATACCTTTTCAGAGGAAATACGAATCTATGCCAGTCGCTGCAACAATCTCTCCGTCTTAGACAGACAACGGGTATTGGTCAGCGGATGCCTTTCGAGCCTACGGGTTGACATAGCTCGCGGTGCGAGCTTGCCTTGGGGGTCTACCCCCGCCCTCGCGCAACGCAGTGCACTCGCTCACTTAGGCCTATGTCTAAACTCTATATTGATAGTCTATGTTTCACTATTTTAAGCACTGGCACTATGAGACATTAATTCACTGATTCATTTTCGAATTCTATTTCACTTTCACGGTCACTGATCACTTCGTCGCGAACATTCTCCCGCCGTGCAGCGTTGGTCGTCACGACGCTGCACCTAGCCCGTATGAGCGACGGGGTGCTCAGCGGCCGTAGGCAGCACGACGAGTTCCTTAGTGGCACGTCGCAGCACGCCACCCGCGGTCTTTACATCGATGACTCGTACTGCGCCGTCGGGCCCCGGGTAGAGGGCGACGACTTTTCCTCTCGGCCACGTATTTCGTGGCAGGGAGTTGTCCACTATGAGCACGAGGTCCCCGACGCGCGGAGTCTCACCCCGCCCGCGTGGCTCCCGCCGGTGTTGCTGTAGCGGAAGGTATTCCTTCAGCCATCTCTGCCAGGAAAGATCGGCGAGCCTCTGGCCTCGTCTCCACCTCGCGCGTAGATGTAGGTCGTCGTCGGTGAAGATGCTTGCCTCACTAGTCCCGAGCCGCCCAATAGGAAGTGGTTAGGTGTCAGGGCGCTCGGGTCGTCTGCTTCTGTGGACACATGTGTGAGGGGCCTGCTGTTTACGGTGTATTCCACCTCACACAGCAAGGTGGCGAGTGTCTCGGTGTGCGGGTGCTGCTCCGTCAATATGCTGTACAGGGCGGTTTTTACCGCGCGCACAAGTCGTTCCCAAACGCCTCCCATAAATGGGGCGCCTGGGGGGATGAAGCGCCATTTGATGGCGCGTGTAGCCGCTTCGTCGATTAGGGCCTCCCGTAGTTCTCTGTCGGCTCCCCGAAAGTTCGTCCCGTTGTCGCTGTATATTTCTTCGGGGCAGCCACGTCGGGCGATCATCCTCCGCAATGCCATGATGGCGGAATCGGAGCTGAGGCTGTCTGCGATTTCTAAGTGCACGGCTCGCGTGGTTAGGCACGTGAAGAGGGCTACATATCTTTTCTCTCGTCGTCTCCCCACTGTTACTGACAAGGGACCGAAATAGTCTAGGCCCGTGTAGGTGAAAGGGCGCTTGTGGTGGGCGAGACGATTGCGTGGGTGGTCGCCGGTGGCTGGGACCGCGGGTTTTCCTTTGCGTATACGACAGCGCAAGCAGCTCGTTACTATGCTCTTAACTGTGGGTCGGAGTTTGATGATCCAAAAATGCTCTCTGACTTCGTTGACTATTATCTCCGTCCCCCCGTGGTGTAGTTTCTCGTGGACCATTCTTATGTACAATCTTGTCAAGTGATGATTTCCGTCGAGTACTGCGGGCGACTTCTGCTCTATGCCAACGTTCTCTACTTCGGCAATCCTCGACCTTAGTCGTAAAGTAGTTGTGTCGTCCAGGTGCACCGCGAGTTGATGGAGTCGGCTGTCATGCGGCAGCTCCTTTCCTCTTTTCAGCGCCTCGACTTCTGTTCCGAATGTGGTTTCCTGTGATGACCGTACTACTCTTCCCCCGTTGCTTCGGTTACTGTCACGTTCTTGGTGGCGGGCCACTCTTCTTGGTCCTTAAGTAGAAACTCTGGCCCGGTGAACCATCGGTGAGTAGACTCGAAATCTGCTGGAACTTGTCGTGTGGAGTCGTCGGCGACGTTATGTTTCGAGGGTAACCATCTCCACTCTTTTACAAGGGTGTGCTCCTCGATTTCTGCAACCCTTGGCTGCGGCGAGGCTAACGTGGACGCGTCCGCTGTCGTCGATGGTGCGCCAATACACCGCGGCCGCGTAGGCCGTCTCACTGGCGTCGACGAAGGTGTGTAGTTCTCTCCGCCGGGCGTGCGTCCACCCGCCATGGCATCGGGGTATGTTCAGTCTTCTCAGCAGGGTCAGGTTCTTTAGCCAGGTGCTCCAGTCGGTCTTTAAAGGCTCTGGTAACGGCCGGTCCCATTCGACGCCCCTGCGCCAAGTTTCTTGCAGTATTTTCTTCGCCTGTATCGTCACTGGTGAAGCGAGGCCGAGGGGGTCAAACACTGACATCATCGTGCTTAAAGCTTCGCGCTTGGTCGGAGTGCGGCTTCCGTCGACTACTTCCGGTGCGACACGAGCCATATCTAAGTTAAAGCTCAAGGTATCCGTGCTGGGTTTCCAGGCGAGACCGAGTACCTTTTCCTCGGAGGTACCGTCGTTGAGCTCCACAAGCGTATCGGCTGGCGGAGGGGGTGTCCCTTGTAGGGCCGTCACGGCGTCGACGCAGTTGGAGGCCCATTTGTGGAGTCTAAAGTTAGCTCTCTCATGTATAGTTCTTACTTCTTTGGCTATCTTTACCGCCTTCTCTATGGTGGGGAAGCTCTGTAGGTAGTCGTCCATGTAGTGGTGGATCACGATGGCTTCAGCGGCCTCTGGAAAGTCTGCACGATATTTCTCGGCGTTGAAATTCTTCACGAACAGTGCGGCGCATGGCGAACTCGCCGCACCGAATATCACTGATTTCATTCTCATTTCTCTCGGCGGTCCCTCCCGCCGGTCGCCTCGCCACAGGAAGCGTAGGGAGTCTCTGTCTTCTTCCCTTATTCCGATTCTAATGGATATTTCTTCCATGCCCTTGAGGCTTCTTGCCGCCCTGTCGTAGTCGTCGGATAATGCGCCCTCGCTCTCCTTTTTTCTGTTATCGGGGTTCGTTGTGCTAAGTCGTAGTTGTCGGTGGGACGTCGAGTTGTTCGAGGGTTAACATTTCCCGAGCTCTTTTTCTGCCCTCTTCTCCTTGGTGAAGTGTATCGTATGCACTCGGAGATGTGTGGAGCGGCTGCAGGCTCCGTGTAGGGTCCATCCCAATGGGGTGAGGGAAGCTACCGGTACTTCTCTCGTCCCTCGCCTCATGTCTTTTGTTACCAGCAGCTGCCAATTGTCTTGGCCGATGAGGAGGGCTGGCCGAGCGGTTTCGTAGGTGAGGTGTCTTTCTATCTCTCTTAAATGCGGGTACCGGTCGATGCTTCGTTTATCGACCGCTTGCGTCGATAGTTCGATGTTAGCGAGGGTGCGCGCGCTAATGGTGTGTGTCTCGCTCTGTCCTTTTACATCGATGGTAACTCGTTGGGACTCAGCCGCGTCGATCTTCTTTCCCGCTATTGCCTCCATTCTTAGCGGCTCTACTTGTCCTCGGGCGCCGATTTTCTTCGCGACAGTGGCGTCCAGTAGTGTCACCGTTGAGCCGTCGTCTAACAAGGCGTGTGTGTCGACGTGCCCTTTGGGGCCGGTGACGCGTACTGGTACGATCTTCAAGTAGGCGAAGCGGGATCGGCTCGATGTGGTAGCTACAACCTCGGGGTTCCTTCTTTCCTTCCGATGGTGGAGCAGGGAGTGATGACTCCGAGAGCAGTTCTCTTCGCCGCACCGTTTGTACCGGCATTGGTGCGATACGGTCATGGGTCTGAGGCACCGGTAGCATAGGCGATGTTTCTTGGCAATGTCCCACCGTGTGTTGACCGGAGCCTTTTTCATCTCGTTACACTGGCTCGGCTCGTGGTTATTTCTTTGGCAGATGGGGCAGGGAAGTTGTGGTTTCTTGTTGCGTTTCTCCTTCATCGTATATGCTCGCTGTGGCCGTGCGCGGCTTGGTCCGGCGTCTGGCCCTCTCTGCGTGGTCACGACCTCTGGTGGAGCGAAGTGACGACAGCGTCCGGCTTCGGTACTCATAAAGTTAGCGAAGGTCACTAGGTCCGGTTCATGGCTCGGCTTCGTTTCATAATGTTGATACCAGCGATATCTGAGTACAGCTGGCAGTTTCTCCGTTAGGTGTCGTACCACTTCTGGATTGTGTAGGTAGTGCGGTCTATTCAAGGCGCGTAGAACTGCTACACTGTTCACCAATTTGTTGGAAAATTCACACACTTCCTGCGGCGAATCCGGTACCCGTGGTAGTCGCTTCACTCGTTCCATCTCTGCTATTGCGATCGAATCTGGGCGCCCGAATCTGTTTTCTAGTGCTGTTATGACGTCGGCTGGTGCTGTATTCGCTATAAGTAGATTCTGTGCTGCTTCTTTGGCTTTGCCCTTCAGTGCATGACGGAGTCGTGCTGTGTTTTCTACAGCTGAGAAGTGACCCGCCGTCTCGTTGTAGGCTGCTCTGAACGCCAGCCAGTCTTCGTGCGACCCGTTGAAGTGTGGTAGCTCTCCTAGTAGGTACCGGTTGGTAGCTGGGTGTGGCGTAGCAGCTTGTGGCGCGGTCGCCCGGGTAACTTCGGCTACGGCAGAGGCTATCTCCACGATTCTCTGCCTTTCTTCTCGAGTCAATACTGACGGCGTTCGTTCGGTTATTTTTGGCCTCTTCGGTGGTAGTGGAGCGGCTATCTGTCCAGTTGTCTCGGGTCGTACCGGTCTTGCTTCCGGGTTGCCTGCGGCTTGTGGTTGTGCGTCAAGCCATTCTTCGATCCTTGGGTTCGGATTGGTCTCTGGATCGGGGTCGCTTTTTGACGGGTCCATCAGTGTTTGCTCTTCATCTTCGGCCTCTAGCCGAGCTAGCCTGGCTTCTGCCGCTTCCATCTTCAAGCGGGCTAGGTCTTCTCTGGCTTGGTAGATGCTGCGTTCACGGTCCGGTCTTGCTGTTGCGGCACGGGACACTGCGCGATCCGAGGGAGCGCGCGTCGACGGAGTGCGGTGCTCCTGGGCGGCCGTCGACGGGGGTATCGGCCCCGTTTTCGCGCGCCGGCCTTTCTGCGGAGCCTGTCGTGCGGCGACGGCGGTGGCGGCGAGCTTCAACGGAGCTCGGGGCTCCGGAGCTTTCGACCGACGGGGTTCCGGCGACATCGGACGCGTCGCGGGCTTCGACAGAGCGCGCACCTCTGGAGCCTTACACGGGGAGCGCTGCGCGAGCGACGGCTCAGTCGACACGGACCGCCTCGGGTGCTTCGACGGGGTGCGGTGGCCCGGAGCTTTCGGACGGCCTCGACCGCGCTGCGCGAGCGCGGGTACGGACGTTGCGGGCTGCGGCGATGCGGGGCGCTCGGTGCTCGTCGGTGGGCTTGCTTCGTCCGTTGGGGACAGTGGCGGCTCTTCGTGACGAAGCGGGCACTGCTGGCGCTCCCCTGTCTGCGACCGTGTGATGGGCATTCTTGTGGACTGTATGTTTCTTCAGCTTCCGTAGTCTTGAGTGATCCGGCCTTGTGGACTGTATGTTTCTTCAGCTTCCGTAGTCTTGAGTGATCCGGCTCGAAGTCGACCAATTAATGTTCCGGCGGTCTGCTCTGCAGCAGTAGAGAGCGCGAGACCCAGGGAACTGACTATCAAGGTAGGGTAGGTAGGTAGACTGGGAAACTGGGAGACTATTGAAACTGCACGATGTAACTTCAATCTAGCCCGGGCGGCCACTGGACGGCTGAGCTCTTCTTGGTTGCTGGGAGGTCCTCTTGTCGCGAGATCTTGACGCAGACTGACGATCGCTATCTATCTATCTATTGGTGTCTTCCGGCCGAGCCGAAGGCTCGGGCCGGGAGGCGCTGGGGTTACCCCCGTTGCACCTGCTATGTCTCAGGGGGGCAACGACCCCCCGGTGTCTTCTTTAGGTGCATTGCACCCAGGCGGCCTGTGGCTGCCTTCTAACCTGGCATTATTCTACGCTGGGATCAAGTCCAGGTCCTCCTCGGACCAGACTAGAGGGGCTACCAACTCCCTTGGGAGGTGGTAGCCGTCGAGTGGCCTTCCAATCGCAGGGGCGATTCCTCGGAGATGTTCGTGTGGCCCATTGTCGGCGCGGTCGTACATCCGACGCGCCATGTCCACCACGAACTCTTCCACGTAGTTAATTTGTAGGTCCCTGCGAATGGTCTCATTGCGGACGAACCAGGGCGCGCGAGTGATCGCGCGCAGCGCCTTGTTCTGCTGGACTTGGATATAGTGTCTTGGCTGGGCGGAGAGAAGACTGTACCACGCCGGCGAGGCGTAGGTCAGTCGGGAGCGGATGTATAGCTTGTATATAAGCAGCTTGACCCGGAGTGGCAGAGAAGATCTTAAGACAGGTCGAAGCATGCCGCCGGCCATCTTAGCGTTGTTAATTGCATAAGACGCCATGGCGCGCATGCTCAGACTCCTGTCTATCTGACACCCCAGGTACTTAATAGTGTTGCTCCACTCCACGACCTGACCTCTCAGTCGCAGCGGAGGTGGTAGTCTTCTCGCTGTGGTTGCCAGTGCCGTCGTCTTGCCGACGTTCACCGACAACCTCCAGTCGTCCAGCCAACTAGGCAGCAAGTCCAGCAGACGCTGCATCTTCCGTGCCGCGTGCCTTAGATTCACGGAAGATGTGATGTAGGCGCTGTCGTCCGCAAAGAGGGCCAGCATCGACTCCTCTTCGCATCCCAGCGATGATCCCAGCGTAGGTATATCATTAGTAAATGTTGCGTAAAGTAGGGGGGAGAGGCAACTGCCTTGAGGTACTCCTGCTATGATAGTCTTCAGTGGAGAGAGCTTTCCCTCCACACTGACAAGGAACGTGCGTCCCTCTAGGAAGGACGCCACCACCCTGATGGCCATCGGTGGCATTGGCGTCTTCAGGAGCTTGTACAGGAGTCCGCTGTGCCACACTCTGTCGAATGCTTTCTCTATGTCGAGAAAGACACCGACAGAGCAGCGGCCCCTGTTGCGCTCCGACGCCAGGTGATGTAGCACTCTCGTAAGTTGCAGAGTGGTCGAGTGTCCCTCCCTGAAACCGAATTGCTCCGGTCTCAGCTCGACATAGGGTTTCAGTCGACGAAGGAACACTCTCTCGAACAACTTAGAGAGGCTCGATAGCAGGGTGATGGGCCGGTAACTCGAAGGTAACCGGCGGTCCTTGCCAGGTTTAGGTAAGACTATCACTTTTCCGGACTTCCAGGTGGTCGGGAAGTGTCCGGTGCGGAGTACCCCATTGCAGAGGCGCGCTATCGCGACCGTCGGTCGCCGAGGTAAGCGCGCCAAATCTGCATTGGTGATGCCATCTAGTCCCGGGGCCTTCTTCGCCTTTAAGCGCGCTGAGGTCTTTCGCACTTCGGCTGGTGAGACGAAGAATTTGCCGGGAAGGGGTGGCATCGCAGATTTCAAGAATTCCCCTACTTTACGCAACACCTCTGTGTCGTGTCCGGGGTTCTGGACGGGAAACGGCCGGAACTGCGCTTCGAGGTGGTCGGCCTGGATATTCGCTCGATCCTCGGCGCTAGCCCGGCGTCTCCCGTCTGAATCTAATAATGGATATATTGGACTGGGGGCATTTGTGAGGCTCTTCGTGAGGCGGTAGAGGGAGGTCAGGCTCTCCTCTTCGCCAACATCCTCCAGGAACTTCACCCAGGAGTCTCCCCTGAAGTCGGCAATCTCGCGCCGGAGCTCCTCCGCCACCCTGTTCAGCTCAGTTTTCGCCGCAGGGCAGCGGGTGTGGGTCCAGCGTCGGTGCAGGGCTCGCTTCAGGCGGAGTTTGCTCCTAAGATGTAAAGGGAGATCGTTCCTGTTTCGGACGTTGGCGGGCACCTCCTTGGTGGCGCTCGCTTTCGCGGCCTTAATGGCGTCCACCAAGTGGATTGCCGCCGCCTCGACGTCTTCCGGTGTGGAGAGGGGTCCTGGCAGGTCGTAGTCTCGGAGCGCTTCTCCGTACGCCTGCCAGTCGGTCCTGAATCTGGTCGCGGGAAGAGATTGCCTCGTCGGGGCAAGTCCCGCGACCACCAACAGTGGTAGGTGGTTTGTGTCCATGTCGTAGAGGGGCTCGACATGAATTGGCACCCTCACGCCATGGACAATTGCCACATCTAGTACCTCCGCCCTATAGTCGGGGTTGGTTGGGATGTGGGTTGGTGATTCAGGGCCGATGACCTCGTACCCGCGGTTTTCGGCATCCCTATGCAGAACTCTGCCTGCGGTGTTAGTCGCAAGAGAGCCCCAAGCCGGATGTTTGGCATTGAGGTCGCCCAGTATGATCGTGGGCGATTCTGCATGAAGGAGCGCGCGGATGTCCTTCGCGTCCAGCCTATCGTATGGAGAACGATACGCGGCAAGGACGCGAAGCTCTCCACTCGGAAGGAAGAGCCTCACTCCGGTGGCGTGGATGGACGTGGTCTCCGCGATTTCCAGCTCTTCGTGTACAATGTTGCGCCGGACGAGGACCGCCGTGCCGCGATAAGGCACTCCGGCCGGCGACGTCTCATCGTTGCGGTACACAAAGAAGCCTGGTACGCGGAGGCTCATTTTTGCGGAGAGTTTCGTCTCGCCCAGTAAGACCACGTGAGCATCGTGCTCACTGGCGAGAGTCCGTAGCTCCTGGATACGTCCCCGGATGCCCCCAGGGTTCCAATACACGAGTCTTAATTGTGGCGGCGGGGGTGGGGGCCCCACCTGTCCGCCGCGTCGAGTAGAGTTCCTATTGCCATCATGGCGGCTCGGCGCATGTCCGCTCCCTCGGCCAAGGCCCTCAGGAGCTCCACCGCCACATTCTTGAATGTGTCGGCGGGGTGAGGAGTCCTCCCGGGGGGGGGACGGTAAATTATGCTGTCCTCCCCGTCGGAAAATTGGACCGGGGGGCGGACAGGAACATTATCTGGAACAATCGGGGGGGGGCGGCACTCTACAGCCTTCCTGGCTTGGGTGGGCCCCGTCTTCGGTTCGTTCGGGCCCTCTGCCTTCGTGGCCAGTGAGGGCGTGGTCAACTGGTGAACCGGACCTGGCGTAGTGGGTTTCTTCTTTTGCCTCTTCCCGCGGCGTCTTCTCCTCTTGTCCGGCAGTGCTTCACCTCTAGGGGTCGGCTCATTTGCCGGAGCCATGAGGTTTTGGGGTTGCGCCTGCTCGGCTAGAACGACTGCAGGTGGATTAGGCAGGTTTTGTATGGCTGTGGCTTTAGCCGTTACTTGGGGCTGTTTTGTGGGGATGTTGAGGCCCCTCCTCCTGGCCTCCCTTCTAAAAATTGGACACTTGGCGTCGTTGGCCGCATGCGCCTTGCCGCAGTTAGTGCACCGCAGCGGGGTATCCTTCGGGCACTGGCTGGCTGGATGCTCTCCAGCACAGCGGAGACACCTCAGGTCCCTGAAGCAGTTGGCCGAGGAGTGGCCGAACTGTTGGCATCTGTGGCACTGCGGCGGCGCAGGCGACCGCTTCCATTCCCTCACCTGGATTCCCGGAAGGTAGAGCAATTCGCTCACCGCGTACAAGCGCTTGAGCGATTCCGGGTCCAGATGAGGGAACTGGACAAAGAAAACTGCGTGATTCCTCCCCTTGCGGGGGGGAATTGCCCTTATGTGCGTAGGGCGGGAGTTGGTAACTTCTTCTAAGGCGGCCGATATAAGGTCCTGCCCTGTATGTAGAGGGAGACCTCTTAGGGCCACCTTGTGCGGCTTCTCTGAATGCAGAGTATATGTGTGCCCCAGTTTGATGGAGCTGTCGGCGGCTGCTGCCTCAGCAAAGTAAGACTGGACAGTGCGGAATTCGGTAGCCGACTTGGGAGTAAAACGGAGACCCCGCCCCTTCGGGTGGGCCTGGGGGGCATGGCCCAGCCTTTCGTGCAGCGCGCGCACGTGGGCCGGCCAGTCCCCCAGCACGTCCACTTCGAAGGGCGGGATTTTTGCGGTTGGTGGCGGATTTTTGCTACTCTGTGTAGGAAGGGGGGGTTTCGTTTGGTTGGGAGGGGGGGGAGGCGACTTAGCCATCTCACTGTAACTGAGGGGAGTGGTGACTCTTGTAGATGAGTGCAGAGGCGAGTGTGATGTCGGGCTCGGAGTTCCTCTCAAGGGGGGGACTGACGATCGCTCCGTTTGCTCGCCATTATATAGCGGGCAGCGCACGGAACGTCGCCGCGACAACAAGAACCTCCCACGCGGTCAACGTCAACCAATCAGAGCACAGTTCGCTCAGTGAAACGCAACGGGTATAGAATCGTTTATTATTATTTTAAACAAACATACATGAGTTTACCACCATTTCGGAAATTATATCTGTGGAGAAGAAATGGCAAGAAACTCCACAGATTTAAATACAAACAAGTCTTATAAATATTATATTAAATACAGGGTTATAAACACATAAGTCTCGTTGAGCTGTACACGATAATCCAAATATAAATAATGTAAACATATGTATGTAACATCATTAGGCTTTACATATTAATCCGAACATGAGCAATATATATGCATCAATCCTCGCCAAACTATATATTAAATCCGAACATGAGTAATATATATGCATCAATCATTACTATATCTCTTTGACGCTTTTACCCTTCTATTAGGTGAACCCGAGGTTGTAAGGCTCGGTTCGAGTGATCTCAAACTATTTCACGACGAAAGTCTCACATCAACAAATATGAGCGTGTCCTCTAAACTCCGAATATGAGTTTGGGAGGCTCCCTTGTGGAACTCTCCTGCCAAGAGGACGTGGCTTCTATCAAACTCCGAATATGAGTTATATATATGCATCAATCATTACTATATCCCTTTGACGCTTTTACCCTTCTATTAGGTGAAACCGAGGTTGTAAGGCTCGGTTCGAGTGATCTCAAACTATTTCACGACGAAAGACTCACATCAACAAATATGAGTGTGTCCTCTAAACTCCGAATATGAGTTTGGGAGGTTCCCTTGTGGAACTCTCCTGCCAAGAGGACGTGGCTTCTATCAAACTCCGAATATGAGTTTGGCAAACTCCGATTATGAGTTTGACTGCTCCCTTTGCACCTACATGTCTCGAGGACATGATTTCCATCAAACTCCGAATATGAGTTTGGAGGTTCCCCATTTGGAACCCTCATGCCAAAGGTCATGGTCTTCTTCAAACTCCGAATATGAGTTTGGCAAACTCCGAATATGAGTTTGTAAAGCTCCTTCGGGCGGGGCGTTCCCGAAGGAGGCGAACAAGTCAAGTCAGTCGTTCCCTGGTGGAACCTTCACGCCACAAGGACATGGTAACCATCAAACTCCGATTATGAGTTTGGAGAGCTCCTCCGGGTGGTGCGTTCCCGAAGGAGGCGAACACGTCGATAGTCAAGTAGTCATAAGTTTATCCTTGGGAGTTGATCAGGCCCTCAAGAATAGTCAAGTAGTGTTAAATACTATTTCACATCAATATACATTATTTTAGGGACATAGTCCCTAACGATAGCATGGTCGAACGAACCCTTCGACCGCCTCGTGGTAAGCGAGGTAAGTTTACACATGTGTAATTCCGAATAATAACATTAGGTACAAATGGCAAGTTAGTTGCCGTTCCAATCTGTAAACAAGTTATACAGTACAATATTCCGAATCAATTTTCGTCTGAAGCTATACCTTTTCAGAGGAAATACGAATCTATGCCAGTCGCTGCAACAATCTCTCCGTCTTAGACAGACAACGGGTATTGGTCAGCGGATGCCTTTCGAGCCTACGGGTTGACATAGCTCGCGGTGCGAGCTTGCCTTGGGGGTCTACCCCCGCCCTCGCGCAACGCCTCGGGTCATCGGGAGTGGGAACAAGGCCCACGCAACTCACGAGTCCATCAAGTGAGTTGGTTTTCGTTTTTCAAATTGAAAACTACCCACACCGAACGGTGCGGGCGTGTGGGTACCTACATTCTTTCCCACTCGTCACCTATCTTCCATCTTCTTCTATTACTGCTCCCTTAACTTTCCATCTTGTTATGCTACTCTTCCACTCTTTTAGTAGTATTCTCGCATAGTAGCGGTCACCCATCCATGGCCAACCGTAGGTCAGAGGATGGAGCACGTAAGGCTCGGGAGGACGTTCCCGGCCCGCGCGGCGACCGGCCCGGCTCCTCGGCCCCCATCGTGGGCCATGGAGTGCCGGGAACCACCGGACAGACCGCCTCGCGGCCCGCGACCGTCTCTCGGGACCCCAGGACCCACCAGGCCCGTAGCGGAGCCGCCAAGTCCGCGTCCGCGGCCCGCTACTCCCTATCATCTCCGAGCCCCGAGGCTAAGGCGGTGGGACCGGTTCTGTCCGGCACCGCCTTCCCTCCACTTCCCCCGAGCGGCCAGGGCGCTGTCAGTGCCACCGCTGGACCCGGCGCGCACCTTGGCGCGGCCGGGTCAAATCGCGGAGGCGCAGCACAGGCTGGCTCCGCACCGCCCAGCACGGCTCGTGCTGGTGCGGCACCGCACGGTCCGGCTCATGCTGGCACCGCGCAGCAGCGCGCGCCGTCGACGCGCGGCGCTCTCCCGCCACGTGCGCCTCGCAACGCAGGCGGCAAGGCCTCCCGCAGTGGTCGTGCGAGCCAGCACGACTCCGTGCCACCCAGCACGGGCCGCGTAGCAGCGGTCACCCATCCCGGAGAGAGACTGGAGGGGCTGCCGAGTATCGCCGCATCGGTGAGTTTCTCCCCCCCCAAACCTCATACCTCGTTTACTGACCTCCCCACCTCATACCGCATGCCTGAGGAATGCGAGTCGGTTGCGCAATCGACGCATGCCTTGACGCATGCGTCGATTGCGCAACAGTCGCATTCCTTAGCGAATGCGAATGTACCTACGATTAACTATTATTCTCAATTACATGAATATAACCAACCGATCGAGTCAACAAATGTCACGCCGCTCGGGCCGCGCGAGCTAGTCCACGCGCGGCCCGGGTCGGGCGAGACCGGCTACTACGGCACGGGCGGTGGTCTGACCAGTGGGAGGGCCGGAACGACGTCAGTGTCGGTGATGTTTTCATCAATTCCTTCAGTCTGCGACAGCGGGTTCTTGGGAGGACCGCCAAGCAGCCAGCATGTGGCACGGGCCGGCGGAGGGACGGCTGAGGCCGGATTGCCATCGGCCGGTCCCATACTGGCTGCCACCTACCTAGAAGAGAGGAGTCACCCTTACACGCGTCCCGGTGGCGCAAGATTGAGGGAAAAGACTGCCTCAATGCCCGAGCTGGGACTGGAGACGGAGACGGGTAAGTCGCTTCCGGGAAACCTCCACGAGGTGGTCCCGTACCCCGTCCCCCCCCCGATCCTAACCCATTCAACCTGTGGGCCGCCGCCCACAATGGAGATGCCGCCCATGCAGTCTTCTTCACCGCCACCGGAAGAGGATATGTCAGCCGCCTTTTTTGGGGGGCTCCCTCCTGCGTTTCAGGACGAAACGTTTTATATGGA
The DNA here is from genome assembly GCA_963924495.1 of Nemapogon koenigi. Lineage (NCBI taxonomy): Eukaryota > Metazoa > Arthropoda > Insecta > Lepidoptera > Tineidae > Nemapogon > Nemapogon koenigi. The sequence continues at coordinate 5,335,273 of OZ004649.1, read as the reverse complement.
GCTGGAGGCCCGGGCCCGAAAAAGGTGGTTTTCAGACATGGACGAGGACGACCATGAGGACCATGAGGGGGGTGACCATGGTTCCAGACGCCCTAACTTGGGTCTGTCACCGAGCCGGTCCCCCCCCCTTCCGAGGGGAAATCCGAGCCCCCCACTACTAACATCCACGAGAGCTACCACCCCTGAAACCTACAGTGAGGTAGTTAGATCCCCCCCCGCTCTATCTCAGCCTAAGCCCCCCTCCCCCACCCCTGGTTCTTCAAAGCCCCCTACCCCTGCGGCGGCCAAGATCCCGCCGTTCGAGGTGGACGTGCTGGTGGACTGGCCGCGGCACCTGAGGAACCTGCAACAGAGGCTGGGACACGCCCCTCACGCGCACCCTAAGGGGAGAGGGATGCGCTTCATCCCCAAAACCGCCTCTGAGTTTAGAGTGGTCCAGGACTACTTCTCAGAGGCGGTAATAACCGACCCTACCATCAAGCTGGGCCACACCTACTCTCTCTCCACAGAGAGGCCTCACAAAGTGGCGGTGAGTGGTCTCCCCCTGCACACTCCGCACGAGTTGATTGCCTCGGCTTTTGGGGAGAGGGTGGGTGTCAATCCTACCCACATCAGGGCGATCCCCCCCAGGAGGGGTCGCAACCGGACCACCTTTTTCTTGCAATTCCCTCACCTGGGCCGGGAGTCGCTGGGGAAGCTCTACGAGGTGACAGAGCTCCTGTGCCTCCCCGGCATCCGGGTGAGAGAGTGGAGAAGGTCGCCTGCGCCGCCCCAATGTCACCGGTGCCAGCAGTTTGGACACGCGTCGTCCAACTGCTACCGGGACACTAGGTGCCTTCGGTGTGCTGGGAATCACCCGGCCAGCCAGTGTCCCAAGGACGCGGCACCGAAGTGCGTCAACTGTGGCAAGGCGCACGCGGCCAACAGTACTCAATGCCCCATCCTTCGGCGCGAGGCGCGAAAGAGGGGCTTAAATCTGCAGATTGGACTGGCCGTTACCAAGCAGAGAGGCGGAGCTGCGCCTGCCCCGGGTCCTGGGCCCGAACCACAAAGAAGCCTGGAAAAAGTAGCAGCCCCAACAAGCTCCGAGCCGACACAGGCACGAAGCCTGATGGCCCCGGCGAACGACCCCACGCCCCGGGGTGCGCCTCTCCCAGGAGGGAAGCGCAAGAGACGGGGAAAGAGGAAGAAAGCCAGAGCACAACCCCTGCAGGTCCCCATCCCTGAGCCGACGACGGCTGAGGGAGTGGGAGGCCAAACGATCGCCGCCAAAAGGGCTACAGCAACCCGCCCCCCGCCTGTGACCGCTCCAGCCGCGGTCCATGTCTCCCCCCCCTTCGCAGATGGGGAGGAAACCATCACCTACCAACACCCCCCCCTCCCCGGGAACACCCAATACCCCGCCGACGCGTTCAAGAACGTGGCGGTGGAGCTGCTCCGGGCCCTGGCTGAGGGGGCAGACATGCGCCGCGCGGCCATGCTGGCCATAAGTTCCCTGCTGGACGCGGCAGACAGGTGGGGACCACACCACCCTAACTAACATTGTTTTTATATGTAATTATACTTTCAGGTTTCTAATCAAAATTTTACATATTTCCAAATTAGGAGGTTGCAGATGGCCGCCTCGGCCCAATAGGGGCCAAAAGTAGTACCCGGGGGGTTGTTGCCCCCTTGAGACATTGCCGGCGCAACGGGGGTTGCCCCAGCGCCTCCCGGCCCGAGCCTACGGCTCGGCCGGAAGACACCACTACTACTACTACTAACGCAGTGCACTCGCTCACTTAGGCCTATGTCTAAACTCTATATTGATAGTCTATGTTTCACTATTTTAAGCACTGGCACTATGAGACATTAATTCACTGATTCATTTTCGAATTCTATTTCACTTTCACGGTCACTGATCACTTCGTCGCGAACAATGCCCATTTCATTTATTAAATGTTTTAGGTATACAGCTTCTTTACAAGCTTCTGATAAGGCCATATATTCGGCCTCTGTACTTGACAAAGCCACAGTTCTTTGCTTTCTGGACTCATAACTTATTACACAACCTGACATGATAAAGCTAAACCCAGTATATGACCTTCTATCTACAGTGCATGATGCCCAATCCGCATCAACATATCCATGTAAATTATTACAATTATTCCTTTTAAAAACTAGACCAAAATTTTTAGTTTTCTGTAAATATTTTAATAATCTTTTTAAATGTTTCCAATGAGTTTCACTGAAACATGTATTATATTGGCTTAGGTAACTTACACTAAATGAAATATCTGGTCTTGTAAGTACAGATAGGTACATTAAACTTCCAATTAACTGTTGATAAGGATAAGTATTATTCAGTTTACAATTTACATCTTTTCCTAACTTTAAATTCACTTCCATGGGAGTATCTGAAGTTTTACAGTTAGTCATATTAAACCTTTTTAATATATTGTTTACAAATTGTTCTTGGTCAAGGGAAATACTATTATTTTTAATCTTTATATTCACACCAAAAGTAATACGCTGCTACAAATGTAAAAAGGTTGGTCATTACAAAAACCAATGTACTTCCTTAGAAAAATCAATGACAAAAAACTCATTTAGTGCAGTATTTTTTTCTACGGAGTTCAATCAAGCAGATTGGTATATTGATTCCGGAGCTAGTAGCTGGGCCCATAACCTAATAAAACGAGATGATGACTTTGAATAAAAGTGATTTTGAGGTTATTATTTTGCGTTCCGTTGCTGCCATAATTTTTAGTATTATGTTTCTGCGCAACAAATGCTCCTTCCGATCTAGCCTCATATTCTGAACTCATATCCAACAACTTAGTTTTGATAGCATCAGAACTTATATTTATACCTGAATGCTCAATTGCCATAATCATGGGACTAAATTTCTCTGGAAGTCCTGCCAACAAAAGTGATCCAACCCATTCATCATTTATCTCAAATCCGGTACCTTTGAGCTTCTGGGCTGTTTCCACAAGCTGATTCACATAACTTGTCATGGAATCACACGACTCCAATCGAATTGATATAAGGTTTCTAAGCAGACTTATCTTGCGTGTGAAACCTGAATCATCAAACAGCGACTTCAACTTGTTCCATAAGGCTTGCACGGTACCTTCACTCTTGATGTGAACATATAAAGACGGGTCAATTGTCATGATCATCTTTGCTCTGGCTTTTCTGTCGTCTGCCTCAGGTAGGACATTTTGAGAGGTCACGTTGACGCCTTCCAATATCATGAAATTTTCCACTGCGAACGCCCAATCGTCATAGTTTTCGCGTCCTTTTAACTTTGGCACATTTATTGAGTAATTTGAAGACATTTTTAATCAGAAAAATATAGAAAGAACTAAAGAAACGTGATCTGGTCCCATAACCTAATAAAACGAGATGATGACTTTGAATAAAAGTGATTTTATTTATTTCACAACTACCCATATCATATGTATAATACAAATAGCGCCATCTATTAGGCAACTAGGGAACTATTATTTTGATACACTTTTAACATTTAGGAGTGACATAGGCTACTTTTTGTCCCGGTAAAACGGGCGGGGGAGGGGCAAATTACAGCCACGGGATTTACTGGAAAAACACTTATAAATTGTACCGGTACGATTTAAAAACTACTAACCGGTACGATTTATCTAACAAACTCAATTTTGAGAAAAAAATAATTCATTTTATAACCTCAAATAATTGTCTCACTTCATTTGTACAGATAAAAAGGATATTAGTATAGACTCAATATCGTGCAATAGCAAATTCTCAAAAACTTACCTTAAATTTTCTAGATCTTATGTAACTCAGTTGAAATCTTATACAATTCACAACAAAAATCAATTGTAAAGAGACGATGATGGATTGAATAAAATTAACGTCTTTACTAATTACTGTCTTTAATTTCCACTTTGGACACAATTAAACAATTAAACAGAATTAAAATATTACACAGTTAAAACAAAGCGACCATTTTATTTGCTGGCCAACGCACCACTCTCTCTGCCACCTGGCGGGCAAAAGACGTAACTCCTAATCAATTGACTGTCTTCTTACATACTCCCCCTTTTGACCAAATATAGGACCACCAGTTTGGTCAAACAAACACAAAAGTTACACAAAGAGAAAGTGAGTAAGAACAATTAACAATAACAAAAAACAATTAGAACAAGGAACTTAAACATAATCTAATAGTTTAAGAGGTCGACCGCGTCTCCGTTTTGGGTTGACGGGTCGTGGCTTGGACTGATCACCCTCACACTCACGTGCATGGTAGCGAGTAAGATCGGACACGTGATACTTACCGATCGATTCATCAGGAGCTTCACGATGCGAAATTAAGTAAGTGGTGGGACTCACCTTCATTTTTATACAGTAGGGCCCATCTCTTCTTGGGACGAGTTTCGAGGTTATACCCTTACCGGCATTACTCAAAACATGGCTACGTAGAAGGATTAGGTCACCAGGTGAATAGTCTTCCCCCACACGACGGGTCTCGTCTTTAGTAGTCTTAGGAAAATGGTTACCTGTATCGATGGTATGCTCGGCGAAAGGTGTCGCTCCTCCCCCTTCACCAAAGATGTCCTCGTACTCGTGAACTAAGGTTGACAATGCAGTTCGCTCCATTGACGACAGCATCGCCCCCTCATCAGGTCGAATCACGTCTGCAGCTGCACAACTCACCTTGACGCTTGACTTCTCGCCTTGCAAAGGATACACAGCCTGCGGGTGATCAGTCATAAACCATGAGTTCGCGTGTAAGTTAAGAACAATACGAGCACTACATAAAAAATCGATACCAAAAAGTGTTTCATTATTTACGGCGTTAGGTAAAACAATGAAGGTAGTTGGTACAACCTTACCCTCAAGTTTAACGTCGACGTCAACAAGTTTGACATTCATATCGCGCACAATCCCGTCTGCAAATTTTACACGAAAATTACTTTTACGAAACGGGTGACCTTGATCGCGTAGCAACGTATACAAACTATAACCAGCTATACATCGTTTGGCCGCTGTGTCCACTAAACCGGTACCACGAACCCCATTAATCTCGACATTGAGAATAGGTCGGTTACTGGTGCCGTTACTGTTGGAGTCAGACGCAAAGGCAACCTTCATTAATGGTAGCTTGTTACAATTTTGAATAGGCGACTTGCCTCTGAGAGGCAAACTCCCATTAGGTACAAAAGTGTTAGTACACAACTCGGTGATCTTTGACAGATGACCTTGCTTAATCTTTGACAAATTTGTATTAAACGAAAACGGACTCTTCTTTGGGCTACGATTGCTACGATTTACAGACATATTGTTACAACATGTACAACTACGATCGTTACTACGATTTATAAAATTAGGTTCATGACTAAGATCTGTAAATGGGTAGGTATCATCGCTCAAAGACTTGTCCAAAGAATGAAAATTACAAGAATAAAATGTATTACTAGTGTCTTTAGGCTTACTGTCCCCAGCATTACAATTAGCACACTTAGAACGAATGATGCCCTTAGCACCACAACCATAACACTTGATTTCACTATCACTTTTAATTTTAAGTCGCGGACACTCAGAGCGAGCGTGACCACTTTTACGACAATAAACACAATAACTTTTGTTACCTTGAAGAGGTTGAATTACTTGGTTACACTGTGTCGCCCGAGGAACTTCACACGTCGAAGACCGAAGCGGAGTCTCGACCGAGTTACGAGCAGTCGTTGACCCGTGAAACACAGGTGACCGGAGTGAGGTGCTCGGCGCAGGCGCCGCCGTAGAGCGCGGCTCATGCCGGCCGGCACGAAGCTCCCGTTGTCCCTGAACAGGCACCGACGCTGCTTCGTCGAACTCGTCCTCCACCTGTCTGGCGCGCTCGATGAGCTCGTCGACACTATTAACCAGGTCTCGAGGTATTCGCTTTCGAATATTGATGTTTAGCAAGCCGTAAAGAAGGTCTAATATAATTCGTTCATCAAGAACATACGGTAGACTCGCGAGTTCCGCGCGTTGACGGCTGATATAAATATCGGCGCGCTCATGTCCTTGATCTGCACTAAACACGCCACGAAATATTTTGTAGGGAGGTTTCGGCGCACCATACATGGATCGCAAACGTTGTATTGCCTCTGTCCACGAAGAAATGGAGCCCTTTACTCCCTTGTACCAAACAGCAGCATCTGCCTCTAGTAATATTGGCAGGCCGCGGAGCGCATGCTCGTCACTTATATTTGTACACTCTTTGTATACTATGATTGTATCAATAAAAGCATCCACGACACGTGGATCTTGATGAGCTCTCCCGCTGAAACGCGCTGTACAGTTAGCGAAGTTTCCCATAAGCGCGGAGGGCGGTGCGATGTGTGATGTCGGAGACAGGCTTGGAGCGCCGCTGTCACTGTTGGAATCCTTGGAAGCTAGGATAGCTGATATTAACTCTCTGTTAGACTCAGCTTGAGCCCTAGCAAAGGACGCGAACATCGCTGACATGCGCGACTCCACCTCGAAGTCCGCCTCGTGGCTACTTTGCGCACTTTTTCTTCTTGGCATTTTCACTTTCACTTAACACCTCGAAGATTGAGACAGTCACACATAAAACCAGCAAGATGCTTGTTGAAAACTGAATATATTTTAGAAACAAAATTTAAGAGTTCGTAAAAATTCGTTATTTTGGTTCGAAACTTTTATTGGCCACTAGTTGGGCTGCCACTTGTAAAGAGACGATGATGGATTGAATAAAATTAACGTCTTTACTAATTACTGTCTTTAATTTCCACTTTGGACACAATTAAACAATTAAACAGAATTAAAATATTACACAGTTAAAACAAAGCGACCATTTCATTTGCTGGCCAACGCACCTCTCTTTCTGCCACCTGGCGGGCAAAAGACGTAACTACTAATCAATTGACTGTCTTCTTACACAATTAAATTTATTTTTTCAAAACGTGCCCGTCAGTGAGTTGTAAAAAACTAACAGTATATATAGTGTGTTTACAACATGACGTTGGTGTTGCCAGGATAAAAAAATAATGCTTTTTGTAGGAATTAGGTAGGTGGTACGATTTAACATCCGGTACAATATAATATAATACTCTCCCCTATAATTCAACTATATTTTAACCGACTTAAAAAAAACAATTCGTCGGAATCTTTTATGTTTTTTATGTATGTTCCCCGATTATTTGAAGACGCCTGGACCGATTCGGAATTTTATTTTGTTTGAATTGAATTGTATACCCTATACTTCCCAGGTGGTCCCACGGTCATCAGGTCAGGATCTGATGATGGGATCCTGGAGAAATCGATAACTCTTCAAATTTTATAGGCACACTGGAAGCGATTTGGGTATTTTTTTATAGTGACTTGTGCGTTTGCTTTCGGAAAGCACACTTTTCAGTGCATAATTTATGAAGTCGGTACACTTTTTTTTAAAAGGCAAATTTATTATTGACAAAATCGATAAACACTGACCAAACGTAAATGTAAATTAGATGTAAATGGAAAGTGTACTCACACTTGTGTATCATTGAAATAGATAAAAATTTACATGTCAAAGTAAATAACAAAATTGGAATGCATTTAAATATTTACATATAGGTTCGTTTGCAGTATATCGTTGGTTGACAGCACCACAGCACTCCGTATATTGGTCCGTGACTAATGCCACCGACAAGCAATTCGAATGCGATGCATGCCGAGTATTGCGATTGACCTATGATACATAAAACAATGTATCTTTTTCAACGATACCAATTTCAATAACAGTTTTGTGATAAATTGCTTGCAGATTCTATATTTTGACTTTTTACTAAATATTTACATGTTTTTGGCCTATTTTGTTTGACCAAGTCAGCATGTGAGACACATAATTATGTCCACGATCCGTCGTTCCTTGTGAAACCCATGTGACCGGACCCAAGAGTACCCAGACATACATAACATCTAATCTAAGATTTTATTCAGTTTATATAGTATATCATTGATTTTGCCCCTGTTTTCTCTTTCATAATCTATCACATAGCTCTCAAATTTTTTTAAAGCGCTGTTATACCATTACCCTTCAATTATATAATTGTATATACATCGCGTTTTTTGTAACTTATTGAAAATTCAAAATAACAATTATTTTTGACCAATTACAAAATCATAAAATAATTTTGAATGAAATTAATAAAATAACATACTTTTTTTTACATACAAGGTGACCCGCCAAGTCGAGCATATCCCTACCATCTTTTACACGAAGAATCTCGCAGTACTTTTGTCCCACCCATATCTTCGTCGTGGATGTGTCTAGAAACTTGAGCTGTTGTTTTATTAGAGATTTCTGTAAGCTGATACCACATATCATTCTACTTCTTTTAATTCACAAGACATTCTCAAGAACTCAAAGTTTCATATTTTTGTCACTCACTCACTCACTCACTGTCATTGACCGACCATCAAATAGACCGAGTACTTCCAGTATATATATTTGTATGCGGACTGATATTACCGTAAAAGTACTTCAAATATCTGTAAATTTCCCCCCACTGTAGGGGGTGCAAAAAAAATACTGGAACATGGTAGCGTCCAAGTATATAAGTATACAGCAAATCTAGTATATATCTCTATAATATTATTTCTCAAGCGTGTTTTTTTTGTCATACACCATTTTGAAGATTATTTTCCCCTCTATTCACGAAAAAAAAAACAAAAAAAAAAACAAAAAAAAAAACATAAATGTTTCTTTTAAAATAAGACTAATAATTTATGTATTTTGTAAACGCGCTAACATTTTTTGTACCGTTGTGCAAGTCCGACTTTGTTAATGACATTTTGATACTTTAAAAAACCTTAAAATTAAATTTAAATATTAAAAACAACTAAATAAATCAGGCCCGTGCGAAATAGTAGCAAGAATTTGATACTTACATTACACCTGAAATTAAATCAAAATTGTATTTACAATATTTCATAGATAAAACAAAGCCACGAAATTGTCTAATTAGACTAAGGTTCCTTTCCCGCATGCTTGTGTCTACGTATCTGAATTCTGCAGGAAATAATACAGTACTCCTAGAAGTGAGGGTGTTAGGTCCGTGTTGCAATGTGTACTCACAAGCTATGTCCATATTTGATCAAATTCTTTTCATAATATTGTCTGTAGGGTTGAAATTAATAGAACATGATTATTTTTTAAAGATATGGCACTTGTTTGTATGGCTTTGCTTGTGGAGCCCGTATGATATTAAGGATAATATATCTGTAGTCCACTCTGAGTTTTAAATATTGATGAAATATTTTTTGAAATCGGATGAGTAGTTTTGGAGATTACATCCAAAAATTTACAAACTTACAAACTTTACTACTTTATAATATTATAGCTGTGCCTTGCGGTTGCGTAGCGATATGTTATATAGCCTAAAACTTTTCTCAAGAATTGGGCTATCAAATTAAAAAAAAAATTGGTAGGTATTTTCAGAGATTAGCGCGTTAAAACAAACAAACTCTTCAGCTTATTTATAAATACCTGTTATAATTTTTATTCAATTTTGTAAGAGCTAATGATATTTAATTTTAGAGTTATTTCCAAAAATAACCTTTTATTTTTATATGATCAAACGATAATCGCCTCACATCCAAATATCTTTGTAGCCGTTATCCAAAATTTTCTAAGTACTTAGGTACTGCACAGTGAGAATGTCTTGACTTTTATTGCTTAAGTGTGGACACAGTTGGGAAGTGTGTTCAGGGACCACAAATACCCATTATTGCATTAAACTTGGTACATAACATTCCGCAGAGGAAAACTATTTACACTTTCCTAAGTTAAATTTTATTTAATTTTAGATATTGTTATGAAAGTCATATTACTGTGATTTTATCCTTGAAACTAACGACGTAGGTTCGAGTCTCAAGACTTTATCCCTTTTCGTCCTAAATTTCTTAATAATTGGAAAGTTTTGGAAAAATTATCGTTTTACTTCAGAGTTTATCCATAAAAGTACGTGCACCGTATTTTTTCCTTAAGGGGCTCTATAATACAAAAAAAAATCGGTACCTACAAAATAATGGTATTGATTCTGGAATAATGACTTCGCATCGATTTTACCCTATTAAGGCAAGTCCATGAATGAAAATTACTATGATAATTTTAAAAATCTGCCACCAACTTCACTTAAAAGAACTAAGGTAAAGAATTGGAAAGTAGTGTTTTACTCTATAGTTAGAATAATCTTAAAGTCAAGCTTACGAAACTTAACCAGTTTTTCACAAGACTTCTTAGTAAGTAACATTAACATGGCTAAAGTTGCAGTTTTGGTACTTCAATGTCCAATAGTGCCTCTAAAAACTTTTGTATTATAGTAAAATCTCCATTAGAGGCATGAAGTTTTGCTATAAGAGTGTGGTTTTGTTGCCTGTACATGGAATTTTTATATTTCGTAAATAGAACTTAAAGCTTTTAAATTTTACCGTCTTCAAATTCTACGACGAAATATTTATTATTTCTTACTTTTCAGTGCAAATTTTTTAAGTCGGTACACTTTTTTTTTAAAGTTAATTTATTTTTCCCTTTTAAGTTATTTTGCTGCCCTGAGAGACAAATAATAACGCAAATAAAAAAATTTTATGGAAAAATAAAAATAAAATACTGCTGTGGATGGGATTTGAACCATGTGCATCCTGAGCTGTACCATACCATACCATACCTTTAGCCGTTAGACCACCGTCGATACAAAAATTGACAACTTCGTGTCAATAGCAACCGTTGCTAAGGCTTTTCTCTGATACATATAATTTTCAGCCGTAAACAGAGACAAATTACTGAATTTCTGAAAAACTACTAAACCGATTTTCGTCATATGTCTGTAAGATAATGTCGAGAAATATTTATATTCTTAAAAAAATAAGGTGGGTACATATTTCATTGAGATATTAAGAAAAATGTAACTTATAAAGTCAGTTTTTTCAAAATTTCTAAGAAACTACTAAACCAATTTTCACTAAAGAAAATGGGACCACCTGTGAAGTATACCCTTTCAAACAAAAAAAAATTTCCAAATCGGTCCAGGCGTCTTCAAGTAATCGGGGAACATACATAAAAAAAAATAAAGATTCCGACGAATTGTAAACCTCCTCCTTCTGTTTTGAAGTTCGGTTAAAAAGCATTGACAATGGATATTGATAGGCAGCTTTTATGTTTTAAACCAATGAATAAAAGTAGTTTACGCTGGTTTAGGCACGTTGAAAGAATGAAGAATTAAAGATTGACTAAAAAGGTTTATATGGCTGAAGTGAAAGTTGCGATTGATATGGCCGAAGAACTTTAGTATTCGCATCTGTACCATAGATGAGACTATGCTTTAAGGCTTTAACAGCGGTAAAATCCCTAAATTATTCGATATTTAAGTCAAAATATCCAAAGATCTATGAAATAAATCTGTGATAAAAAATACGTAGGGAAATATAAATAACGATCCAAAATTATTTAAATTGAAAATAAATGTTTTTTTGACATACCCTTTTTAGACAAAAAACATCCCCAATGTGTTGTCATCATAATTTGCAAAATTTCTCCAAAACGGCACAAGCTATTTAGTTAGTTTTACACACAAAAAAAATGTCTTAAAAATATTGATTGTTTTTAGTCCGCATTTTACTAGTGCATTTTATTTTTTCACCTAAATTAAAGATTATCCGCGCGAGCGTTTTTTTTTTACAAAATATAGAGGTCAAATTGTCAAGGTTATTGACAGATGTTAAAGCCTTAAGGGCGTCCTACTGAGTCTTTACACTGTGTTTGTAGTAAACGAGTGGATCTGTAGCCATGCCACAGGACTCCTTTGTATAAAAAAATTGATTATCACCAATATTCCTCCATGATTGTTTCAAGAAAAGTTAAAACTAATTGACAGAGGTAAAGTGAAATTGTGTGAAATGCACGAAAAGAACCTAAGGCAGTTGCTCCTAAGAAGGTGGTCGGTTTATCGGCGGCAGAAAGAGCATTCTGTTGTATCTCACTGGGCTAGTGTTTTTACGATCTAGACGCTGTCTGGATATGACGCTTTTTATTGTTTTTCTTGTGAATTTCCACAGTACTTTCACGGTAACTTGGTAGAACAAAGTTTCTCTTGGCACTTAAGTGGCTATTCAAAAAAAGAGATGTACATTTTGTAGTCACGCGTTCTTGATTCCGTGAGTTTAGCTTTTTTGTTATGAATAAATTTGGCGATGTTGGTATTATGTAATAACTTGCCTGTACCAGTGACTTCGCCCGCATGTAAACTGAAATTAACGTTTGTATGATAAAGCGCAATTGGGGGATCGTTAAATTCTCGTAGTCAAAAATGTGGGCTTACGCATCCACAATAAAATTGTTAAGGAGTGACAGCTGAAATCCCATAAAAATCTGTGGCCACGCTATAAAGTTACTACCTTATTACCACAGTATGGTAATATCCTGGAATGTCTAACCCAGCAGTCGATGTTTCTGCAAGTATAACTCGACCATATCGTATACGTTCACCACCATTAAAGTTTCAAGATTACGTATTACAGTCATTTAATTTTATGTTTTATATTGATATTGTTTATTTTGGATTTTACTCTTTTCAGAAAAAAAAGGAATTGTCATATCTGATTTGTGTGTAGGTCAATATGACATTATTACCTTATTACATTTACAGTAAAGGCAGCGTCCGTACTTCTTCTAAAATTAACCGATATTTACGTCTGTTAAAGAAGTGACACATCTAGGTACATTAAGTGCAACAAGGCTTGCCACCTGTTCTGTTCAATATGGACAACTGGCAAAAAGTGGACACTGTTACTGGTGCCTCCGTGAAGGTGTGTGTGTATCTTACAAAATGTACAAGTAGTTGCCTCGACATTTCCAGCCTTTGGTACCTACAAAGCAATAATGATAAAAAAAAATAAAAGAAGTAACTCTCGTAATTACGATTTCCTAGGAAATGTAACAGAGACTCGTAACTTTTTTCGTGGAAACTTTCTCCCTTATTATTATTGACCTTTATTTATTTCGTTGCTCTTTCTTTGTATATCTTCAACAACTTTCCACTTATTTCGCCACTTCATCACGGAAACAGGAATTTGAAAGCAACAATTAATATTGAGGTCCGGTAACAGCGGTTAAACAGCGTACAACTTGTCCTAAGAGACTTTTCCCGTACCTACCTTAGGTCCTCAACGGAGCTAACCCCTTAATAAAATATCATTACCTAAAAAATAACTTATGCCTTCCTCCTCTAAAAGGTGCCCACTCATTCGTCCAATCGCCGGCGCGCCGCTGTATGGTCCACCTAAATCGTGCACAGACTCGTCCAATTCTTGTAACCAATGGTCCGCCTATATCGTCTGGCGGCCGGAATGGGAAATTTTCGGTGCGGACCAATGTGGTGGTTGCACGTCATGTCATCGAAACTCATGACATCGAAATTCATGTCATAAATGCACTTTTAAAAAACGCACTAAACTTAAATGCACGATACAAAAAAATCAAAAGTAAAAAGGCACGATTCATTCAAACTCATTTCTTAAAAATTCAAAACAAAAAGTAAAAGAAACTTTATTTCAAAATGTACAAAACAGCAAAAATAGAAAAACATGTTAAAAAAAGCAAATTATAGATTATTTGAGATTGCTTTTAAAAATGATATATTTATTATAATCTACAATGTTTTGTATAATATTTTCAATTTTTTTTTTGTTTTTCCATACATTTGCGTCGTATTTTAGGTAATGACTGTCCATTTAGTATTTTTTCAATCTCGATGAGATTGTTGCGTGTTTCAGTTAGGTACCAGATGTTTACATAAATGGTAGAAGCCAACATGAGGCTTATCAATAATTGAATTAAGATGATGGTGAAACTCTTCAGCGTTATTTTTGGTTCTTGGTATTTTTAAAAAGTTCAGTTCTGTAACCGTCCACAATTCAGGAGGAAATAAAGGTGGGCTGCCATTTTTTCTTATTATATAAATTTCCTTAAAATCTTCGGCGATAACCTTGGCTTCATCGGAGAGAATATTGAATAAATCATTATAATACATAAGCACATTTGTTGGATGTACAAAAGCGAGAGCTGACAAGCATTTTATTTCGGTTGCAAAATCATAATCGGTGTTGTTTTTAAGATGTAAGTAGATCTTTTGCTTGCAGTTTGCGATAGATGCTTTGCGTGAAATGGAAGAAACATCCTTTTACACGAACATTTTGAAAATGTTGTTGGAGACTTATTATTATGTCACACACGGTCGAACCGGGGCATTAAGATAGTGAACAAATAAAGATGAATAAATAATAGAAAAAATAGGTTAGCGAAGAGCGCAGCGACGAGCGTGGTTTAGAATAGTGATAAAACAAAACGCAAGCCGAGCGAGCGAAGCGAGCGGTGCCGCGGCAGCGGCCGGCTAAGGGCCAGAAACCTTAGTATTTTAAGAGGCTACCTTCATATTAAATCATATTTTTCAAATCGTTTTGAGTGAAACCTAAAGCTCTTAGAAATATAGAAAAAATTACATGTTATAATTAATCATATTTCATAATAATCTGTTAATCATAAAACATGTTTTAAGAAACTTTGCTCGATAAAAAAAAATTGCAAAGTAGCCTCTGAAAATAGTCTCCTTTCCAAATTTCTCAGTAGTACATGAAGTATTGTTTATTAAATTAAGTAGAAATTTGTATCATCTATTACTAAAGTAAGATGTTAATTTAGATTTTCAATAAAGCTACTCCTTTAATTTAAATAAATTATTTTTGATTTGTCACTTAGGACGTTTGTTCCAAGCACCTTCCGTGCGCCTCTTCTCTTTTATTTCTATTCAATGCGACAGAGAGAGATTCAGCGGAGAGACCAATCGATCACGTAGCGCTAGAGTATAGTATGCAGCTAGGCCACGCCCCTCAAACTATGATTTTATTTGAATGTATCGTCTTAATACTTCTAAGAAAAAAAAAGAAATCAAGGATTGGAAATATAAAACGATTTTTGCTAATTGATACTTTTTTGATACAATATTTTTGGTGAAACAAACATTTTTATTTTGAGGTTTTTAAAATAAAGTTTTTGCATTTTGATCATTTTTAGATAAAGCGTTTAAGTATTAAGATTCGATTACTTCGGTATTTTTAAAATGATTTTTTTAGAAATGATTTTCGATGAGTCGTGCCTTTTTGAATTGAGATTTTTAGTAATAGTTTTCGATGTAATGACCTATAACTCAATGTGGTATATGGATATGTGGTACCAATGTCTCAGGCCACGCTGAAGGGTATAAAGGTCGTGAAGGTGTGCCTTTTTTAGCCTGGAGACCGGTAACAAACTTTTTACAGAATTCCTTATTAGTATGCTCTTCTTATATTAATTTTGTATCCCAAGTGGTGAGTGTAAAACATGAATGTAAAAGTTGAAGCCAAGTCTCGCGACTCTTAACAAGTGAAAAGTAATGAGATCTTATGCGGACCCAAGTCTACGGTATCATTTGGTTGTACAATACTAGGCAATGCATACCACGGGTTCTATCCCGGGTCGCGGATAACCAATGAGTTTTTTATAACTAAAAACTTATGTAGGTACATAATCTGACAAACTACACTTAGAGGGTTTTCCATCTAAATATACCTCAACAGAACTGGCCACTCATTAAGTATGTCCTCACAAATACCATCGGCTAAAAGAGAGAGACTTGGTCTTCCACTTGTACCCACCCTGGGCCCGTAAGGCGGTTTCGGGAGCTGTAAATCCATATTCCTTATTATCAATACATATTATAAAACGTCTTTTGCCGCGTCTGTCTGTCTGTCTGTGCCCATTTCACGCCAAAACTAATGAAAAGATTTTGTTACGGTTTTCATAATTAGATAGGTTAATTCACGAGAAAGGTTTACGAGTGTTAAACATTAAAAAATCATGTTTAGATAGTGAATCAAGTCGGAGAAAAAGTTAAAGTGTTTTCATAGCGTATGTAGTCTTATCCGTCAGAGGTATAAAAACAACAAAATCTGCGGCATATATATAAGTAGTATAAGCGTATAATAATAAGCAGTGGAAATGTTGTTTTTACGTATAATGTGTGATATAAAGCGTATTGACGATGTCATTGGAGAAGAATGCTGAGTGAAAGATGATGTTGTGACTAAAATGAAGAAAAATAGTTTACGCTGGTTTGGATAAGTTGATGACAATGAAGTATGAAAGATTTACTAAAAAGGTGTATATGGCTGAAGTGAAAGGAAATGCTAGCAGAGGACGACCTAATAGGTTATTGAACTATACCAAAAATATGAAAGGTATGATGAATATAAAAGAAGCGAAGAGGTATGTCAGGATCGTAACAAATGGCATTCGGTTGTCTCTGCCTACCCCTCTTGGGATAAAAGGCGTAGTGATAGATAGATAGTATAACTGCGAAGCCGGGGCCTGATCGCTAGTTTGCCATAACACTGAAAGTTGCAGTATCAAACTTCTACCTGCAGTTTCATACAAATATTATACCTATTTTTTGGCTACTTTAAGGGAAAGTAATAAAACGGAAGGATCAAAGACAATCAATCACAATTTATATATTGTATGGTCGTCACAGATTCCCACCAAACATTTTCTACAGCCATAACGCAAAACTTTAATTTGTCACTGTCATATTTATGTCTAGAAGCCTCCCAAGTTTTTTCATTTATGCACAAAGAAATTCATGATCATATAGGACCCATTACTCAATTTTATTGCAAATTAAACCTTATGCTAACGAAAATAAGTAGGTATCTAATTATAATGGTTAATTGTGAAGTTTTAAATGGGAAAGGCGATCTAGAACGTCTTATTTGCGGGAACATAGTGTTTCCAATCATTATTTATAATTATTATGTTTTCATATAACGTAAAAGCCGTTGCGACTAGGCGTCTACCTCCCCCGCCAAAAGTGGCAGAAAAAAATTGTTCTAGATTTACCGCTTCACACCTCTAGTCTTAATACTCAAAGTTAGTAACTATGTATGTAATATGTACTATCAGCATCAAAAGTGGAACTACACTTGGCAAGAAATATCCCTCAACACTTTACTGTATTTCCTTATTCACTCTGATTTTATCAGAATAAAAAGAGAGTAAATTAAATATTGTTTTCAATATTTATCTTATAATTATATTTACTTACTAGTAATAGTCAATCTAAACTCAATCAGAATAAGGTTCATTATGTATCACTGAATTAAAATATTCGTAGAGGTTGACATAATGTATTTATTCTTTTTTGAAAATTTAAACTTTCGAATTGATGAAAGAAGAAAAATAAAATCAGTGTCAGAATGACATGATAATGAAAAGCTATTATATCATTATAACAATTTATTGCTAGAAACTGCGAATTGAAACTGAAACTAGAAACTGCTAAAGATCGCGTTGCCAAAAAAAAACTAAATATGCATAACAACTGTATAGTAATTAAAATAACATAACATTATAATTAAGTGAAAAATATACAAGAAATATGTAACTAAGTAATGAATATTAAAACAACCATTATAAATAGTTTTTACTATTGTTAATTATAGTTTTGATTGATTCAATAAATTTCGCGTAAAAAAACGACTCTAGCGCCATCTATTGGAAGCTAGGTTCGAGGCAATCTCCCTTAATATTTTGTATAGCCCCCATTTTGAGCTATTACATACAGCTAGCAGTCTGTGTCGCATAGAGCCCACGAGTCTTGCGCACAAGTCTGTACCGCGTATGTCGTCCCAAACATGCAAACAGTGCGCTTCCAAAGCCTCGCGCATCCCATCTTTGCACCATTATGCCCCATAAGTTTTCTATCGGATTTAGATCCGGCAACTTTGCTGGCCAAGGAATGACGCGTATATAGTCGTGTTGACGGAACCACTCATGCACACGGTGTGCCCTATGTGACAGTATAAATAAAACAAAGTGAAAAATGTTATGTTCAAGCAAATATAGGATTTAAGGTGTCCTTCCAATTCTGCTCATGATAGTACCTATATAAGCTTCTAATTGTCGAATCGATTTCGTGCTTTGCAAGTGTATGTTATTCGGATGACAATACAATAATTATAATTTGGTACCATCGATCTGATCTGATGATGGAGCCAAGATGTGGATAGTGGAACTCTGTAACCAAACGACGTACCCCATCTAGTTTGGGCTCGTTTGATTTGTACTCTAGTCCTGATGGTTTTTTAAACTAAAAAAAAACCATCCAAAATAAGTGTGGTCTGAAATTTTCTTCTAAGATTAATATGAAAAATACATAAAATATCAATGTCTCATATCTCAAGACTAGGCATCATAAAGGTGGCGTCAACGATCGCTATACGTAATAAACCGTCCATAATATTGTCCGAAAGCAAGTTAATGAAGGTAACTTTATGACAGCGACGTTAATAAACCATATGTCGGCTGTAAAAAAGAATTACACCAACTTTTACTGCATTATATACTACAGTATACCTATAATATCATTTGCTAAACTTAATCAAATCAAGTGAACGAAAATTATATTTTGTGGTAGAAAATAATGTTACTTATAAGTCAGTTAATAAAGGCTGGCGCGTTAGATGTTTGAATCTCTATAGAAATAAACATATAACATTATAATAAAAGTAGAAGTAGCATAGCCTTCTCTTAGATAATAAAAATGCTTTCTGTCCATAATTTGTATGGAGATATTATTATTCCAAATTTATCTGTAAATAATCCACCTTTTAGATTTAATTTTGTATATAGTAACTTATTCAATATATCTAAGTTAAATAGTCGTTATTAACCGACTTCCAAAAAAAGAAGGAGAAGGTTCTCAATTCGGACAGTTTTTTTTTTATTTTTTTTTTATGTATGTATGTACATCGATAACTCCGCCAATTGTAAACCGATTTTGATGGTTTCTTTTTTAATCGACAGATAATTCTTCCGGATTGGTCCCATTTTTATCTCATAAAAATTGGTTCATTAGTTTTTCAGAAATTTTGAAAAAACTGACTTTATAAGTACATTTTTCTTGATATCTCGATAAAATATGTACCGTTTTTGACAACTTATTTTTTTTCAAGACATAACAATTTCTCGACATTATCTCACAGACATATGATGAAAATCGGTTCAGTAGTTTTTCAGAAATTCAGTAATTAATTTCTGTTTACGGCTGAAATTATGTATCAGAAAAAGCCTTAGCAAGGGTTGCTATTGACACGAAGTTGTCAATTTTCGAGACGATGGTCTAGCGGTTAAATGTAATGGGGTGCATAGGATGA
This sequence comes from Nemapogon koenigi, assembly GCA_963924495.1. Classification (NCBI taxonomy): domain Eukaryota; kingdom Metazoa; phylum Arthropoda; class Insecta; order Lepidoptera; family Tineidae; genus Nemapogon; species Nemapogon koenigi. The sequence goes on along the minus strand of OZ004649.1, from coordinate 5,316,013 downwards.
ACAAGCACATTACATGGTTCAAATCACATCCACAGGGGTATTTTTTTTTAAATTTTCCATCAATATTTTTTTAGTTGCGTTATTATTTGTCTCTCAGGCAGCAAAATCACTTAAATGGGTAAAATAAACCTTTTAAAAAAAAGTACACCGACTTCAAAAATTTGCACTGAAAAGTAAGAAATAATAAATATTTCGTTGTAGAATTTGAAGACGGTTGGTGGTTTATTTAAAAGGTTTTTCTTTCAATAGGATTATTTTGCCCCGTTTTCTTTTTCATACTCTATCACAAAGCAAGATGTAATAGTATTGTGGCGGCACATCGCATCGATAGATGTCGCACCGTTACTATCTCATTGAAACCTGTATCGCGCCATTGACAATATTTAATAGATGTGCGTTGGGGAGTATTCCTTTTACTCATAGTCGTTGGATTGTTGTATGTATTGCCATTTCTATATTAGTGACCCCGTATGAACACAGCCCGTTGAGACATAACTACATGCCCCGCATCCTACTCCCACTTCTCACTGACGACATGTCAGTCCTTACCAGGTCCTCCCGTGCACGCCCCGATGACGACAGGTCATTCCCACATCACGACGTGTGATTCCGCCGCACTGCAGTCCACCAGTCCATCACAGCTGACAAAGCTAAAATGGATGTTGGTTTCATACTGTGTGATATAATTATGAAAGAGAAAAAGAGGGCAAAGTTTAAGCACCCATATTTCCTATTCAATAAAACCCAGTGAAAAATTTATAGCTATTTCACTTAGATATATTGAATAAGTAACTATATGCTAAATTACAGTGACACAGGTATCCCAGAAAAATTACGAATATAGGAAGGAGCCTTAAAAGACACATATTTATGCTCGCCTGGTCTTCGAATCCAATACCGTAAGCTTCATAAATCTATACCAAAGCTTGACACAAATAATATTTTTCACTTTAAGTGAAACCAATGAAATATTTCAGCTTCATACTTAGCTCATATTCGCAGCTTTATAGAGGTGCTAGAGCAGGTAATCATAAAAACTACAAAGTATTTCTTGAAGTGCAATAAAATGAAACTACCTAGCTACTTGAGTCGCAAGTGACTGAAGACTTATGAAAAGTCTAACTTAACTTTGTAAAACTCAGAAGTATGGACCATACAAATCTATAAAGCCAAGGCGGAAATTTCTTAATGAAATATCAACACATCCGCGTCGCGGACACTCGTGCACACTCTATCCTTCGAGAGAGTCCTTTTGACTCCTCTCTCACTACACAGAGGGACGGACCCGAGTCCGTTCCTGGCTCGCTCACCACAGGCCCTAAGCCGAGGTGACCGCCAGTGGTCCCCTTAGGCGCCTTGGTTCTCGGCTGAAGCCGTAAGGTGGAAGCCAAACGCGCCTGGTGACGCATGAATGGCCGCAAGGTTACATGCAGGGAGGGGTTTTAGTCAGTAAGAATCTGACACCACCCACGTTCGTACGTGGGTGTCTTATGAAAGATTTCCCCTTCTACAACCAAAAAAAAAAAACTTAATAAAATAAGTACGAAAATTGAATTGAAGTAATTCGACTTAGGCTAATCGACTCCTTAGGTGACCCTCGCGCTGGCAGCTATTTTGCTCAACGTTGCATCGTCATACAACGCGGTAATGCTGCCAGGGTGATGGGAACTACTACCCGCAAAGGTATGATGAATATAAAAGGAGCGAAAGAGGTATGTCAGGATCGTAGCAAATGACATTCGATTGTCTCTGCCTACCCCTCTTGGGATAAAAGGCGTGATGATATATAGGTAGATAGATTTTTTGTGTATTTATATGTAATTAATATCACTTGTATTGTTTGCAAATAATTTAAATGCTGTAATTTATTAAAAAAAACACGTAAATTATTTCTTTGAAATTGTCAAGTAACCACGTAAAATACTGTATAACATACCAACAAAGGAAAGAGTAGGTATGTATTTTACGTTACGCTAGCCTAATGATTGTTGCACTGCTTCCTCAGGAAAACTGCTGAGGATATGGAGAAGTGGCGCAATGTTGAGAAGGCAGCATTCCAGCAGTGGACGGACACAGGTTGAAGAAGAAGAAGAAGAAGACTGCTAACCAAAAAAAATAACGAGATGAGACAAAGAAAATTTTACTACGAACGCTGAGAGTATCATCAAAATTAATTTAGCCGTTTGGGAGCTGGAGAAACAATCTTCTTGTTAATGGCATCTATTTTGGAAAGCAAGTCAAATAATTAATTACCTAAATCAAATTTACTTTTATAACACAAGGTGAACAAAGAAGAAATATAAGGGCTCGATAACCTAACCTAAATGGTAGAGCGTTGTCTTGAAAGCAGGAGGTCCCGGATTTAATTGCAAACTCGTTACAAAAAAAAATGTTGAGCACCAATTTTCTTTAAGAATATGTGTTTTAATGTCATCGTGCTTCGGAGAGCACTTCTTTGTAACGTTAAGGATTTCTAGGTCCCTAGACATCACAAGAAGAGGAAAGATAGAGAAAGTAGAAGAAGAGAAAGGAGGAGAAAGATGCTTCCCAGCTAGCTCATGTACCTACATTACTTCAGGGGTGGTTCGGCGGTCTACACTACAAGGTCTCACGGGTGCCTGCCAGGAGTATACAGTTAAAAGACACTTACATGTTATATCACTATATTTACAGACACAATTTAGTTACACTCGAGGTTGATTACACTTATGCGCTTCAACTTCTTCTTTCTTCTTTCTTCCTTATTTACATTTTCTCAGTCGAGCCACACGTCTGTGGCGCGACTACTGTGATGGACATGAGTATTGTTGCTCCCCTTTGTGAGCCTCTGAAGTGGTGGGCGGCCGATCTGTCGCCCCCGAAGTCATCGTAGTGGGTCAACAAGGCAGCCCGAGGAAGCATTCCTCGTGCGCGCCCCTCAAGCTGCTAGCGGCCGGCCTGGCTCTCCCGAAGCTGTCGTGGTCTCCCTCAGGACGACCCGTGGCCTGCGTGGCCCTGCCCCAAGCTGTGGTAGTCTGCCACCATCGACGCGCGAGGAAGCTGTCCTCTTGCGCGCGCTGCACCGCGTGCAGCCCCCTGGGCTGCGAGAGGCCAGCATGGCCCAGCTCGAAGCCCGACGTATCAGCCTCGGCCGTGTTGTCTCGTATACAATGCAAGACTGCTTCTCTCCGTGTCCAATACTAGACTGCCTGCTATTCAGAAACTTGCCAAAACGATTAGTTTTATCGCCTTTTCCATCACTCGAGGTTATTGTTCTCTTCTGACGTTTCCTACTTATTTTACAACCTTGAGTGTTGGCAAAGGGAAACTTCCATCATACAGCCTACTTATTTACACAGTTTAACTATAATCCAATAAACTAACGAATTTCCACTTCGTGTGGTCACTTCCAGCCCAAGACACCGATTCGATTGCGTGTCCACACCAGAGACAAATTCGTTACATCTTCTAAAAAACTAACAAATATTTACGTCTGTTAAAGAAGTGACATTTTATTAATTGCAGCAACAGGCTGGCCACCTGTTCTGTTCAATATAGAAAACTGGCAAAAAGTAGACGCCGTTACGGTGTCACTGGCCACACCGCAAGGTAATAAAGGTCATGAAGATGTGTGTGTGTAAGATTAATATTGTCTATTAGTAAAATTAAGAACAATATTACATTTTTCATGTTTCTTATTTTCAATCGAATTAAAATACCTTAGTCAGATGATTTAATAGAGAGAGTGAAAAAAAAAATATTTACCTATATCTTCCCAGACAGGTTAAAAATAGTGTTACAATGTCTGCATTTAATAGCAACATCTTTTGAAGTACGACATAAAAATCAGTTTTAGATGGCAATATTGAAAATATGTCGCAAGTTTTACGAATTATTTAAAAGTTTATGGGATTTATTATTTCTACATCTAGTCTTATTTATGACATATTTTTTTAATTATGCATATTCAGAAAGTTTTATCTCGAGATGTTTTACGAAATTTGAAATAATAATTATAATTTTAGGAGTTATAACGATTTTAAGAGCCAGACTGGTCGTGTCTTTACTAAAATGTTAGGTCTTGATGAGATCTTCATTTAGGATGACGGCTGTCAAAATATATATATGTTTGTTTTCTATTTTAACCGAACTTCAAAAGAAGGAGGAGGTTCTCAATTCGTCGGAATCTTTTATGTTTTTTAATGTATGTTCCCCGATTACTTGAAGACGCCTGGATCGATTTGGATTTTTTTTTTGTTTGAAAGGGTATACTTTCCAGGATCGGAGGATAGGATCCTGGAGAAATTTAGAACTCTCCAAATTGTATAGGCATACTTGAAGCGATTTGGGTTTTTTTTTATTGTGACTTGTGCATTTTCTTTCGGAAAGCACACTTTTCAGTGCATAATTTTTGAAGTCGGTAACACTTTTTTTTAAAAGGCAATTATTAATACCAAAATTTATTTCATTTTTTGAGAGTGTTATTCTTTTTACACCTTCACTGTCAGTGGTGAACATAATTAAGTAGATCTATATGGTATTCCCAACTTATGTGTTGGTTCATACCTGAATATTATCGGTGCGATGTCACAAGGTATGATTAATGTCACCATTGACTGTACACTGAATAGCATGCGACCGTTCGGAAAATGCCTCTTTTCACATTCAAATGAGTCCGGGTCTCCATTACCTACAGAAACTATTTTATAAGCATTCAAAGTGTTTTCCATGTAAATAGGTGAAATACTGTTTCTTTTTTGCAATGACACTTTTTTTCATGAAAATTGTTTGTAAAGTGGAATCATTTATTACTATATATTCTGCCCGTATATTCGAATTTCATGACAAAACAGCAATTCTAAGTAACAATTCTCGTGCTTCGTAGGGCACTTCTTCTTAAAATAATTGATGTGAAAATTACAACTCTAGTTCCATTTTAGGTCTCTAACTCCAACTCTAGGTTATGTTTAAAAGGACAAGTTGCGAAATGAACACATTGTTACCAGTGCTAGGCCGTGATTATGATGTGTGTGTGTGTTTTCTTACTCTCTCTATCATATTGCTGAAAAGAGTAAAATCTAAAATAGGAGTTCCTATCTGTTCGGGCGACCTTCTGAAGCATGAGAAGTCGATTATGTTCTTTGAAGAGAAATTTCTTTAGTCATGTATACAAATAACAAATGGCGCTTTGGTATTATTAATATTTCTCTTCTTTCCTTTTTTTCTTCACGGGTTCTTGAGGCTATACCTAACGAGTGGTCAGTTCTGTTGAGGTATATTTAGATGGTAAAGCCTCGTAGTGTGGTTTGTCGGATTATGTGCATAAGTATAAAAAACCCATTGGTAAACGGCTGGTATTCATGGAATAATGAATATTGACTCTTTCTAAAAATACAGATGGTGCCTCCCATTAACAAGCCAAAGACGTTTCAATATTCATAGCACTGCATATAAATAAAACATATAATTTTCGATTCATATGAAAATCACTGCTCCAGGCAATGAATTATACACATATCTCTTTCGCAAAACATTGTCAAATTTTGTCAACAATAAATTTGGTTTCGCATTATTTTTCCATTATTACGCATGACAACTTTTATCAATTTCCTTTTCAAAAACACCCTCGTCGTTATTTCCTTCCAATGAGATTATCTTCACACGAATTTTTAGGATTCCGTAACCTGGTTAACAATTTTTAAATACACGTATCAACCTCAGAATACAGAATAAACCAGAATCCCCATAAATTGTTCAATCTGAGGCTAAAAATAATACACTAAAATAGTGTACCAGGTTGTTGTATTTCTAGATAAAAAGACAATATAAGAATAATTAATAAGAACATAGATTAGTTGTTATTTTATATTAATATTATTATATCTCTTATAGAAATATGACGGGTGCGGAAAATAGCGGTTTTTTTAACACATGACGCTTTTATACTATTCTGTGCGCATGCAAGCAAGTTTTTGAGATGTTTTGAGATTGTCGCATAATGTTTCATAAAATGTATAAATTAGTAAAAAAAAAAAAAAATGAAATTGGTTTCTGCAAACGAATCTTCTAAAAATCGCTAAATTGGTACGTTTGCTCAAACTCGACGAAATAAAATGGAGGAAGTCTAAAGAAGCGATAGACTGGTCAAGTGGTCACCATAGAGTAAAAAACTATACAGTGCTTGTATTGGCGCTTACCGTCACATGTCGATGGACTCAGGTTCTACCTGACTTGATAGGTAAATACACAAAGAATTCAAATCAGACCACTTCGCAAATTTTTTACGAAAACTACCTCCAACACTCGGCAAAAACAAAAAAATGTATGGCAAAAACAAAACACTGCCGAATATATTATTGAACTGTTAACGCAAAGTAAACTTTATCTGAATGCAATTAGTCTCATATTGGCTTGCACTTGGACAAACCAATCGTCCTATCATGTTTAGGAGCTGAGCAATAACAGTATTAATGAATCAAGTCAGAGAAAAGTTAGCTACAACGCGTTTTCATGGCGAATGCTGTCTAATCTGTCAGAGATATAACAAAATGACGTAGAAATGAAATGTGTGGATTAAAATTATCTACAAAAAAGTCCGCGGTAGCATATATTATAGCATATATATTAGATAAGTAGTTATTAGCGTACTTCGTTCTTGTAGAGAATCTCTGCAATGTGTAATAAACTCGCTAACCCAACCTAACCTAACCAATGTTAATAAAATTACCGTCCAATGTCAAATTAGGTGAACCAAATCAGGATTAGTCACTTCCATTTTAATCTATCACGAGTTGAATTACTGGTTAATTGCAGGTGGCCCGTTTTCTTAACAAGTTTACATTCTGTTCTAGAGATAATGTGAAAGTGGTAATAGATTTGATTAGGATTTTAATTAAATTTTGCAGAAATATATAATGAAACTACTAGCAGTATAACTGAAAAAGTCACATGCTTCAAAATACTTCTTCTTGTTCTTCTTTTATTATGGCTCCACTAATGTTTTTACCACCAATGTGCCAATGTCAAGTAATTAAGATGATCCCGCCGACGGGATTAAACTGGAGTCCTCATCATGTCACGGCGGGACGCGTGCGTTGGTCACATGACGTAGAATCTTCAAAATACTTGTACTTATGTCAAAATTCATATGTCACGTAGACAAACAGACGCGCCGCTGCACCAGAGTTAAAATTAATTTTCGGAAGTCATGAATTTTGCTGATGTTTTATTACATTCCTCTTATATAATTATGTCGCAGCCGAATTGTAGAATCCGCAGTAATAGAAAAAGGCCTAGCCGTTTTACAAAACAGCTCAGTTTTGTAGAACGGCTAGTTTGGAAAACGCAAAACGCAATAGCTGTATTACCTACAATCCGCCTTAACATTCTAGCAGTTTTACAAATAAAGCTGTTTTGTAAAGCGGCTAGCCTTTATGTAATGCATCGGATTCTACAATTTGGCTGCGACATATTACTAAGTACAAGTATCGATACAAATTATCACAAATTGTTTTGCACAATACGAAATATCAATACAAATTCAATTCTAAAGATTAGCGTAAAGCTGCAAAGGCATACCGTCAGTTAGAATTATTCGGACATAAAGTGGGGATTTCCCTGGAATTAGTACTGTGCACTTTGTTGTTAGTACGGCTTTTGTGAGAGCACTATTACGAACAAACATGCAATAAACCTGTCGTCATCTGACTCCGCCATTTCTTCTATTGTAATCTATGAAAAAGATCGCATACTTACTGTGAAAAAATACTGCTGCATTGAAGGTTTTAATAAAAGCTTGGTGTTTAATTAAGTGCTTTATTTTTATTTCAACAATGTTTTATATTTTTTTTTTGCTTCACGAATTGACTTACAGCCCCCGAAATCGTTTGTCGGATTATGTACATAAGTTATAAAATATCGAAATATGTAATATAAATAATAATATAATTATGATGAAATTTGAAAGAAAAAATAACACTTCTTTAAAATTTTCTGGAAAACAACTGAAACAATTTTCATCAAAACTAAAGTTGAACCAATCCGACTCTGTCGATCAAAAAAGAAACCATCAAAATCGGTTCACAATTTGCAGTTATAAATAAATATGAAATGATCGTTGGTAAGCGCATCACTTGAGAACGGCTGGACCGATTTGGTTAATTCTTTATTTCAAATGTTAATAGTCCGAATCAGGTTCCTAAGGAAAGAACGATTTGAAAAGTTTCCTGGAAAATTGGAAAAATCTGGAAAACCTAAAAGTGCAGTTATAAATAACATAATATATAATAAAAATTCGGAAAGTTAATGAACTCCACGATCGAATCCGGGACGGAAAGCTAGTACATAAATAGAATGCACCCTGATTTTAAAAGTTTTTAGGATTCCAAACATCTCCGGTATCTGTCTGTATGTCCATCTGTCACAGCTTATTTTCTCTGAATCCACGCGACCAAAAAGGTTGAAACTTGGTACATGGAGTTTCATGTCCCAATCACGGACGTATAGCGTAAATAATTGAATTTCGATTTTGGGGGTAACTTAAAATATAAAAAAATGTTTCAAGTGCTTCATGTGACATATAAGCTTCTATTCTATTTTTTTTCAAAATGGCTCCATCAGGGTTTTGATGATTCCGTCAATGTCAAGTATTATAGACGTCACAGTAACAATAAGCCGATAATCGGTAGGTAGAATGCTCCCGCCGGCCGTGATATGTCCTATTAATCACTGACTAATCACAACCATCACAGCACGGGCGGGGTTAAACTGGATTCCCCAACACGTCTTCACGGCGCGTGTGCTATCCACCAAGGCGTGTCGTGGAATCGACATATAAGTTGAAAGTACTCGTTATAGGGAATACAAATATTTATGTTTTTTATAATTTTAAAATGCATAGTTTAAATTATATTAAAGAAAATATACGAATATTGACCGTTCCCCCCTTATATCCGAAACTACTGAGTCTAAAACTTTGAATTACTAAATTACTAAAGGACAATTTGATCATCAGACTATTTTGTTTGCATAACGGCTCCTTGCAGAACAGCATTCGCGCAGCGACATCTCAGTTTCGTTGAGAGTTGTATGTATAATAAAATAAATAGAATATTGAATCTGACGGGTAAATCTGTGGGACCGAGTCTTGATTATAGACAGACTGAACAATTTATGGAGCTTCAAAAATAAAGTAATAAACGTAAAATACCTAAGTACTTATGTAAAACATGTTTTATTCTTGAATAATCAAAGTATAAAAATAATCTTAAAATTTATTAATGCCCATTATAAAATATCATCAAATAAAAATAACATTATATAAAACAGTACCTCTCACAAATAAAATACCCGACTTTATTTATTTAATATAAATAAAACGTGCCATTTCAAAATGACTGCACTATAGTGGCATTGACTAGAAGTTTGTATAGGTTTCGGAGATTGAGGGTAGGTTTACAGGGGAAGGTTGTTTCTGTTGCAAAGGATGTTTTAAATATATTTTCTTTTTTCTCATTAAGGTGTGTTTGTTTAAGTATATTATGTATGTACCTACTTGGTAAGTTATTATGTGCATAATGTGTACAAGTGTACAACTGGTTTGTTGCAATATAGGTTCTGACCTAGTGTAACACCAGGAGCTCACAATCATTTTGTAATTTTTTTATGTAAATAAAGTTTTTTATTTATTTTTTATTTTATTGTATATAGTTTACAGGAAAACCTAAACGAAAATCCTGTCTTAAAGTTCTGACGAAAAAATTGTACAGAACGCTCAGCGCGCGAGTCGTACTCGCAACTTGGACAATTATTATTTTAAAATAGCCTTTTGACTACCGAAACAATTTTGTATTATACATAACCTTTATGTGCCGTAGAGACTTGTGAATAAGAGCATTGAATATTTAATGAGACAAGCGATCATAACAAGTAATTTCTTGAAGACACAATACTATTTCCGTCTTCATACAACATTCAAGAAACTACTTGTGCTTCGGTATACATAATTGATGAAAGCAAAGCACACCTGGCATTAAATAGGTCTTTAGGTCATCGATTCTTATAACAAATGCAATTTTCTAGACATGCATGTCGCTGCGTAACATAGCAACAGAGTCGTCAAATTGTTGGTAAAATGTTGAGTTTTGAGATAATTTTACGATAATTCTAAAGATACACAATATTTTTTCTAAATATATGTATACGGTATTAAACGTATTTTTGAAATATATGCAATAAACTGATATTCCCTTACTCAATTTTTTTTTCACGGGTTGTCTTACAGCTCCCGGGAACCGTTGCCGGCCCCAGGGTACCCAGTGGAAGACAAAGTCTTCTTCTTTTAGCCAATTTTTTTTGAGGCTATACCTAACGAGTGGCCAGCTCTGTTGAGGTATATATATAGATGGAAAAGCCTCTTTGTACCATTTGTCGGATATTGTACATAGATTTTTTTATTGTACAGCTGAACGGCTTAATATATATATAAAGTCAAGTCAAAATCATCTTTATTTCGTAGTTATTATAGAATAAACTTGAAACATGTCAAACAAAAAAAAATACACAGTACCTACAGCATAAACAATTTAAACAAAAATGAAAAAAAAATCGATACATAAAAGTCCAGCGGCCTATAGCCATGGATTCTTATCCTCCAGATAATCAGAAACCTTATAATATGCCCTCGCAAGTAATCTATTTTTTACAGTTAATTTAAACTGGTGCAAAGGCAAATTCCGAATATGCATGGGGATCCTATTGTAAAATACATTGACCCTTGAATGATTTAGTGACTCTACGCAGTCGACTAACGTAAGTGGTAAGTTCATCCCTACTTCTTGTGTTAACATTATGTCTGTCACAATTTTTTTTAAACAAAAATATATTCTTTTTGACATATATTACGTTTTCAAATATATATTGTGACGGCAGTGTCAATATGCTAACTTCCCTAAATCTATCCCTGAGTGATGTTCTAGGCCCCAGTTTATATATAGCGCGGACAGCCCGCTTCTGCAGTACGAAAATTGAAGTCACGTCAGCAGCATGACCCCACAACAGAATACCATATGACATTAGACTGTGGAAGTAACCGAAATATACCTGTCTCGCCGATTCCACGCTTGAAATGCTTCGTATCTTTTTGATAGCGTATGCCGCTGAACTGAGTTTTTTTGCCAAACATTTAACGTGGGGACCCCACTGCAATCCAGCGTCCAGAGTGATGCCCAAAAACACAGTAGTATTTACAAATTCTATAATAATATCCCTTACTCTAATCCCGCGAAAATAATAAAACCAGATTGAGTCTTAAGTTTTGGTGCAAATATCTCTATAACTACATAACTTTTATCAATGATAAAAAACATGATACAGTAAATATATTTTTATGTTCTTGATACATTGATAATCGGAATCTTTTTCAATAATTTTGCACTTAATTTCTCTAATTTACATAACGCTTAACCTATATGAAATAAGGTTTAAATTACTTTAAAAAAATTCTCAGTTGTGTCTGTGAGCTGTGTACTTATAGTAGTTGCCTCAATATCTAGAATGGAATAGTCATCATTCATCATTTCGTAAACGCTCATTAAAGACAACGAAAATACCAAAATAAAAGCAATACAAAACAATTATTTTGGCTCTTGTCGGTGGAGTCTTGCACGTTCAAGTTATCTTTTATCTGCTGTATGTATCTTCTTTGTTTTCTTCTTCCATCTATTCTTCCTATGATTTTCCATAAAATCGAGTCGAATCAGGTGTCCCAGCATTTTACCTCTCTATTCTCTATTGTCTTCATCACTAGGAACTAACTGGGCTAAAAAATATCGTTATCAATTATAAAACAAATGTAAAAAATTCTTGAATTCACAACAACGAGAGACAATTTCTCACATACATAATACACTATACACACAAGTGTATTATAGTTCTTGAACCTACATAACTTATCGGGGACACGGCAATAATTGGTCATGGGATGTTACATGCAATATAAAAAATCTGACTAAAAGTGGACACTGTTACTAACTTATCTGGCCACACCACAATATACTAGACATAACGCACCACGTGAATACTTGCGCAGTAGACGATTTATGGGTCCTTTTGGTGGTATGAACGGTTTGGGGGGCGAGACGGGACGACGGGTTTCAAGGCTAAACTTATTTTCCTTTAGGTTAAGCTTTAGGATTATTTTCCAATATGACTTTTTGTGTCTGTATTTAATTTTTAAGTTGTATTTAAATATAAAAATTAGAGTAAAATAGTAATGAAAGTTAGAAACCAACCGAGTTCCCTATAAGCAAATTTTAAGCTTAGAAAAGCAAAACGAAAATCCATTTTGGAAGTACTCCAAATTCCTACCGCGAAATTGCAAATTGTAAGTGAAATAATCTGCTAGTGACGCTGTGCAAGGAAACGCCGCCTAGACACCACTTGCACCATAATTATCTAGTTAATAAAACTTAACTTATGAACAATATTACTACGATGTTCGTTGCTAAAGCTTAATATTTATTCATTCACATGTTCCCGTATAACAAACGGTTCGGTTGGTTGATACATAGTGTGAAAAAAATATGGCTGAGTTATACAGACGGAAACAAAAGTCACTTTTAATAAGTTTATTTATAAAGTAAGTCTAGTTCCCTTCCTCCTTTGAATTAGCAAAAAAAGTTAGATAAAGCGTATTGACCGCATCCGGAACGATGACATTAGACAAGAATGCGGAGTGAAAGATGATGTTGTGACTAAAATGAAGAAAAATAGTTTACGCTGGCTTGGACTTGAAAGAATGAAGGATGAAAGATTGACTAAAAAGGTTTATATGGCTGAAGTGAAAGGAAATGCTGGTAGAGGACGACCTAGGTGTACTTTTAATGAACAGATAAAAAATGTATTGATCAATGGTAATATTAATATTTTTTTCAAATGGCTCCATCAGGATTTTGATGATTCCGCCAATTCAAGTATTATAGACAGCACAGTAACAATAAGGCGATAATCGGTAAAAAGGATGCTCCCGCCGACAGTGATATGTCCTATTAATCACTGACTAATCACAACTATCACAGCGTGGACGGGATTAAACTGGATTCCCCATCACGTCTCGGCGGGCGCGTGCGTTATTCACCAAGGCGTGAATGGTAATATTAAAAGTACATATAATCGCCGAGCGTATATGAAAGGTATGATTAATATAAAAGAAGTGAAAGAAGTATGTCAGGACCGTAGCAAATTCGATTGTCTCTGCCTACCCCTCTTGGGATAAAAGGCGTGATGATAGACATGACAGAAACTTCCACAGTCGACGTCGGGGCGGAAAGTTACGGTAAATAAAATGTAATTTATGTAAACAGTGATTAATAATACATAGGTACTCACTACGCGTCTATCAAATTTACTAAACTTTTAAAAACTTTTACAAAAGCAAAAAAAATTGAAAACTTTGCAATAATTTCCCTTGTAACAGGCCGCCGAGTTTTGCCGTACGTCAAGATAATAATGTCATTTCTCTGAAAGGTTTCAGGGGGAAAGTTGTGCGACGTAATCTGTAAAAGTTATCATTAATTTCAATTTTTTTTGCAAAATCTTATGTTGAGTAAAAACTTGATGAATTAGATAGGATTTTATTTTCTAAATTATTTGGAATTTTTGTTTACTATTACTATACAAATACAATACCTACATATTATTATTTTATTTTTCTTCTTCCTATCTACAAATAGTTTTTTTTTCTAAATTCGGCAGGTAGTTTTTTGTAGTCGACTTATTTGTTTTTGGTAGCATTCCTTTCTTTCTTTCTTCAAAATTATTAATGTATTTCTGTAGGATTATTTAAATAATATGCTATACTGACTGAATATGACCAAGGATTGACCATTTTCAATATTGCTATTATGTACTTAAAAAATAAGTTTCCAAATAAAACTAAGGTCATCAAAATATCAGATTTTAAATTCCTAAAAGTTCACATAAGTCGTATATAGAAGTATTTTCTTAAATAGCTTAAAACTAAATTAATTATTATTAAAATAATTGCTATCACAATTACTTGCCTAATCAAATATTTTTTCGTCACAAATTTTCTACAGCCGAAGAGAACTGAGAATTCTTGCACGATACTCTAGAGATAAGAATCGGACAATTTAATAGAATTAAGTGGGCACTTATTCAGAGACCTACCGAGCTTTTAATTAAATACAGCCACGTAGTTTCAAAGATGTTCACACTCTGCCAGAAAGCATATGTGCAGATTTTCATATCCTTTGAAATAATGGGTTTACAACAATTTGAATACTTTCATAAATACGTTTATAATGTATCTATTAGAGATAGATATATGCCACCGCTATTTTGTAGATCATTTTAATCTACACATTTTTTCCTACAGCATTGTGTTATATCTCTGACGGATTAAACATCATACGCCATGAAAATGCGCTGGGCTAACTTTTTCCCAGACTAGATTCACTTATACTGTTGTTTCTCAGCTCCTAAATATGATAGGTCAATGTTTAGTACTTGTAAACCTTACTGGTGAATTAATCTAGCGAATTACTATCCCGAAATTATTATATCACATTTAAAAAACTTCCAAGCTACTCATAATTATAAAAAATAAAAATATTTTTGCTCTCTTTATTTGCCTTACTTAACTTATGCAAAGTGTCAATTCTGTTACCCCATACACAATCTATGACAATATGCAAATTATCTAGTATTATGCGAGTTCGTAGTCGTCCTGTATTCTTCTCGTAGCACCTTTACGATGCTACGGCGCTACGGCGTAGGCTAATGGAGCCGTCTCATCCAATTACAAGTGTGAAGAAGTGCACGTCTAATTATATAGTCAACGGTTGCAGTTAATAGAATTCAAATTTTTGCTTTAATTTCGTTAGCATACAACTAACTGCATTAATTTTGTAGGTACTTTATTAATTTTTACTACACAATATTGACATTTCCCATTAGTTCTATCCACTGCCAGATCTACGGATAGAATTAACTAGAATAGAATAATAGTTGAAAGAATGAAGTATGAAAGATTGACTAAAAAGGTTTATATGGCTGAAGTGAAAGGAAATGCTGGAAGAGGACGACCTAGATGTACTTTTATTGAACATATAAAAAAAATATTTATCGAAGGCAATATTAAAAGTACATACAATCGCCGAGCATGTATGAAAGGTATGATGAATATAAAAGAAGCATTGGAATGTCTCTGCCTACCCCTCTTGGGATAAAAGTCGTGATGACGGATAAATAGATAGATAATTAATTAATTTTTTTCTATTTCAATTTTTTGTAGGTACTACTATAATTTTTGTTTCTTCTTATGTGGGTTCCTTATCAAATATGGTAAAAACATCCTGTTTGTCTATAGCTAATATAAGTATGTACAGAAAACAAGAATTACCGACGATGGAAGTTCGTTCCACTTCTTAATCATATGACACAAGGAAAGTCATTAAACTTTTTCTTACATTTATATCTTGCTCTGAAGTTTTAAAAATGACGTTTATTACATTTTCTTAAATTGTTAAATTTCAGTTGAGTTTACAGAACGGTAAAACTCTGTCATATGACTTTAAACAGCTTTAGATTTCATTAAATTTTAAGCCATGCGATGCTAAGCTAGAGTAAACGCTAAGACACGCCACTGACTCCGTGCAGCAGATTTTCACTTCATTTTTCATTCCTTCCTTTTATTTTCTTGGTGAAACTTTAATAACAGGGTTCTAAGACGCCATGTGTTATTAATGGACAGGATCTACGTTGATAGAAAACTTAGGAATCTTGTCCTTTTAGATTGAAAAATAATCTGCCATGTGCCAATGGGTTGTTTATAATTATAATTAATCAGACAAACCACTAGAGGCTTTTCCATCTAAATATACTTCAACATTCGTTAGGTGTAGCTTTGTCTTCCACGAGGTACCCTGGGACCGATAACACGGACCCATGAAGAAAAAAAAAGGCATAGTCAGTCATTGGAACTGCCGACGCAGAAGTGAAAACTTAAAACTACGAATAACATTTATTAATTTATAGATATACTAGCATTCCGCCCTCGGCTTAGCCCGTGGATATTA
Source organism: Nemapogon koenigi (assembly GCA_963924495.1). Lineage (NCBI taxonomy): Eukaryota > Metazoa > Arthropoda > Insecta > Lepidoptera > Tineidae > Nemapogon > Nemapogon koenigi. Next base: position 5,299,937 of record OZ004649.1, on the reverse strand, counting down.
ACGAACAAAATAAAATATACCCTATAGCTACCCCTACCCCTACCCCTACCCCTACCACTACCCCTACCCCTACCCCTACCCCTACCCCTACCTCTACCCCTACCCCCACCCCTACCCGTACCCCTACCCCTACTTCTACTCCTACCCCCTACCCCTACCCTCTACCACTACCACTACCTCTATATTATCATCAATAGTTTTCGCAGCGCACTCGATGTAAGGAATTTCTTAGGTAATTTTTTTACACCTTGGGTTACATTATTGGAGTTTTAGTAAGGATCCCAAATTTGTTTGAATGTAGCTTTCCAATGGTGAAAGAATTTTTGAAATCGGCACAGTATTTTTTGAGTTTATTCATTACAAACATACACAAAAAAATACAAATCTTTCCTCTTTATAATATCAGTATAGATAACGTATAATAACGCCATCTAGCTATAATTTTGCATATAAATGTATCTGTGTCCGGATCGAAGAATTGCCGGCCAGAAATGTGCAGCCAAAAATGTCCGACTCAGGCATACGTGGAAGCCAGTACACGAATTCCTGCCCGGATATTTTCGGGCCGGGTAATAAATAGTCTTGTGCCGAAAACATATTGCGAATCCATAAGATTTCCCCCTAACTGGAGAAAAACATGAAAGATTAGGTAAATTATATAATTACTAGCTTTCCGACCAGACTTCGCTCGTAGAATTTCTGATGGGTAAACTGGCTATTTACTTCGAATAATACAAACATATAAACAAAGTCTTCAGTTTTATATATAAGTATGCATAAATGTAATTATTTCATTACACATTGTCTAGACTCTAGTCCATACTATCCTTAGAAGCATAAAGATATGTTTTACGATCTCAAATGCAGAAAGCTTCTGTGTACGGCCGATGTGAGATATGACGAGTATAATAGAGGAGGCGAATAAAACGACATTTGATTGTCTCTATACTAAATTCAACCATTTATTTAACTTTTGACAGCTCGAGTACTAATCAATTAGTGATGTCTTAATGCGTTACATTTTATTTTTGCTCAACATTTCAACAGGCGTTTAAATGACTATATTTTATGTATGTAAAGAAGCACTACTGTAAAATATCATTGACTGTAAATTAATTTATTATTTGTCAACATCAATCAGGCAGGTCATAGACAAGATCATAGATCAAAAATATCGGAGCTAAAGTGCACGTCGCTTCACTATTGTAAAGAAAAAACATCGTCCATGAAGTATTGCATTTTTTGTCTATGATTGCCTTTGAGTATATAGCAAAGGAGACGTGAAGCGTATAAATCACCTAACAATTTTTTCTGACACTTTTGGCGAGGGGGGGGGAGGTAAACGTCTAGTACTAGCCCCTGTACCACTGTATTTTTCTGTCGTTTTATTGTCGCAACGGATTTTACGTTATATGATGATTATGTTAAAATACAAACATAATAATTATAATTAATGATTGGAAACACTAAGTTTGACGCCCTAGATCGCCTTTCCCGTTTAAAACATCACAATTAACTATTTTCCTAGAGGTCTGTCTCGCGACACAAAACGATACCAACGAAATCTAAGTAACTTATTACTGTGCACCTGGTCAGTTTAACTGGTCAAAGGGGAAAAAATTGGCGAAAGGGGGAGCCTGTTTTTTTTTTTTTTTTTTTTTTTTTTCATTTATTTCTTAGGTATACAAGATACACTTGAAATCGTCAATTTTATACACTTCTCTCTACAAACCTAATTAAAGAAAATACATTTTTACAGCAATTTAAAAATACAATAAATACAATCAAATGTCAAATAAAATTAATATTGATACATGTCAGAAATTCAATAAAGAATATACAATTACAATCTAAGTACATTAGTGATTAGTCAATTAAAACCAATTTATATAATTTAATTGTTGTTATGCCCATGGATGCTTATCATCCAAGTATTACTGTCTATGGTCCCTCCATAGGCTTAGTACTCTATGATGATTGCTTGTCAATAATTATGGAACTTCATAAGCGTGTAAATTAAATCGTTGGATTGCCATGCCTAATAAGTAGTAATATTTGTCTATAGTTACAGAATTGCTTATCATTACTTTTAGTCTATACCAATATTATAAAGAGGTAAAATTCGTTTTTTTTTTTGTATTTTTGTTTGTAGTGAACAAACTGAAAAACTACTGAACCGATTCTAAAAATTCTTTCACTAATAGAAAGCTACGATATCCCTGAGACGTGTCACTTTTTTAACAGACGTAAATCTCTATGTTGCCTCACAGCTCCCGGGAACCGTTGTCGGTTTCAGGGTACCCAGCGGAAGACAAAGTCTTCCTCACTTAGCCGAATCTATAATATCTGTTTATTTTTAGAAAAAGTGCGGCCGCTGCTTTAAGTTCCTTCCGAAGCAGGAGGAGTCGAGTAAAACACATAGTTAAAAAAAAAATAGTACTTAGCATTTTTGTCACGAGCAGAAATTGAACCCAGGCCGTTTCAAGTCCAACGCTGTTCCAATTTCGCTTACTATTAGCACCGTTTGATATCGCATGGCCTCTTACTACAAAGTAACCTTCATCCTTAGTCAAGCTTTATTTTGCGCTACTTAACTACTGTTAACGATGAATGTGTATTGAATTTTAAAACTTTGATTATCGTCATTTAATCGTATTACACTTAGCCCTTTAGAAAATGTGCCGAGCTCTAAGCGAAGCCCCAAAAAGCTGGTAATATAAGCCGCTTTAATGAAGGCGATTAAGGCTGTTTCCCTTACGTGTATGTAATGTACCATTTGGGAATCTTGTAATTGGTTGTATTTTAAGCGTTACGTCAACAACATGTAATGAAATCTCGAAATTGTAGAAATTTTGTAAATAATGCGTCCAAATAATTTTATATGTTACTAATAATAGAAATACGGCTAAATTACTTAGTAGACTTTTTAAGAGTTCATTAAATTCTGTGTTTTATTTCAACAAATCAACACCATATTTGTGATGTTATTTATGATGATACTGAACAGATTTTAAGGAGACAGCTCATAAATTTTGTCCCATACAAAAACGGACTTCAGCAATTCAAGTATTGTACAAAACTTATTAAAAATATGTCAATATCAACTACAACTAGGTTTAATGAAGCCCTGAAAGTCATCAATTTCACGCATATTTTTAATGGACTTTGCGATTTGAGTTCTCGTAATATAATTATTTACTAATGTATTTTTTTTACATATCAAGTAAAATAACTTTACATAATTTATGGGTCCATTAACTAGAACTTGCTATTTCTAATATTTTTTGTACAATACTTGAATTGCTGAAGTCCGTTTTGTGTATTTTATTGTACAAATCGGTACAATGTTTGGAAATTTTCTTTCTCTATTTATTTCTATCGCTCAGATATTGGATGAAAGAGATGAAAAAATTTCGAACACGTACGTTTTTTAGTTATTTACGCGACCAAGAGAGTTCTCAGAATGATGACAGTAACCTTTTTCAAAATCCATTCAGGCAGACAGATCGACAAAAATTTTAAAATAATTACGTAATTATCCTTAAATATCGTGTAAACAGCAACCCACTTTATTTATTTGTACCTAAAACAAAGACCCCGCTGCGTCTGTCTGTCTGTTTGTATGTGCCCTCTTCAAGCAAAAACTATTGACCGGTTTCTCATGCGGTTTTCATTATTAGATAGGTTGATTCACCGGGTTTACTAGTAATAAACTTGGACCTACATGTTTAGGAACTGAACATTAACAGTAAAAGTTAATCAAGTCGGGGAAAAAGTTAGCCCCAGCGAGTTGTCATGCCGTATGCTGTCTTATTCGTTAGAGAACTAACAAAATTATGTAGAAAAGAGTTGTGTAGAATAAAATGATCTACAAAAAAGTCCGCTGTTGTTATATTGTACCCGTACGAAAACGGGAGCGGGGCGCTAGTAAACTATAAAATAATTGTGTAAAAATATTTCCTCTAGCTAGGTAAATGAAGAGAGCTTCGAATTGCAAGCGACGCCGTAACAAGGAGTTAGCTGACGCGTTGAAACGAGCGGCCCCTTAGGAAGAAGTATTATTAGTACAAACTGAGTAAAATTCTGTAGAAACCCCTTGAAACTTGCTGTACTTTTTATTTGTCATGGTGGATTATAAACAAAATGAATCAAAAATAATGCTATAGACAACCTACAAGCTCTGAAATGTTTCGAAAGGCACGCACTTCATCTGAAAATAATAGATGCTTTTATGAACAGCTCCAGTAAATGCGCAGCAACAGACTGAAGATGCCACCTTTATTACCTACAAGCTTCTGTCCGCGGTTTCACCCGCGTGGAAATTGATCCAAAAATAAATAATCCCGTCTCTCTAATTTGCCCCTCCCCCGCCCGCTTTCGCAGTATAAAAAGTAGTACCTATATGTAATTATCTGACGTTACCCCTAAACTACCACTATGCAAAAAAAAACAAAACAAATCTATCCCACATAGGCTACTTTATATCCTGGAAAGTGTATAGAGACTATAATCTCTCTGTGCCAAATTTCATCCAGATCCGTTCAGCCGTTCTGGTGTGATTGAGGAACGAACATACATACATTCATACAAACTTTCGCGTTTATATTATTATTGGAATTCATAACGTCACAATAATGAGTATCTTGCTAATTGTGGATAAAGTTTTTTTATGTAACGGCAGTGATATTATTTGAAGTTAGTCGGTGCGAAATTAAATACCCTATGTCACTTCCCCCCAACAATCTCTGTGCAAAAAATAATATCGATCCGTTCCATTACACAGAACACTTCTTCAAATTCTACAACAAGTATTTTTTTCAGAAGTCGGTTACAAACCAATAAACAATAGACAAATATAGTTTTCATAAAATAAAAGTGAGGCCCAAAATATATTTCCAAGTTGGCCGACGAGAATATTACGTTTTCATGATATGACGTGACAACGACTACTCTACAAATGCTCGACGAATAAAATAAAGCGACACTCTGTAAGGCGTATCTACTTATCTCATATTGTATGTGTGATGTTCGTTTGCATTGCATATAAAGTTCTTTTGAAAAGTACTAGACTTCTTTTGACAATTTTTGAATCCAAAAAAAAAATAAGGCATAATGCTAAGGTTATGTTTGTAAGAAAACATCTTATGGGAAAAAAAATCGAGGTGGGTAGTAGTATTAGCTACAACCGCTTTTTATTAGCGCAATGAACTCAGTACACCACGAGACTTATTTTATCGATTTCTCTTTAAAAAGTTGTTAGAGAGTTACACTGCAAAAAGAATCGATAAAATAACCAAGATAGGCCAAGATTCACGTACCAGAAACATGAAAATGAACTATTTAACAAAAAATCGGTCTTGCGAAAATACACATAACGGACATAATGCTCTTCCAGTATTATACAAAACCCATTAGAAATATCGATTTGTAGTTAATGTTTTCATAAAGTATGTACAATTATCTATATGATCGTCCTCTGCCAGCATTTCCTTTTTCTTTTTTTTATGGCAATCGTTCACTTAAAAACATTTATGGCAGTGTCACGTCAGTGTATTTAGCAACGAGAGAGAGAAACAAATATTTAAATAAATTTAGAATCGATCTTCCAGATAGCTGAAACAAAGAAATCACGTCATATAAACCTTTTTAGTCAATCTTTCATTCTTCATTCTTTCACCGTCTTCAAATTCTACGAAGAAATATTAATTATTTCTTACTTTTCAGTGGACAATTTTTGAAGTCGGTATACATTTTTTAAAAGGTTTATGTCAATATGTCAAGGTAAGGGCCCTCTCTCAAAATATGAGTGATATGTATGAAAATATACTAACCTAAGATACGCAAAATTGAGGCGAACTCGTGATGAAATTCCTACAATAAATTGTATTGTACCATTCGGAACAATACATATAAATAAATAAAATTGGACCCCTTCAAACTACAGCCTCTATTTCTTAAGTATTTCTTACCTAAATAGAAAATTTCTCTAGTTTTAGTTTTTTTAAATAAATTCTTAAATACCTCAGCAGAGCCCGTCACTCGTAACTCGTAAGGTCTCACAAATACCATACCAATAAATGAGGAAGACTTAATTTTCTGCTGGGCAACCTAGACCTGGTAACACGGTTTCGGGAACCATAAGACAACCTTTAAATTAAATATAACCGCGTGGAATAGTGGCGCAAGAATACGAGAGAAAATACGTTGAGCGAGGAAGGAGCCAGCCCTCTTGTTACCAGAGAAAATAATCAGCCATGGGATATTTATTTAATAAAGTTTTTGGCGTTTGAACCCCACGGACCTAGAGTTTCTACACCAAACGGCCCGTAGTTAAATAATCACTATCTATAGATTTGTTTGTCCAAAAAAAATACAACAGCAGATTAGGTACTTCAATTAAAAATGTCGTCCACACTACGGAGGCAATTATAATAATGTGTTTATTAACCAATAAAGTTTTGGTGTCCGAAGAGTTATGATTGTTATTGTGATAGAAAAGCCTTTAATTAAAACTTTGTTCTTGAGTGATTCCCACCGGACATCAACCCTACTCATAGTATTAACCTTCATAATTATTGTTATAAACCAGTCTTATTCTAAATAGTTCATACAAATAAAAGGCACAAAAGGTGCGTCGGTGGCCGTTCCGGATCCCGGCCATGTACCAATGGGTTTTTTAATTAAAAACTTATGTACATAATCCGACAAACCACACTTAGAGGCTTTTCCATCTAAATATACCTCAACAGAACTAGCCACTCGTTCGTGTATAGCCTCACAAATACCATCGGCTAAACGAGGGAGACTGGTCTTCCGCTGGGTACCCTAGAACACGGTTTCGGGAGCTGTAAGGCAACCCATGAAGAAAAAAGAAGGTGCGTCGGTGGTGGCTGTGGTATACAATAACAATGGGTTTTACACGCTTTATATTAGTTTCACCTGTAACTATGTATATGTATGTAAGTACCTAAACAAATCTTGGAAGTCGAATTTAACAAACTTCTAATAAATTAAGTGTACCTATACAATGGACAACATTTCATTTTTTTAATCACCTATTTTTATTACTTTATTTAAAAATATATTAAAAAATAAGTTACACGTATTTTTATATTTTATTTTTGGTTGAGTTTTTATATTTTTAATTTAATTATGAATTTTTATAAATTCTGTGGACTTATAAACTAAAAACCTTAGCTAGGACTAAAATTAAGAAATATAAACTGTCACCCAAAGAAAGTGACAGATAGTGTCAGTCAAGCCACAGAGTATACGTTATAGAAATGCAAAGAGTATAATATACCGTGTTCCAAATAGGTGTTGCCGTAGCCGGAACTCAAATCGCCTACAACATTATTCATAATGTATATAATAATACTAGCTTTTGTCCGCGGTTTCACTCGTAAATATATTTCCTGTGATAGCCCATTCGAAACTAGCAAAACTTCCAAAAAAATATTATATAAAAGATTTTTATAATTATATTTAAAGAATAATTATTAATTTAGCTTCAAATGGAATAAAAATGGGTAAAATTAATTGAAGGCAACACCTGAGTTCAATAACTAACAACTCTGCCAACAGACATTAGTATTTTTAAATTAGAGGGTTAGCACAGATTAGGGCACCTATTAATCCTTATTTTTCAATATTTCAGTATTTTTAAAATAACTCGAAAATTAAAGGATATAAAAAATAAAAAAAATGAAAAATAAGCTTTCTAGCATGTAATCTCCAAACGGTTTTCGAATTTTGGTACCTTACGAAAAATGAAATGTTGTCCATTCGGATATCAATACAATAATTTGGTACCATCGATCTGTTCTGATTTTGAGCCATTTTGAATCAAACGAGCCCAAGACTTGTCTTCAGATGTACTCTGGTCCTAGATGATGTCCAGGGTTGTGATGATGGAGCCGGAAGGTGGCCACAGGAACTCTGTAACAAAACGACGCAACCCCATCGAGTATGGGCTCATTTGATTTGCGCAAGTGTGCGTTACTGACAAAAGCGTGTTTATTTAGTTTTTTTATAAACTAGGTATAGCCTCACAAATCGGTTAAAAGAGGAAGACTTGGTCTTCCGCTGGGTACCCTTGGGGCCGGTAACACTACGGTTCCGGGAGCCGTAAAGCTACCAAAAAAAAACAAAAAAATTGTAGTTTATAAAAATAATAATAATTTAATTCAAAACTATGCTAAATCAATAGAACTGGCCACTCGTTAAGTATAGCCTCACAAATACCATCGGCTTAAAGAAGGAGACTTGGTCTTCCGCTGGATACTCTGTGACCGTAACACGGTTTCAGGAGCTGTACTGTGTTACCTACACGTGTAGAAAAAAAACTGACAAATCCTAATATAAATTTTAATAAGTATCACATAACAATATGGAAACCTAAAATTAATATAAACATTAAAAATAACTAAATAAACGTCGTCGTGGCATTTCTGGCTGCATTTCCCCGCTGAATCGCGATGCTGATTCTTTGAGCGAGGGAGGAGCCAGCCCTCTTGTCACCAGAAGAGATGATCAGTCATGGGGATATATCTTTATTAAACTTTTTGGCATTTGAACTCCACGGACCTAGAGTTTCTATGCCAAACGGCACAAATTTGTAGTTTTCAATAATTGATCTATTTGCGCCGTTTGTTACACTCTGCGATTTCCGCCGTAGTTTCCGTGCCCACGCACGAAGCTTCCTATACAAGGCTACGAGTAAGGAATCCCGTTGCCTTTAGGAGAGCAGGGACTTCGATTGACGCAAGAGTCCGACCCGAAAATGTCCGGGCAGGAATTCGTGTACTGGCTTCCACATATGCCTGGATCGGGTATTTTTGGTTGCGCATTTCTGGCCGGCAATTCTTCGATACATTGTAAAATAATTGCTAGATATCGTTATTACACGTTATGTAGTTTTCACTTCTGTCGGCAGTCCACATGACTACCTTGGCCTTATTTTTTTAAACACTTTACAATGCAAGCAGGTAAAGGCTCTTGTAAGTCACTAATTAATGCTAAATGAGTTACTCCAAAATAGTAAATTAATTAAGTACAGAATGTACAGGCTTCGTAATCCTATTAATAGTTGTAGTTTAACCAAATTGTGGTTTGTTAACGAATGAAGAAACCCTTTGGAGGTTTGTACGATGAATTTACAGTTTTAGGTTATATATTTTAACGTTTATTTATTTTTACGTAATTGCCAACAGAGATTACAATGTCATATTTATTTACAAATTATGTATGGATGTGGATGAAGCAACAGAAGTATGCAACGATCGAGAGAAGTGGCGCTCCATACTCTCTGCCTACCCCTATAGGAAACAGGCGTGAATGTATGAATGTATGTATGTATGTATAAATTATATAGTCTAATTGCATGTTTAATTATTGGCAATCACGTCATGCGCAATTTTTAATATTATATTTCATTAAATCTATACTAATACTAATATCTACTTTTTTTTTTTTTTTTCTTTCTTCACGGGTTGCTTTACAGCTCCCGAAACCTTCCAGTTCCAGGGTACCCAGCGGAAGACCTAGTGTCTCCCTCGTTTAGCCGATGGTATTTGTGAGGCTATATCTAACGAGTGGCTAGTTCTGTTGAGATATATTTAGATGGAAAAGCCTCTAAGTGTGGTTTGTCGGATAATGTACATAAGTTTTTAATTAAAAAACCCATTGGTACATGACCGGGATCTGGGATCGAACTCGGGGTCTGTCTAGTAAATACCAGACGTCTTACCCACTCGGCCACCGACGCACTATCTACTTATACTAATAATATCTATACTAATCTATACTAATATTATAAAGAGGAAAAATTTGTAAGTTTGTTTGTAATGAATAGGCTCAGAAACTACTGGGCCGATTTTAAAAATTCACCATTGGAATGCTACATTATCCCTGAGTAACATAGGCTATATACCATCACGACATGTCGACGGGAACGGGGTGGACAGAGGTGAACATGACAAAAGCTATGTATGAAGTGTATGTTTGCCAACATTCTGAAATAGTCACGTACGAAGTCGTGGGAAACAGCTATAAGAAATATATAAACTGTTAATAGTTAAATACAAATAGTGCTTTCCTAATATATTGCTTTGAGGACACAATAAAGACGCTGAAAATAAATAAAGTCCAAAGTGCAGCGCTTTTTGCCAGTTGTCCATATATAACAGAACAGGTGTGCAGATGTAAAGCATTGTCTTGAAACCGGGAGGTACCGGGTTCAACTGCCACTCCTTCCAAAAAAATGCTAAGCATCTTTAATCGCCTTAATCGAAGCAAAGGCACGTAAAACTTCTAAACATAACAAATATTTACGTCTGTCGAAGAAGTGATTTATTTAATTAGGTCCATTAAGTGCAGCAACAGGCTTGCCACCTGTTCGGTTCTATATGGTCAACTGGCAAAAAGTGGACACTGTTACTGGTGTATCTGATCACACCGCAAGGTATAAAAGCCGTGAAGGTGAAAAAAGAAGCTTATTGGGGTAAAAGCATTCAGAGTGGCAACACTATTTTGTTCTATTATATCCCAAATTCACGAGTATAAATTCCAACTTATAACGTATTTCGGGAAATGGTCATATTTTTGAGAGAAAATGTCCAAGTTAGGGAGTGCGCTTCATTAGAAACTCGTTGGTATTTCCCTCACGCTCAGTCACTTTAATTTTGTTAACTATTTTTGTGTCCTGCTGGCGAAATTGAATTTTCACAAGTTACGAGGAACCCCCATTTTACAAAAACGACAAGAAATTCCGAGCTTCCTTTGTGCACTATTTAATAAAATACATAATTATATACTTACACAAGTATAACACGGTTTTACTCTAATTGTTTTGTTCTATAAATAAATAAAATTAATAAATTTACATGATGTTTGTCCTATAAGCTCCGAAATGGCTGAATGAACTTTGATGAAACTTTCTGCAATCAAGGATACAATTTATTATTTATTATATTGTATTATATTGTTTATTAATATTCAATAGTTTCGAAAATAACAATAAAATTAATTATATCCGAGCTAAGTCGGGGACCATAACCAAAGCCCATAACTATGACTAACTACTGACTATACCTACCCCCATTTGTGACAGACGGACGGACACAAAAGCATTTGTATTTCAAAGTTTTTAATTTGGCACCTTGTTTGTAGTCGGTGTTAATTTTGAAAGAGATTACCATGCGTTCATTACGTTCTAGTGTAAACGAATGAGGGAAGAATAATAATCACAATAGATTATGTAAAATACAACTAATATGGCTAGATCGCTGATCGAATATCTGAACCGTAACAAATCCCCGGGGATCGAACCCCGACCCGACCCTTCTTAATCTGGCCAATCAACTAAAGTAATACGTTTAGTGAGGAAATAAACATTAAACTCTCGGTCCGGGGTATAGGAAAAACAAGGAAAAGTTCTTATTCGGACTTCGTTCTTTTGTAATCTAGATTATGAAAAACTTGTAAGCATGCCCATCACCTCCTGGAAAATAAAGTAAAATATCAACACACACAAAAAAAGTAATGCTAGATGGGTTCTCAGACGTTATTTTTAGAAGTGCGGATCGGCTTTACCTGCCCTTCGAATTCCGAAGCATCATAATAATAATAAAGTAGAAATACAATCACGATACTTACGGCTTCAGAATTGTATGTTACTGCGGCCCCAGGGTGTACCCAGAAAACTTCATTTTAAGACATCCTAGGTATTATTATACTGAAAAATAGTTTATTCAGGAGGTTTCATAGATGGGCTCCCCTTCCACCAATTTTCTGCTCATTTGACCAAAGATTGACCATTAGGATACTAATATGTTACTTTAGGTTTGGTTAGTTCTTTTTGTGTCACAAGACAGAGCTCCATAAAATGGTTAATTGTGTTGTTTTTAAATGTGAAAGGCGATCGAAAACCTTTAATTTGCAGAAACATAGTGTCTCTTATCATAATTTATAATAAAATGATGTTTGAACTTTAGAATAATCTATCTATACTAATAATGAAGCTGTAGAGTTGGTTTGAACGCGCTAATCTCTGAATCTACCAGTCGTATTTGATAGCCATATTCTTGAGAAACTTATAAAAAAATATTAGGTTCTGGCTAGGTTGATTGTAGGAAAGCAATATGTGATTAAAGTGTCCAAAGATAAAAAAATCACTTTTATATACATATTATAACTGACTTAATCTGAAATAATGACGGGTCCGCATCAATGTCCAGCCAAGGAATTCCCGACGCGAGAATGTCCAATATTAGAGTATCCGAGCAAATTACTTTTTTGGCATATCTAGACATATTCCTAAAACTACTACTAACATAAAAACCAGAGGAAAAGCTTATTTGAAATATTATTATTCCCTTTGAAAAACATGTACCTACCGTTCTAAAAATTCGTACGTGGAAATCGTACGGAAGTGACACGTCAAAGTGGCGTCCAATAAAGCGAATCATTCCATTCAAACGCGGCCATTCGGTCCCACGAGTGTCGAGTCACACAGAGTAGGAATATGGAATTCGTTAAAAAAGAAGATAAGGCCTTCGTACGATCATATTGTATGAAACTATTCCACTTTTATCGGCTGGCAGCTCAAAAAACTCAAAAGCGCTTTGTTTATGACTGCGTGTGAGATTTACTGTGATCAATTCACGATAGGAAGCGCCAAAATTTTAGTCTTAAGTACCTACAGCCAAAGAGGGGGCTTTAATTTACAACTAAACGAATAGAATAGAATGTAGAATAGATAACTTTAAATGTATGGGAACGACTGAAATACAACCACGTGACCAAAGAGTTTATATAGATACTTATTGAATTAATTATGAAGTATAAACTCATTAAAGAAAACGAAGCGTAATTATGTCAATTTGTCTTCATTTCGTGTCTTTCGTGAACGCAAAGTTACCATCTGCCCATACATACCCTTTCTTGAAAAAAAAATGGCGAAGGTTTTAGTCGATCAGCAAATTTTTTCCAGGTTGTTGTTTTTCAGATTTTTTATTATTTAAGTAGGTAGTTAAAATGCATAAATTGAGCTTCGTTTAGGCTGCGCCTACTTTTCGTATATTTAAAATATGAAATAATTGGCCAAGTTGCAAGTACGACTCACGCGCTGTATCTTTTCAACCGTAATAGGTAGACACTGTCTACCTATAGACACTTGACATTTTTACAGAGTGTATACCTATTACTATGGTCGCTATAACAGCAAATAATAAAAATAAAATTAAGTTAAAAATTAAAGGGGGTCCCCATACAAGAAATGTTTTTATCGACGGTTTTGGTCGATCTTAATAATGACAATAATGGCAATACATACAAACGTCTAACTAGTATAACTATAATGAATACTCTTAAGTAATACTAAAAACTGCTAATAACACTACAAATACTAAAAACTGGCCAAGTCTAACTTGCGCTAATTTGTTCCTGCGTCATACAGGGGCGTCAAAATTGGTCTGACCTTAGACTGCATATACTATTGAGTATACGGAAGTACGACTCGCACTTGGCCGGTTTTTTCTGTAATCTTGACAAAAAAAATTTAGGCTGTGTACGCCTTTCTCACTTCTTCTGAATACAATACATATATTCTGTGTCCATAGTCCCAGTGAAAGTCTTAACAACTATCCTGTTTAATATGGACTGTGTTACAAATACTACCTGTGTCTCTGATTATACCCACGCAATAGGTAATTTTTGATCTGAAACATTTATTAGCGCACCGACTCGTATGCCGTGACAACAAACGACAAGACGCTCTCATATGCGGTCATGCCCCTCTCCGCCGCTCTCTACTCCCTTCTCTCTACTGCGTGAGCTTCTCTATTGCTACAGCGAGCCTGAAGACCTAAATAGTCTCAAAATTGGGTGCAGAAGGCAAGGTGAACGACTGCACTATTCTTCCCAAGAAAGTTAACCATGGCGAGTCAATACAAGGTGCGTCGCGTTGTGGACCGCCATGATTGACCACGACTGAGAAGAAGAAGACAGTATACTTGATTATCCCAGTTATACCATCAAATCAACAACGCGTGACAATATATACTGATAACTTACCGAACGAGTTTCGACCAATCAAAACTTCTGTCCCTATAGAGCTCCGTTGATTTGTACTCCGTCGCACAACAAACGAAAACTTAGGATTAGTTTGTTTATACAACGATTGGTAAATTAGATCGTGTTTACTTCGTTGGAAGTCGATGGTCTCTGTCTCGAATTGATATCTCATAAACTGTTTCTATATTTTAGAATGTATTTAGAAAAAACCAGCCAAGTACGAGTCGGACTTTTAGGGTTTAGTAATTTTTTTTATTATTTGTTGTTATAGCGGCCATAGTTTCAAATTTCAAGTTTCTATATACCTATTACGGTTCAAAATATATAGCTCTGTGACAGGCGGACAGACGGACGGACAGCGCAGCCTTAATAATAGGGTTTCCGTTGGCACCCTTTGAGTACGAAAATTTTCACAGACTGTGTATTTACTATATGGCCGCTATAACATCAAATAATAAAAATAAAATTAAGTTATTTCGGCGTTTTTTGCTCGATCTTAATAATGGCAGTAATGGCAGTACATACATACAAACGTCTAACTCGTATATATATAAAAAATAAAATAAAATAATAAAAAGCCAAGTGTGAGTCAGACTTGCGCTAATTTGTGTCGGCGCCATACAGTGGCTAAGTATTATGGTTCATGTGTTTAGTACATAATGTAAATACTAATTGTTCTGATATACTTAATGTATTACTTGTGCCTTTCCCGTTTATAACCTTTATAGCACCTAAAGTTGTATATCCGTAGCTACAAAGCTCTGTGATAATACTCCGAGTGCCTTATTTTAAGACTTTGCAGCTGTCTGTGTCTCGCTCGTAATTACTCGTAAAACAATTTCTGTGAAAACTTCTCTCTTCATTTTGACACTATTTGTGAGAACAAACCTTTTTATACTTACTGCCTTTCTAGGGTGTAAATTACTGGTTTCTTTAGAAATTAACTTGTTGACATAATGTCTTTTGCCTTTTTTAATTTTACCTAGACTTTTTTATTGAGCTTACAATTTTTAGGCAATCCATTCCCAAAAATGTTTCACATAAATTTAAAATAAAAAATTTAAGTCATATGAACCCAAAGGTAACTTAGTTTATTTGTCTTTTTTTCATGCTCGTCTTTTCAAGGTGAAATTTGGAATAGCATTATGTGTTGGGATTTTAGATTCTATTAAAATCACGACATAAAAATAATTTAATTGCAATGTCATAAAAATATCATCGGTCAGTTTTTAACCGACTTAAAAAAAAGAAGGAGAAGTTCGGGCCGTATTTTTTAAAGTTTTACGATTTTGATAAAATTTCTTTTTTATTTAACAGATAATTCTGAAACTGACATTTTATGTAATATTTCTTAATATCTCCATGAAATATGTACCGATTTTAACAGATATCTTATTTTCTTAAACGTTTACTTAATTTTGTATCTTTTGATTACGAAAATTTGATTTAAGAAAAAAATATTTGGATTGAACCCAAACCTTCAGTTTCAAGACTGTATTAAATTTAAGTTCAGGTATCGAATTATCTACAAAGAAAAATCACAGAGAAAATAGTATGTGTAAAAGGAACAATTCCCAATGCGTGTCTCGTCATAGGTGAAGTTTAGATTGTTCTATCGTTGTTTAGTTAGTAAAGTTGAACCCATCAACCCGCAGGATCTGACAACTCTAATTCCTTTTTATGATCTGTACTGTAACAATAAAACTTTATATTACAATGAATTAACTTTATCTTTAACTTATTATTGCGTAATGTCATTTGTTTAACGCTGGATTATGTATTATGAGTTTACTTCTTTGTGTGCTTTGAATGCTACTTTAAATATTATTATGTATGATAATTTTCCTAGGATAAATATTAAAAACATAGCTTTCCACCCTGGCTTTGCCCGTGTAGCCCATATCATTAACTTTCATCCCTTATTATGGTCCTTAGTTCATACAAAAATCCCATTTCTTTCTGTTTTTCCCGAATATTTAAATTATCGGCGTCGGTGGTCGAGTGGATGACGTCGGCTCACAACTGAGAAGTCGCGGGTTCGATCCCCCCATCCGAACATTTACCAAGAGGTTTTTCTAATAAAAAAATCTATGTACATTATCCGACAAACCGTACAAAGAGGCTTTTCTTTGGCTAAGTGAGGAAGACTTTGTCTTCCGCTGGGTACCCTGGGGCCGGCTTTATGTGCCCTCCGAAATTCAAGTCGATTAATGCACATATTCTTAAAGAAAATAGTTTATTTTTGGCACAAGTGGGAATTGAACACGGTCCCGTTTTCAAGACAAAAAAAAACAAGAATTTTAGAAATAACGCGAGCTGTAACGCAACCCGTAAAGATTGTTTTTTTAATTTTCGCCAACTTTCCACGTGCGAAACCTGAGTCGAAAAGCAAGGTTAGATAATAAAAATTATAGACTTTCAATGTACCAATGGATTTTTATAATTAAAAACTTATATACATCCCAAAAACCATCACACTTAGAGGCTTTTCCATATCATACCTCAGCAGAACTGAGCCTCGTTAGGTATAGCCTCACAAATACCATCGGCTAAAAGATAGAGACTTGATCTACCGCTGGGTGCCCTGGGACCGTAACACGGTTTCGGGAACTGTGAACCAATTTTTTGATGATATCATATTTTAGACCTATCCTTGGTTCAAAAGGTGATCGAATGTGTATTAGTTTCATCAAAGCTAGGACTAAACCCTCTGTACCCTAGGGCGGTAACATTCGTTTACATTGTTAATGAAACATCTTCATAGAAGGTTACAAGGTACTCAGAGCCGTATAACAATTAAGTATTACCAGCGGCCCACTTACAATGTCTTTATCAGGAACATACTAACTTTTACTGCCAGTAAAGTGAATACACTCGCTAAAATCACGTGGCACAAAGTGTCTCAACAATGTATAGAGTTTATAAGAGTCGTATTTTATACGGCCGGTAGTTAGTTCGCCACATATTGAAGTTTTATGACATTTTTGCAACGAGCTTCCATATCGCCCAATTCACATCATTTGGCTTCTTGGTGTCTAAAGTAGGCCACACATTGGTCCAGCATCGCAGCGAAAGTGTCCCATTACGGCCGCCAGACGATCTAGGCGGACCGTTTGTTACGTATTGGACGAGTCTGTGGTCGGTTTCGGTGGACCGACGGCGGCGCTTCGGTGATTGGACGAATGGGTCGAAACAGGCACCAACCGTCTTCAAATTCTACGACGAAAAATTAATTATTTCTTACTTTTCAGTGCACAATTTTTGTATATTGTAGATCGTTTTATTCTACACACTTCTTTCCTACATTATTTTGTTATATAATCTCTGACTGATTTGAGAGTATAATAAATAAGTTTTTCCCTGACTTGACTCACTAATACTGTTAATGCTCAGCTCCTAAACCCGATAGGTATATGTTTAATGATCATAAACCTTCCTTGTGAATTAACCCATCTACTTGTGAAAACTCATCAAAATCCGTTCAGTAGTTTTGCGTCTGATAATATTATGTAGTGATATAAAGTTTCAGAAATATTCAGAAACAATAAAAAAAATTACGTGTAGCTGTTGAGTTATGTAAGATCATAAAACGAGTGACAACGCAGCTGTGGCGAGGCTTAGCAATAAAGCTCTAAAAATCAGCTTTTGAAAGTTTGCAGCGCCTCGGAATGCTAAAATCAGCCATGAGGAAAAAGCAACGATTAACTTAGAAGTCCGGACGGACAGCATAAACCACATTTTTAATTATATTTCCGGGAAATATTATGTGTCCTTTTTATTATTTCTAAAATTCTTGTTTTTTTTTGCCTTGAAAACGGGACCGATTCCCACTTGTGCCAATAAAACTATTTTCTTGAAGAATAGGTATGTGCTTTTATTGACTCCTCGAATTTCGGAGGGCACATAAAGGCAGAATACGCAACGGAAACTAGCTATAAGTTTCTTCATTCGACGCATAAGCTTGGAGATTTAAAGGGGTAACGCATTGCAGCGAGTGTTTTAGACACGGTTGGAGTTTCTTCTACCTTTAATTCTGTTCATTTAATTTTCTTTTTTCATTTTAAGGTTTTTAGGTTTAGGTTTATATAATTTTATTCACTTAAATTTGATATTTTCTCGAAAGAAAAAAGAAACAAGGTTACCTCTAAAATTACAAATAAACCGCTGGCATTACGTGAGGTTTGTACACAACATCACACAATTGTAATTAGTAACTAAAATTACGTTTACTTAATTATTATATGGTTTGGATTTTTAATACAATAAAAATATGACATACTTTTTACTATTTTAAGGCAATCCGCGCTCTATTTGATCGGCACCGACCGACTGACCGACTGAACGACTGAACTAAAATGAACTTTATGCCTTTAACAACGTGCGTTTTCTGACAACTAATGTACTCTTAAATGTTTACCGCCTCCTATTTAAATTAACTAAAAACCCGCCCGCCCCGGCTTAGCCCGTTTTTTTTCTACTAAACATTCCATATCCCCATGGGAATGATATTTTTTATTGCCATAAAATCCTGTATTGTGTTTGTTAAATAGAATATTCCACATAGGTAGTCACAGACAGACAGGTCTAAACAAATAAATAATTTATAAAATATAATTATTAGCCATAAATTAGTCTCCTTTTTCGTGATGCAGCCCCATTTCCCTAGCAAACATTTACAAAGAGCCGATTGAGATTTGAACTCGGGACTTCCAGTTTAAAATTAACCACTGCGCTTTCTGTCTTACGTGTAAAATGAATTGTGCTAGGTGTTGTGGAATTTGCGGCAGAACGTCCAGACAGACAGCCGCTGGGAAATCTTGAGGAGTGGAATCCAATTAAGCTCGAGGCAAACCGCTACCGGCCACCTCTGTTGGCATCTACACTCGACATATTCATGTATACACTTAAAATATTGTGTATATACGACTTGGCTGAAAATTTTCTTGAAAATGTTAGGGATTTTATGAACTAGGCACCAGCCCCGGCTTCGCATGTAATATTTTATATTACTGTTGACCAGCAATGCTTATCACGTTTTAGCAACTGCGACGAATGCAACCACAATCGACGCTACCGAACAACTAAGACATTCTTAAAAAATTGGCCAAGAGCGAGTAGATCTAGCATCGAGAAGGTTTAGTGATATTTTTTTTCGTAAGAACTTTAAGACAGGATTTTTGTTTAGGTTCTCCTGTAAATTATTTTAAAATTATAAAATATAATATTATGTGCATTTCCTACGAGCCCTTTCATTTGATGTCAAGCATTGAAAAAAAAAACTTTTTTACTTTTTAATTTTCTATCTATCTATCATCATGCCTTTCATCCCAAGAGAAGTAGGCAGAGACAATCGAATGCCATTTGATACGATCCTGACATACCTATTTCGCTTCTTTTATATTCGTCATATCTTTCATACATTCATAATTGAACATGAAACAAAATTATTCAACCTGTTTTTATTCGTGTGGACATTATTACTAGTATATCTAGTAACGCCGCAAGATATAAATACCGTAAGAATGCGTTCTATATGTTTATTTATCTATAAGGCCACTTATTTTTATACAAAAAACTTTACAATAACATTAATGCTTAAATTGAGGTAATTTTCACGCACGACGGTGTAGATTACAACAATTTCCCTTATTTCTTTTTTTTACAAAAAAATAATGGGCTTCCCCTGGAGATCTGATAACAAAACGCCACGGGAGATTCATCTTCCCGAATTGTTCCTCGGATATACTAAGGTTTTTATCTACAAAAACGAAAACATTAGATCCTGTAAACGTCTAACCGTCTAACGAGTAGATTTTAGTCTCCGGGAGTGCCTTTTGTGCTTCGTTAGCTCCCTTCTAAAATGTTATGCGTTTTAAAAAACGATTTGGCAGTTTTTTACGTTCTCGAATATCTATTCTATGAGCATAACTGTTTGTTATAGTCAAGAGTGCGGGTTCGAATCCCATATCGAGTATAATCTATTTATCTATCTATCTATCATCACGCCTTTTATGCCAAGAGGGGTAGTCAGAGACAATCGAATGCCATTTGTTACCTTTTTCGGTTTTTTATGTTCATCATACTTTTCATACATGCTCGGCGATTGTGTGTACTTTTAATATTTCCATCGACTATTACATTTTTATATGTTCAATAAAAGTACACCTAGGCCGGCCTCTGCCAGCATTTCCTTTTTGCAAAGATATAGTTTGAGGGCCGGAGAGAGACATAGGCTAATTTTTATGCAGGAAATCCTACGGAATCAATTCTTATGTTACATTTCAAAAATTTTTATGTTCGGAGCCGGGGCTGAATGCTATTAAAAATATATAATTGGCAGAATAGCTTCAGAGAATATATTTAAAAAAAAGTTTTCATAAAAATCTATTAATTTCTATTTAAATATATAAATTTTATAAAATATTTGATTACGTATAGAAATATTCATTCGTGCACGTCCCATTCCCAAAATAAAGTAAAGCACGTTTTAAAAGCTTTCCCTTGTTAGAATAAGAGATATTTTTATGACTTCGTTAATGTATTAAAAATATACCTATAGAAATTCTTTCTGTTCATAAAATTGCGTACTAAATTTTCTGTTTACAGGCATGAAATGTATTTTATGTCTTCAAAAGTCGGCCACCTGGCTGGAATTTACACCTAAATACATATACGTACCTGTATGCTGAAATTATATTATATTAGGTATATCCTACAAGTTTACGCTGGTTTGGACACGTTGAAAGAATGAAGAATGAAATGTTGACTAAAAAGGTTTATATGGCTGAAGTGAAAGGAAATGCTGGCAGAGGACGACTTAGGTGTACTTTTATTGAACATAATAAAAAATGTATTGATCAATGGCAATATTAAAAGTACACACAACTAGCTGAGCATGTATGAAAGATATGATGAATATGTAAAGCTTTTAAAAATGGGACCAATGCGGGAGAATTATCGGTCTATTAAAAAAGAAATCATCAAAATCGGTTTACAACGGGCGGTGTAATCCCCTCCGTCCACTTGGATCCCATGACTAGCAATCAACTATTTACTCGAATACTTCTGTAATTGTTTCTCATACTACGGAGGGCACGTAAAGCTGGCGTTCATACTTCTCTGAAAATAGTAACAGACTTGTCACCTTTTTAAACTTGCCATCTGTTTGTCACTAAATGTGAACATTGTTACCTGTGATCACGTCGTACAAAGCTTATAACTAATTTTCTTCTACGGAAAGCGTGAAATTGTGTATAATGTATATCCATTGAGTCCCGTAGTCAGCAATTATTCAACGCCTTTTCATTGAATGTTTATATCCCAGAAATCCAGTTCGAGGACAATTTTAATGCTGGTGAAGATGAAGAAGAAGAAGACATGAGAAAGTTTAATGAAAAACGGATTTATTCTGAGAATAAAAGGAGACTTTAATTCCACTGACAAGATTTGGGTTTGCAATATACAGTTTAATGAGCCCGTTAAGTTCAGAAGTTGAAAAGAATAACTTCGTTGAATCTGTGTTTTAGAATGTTCTTTCTGAAATTCTAAGCTAGTCTTACATTTTTCTCGCTGTAAATAATAAAAGAATTTGGATTAAATTTACTTACGCTTCGCTCTCGTAGTGACTTTTCGAACCGTATTTAGGTATTCCGGGATAAAAAGAAGCCCTCCATTAACACTGTTCAAAATCCCGTCAATTTGTTGCTCTTATGTTAGGATAATAAGAACAACTCGGTATGAAAAGTTTTTCTCAGATCTGCTGAGGTTTTCTGTCAAGTTTCATACAATGTACAATTATTACCAAAGTCATCTACATTAAAAACTACTGAACCAATTTTCAGCAAAACAAAAATGGGACCAATCTGGAAATATATCCTTAGGAGGTATGTAACGGCCAGGTGTATTAATGAGTTACCTCCAAGTTTACAATGTGAGATAATAACTTACAAAATGTGTAAACAGCGCCTTAAATTGCATTTCATTGAAAATAGTATTGAAAATATTGTGAACATATTTTTGTTTTATTGTAAGTAAATTTCTTATGCTGGTTGCTAGGTTTAGTGTTTTGATTTTCAAAGTTTAGTACCTAATATGTTTTGTGTAAACTATAGATTTAAGTACCTTAGTATTTTTTGTGTAAGCAGTAAATTTTTCAAAAACAGTTTGGCGGAATTTTCAATTGTACATAAGGTTATTTTTAAGAGAATAAATAAATAAATTAAAACAAGAAAAAGAAATCCAAATCAGTTTATAAATGACAGAGGTAACAAACATTAAATAATATAACCGAATTGAGAACCTCCTCCTTTTTTTTAAGTCGATTGAAAATGGAATCTAATATAATTTGTATGGAACCAGATTCAATAATTGTAATTTTTGCTTCAGCCAACATTTCCGCCCCCGTTTCGCCTGTGGAAATTTCAGCTTGGTTGATGTTATGGTAGTCGTAGCTTAATGTTATATAACCTATAACCGTTCTCAAGAATTTTCAAAACGAACTGGCCGTAATTCATGAGATTAGCGTGTTCAATTATACTTACATACAATCAAAATCTTCAGATTTATATAATGGTATAAATAGATTGTTTAAATCACGTGTACTGTGTAGTACAGAGATAAAAAAATAAACCATACTTACCAAGAACATGAAAGTAATGTATCATCTTTCATTTAAAACGTATAAGTTCATTTTTGAGGCGTACATTATACAATTTCCTTTAACTAGTGAATATTTTATCGTTCTTCACACCACTTTTACGTCTAATTTGGTGCATTTTAAATTTGCGGCTTACGTGGCTGAAGCGGGTGGCTAGGTCCCAGAACAGGAAAAGCATTTCGTTGTAGTAAAAGTGTAAAAAGAGATTTTACGGTTAACGTTCTAGGGGGAAGAAGTAATGGTTGGTATACATATATCCTTATTTGCGACCTACGTGATGCTGAATGCATCTGATTCGTACCTGGAAACCAAATTAGTGTTTAACGATTCTTTGTCTCGAATGCACTTTGCAGTTTGCACGCCTGACACTACAAGCACTTTGAAGTAATGAACATTTATTTTAAGCAACTAAGTACACTAAATTTTAAATTGATATTTATGGATATAAATTAACATGTCCTGACGAAAGGATTGTTCGAAATTCAACCCTTCAGGACTTAAAAGGGGCTGTAATTTTTTTTATGGGGTTAATTTTCTTTTTCAGATTTACTTGATACTTTGCATAAATACTATACAATATTAAATAACGAAACACATATTTTAGCGTTTTAAATATGTATGAAGTTAAGAATGTAACTTTTCATTCTTTTCAAACGTGGGCGTAGTTTACAAAATAAAAATACATTATTAATAATTTTATTTATTTATTAAATAAAAACTCAACAATCTTTCAAAAACATAGTTGGTGACTATGTACAAGTATAAATAATAAACAATACATTAAAATAATAAAATACACTAATTATAAATTAAAAATTATGAGTATATAAATTATATTGTGCTTAATTCGAGTACAAACGAACATTATGCAGTTTTATTGCAAATAAAAATGTAATAATTCACCGTACAGCACACATCATTTTTCAAACAATATGTTATAATTAAAAATAATTTATTAAGCGGAAGAAATGCGAAAGTTTAGAGATAGTTTTTTAACAAAATCACAATAGTTTTAATTACTTAAGACTAGAGACTCTTTGTCTCCAATGACTAGGTTAGGACAAATATATGTATCACAATGTACACGGTTTTACAAAAGAATTAAACAAATTGAAATAAATAATAAATAGTTACATAATTTGGAAAAGAAAGAGAGAAAACGTTAGTTCTCTGCAACTAAGCTAATGTTAAACTTTTTACATCTATTACCCTATAGTGCGATCAAGGAAGGGGATGAGGTATTCAATAATTTCTCTGTCTGAGAGACTATTACAGATGACAAATAATCCAGGGTCTTCCTAGAAAAAACCTTATTATTCATTGCAATAATAATAAAATCTAAACAAAATCGTTGATCACTCATAGATATCTCTTTCAATTCAATTACGAATTGTAGGATAGGAGTTACGTAATGTCTATGATTATCATCTATATAGTATTAATTAACTTTTTAGATAATATTTAAAACTTTGATTCAAAAATAACTACGTTTGTAAAAGTTAATTTTCGCTAATATAATGAGAATTGAGACTTTCCTAATTTTTTTTGTTAAAATTTGAACTAATATGACTTAAGACGGTGACAATGTATCGATCATTATGAGTATTAATAACGATATTACATGCTAAACTTAAATAAATTAATAACAATTAACACAAAGATCTACTCTTCTGTTCCTGTGATCCACTGTAAATATTTGAAGGATCGAGACTGAATAGGACTGGCTCGTGCTTCGTTGCCCCAAACTCGAGTCTGCTGTTGACTTACTACGGACTCCCTGGAAATTACAAAATTAAAATGTTTTAGGGTGTGCACTGAGCAAAAACTACGGATATTTTCTGATCAAATTCTGGATAAATATAAGGAATAACAGTACTGTAATCGACTGCCGTGCCATGTGAAGGTATGTCGTCTCTGCCTATGGTAAGATACAAATCTATTATCGACCATGTAATTTTTTTAAATGGTAAATTATAAATTTCTTTTTTTTTTACGTAGTAGAATAAATAAATAAATATAACCAAAACCATAATTTTCCCATTCATAATTTGCATATCTACTTTTAATCCCTATTATAGCTTCAGCGTTTTCGGCTCGTCGATTATTCATCAGTCAGGACATGTTACTTTATAGATAGTCTTTATTCTGTATTAAAAAATAGCAAAAAATATAGACTTACCTAGGTTCGGCGGAGGCTCGAGCTACATGATAAGCTGGTACATTTGGGTTGTGGTAGTTCGTCTTGCCCGGTGGTGTCGGTGACAGCATATGAACCTGCGGTGGCGGATGTTCGCCTTGTGGCGGAGCTTGGTAGCTATTTGGGTTGTATCTGTCTACAGACACTCCTCGAGGCCTTTCAGGAATCGTCTCAATGTTGCTTTTTGCATAAGTGCTCACAGGCCTTCCTCTGCCAACTGTGTTAGTTTTCCATTCTTGAGAACCCACATAATCTGATTCAAAGCTACGCTCTCTCCATGACTGAGGTCTTAACGTTTGACTCCAAGAAGGTGTCGGTGTATATGCGACTGTAGGATTCTTTGCGTATGTAGGTTGCGCTTCCCACGGCGGCTGGGTAGATATGGTTTCAGTTTGCGTCTGGGTTTTTTCAGTAAACTCTCTCAATTCTTTTCGCCAAGCAGGTTCTACTTGTTCAGTTGGCTCGTTGTTATCATAGTAATATTGAGGTGATGGATCAGGCTGAGCTTGGTACTTTGTATCAGTGGGTACGTATGTTGATTCTGGCACAGATATATAACGTCTTTCATACTCGCTGTAATAGGTTTTACGACCCGGTATTTTTGGTGGTGGAGCAGCATTTACTGACTTGACGAAAGATTGATTAGGGGCTGGTGGTTGATAAGAGGTTGGTGGAGGTTTTGTATATTTAGCTGATGCAAGATTAGGGTTCCAGGAAGGTGTAGTATTAGGACTGAAGGTATTTGCTGACGGCGTTGGAGCTTGGTAATATATCTGGCTAGTATTTTGTGGTGACAAATAAGAATTATCGGCTTCCCAAGGAGGAGGAACGTAAGATGAAGAATATTGTTCCGTCGATTTTTGGTAACTTTCAGAGCTATCTTTGGTGTACGAATATTGATTTGATTGGTTAATAGTGGGCACTGAATTAAGTTGTCCCAAATTATTAGTTCCCCAAGTGCTAGGTTTCGGTGAGTAACTCATCTGACCACTAGGTTGACTCTGTTGGTATAGGTTCGAAGAAGTTTTCGAATAATCTTGAGAGAAATTGTCCGTGTAAGAAGGCTGTGACCATTGCTGTTGCGGTTGCGGCTGCAGTTGCGGCTGCGGTTGTAATTCAGGAAGTACATTATTATAAATAACATTCTCTTTTCTAGATTGTTGGTACCATTCCTGGTTTGTAATGGTACTAGGTTTTACATTACTTGCATTGACAACTTCAGATTGTGGCTCCTGTGAATATTGATTTTGTGATTCGTAGCTCTGATTGTATGTTTGATAGGATTCAATGGGTGGTTGCCGTTCCATACTTAGCCTTTCAAGAAGTAAACTGTGTCTTCTTTCTGTTTGAGGTTCCGGTTGGTAAGTAGGTTGATAAGGTCTTGATGGTGAGATAGATATTCTGTCACGTGACGGTGCAAAGTATGTTTTAACTGTGGGAACTCCGTGTTGAGTAATTTGCTGATATTCATGATCTAACGTTTTAGTTGTTCTGTTAATAGACAGAATATTTTCCACTCTATGTAGTTCTGTTTGCGTACTGATAGGACGTGCAGTACCTTGGCTGGTTATTATTTCGGTATTTTCCGTGTGCGATCGTGTAATACTTTCATTGCTAGGAAGTATAGGTTTAATTTCAAATGAATCTGCTGGATTCGCTAATAATGGAATATGTTGTTTCGGTTGTTCTAATACAGGTTTTTCATCAGGCTTTTGTGATTTCTCATCAGTAACTAGTTTAGGTGTAGCATCTTCCCTTTTCGTATCTTCTACTTTGCCTTGGTCTTTTACTACAGTTTCTTTTTCCTCTTCCTCCTCTTCTTCGTCGTCTTCCTCTTCTTCAGATTCTTCTTTCTTAGGTTGAGATAATTTTTCAACTCTGTCTTGTTCCTGTTCAGGCTTTGCTTCTGGTTCAGTTTGCTTTACTTCTACTTTATTTTCAACAACCTCTTCCTCCTCTTCTTCGTCGTCTTCTTCTTCCAGCTCTTTCTGAATAATTTCTTCTTTTGACTGTATAGTTTCCGATTTTATTTCTTTCTTCACAACAACCTCTTCTTCATCCTCTTCTTCTTCCTCTTCGTCCTCATTATCAGAGGTTGCACCATTTTGACCTTTATCTATGCTTTCATCTTTCTTTATGGGTTCCTTCTGTTCCTTGACTATTTCAGGTTCTTTTTCAATTTTTCTCTTAACTTCTACCAATTCATCTTCTTCTTCCTCTTCTTCTTCGTCTTCTAATTCTTCTACATCCTGTGCAATTTTAACAACCTTTGTTTCACTTGTAGTTTTTACCTTGACTTCTTCCGTTTCTTGATCGTCATCTTCCTCTGGTTCTTGCTTTTGAACAACAACTACTTTTTTTGTTGTTGTTACTTCTGAATTCTCTTCTTTTTTGATGACAGTATCAACGTGTCCATTTTCTTTCACATTTTTTGTTGTGGAAACTACTTTTTGTTCTTGTTCTTTTTCTTCTTCCACTTCTTCCTCTTCTTCCTCTTCCTCCTCTTCTTCTACAACTTCCTCAGTCTCAACTTCTTTTAGTTGAGGCTTTTCGGCTGGTAATGTCCGAGTTTCAGTCTTTGTAGATATTTCAGTTCTTCCATCAACAGTAGTTTTTGTTGTAGTTGTCTTAACTTCCTTCACTTGTCCATCGGCTCCTACCTTTTTAACAACTTCTACAGAAGTTTCAGTTTTAGCGGCAGATTTTTTTGGTGCTAACTTCACTGTTACTTCCGCTTCAGCATTATTTACACCATTTTGTGTTTCTTCAACTTTCTTTTCTTTCTTCACTTTTTTGACAACTTTCTGAAAAATAAATTGATACAATAGATATAAATGATATTTATTTTCAGAAGACCGAAATTATCAATATATGTATACCTAATCATACGTATTACGTACATATCTATACATCTGTACATATGATTTAAATTTGAATAAAATATTGATCCAACATAAATTTATCTTTATTGAGATAATGTGATTATAATAATTGTAAATATATAAAACGCATCGTATTAAAATTAATAATCTGTATCAACCTGATATATGTTGTCGTCATTTGTTTCTTTATTATAGTCGGGAAATTGATTTTGATAGTCGAGAAATTGTTCTTGTAGTTTATCATTTGAATTATATTTACGTTGTTCTTCATCATAATTTGCAACATCTAATGATACTAGTTTGTCATTATTTTCGGTAAAGTTATCACTGAATTGTTGATGAGGTGTTGTAAGCGGCACATTTTCAATTTTATCAAATTCATTTATTGTATCGGTTATAAATTTGTCTTTATTGGCAGCAATTATAGTACAAGACAAGTTTTCTTGATTATTTTCTCTAAATAATTCTTGATTGTTTATCTTAAATTCATGAAGTGGATTATTGGACAAAGCAGAATTTGTTATATTGTGATCTAATTTTGAATTATTATTATTTGTAGTTGCGACGTCGTTGCTTTTATCCCTGTAGTAATTATTTTGTTGTGCTTCAGATGTCAAAGGTGAAGAGAATTCCGCTGTGTAATTCTTGGATTGCCCTGGAGTACTTCTAGTTCTCAATAAAGATTTAGGATTGGCTGGCAAAGCGAATGTAGGAAAGACTTGAACTGGCAAACAATTAAAATTTGGAACGGCTATAGGTGTTGATGGAGTTGTAGGTGGAGTGACGGCTTGCACCGGTACTTCCGGTACTCCTTGATTCATGGCGTTTCTCATCAATCTCCTTGCCATGCGTTCTGATTTAATTTCCGACAAATCCAGCCCACCGGGGGTATATGTGAATGGCTTTCGCTCTCTGCCCATTGCTCCGTGTAATGCTGACGGTGGATTCATCTTACTGGAAATAATGTAAATTATATCTATTATTATTATATTATAAGAAATACACGTGTTCAAACAAAATATTGGTTTATTTGTGTTTTGAAAAACTAAGAACCAATGTAACTTCAGCACGTATACAATGAGAACGATTTGGCAAATTGTCAAAACAGTAGAAAATAGATATGATATACTCACACAAGTCGAGGTTTCGCCGCTGTTTATTATATTTACTTCCTGCCCAGCAATATCTGAGGAGGATTTTCACACATGAGTTTATTACGGGAGCACCACATTCGAAATATCAACACTGTTAACGCCGGGACACGGGCAATATTTCAATTTCCACTTCACACGTAACACACAGATTTATTTTTCAGTGAGAACATGAAGATATTAATCCGGACGGAGCGGATATAATTAGATAGACGATCGCGAAAGCCGTCGCGTTTGGTGAAGCCGCGGGCGTAGAGCAAAAGACGCGAGGGCGCGGCGGGCCTGCTGAAGACTGCGCGCACGCACTCGCTGCCGCCAAGTATTTTAGTCTCGGCCTCAATATCGCCGCCCGCCTTGTCTACAATTTGTCTTGAGCAAATCGTCAAAACAAGATCTCTCGTTACTTCCGACAGCGCCCACTGGCTATATATTTTGCATTGCCACAACATTATGGTAGTAATATTTCATCGAGATTTATAGAGCTTGCCTTCATTTTAAATGATATTATTTTATTTTTTTAACATAAGTTTCTACCCGTGCTTCTTCTAAAATGTGAGATTAATTTAGGGAAAATAATAAACCTATAATTGCTAAATTTCTTTCTATATTTTTTAATTTGTTTTAATTCATAAATTATTGTCACCGTTACAATTTTTTTTAATTCTACATTTTCGAATTCTTGTCTCCTATTTTATTTTCATTTTTCAAGGTCTATTACAACGATATTAATCTCTATGGGTTATTATCTAGCTATAGAATCATTGTCATTTTAATTTTTATCTAAATAACTGATATTAATAACATACAGTTCAAAGGGAAACTTCAAATCCCTTTAATATGAAATTTATAACTGGCATACAAAACACAACTAGTCCGAATATCATTACTATTAATGTTGGCTACGAACCAAACATTGACGTTCGTTGTAGTTCGAGCGATACACGCTTATTACAATGTAGTTAACAGTTAAGTGTTTTGGCTAAACTCTAAAAATAAAAACCTATTTATAAAAAACAAGTGCCTATGTAAAAATAAACACAGGTTACCCACCTGTAATTTTCAGAGATTTTAATGTTTTCCGTGTCATTAACATAAATCCTTTTTACTTTTAATTACTTTTACGTCAAACTGTCCCCAAATTAAAATATCGAGCTTAGGTTGAATGAATTATGTGTTACCAATATTAAATTTTAGCCAAGTAGTTTATTTTTTTCGATTTCGGTCCCGGGTTTATGAACGTAATAGATTATTTTTTTATTATTCTTCACGGGTTGCCTTACAGCTCCCGAAACCGTTGCCGACCCCAGGGTACCCAGTGGAAGACAAAGTCTTCCTCGTATAGCCAATGATTTTTGAGGCTATACCTAACGAGTGGCCAGCCTTGTTGAGCTATATAGATGGAAAAGCCTCTTCGTACGGTTTGTCGTATAATGTACATAGAATTTTCATTATAAAAAACCCATTGGTACATGGTCGGATGTAGGAATATTTATTTTAATATATAGCCGGTTTTGCAGCATAGATTTAGGATTTAAGCTATGTACAATACGATACACATAAACTATGGCATTATAGATCTCTAAAGGTCCACTGAAAGTCCACAACAGCATATGATAAAGCCATTAGCGAATTCTGGCAATAGTGTGGACTTCCACACTATATAATTATATAATTATCAAAATCTGTAATAAATTTAGATATTAAGAATATTGAAAATATAGGATGACTGATTTGTGTTGATTTAAAAAACGTCTAAAGTAACTAAACTAAACCATTTTTTTTACTTTCTTTCTTTTTATTATTCATATTGTGCATTGACTTACAATGAGCTAATATTCAGAGTGTTTAACCAGTTAACAAGTTCCACATTATGCCAATTTTAGTTTTAGACAAAAAGAGCTGAAATTCACTAAGAAAGTATGTTCCTATCTCTTCTATAAAAGGCGGCTGTCATAGAGTCCCCAGTTAAAATTAAAAGAAATAGTATTTATGTAAAATAGCTTTAATTCCCTAAATGTTTAATCATTGTATTCTTATTTCTAGAATCACAAAACAACAGAATGCAATAACAAATACGTTTACAATGAACATATATGTTAAGACGAAAATTGACACAATTAATTACTTTGGAAAGATAGACCGTTGCCAACTTTGAGTGTGCCAAATATTTATCTGCATATCATGTAATGTAATTGTTGAAAATATTATCCGATCATCTGTGTGTTTCTTTCACATAATTATATTCTTTCGATGCTAGTTAATTATGATTTAGTAAAATTGGATTATTTTCATATAAATGTTGAAAATGATTTCCTGTTATGTTTAATATAGGCAACTCGCAAAATGTAGTCATTGTTACTAGTTTATCTGGTCACACAGAATGGTAAAGAGGTCGTGATGGCCTGATTGTATTTTAACCAACTTAAAAAAAGGAGGAAGTTTCTCAAATCGACCGTATAATTTTTTATGTTGAAGAGATCCTAAGGAATTCGATAGTTTTAGATATTCGTAGTACCCTCCTTCTAAAGTATCTAATCATATTTTCAGCATGAAAAGTTAAAATTTTAAATGTACGCATGTTGTGATATATTTCAAGGACTTTTTCATTTTTATCAGACGGTAGGTACACTTTTACAGCTCCCGAAACCTAAGTTATTTTCCTTTAGTATTTTAGGACCTTTCAAATAACTTTTTTTTTAAATTGTTTTAGGTCCGATTAAGACAATTATGGATATTGCATTTAGTTAGCATACCTATAGTTACTTTTGATAAAACCATTATATATATATATATATATATTATATATATACGTTAAATTCTGTTCATTTGTAAGCGCATCACTTGAGAACGTCTAAATAAGGTTTTTAGGTAAAGAAAAATTGGAAACGTTGCCCGGAACTCAAGACCATAATAGAGGATGGAAAGTTAATATGGGCTCCACTGGCGAAAAGCTAGTCATAAATAAATGAATGATGACATAGACAGACATCGAAGTTAACTAAGGAACCCTTTTTATCACTTTAGATACGGAACCATAAATCGTAGAACGGATCATTTCACCATCTGCTATCTGTCTAGTTAATATATTTATGTTTTGACTAGTTTAATTATAAACCACAGATGCCCATCATAAATTTGTTTGACATGGCTCTATCTTTGCTTTATTGTTTTGATATTATATTGTTAGGGAAAGCGTATAGAAAAATTAAACAGTGGCTACAGACCATATTGTTCTAAATCAAAATCCATTGGAAATTCCTGGAAAATCTTCATTTATTTTTCTTATTAAATAACGTACCATATTTTAATATTGGAAATGTTTCTTCGATGGCTTCTGTAAGGGGCCCTTTTTCAGCAAAAGTGCAACATGCCGATATCTCCGGAAGCTGTAGGTCACTATAGAAGATTGAGGTGTCAAAATGTTTATTGACGAGGTCTACATTTTTTTTTATTTGTCGTTTTTTTTTGTGTTCAGAAAGTTTATGTCTCGAGATATAAATTTTCGATATTTGAAAAAATATAAAGGTATCTCGGGATGTTTTTCGAAATTTGAAAAAAAAATTTGTTGGAGTTACGACGATTTTATGATCAAAATTTAAAAAGGTCCATATC
Organism: Nemapogon koenigi; assembly: GCA_963924495.1. Taxonomy (NCBI): domain Eukaryota; kingdom Metazoa; phylum Arthropoda; class Insecta; order Lepidoptera; family Tineidae; genus Nemapogon; species Nemapogon koenigi. The sequence continues at coordinate 5,267,366 of OZ004649.1, read as the reverse complement.
TCGAAAACCACTGACTCTACACTCGTATTTTCTTTACCAAAATGAAGGGTCTCGATGAGAAATTTCAGATGACAGCTGTCAAAATATACGTGTTCGTTCCAATGCTCTTTGAAGGTCATGGGTTCCTGAGATCTGTGATTTTTTTAATAAGAACAGTACAATAGCAATGTATTATGTCTGCGATTAATCGCGATATATTGCGTAGCGGGAAATTTTAAAAAAATCTAAGTTTTATAGTCACATCGTTCAAACCCCAAAATTTTTTGTTACACCGCAAAAAAAGTTGTGATCGTTAATAAAAATATAAATTAGGTAGTTAGGTACATATTATGTATAAAGAAAGCTTTGTCTATTATCTGAATTTAAACAATTATAAATTTTCAATTTAAATCAACAAATTAAAAGTGATACCAGAATCAAAACTCAATCTTAACTTTACTTAATTCTTAATTAACAAAGACACTGTTCCCAATAATGTTCATTTTAGATCCTTTCTTAATCTATTTTATCCGCTAACGAAAAGGATAGCATTTTGCAGCTGTTACCAAGTTTCAGAACGCCCTTCACTGACGAGAAATTTAATAATTTATTAGATATCGACTGTTGAATGTATCATGTCGAGAATGACGTTAGAATTTCTATAACATTTCATGTTAATAATTTATCACTTCTCTGCTTGCTTGCTACTAACACTAAATATTAAACTTGAAACTTTGAACAAAATAAGCAGCTATGCCTTGTTTATGGCATTGGGAATAAATTAATAATGGCCGAATTTAGCAAATTGTCTTTTTTAGTACAGGATAGGTGGCAATCCTGACGCTTTGTAATGTATTTGAAATAAGAATTTAAAAAAAATCGTAACCTCCGGAAAATTGGTGCTATAGATTGCTGTAGTAAGAAATGAATTAGCAGGTTAAAATTCTATGAAAATCCTCTTATTTCTTTTAAATTCATATTTATACCTGTCTAGATCTCTAATAAATTTATATTACTATCTCGTCATATTTTATGATTATAATTTATTATACTTTTCATAAAGTTATTAATAACATGAAAGAACGTAGAATAAACAGGATCCGGATTATGTAGGAAATGTCCCAGTTAACAATTAATCTATTTTTAACCAAAACAACAGTTACACTCAGTTATATTACAGAACTGGAAATAGAGTGAATGGGGCACTAGTATACACGCGCATTCCTCGTCGTGCCACCAACTCTTTGCACTAGTGGTAAGAGCATGAATTAAAATCCAAAAAAGATATATTATTCTACATCTGCATTACAAAGAAAAATCTAAAAACGTATTCATTATTTAAAAACATAATAATCAACATTAATTAAAACAATACATACATACATACACACATAAAAGGCACGCCTATTTTCCAGAGGGGTAGGCAGAGACTAGAAAGATTTCCATTTGCTATGATCCTGACATATCTCTTTCGCCTAATTCGAGAGTGAATTAATATTCTTCAAGCATACTTGTCGGTTTAAAGTGCTTCTGACCTGGCACTACTGGTTCCACTGGTGGCACGACAATGAATACGAGCACATCTTTATAAACAGTAAGAAAGTATAACAAAGAGCATGACGTGCTGTGCAAGTGTGCATGGAGGAGTGTTAATGCCGATACTATGGTAGTGAAAGTTGGGTATGGCAGATGAAACACCAAAGTCGACGGAATGCAGTAGAAAAGAGAGCATATAGAAATATGGGTGGTGTAACTTGAAAAATAGTGCGATAAGAAAGAAATGTGGAGTGAAGGAATATGTAGTGACAAAAATAGTGTGCGTCGCTGGCCGAGTGGTTAAGACGTCTGGTATTAACTAGGTAGACAACGGGTTCGATCCTGGATCCCGGCCATGTACCAATGGGTTTATTTAATTAAAAACTTATGTACAATGTCCGACAATCCACACTTCGTCTAAATATATATTCGGTAGAGCCTCACAAATACTATCGGCTAAACGAGGGAGACTTGGTCTTCCGCTGGGTACAATGGAACCATAACACGGTGTCGGGAGCTGTAAGGCAAACCGTGAAGAAAGAAAAAAGAATGGAGAAAGGAATACTAATATAGTTTAGGCATATAGAAAGTATGGAAGCAAGTAGATTAACGAAAGAAATATATGAGGCGAGTGTATTAGGGACAGTTGGAAAGGGAAGACCTCGGCGGACGTATACAAATCAAATAGGAACCGTCCTCGAGAAATGCCATGTAAGAAGTACCCTAAACCGATAAGCATGCATGAAAAATATGATGAGATTGAATACTCTGAAAGTCTCTACCTATCCCTCTAGGAATTAATAATTTAATTAATATTGATTATTATGTTTTTAAATAATGAATATGACTACACGTTTTCGATACTTTTTGGTAATGCAGAATTAAACCAATTTAAAACATGTGGATTACTATATCTTGGATCTATGATATTCTGGTGATCTATTTAGTATTTTTTAGGGGAGTTTGGCTCGGGATCCTAATGTCAAATTCACTAAGTCAATATTTAACAAAGTCTATATTCACATCCGCAATCGATCCGCTTTGTGTACGAGATGAAGAGATATACCTACAACACCATCAATACAAATACAAAAAAATATTTAAAATACTTATAAATGAAGTCGAACGCGGTGTATTTACTTACTTTTACTTCTACTGTTGCTGAGACCGCATTTGTCGCCATTCTGAAAATAAAGCAAAATAAAATTATTGTTTAATTCAATGATTTTACATCATATACGAAAGAGGAATGACAAAAGTTTAGTCAAGTTATCCTAAGTTTCACAATTGTAAATATGTATTGATAAGTTTGTTTCGTTATCCCTGTTTATCCCTACGGAACTATGGAATAGTTATTAGTGTTTTGTAGAGCATTGAACTTAACAGTCCTATTACTAAATCGCTCTATGCAATTTTAGGTAAAATTGAAGCCCGCATGTGGCATTTATCATATATTTACAGATCTTGAGAGATGTTTTTAAAAGATTAATAATTAATACTACATTTTATCCCAATATATAATTCAGGTTTAATAGTTTGTTTGAACGCGCTAATATCTGAAACTGTCAGTCGGATTAAAAATAATATTTTTGCATTTGATAGCCCAATTTTCGCTATATAACATCATGCTCCGCTCTTTTGGGTAGCATGATGTTATATAGCGAAAATTGGGCTATCAATAATAATGATGAAAAATGTGAAAAACAGTTTTCAGTTTTCAGTAACCATGAAAAATGTATAATTATTTTTATTTGGGATATTCTCGGCATTTTCCTACGTGAAAGAAGTTCTAATATTAATGCTACCTACAATATAACTAACAAGATAAACAATTTCTAAACACAAACAATGTGCAAAATTTTAGTATAATTTAAATCCATTTATCTAACATAATGTACAAGCGTGTCGGACTAATTAATCTATGTCATAACTATGAATACAATGAAATTGATAGGCCATAAACACACGTAGGTATGGCTAATCCATACGCATCTCAATTTATTATTGCGGTAGAAATTGCTACAAACTGCAAATGTTGTTTAGTTATTCATTGTACAAAGTCCTGTTTGATGTAGAAAATTTAGGACCGTGGGTTTTTGGTGGGACAAATTTTCTCTACCACCGCCTGGTATTGATCAAAAGTGGTGAGTCTATGAGTGAAAGCAACTACTGCTACTAGAATCTCAATCGTCAAATTCAATATGGTGCCTGCAGAGTTGCCTTCTCACATCTCGCTTCCTCTGATTAGAAGACGTCTAGCTCTTTCTTCGCTCAACGAATTATTATTGTTTTAAATGGGTACAACAGGGAAATGCAAGCAGCCACTTTTTTTCAGGTATAACTTTACTAATTACAAAATGTCACAATACATTGGCCGAGTGGTTAAGACGTCTGGTAGTAACTAGGCAGTCCACGGGTTCGATCCCGGATCCCGGCGATGTACCAATGGGTTTGTTTAATTAAACTGTACCTACATAATCCGAGAACCTAGATTGGGTAACATTAATAGATGATCAAATATTATTGGGTACCTAAGTACCTAAAATCCAAGTAATAGTAACTAGAAGAATGAGGCATAATTCGACGACATATACTAAATCCAACTATTTATTTCACTTTTGACATAAGCTCGACTATAAAGTTACATAATTATTGACAGGCAACCATAGACAAAAAATGCAATACTTTATGGATGCTGGTTTTTTCTCTACAGTAGAAACGAAGTGCTCCTATCGATATCAATATTTATTGAGCCCACAGTTGTCTATTTACAGTAGTGTTTTACGTAAATGTTTAGTCATTTAAACGCCTGGGTATGTTTATTCATACATCACTAATTGATTAGTACTCGACCTGTCAAAAGTAAAATGAATGGCTCGATTTTGTATAACCTAATGTAACATTCTAGATTCTAGAGCTAAGTTTTTATTTGATAATACTTAATTAACCCGGATAATCTTATGATCGTTCACTTTTCCAACATTACCCATAGCATAGGTACAACTCTGCCATTACTACATTGGTGACCCGAGCGAATACAACCTATGCAATGCAAGCTGAGCCCCGTACAAAAGTTGCTAGATAGTTATTTTTAAACATGTGAGAATTGTTTTTCCACAATTCACTTAGCCATTAGAGATAATTTAATTTGCAAACAAATCTACTTGTCGTGAAAGAATTGGGCAACCCTCCAACGAAAACTGTGTCCATTAACCCCGATGGAAGACGATGAATCCCGTTAACCATTTTCTAAAAAAACTTTATTTGCAACTCATGGTTTTAAAATTTTTGAACGCCTGCGCTATTACCAAAGCCTGTTTGGTTTATGGAAGCATTTGTTTCAGAAATAAAATACAATCACATTGTTTGTTTGGGTTTTCTTTTTATAAGCATACTTCATACAAATAATTTAGTGAAAAGCCTCGTTAGGTAGGAACTTTTACCTATGTCTCGCACTTACCGGCCTCCGAGACGCCAGTGGAAGACATCCTCATTTATCGTTATAATATTTATTGAGCCTATCTACGAGTGTCCAACGCATTCACTCATTCTATAGTGACATACTTGAACGTAGATTAACCGCTGTTAACGGTCTCATAGCCTCATAGCCAATAAACTGAGACTATAGTAGCAATGTCGGTACAGAATTCCCCATAGTAACAGGTCTCTACATTTAGGACTGGATAACTATTGACGGGATGCCGATCCCTCGTCCTCAGAGGCATGACAAGTAGATTTTGCTTCGTTTCTTAAGTAGGCCACACATTGGTTTGGCATCGCACCGAAAATTTCCCATTCCGGCCGGTGATCTAGGCGGACCGTTCGTTACAAGAAATGGACGAGTCTGTGGTCGGTTTCGATGGACCGTACAGCGACGCGCCGGGACGAATGTGTGGCCACCTTTATTTCTAATACTATCCATCAATTGCGAGATCCAAAGTAATAACACTTTCACTTTTTGTAACTACAGAAGTCTACCTATATAATTATTCCACACTAGCGACCCGCCCCCGCTTGTACACGTGTAGAAAAGTTTTTTTTCACGGGTTGTCTTACATATTCCGAAACCATGTTACGGTTCCAGGGTACCCAGCATAAGACCAAGTCTCTCTCGTTTAGTGGCCAGTTCTGTTGAGGTATATTTAGATGGAAAGCTTCTAAGTATGGCGTAGAAAAGATCTTTTTCAAAAATTTAATTTTCCCGGAAAATAAGATATTTACCCGAGATTAGAGTATATATTCATTTATTCTCCGGTTCTCCAGCTATCTCTGTACAAAAAAAACACGTCGATCCGTTGCTCCATTCTGGGATGAAAAAGTGGCAAATAAAAAACACGCTTTCGCATTTACAATAATAACTAAGGAAGTATAGTAGATAGGTCATTCTCTGGTCAAATGTTATTTACAAAAAAACCGATTAAAGTTGTAAAAATAGTGAGCGCCTGCGTCGGTCGGGTGAACATAAATCGAGCGTGGCACCCTACTGCACTATTTTATAGGGTGGACAAGCGTGCGATTCGCAGCGCTTTTTTGCTTTAAAAGATAGCACTAGATAAAATATCGCTTGAAAATTCCACAAGGAAATTCCCTTCACTGAACTCTTGTTTGTGGTAAATTCCGTTGCAAAGTGCGGTTCGCTATAAGTTGAGGAAAATATCACTCTTCGCTTAAAGCATCGCTTCCTCAAATATGCAACACTTGCAATGAAGTAACTTGTTCTAGCTGCGATTTTGCTGTTGTATCTGAGATATTTTAAGGTTTTTCAATAGGTTTTATTTCGGCTTGCATATTTATAATATTAAAATTTAAACGAGGCTAAACACACGACACAATCAAGACGCTAGCGCTAAGGAATTAAAATCTGGCCATTTTGTATTTTGTCAGGGTACCGTATGCACTAAGGTCAGATCAAGTTTAACGCCCCTGTATGGCACAGGAACAATTTAGCGCGAGTTTCACTCACACTTGGCCGGTATTTGTTATTTGTTGTTTTACTTAAAGTTATACTACTTGACGTTTTTATGTATTGCCATTATTAAGATAGAACAAAATCCTTTAATCCCTTTAATATTTAACTTCATCGTATTTATATTATTTGTTGTTATAGCGGCCATAGTAATACACACTTTGTAAAAATTTAAAGTGTCTGCCTATTACGGTTCAAAAGATACAGCTCTGTTACAGACGGACGAACAGCGGAGCCTTAGTAATAGGGACTTCTCGTCATAAACAAAATCGTGTCTTAAAACCTAAGAATTTTCATCTGATTTCATAATAATAATGTTTAGCCTAAAAATTCGATAAATCGACAAAATGACGGTAAACTTTTTTAATTTTGAGACATGGCTGCATTTTATATTTTGTAAATTAGTAAGATAGGATATGATACCCAAGAAGTAGACGTTCAAGCAAGCCTTACTTATGCCTAACTCATTGAACTAAGTCCCTCACAGTACCTGTTAGGCTTACCTTAGCTTAATTATGTTTTAGAAAATTACACTTACAATATTTTGTAATGAATGACAGATTTGTTAAAGGGAACCAAAACATTGTATCTATAACTTTTCTAATCATTGTCATCAGGGCTGTATCTTTTGAACCGTAATAGGTAGACACTTGAAATCTTAACAGAGTGTGTATTACTATAACCGCTATAACAATAAATAATAAAAATAAAATAAAGCTAAAAATTTAAGGGGGTTCACATACAACAAACGTGTACTTTTCGGAGTGTTTTTGCTCGATTTTAATAAATGGCAATACATTTATTTATTTATTTATATATTTATTTATTTTATTTATTTATTTTTTATTTTATGTCTAATTAGTATTACTATAATTCAAACTCAACTAATAATAAAAACCAGTCAAGTGTTAATTAGACTCGCAGTATTTTTTTTTAGTAAACTATTTAAACAATATATGTAGTGTGAAATATCGTACGGTGGTGGTACTTCGTGTTCGGTTTCTTTACACATATTTGGCTTCGTTTCTTATTTTTTTAATACGAAAACGAAAAATTTCAAAAATATAAATAAAGATTATATACTTAACGTCGACCCATGTGAAACCGCAAAGAAGTCTAACTGCTGTGGAGAGATAACATTTTTTATTCGGGACTTTATAACTGTGCCGAAACTATGAAACGCGGTTGATCTAATTTCTATAAATATTATTTTAAGGTCGCGTCTCTGAAATACGAACTATGCAGCTGACTCGCATGTATTAATAAGATTTGATTAAAAACAACACTTGTATGTGGGAGTGAGGATTTTACGTTGAAGACATGTCTCTACAATTTTAAAGATCCGTAATTAAAAAACACACTCTGTTGTCTGCGTCCGTCTGTCTGTCTTTAGAAATTATCTTCATGTTGATGTAAATGTAGCTGTTCGGTGGGGGCCGTTCTAAGTTGCATCCCTCATCGTATCAAATTTCATCAAAATCGGTTCAGTGGTTTAGCCATGAAAGCGTAACAAACAGACAAACAAACAAATTTTCTGATATGTGGAATTCTAAAGTGAATTAATGAAAATTTATTTGTAAACGTTAATGGCAGTTAAGTAGCACAAAGACTTTTGATCTGAAAATGCCTTAACAGAGGCAGATAATATTTTTTTCAGATTTATTACGAAACCTTCAAAATGCGAGTTTAGTTCAACTTGTCAGTTTTTTTACAAGAAATCCAAAAATCAGGAGGACGGAGGCATTTGAGAGTGAAAGTTTTAATGGGCTGTCGCAAAATATTGTTCAAGTTCTTGCTGACTTCCTGTGTATATAAAAAAGTCGACATTTGACTTTAATATACTTTCATTCATAATTTACACGTTCATTTTACAATAATTTGTACGCAATTTGAATATTCCTGTTTTTTAATGCTCATGCAGAAACAATCCTCATAAATTGCAGATCATAACGATGAAAACTGCATCCAAACCCGTAATTCTGGAGAATAGCGCCGATAACTTAATTTGTAGTAACTTATTTTCCTTAGGACAAGGATACATACTTGTGCCGTATGGAGTTACGTGAGCTTTTAAAACATAATATCTTAGCTCTGATCTCATTAAAGTATCAGGTGATCGAAGAGATGGTCGTATCTAGGTCAATGTATCAGCTTGGCGATACAAAGAGGGAATGCTAGTGTTTTGGGGACCCTGCCGCAGAACAGCGATCTTGAGAGGGTTTTTATTTATAAGTATAGTTTTTAAATGTCTACTTATATATTTTTTTCTTATTAATTGTTGTTATTTTTGAAATAAATAAAATAATGGATAATGTTGCAAAATCTATTATGGCATGACTAAATAATAATACGTTATTTAGAATACCGGATATCATTATAATCTATTCCATTGAAATCCATTATAGGATTGCATTCCAACTTTTATTACCTTAATCCATTGTTCGAAAATAATTTTTGTATTAGTGGATAAAGAGTTAAAATATATATTTATAATTAAAAACTTAAACGTACATTTAGAAGCTTTTTTGTACCTCAACAGAACTGCCTACTCGCAAGGTATAGCCTCACAAATACTATCGGCTAAAAGAGGGAGACTTGATCTTCGGCTATGTACCCTGGGAGGAGCCGTAAGTCAACGCGTAAAGATTTTTTTTAAATGTTGAGCCTAGCGCCTCTATCTATAAAAGTCGTGATGATACAAACATACGGTGAAATATTTATGATAAACATGAGAATATTTCGATTGTTACCAGTTCTACTATCCGCTTGGCTCATTGCCGGTCACAGTTTAACTTATATTTTGTCATAAATTTTAAAATACATACAGAAATATGTATGTGTATGGAATGTACAAAATTGTTTCAGTACAGTCATATTGAAAATTCGCTTGAAACATTTGAACTCACTGAATTGACACTCGCAGGAATTCCTGAAAAAATAATTGCCTGTTTTTCACGATTGCCTTACATCACCAGATATACCATGTTACAGGCCCAATGCTACTCAGCGGACGACAAGTCTTCCACAATTAACAGATCATAATATTCTTTGAAGCTTCCTAAAGCTGGGGTCCGATAAGGCCTGCGATGACCCGTCGTCCACCTGTCCGATTTGTCGGGAGTCGGTAAGTTAAAAGCGCTGCGCGCGTCGTTGAGCATACCAATTGCATTGCCGACACAGGCCGCGAAAGTGACAACGTCCGTCAGTTAATTGGCCGTGGGGCAAGTGGTCACTTCTTTTGAAAAGATCTCTTAGGAAAAATTTACAATTATTTTATTAAAGGTATATAGTGACAGTATTTTGAGATCAAAATATGGTTAAAAGATGTGTTGCTGGCGAAGAGTAGAGAGAATCAGGTGAAATGAAAACTAACTAACAAGGAAGAGACGATCGCAGGAGAAAAGAGATGCTTATTGTCTACCATGGTAAACAGGAGAGGAAAGATGTTGGGTCACCTGATACGATACAATAATTTGAAGGGACGAGAGGTGAATGTCGAGTCGTACCATGAAGTCAAATTGAGAGCGGAGAATAGAGAAGAGAGGCGATTACTCCACCAACAAGAGCTTAGCTCTTGAATAAATAATGATAAGTACAACTATACGTCGATTCTGATCTAAATATATATAAAACCGTCGTGTCGCTGACTGACTGACAATCAACGCACAGCCTAAACCACTGAAGATATAAATATGAAAATTGGAAGGTATATTCCTTAGGGTAGGTATGCACTTAGAAAGGATTTTTAGAATATCAACCCCTTAACGGGTGAAATGGGGTGTAAAACTTTGTATTGAAACTAGCGTCCATAATAAAGAAATAATCACTGACTGTACCTCACATTTCATTTCATGTGATCCGCTTATCTAACCAGAAACGCGTTTAGCAGAACTGTCGTCCACACACATTAAACCTAGACATGATTCTAAACAACAAAGTCATGAATTTATTAGCAGAATATGATTGCGCTTGCTTCTCGTTGATATTTTTATTACTAAAATCAAAAGGATAACTATTTTTTTACGCACATACTAATCAAAACATGTAACCAAAGTTTTATTTTTATTCAACTGTACAAAATACTAAATAGTAAAACTTAAGCAAACCTATTTACTTGAAGATTAAATCGACTGCTCATGCTTCGGAGGGCACATACAGTCTAGATCGTTACGAAAATAATTGATACTTCTATTTAAGAAGTGACAGTTGTCGTCAGATTTAAAATGGCCAACGCATGGAGAAATTGTTACCTTATGTTGTTTTTGTGTCTTTAAGCAAACTCATACTTACAAACAATGATCAATACCTTTATTTAATTAAGGTATGTAGAGACGCACAAATCTAATGCTTCGTTTGTATTCATTCGTTATCTTAATAGATAAGTATCTCTTTAAATCGGAAGGAAACGCTGCGATTTTAAAGTTCATTAACACTTGGCACTTACAGGTGTGCGTATCACCTTCCATCGGACGGGAGATTCCTGTCACGTGATCTTAGAGTGGGCACTGGGCCAAATACCTAGGGATTTATTCTTCATTCATAAAATCATTTTCACACGTAACAGGTAAGGCGTACTCAAGGTAAAGTCCACTTGAAAGTTAACTCATATTTTGTATGATATGTTCTGTGCATTGAATTTGTTTTGAAAAAATACAAGTTTTTTATTTAGACACCTCTATATTCTTTAATTTACTTATTTATTTCCAGAAACATGCAGTTGTGATTAAGAAAATAAACTTATACCTAATCCCATCCCACTAATATTTTAAACGCGAAAGTTTGTATGGATGTATTTTGTTGCTCAATCATGCCAGAACGGCTGAACGGATCTAGATGAAATTTCGCACAGAGATAGATTAGTCTGAAATAGCACATAGGCTACTTTTTATACCCGAAAAATGTATGGTTTCCAAATTCAAATTCAAATTTATTTATTCAAAAATGCATAAAGGTAAAAGTATAACATACCTATACCTACCCTTAATAATATATTATTTAAAGTGGTTCTCACACTAGGCATAGCCTGTCACGTGAGAACCTTCGGCAATTACATACATAATGAGAGTTAGGTACACACACACAAAAAAATCAAAACATGCTAATCAATGAAAATTTTACAAACTAGAATAATAAACAATGACAATGACATGACACAACAAAATTCAACAAAATGATATTTTGTTCAACGTTACACGGAGCAAGCAACTACAATGATGGATGTGGTATATTTAGTGTGACTATTATTTCATAAACAATTCGATTTCATCGTAAGTTTTAGAATACAAGAAATTGGTAATTAGCACTTTTGCATCTCGCATTGAGCAAGATTTTAAATTAATTGATTTTAAAATTTTGTTGTATATGTATAAAATGGCTGAAACGTCTGGCAAAATTTGTTTTTATTCTGGTAGTGGGTACACTGTAAATCCGTTTTTTTTGTAACTCGTTATAATTTTTATCCTGAGAGATGGAACCATGAACACGCATACAAGCCCCAAACACATATAAACCTCTAACAGTCAGAACCTGGGCATCTTTGTACAGCTGAGTGGTGGCATATCTATATGGTTTTTAAGCATAGTCCTGAGGATCAATCTCTGAGCTCTTTCGAGTCTGATTAATTTAGTTACTGCGGGTTTCCGTGGGATAGAATTGTTTTTGTCGGGATCGACATGATTTTTTGCATAGTGGTAGTTTAGAGGTCAGATATAATACTACTTTTCATACCGCGAAAGCGGGCGGGGGAGGGGCAAATTACAGCCACGGGATTATTTCTTTTTGGATATATTTCTATGCGGGTGAAAGCTCGGACAGAAGCTTGTAATACTAAACCAAAAATGTTTCACAAAAAATAAAAAACAAAAAAAAATGTTTTATCCAAGCAAACAATCAAACCACAGCAATAATAATAACAAAAAAATTAATGATAAGTATATGACTAATAAAAAAAATAAAAAATAAATTATATGATTAATAATTTGTATCTAAATTTATATTAATAAGAGGGTTGTTATTTTTCCGATTTTCAAAAGTTTCGACAGGCGAGCCTTTGTACCAAGTCGTTAGATGGTTACTTCCAGCGGCTCGTGAAAGATTTCAAGTGGTAGTTCACTTGAATACCTAAATATACAAAAAAAATCTTAGGTACACTATATTTATTTGTAAATAAAATCTATTCCTTAAATTATTCATCTTTTTGATGAGAAAAAAACATCAATTACTTTTTGAGAAAATCAAAATTTGGTTGATCATGCATAAACACTATACTACTCAATAAAACAATAATAAATAGAAAAAACACGACTCAAAGAAACCAAAAGTCGTGTAAAAACTATAAGTATCTTGAAATTCTTGATAAATTATTGGAAAATTTTAATGACATTGATGCGAAATTAGCTTCCGACATTGTTATCTAGTCGCGAGAAAGTATATGGTTGTTTTATTTTAAATTTAAAGGGATGCTTGTTGTCAAGTCGAGGAAAATGTTTTCCATCAGCGCTCTCTAGTCGAATACGCTGCATTTAATGTAAAAAAATGCTGTAATATCTATATTTTTAATGGATAAGTAATAATCTGCATGTTTGGTCAAGCAATGAAGGGGTAGTAAAGCCCTAATGCATCTAGAAGTAAAACCAGCAGTAAATTTGGCCCATATAATGATTCTAATGCACTAATTACAGTAATGCGGAAATATCCATTTGTATGGAATACATGAAAGGTGGATGATCCCTGAAATCGTTCAGTATTAAAAGGACTAAGTTACTTGAGGGTGCTTGTATACAAGCATGCCATTATGCATTAGACACTGAAACCATCAAACTTATTGGTGAATAGCAAGGGTGAAATTAACATATTATGTGATTTTGGTTTACATATTTTACTAGTGGGTAAATATGGATTTACAACAATTTAGATACCTACACAAATACGCTGATAACAACTTATCTATTAGAGACAGATATATGCTACCATGAACTTGTAGATTATTTTATTCTACACAATTCCTTCCTACATCATTTTGTTATATCTCTGACGGGTTAGACATCATACGTCATGAAAACGCGCTGGGCAAACTTTTCGCTCAACTTGTATCAAGCTCCATGTATAATATTCGTAAACCATAATTCGTATCGTGGAAGCGGCAACAAAATTCATTCAGTAGTTTTTGTGTGAAAAGTGCACAAACACAGACAGACTCGGCGGGAGACATTGTTTAATAATATGTAGTGATTAAAATTATTTAATTATCTTACTGTGAAATTCTGAAAATAATATCGGTAACACGGGAATAGCTAGGTTCGATGAACGCATTGCCAGACGCACCTGAACGTCCGCGCCCGCCTAAACACTATTGACCATCATAAAATTGTTTTAGACTCAATAGAAACCACATTCACTGGGTTTACAGAAAATTTTACGGTTATTTCGTTATTATTTAGTCGATTTAACTTCCAAATTATCTATTTTGTACTAAAATATGAATAACTAGCACTTGCCCGCAATTTCGTACACGTTGTGTTAGGAATTTTATATGTAAATACGGCACGCAGGGAACAATATTTTCCATACAAACGTTTATATCTCATTTAACTCCTTAGGGGTTGATTTTCGAAAAATACTTTCATAGTGCACCTCTACACACCCTAAGGAATTATACCTTCCAATTTTCATATTTATATCTTCAGTGGTTTAGGCTGTAGGTACGTTGATTGTGAGTCAGTCAACAACAGTTTTATATATTTAAATAAGTAATAATTTTAATGCAAATTCGATTAAAATTTAGTACAGAAAACATAAACCCTTCGTTTCTCTTGAAAATCATTTTGCCATTGATAGTTTTATTGAAGCTACCAAACTTTGAGATATTTTATAGTCACCTTTTCTTTGCAACCTTGTTTTATGTTGTTTAACAGTTACTGTCGGTCATCATTATTGAATGACAGATTTGTTAGAGTGATAAAACATCTATATTTTAGTACGACATTAGCCTAGATCTAGCCTAGAATAATGTTATAAAATCTGGAAAGCGTTCAATTCTCATGATCGATACATAGCACATGAACATTGGACACTGGTTTCAAAGTCATTGCTAGGTCATCGACTAAAATACACATTGCGATACACATACGAAAAATATTTATATTGCCTCAAAAAAGTTACACCATTTGAATCTAACAACCTACGCGTTACGAAAATAAATATCGGGACATGTTTCATATAAATATCAACTCCTGGAATTGTATTTGAAATGTATACAAATAAATAAAATTTGAGTGTCTGTCCATAATTTTAAATCAAAATTAATACCAATGCCTAAGTGGGATATGTTATTCTATTTAAAAGATATTTACTTAAGCTTATATATGTACGATATATATTATAAGTGTTTTTAGAATGATCTGTCTGTCTGGATGTTTGCCCAGAATATTCTCCTGAACGGCTGAATTATTATTGATGAAACATTCTGCTCTTTGTTAAAGGGTTACAAATAATATTAATTTTGATATTTTATTTATCTTAACGCGTGAAAGTCGAAGTCGGAGCATATAGCTATAAAGTTTCCTTGTTACAAATATATTCTTTTAGATTTTCCTGGATAATATTTATTTATTGTGTTTCACCAACATTACATTTAAATAAAGCGAACCAAACAGTACTTAAATAAAGATTAAACTTTTATAAAAAATACATTATTTTGAGTAAATATTTTACAAAAAATTAAAGATCCCGAAACAATTTTCGTTTTAAAGTCGAAAACTCATAAACCGCTTAAGCCCCCACCAGTGAGGGGGATTGTCGTAATTTGCTAAAATTTTCTTAGGAAAAATTCCACTGTAAAATTATGTAAAGCTTTATTAGCATATTTTCTCACTCGACTTCCAGTAGGCTGATTATACGTTGGCGTGAAAATTCTAAACATATTTCGCGGATTAAAATAAACAAGCTGTTAATTGTTTTGTAGGCCTGCTTAACTTTGAAAACCTCATTCCTAAAAGCTAAAAGTTGACGCCAACAATTGATTAAGTGAGGTGTCAGTAAGTAAAATGACCGTCACTGAAGCTAACAGAGCGAATGCATATTTCATTCCTTTATTTATACACTGCGTTCAAATTTAAAACAGCAATCTAGTTGATGTGATTTCACAAAAGCAATCATGGTAATTATTAGTCTGGCTATTTATTTTTAAATGTTCTCAGTTAATGAACTTGAACTAATAAAGCTTTTATTAAGAACAAAGTTAGAAATAGAGCATGAAATAAAAAGTTTCAAAAATCTTTGATGATAAATGAAAACAAAATATTTTTAAAAAGTACTGGAAATCGCGCCCAGGTGTTTATTTTTAGGGCGCGTTATTTTTACGGTTAGTAGTTCGTGTTATTGTGGTGACAATAGCACTTTGCGAAAAATCAGGTGACAGATACCTGACAGTCAGCCGCTGGCCGCCGAGGTACCAGACGCCCCGGATCTCCGAACTGGAACTAAATGAGCGCTTTCTGGCGCCTCACAGCCGCTATTTTTAAACGAATCTCTTATAATTTTATTGTTTGAACAAAAATCAGGCGAAGACGACAAGTGCGCAGTCCCGTCCCACAACTTCTAATGCCAACTCTCGCAATTTTCACAAGAATATTCGAGTTCAAATTTAATATGTAGATCCCTTGAGATCTAGACGATTAGTGATCACTCCGTATGTGTACGCGACCTTCGGTTATACTGATGCCGAGTTCTGTATTTTCTATCGGTTTTAGTATGTCTTGCCAAAAATATATTTTCTTGCAATCGTAGTAGAAATAAGTAGGTCCCTTCTAAACCACATAGTTTATAACTATATTAAATATTACGAGTATCTATGCTTGCTCACTTGCTTACTCGTTTTTCTAATTCAATTAATGTTTGCTTGTTTGTATACTTCCCGTATATCTACTTAGACTCAAAAACTACTTGACCGATTTTGTTACTGTTTGCGTGAGTTGGTAGATTTATTCACGGCGAAGGTTTTGGTAAGAAATAAAATATTACGCTACGTCTTTTGGGAGCCAAGCAGTAACCAATAAAGTCAATGTTCCTTATTAGACGAACTATGTTAACAGGATCGAGAGAGGCATTCCTCTATCATCATTATACTAAAATTCGCTATTAAGTCGCTAGTGAAAAAAAACACATAGAACCTGTTCAGTAAAAATTCGACCCTTCAATTTACATCTGGTCTATCACAGAACACAAGAAATAAGTGTCTCTTCTCACTCTTCTATACATGTTCGAACTATCTTCCCTTTCTCTTATCCTCTTTTTAACCCCCGACGCAAAAAGAGTGGTGTTATAAGTTTAAGTTTAACGTGTGTATCTGTGTATCTGTCTGTGGCATCGTAGCTCCTAAACAGATGAACCGATTTTGATTTAGCTTTTTTGTTTTAAGGTGACTTGATCGACAGCTATGATTCCAGAAAATCTGAAGATCATCAGCTCCTTTTTAATTGTTGAAGGGATGTGAGCGTCGGGGAGCGCTGATATATTTACTAACATTAAGTAGGTACATAATTAACATATTATATACGATAGATTGAGTTCAATGCAGCGCAGTCTCCGATGCACTTATGATTGTTTATGATTGGTTTCGAGCCTGTGAATAGAAATTATTTGATGCTTTTTAAATCTTCATATTTTGCGTTGGGGGTTTTTAATTGTTAAATTATTAGGCTCTAGCGTATCCTTACGTAACATCAAATGACTTTGAAAACGAGGCTTTTATTTAGAGACTAGCTTTCCGCCCAGTTTTCCCCTGTGGAAATATCTGATTATTGACGTTTATGGTTATTGCTTCGATCCTTTGGGTCCTTAACAAACGATCAAAAATTTAATGCAAACATATTTTTTCTAATCGGCTTGCAGTTTCTGAGATTAGCGCGTTCAAACATACACACGTGCACATTCTTCAGCTTTTTATATTACTATAGCATAAAAAAATTGGGTATTTGCTAATGAGGAAATATCCGGGACAATTTTTTTTTTAATTATATTTGAAGTGAAAACTTCTTTAGGCACGTTGAGCAATTTTTGGTAAGGGGAAACCTTATGAATCCGCGACATCCTCTCGGCACAAATTGCTTGCTTGGCCCGAGTATGCTCGACCCGAGAATCTCCGGGCAGGAATTCGGGCGTTTTTTTTTGCAATTCTCGGAGTAGTACTAGGCATCTACGTCACCCCTCGCGTCCCCCCCCCCTCTCTAAAAGTGGCAGAAAAAATTGTTCGGTGATTTACCGCTTCACACCTCCTTTAGTCGTAATACTCAAACCTAATCTACAATAAAATAGATTGTACTTACAGTTATTTTGAAATACGAGTGTATGATCTCAAAGAGCTCCAAACATTCTAACGTTGCCGTAAAATATTTTAGACATCGAATTTTGGCATCTCCAGTGTAAACAAATAACGGTTAAATCTTTGAAACGATTTTATATCGTTACAAGAGTATAGTGCGTAGCATCTCAGGACAAAATCATTTATTTTCTAGCTTTTGCAAACGGTTTCACCCGCGTGGAAATGAAATAGAATATACCGTAACGCCTGAGAGAGAAAATAGCAATGTTTGGTGACGTAGCTATTTTGAGTAGATTAAAAAATTGGTCTCCACTAAAAGCCCTTTTATTTTAACGGGATAAAATATAGTCTATGCCCACTCTGAAGGTACACTCTAAATAAGGTACCCAGAGGAGGAAGAAAAAGTCTTCCTCTATTAGCCGATGGTATTTGTGAAGCTATACCTAGCGAGTGGCCAAGGTATATTTAGATAGACAAGTCTCCAAGTATGATTTGTCTTTTGGTCCTTTTCCCCAAAAAGTATGACCCGCAAAAATGTGCTACTAACAACCAGTCGTGCGACGGCAATTCGGTCGCTATTAGCAACACCTAACCCAGTTGTATTTTAATCATTCGCAAATAAATGACATTTCTAGTATGAATCAAAGTGTAAATATCATCAAAAACAGATTTATTAAAGTCATTATTTAATTCCTTAGTTGTTCGGTAGGGGGCGCTAATGTCGGTTGTGACTTGAGAGTTTAGTTGCGTTTTAGTACCAATTATTGTTAAATTCGTCGCAGGTACTAATTCCGTAAAACACTTAGGTACGCCTGCCATTGGGATTATAGATTTTTTTACTTTGTTTAAGTACTAACTTTAGAATAGTTTAGTTTTTAGTTGTCATCTGCTAAATTATTATCTATACTAATAGTATAAAGAGTTTGGATCTATACGAGGTAATCTCTCAAACTACTAAACCGTTTCTAAAAAATAGTTCACGAATAGAAAGCTCCCTGAGTAGGATTGCCAAGTCGTCAAACCTAATAACCGAACAGACTAGCCAGTTTGGCCGGACATTTGGGTAATACTCTTAGTATTAATATGACAAAAATGTTGTATGTAAAACCAGGCTTTTTTGATCATTTACCATAAATCTTCTTGAATTCTAATGAAATGATGAAATGAAAATAAAATTACTGGTCAAATGTAAAAAGCCTAACAAAAGCCGGACACCGTTTAATTTAATTTTATCGGGACGCCTGGCAACCCTATCCCTGAGTAACATAAGCTATATATTTTATTTTGATCGAAAATATCCACGGGCGAAGCCGGGGGCGGAAAGCTAGTTAATACTGGTTTCGTCTCGCTCACCTGCTATTACCTGTATAAGGGAGAGACCAATAGACATTTAATCCCACTTTGTAGTCAATATTAAAGCAGTGTAATTGGCCTGATTTATGACGATTGAAACTCATGCTAGCAACTTAGAGATGTTTTTAGCTGCCGCGCACAGTAGCAGGGAGTTATCTCAACTTACTCGCCTCAATGAAATATTACTATGTCTCTTATTTTACTGTGTAATATTTTCTTGGGAACTGCACAATATTAAAAGAAATATTAAAGCTACAACTTTAGCTGCATTTTTATTTTGAAAAGTTTTCTGTTTTCTTTGAGATGAATTAGATTAATAAAGTGGGCAAAAATTAATAAAATGATTCAAGACAAACTGTAAGATAACCATTTGATATCGCCATAAGACGATTGTGAAACGAACTTATAATATTTATATGTCATTTTTTTCTTCTTTTCAAAAACTAATACCTATGTTTGCATACAGTTGCCTATTCTACATAAATAAAAATTTAATACTGTTTGCTGGTTGAGAACGACTGGACCGATTTGGCAATTTTTTTTTATTGTTCATATAGATATGAATAAGGTTTTTAGGGAAAGGAAATTTGGAAATGTTGCCCGGAAAATTGGAAAATTCGGCATAAAGGAGATCAACATATTCCCATACATAGTTGGGCGAGTGCCGACATGAAATATATATATTAATAAAGGTCACAAATAAATAAATAAATAAAAATAAAAAAGCCCTTTATTTCATACACAATAGAAAAAATATACAAAAAATTAGGTACATGTTAACAATGGCTGCATATGAGCATTTATTATTTAGTTTATTTTAGCCTAGAACAAAGAAGATTTTAGAAAGTGATTCTTAAAGTTAATTATATTATACAATTATGTAATTATTCATCGATTTCATTGCATCTATTGTCACATGTAACTAAAACACAGTCCTTGATCCAAAACCTTCTAAACAGTTTACCACGAAAGAAAACAGGTCAAAATATACATATAATTTTCATTTACGATCGACATTAAAATGTGAAATACAGTCGCTTATAAATCTTTTCATAAAAAGTTCAAAGTTAATATTAAAAACAATTTCAAATCCTATGCACATTGATTTAAAGTTCAAATTTATTTAGATAAAAGAGAGCGCTTTCGTTGTTTTTGACTCCTGAAAGCTATCTATCAGCGTCGTCATCAAGGTCGCCGGTTGTATGCTTGCTGGTGTATTTTTGGATGACTATTGCATAACTCTGAACAAAAACCGTTATTTCGTTCTTTTGGGAAACCGTAGACTCGAACTGAAAGTTGTTAATTAGTCCTAAATTTCCTCTTTCATCTCATTATGAACGCGGAACTTTCAAAATACTTTTATTATTCACAGCACATTAATTATCATTGTAATAAACCGTTATTAAGACATGTCAAGGGCCCCATATTAAAATTTGAGAAATAAAAAATTGAACTCCATCGTCCGAACCGTCCTCATAAATCTAGCATAGGTACCCTGAGGCACCCAGTTCTAGTGTCATAACTCTTAATTGATTGGACAAAATTTAAATAGAAGTAAATGAAGTTTTCCATGGTACCATTGGACTACGGTTAAAAGCGTTTTTAAGAGTAGATCGTACTTTTGGATCAAAATTGTACTAATTGAACAGTATAATTTCCATGAAGCACTTGAAGAAATTACCTGTTATTTAGCCACATTATAGAGAATATTGTTATCTAAAAAGTTAATTGAGAAAACTTTTAAATTAATAAAGAATATTTTAATTATAACTAGATAATTGAGACGGGTTTCTCAATTTCGCTTTCATCATCAAGTTTCAAACTTCTAATATCTGAAATCACTTGCGTATCTCACAATAAAAAAATATCATTACATCATCATTTTGTCTAATTATTTACAGTAAAATTGAAATTTTTAACAAAAATAATCACTTACAAAATCCAGAATAATATAAAGTGTGCCTAAAACTGTTCGATAAACCAGAGCCAATGGTAAGAATGGCTACAATTAGCGAGTTGTCCACAGCACGAGTGCAACAAATAAAAATAAATCCCACTTATGAACTTTTTTATTTAGTTTAGAATAGTTTAGTTTTTGTTATGTTAACCTTAACCTACCTAGGTACTATTATATTTTTTAATTTGTATACTAAAATCATTCTAGATGGACCCATGCGAATACTTCACACCGTTAGTGGTATTAATGTTGTTATTATAGTTCAACTGATCTCCAATAGATGGTTAAAAGGAAAAATAATCTTAAAAATGGCGTATCAAACATGAGATATTTGATACCGATAAAAAAACACTTTTGAGAAATAATTAGAGATTATTGTGTCTTATTTCATATCCGTTAAAATATTAGGCTATTCAGGACTTATAAGTAAATATTCATGCTATTTTGTGTCCCATAAAAGCTATGAAACAATAATGAAATAATGTTCTAGTAAGTGGGTGCTATTTGGAGAATGATGTATAGGTTTGTTAAAAATAAAACGTTTCACACCCGCTCTTTTCTATTTTAATCGATTATGAAATATATTTATTATGATGAAGACAGATATAATCGTGCCAAAAATAACTTTAATTGTTTATAAAAAGCAAAATTCCTTGTTAAGGTACGTGAAAGGATTTAGGCCTTTAAGTGGAAGGAAAATAAGTACTTACGTAGGTTTGCACGTGTTTTCAGGCTTCAGGTGTTATTTCCAAATAAATTGGAGTCGAGCGGGGTTCTCTAAGTTATTTCATTATTTTAGTAGTATTACATACAAATAATAACATAAGATAAGATAAAGAAACAAAATGAATCTAAAAGCTAACAAGAACGTGGTACCTACTTTTTTTACTTCTCGGATTGTCTTACAACTCCCTAAACCGTGTGTCCCAGGATACCCAGTAATAGAAGACCAAGTCTCCCTCTTTTAGCTGATGGTATTTGTGAGGCTATACCTAACGAGTGGCCAGTTCTATTGAGGTATATTTGATGAAAAAGTGTCGTTTATTGGATTATGTACTTATATTTTTTTATAATAAAAACCCAGTGGCACATGGCCGGGATCCGGGATCGAACCCGTGGTTTGCCTCGTCTTAAACACTTATAAAAAAAAACTAAAAAACACGCTTTTGTCAGTAACGCACACTTGTGCTAACCAAATGAGCCCAAACTCGATGGGGTTACGTCGTTTCGTTACAGAGTTCCACTATCCACATCCTGGCTTCATCACCAGATCAGATCGATGGTACCAAATTTACTAAATTCTTGACACTGTTGGACTTTCTTCAGAGCATTGGTGTAAGCATATATTTGACGTGACGTTTTTGGCCTTTCGGTCGACACGAAAGATGTCACGTCAAATATATGCTCACCCCCCTGGAGGAGGTATTTTACCATTGATTGCTCCACCCCTTTTCTTTTTTCTTATTTTTTTAGTTTATAAAGTACTTTTTAGATTTTTATATGTACTGTTGTATTTTTAATAAGTAATAAAAATCTACAAAATTGGAAGTCTTATGTATGTAGTGTGATATTGCATACTTTTTTGTAGATCGTTTTATTCTAGACAATTCCTTCCTACATAATTTTGTTATATCTCTGAGGGACTCGACTTTTTCCCCGACTTGAGTCACTAATACTATTAATGCTTAGCTTGATAGGTTCAAGTTCCTCATGAATCTGGTACAGACAGACAGACAGACGAGGCGGAAGTCTCTGTTTTATAATATTAGATAGATTGTGATGACAGGGGACCGGTCTGCAGATCGTATGTGTCTTATAGTCTTTTCTGCTGTCGATTCTACACCTTAGCTAAAGCAACATAGAACAAAAAGTTTATGAAATCCCCTATCAACAGGGTGCGCTATAAAGTAAATGCGACAGTGTCGCGAGCCGCGGGCCAGGCGTCTGGCTCGTTTCCATTTTACACCAGCTTTAACGATCCTAGAAATACGAACAACGACCGCCTGTTTTGATAAAGCAGCTACAGATATCTAGATACTCCGTGTGAGCTACGAACATTTTGTATGTGGCATTTATTTTTCATTTTCACTAAATACATGTAATTCATATTTATATACACAATACGAAATGACGCTCTTCCATACTAGATACTGAAGAAACTACTAAAAATATACAGCTCACAGACCAACTGTGAATGTTATCAAAGTAATTTAAACCTTATTGACGTGTAACATCTTTCCTCTCGCTTTCATGAAAAGGGACGGAAGTGTGTAACAGGAAGCCGGGCGCTATTTGATTTGACCAATGAGCGCGCGCGGTGGTAGAGTTGGCAGTCAGATAGTACCAACCAATTTTCCGATCAGTTAGTACTGTCATCCAACAGTGTGTGTGTGTGTGAAGAGAAAGAGAAAGGGAAATAGAGAAGGAGAACGCATCAGCTGTGCGCTTAAACTACAGTGTTGTGTATAAAATGTTAAATTTTTTCAGTATATAATGTTAACGTTGCTTATTATCAAGGTGAGATGTCAGATTTACAGAGAAATTTACAAAAATGGTACAAAATTATTGAAAAAGATTCCGAGACTAGTTGAAATTATTTCCACGCTTGGCCAATTATTTTGTGTATATACTGAATGCTTTTGGTTTGCTGGAGTTGACATATCCTACGGATAAAACCCCACATTAAAAAATAATTAAAAAACAATTTATTTTCAAACCAGTGTCTCAAATAAATACCCTAGTTTTCAAATACCAAATAATTATAATGATTCGTAGCTCTACGCTCGTTACGTACATATGAAGCATGCCTTTAGACAATGTGAATTTGCGTCAGAACAACGTTGGCAAGGAACTAGCAATTTGTTGTTTGTGGTATTGAGCTAGAATAATGCATTCATACGAAAATATACAATGAAATTTAAAATACTATAAAAAACTGGCGCTAGTTATCATTCTACCGCCTTCATTTAACTGGCTTTTCTTTCTTCGCGGGTTGCCTTACAGCTTCCGAAACCATGTACGGTCCCTGCGGAATATCTATTTCTAATAGATAAGTAGGTAGTAATTAGGGCATTTGTTTTTTTTCTCTCTTGACAGGTTGCCTTGCAGCTCAGGGTACCCAGCGGAAGACAAGAACTGACCACCAGGTATAACCTCACAAATACCGTAACACGGCTTCGGAAGCTATAAGGAAACCCGTAAAGAAAAAAAATAAGATTATATTTTCTGAGGTGAAAGGAGATCGACCAAGTTAGCTAAAAGAGTAGCCGATGGTATTTGTGAGGTATCTGTTGAGGTATACTTAGATGGAAAAGCCTCTAAGTGTGGTTTGTTCGGATTGTGTTCATAATTTTTTTATTATAAAAAACCCATTGGTTTATGGCCGGGATCTGGGATCGAACCCGTGGTCTGCCTAGATAATACCAGACGTCTTAACAATTACGTCTTTATATGCTATGCAAACGATTCTCACCTCGGCCATGTAGTACATGGACATTTTGTATAAAAACTTAATCTTAATGAATCCAACAAACTGTACCATAAGGCCTTTCATTCTTTGGTGGCTATTTTCTACTAATATGTTGCAGGAGATCACAGCAAATCAGCGCATAACTATGGCTGGGTGATCGTTTGTATCGTTGCCTTTCGATTTGTAAAACATTCCTTCAATTGGGTACCCTGAAAAAGCAGACCATACATAAGTCTTAATATACCTACCTCTAAATTTTTTTCTACAGCTAATAACTAATAGAAAATCTATTTTATTACAAACATGGCTATAATCGTTCTATAATATTGTTAGCTTTATCAGTGAAAGATTTTTTGAAATCAGTCCAGTATTGTTCAAGTTTAGTGAAATACTTTTTAAAGCGAGTAATAATTTTAATTCTTACAAATAAACAAATAAGTATCTTTATAATATTTGTAAAGATTAGAAAACCATAAAAAAACCTCTATTCAGTTTTTTTCCAGTTTGGTCGTTTTTCTGTGTATTATTGCTTCAAAAAGACCATAGCCAATAGGCTAAAACAATAGTTTTGTTCGTCTGGAATACTATTTATTCCTACTCAGCTTTTTTTTTTTTTTTTAATCGGTCTATTATAATAAACGTTTTGCAAATAATCGTTCGCATAATTGTTTTATAGGGAATGTTCTGAAGAGCTCAATGACCTCAAAAGGTAATTTGAAATGGACAGCAAAAAGATCATCATTGCGGCCTATGGGAGCCAAGAGGATTAAAAAAATCATTCTAGAATCCCTTGGCAGTCAAGAGGCGAAAAAAAGGCGTAAAAAATCTAAGGATCCCATGGGAGCGGAGGCCATCCCTCTGTCTCCTTTTACACCCAAGAACAGGCTGTGGCGTGGTCACATATCGTCTTCTCTACTTATAAAAACAAATAGGTTTCAAGTTTAGGTACAAACATACAAACAAACAAACGTCAAATAAACAATTATTAAAATTCTCAAAATAAAACACATTTTAGACACAAATAGCGACATCTGTGGTAAAATCATTGTACTTCATATAGCTCTTCAATGTATTCGATATGCTCCTTCCTCTGACTCTAGTATCTGAGTCCAATATCCATGTAATCACTTCCTCAATCTATGGTCAAAAGTTTCCAAGCTCTAACAATCGTATTGATTGTCATTTCCCAGTTTCCAATTTGTAGGTGACGCTATCATAATCCGCGCGGTCCGTTCGCCCACGAAATTGTTAATTAACGAACGACCGATATGACGAGGGCAGGATACTGTCCTGTTAATCTGACACTAACGTCATCTAACTTAATTGTTTGTCGGTTTTATTACGTAGGGTAGGTAGTAACCCTTTACGTACTAAAATTTACTAATTACATTTATATTACACTAGAATTCCGCCTCGGCTTCGCCTTTTGAAAAATTTTGACTTATTAATATAAGAATCTATCTCGATTTCCGGACCTTCATACGATCTCTCTGCAAAAAATCACGACAATCCGTTGCTCTGTAGTTACGTATAAGGATTAGAATTAGAACTAGCTGGCCACTCGTTAGGTATAGCCCCAAAAAATCATCGGCTAACTTTGTCTTCCGCTGAGTACCCTGGGGCCGGCAACATTTGAAAAATGTAGGTACCCGCTGGGTTAGCACAGATTTTGACAGCGACACTTTCGTTTTCGGTCGAACGAAAGTGGTAAAACAAAAAGAAACAAAAAATTGTCTATGAATTTGATGTCACATAAAAAAAATCTTCGTTATTTTGACTTCCTGTTTATTAATGTAATATTTTATTGATTTATTAATTAATTAATTAAAATAGAAGTCAAAATAAACATAATTTTATATTAAATTTAAAAATTAATTTGCAATGAAACTAAAGAGTTGGATAAAAGGTCTACCATCCAAGCCATTAATATAATATTTACATTTGACGGTACCATCGATGGTACCATGATACCATCGTTTTGTCCCCATTATGTCCAACAAGGACCGGCCAAAGATTGCCCGGGCCGAGAGGTCCGGCCCAACAGTGTGCGGACAAATTCTGTGTACTTGTCTTTGTCCGGCCAAGCAAATTGCTCTGCATTCTTGTGCAGGACATGCCCGGTCCGAGAATTGTTTTATAATTGTGTGATGAACAGCTGATGACTTACTACCGATCGCCTCGAAACAGAGCAATTACCGCATAGAAACCATAGTGTCAATAAAAAAAAATTAAAAAAATAGAAATAAATTCTTTGTTCATAAATTTTTTGACATATCATAAGTATGAACCTCAGAATAAGAAGAGAGCGCGCAAAAAAATTATTCTAAGGTATAAACATTAGGAAAATAGCATCTATTTATTTAAAAAGAAGTATTTTTTGCATCGTATCGGGAATTCGCAGAAGTAAATAAATCCTATCTTTAACCACTTACTAATAAACGCTGTACAAAATTATGCAATGTTTCTTCTCCGTGACAAACAAATCTGACATTTAATATGATACAGGGAAAAGGAAACAAAACATTGTACAACTTTGTACAGAGTTAACTCGATATAATACAATTTAATTTCAATAAAATTAATGTCGCTACAGTCGCCATAAAATTAGGATTGAAATTTACGTTCATCCTAAGTCATTGGCACTGTCAATTCTCGCTGCTGCGATAACACAAAAGTTGAGATTTTTCCCCTTGGAGATCTAAATAAAATCTAAACAGTTTTTTAATACAGTTTATTAGAAAATTAGAATATCGATACATTTAATATTAACTATAAAATTAATTTCAAAGCAAAAAATTATATTATAATTTATTATAAATAATAAAATTATCTAACAATTTATATATAACTTTAATATAAAGATATCTTAATACCGAAGGATCACACTGACTAGATAATCACACCCATTGTCTGAACTTTTTCGTTGACTTATTTTTTTTATTCAAACACTTTTTAATAAATAATAAAAGTGAATAAATTATTACATAGATGAATATTTTTTTTATTTTTTTTTTCTTTCTTCACGGGTTCAGCTCCCGAAACCGTATAGATGAATATATATTAATTAAATACCATTTACGATATTCAATACCTAATAAAAGTATAGGTCTTAGGGGTGGATTTACACTAAGGAATATAATGTTCATATTTACATATCCAGTGGTTTAGGCTTTGAATTTAATGTCAGTCAGTAAGCGACACGACAGTTTTATATATTTAAATATAATTGTTTAATAAATAAATATAAGTTTCTGGTATTAAATTATTACATAAAATATTTTGAATAAAAGAAATAAGTGTCCTTTTTCATTTTGTTAATATCAAACCAAGAAATGTATTGTTATTTAAAAGGGTCAATTTATTTATCAAATTCTAATTTTAACCTTAAAATATTCTAATACACACTTTATAAATCTGTGACAGTTTCATCCTTGCTTATATTCCGTTAAATAATTTAAAGGCATGCATAAGAAAATTATTTTGGTAATAAACATTTTTTTTTACTTCTATATTAAAAGAAAGCTGATTACAATATTATAGAAGCTGATTTAAAAAAAATAGATTAATCGCAAATATATACCTACACTAATTTCAAAATTCATATACTATATACAGGAAAGGTGATATGTGTATGAAATCTTGAAAGATAAAATCAATATATTTGGTATATTAGACATTAGTTGAGTTTGTTAGTATATAAAAATAACAAATAATGTGTATATAATAAAATCACAATAACTTTGAAGAGATATACCTTATAAACATATACTATATCTACCGTTCTATTCTATGTATTTATATAAATAATATCTATACATATAAAGCATTGTTAAAAAATAGCAATATCAAAATATTAATTAATTAATTAAAAATAATACTCTATCTAACTATAAGTACTAAATACTTATAAAAAATATATTTTGGTTATATTTTAAATATACTTACAATTTTCTTTGGCTTTAGCTGTATTAACGTTTAAATTTTTAATGCGATTATAAAATATTTTTCTATAGCATAAATATTTTGTAAAAAAAACTTAAAGATAAATAATTATACTATAAATCAGAGTATCCATGTTGATTTTCAATGTTATTAATTTGCTTAGAATCAATTACTTTTTGTTCGGCTTCGTCTTGCGTTCCAGTAATTATTTGTAGAACCCTAAAAGCCTTAGATTGTCTTGGTGGACCCTCCTGTATGAATTTGTGGTAGTAAACCCTGAAAACACAATAAATAGTCATTATATATTTTGCATTGTATAACTTAAACAATGTTACAGCCTATTATAGAGATTTGAAAGTGTTACTAAGTAAAATAAGTGTAATATAAATCAAGAGGGATAATTATTTATTATTAGTTAATTAAGGTTTTAAAAAATATTCAAATAATTTATGTGAAGATATGCGCCGTAGATATTATGTAAGTATTTAAAATATGTGCAGAAAATCAAAATATAAGAAAAAAACAAAGTGTTTTGTTAATTTTAAGCCAAAATGTAGATATGCGTGAAAAGGGTTACATTATAAAGAAATAAAAGTAGGTAATTAATAATATGAGTCAGTTTGTATGGAAACTTCATACAAATAATTCGACATAGTATCAGTAAAGACGCGCTAAGGACCTATAAACCTCAAACCACTCACTGACCTGGGTAACTGTAGAGTTTCTACACTCTCTTTGTTCTCTACATTTAAATAAAATGGGTTCAAAAAGTAGATTAAATTAAATACAAACATACATTATAATCACATAATGATAATTGATTCCTTTAGTTAGAGAAAGCAGAGACAAAGATAAAGATTTCTAGATCAAAATGAGGTTCTACGCAGATGTGTTACTAGATAAATCCTCTCGCTATGAACTTCTATTGCCTTATTTTATTAGTCTCTAAATTCACAGGCATAATACCCGGTCCATTGTAAGGCTTGCATGGGGATATAGGTCCAACACGTAGAGGCCCTTTAGAGTGTTTAATCTAAAGGTTTGTGACTAGCTCCCGTCGAGACCTATCTCTGAATGCTCACAGACAGGCCCCGTCAGGTGCCTGGACTATTGCTGAGACAAAATTAAATCAAAATCGGGCTATTGTTTTGAGGTGATAAATGGATTGGTTTATCAAGTTTATTGGTAGAGACTACGGTCACCTGCCGGTATCATTCATCTCATGAAACGTAAAATTGGCAGGTGGTGACTCGCCGTTTACTAAATGGGCCTCCTAAAACAACCACCACTTTTAAGCATTTCTGCCGGCAGAAGACAGGCAACATTGGTGTAAGCGGCTGGGGGTGTCGAGAGGTGTGACACCGGTTTCACATATAGCTTCCCCGTTATTACGCCTTTAGACACTTCCACCCCCGAGCATAATACATAATATTATACTCTAACGACTCCACCCTGGACAACCAATTAAGGCAAGCCAGGGGCGAGAGTTTCAGCAGTGGGGACGCCTGCCTCAACCTACTCTCTGGAGCACTCGGGTTCGGCGGTGTCGTTACTCACCCACGGCTCGCCACAAGCCGCCCTGCGCCCTTATTAGTCTTATTATTAGAACTGATATTAATATTTTAAATTTTTAGACGCATTTATATGATTTATTGCAAATTATACTATATTTTTGTGATGTTATTTGTAATGTTTTGGTAGCCAATCGAAAAGCATTTAGTTAGAAGCGGTTATTGTTGCGTTTTAAATAGTATATGCTTAACTTTACTTTAATATCAGTATACACCGCCATCTTTAATACCGCCCACCGAAGCTGAAAATGCAATGCAAATAAATTTAAAACACTTCTAGCTTAGTTTTAGCTTAACCACAGTTAGCTACGATTACCTTTTGGACACTTATTCCTGAACGATAAATATATTTTAAATTATCACAAAAATAATAATAAAAATTGTCAACATAATAACGATGTTTCTGTCCGAAGATCTAGCTATCGTTTATTTGGCATAATGTAAATAAAAACATTAGGGGATTTAAATTAGGGAAAATCGGTATAAGTAATATTATAAAAGAGAAAAGTATATTTACATGTTCCTTACTCAATGAAGGCCAATAACGATAAAATTTTATATTAACAAAAGGTACACTCAGATCTCGTAAAGAAATGCGGGTGAAATCGCGGCCAGAAACTAATAGGATAATTTGAAAATTAGAACATGTAACACACCTTTTATTAGGCCCCTCATTTCCTCCTTCTAACTGTATCGGGATGATTCTCGTCTTGGTTTGATTTTGTTGGTAATTATTGTCATTCTGAAAAGTCCTATTCAATGCAGGCAACTCGTGCGATGGTGCATCATCTAATCGAACTAATTGAGGAGATAATACTCTCATAATACGTTGTGTAGGCTGCGAATATGGCGGCTGCATCCTCGATCCTTGATCATTTTGATTTTGCATATCAATCACAATTCTTAACTGAGGTTGTCCTTGGTTTCTGTTTCCTTGGTTCGCATTTGTATTGGAAGCTTCCATTTGTATGGGAATGACTCTGGTACCAGGAGACATAGGACCATCATCACGAGGCAAGCTCTTCCTATTTTGGGAAGGGGTTGTTGACCAGTTTGGTTGTACCGGTTGTTGATATTTAGGTGGACTTACGACGTCACGTATATTTCTTTGCATTTCGTTACTTTTTCTTACCCATTCAGGCTCGGTAGTATTATCTCTGGGAGGTGTTACTAATTCTCTTGGAGCACTTTTTCTTCCTTCCAACGGTCGCTGACACCAAATCGGAGGTGGTGTTTTAGTTTTTTCCTTTTGAGATTTTACCCACGGTGGCATTTGGTTTGGACTATCTGGACAGAAATACACTGGTTCCTGATTCACATATACGGCCTCTTTCTGAGGTGCGGGTTGATTAAATTCAGGTTCCTGTCTAGGTTTCCTAGAGTTTACAGGTATGGACATATGCGATTGATACCTAGGTTGATCTTGTGGGCTGTTGACCTTCACATTATTAGCATCCTGTGTGTTCTTCCATTGTGGACTGTAGTCATCTTGTGATCTGTTATTATTAGATTCCTGTGGTGTGACCCAAGGAGGTACGTATTGTTGTTGTTGACTCTGTGGGGATTTCCACGGAGGATGATAAGGTTCCTGGTTGTTATTAATTTCAGGTGGTGATTTCCAGGACTGCTGGTTCTCTTGACTTGGAGTAAACTTATCAGCTTCATGTGTCTGTCTGTTAAGAGTATTAGTCCTCCACGGAGCTGCTGGCGGACTTTGAGATCTCTGCTGTATGTTACTCGTGTTATTATATATAGCTCCGGTATTATTATTACTGTTGTTTCTTGGCGACCCCAAATTATTTGTATAATTGTCCTGAATCCTCTGTGCAGGTCTCGGTAAAGTGTTATAAACTGGTGTAGGATTGTCATTTTGAGTTTGATAATTCGGAGAGTACTGTTGAGCGTTTTGTGGTGAAAACGGCGCCCGATTCGGTTGTGTTGTTGGAGGAGTTATATTTTGTGCTGGTGAATCTCTCCTATCCGGTTGTTTCCAACTGCTATTAGGGCTTGGGGAAAATGGAGATCCGCAATTGGCAAGCGGTGATTGCCCTCCAAACGGCATGGGACTCTTATTAAATTGTGAATCCTGCCTTTGGAGGAAATCTCTGGTGGGAGTGACCGAGTTCGTATTTGGCGATGATGAATTCTGGTGTGCATACATAGGTTCTGGTTTGTGGATTGGGCTTTCTGGCGTTCTGTTTGAGTTGAACGCATTGTTTGGTCGGCCCATGTTATTACCTCCCTGAGGTGCGTACATTTGCGGCGGTTGCTGTGAGAATGATGATGGGGGCATTTTAACTGTTAATGGACTGGGTACTTTCTCAATGAATTTTGGTACTTCACCCAGACGTTGCATGTCTGCTTTTTCTGCCTCCCAGTGGTAAGGGCTGTTAGTTTTCCTGAGCATTCCTATTGGATTTTCGGGTATTACAATTTCCGGTCGTTCTCCTAGCGGAATTGGCTTTGGCGATTTTGCATTTGGAGTTTCAATTATGAGTGGTGGGGGTGGTGGTGGTGCTTGAGGTGGGGGTGGTGGGGGGACAGGTGCCCCTTGTGAGAAGTTCGCACCCCCGTTAGCCGGATGTTGTGCGTTATAAACAGCTTGTTCCTGTTCTTCTAAAGACCGCTGCCTAGCCAATCTTCTTGCCATACTCGGTGTACGGATTTGAGACAAATCCAACCCTCCTGGCGTGTATGTGAACGGCTTCTTGTCTTTAGTCATCATTGCATTTTGAATGCAAGCTGGAGGCTCCACACTTCCCATTGGCTGAAATAGCATGAAATATTATGTTTACAAAATGTTTTAAAGTAGCTAACTAAGTAATGTTTCTGCAACATGATAGAAAATTTACAGTTAGGTATGAAGTGTTAAATTACATACCCTATATAGAAAACTTTTAACACAACTTATTGCAATTAAATCTTAATAGTTTACTGAATTGTTTTGCAAATAGTAGAAAAATATACTCACATTGACTTGAGATTTGCCGTAGTTAGGGATTCTGCCACCGTGGCCGGAGACTGGCCCGTACCTGGAGTGAGGCCAACAAAACACGTTATTTTTGTAACTAACTCAACAGACATAAGCGACAGTGGAATTTGGGTTTTTCTTCGAAATATATAACAATGTGCTCCACATTAAGGTTGCCGACACACAGATTTAATTTTGTAAATATGTAATATTTGTTAGTTAATCCTTTCCTGAGCCAAACTCAATTTGGTTTTTTGAACTTTATTCATAAATGTTTTGGCAAGTTGATTCTTTTAGTTGATTCAAAAAAGTATATTTTAAGCACCAATTTAATTTAATAGATTTCCCATGCTTGGGAAAATAATTTTAGATAGGTTTTTAAGAAGAGACAGTTCTTAGACAGAATATGGACAACTCACTAAAAATGGAAGTTGTTATTATTTGGTCCCAAAGCCTTTATAAGTCGTGATGAAGCAATGATGATGCGAAAAATTGTGGATCATGAAATTATAATGATCTCTGTATATTGTTCTCAAATGTGTTTTTTCTCCCTTAATACTATATCAAAGTTAATGTTTGATACGCCATTTTGAAGATTAGTTTCCCCTCTAATGGCGAAAAATAAGCAAACACATTAAAATTAAATGTTTCTTTTAAAATTGGACTCATTTATTTATCTTGGACGAATTCTATTGGAGATCAGTAGAACTATGACAACAATATTGACACCACTAACGGTGCGAAGTATTCGCACGGGTCATCTAGTATTATATATGTTTTATAACTTCATCACGACTATCCTTACGGCTCCTGAGTTTTGAAAGCTCTGATTTGTCTAAGAAAAACTTTAGTGTAGTCAAAGTAAATCAGAGATTACTTTAGTTAGGACAACTGTCAAAATATAATAATTAAAGAGAATCTACGATTAGAAAAGATTTTTTAGTCAAACGCTTTCAAAACTTAGTAGATTTTGCTTATATGCCTACCGGAACCGTGTTACCGATCCCTAAATATAAAGTGTTCCTCATTTAGGCGATGAATGAAATTAAGTGGTTAAGACGTCTGGTATGGTAACCAATGGGTTTTTTATAATTAAAAACTTATGTACATAATCCGATAAACCACACTTAGAGGCTTTTCCATCTAAATATACCTCAACTGAACTGGCCACTCGTTAGGTATAGCCTCACAAATACCATTGGCTAAATTAGGGAGACTTGGTCTTCCGCTGGGTACACAGGGACCGTAACACGGTTTTTGGAGCTGTAAGGCAACCCGTGAAGTAAGAAAAAAAAATATTACCCGTTTTGAGCCATTTTAAAATTTCAATGTATCCAAAGAAACAATCAGCAACTCATCAGTATATTTTGCTCCAAACAGTGCGTCAAGCTCGCGTGCAATAACTGTAAAGAAATGAGATCATGTTTTAAATATTCAGGTAAACAAATATTTAACCTCGAAACAATTTTAATATTGACCGCCGAATGTTCGAGGACAACCATTTTTTGCCAATACACAACCAGTCCTCTTTTTACGGTGACCAATGACGGAGAGCTAGCAACGGATGTTCCTTGCGGTATTTCAGCAAAGTATTTTTAGAAATACATAGAAAGTATATGGCCAGTCTTAAGTAGGCCACACATTGGTCCGGCATCGCACCTAAAATTTCCCATTCCGGCCGCCATACGATCTAGGCCGACCATTTGTTATAAGAATTGGACGAATCTGTAGTCAGTTTCGGTGGACCGTACGGCGGTGCGCCGGTGATTGGACGAATGGGTGCCCCTCATTCGTCCAATCGCCGTACGGTCCACCGAAATCGACCACAGACTTGTCCAATTCTTGTACGCCATCCGTTTTCAAATCGTTGTATTTGTGGTTGATTTCGTTGGCCGTAACGATCTGTCGCACACACACATCCACCGCTGATAATTTGACACTTTGTTTAATCGAATCTTGTGTGTCTGTGTGAGTGAGTGAATTACATGTGATCTAAATCGTATGATTTACATCGCTAATGTGTACCACTCAGTCGAGACCGCAACCCAAATTTGGCAAGTTTAGTCTACAGTATATTCCTCTTATTATAAAACTAGCCTTCTGCCTCGACTGTGCCCTTGGAGTTGTTTTATTGGTTGACGTTACATCTCCGCTCCTTTGTATCGTGACGTGATATTATACCTTACTTACAACTTTCCTCAATAAACGGGCTATCAGAATGGTAGTTCCTGAGATTAGCGCGTTCAAACATACAAACTCTGAAGCTTACACTTCACTTTTAAACCTTGCGGTGTGGCCAGAGATACCAGTAACAGTGTCCACTTTTTTCCCGTTGTCCATATTGAACAGAACAGGTGGCAAGCCTGTTGCTGCACTTAATGGACCTAGTTGTGTCACTTCTATAACCGACTCAAATATCTGTTATTTTTAAAAAAAAGCTTTACATAGCTTTATGTATTAGTACATGCAATATACTGGAAATTGTAAAACATCTACGCATAAATAATACTTCCCATGGATGGACTAGCCGCAAGTATACTGCCAAATAAACATCATTCGTTTCACTATTCCGATATAAACTTGTATTTTTTTAATACAATGTTAATGTTTTTTAATATTAATGACACTGACTGTAATACAATGTAATGACAAATTTCAAGGACACGTCACGTTTAGACACATTTCGTTACATGAGAGAGAAGAAAGGTATAACGTATAGAGAAGAAGAAAGAGAGCTATACATTGTATACACCGACCTAGGTATACTCGGTGATTGTATATCTAATATGCAGTTTAGGCTCTCCACGTCTCCCTTTTTTAAGAAGTTTCACTTCATAGATACGTATGTTACAATATTCTTTGTTATATAGTTGATTGTTGTGCGTTATAAAATTAAATTAATCTAAATAAAGTAAAAAAACCTGGTTACTTTTTTTATGTATTAGATATTAAATAAGACATACGAAGTTGATCTACATATTGTGAAACAGATCCGTTTTTCAGTAGGTATTATTAAAAGCCTATTTTTTGCGTAGGTGTTTAAAAGTGTATTGAAATAGAAATCTAAATAAATCTTCTCGTCTCTTTCCCGTTTCTCAGAGATTTTCTCAATTTTCATAAAGATTTTATTATCAATTCTTATTAAAGAATTTCATTGAGTTCACTAAATGCTATAGCATTCAACTATTATGATGAACACATATCTGTAGCCAAAGCTCTTGGCAGGCACTAAAGAGATTTGCAGTTATGGCATCACGCCAATGATAATGTTGGGTGTGAAATTGCGACTTTCCTATTCTGTGTTTACTAGTGTATTCTTTTTAAATGTAGGTAATCTATATTCGATTAAGACTTTACAGGACATATTTATATAATATTGTGGCAGGGCTTTGCACCGGTATACGTAGTAATTATTAGTATTAAGAGCCGTATTAATTGGTCAAAAATAATAAAATAATTATAATTTTTAAATTTCAATAAGCTACAAAAAACGAGCTTTGTGATAGATTATGAAAGAGAAAATGGGGGCAAAGTTTAACCACCCATATTACCTATTCAATAAAATTGAAAAAAATAACAGCTATTTCACATACGTAACTATATGCTAAATTACAGTGATACACGTGGGAAAAGTTTATCCCAGAAAAAATATGGATATAGGAGCCTTAATAATTATAATATACCTCTAGATTTACAACAATTTGAATAACTACACAAATATGCTTCTACCTATTTATCTAATAGAGATAGATTATATCCTAGCGCCGACTTTTTAGTAGATTACTTTATTCTACACAATTATTTCCTACGTCATTTTGGTATTATCTGACGGATTAAACAGCATACGCCATAAAAAGGCGCTTTTTTTATTGTCTAATAAGTATGGTTAGCTTCTAAACAAGGTTCAATATGTACTCGTAAACCTTCCTCATGCAAACCTTTCTAATCGTCAAAACCGCAAAATATTGAAATTTTTGAAATTTTGAAAAGAAAATGTATTGCCATTATTAAGATCGAGCACAAAACGCCGAAAGAAACACGATTCATGTATGGGAACCCCTTTTAATTTTTAACTTTACTTTATTTTTATAAAATAATGTCAATCTAACACTTATTCTACAAGAAACAAGGATGACGTAAGTTTTCCGCTGGGTACCCTAGAATCCGGTAACACAGTTTTCGGTAGCCCTGAGGCACCCATAATTATGATATGTTTAATAATAAGGGCGTTTTCATAATCGTTTGTTATTTAAGCTGCCAGCATGACACGTTTATTACTGGCGGCTATTCTGAGAGTGAGGTCGGGGAATTGGGACGGATGCTCGTCAGGTGAATGATTGAGCGACAGATTTTTAGCCGCCAAACTATTGGAATAATCAGAAATTGTTAAATAAAACTACAAAATAAAGAACCCGCAAGGTCTCAGCTATAAATTTGCAAATAAGATGATGTAACAGATCTGATTTAAAACCATTTAACATGGCAATCAGTACTCATATCATTACGAAAAAAATGGCAAGTATTACAGTTGATCGTATTTCAGACACTTTCTGTTCTCTAACAGACAGACAGTTCAGAAACTTTGCCCGATAGAAAAAAATTGCAAAGTGGCCTCTGAAAAAACGTAAAATCTCAAATATCTTAGCTATTCATGAAATAATGTTGATGATATAAAGTATGAATATTTGTTGTAAGCTAATAAAGAACTGGCCTGATTTAAATTTTCAATAAAATTTGCGTTGCATTCTAGATGCTCGCAAGTGTCATTTCTTGTATTAATTTCTCTATCTATCTATCATCATCCTTTCGTCCCAAGAGGGGTAGGCAGAGACAATCGAATGCCATTTGTTACGATCCTGACATATCTCTTTCGCTTCTTTTATATTCATCATACCTTTCATACATGCTCGGCGATTGTGTGTACTTTTAATATTTCCATCGATCAATATATTTTTTCATTTCAACATATAAACCTTTTTAGTCAATCTTTCATCCTTCATTTTTTCAACGTGTCAAAACCAGCGTTATACTACTTTTCTTCATTTTAGTCAGTGTCATCAATTTTTTTATGTAAAATATGTAAAAAAAAATGTAGTCGATAGTCTAATTGGTAGAGTCCCAGGTTCAATTCCTACTAGTGCCAAAAATAATTAGCTTTAATTTTCTTTAAGAATATATGTGCTTTATTGATTCTTCGTGCTTCAGAGGGTAAAATATCAGATATCTAAGCCTGATAAGGAAGTGACACATCTAGGTTGACCATTAAGTGCAGCAACAGGCTTACTACCTGTTCTGTTCAATATCGACAACTGGAAACAGTGGACATTGTTACTAACGTCTCTGGTCACACCGCATGGTATAAAGGCCGTAAAGATATGTTTATTTGTTTTGTTTGTTGTAATTTTTTTTATTTCTAAATTGTTCGGGCGCTGACTTCGGTTATATTATGAGTATTTAGTTGCGTTTTGACTGAAACAACCTATAATCCGTCTCAATTGCTAAATGCATTATAACACTGCAGAGGACTTCTCCTTCTTCTCTAGATCTTCTCTAGAAATCCATATCTTCTATACAATACTAAAAAGCTGAGGAGTTTGTTTGTTTCTTTGAACGCGCTGATCTCTGTTACTACCAGTCGGAATCTTGTTGCATTTGATAGCCGAAATCTTGATTAAGGCTATTTAACATCACGCTATGACCCAAAGGAGTGAGTAGTAACCATAAAATTTCCACTGGCAAAAAAGATTATCTTTATAAATTATTTTCAATGTTCCCACGCTTCATAATCACGTGCAAACGTCACCTCTACTTAACTATCATGTCATTGCACAATATTTGTATACATTATAACCGAGTGGTTGACGTCTGGTATTAACTAGGCGGATCACGGTTCGATCCCAGTCATGAGTGTTATAATTAAATATATTTCAAGAGAACTGGCCATTCGTTAGGTATAGCCTCACAATTTCCATCGGTTAAAAGAGGAAGTACCTACCCTAGGATGGATATCACGACATCACGTGAAGAAGAAAAATTGTATACCTACATAATCTATGTAAAATTATTCTCAAAAATAATAACATAAATAAAAAATATGCTAAATATCAAAAACGAGCGGGATAAGTCCATCTAGAATAATCTAGATAGATGTCATCTCGAGAAAAAAAGTTCGTTTTTTTCAGATGTTCATGGTACCTAGCTAACTTCATATTGCTATAAAATTGCAACTATAAAATTTTGTGTATGATGATCGTTGGAGAAAAACTCCTTCCATCACGTAAAATATTAATTTTGTATTTGAAAATATTATTATAATAGAATATAGCAACAGGCGAACCCATTCATCTTTTTTTAACGACTTCAAAATAAAAAGACGTTACCCAATTCGACCGTATATATTTTTTTTATGTGTGTTCGCGGATAACTTCGTCGTTTATGAACCGATTTTGATGATTTCTTTTTTAATCGACAGATAATTCTTCCGGATTGGTCCCATTTTTATGTCATAAAAATTGGTTTATTAGTTTTTC
Source organism: Nemapogon koenigi (assembly GCA_963924495.1). Classification (NCBI taxonomy): domain Eukaryota; kingdom Metazoa; phylum Arthropoda; class Insecta; order Lepidoptera; family Tineidae; genus Nemapogon; species Nemapogon koenigi. The sequence continues at coordinate 5,227,772 of OZ004649.1, read as the reverse complement.
AGTAATTTTGAAAAAACTGACTTTTGAGTCAATTATCAGTAAGTATCTCGATGAAATATGTACCGATTTTGACGACTTATTTTTTTAAGGATATAATAATTTCTCGACATTATCTCACAGACATATAACGAAAATCGGTTCAGTAGTTTTTCAGAAATTCAGTAATTTGTCTCTGTTTACGACTGAAAATTAGGTATCAAAGAAAAGGCTTAGCAACGGTTGCTATTGACACGAAGTTGTAAATTTTTGTATCGACGGTGGTCTAACGGCTAAAGGTATGGTATGGTATGGTGCAGCTCAGGATGCAAATGGTTCAAATCCCATCCACAGCAGTTTTTATTTTTTATTTTTCCATGTTTTTTTTTATTTGCGTTATTATTTGTCTCTCAGGGCAGCAAAATCACTTAAAAGGGAAAAATAAATTAACTTTAAAAAAAAAGTGTACCGCCTTCAAAATTTGCAGTGAAAAGTAAGAAATAATAAATATTTCGTCGTAGAATTTGAAGACGGTTGGTGCCAAATTAAAAACAACTTACTTCCCAAATTCACTAATCTAGACAATTCATTAGGAACCTACGATCATCAGTACAAACATATATAATATTGAACAGATATTTATCTTCTTAGATGTTTACTTAATTTTGTATCCTAATTTGGCACCAACCGTCTTCAAATTCTACGACGAAATATTTATTATTTCTTACTTTTCAGTGCAAATTTTGAAGGCGGTACACTTTTTTTTAAAAGTTAATTTATTAAATAACACCACAGAATTATAAGTAACACTATATTAATTTTATTTACCTACTTTACTTATAACTTTCAAAAAAGGAATGCAATATCGATGGTAAATTATTATTTTTATTTTATATTCTTATAAATAAAAATAAAATTCTGTTCGCTGGTAAGCGCATCACTTGAGAACGGCTGGACCGATTTGGTTATTTTTTTAATGTTCGTAATAGTCCGAATCAGGTTTTTAGGGAAAGAAAAATTCAGAAAATTTCCTGGAACATTGGAAAATTCTGTAAAAACTGAAAGTGCTTTTTTCTGTGGGATTTTTGTATAAACTCAAGACCATATATGTTAATATGGGCTCCACGGGCGAAGCTGGGGCGATAGCGAAACAAATAGCAGATTCTAATATGATCTTTAAAAGATTCATCAAAATTTCGACGTTTCGAGACCTATTCTTTACAAACATTGGGACAGACAGCCACTTCAATTTTATTCATTTGTATAGATGCGAACTTTGTTTTTGTTTGATTGTTTGACTTTCTTTCACATCGAACCCGAGCTTGATTTTTTCGCACAAATATAAGTAGGTAAGTACCTACTTGGAAGGCCGGAGAGTGATATCTAACAAGCTACTTTTTATCCCGATAAAATTCCATCAGAAAATTTCTTATATTTTCAATCCGTGCAAATCCGGACCGCTCCACTAGTTATTTATAAGGTGAGGTGACAACGATGAAATCTGAGCTTGTTTGTCCAACGAAATATTAATATCATACGCAATACAGGTCAGTCCAAAATATACCTGCGCAACACCTGGGATGCTAATCTAGATTCCGCAATGACTAACGACTTGGCAAATCTTAAACACCTAAGACTAAAAGGTTGTTTGAAAATTTATGAACGCTAAAATAACAAACTCTACTGGCAACGAAATATTGCTACTGCAATTTGAAAGTTTTAAAAATTTTCAATAAAATTCCAGCAAAGCTTCTAACCGAAAGTAATAAACAAGCGATTTTTTTTTGTTTTGTCTGTTTGCTAATGCCGGATTGATTAAAGTGCATAAGAATTATTGCTATTCTTAATTTTCTACTTTTATTATTATTTCTACATTCAGAATAAGCCCTTGACTGATTCTTACTACGCAATTATCATAATAGATACGTACATATTCGATGACCAAATAATTTATCTGTATGAAGAATTCATGTTTTCATGTTGTTTCGATCAACGTAAGCATTTTACAGTTTGATAAGGTAAGTACGTAATTTATGCTCTGGGCGAGAAGACTTATGGTCTTATACGCGATATAGAATTTCAATAGAGAGTTACTGAGAATCTGTAAAAAATAACAATTGACGCCATGTTGATTGCAATAATTCTACGTTAACATTTATCGATAGGAATTATTTCAGAATAGCCCAGATAATCAGTTTAGATCTTGTATTATGGATGCCAAATAATTAAAAATATAGCTGCACTTTTTGACGAACTCGAATAAATCTTGGAACCGTCCCTAACTACGAGGAAATTATAAAATCAATATACTTAATCGAAAAAAGAAAAAAAATATAACTAAAACTAAAATCAAACTGCCAATGGAGGAAATGTTGATATTCTTTCTTCACGGGTTAGCTTACAGCTCCCGGGAATCGTTGCCGGCCCCAGGATTTTCTTTTTTTGAGGCTATACCGAGTGGCCAGCTCTGTTGAGGTATATAGATGGCAAAGGCTCTTTGTACGGTTTGAATAAAAACCCATTGCACTTCATGGTCGGATGTGGGGATCGAATAATAATATTAGTTGTAAGCCGACGTCTTTCCCACTCGTCAATGTTGTCATCTATCTAGTTATCAAAATAATATTCATATTTATCAATATAAAACTTTCGGCAATATTTTTTATATAAAATAGTGTTGTTTTGAAAGTAATTCCTTCGACGGACGAAGTGCATCTGTACGATCTAATTTTGTAGTTTGAGTCATATTGGCGGACGACGCAATAGAGATTTTGAGTTTGATTACTCAGTATTACTCACTGTTTATCTTGTACTAATGACGTAACACACACATACAACAACTTTTGTTTAAAATTTTAGAAATTCAAGACGGCTGTAATTTTATCCATGTGTCCCAGATTCGTATTGATCGTTAAATAGTTTGGTTGGGTATCACTACATTATAAAACAAGGTCCCCCCGCCGCGTCTGTCTGTTTGTCTGTGACCTTTTTACGCAAAAATTACTGAACGTATTTTGTTGCGGTTTGCACTATTTAGGTAGGTTGATTCACCGAGATAGTTTACGAGTATTAAACATGGACGTATCATGTTTAGAAGTTGAGCATGTGAATCAAATCACTGAAAAAATTAAACCCAGCGAGTTTTCATGGTGTATGCTGTCTAATCCGTCAGAGATATAACAAAATTATGTACCTAGTAATTAATTATGTAGAATAAAATGATCTACAAAAAAGTCCTAGGTAGCAGCATCTCTGTAGTTACAAGCGTATTCATGTAGGTATTCAAATTGTTGTAAACCCATATTGTACCCGTTCGAAGCCGGGGCCGGGGTCTCTAGTATAATATAATCGTATACATTTATAACACCTCAATAAATGCCAATACAACTTTCTCAGTATCATCATCATTGCATCCTAAGGGTACACTAAGGAAGGATGAAGGAGGAGTGAAAAAGGGTTTGTATGGAATAACATTTTTGTATACTCTGTATACTTACTTTGTATACACGTGTTACATTATTTTTTAAAATTCATCTTATAAGCTGAAATGGGGGTGTAAACATTGTCAATTGGAAATCCCATCGGCCATACAACTTAGTAATAATATAATAAAATAAAAATAAAAAATATAAAAATAAAAAAATAAAAAAGCCTTTTATTTCTTACAAACAAATTAAATATACAAAAGTTTTATAATATTTACAAAAATATGGTAGTAAGAACCCTTTGCAGGTGAAGGCCTCCTCCAAAGCTTGTCGTTTTTAAATTTACAGCTATATTATTATGGTCATCAATACAATAGATATACATATACGTATGTATATAATAATATGTATATATACAATAATATGTATGTATATATAATCTCTGCATGTATTATTTACAAAAGTTTGTTCAATACTTTTCCATCGCTATTTGTTGTTCATTATATTATCCACTTTTCTCCATATCTCTTTTGATATTGTTTTTATTTAATAATGTCTACATAAATATATATTAAGCATTAGGCCACATTATTCCAAGGGGTATCTATATGTATATATAATGCACATGTGGAGGCGTTAGTTAACCTCTGGAGGGTGATGGTCTAGTACTCCCGCGGTGACCGGCCGAATTGGGACAACTTAGTATTATAATAAAAAAAATTGACCAAGAGCGAGTCGAACTCGCGTGGAAAGGGTTTCGTACCATTTTTTTTTGTGAGAACTTTTCGTTTAGGTTTTACTATGAGCGAGGCCCCACTTATTCTATTTTTTCAAAATTTTACTTACAAAGACTTAGTAGTTTTGGAGATAGAGGGGCGCTCAATTTTCGTATATGTTCTACTATGCATTTTAAAATTATAAAAAAAATATATTTGTATTTCATAAACTTTAATTAAATTAAATTAAAAATTATTAAAAAAACTTTTTTTCACTTTTTAATTTTTCCCACCAAAATTCAAATATCGATAATACGTCCGTGATTGGGTCATGAAACTCTACACATGTATCTTCTCGTCCAGTAGATTTGAAGAAAATACGCTGTGACAGAGGGACAAACCAGATAGACAAGAGTGACTAAGAGTTCCGTTTTTCCATCGGATATCTGTCTGTCTGTGTCTTGACTACTGAACTGATTTTATTCAGTTTTTATTCACGAGCAACATTTATATGTAAGCATCACTTCTAGCAGTCGAAGAAAAATGTCGGCGCTAGGGCACTTTCACCGAAAATGCTGCCTAATTAATTAGGTAGACATGTAACATATAGGAAAAAATTATATATAGAATGAAATGATCTACTTACAAATGAGATAATAAAATTGTTATTTTTATTGATTCACATCATTCTTATCGCCCGATATAAACTTTTAATATTAATTCAACAATATCGCCTACAACCACATTGAACGTTTTATGTAAAGTTTGATAAAAAATACATGAGAATTAAGCATCAGAAAATTAGTTTTTACCCGTTTAGTATTTTTGTTGAGGGTATAAAGTATAGTACTATACTATAAAACAAGTATGAACTGTAAGCAACTATATGGCATGAACAAATCCAAAAGTTGTTAGCGTACACTAATTACCCTCGCTGCGCCAGTCCATCATCAGCTAACTGCTTGACTTATTAGAAATTTAAAACTTAAAATCCTGAATTTGTATTTAAGTCAATGAGACAATTAATTTGAACATAATTCATTTTCAATAAAATTGTCGCTACTGCATCACAATGAAATTAAACTCAAGGTTTTAGGATTAAGATTGATATTTGGTTTACTCCCCTGGTTTCAAGCCTTCATATTTCTATCATGCGGTAAGTATATGAATCGCTCTGTAGTACCTCTACCAAATGTATTATTACTTTTATCCATAGACAAGATACAAATATTCGCTTGGCTTTTAATGCTTTGGGTTCAGAGACACTGGTAACAATGTCCACATATAGTCTAGGACATAAACTGGACAACTGTCAATTCCTAAATCACTGATAAACAGTAAACAGCAAAGATAAATCTATACTAATATTATAAAGAGGAAAAATTTGTAAGTTTGTTTGTAATGAATAAGCTCAGAAACTACTGGGCCGATTTTAAAAATGCTTTCACCATTAGAAAGCTACATTCTTCGTGAGTGACATAGGCTACATTGCATTTTCAAAAAGTTTAGGGTTCCGTACGAAATCTCGAATAATGTAATCAAAGGTGTAAAAAAATGACTTAAGAATTTTCTTACATCACGTGCGCTGCGAAAACTATTGATGATATAGATAGAGGTAGTGGTAGAGGGTAGGGGGTAGGAGTAGGGGTAGGTATAGGGTATATTTTATTTTGTGCGAAAATATCCACGGGCGAAGCCGGGGGCGGAATGCTAGTCTAATATAAATCAATATTTGTGTGTTTCTTTCTTTGTTCGTATTCTATAGACTCAAAAACTACTGGACCGATTTTGTTACTGTTGGAACCATTAGATAGAGTGGTTTCCGGGGAAGGTTATAGGCTATTTAACGTCACGCTACGTCCTTTGAGAGCGGAGCAGTAAGTAACCGATAAAATTGAAACGAAAGTTAATATTATTATCTTCCTTTATACCAAATTTTCAAAATGTTGTGTGTGTTCTCAATTCATACCTACGGGTTAATGTGAAATTAAACTGTTTGTTTTAGTTTAAATATTATTTAATTATCTAATATATAAAAATATATTATATGTTTGTTCGTATTCTATAGATTTAAAAACACTTGAAGCGATTTGAAAAATATTTTTGCATTTGATAGTCCAATTCTTTAGGTTACAGGCTACCTACCCAAGGGGGTGAATTGAATTCCTAATACAACGCGTACGAAGTAGCGGCCAAACAGATAGTAGGTACTTAATAATTTTAGATGTGTGGACGATGCATGGCATGGCTTTAAATGCTTTCAGAAACAAGAAAAGTGGCGATTGGATCCACGATTACATGATGAATCAACCTACTTAAAATGATAATAAGTTAAGAATTGATTCTACGTCATGTCATGGCGACCAACGCACGCGTCTCGCCCTGACATGATGAGATCCAGTTTAATCCCGTCCGCGCTGTGATAGTTGTGATTAGTCAGTTATTAATAGGGCATATCACGGTCGGCGGGAACATCTTAGCTACCGATTAATCGCCATATACGGAATCATCAAAACCCTGATGGAGCAATAATAAAAAAAATAGAAGTTAAGAATTGTTGCTGTTTCTTTCATATTTCGTAGACAAAGGTGATACAGTATAAAAATCAAATCTTACCTTATAGAATGCCGACAAATCCAAACAAAAATAAGTATCTAAGACACTTCACTTAAATAATCTAAAAAGCGTAATTATTGTAAGTTTCGTAAACACGGTTCGCGTGATGCGAAAATGTAAAGTGATACAAAAAGTTTATGTGTGTGTATTCGTTCGTTCGACAACGCTGCCGGGCGCCCGGGCAGTCGGCAATGCGCTGCTCGGAAAAGCTCCGTCTCGTAATGGGAACGCTTTGGGAAATGTAGGGATGGGATGTTATCGATAATTTAGTTTGTCGATAAATAAATAGATAGGTATTCGTTCTTATAATTTGATTTAATGTAATAGTTATTTAGAGAATTTCTGCCCAAACTTCTTAATTATTTTTTTTTGTAATGAGAAAATAAACTCTAATTTAGCTCATTCGTTCGTTTTTCTCCGGTTTTAGTTGCTTTTACTAGCTTTCCGCCCCAGCTTCGCCCGTGGAGCCCATATTAACTTATAGTCTTGAGTTCATACAAAAATCCCATAGAAAAACATTTTCAGTTTTTCCCGAATTTTCCAATTTTCCGGGCAACTTTTTCAATTTTATTTTCCCAAAAACCAGATTCGAACTATTACGAACATTAAAATAAAATATCAAGTGGATCAAGTTGTTCTCAAAGAATGCGCTTACCAACGAACAGCATATCATTTTTATTTATAAGATACAGTAGTGAAAGGATTTTTTTCAAATCGAAGAGTTTCTGAGCTTACTTCTTGCAAACAAACAAACTCACCTCTCTCTTTATAATATTAGTATGTATTTATAGATACACAATGATAATCCAGATCCATGTAATTGCCAAATACCTAAAATTTATTTTAATTTATACATAAAAAAATTACTATACTCGTACCGGTAGTTGCCTATAAAGTATTCACCATTTTTACTTAACATCCGGCTGTGTTAGAGTCATATTCCTCTTTTACATTAAAAACATACCTATAACATTTAACTTTTGAAGTAATGTAACTTTGAATTGTCGTCACTAAAAAGTAATAAAGACAAAAGGTATAAAGACCTTGCAAATAAGGTGGCCACACATTCGTCCAATCCCCGGCTCGTCGCTGTGCGTTCCACCGAAACCGACCACAGACTCGTCCAATTCTTGTAACGAACGGTCCGCCTAGATCATCCTATGTGCGATGCCGGACCAATGTTTGGCCTACTTAATGCTATAAGTATATCGATATGTGAACAATGTAGTTATTACGCTTCACTAAATTACAGTGTAGGTAATGTGTCAAGTTGTGGTAATTTCATGACCACTAAACAATTTAAAATTAACGAATGAGGCATAGCTTTATTTTTGTCCTTTGTCAGCCATGATTTGTGATTTTACAATAGTTTTCAACCGACAGTTCTTAGATTATATTTACTTAGTTTGATGACATTTTTTAACCTAGTGGTTGGTGATACTACTCATAAAACAGACTGTCCCAGGTTTGAATAACAGCTCGAGCAAAATATTTGTCTAATGAAATGCTTTTATACCAAAATACCATGAAAATACCTCAATAGATTTGTTAGGAATAGCCTCACAAACACTATCGGCTAATTGAGAAATACTTTGCCTTTCGATGGGTACCCTGTAACAAGGAATGATTCTGCCATACATAAAAATGCAGATATTTGTTTGCATTGAGATCTGCTTAGGGTTAAAATCATGTCATTGCGAACAATCACCACGTTCATATTGTCGCATCTTTTCACTTTGTTAAAATATTCTCACTAATAATGTACAAAAGCATTAAGATCATTCTGTTCAAAAATTGTTATTATATTCTATAGCGAAAGTTATTTACCATTTTAAACCACATACCATCTAAAACGTCGGCTCACAACTGATAAGTCGCGGGTTTGATACCCACATCCGACCATGTACCAATGGGTTTTTATAATAAAAAGTCTGTGTACTTACATTATCCGAAAAACCGTACAAAGAAGCTTTTCCATCTACATACCTCGACATAGCGGCCACCCGTACACTTTGGTCCGGCATCGCACCGAAAATTTCCCATTCCGGCCGCCATAAGATCTAGGCGGGCCATTTGTTATAGGAATTGGACGAATCTGTGGTCAATTTCGGTGGTCCGTACGGCGGCACAAAAATTCGACTAAGTGAGGAAGACTTTGTCTTAGGCTGGGTACCCTAGGGCCGGCAACAGTTCCCGGGATCTGTAAGGCAACCCGTGAAGATTTTTTTTCTTTTTTTTATCTACCATTTTAACAATTGAATTCTTTTTTACTACTTTTTATGTTGCCTGTACGTCGAGTTTCTATCTCGAAGCACTCTGTAATTGCTTATGAGTAACAATATTTGCATCGTTTGCTAAACTGTGCTATTCCCGGAGTTCCCGCTTCGTATGACTGTTTACCTTTTAAAAGACCTCCAAGCATCAACATTTCGTTTCAAGGAAACTGATATAAATTCTGCATTGCGGGCCTAGTACCAACTGTCTTCAAAATTCGATTAGGTATTTCTTGCTTTTCAATGAACAATTTTTGAAGTCTCAATATGTAGATACTTTATTCTAAAACATTTATATTAGACTTGAAGTATGTTCGATCTCACAATTAGTTAGACATAGGCTCAAAAATATATGATCATATATATATCATAATATATCATACATCATTTCCAATGTAGTCACAGCATACTTTAGCTGCCATAATAGACTCACCGCTATTACACAAGCTGTAATAGCTGATGAGCTGGTAGAGTTAGTTGATTATCTTATAAAATAACTAGCTTTCCGACCCATAGGCCTTGAAGGATTTCCAGGATAAAGGTAATATATGCTGTGTCATTCTCAGGCCCTCCAGCTACCTTAGGTGTAAGAAATCACTCCGATCCGTTGCTCTGTTGTCACACACACACAATATTAGTTGTTCATTTTCAGGGTTTTAGAACGGAAAATAGTAAATATAATCAGTTTACAAATCCAATTGCGTGTATTCTCTCTCACTAAATCTTATTAATAAAATATGGCCAAGAGCGAGTCGAGCTTGCGTGGAGAGGGTTTCGTACTATTTTTTGCTCAGTGACTTTATGACAGGATTTTTTTCCTGTAAACTATTTCCTATTATTTTCATAATTTTAGACTCAGTAGTTAATAAGATAACGGGGGGGGAGGTATTGTATTTCTTATAACGAGCCTTTTCATTTGATGTCACATTATGCACTTGGTAAAAAAAATCCCCCAATATTAATTAATTAATATATATTTACTGTGCCATAACCCTGCGGTCTCAGCTGATCCCTGTTAACCCAACTGCATCTCATAATGGATTATCTTCGGAACCCTACGCGCAATATTTGACGGTTTTTTTATTTGAACAATGGAAATATCTTGTATACTTAGGTACATTAACTGATAATATAATCGACCTCAAAAACCTATTAAGCCATGACCAGATAATTATATTTATCACTCAGTACTATAAGAATTTACCCTCCATTGAATCCAAGAAAATCTCCATGCAAACGAGAAATAACGTCCGTTGATCGTAAATGTGAACATGTAAACAGGTTCGACCTTGCACGCTAAAAATACGCATTTACAAATATTTCCACGCAACTGAGAGAATCTACAGTAAAAAATATATTAAATATTGCAACGAGCTCAGTGACATAGCTGGCAGAAGATTCAGAATCGATACCCGCGAGGACCAGAGTGCAATTTTTATTAATTATAAGAAAACAACATCTCCTGTCGCGTATATTTCTTGCGTCCATTTTTAATAATACAACTCGCTATTCGAATGGCATTCAGTCTAATGTGACCGTTTTGCTTAATTTGATTATTTTTATAATAAATAATGAACAATGACAATCACAAATACAATCAGCTAAAAGAGGGAGACTTGGTATTCTGATGGGTAGCATGGGACTGTAATCCTGGGTTTCGTTTCGGGAGTTGTAAGGCAAACCGTGAAGAAAAAAACTATCGTCGGGTTTAGCGGTTGAAAATTTTAAGTCGAGCACCGTGACATGACGGGAAATGGGAACATTAATATCGCGGCATGTGGAGATCCCTAGCTGTCTACCCCACCAGAGTACATGTCTTAAATATTTACGTACATACTCGTGAGAAAATATACCACGTAATAATGGAGACAAAATCTCGGGTCATAGACAGAAATAGCGCTCGCAAAATGTTTGGAATGGTGCCGACGGGAGTGAGTCGCAGAATATTTATAGAGGCGACTTTGCAACCTGTGACGTCACATCTATACTAAGACTTGTTCTTGAGGGCAATTAAAATAAATATAACTATTTTATATCTTACCTAGAGATAAATTAACTGGTTTGGACACCATGAAAGAATCAATGATGAAAGATTGACTAAAAAAGTTTATATGGCTGAAGTAAAAGGAAATGCGGTCCGGCCAGCCGTATGATCGAGATTGAACACAGGCCACACATTAGCGATGTAAATCATATAATTTAGATCACATGCAATTCACTCACACAGACACGCAAGATTCGATTAAACAAAGTGTCAAACATCCGTGTTGTGTGACAGATCGCTCCGGCCATCGAAATCAACCACAAAAACGATTTGAAAACGGATGGCGGACCGTTCGTTACAATAAATTGAACATACAAAAAACGTATTGATCGAAGGAAATATTTAAAGTACCTACACACAATCGCCAAGCATGAATGAAAGATTGATAAATATAAAAGAAGCGAAAGAGATATGTCAGGATCGTAACAAATGGCATTGGATTGTCTCTGCCCATCCCTCTTGGGATAAAAGGCGTGATGATAGATAAATTAAGTCCCAAATAGAATCCCAATCTAATCCTAACTAAACTTTCACATCAAAACAAAGCAATAGGCTTAGGATTAGGCAAACTTTGCAAAGAGTGATATAGAGCACTTTTTATCCCGGAAATCCTTTAGTACAAATTCTTGTCACAATTTAAATATTTCCTCGGGTGAAGCCGGGGCTGAAAGCTAGTAAAATAGTATAAATTTCATCAGTACTGCTTCATACAAAAATTAAGTTTTCATATTAGTCCGGGAGCTATGCCTGATTTTATCGAAAGTTTAACGAATCCGTCTGCTCTCCGTTAAATATGATGAGGAAATCTAGGTTGTTCTGGATCATTTTGAAGTTGAGTCGGTTTTCGTATGATACGGTAACCGTCTGCTTTTATACATTATAGATATGGTCAATAGCATGCTCTATTAAAATTTCAGACTGGTAAGTGGTTAGGTTCCAAAGTCAATTATTATATTTATTATTAGTCAATAAGGATTAATTAATTTTTTTTGTACCATTCGTAAACTGGTACTTCTAATCCAAATTTTAAATTCAAAAACTACTTCAAATGGTCTAGAACAGGGCCAGATTAACCCCAAGGCAATGAGGGCAGTAGGCCGCCAATCATGTTCATCCAGCCCTGGTCCAGAACACCCTAGATTCAAAATTAACTTACAAATGTGATGAGGCGGTGCGGGGATGAGACTAAATTAAATATCGAAAGAGCCATAATCGACCCTCCAGCTCCTGGACTATATGGAATATCGTCAGCACTTTTAATGCGGGCGCGTGATGACCGTATCATATACTTAAAAAAAAATTTTATACGCGACACTTATTATCTTTTCACATATACTCTATGGTGGTTTGTCCCCTGTGCCCACCCCTATGTGAGACCAACTGTCTCTATTTATATAGTTGAACACAATGATTCTGAAACACCTGAACACATTCGGATGGCATTACATTTCCACATGCTAGTTTAGAACAAATTAAAACAAATATTAGAGGAATAACATTTATATTCATCTCTGTATGATTGTGTCAAATCTTATTCTACATTCTTAAAACTACATACACCATATGGCGGTTGAAACTTTAATTATATCAATATAAAAAGTAATTCTTTGTAAAAAAAAACAATACAAATTAAGTTCTTAGGTTTTTAAAAGAATAACATAATAGGTTAGATTACATTGTCAGTACTGTTTCATTATAAAATACATGTTTAGTTCCTATCGTACTTATGTATCAAAACAACTTCAATTAAAATTATTTTAATAGATCAAAAGAAAATAGAATAGAAAATAGAAACGGAAAACAACCAAACAAATAATAATAAATGCTTCAAAAAATCACTGTCAAGGGCATTTGGAGTATTCGTCACATTAATAAAAATTTAAAAACTAGCAAAAGTACAGAAATCGAATAAATTTTATTTTCATAATTTTTTTACATTTACATTAAATCGTTGTTTTTATGATTAAGTCAATATTATTAACCGCCGATATCTATTTATAAATTTCTTATATTCGTATCTATTACATTATATTAAAATATTTTATCAATCACTATTTTATGAGGTATTTTGGATACAATTATTCTTTGTAAAAGCATTTAAAAAAATTTACTTGGCGTCCCTTCTAAATAGATTAAATATTTAGTAACCTGTATAAATTTTGAAACTTTATTAACTTTGCACTGTACTTTACCAAATATAATTTTAATTTTAAATTCTTTTAAATTTTACTATTTACAAAACGTCCAAACCGCTACAATGTCAATGGTAACAATAATATAGAAACCAGATTGATTTTGAATAAAAAATTAAATTATTTAATATAGATATAACATAATTAAAGAAGTAAAAATGTATCAAAATATGAATCAATAAACTAATTATTATACGAGCATATCATTTCCATTATCAATTAAGTGAATAATTTTAATTGTCACGAAAATATACAAAAACAACAAAATATACACCAGAATCCAACTAAATTTTTTTATTATGTTTTCAAAATTATAAATAAAATTATATGTCGATCCATTACCGAAAAGTCATTGATTACTGATCTAAAAAAGAACATAACACATTTTTTCAAAGAATTGGGAATACCTTTATTAGGTATACAACTGAATTTCCAAAGACAATTCTTCAAAAAACACAAATCATATAACAACAATTAATATAATAACAAATAGAACATGCACACTATACTTTAACTTACAATGAGCACGAGTATTTAAAAAAATTAACTGGTGGTAGAATATAATAAATGAAGAAATTTTTAAAACTTAAAATAAACAAGCGATATAAAACGAAACCTTTCCTAATATTAAATCTCAATAATGTGAAACATGTCATAGTAGGTACTAAATAACCTAATTTAACATACAAGATCACTACTTGATACGTACACAAAATATGTTCTCTATACTTAACCATACAACCCTTGACCAAAAAACACGACTTTACAACGAACCTTTTTAGATTCTCTATACTGCGATTTATAATTTAATCAATAAGTTAAAATTAAACTCTGTTCTGAAAGCCCTGGGGCTTATATGGAAAAATGTGCTCCGGACTAATTATGATTTTATAACAATATAAAATAAGCGAGAGGTATGTCAGGATCGTAACAAATGACATTCGATTGTCACTGCCTACTAATGCCTACCCCTCATGGGATGAAAGGCGTGATGATAGATCTATCTAAGATGATAATAACACTTTAAAATCCGTTAACCCCAAACCTTTATGTCTACAAATCTTACTCTGTCACATATGAGATACACTTTAAACTGTCAATGACTAAAGTATTATGTTAGCGTCAAAATAAAACGATACACGATCGCTCCATACACTTCTTTATCGTTAAAATATTGTACCGTGTTTCTTAGTACGGGAGTTGTCCGTAGAACTTGTGCCATTGACCGTTTTTCCGCCTGTCCTAGAAACAGACTAGATTATTTCAAGTAGGCAAAGTCGCATCGTTCGTTTTTTTCTTCTTTTCTTTCTTCACGGGTTGCCTTACAGCCCCCGAAACCGTGTTACGATCCCAGGGTACCCAGCGAAAGACCAAGTCTCCCTCTTTCAATTGCTGGTATTTGTGAGGCTATACCTAACGAGTGGACAGTTCTGTTGAGGTACTATAGTACGTATATTTTAGATCTAATTTTGAGCTCTTCATGTAAATAACTTCTCAGAAAGGTTTCTTGTTTATCAAAAATAAATTCAATATGACACACACAGATTTTTCGTCCTTTTCGTTTTTATGTAATAGTGAGACAGAGAAAGCGCTATATTAGCTCATCTTTTAGAATAGGGGATCTAAAAAGTCATATAAGCTTTACTTAAAAAGTTGTGTGTCATTTAAGTGTATATTATAAATCGCAGTACAGGATGTCCGTTGCATCCCATCAAAATGGTGGTACGCGCAATCCTTACCAAACAATCAAAGTTGTTAGCGAATCACAGATCACCAGTCTTTCTTTTTATTCAATGACTAATGTTTGAATCATTGAATAAAAAATAAGACTTCAATAATATAATTGAATTGCATGAACACACTCAATATCCAATCATATACTCGACCAAGTTAATTAGACAACTTTTTTTTTTTTTTTTCTTAATCTTCACGGGTTGCCTTACAGCTCCCGGGAACCGTTGCCGGCCCCAGGGTACCCAGTGGAAGACAAAGTCTTCCTCATTCAGCCAATGATAACGAGTGGCCAGCTCTGCTGAGGTATTATAGATGGAAAAGCCTCTTTGTACTACGGTTTGTCGGATAATGTACATAGATCTTTCATTATAAAAAACCCATTGGTACATGGTCGGATGTAGGAATCGAACCCGCGACTTTTCAGTTGCGAGCCGACGTCTTATCCACTAGACCACCGACGCCCCTTTTTTTATAATTAATATTTAACAATAATTTGATTTTAACATAACAAAAACTCACCATCCCCTTATATCTTGCGTAGTGACCAGAGATACTACTAAAATTGTCCACATTTAGCCAGTTGCATGACAGGTGGCAAGCCTGTCGCTGCACTTAATGAACCTAGAATTGTCACTGCTTTGATAAATGTAGTATTATGTATTTTCGAAGTGTGGACGCCCATTTACGTGCCCTCCGAAACAAGATTATTTAAGCACATACGCTCAACCAAATGCGCTATCAAAGCTTTATTGTAAAATATTTTTAATTTGCCGACATCTTGTCTAATTATCTTGGTTAGCCTACAGATGGAGCTTTTTGGCATGACATTCTATTATTTGTTCAAATAATTCATACAATTCCACTACATAGGCACAAACGAGCTAACAAAACAACAGCCTTAACACACAGCGCGTACCACATATAATTTCACCATCTTAACATTAAGTGCATCTAGCATAATTTACATACTAAACGTATTTTCAAGTCTTATTAATAACATTTAAGAGCTACATCCCATTTGGCTTCTTTTAAGTTGAACCATGAATTAAGGCATGTTCCCTTAATTAATGTTTTGGTATCGTTGTTATAAACAATTTAGGATACATTTCCTAATTAAACGCTTTTCCGATAACTGATTTTCATGTTTGTTAAACGAAAATCTTAAAATTATCTAGAACTAATTTTACGTTACGATTTTGGGTATTTGTAAATATTACTGAGATCCGTAACTCTTTAGTTCACATCGCCTCAATACTGACTCACAATTAAACATATATAATATCTAATAAGAAAACTTACATTATTTTATGTACTTATTTATAAAATACACGACTATATTCATGGTTCACTTTCATTATTCAACGAGCGGTGCACATAAAACTTGTGTTCTTGAGTAGTGACTTTTAATTATTTATTCCTTAATAATGCTCTACACATAAAAAGAGCTCTAATTTATTGCGTTGAGCCAATTTCAATTGGAACTTGACAGCATCTACATATATCACTTTTATTAATTAATGTGATTTTGTAAGGTTCCCATAGAAAAATGCTCCAACTTATGCTAGCCCTTCCCTTCTTAAATTGCGGGCATTACAATAGCGGCCACATATACTTCAGAACCGCAGTATTCAATGGCCTACTGCAAGTTTTACTTCCAATTTTATAAACTTTCTTAACCGCATAATAAAGACAATAGTCAGCATTTTTATCGAATTTATAATTCAATTTAAACATTAAATCCGTATAAAATCATCAATATATTCAGTTTGTACTTACATAAACATTGTACTTCAAATCACATATAATATTCATGAATTTTTAAACATTTTTATAAAATTCACCACTCAAGACCAAAGTAGGAAATTTCAGTGTAGGTAAATACATTAAAACACATGTATATATTTACACCTACCTATTGTACGCCTGTGTTTCACCGACAGACAGACAACAACAGTTTTCTGGATTTTCTCTATACATCTGTTAAATGTTATATTATTATTATTTTATTGTAATCGAGTAACACGATAAAAAACTGCATGAACTTAGGAAGTTTTCTTGTGCTTGAAAACCTAAACAAAATTGACTGTTATTATTAATAAATAATAAATTAAAAAAAAATGTAATTAACGTTGGTATTGCGTGTAGTGCCAATTTTGTATACGTTTCATGCATATTCAGTTGACATAGACTATAGGTGACTGAGTGTGCACCGCTCCCGTCTGCAGTGCGGCAGTGAAGGCCTCAAAAGAAGCCAATCAACTCCTACTCGATGTTAGAACGCGGCCCGTCGATAGGCATCGTATGCAATACCTCGTCCAATAGCTGCAATGCCCTAAAATATAATAATTTAATAAATTAATAATTTTGAACAGTGTCTGTTTGGCACTGAACACTGAAATACTAAAGTAAAGTCCAGGAGAAGATAGAAATTTTGTAAACAAACATTCATGTGGTTGCAACTTTTTTCATGGATTTTAGTTAGTGGATAAAAAAACGGAAACCCCTATAGCATCACTCATATGTCTGTCTGTCCGACTGTCACACTAAACGAAAAATGTTGAAACATGGTACATATATAGTTTCATGACCGTATAGCGTAAATAAACAAATTGGGGAAAAAATTAAAACGTAATTTTTTTTATATATAGAACGTAATAAAGAACATGAAATTCAAATGTTGACAACTTCTGCCATTTCTATAATTACCTACCTATAAGTACAAACCAGCGTAATTGAATAGTTCTTAATTTAAATTGTTTAGCCTATTTAACCGTATTTCTATTAATAGTAACATATAAATTGTAATAAGAAAGCATTCACCAAATTTCTAAAATCCCCTTCTTCCTTTAGACAAGTTTTTCATGAAACTATAACATAAATTAGCCGAAGTTTGAGTGGAAGTGAACAGTTACCTGTGAAGATGTACTTCCACCCAGCACGGGGTCTCTTTGATGGACTGCCGCGGATAGTCCGGTCCCCAACCCTTGACGAACGATAGCCTGACTATACAGAGCCGCCGCAAGTCATCCACGCCGATACCAGCAGCCGCTGTCAAACCTGTACAAGAAACAGCAATGTAATATTGAGTAATAACAGCAAATAACGGTCCTAATTTTCGTTTTTCTAATCAAGCCCTTTAATTTGATACCCATATCAATGGGTTTGTGAATGAAAATGTAATTATGTTAGAAAAAGCTATTTATATGTAATTAAGTTATATGCTATGATACAATACAAGTTCATTGCGCAGGGCCCATATAATTTGACACAAGATGGCGATTTTAATTACTATTAAATTAGTGTATGGTTTTTTTTCTGTTTTCAGTTTGACGGTTAGAAAAGCTTTGAGCTGCAAACTATTAGCAATGTGCATTCATATCAACACCATTATATCATATTGCCATTATCATATTTCATACGCTTTCATTCATGTCATATTTGCGCGTCATTAGTTTCACTGGCAATATATTTTTAAGTCAAAAAATGAAGTCTTTACATTTGTTCATGGTAGGATGCGACGGCTGTATGTGTCCGGCCACCGCGGCCGCCTGAGCCGCCGCTGCCGCTTGCGCTGTCGCCGCCTGAGACTGCATTTGCCGGTGGCACTGTCTCAAATCGAACACCTGTAAGACAACCGCATCATAATCGATTAACAATAAAGTATATGTTCGATATATAGTTAAATGGACGATTTTTGCACACTTCGTTGATCAGACTATACTGGCCCCATGAGTTTTAGCAACCTATAGTTACACAATATATTTTATAACAAGTTGTTTGTATAGAACTCGGTACCGCGCCCTTATAGCTTATTAGCTAGTTATCTACCTTCTAAACTTCTTCTTACTTCTAAATCATTGTTTCCCAAAGTGGAGTCGATTTCGACTTGATGATAGAGGCACAAAATTAAGATCAGTTGCAACAGTTTCAATATTTTCAATACACAATGCGTAATATCCCTATATAGTCTGTGATGAAAAATAACAAAGAAAATTTAATTCAAACGTTATCTAGCTTCTCGTAACGACTATTTTAGAATATCTTTATATACAACTTATAGTTCTATAACTTATAGAGAGCTGTATTCCAACCCGTGAAGGAGAAAAAAAACAACTTATAGTATCTGCTGCTCCTTAATTTAGTATAAAATACCTTAATACAGGCAGCCGGGTATATCTTATGGACAGCGTCACCGGGGGCCCGTCCCGCTTCTCTGTCAAGGTAGTAGGACTGGACAAATACAGAGTGGTCGGAGAGACAGCGGAGCCACACGTCGCCTTCCCCGCGCAGGTCTAACTGGACGCCTTTGCCAATGTGCAAGCTGAAATAAAACAAGAATAATATAGGTATTAGAGTGCCTTTCACGAAAAAATCATCTTTGTTGAATGCGAGAATGTTTCAGTCGACGCCCGCTCCATGAACAGTTTATACCTTAGTAAGCGTGCCCACCTATGTGAAGTGACACGTTATTTGGCACATAACTTGTCACTCATCTCAATATTCTTATGAAGCAGCGCTTAATACCATGACGTGGCATCAATATGACGTGCTACTAGTGCCACGTAACAAGAAACTTGTAGCAACCAAAGATGTCCAATATGTATACATAAACAAATGACGTCTGTGCCACGTCACATAGATTGATCACGTCTGAGTCGTGCTACTTGGCTAAGTTTTATGAAGCTCAGAAGATGAGATATTTTCACAAACTTTAAGAATACATTTACCTATTACTGCCTGTCCTGAAACCGCAAAAATGCAAGACCAATTTCCTCAACGTGAGTCTGATAAGTTCTAACTCTTCGACACACTTCTTATAACATAGCTTGCTCGGATATCAGAAAAATTTTTTGCAACATAGATATAGGTATCGCAGCGAAAGTTGGCGTGAACAGTACACACTTGTCCTATTAGAGATGCGATCGAGGATCCGTCGGATAGAGCGAGACAAAAGCATCAATTCCATTGGTGGATTTTACTTTTTCGTCTCGCTCTGTCCAACGGCCCCGCAAATTTTAAAGTAAAAATCCTTACCGTGCTCTTTCACTCTGTTCCGTTCTGTGCACATTGCTGAGAGCACCTAAACAGAACCTGTTGCCACCCGACGGGTCCACGTAACCATCGACCTGCAAAATTTCATTTCAAATATTATATACAAGTCAAGATGCAATAGATATCATTGTATTTCTAACCCCTCCCAGTCTTGTTTTAAAACATCAAATACAGGTTATCATTTATTTCCGTTCCATCTATCATTCAAACCCGTTCAGTGGTTTAGGCTTGTTTGATTAAAAAACATCCACTTAGAAGGAAAAATCATTGATAACACGGTTCTCGACACTCGTAATTTTTTTTTTAACCTTCACTCCCTTTTTGAGGCTACCTAACATGTGGCCAGTTCTGTTGAGATATTCGGAGCTTCAAAGGTCCTCTGAGTGCCGTTTATAACCCCCATTGGTTTGGTAAAATAACCAATGTGACTAGTAATAAATAACAATATTACCGTAACATTAGGTCTACTTGAGGGAACTTTGAAAGTTTCCCCCACTTGAGTGTCCAGTTCGAAGTAAGCGACCGAACACCAATACTCGGGGGCCGCTTGACTTGACAACAAACCACCTGGATTTCCGTTATCTGTAATATGATATAGAATATTTTGAAAAACCGGCCAAGTGCGAGTCGGACTCGTGCACGAAGGGTTCCCATACCATTATCTATAAAAACGGCAAAAAAATCACGTTTGTTGTATGGGAGCCCCCTTAAATATATGTAGGTATATTTGTTGTTATAGCGGGAACAGAAATACATCATCTGTGAACATTTCAACTGTCTTAACTATCACGGTTCATGAGATACAGCCTGGTGACAGTCTGACAGACAGACGGACGGACAGCAGAGTCTTAGTAATAGGGTTTCCGTTTATACCCTTTGAGTACGGAACCCTAAAAATTACATCTCAACATCTGAAGATGTTGTCATAATTTCATAAGTCATCATAAAAAAATAGGTACAGTAAATATTCCATTAATATTTATTAATGACGAAATGTTGCATGTCTGTATTTAAAACGTTAGTGTAAGATGTTATATTTAAATAAATAAATGGTTTAAAAATGACAGATTTTTTTATTTGCCTCTCGCTGACATACAATTTGTATGAGTGAGTTGCAAGCGAGAGACACATACTAAAGTCACAATATACATAATCAATCTACCGATTGTATTTATTCGAAAAATATTAAAATGAAACAAAGATAATCTTCACGACCTCTATGCCTTGCACACTGGCCAGAAACGTCAGTAATAGTTTTATTATCTATATACTAATAATAAAGCTAAAGAGTTTGTTTATTTGAACGCGCTTATCTCTGGAACTAAAAGGCGGATTTGAAAATTTATTTTTGCATTTGATAATTCTTGTGGAAGGTTATAGGCTATATAACATCACGCTACGGCCCAAAGGAGCGGATCAGTAACAATTAACGCGGGTGCAACCCGCAAGCCACAGCTAGTAATCTTTAAGTTTAAGTTTAAGTAGGCACCTATATGCAAAAAGTATATTAAAATAATTGTATAATTCAAACTACAGCACATCATGTGAAAGGATAACTACATAAAAACAAATAATCTAAATCGCATACATACCCAACACCATGATATGTCATGTGCATTAAAATAATTAATCATTAAATGTAGTATCAATACACGCAATACGCGATACCAATACTCATAAAAATACCTAGTAATGCAGATGAGAACACACAATAAATTTCTTCGCTGCAATTCACATTTGAGGGTATTTATCTTTTTAAATTTAAATTTGTGTCCTTGTGCTACAGTCGATCGGTCATTGAGTCATAATAGGTAGTTACCTATTATTTGAATTTACGACACAGACCTTAGCCCGTAGAGATGACATTACTATATGTTTTACTTGAATATTTTTATACTATAATTTTCATTAAATTATCAGTTTCACAATAATTCAACGACATTAACCACTACCACCACTACATTTTTACACTTAACTGAGGTTAAATATTATAAACCCAACATTTTATTAGCTCGATTATATAGTCGTGAGGTAAGAAATGTCGAGAATCCGTGAAGAAAGTGTAAAGTAAAGAAATCGTGATATGATTAAAAAAAGTTACCATGAATACTACGAATGTTGAGACTTAATATTTTGACAGGATTTGACAGACCCCTTAACATTTCAGCGCATTGTTCAGGTTTACAGGCGCATGCCAAGCCATGTGACGTTCCTTCAATATCCGAGTTTATTTCGTCAATAACATTTAAAGTCCATTCTATGTGTTACGGACGTCGAGCCTGCCCTCCGAGCTTGACTCGCGAATTTGTAATATACCTAATTTGTACGAGTATATCATATTGTTTTGTGTGCTTTCTTTGTATATTGTTTTCTTTTATATCATGTTTGTATTTGTATGCTTTTTGAATGAATAAATGGAAATAGCCGATTTTGGGAAGGGCCGTTCTCACGCTGCAAACGCCCTTTGCAGGTACCGCCAATAGAAATGACAATGAGGAAGTCATTAAACATTGTTAGAAACTTAGGAATTTCGGCAGACAGATGATGACTCATGGACATCTGGTCGAAGCATGTTGTATTGGCGGACACCATCGCCGGCCGCGGGTGGCCGGGGGGCGGGGCGTTGACGTGAGACGGTCAGTAGCAACCACCGGCTCTGTCGGTCTCTTCTCTGCCGCCTGCCGTGCCGAACGCACGTCCTCTACAAACAAACTTCTCGTCCACGTGGGGCGATAGTTTGACATGGCGGCAGGATCCTCAGTCAGTCGTTCCTAATCCTGAACATGTTGGTCCTTCGAGCCGGATTGATCTAGAACAATTGGTCATTCGAGTTGCCGGATTGAAGCCTGAACAATTGGTATTGCGAGCAGCCGAGTTGAAGCCTGAAACCTGATCCTACGTGTAACGGGATTCAAGCCATCAGGAAAAATGAAGACACGAAGCAAGAAAGGTACTATGTCGGAGTCCGGCATCGACGTGCGACAGCGGGTGTTCACGGAACCATCACAGCCGAGGCGGTGCTGTCCGTTGCAGCCGACGAGTCCCGGGCGAGCCCAGTGTTGTTAAAGGTATGTCCAGTCATTGTGTCGGGTCTAGGGGAGAGATTCACACCTACGCTCTCCTCGACGAGGGGTCGACGGTTACTATAATCGACGAGGAACTAGCACAAGAGCTAGGCGCCGACGGACCCACTCAGCCGTTACGACTTCGCGGCGTAAACTCGACACAAGACCGGGCCGACAGCAAACTGGTGCAGGTTTCTATCAAGGGGATAAACGAACCTGCGAGCTACGTGATCCGGGCTCGAACGATGAACAACCTATCCCTCCGCAACCAGACTGTTGCGAGGGAGGTAGCTAGGTTTAAGCACCTACGAACGCTGCGAGGCCGGCTTAGCTACGAGAACGCCAGGCCGCGCATTCTTATAGGAGCAGACAACTGGCAACTGATCGTCACACGACAGCTGCGGACGGGTAAGAAGAGCGAACCCGCCGCATCGAGGACGCTGCCACGCCGGGTTCTACGAGGGGGCCCCGGTGAAGACTCTGTACTACACGTTACTCACGTGGAGCAACATCGACCTGAAACCGACGACTTGGCAGCGCTAGTCAAGTCGCACTTCGACATCGACGCGCTAGGAGTCTCCAGTCGCAAGAAGGAGCGGGCGGAGGACCGGCGGGCTGTCGACATGTTCGAGCAGTCAGCGCGACACATCGACGACGGATACGAAGTGGGACTACCGTGGCGGAGCGACGAAGTAGCAATGCCACGGAACTACGACTACGCGCTGAAACGGCTGAGGTCGATGGAGAGGAAGTTAGACAAGAAACTAACAAGCCCCGACGAGTGGCGCTGGCTACCGTCTGAATACAATGTCGCCGACGACGCTACGCGCGCCGGCAACACTAACAACATTACAGCCAGTGCGCGGTGGTTCAACGGACCCAGCTTCCTGCGGAACCCCGAGGACACTTGGCCGGTCAGCAACAACACGACGGTACCAGATGAAGAAGTTGTAGCCGTAGCAACGACCGAGGAGAGCGACGCACCCTATCTACCCCGCATCGAGCGATTCTCGTCGTATATGCGGCTACTACAGAGCACCGCGTACGTGTTATTTGTTCATAGAAAAATGCAAACGTGTGAAATCGAAGCTAGAAGTTCGTAACATTGAGCGAGCGGCCGAGCTGTGGGCGATACAAGCGCAGCGCGACGACTTCAGCGACGAAATCAAGCAACTAGAGAGAGGCGAGCGAATTATGAAAAATAGCCGCCTATACAAATTAGACCCGACTATCGAACATGGGTTACTGCGTGTGCGAGGGCGAATCGACGCTGTCCGCGCCGCATACGACATGAGACGGCCTATCATATTGGACGGCTCGTAGAACACGAGCACAAAGCGGCGGAGCACGCGAATCACGAGCGAGTCGTTAACGAGCTACGGCAGCGCTATTGGATCCTGCACCTACGACCGACCGTGCGGGCAGTGGCGCGCGCGTGTCAATATTGCAAGATACGACGTGCTGCACCCACCTTGCCCACCCGGGGCAACTTGCCGCTCGAGAGGCTGGCCGATCGCCAGCGTCCCTTCACATGCTGTGCTGTGGACTACTTCGGGCCGATGATTGTCACCGTGGGACGGCGGTGCGAGAAACGGTGGGTAGCGCTGTTCACCTGCCTGTCGACAAGGGCTGTGCATCTCGAGCTGGTGTCCGGCCTGAGCACCGAGATCGCGATCATGGCGCTGCGGCGCATGGCCGCGCGACGCGGATGGCCGCGGGTTATGTACTCGGACAACGGTACTAACTTCCGTGGGGCTGACATCGAGCTGCGAGCTGCGTATGCAGAGTGGGCACCGCGACTTCAACAGTACGGGACGACGAAGGGGATGGAATGGAAGTTCATCCCGCCTGGGGCCCCTCATATGGGAGGAGCTTGGGAGCGTTTGGTGCGGTCGGTAAAGAACGCACTCGCGGCGACGCTACGTGAGAAGACGCCGCGGGATGAGACACTGCACACTCTGCTGGTCGAAGCGGAGCACAGTGTGAACTCGCGACCGCTCACGCACATGTCCGTCGACCCCGACGACCCCGAAGCGCTCACTCCTAACCATTTTTTACTGGGGACTTCATCGTCTCTACCTGTCTACGGGCCGTACGCAGAAGCCAGCCGAGCGAAATGGAAGCAGACGCAAGCCCTAGCGGACGAGTTCTGGCGGAGGTGGCTTGTCGACCGGGACCGGACAACAAGGTTCGAGCAGCAGACGTGAGGACCAAAGGCGGAATCTTCCGGCGACCGACCAGCAAGCTCGCCATCCTACGAACCGAGGTAGAGGCGGCGCGCCGGGAGGAGGATGTTACGGACGTCGAGCCTGCCCTCCGAGCTTGACTCGCGAATTTGTAATATACCTAATTTGTACGAGTATATCATATTGTTTTGTGTGCTTTCTTTGTATATTGTTTTCTTTTGTATCATGTTTGTATTTGTATGCTTTTTGAATGAATAAATGGAAATAGCCGATTTTGGGAAGGGCCGTTCTCACGCTGCAAACGCCCTTTGCAGGTACCGCTAATAGAAATGACAATGAGGAAGTCATTAAACATTGTTAGAAACTTAGGAATTTCGGCAGACAGATGATGACTCATGGACATCTGGTCGAAGCATGTTGTATTGGCGGACACCATCGCTGGCCGCGGGTGGCCGGGGGGCGGGGCGTTAACGTGAGACGGTCAGTAGCAACCACCGGCCCTATCGGTCTCTTCTCTGCCGCCTGCCGTGCCGAACGCACGTCCTCTACAAACAAACTTCTCGTCCACGTGGGGCGATAGTTTGACATGGCGGCAGGATCCTCACTCAGTCGTTCCTGAACATGAACATTTTGGTCATTGCGAGGTCCTCAGCTACATCCTTCCTAAAGTCGGCAGTTGTGTACTAATAATTCGAAGTTTTATTTCAAGATATACAGTCCACTCTACAGCTACGAACTAGTGCTGAACACTATGTTTAGAATTAATGTTAGGAAAAAAAATACAAAATATGATTATTTCATAAACGGAAAATGTTTCGTACATTATTTTCAAGCAAAACGCCCTTACAATGTTCGTAGGGGCATCAAGTACTGTGACATAGCTCCCGAGCCGATCGACAACGGTTATTATAATAATAATATTTGAGGTGAAATATGTTAGTGGCTGCACAATATGATGAATTGAATACATTTTAATACATTTAGATACCGCAATAATTAAATACATAAAGTAGGAAATTTTCAAAAATACATCAAACAAATCAGCAGGACAAAGAAAAGCAAGCTCTAGGTCAAATTAGACGACATTCAGATTTTATTATAGTACACGGTTTACAGTCATTTTTTTTTTCAAGAAGATCTTGCCAACATTACTTAAAGCTATTAGTCGTGGTAAATTATCTACTCAGGTAAAACAACCTTTTAGATTTAGGCGTTAGAAATTCTGATAAAATTAAATTAAAAAAAGATTTTGAACTTTTTATACAATTTTAAAATAGAGTTCTTCAAGATTGGGTTTTCCAATTCGATGACAACTGGCTTCTTACGGTTACTGTTATAAAGCTACATATTGTTATTCATTATTTCATAGGGCCTATGCCCTATGACATAGGCTATTAAGTTAAAGTTCCATAAAATACAGTAATATAAAACTGAAAACGGAGAATAACACGGTTGTTTTCACATTTCAAACAATTCCACAGATGGGAAGACTATCCTATAAGTAGTTATAAATGCGAAAGTCTGTTCTTTGTCGTCCAAACAGCAACGGATCGACGTGATACTATTGTACGCCTGAAAAGGTACCACATGAAAGACACAATCTTATTATGTACAACACCTTATTTTGATTCTGTGTGACAATAAAATATATTGTGATTTTTAACACAGTGATGGAGGGCCGGAGAAGTGACATGCTACTTTGTATCCCGGAAATCCTTCGGGATGAAAGCTAATGACATAATAATATAAGACCTATCAGAAACACACAAGCCAGCAGCCCGCCCAATACTTACAATAATGGTGATGGTGTGTGGGCGCGTCCACGGCGGGCGCGGCGGGCGGCGGCGCTAGGCTCTGAGTGTACGTCAACGTGTTATTGCCGGTCCAAGTACCTAAACATCATAGATATATAACTAGAGACCTTACTTCAAAGGCAACGAGTGTTCCGAGACATAGATGAGTCCAACTGATTAAATGAAAATCTATTAATATAAAATTAATTACTACTTACTCTCATAATTTATTTGCTTTTTTTTTTTTCAATGAAAGAAATTAAAATGTATATGAATATAAATAAAATACCACTCAATTTGTCCGTTAAATGTTACTCTCACAGTTTTGAAAGCATTTTTAGAACTGTTTTTGCAAAATTCAAGTAGATATGTAAGGGTAAATTCACACATATTATGTATTTCTGCGGCCTATAAAATGTATGGATTGCAATTTAACTAATCTTTGATTAATCTTAAAAAAATTGAAATTGGATGATACCTTGCTGTTGCGACGAGTGATGTGTCGTAGTTTGCGGCGGGCTGTTGACGGGTCCCGGGCTAGTGACCGGAGTGCTCGCGCCGGAGAATCCGTTCTGTTGTGTTGTGGGCTCTTGAGATACCGCCGACACTGTACCAACTGTAACACGAAGGTACTGGTAACTATATTCACATGTAGACAATTGCCCACCAGTGCCGTATTAACCTATACGCCAATTACGCTGATACGTAGGGCGGCACTTGTCGGAAGAGCGGCGTGGACTGACAAAAGTAAGAGATATTTTTTTATTTTATATTAAATATTTAATTCAATTTTATATAATTTGCAAAATAGCTGTGTTACCTTGGCCAAACCTGGTCAGTATGGCAATAAAAAAGACAATCTGCCAAAGAAATGTCAATAAAAACGTGAATATTTAAAACTTTTTCCTATCGTTCATATTATTGTATAGAAAAATAAATGAAAAATATATAATATCTTCGTTTATTTTTATATTTTTTATTAAAATTTATTGACCAAAAATGAAAGCTTGTCTATTGCCGAAGATACCACGTCCCTGATAACTTCGTCAGAAATATCTAAATATGTATAACCTACAATAGAAACTCGGGAAAAGAGCGGCAGGTCGTTTTTAGCGTGCAGGCGTTAGTTGCTTTAATCCGGCTCTGTTGCCCACTATAAACCAAAAAGATAGATTTAGTACCTGGCATAGATTGTGTCAGTTGACTATCGGCAGTTGTTTGCTCAGTACCAAAGAAGCTCGTAGCGTTCCCATCTATGAGCGGTGTCGTCCCACCAGGGGACATACCCACTGGCATTGCTGCTGAAATCGTTTGACATCTCTTTAATTTAATTCAAAAATAGGGATAATTCAGAAAGATAATCGTGACGGAATTAAGAGGTAAAATTTCTATTCCACTATGTATGAGCAAGTGGTGCAACTGAGAGGCTATACTTTTTCATAGAGTATTTTACAGATATCTATGTATAAATGAGTTTATTTGATAAATAGCTTGAGATGAATTTTGTATTGTTATGTGGTTAAAAATATTATAGGTAGAAGTATTATATTCTGTCTATATGGCAACTGAAGTTAGTAAAATTCTCCCTGTAATTTAGTAATCTGGTTATATGATAAATCTTGTAATGAGGTAGTTTTATTTTTATTTATTTAAATTAAAAAAGATTATAACTATACCAAAAATAAGATAATATATATATATTTCAAGAATAGCCTAAAATAAATACCATAATAAATGGATATATAAAATGATTAGATTACAATGGCATAACAGCGTTTAGTAGATTTATTTTAGCAAATGGTTTGCAAAATTTACATTCAAATAAATAAAAAGAAAATAAATAAAAAATAAAGCTTACAATGATTCATTCTCTTTGGTAGCCACATAGTTCTTGAATCCATATTATCGGGCGGTTCCAATTTTGGTGCTATAGGCCCTCGCGGGTTGCCCATGACCATTTGAGGGCTAGAAAGTGACATTGCCTGCGAAATGCTGGGCATTTGCGGGGCACCGGGGGACATTTGATTGGGTGCCTGGGCAATTCTGGGTGAAGCCATTTGCGGCGTCCCCGGGCCCATTTGAGGGGTCCCCGGTCCCATTTTTGGCGTGCCGGGGCCCATTTGCGGCGTACCTGGACCCATTTGCGGGTTGCCCGGTCCCATTTGGGGCACGCTGGGAACCATCTGCGGGGCGCCCGGGCCTAATTGTTGACTAGCTTGCATCTGTGCTCCTGACATCATTGATGGATTGGTTGGCGACTGCACCATGAGCGACGGGTGGCCTAACTGCGGCGGCGCCCCTGGTGGCCTTAAGGGGGCTCGCGACGTAAGGCCGGGCGAGTACATGTTTGTCACTCCGTCCGGCGCTAAGAAATTGAAAAAACAACGCAAAATAAGAATCATGCAAAGGCAAAACAAAATTATTCGACAAATAATTCAAAATTCAATAAAATTGTACACACAAAAAATACTAAATAGGCTGTATATCCCACTAACCTTGACCTTGATTTATAATAAGATTAGTTTGTTGGAATTGTTGATGATGATGTTGTATACTAGAGTGATGATGTCTGGGGCTGGTAGCATGATGTTGTATGGTGACCAATTCTGCTGTTACATCCATATCCATACCATTCCCACCCAGGCCTGCTGTGTACTCATCTTTCACCAATCTACTTGGCCCAGATTGTAGGGTCAATCCAGATAAGTCTATAAACCATTATACATTATTTTAATGACATATATTGCAATCCCAAACTTAAGTATCAAAAATATCCTACATTTTTTTGTGTGATGTGGACTTCATTCCTATTATTCTACACTCGATATTATAAAACAAGTTTCACACAAAAACTACTGAACTGATTTTGTTGCAGTTTTCACTATTAGATAAGTTAATTGACCGGGAAAGTTTACGAGTATTAACCATGGACCTATCATTAGGAGTTGAGCATTAACAGTATAAGTGAAAGTCGGGACAAAAGTTAGCCCCAGCGAATTTTTATGAAGTATGCAGTCTAATCCATCAGAGATATAATAAAATTATGTAGGAAATAATTGTGTAGAATAAAATGATCTACCTATAAAATAGTCTTACGGTCTTATTCATAAAAAGTTATTAATGCTTTATGAGCCTGTTATAAGACAGATCCCGAAAAACATTATTCATAAACATTCAATAGCGCTAAGACGCTCAATAAGTACTCAATAACGACTTCATATCTTATAGAACGATGGACCCTATTACCTCTAATAGGATGATAACATGGCGGATTTTAGACGAACAGCTGATTTTTGATTGACGCACGCGATGCCACTGTGTATTAGTAGCTTCTTTTTGTTTTTTTTTTTCAATATGGCTCCATCAGGGTTTTGATGATTCCGACAATGTCAAGTATTATAGACGTCACAGTAGCAATATGCCGATTAATCGGTAGGCAAGATGCTCCCGCCGAACGTGATATGCCCTACTAATCACTGACTAGCGAGTTTTCATGGCATTGGCTGTATAATCCGTCAGAGATATAACAAAATGATGTAGGAAAGAATTATGTAGAATAAAAAATGACCTATAAAAAATCCGCGGCAGCATACATCTATCTCTAATAGTTAGGTAGTTATAAGAATATTTACGTAAGTATTCATATTCAATTGTTGTGAACCCATACTGTAATCTGTACCCGTGCGAAGCCGGGGGCGGGGTCGCTAGAACGTAATAATAATAAATTAGTCACTAGTAGTTAGCACTCACGCCGCAAAGCAAGCCGCAAAACATTTTTTGTGTGTTTTTTAGCCGTTTTGTCTATGGATTCTATATAATGACACCATAATAATGTTAAACTGTCCCACAAAGTCATTTTTGTTATGATAGGTTTATTGAACGATTATGAAAAGATAATTTTATAAAACGTATTGTAGGTTATAAACCTATTAAAAGGGTTTTTTATGAATAAGACTGTAATAATCTATCTCTAACAGATAAGTAGAAAACATAATGTAGCTTCTGGTATAATGTTGCTTCATTATAGTTCAAGAACTTTTCTTAATCCAGTAGTTGTTGAGTTTACTTTTTAAAAACTAGACTAGAACCTCCAGACTAAATAATTATCAAAAAGTTTAACAGAGTTTTAAAGACTTCTGCCCCCATAATTCATATCTCCATTAAATTTTTTTCGTGATGGCTCCATCAGGGTTTTGATGATTCCGTTAAGTATTATATAGATTATAGTATCAGTATGCTGATTAATCGGTAGCTAAGATGTTTCCGCCGACTGGGATATGTTCTATTAAATAATAATAATAATAATAGCCTTTTATTCAGATATACATTAAAAAATCACTTAAATCTAAACATTTTTTCACACATCGGTAACTCTGTCTGTTTGCCTAATGGCAAAGGCCTCCTCCATCTTTTTCCATTTTATTCTATCTCCTGCCAGTCTGGTCCAAGTTTTTCCTGCCTTATCTTTTATCTCATCATCCCATCTCCGAAATTGTCTCCCCTGCTTCCTCTTTCTATTTCTAGGATACCAATAGATAATCTTTTTACTCCATTTTTCTTTTCCTCTTATTGTGTGACCTGTCCACCTCCATTTTAAAGTTCGTATTTTTACTGTTACATCTTCTATTTTTGTGGTCTTCCTAAGAGTTTGGTTTTTTATTCTATCCGATATTCTTTTGCCGAGCATACTCCTTTCCATGGCACTTTGGCAGACTTCTAGTTTTCTAGTGTGAGCCTTGGTGAGAGCCGAAGTTTGGCAGCCATATGTTAATACAGGTAGCACACAGGTGTTATATAGTTTTCTCTTGATATTTACACTAATATGTTTGTTTTTCATTATCTCTTTTAGTGCCCAGTAGCTTTTCCATGCTTTTCCAATTCGTGTATCTATTTCTTTGGACATTAAGTCGTTTGGTGATATTAACTGACCAAGGTAGACATACTCTTTTTCATAGTCAATTGTTGTGTTATTCACTATTATTGGTTCTTCTTTGTAGTTTGTCATAGCTTTTGTTTTCTGTGTATTCATTGTCAGTCCTGCCACCCGACTCTGTAAATCCAATTCAATGAGCATTTCTTGTAGATTTTCGTGGGTTGTTGAAAAGATTATAAGATCATCAGCAAATCTAAGATGCGATAGATATTCTCCGTCAATGTTTAATCCACAATCATCCCACATGAGGTTTCGAAAGATGTCCTCTAGCACTGCTGTGAAGAGTTTGGGTGACAGAGGGTCTCCTTGACGTACACCCCTTTCTAATGATATTTTATATCCCTCTTTTTCTAATTTGACTTTTACTGTGCTGTTTGCATATAGGTTTTTAATTATCCTTATAAACTTCCCCTCTACCCCTTGTTTCTTTAATGAATTCCATATTTTTTCATGTTCAAGTGAGTCAAAAGCCTTGCAATAGTCCACAAAGCAACAATAAAATGGTAAGTTGTATTCTTTACATTTCTCAAAGACTTGTTTCACAACATGAATATGGTCTATTACTGAATAGCCGCTTCTAAATCCCGCTTGTTCTTTAGGCTGATTTTCATCTAGTCTTCTTGTTATTCTATTTAGAATAACTTTAGCGAATACCCTATAAATACTTGATATCAAACTGATTGGCCTGTAATTGTTAATATCATTTTTGTCGCCCTTCTTGTGCAGCAGTATGATGTTTGAAGATGTCCATTGTTCAGGGATTGTTTCACTTTCCAAGACGTCGTTAAATATATGTGTCAGTACTGGTGTGAGGATGTCTTTGTGCTCTATTAGAAAATCGTTGTTTATTTGGTCAGGTCCAGGGGCTTTGTCTTTCTTTTGTGTCTCCATCGCTTTCTCAACTTCTCTTTCCATGATTTCAGGGACTGTTTCACCCTCAGGCAAGTTTGTTTCTTCTAGCTTTTGTTGGCTTGAATATAACTCTCTGTAGAACTGAGTAGCAATAGAGATTATGTCTGGTCGATTGGTCTTACAGCTACCTGTACTATTTTTCATTCTGGGTATCCATTCTTTTTTCTCTGACAGTTGTTTGATAGCTTTTTTGATTCCCCCAGTTCTTGCTATATGTGTCTCAAAGATTTTTAATCTTTTATGTTGTCTGTCCTTTTTCATGCTTATTTTAATTTGTTTACTAAGGTTCATTATTTCTTTTCTAGTATTTTTTGACTTGTTATATGTAACAATTAGTTTAGCTCTTTCTTCCATGAGTATCCTTGTTGTGTCTGACAGCTTTTCTTCCATTTTATGTTTATGTATTTCGCTTTCAAATTTTGTATTTATTATTTCAATGAATTTATTGTATTTTTCTTGAGTTTTTAGTTTCTTTGTTACTTCTATGAAGTTGTTAAGTCTTGCATTTAGTTCGTGGGCAGGTAAAGATGCTAATGTTTTTGTAATTATAGGTCTGTTTTTCTTAAGATTCAAAAGTTTTAATTTTGTTCTGACCATTCTATGGTTGCTGTTGAAGTTAATGTTGTTTAGCACGCTACAATCCTCGAAAGCCTTGCTTTTGTTTGTTAAGACGAAGTCTATCTCGTTTCTGTAGCGACCATCTGGAGATATCCATGTCCATCTACGTTGTATTCGTTTTTTGTAGTAGCTGTTTAGTATTTTCAAACGCCAAATTTATTAGTTTTTCTCCATTTCGTGTTCTCTTCCCTGTGCAGTAAGGACCCATTATTAATTCTTCACCAATCCTTCTTTCTCCAATTTGTGCATTAAAATCTCCCATTAATATTAAGTTGTCATGTGTATGTTCTTTTATTGTATTGTTAAGATCGGAGTAAAATGATTCAATTTCTGCCTTACTGGATTGCTCTGTCGGGGAGTAAATTTGTATAATGGACCATTTTTCCTTGTGGGGTGGGATCACCACATTTAGTATTGCAATGCGTTCTGATATTCCAAGTATTCCTTCAATATTATGTTTTATTTCTTTTTTGATCAAAAACCCGACTCCATATTTACCAGGAGATTCTCCTTTATGGTATAGAATAAATTCGTCATGCTCTTCAATCCTTTCCCTGTATCGTCGTACCTCACTGAGGCCAATGATAGTCCACTTCACGTTTTTCAGTGCTGTTATCAGTTCTAGTAAACTTTCTTCCGTTCTCAGGGAGAGTGTGTTAAAGGTTGCTATGTATGTAAATTTGTTTTCCTTCCCAGATTGGTTTGAGGACATGTTTACAGGAATTGAATCCGTTGGAGGGTAGTAGTCTTTTTCCCCCTCAGTGACAAGCCGGCTTGGGGGAGGGAGGTTCTTTTGTTGTTGCGCAAAGAATTGTTAATTCGTTGTTTGTATTTGTTTTCTTGTTCATAATGGTTGCTTTTTCTTTGTTACCTATGTGTGGTGATCGCTAATATTTCTTTATTTCTGTAGTTGACCTTGATTGAGAGTGATGCATTTTTGAGAGTCGTAACTTCATTTTTAAGTTCCTGATTCTCTTCTAATAGTGTTTTAAGTTTTTCATCTATTGTAATGGATAAGCTTTTGATTACATTTTCCGTGATGGTAATAGTCTGTATTTGGAACTCTTCTTTCATTTTTTCCAGTAAAATTTCCAATTGTAGATTCATTGCCATTTTCTTCTCAATTTCACAAAATACTTAAACTGGCAACACTTTCTTAAGTTCGTTGTTATTTCGAATGCACCCTTACTCTAGCTTGTCTATGGCTTCAGTCAGCTGTCACTGTCAATATGAAGTGCAGACTGTAGGGTAGTACTAAAATGTTATATTTATAGTTGTTGTATATAAATATATGTATAGAGGATTGTCCACAGTTTTAGCACTTTTCAGCCCTTTTTGCAGCTCTCGCACTTTACTTGTTTGTAATTTTCACGCCCTAGCACTAGGTTTAAATATTTATGTAAGTTTGGATATGAAATAATTACTATTTTGGTGAAAAATTAATTAAAATTTGCAGACGAGGTCAACAATACTTCTTAATTGATAGCGATCGCGGGTAAGGGATATGTTCTATTAAACACAGACTTATCACAGCTATCACAGCGCAGACGAGATTAAATCGGATTCCCAATCATGTCACACTGGAACGCGTGCGTCGGTCGCCATGACATGACATAGAATCCCTCAATTAAATGGCCCGTTTATTATGGAAGATTATAGGCTATGTCTATACATAGTATAATATATAATATAGTATAACATTATGCTACGATCCGCAAAATAGGGGCAAAAAGCTAATGAACTAATATTTATGCATAACAAGAACTAAACCCCTGTGACATGTCCTTTGAAGATTGTAGAACCCTTTTAACCTTGAAGCATTGAGTTAATAAAAAGCTAGGGGACACCAAAAAAACATTAGAAATACTTTTGTACCTACCAATGCCAGGCGAGACCACCCTTTCATAATGATAAGGATTCACACAAACAGAGTCACATTTGAGATCAAAAGCAAACTGGCAAAACTTGACATGTTTCAATTCATTTTTATGAAGGTCGGGCCATCTCCATATTCTTGCATAGATTACATGGGGGAATCCCTTTCTTCCTGCCACCTGGATAAAAAGAAATTAAGAAAAAATATTTAGATACTTATTATTAGTTAAATAATTGATAAATTTTCACTTCAGTCAAGTGACTGAACTTCCAAAAAAAATTTTTTTTTATTTATTTTATAATTGATAAATTGATAGCATAAAAACAGGCCTCTATTAAACATATCTCTCTTGTTTTGCCAATAGGTTTTTGAGTCAGTAATAAATAGCTTTCCATCATTTCCACCATGAATGTCTTACCACCTTATGGGAAGATGAGTCTTCCTCATTTTTCTGATGATTGAGGCACTTGGGTCAGCTTTTTTTTTAAAAAAACCAAGGAAACGAATACAACAGCCTTTTTACTATGCTGTGTGGCTAGATACACAAGTAACCATGTCCACTTTCTGCTAGTTTCCCATATACCTATTAAACAGAGCATGTGGCAAGCCCAAGCCTGTTGCTGCACTTAATGGATCTAGATTTGTCTAGTAGGTACTAGGTATCTGTTATTTTTGTAAAACAAATTAAACAAAAAAGTAATGTAAGTAATGGATATTATTCAAAATTCTTAATGAATTAAGAAATAGAGCAAAAAAATCATACCTGCAATCTACCATCTAATGTTCGTTGAATAGTTACACATTTGCTGGGATGCGCCCCATTTGTTGTAATAGCTGTTATAAGAGAATCTAATTCGTCTCGCTTCTCCTTTAGCTTCTTTACAAGTGATTCAATGGCTCGTTTAGAAAATCCCTCACTTTCGCCTCCTTGTCTATGACACATAAGTGAGTGCACAATACTGAGGCATGCATCTGCCGATGTTGGTGCTGTGGTGTTCATAGCTGAAATATAAAAAAAAAACAATTATTGGGGTTCCCTGTGTTTAATTTGTATTATATTTAAACTTTGTATGTAGATATATATTATTTAATATTGTTTTAATAAAGTGTTTAAGACATGTATTTGAAATTATACTTGTTAACTTATCTGGTTATAAAATTAAAATTGCACTATAAATCTAATCTAGAAGAATATATTATTGATCACTAACCACTAAAACCAGAATAACCCATAATAACCATGCATAATATTGTTGCCATAAAATTAATAGGTGTAAAGCAAAATTTTTAGTTTTATTTGTTGTATTATCTAATAAAAATAGGGAAGGCATTCCAATAGCATGAGCTCAGTTTAAGTGAATGTATATACATAAGCAAAGGACGAAATAGTACTGAAGTATATCCTACCTACAGGTTTCATTTCATAAAATATTTACAATGAACACCTACTGTTCAAGGATCAATTTTATCAACAAATATTTTTATTCCAGACTAAATAATCAATTTCAATCAAATGAAATTACACGAAGAGGTAGAATCATGCACATTACTTACTTATATATTAATTTTGCACTTAAACCCTTTATTATATCAAGATAACAGCGTAAATATTACGTAAAATATAGATATTTATTTTGCTTTATGTTGAAACGGCACCAAAACAGTGCGACATTTTTGCGACATAGACACAGAGCAAATAGATGGATATAGACAAAATCACCACAGGCTATTATTTTCCTTGTTTTTATTCGTTCGTTTCATCCGTAGCAAAAATCCATAGAGGACTGTTGACTTCATTCGTTTCAAGTTTTCAACTTGCCGTCATTTCGATTCTCGCTTCCTTTGCCTTTTCATATGTCATTCGTTCAAGACTTGGCCTTTATTGGCCTCAAATAATGAAGACATGGCTATATGGTTTTACATAGACCTTTGTGTTTTCCTCGGAAAGAAGACAACCAAAAAAAAAAATTGTACCAAAAAAAATTGCTGTCACTTCTGTCAGTGACGTCTGTGTCAAATAATTTGTTGACAACGCTTGACATTAGTTTTTTGACAAATTCCAATAATTCCAATCCAATTGCTTTTGCGATTTCTTTTAAAATATGAAAGAATAAATTAAATTAGATTTTTAATACTAATTAACAGTTGCTCAGTTTTCATATAAGTTGGTAAAACTATCACAGTAGCCTTGCAATAATATCCTTTTCCTACAGAGTACAGTGGGTGTACTCAATTTGTCTTGTCAGGTTTTCATGTTATTTTAATAAATTGTTTATTACATTGATCATGAAATATGAAGGGGGTCGATAGCTCAAAGACCGAGAATAACGACATGACAAATAAACCAATAGTTACATGTAAGTATCATGTATTTACCTACTTACTGTTCTCCTCAAGATGTAGGTAGTTCACCCTAATTAATTCATGACATTTGACCCTATGCAGGCGCTGGAGATTGGAATTTATTTTGTACCTTAGAGGCACCGTTGGTAGCAGCCATACCCCAGGATTCTTGTGAATGGAAGAGATCATATGGTAGAATCACAAATGAAGTATATTTAGAAACTACATTTGTGAAGTATAGTAAAGAAAATCTTGAATCAGAGTCAACATGGAACCTTCTGAAACGGCCCATATTTCACATTTACTGGACAGACTGTGTGGTTAGTATATATTTTTTTATATCTAGGTATACTACAGGAGCGTCAATAATGTAATGTAAAGAGGACCACAATTTTAAATTGACATCTCGTGCAGGTGCTTTTATGTGCAGATAAGACGGCACCAGCACTTATAAAAATATCAGGAAGTGACAAATCTGGGTCTATTAAATGCAGCAACAGGCTTGCCACCTGTTCTGTTTAATATTGACATCTGACTAAAACTGGACACTGGCATTCCTGTCCACTGGTATGTGTTTCCTAAAGTGTGATTAAATTGTAATTGTTTTGTTATTTAATAGGATATAGAATACTACAAAACAACTTTAAGGGAAGATATAGAAACATGGCTGAAACAACTAGAACAACAGAGTGTAACAGACTGGATGATAGTACTTGTGGAAACTTATGACATAAGAAAAACCAATAAACTTCTTCCAAGAACCACAGTCTTGGATAAAATAAAAGGAGAGTTCTCTGTCAAACAAACGGAGGATAGATTTATTTCTGTCATAAATCCTATTAAATCAGAATCCAGGTCAGCAGAGTCATGGCGAGGTTTAGTTGCAAAGATAAGACAGTTTATATTGTTTGCATATAATAAAAGTTTAAATAAGTTTGAGGACCATATGAGAGAGCAAAGGGAGAAGAGAAATGATCCTGAATGGGATTTTTGTAAATATTTTCTATTACAGGTATGTTTTTTTTATTTTAATATTAGCTTATTGTATGATTTTTTTTACTGTAATCCCTGGGTTTGTCAACTATGTTACTGAGGCTTAGGGAATGCAATCCCGCAAAATAATTTCAATCCCGGTATTTGCGGGACTGAACCATCTTAATCCTGCGGGATCCCGCAGGGTAGACTTGAACCTCTGAAATCAATAGTAAATAATCGTAATAAAGACCTAATAGACCTCTTTCACGGTTTTAATTTTAACCTAAATTAAATAAGGTTTTTGTTACATTTTAAATGGTTTATTAATATAATAAATATAAAAAATATTATTCTTAGAATTTAATTTTAACCTAAATTAAATAAGGTTTTTGTTACATTTTAAATGGTTTATTAATATAATAAATATAAAAAATATTATTCTTAGAATTTAATTTTAACCTAAATTAAATAAGG
The DNA here is from genome assembly GCA_963924495.1 of Nemapogon koenigi. Lineage (NCBI taxonomy): Eukaryota > Metazoa > Arthropoda > Insecta > Lepidoptera > Tineidae > Nemapogon > Nemapogon koenigi. Next base: position 5,188,569 of record OZ004649.1, on the reverse strand, counting down.
TTTTTGTTACATTTTAAATGGTTTATTAATATAATAAATATAAAAAATATTATTCTTAGAAAAGATAATATTATTTCTTATAAAGTTCAGTTTGATCTATAGATTCTATGACAATCAATATTCAATGAATAAATCATTGCATAAATATAACTGGCATAATATAAGTAATCAAACACCTAGGGCTCGGCGCCCCGCGCCTTAGAGAAACACGTATGTACCACGCTTTTCTGTAATCCCGCCAGTCCAGCGGGATCCCGCAATTTTTTCGACCGAGATTAGTCCCGCAACATGTATGCGGGATCCCGGTATTTCGGGATCCTGGTATCCCGGTATTGCATTCCCTACTGAAGCTTATGGTATTATATATTATGTAATTTGTAATCCTAACTAATATTATAAAAGCACACCTTATATAACACACTTATTATACTCTTAAATACAACAAATTTTTTAAAGAAAATATAATTATTATTTTTTTTCTGTAAACTATTCAACACTAATGGACTTTAAATAATTTCAGGAACAATTAGCATTTGTATTGGAAATGCTAAGTTTATATGATGAAGCTCTAGTCCAATATGATGAGTTGGATGCTCTATTTTCACAATTTGTTGTTAATTCTCACTTGACAGAAGGTCCGAAATGGCTTGAAAGTTTTCAACAGCCAGTCACAATGTGGCAAGCTGTTAGGTTAACGGTTCTAGTACCAACACAAATAAGAGATTTTATAATAAAGAAGAAAGCAACCCTGTTGCAGTTCAGAAGTTACCTCTTCCAGCGACAATGTGCCATGTTATTGCTAACTTTTAAACCTTGGGAGGTGAGTTTTTTGGCCTAAATTTGATATTTAACTAAATAATAAGTAACATGTATTTTATATTTCTATTTCTAAGATTAATGTATTTTTATATTAGCAAGTACATTGATTCTATGCAGTGTTTTTATGATCATTTAAACAAAGTAGCATTAATATGGACAAATGGCAAAAGGGTATCTGGCCACACTGCAAGATATAAAAGTGGTGAAAATGTGTTTGTTTTGTTGTATTGGCTATATAAATATTGAAATACTAATTGCCACTTGAATGTCCAGACAAAAATCTTTTAACCACATCCTGGTATTAGCAAAACAATATTTTAAATTTGATAAGATAACTTTAAACCTATAGGAAGTCTGTTATTGAAGAATTGATTAATGTTTGAAACATACAAATAATTTTTCTGCATGGCCAACCAAGCAACAAATTCAATGCTTTGCCAATTACATGTGCAGTTAAAATGACAGTTGCATGACTTGATTGCATTCAATCTTTACTGAGCTCATATTTGATATAGGTTTAAATGTTTTCTTTTGAATTTTCACTTATTGTAATTTATTATTAGCAATTGTATTCAACTTTATTGCAATTAACACATTGCATTTTGTTATATCTTTAGAACCTTTATATCTTGCAGTGTGGCCAGAGACACCTGTTGTCTACATAAAAAAAATAAGTGGCAAGCCTTTTGTTGTATTTAATGTAGGTAATGTGTCACTTCTTGAACAGACGTGTTTTAGAAGAAGTGCAAACGCCGGCCGTGTTCACGTGCCCTTCGTAGCACGAGAAGTCGATTAAAGCACCTACCCCTAAAAGGATTTCAAGGCTACTAATTACCTATTTTGTAATAATAGTGAAACTTTTGTTAGTCCGCACCAATGGGCATACCAAGCAAATTCTAGGGTTGGACATTCTCGGGCCGGATAACATGGGTGGCCATTGTCGTTTTTTCCCTTCAAGTTGGTATCCTAACCCCACTGTACATCAGAGATGGTCTACAAAACAGCCTTATGGGTATCATATTGAGCGACACACTGTTGTTTTCTGCCATATCACCCTTAAAATATCAAAATTCCATTCCAGATTGCATCTAGATGTCTAAGCACCGTCCACAATACAATAAAAGAGCTCTCTTTACTCGACGTGATCGTCCCCGAAGGTGCGGCGGCATGTTGGGCCCTACTACTGTGTACAGAAACACTGAGAGCATGCGAGAGGTTGTCCGCAAATAATGGGAATGCCTTAGAGAAATGTACTGCTCAGCAAGCGCCACTCCTCCATTATGCTAAAGATAAGGTAACTGTTGGCGGTTGTAGCATATCTTTACTAGTCTATGAGGAGTTAAAATCATTAGAGCCTGGTCTAGAACAAGAGTTTTTAATACCTTCCTTCATGGGTACTGTAGGGTGAAGAAATAAAAATGAATTAATAAGAAGTTATAAAAAAATAAAATAAAATAAAGTTATAAGGTTATAGGGATTTTTTTTATTTGTGGGAGGTACCCTGAAACCAAAACCTACCTGCAATCCGGCAGTAGCTATAGTCTCTCTGCCCCTAAATTTATAAAGAAAATCGGGCGCCTAGGGCAGGTAGTGAGCAGGTGGAAAGCGCTCCGCTACGGGCCGGCCGGACAACTCATCTGAGAGCCTCGGACCTCTAATCTCAAGCCAGGGTGGAGTTGCCTACTAGTGGCTAACAAAGCCTCGGGGCCTAACTGGGGGACAACCCAACTTAAACAAAAAGTTTATAGGACAACACAATTTATTTTTCCACTTATTTATCCACTTCACTTTACTTCCAACTCTACACACAAGTAACGGCGGATAGCCGGCCGCGCGTTTCCAACAACCCGACCAGTGAGTGGGTCGGTAGGCCTCGCAGGAGCGCACAGCGTCTCATCCGAGGAGCGGGGCACGCCACGTGCAGGGGCCGCGGCCAAAATACTTGGCCTGCACGCTGCAGGTCGAATTCCAGCAACCACTTCTCGGGTCTCTGGCCACGATCAATTCTCCGTGCCCGGATCCTCACGGATTCCCAAATGGATATTTAAAATTTAACTTTTACAAAAAAATTATAAAAAGCGTCCATCTGCTGTTATTGTGGGTAGTCCAAAAAACATAAAAAAAGATCAATTTATATGATTGATAGTCAACGCTCCACTGACTGTCAAAATTGACTGAAATAAAACTTTATAAAGAGTCAGTGGGCGTTGACAACCTTGGCTTAGGGCCACAACAACAAAAACAATTTATGTAACGGCAAATGAAGCTCGCACATTGCAGTATCTTGTATGTAATTTTATTCTAAACAATTCTTTCGTACATCATTTTGTTATATCTTTGACAGATTAGACAGTATATGCCATGAAAGTGTGTTGGTGTTAACTTTTCTCCCAACTTGACTCACTTATACTGTTAGAGCGAACGTGTGGCTTCGCTCTAACAGTATAAGTGAGTCAAGTTGGGATGCCGGTGCGTTGCGGTGCCGCTGCATCATCTTACATATAAATCACAATGCATGCCACACGGTGCGCACACTGGGGTTTAGAACAGAGATTCTGGGAGGGATGAAGGGACGATGGGAGGAGTGATACGGTGCGACGACATCATTGCAGTGTGGGGCCGCAACGCATCGTGTGGCTTCGCAGTTAATGCTGAACTCCTAAGCGTAATATGTTACATGTTTAATACTTGTTAACCTTTCTCTTATATCAATCCATTCTTGATAACCGCAATAATAGTGATTTGTATATATCCACAGCTACACGAGCTCGGGAAGCTATGTGGTCTTCTCCCAGGTTCACCCGACCCTAGTTCGGAACAGTTACATCTAGTTGTGATGCTGTCGTCCGGCATGGGAGACAGTGAGCCTAACAACCAGCAACCGACGCCCACGGACAGGTTGAAAGAAGCGCTCTGCAGCAAAAATAGCTTTCAACAATACTACTTGGAGTTGGCTGAGCTTGCAATGGGAACGTATAAGCATATTGGGCGTTTGAGGTACCTAAGCTATTTATTTTACAATAAAAAACCCAAATTGTTATTTAGTATCAGCAAGGGTGACGCAATAACGAGTTTTGAATTGAATGTTTGTTTTTTTACCATTACAAATATGTTTATTCAACAAATTTTTCAATTACAAATATTTTGATTGGACCCCTGAACTGAGCACTTCCAGGATTTTATACTTACTACAAAATATAATACAAAACAATAAAAGAAAAATTGTGTGTGTGTGTTTTTTCGTAGCAACCATTTTGTAATTTTCACCCTGCTGACTGCCTTACTGTTGTGGTATATTTTTATATTTTGAATATTATATTATTATATTTATTTATTGAACAAGTAACTTGACTGACATTTAAATTGATTCTGAGCAAAGAAAGTCATTTCAGGACACACCACAACACAGTGTTGACAGCGTTTGAGTGTTGCGATTAAGGGGGGGACGTCACACAGAGTGGACCAATCTATAAAATCTATATGACGGAGCACAGTTTTGACGAGATATATGTAAAAATAGCGGTATTTAATCTCTTTGGTTGCTTAAGTTTCGTGTTATGTGTCACTTGTATATAGCATACCAGGCTAATGAGTGCTGCTTCATACATTCTGTTAAGTACCAGATTACGTCCGTTATTTAGGTGAGCAGTGTAGGCACGCTCGTTGTTATAGGTCGATTCAAACTTTATGGCGGTTCGGAACATCCCGCGAGACGATGCGCAGTGCACGATATTAGGTATTGCGGGACGTACAAGGACGCGGCGGCGGGGCATACCCCCGCGCCCGCTCTCGTCACCAAAATTATTTTTGACTTGACTGTACCTGCGCGTACTTGCACTCGCAGCTAACATCCGACCAGCCATAAAGTTTTAATCTATACATACCTAACTTACATTTAAAAAAATACAGTTATAACTTTTTTCTTGTTGACAGATTTGCACGTCTAATAGGCCGAGATTTAGCAGCGTTCTACACAGAACTGGGGGAGACGGGCAAGGCAGTGGTTTTTCTTATGGACGCGCTCAGGTCGTATGAGGAGCAGGGTTGGAAGGAGTTAGCTGCGCAGACCAGATTGGAGCTAGTGTCTTGTGCGCAGAAAATGGGGGATGTTGAAAGGTCAATTGAACTTTTTCTACTTTTAAAAATGTGAAACCCAGTATAATGGTTTAGCAGCGTACATAGCAACTACGACATCTTTTTTCATTATTATGTCATTTTGACGTTACATTTACTTTTTTTTCATATCGAAATTAGGAACGTCATTAATTGAATTATCAATTACTTATTTCATAAATTTTTTGATTGAGTACCTACTGAAAGTAAGTAAATAATTATTTTAAAATAGGGTTTGAAAACAATATTTATCTCTTTTTATTCTTATACAATCTGAATTAATAAGGAAATGCAATAAAGTGTTGACCGAAACTTTTTCAAGTGTACAACCACTAATGCTCCTGATAGTACATGTAAATAATACTCGTACAACGGAATCTGTTCACTATTTTTTTGTAAATTGGGCACAGACGGTCAGACGCGGCGGAAGACTTTAATGTGTAGTGATATAAAAAAAATCCCCTAAATAGGAAAAACTTATGTTTCTTGCTGGGAACATGGTTCTCAGAAAGCCACGATATTTTTTAAACATTTTCCTTTTCAATTCCAGATATACAAAGCTCTCAGCAACAATAGCCAGCACAGCGGAGCTCGAGGTTCTAGTCAGGCATTTCTACTTCGACAATATGATCAAATCAATACGAAATGACCTCGCGAATGAAACCGAAACCGTGCTGGCCGAGCTCAATGATTGCTTCAAAATAATTTCAGTCAGTTTAGTTCCGTCCAAACGTGGTGTTTATATCACTGACAATAAGGTCGAATGTTGTTTGCAATTGGAGAGTTACCTCCCAAAAGAAGTTATGTGTACAAAGGCAGCTATTAGTATAGAGAGTTATAAGAGATCGTCAGACAGACGTACGCCCGTAAAGGGTGGACATAAGACTGATTTAACTGTTAATAGTAATGTAGGAAACCAATGTAATTCGCCCAAGAAATTAGCTCAAGATATAGAAAACGATGGACCCAATTTTATTAATGAGTAAGTTTACTGGTTTTTATAGGCACAAGTAGCAATGTCCCCATCTAGCGACATTGTCCATTAGTGTCTTTTTTGCTTCACGGGTTACCTTACAGCTCCCGGGGACCATTGCCGGCCCCAGGGTACCCAGCAGAAGACAGTTTTCCTCATTTAGCCGATGGTTTTTTAAGGCTATACCTAACGAGTGGCCAGCTCTGTTGAGGTATGTAGATGGAAAAGCCTCTTTGTACGGTTTGTCGGATAATGTACCTGCATAGATTTTTTATTATAAAAATCCATTGGTACATGGTCGGGTGTGGGGATCGAACTCGTGACTTCTCAGTTGTGAGCCGACGTTTCATTAGTGTCGCTTCACTTAACGGACAAAGAAAGTGTCTATTATCTATTAATCTTATAAAATAAGGTGTGGACTCCTGTTTTACGTGCCCACCGAAATACGAGAAGTCTGGTGCTTAGCTTTATTGAACCCGGAACTTTGGTTTCATTCCAACCAACCTTTTGAAAGTATAAAGTATTCTTAAACATTTTAACCTTGTACAACTTTTAGTAGTTAAAGCTAAAGTTTTTTTTTAGTAATTACTAATAATCTTTCTCGTAATTTTCAGAATAAGACTGGACGACTTAAAACCTAAGAATCCTCTACTTAATCCGTTAAGTTTTACATCGCAACTCCATTATAAAGAAGACAAGTCGCTTCAAAAAGCAACTGTCGAATGTCGAAATCCGAAAGCGGCTTTAAAACGCTCTGATAGCACAAAATACAGGAAACCATCGTCTACAGTTAGAAGCGATTATACAATATGTTTAATTGCGGAGAAATTCGCAATACAACCAGGTTTTAATGAAATTACTTTAGAATATACACCGAAAAAACCAGGCACTTTTAAATTAGGGCAATCTTCTATAGTTATTGAAGAAAAATTGGAATATCTATCGAATGCTTTGATTGGCACTAATGTCGGTTACGATGTGGTCACTCAGGGTGTCAATGTTTATTTAAATAAAGTTGAACCGAAAAAAGATTTGGTGGCTGGTCTGGAACATTGTATGGAGTTGGTTATTACGAGTGGAAGCTCTCTTATTCAGGAAGTAAGTTTTGAATATTAAAAATCCTAACTAATATTATCCATCTATCATCACGCTTTTTATCCCAAGAGGGTTAGGCAGAGACAATCAAATCAACCTCTTTCCCTTCTTTTATATTCACCATACCGTTTATACATGCTCGGAGATTGTGTGTACTTTTAATATTTCCATCGATCAATAAATTGTTTATGTTTTCAATAAAAGTACACCTAGATCGTCCTCTGCCAGCATTTCCTTTCAATTCAGCCATATAAACCTTTTTAGTCAATCTTTCACCTTTCATTCTTTCAACGTGTCCAAACCAGCGTAAACTCCGCATTATTCTCTAATGACATCGTTCCGGATGCGGTCAATACGCTTTATACCATATACACACATGTACGTAAAGACCGCATTTCTACTGCATTTATCTTACTTTCGTGCTTCTTATTCCATACTCAAGTCTCTCTTCCATAAGTAAGTGATGAAATTAATATTATAGATGCGAAAGTGTGTTTGTTTGTTTGTTTGTCCTTCTGTCACGTCAACACAAGAGCAACGGATCGGCGTGATTTTTTGAACCAATATAATAGGAGGGCCAAAGAGTAACATATGCCATATCCTTCGGGATTAATTCTTATGTCGTGGTGGAAAGCTAGTATTTAATCATTTTAATTCAGATATAGGCAACTGAATATAACTTCATGGATTGCCTTACGGCTCCCGGAACCGTTTTAGCGGTCCCAGGGTACCCAGCGGAAGACTAAACTTCCTTCTTTAAACGATGCTATTTGTGAGGCTCTAACGAGTGGCCAGAAATATATAGAAATATATTTCACTTATTTATTTATATTTAATTAATTTCAGAATGCGACAATACAACTAAAAACGTCGAACGGTCTAGTAATACGTTTCGACAGAGAAGACGCGGAAATGTCCCGCGAACTCTCCATACCGGTGCCACCGTGCGTGCAGTTCGAAACTAACAAAATACCTCTCCGCTTATTTGCCAATCTACAGAATAAGAAAGACAAGGAGAAGAGCTTGGAACATTATGTAAGAAGGGCTTTTATTTTATTCTTTGTATGAAAAGTCGAGAACGATAGATGATTTTGTGAATGAAGAAAAGCGTGCGACTTTGAAAGTATGATATGAAAAATTTGCGGTGCGAAATGCAATGTAATTGTGTTTTTTCCCTATCTCTACTGGCCATAGAGTACTAAGAATAAGTTCTTTGAACATTACAACCCCCCTTTGTTTCCCAGACTTGTTTTACTAACAGTATTCGTGATTGCGTATCTTGTTTATTTCGTCAGAAATAATAATAAAGAGATAGGATAAAATTATATGCATAAAAAGTTCGCGGTATCTATCATCACGCCTTTTATACCAAGAGGGGTAGGCAGAGACAATCGAATTCCATTTGTTACGATCCTGACATTTCGCTTCTTTTATATTCATCATACCTTTCATACATGCTCGGCGATTGTGTGTACTTTTAATATTTCCATCAATCAATAAATTTTTTTATAATATGATCATTAAAAGTACACCTAGGTCGTCCTCTGCCAGCATTTCCTTTCACTTCAGCTATAACCTTTTTAGTCAATCTTTCATCCTTCATTCTTTCAACGTGTCCAAACCAGCGTAAACTACTTTTCTTTATTTTAGTCACAACTTCATCTTTCACTTCGCATTCTTCTCTAATGACATTGTTCCGGATGCGGTCAATACGCTTTATATCATATATGTATCTTTCTTTTAGATTTAGATTAATGGGAATGATGTTATTTATTGGGGGCCATCCATAAATTACGTCTCACGAATTTCATGATTTTGGAGCATGTCCTTGTCACATATAAACAGGTGTAAACCAGTTGACCACCCGAAACCCGTGACTTCATTTATGGATGGCTCCGTGTTGTAAATCGATATTGTCTCATACGAAGCCGGCGGCGGGTCACTAGTTAATTAATTTTGAAATTTGAAATTGACATAATTGAACATTACAGATATATTTGAACTGCCCATGGTGGGACACCGTTATGGAGGTTCCGTTACATTTCTCGCCGCCGATGGTCGCGTCGTGGCGCCTCCTCACATCGAACGCAAGAAAATTTCTACATGTCACCTTGAAGTCGTCTGTAGCCCATTTCATGTGTTTCAATTTGAAGCACCCCACTTTGGAGTGCGATGGTAATATTACCGTTTCTGACTTGAATCCCAAGACGGCTAATGAGATGGTAAGTCATTTTTACGTAGTCTAAAAAATACCCACTATGAACTCGGAAAGTTTCATCAAAATCCCATCAGCCCTTTAAAGCCTTTTCTGGATAAACAGAACAGACTATATAGTCGGTCATTTTGGGGCCGATTAGTCGTTAGTTAGCAAAATGCATAGTCGGTAGATCACTACAAAAATCTAAAAAAACTGTTATTTATGCTTTAGTGTCGTGTAAATAAGATATCCCGCGCTTAGATATTGATATTTATTTTGAAATTACAGACAGACAGACATTTCAATTTATATAAAATATAAACATTGCACATTCTTATAATTCGCAACATTTAATTTTTTGTTAAGTACCAAAATTAAATATCCGTTTGGAGATCGTCTTTTGCTTAACATGATACACATATTAATTATTTTTTTATTCAGTAGTTTAGGAGATATTTTGAAAAAACTACACAATGTAAGGATTACGGCTCAAAGCTACTATACTCTCTGCCTCCAAAAAAAAATTTTCTGGCAGAAAAAAAATAGTTGTAGATGTAGGAACAAAACAGGATACAAGGGGATCTAATTTACGTGCTTCTCTACCCATCTTCGTTGATGAAAGTGAATAAATATTTAATTTTAAATCAATACACTCGAAAATAAACTATAATGAATTAACAAAAGGACCATTGTACGAACGAATGAAACGAACGAACGCACGCAGCTCATGTAATTTCTTTTTTTTTAAATACAGAATACGCAAAGACATCTGATATCGGCTTTTTCTAAAAATCCAATATTTAAAAATTCATCATCATCATCATCATTATCATCAACCTTTTAAGATCCACTGCTGGATCAAGGTCTCCCTCTAGTGCACCATTCTTAGTGGTGCTCATTGAGAGGAATTGCCATAGTCACTGTGATGTTTGTAGGAGCAATGAAAGACATACGTCCATATGGCACAAGTATTTATTAGGAACTCATGCACACTATAAAATATAATACTACCTACAACTAACAATTATATAACTTACTACCTATTAGTACCTATATCTATAATATATACATAACTATACTACAGTCACCACGCTTGGCAGGCGGGTTGGTGACCGGACGCCGGCTTTACGTGACCTCCGGAACACGAGTAGTCGGTTTAAGCACATATCCTTAAAGAAAATTGGTGCTTAGCATTTTGGCAGGGGGTAGGATTCGAACCCAGGACCTCCGGTTTCAAGTCCACCGTCCTACCAATTAGGCTATCGATTACCTATAATACGGGTACTTTAATTTTTCACCTACTTTCATAATAGGCTAATAAAATTAGGGGGTTAAAATTTTGAAATGTTGTGAATTCCAGACCGTGGCATCCGACGGCACGACAGCGTCTTTCATGTGGGAACTACTGAAGGATCCGTTGGTCAAAGCCGCTCCCATGAAAGCTACATTCACTGTGCAGTATAAACAATTAGAATCTGATGATCTATACAGACAATTCTCGTACCAGTTTGATGTCCAGGACTACACCACTCTGTTTGTGATTAAGAATAAATTGGAACCGACCAAAGGGTCCGATTTCTGTAGAGCGTCTCAAGTCTGCTGTCTACAGCTAAGCGTTCAAAGGGTAAGTGTTATATATGTCGTTGGCCGATCGTAGATTTCGGCCTTTTCATGATCGGCATACCATTGAATTCTTACAAAATTTAGATTTGTTCGCTTTATGGCCTATGGAGGGGCCATAGACGGGCTTCCCCTTTCGCCAATTTTTCCCCCTTTGATCAGTTAAACTGACCAGGTGCGCAGTAATAAGTAACCTTAGATTTTGTTGGTATCGTTTAGTGTCGCAAGACAGAGCTCTAGGAAAATAGTTAATTGTGATGTTTTAAATGGGAAAGGCGATCTAGGACGTAAAACTTGCTGAAACATAGTGTTTCCAATCATTAATTGTAATTATTATGTTTGTATTTTAACATAATCATCATATAACGTAAAATCCGTTGCGACAATAAAACGACAGAAAAATACAGTGGCACAGGGGCTAGTACTAGACGTTTACCTCCCCTCCCGCCAAAATTGGCAGAAAAAATTGTTCGGTGATTTAGCTCTTCCCGTCTCCAGTCTTAAATACTCAAAGTTTATGACAGATTTGCTTTACGACAAATTCGCTTTAGGTCAGATTCGCGTTATGACATATTTGCTTAAGGACAGAAGTATAGTTAGTTAAAAATATAATTTCATTAATTAATACGAAATATTACTTAAAGCAAAAATTAACATGAAATGTTGCTCATTTATGTTACATTCTTATAACAAATCCTACACACACACAAAACACAACTAATTAATTAATATTAACTAAAAATCAACTCACAATGATACTCCCTCTTTTCAACCGACTTACAAAAAAGGAGGAGATTTTCAATTCGGTTGGTTTTTTTATAGTAAAAATAAGATAAAAAATGTCTTGTGTTTAGGTAAACGAAACAGAATACACTTCACTGATGTACGAAGTATTGGCTGACCAAACCATGTGGGCCGTGCTAGGTCAAACTGCAGGTAATATTGTCTTTTCATTAATAAATCCATGCATCCTGTACATAGAGGCGTATTTTAATTTATATAATAGAACTTTAATTATGGAGGCCGTGTACCAATGGGGTTTTTAATTAAAAAATCATAATTACACCTGAATAGAACTGGCCACTATAGGTATAGCCTCACAAATTCCATCGGTTTTCCGCTGCTTACCCTGAGACCGGTAACTCGAACATAGTTTTTGAAACAAACTTGACATTCCGTTTAAAAACTATGATTGCTAACAATTTAAGTCAATAATTCACTCGGGAAGTAATTTATAAAAAAGTTCGAGTTTCAACGGTCATTCGAGATCTGCCATATTTGTGTCAGAAATAAAATGGCGGACTCAAATAAATTTTGTCATCTTTCCAGGGGTAATAACAATGGACGCGGAGTGCACGACGCCGCAATGTGTCACTCTAGATGTGATGCCGCTAGTAGCTGGGTACCTGCCGCTGCCCACTGTGAGACTGTCCAAGTATATAGCTGCTAATACCAAAGGTACATTTTGGGTACCTTAGTACATTTATTTGAAACTTTCCACTTCGACTTCTCCGGTGGAAATGTTTGATGTGACATATGAATCTATCCCGAAGCAATTCCGGGAAAAATACATGCCTTATGACACTCTTCGGACTGTGCAAAAAAATCACGTCGATCCGTTGCTCTGTTATGACATGAAAAAAGGAGAAACAAACACACACTTCCGCATTTATAATATTAGTTAGGATATTGATAAATATTTGTTCTCTTAATATTTTCAGATACTAAAAAGGAGGCCACTTCTCATCCGAGGCTTGAGCCGTTTAGTCCCGGTCAGGTATACCATGCTGGGAAGTCTAAACAGGTACACATTTTGCCATCATTGCCGAAGGAGCCTGTGGATTAAATGATAAATTAATAATAATTCTGTTGACGTGCTACTCTTGTAAAGTCATTGTAAGGAAATGTAAACAGGGAGCTTAATATATTTAACGCTTTTAATAATTATACAAAAAAAATGCATTGAAATCGGTCTTCCCGTTTGGGAGCTATGATGCCACCGCAATTAGTAGAATTAATTGAACCATTTTTTTATTATTTCAAGAGTTACTATTGAACGCTGAACTTGTTTACAGCCTGCTAATACATTGTCATCTTGTGGTACCGACTACCGAGTAACATTGCAGTTCTTATTTAGGATTCTTATATGAGATAAATAGTACATCATCACTTTAAAACATTAAAGATTACCTCTGTTCACATTTCCACAATGATTATTAGTGAATAAAGTTTTAAAGTGCTTGCAAATGTAGACTGCAAACTCGAGTTACCAATGGCGCCTTTAAGGTATTCAATGCGCGACTAAATAAAAAATATAATCAGTGAGACCATGTTGCATTTACTTTTAGTTAGTATAGTTTATCGAAGAGCATACTACAGTCAAAACCGGTTATTCCGACATTGCGTATAACGACGTATTACGACGAAATTTGGAGGTCCCGGCTGAATCCCTATACAAACACCTATAAAAATACCGCTATAACGACATATGGAATTAATCGACCAACGATTATATTTAACGATTAAATAAAACATTTTGGATCTTAATTCTAACCAAGAGATTTGTCGCTTTGGGATTTGTAAGTGTCAAAAACAAACAGATCATAAAGAGTAAAATGTCTACGTACGTATGTAACCTATGTTTGTTGTAATCTTCTTAGATAAATATGCACACATCTTGCAACAAATGTCGGATATAACGTCCATATTTTTATGGTCCCTATGTTGCTATAACCCGTTTTGACTGTATATATAACTAGCATTCCGCCCTCGGCTTCGCCCGTGGATATTTACGAACAAAATAAAATATACCCCTACCCTTATCCCTACCCGTACCCCTATCCCTACCCTTACTTCTACTCCTACCCCCTAACCCTACCCTCTACCACTGCCACTACCTCTATATCATAAATAGTTTTCGCAGCGCACGCGATGTAAGGAATTTCTTAGGTCATTTTTTTACACCTTGGGTTACATTATTGGAGTTTTAGTAAGAATCCCTAATATTTTTGAAAATAGAATATAGCCTATGTCACTCAGGGTGAATGTAGCTTTCCAATGGTGAAAGAATTTTTGAAATCGGCACAGTAGTTTTTGAGTTTATTCATTACAAACATACACACACAAACATACAAAAATACAAATCATTCCTCTTTATAATATTAGTATAGATTGCTCATTTAAAGGTATGGGTTACAAAATTATTTACAGCATGATAAATATAAATGAATGAATACCTTATTTAGGTGCTATTGGTATATACCTACATAGAATTTTACGATATTTTATTGGTATTTAATAAACTATATAGTGCTTCCTAGGTTTACATTATACACAGCAAATATGGCTTCTGCTTCCCAGCTCAGATTGTAATTTAAATAAATGTATATAGAATTTCTATAATGTATAAAAAAACACGAGCTTCACGTCTTGTAAGTATGACAGGCTTTTTGCTAAAATTATATTGGTGTTTTTAATATAGGTAAGTGTTAGGTACGTTTAGAGCTTCACCTATATATATAAGGAAGTACGACTATTTTTGTATACCAAAACTACTGGATAATTCTCTTAAAGCTTATTTATAAGATTGTTTGATATTTTTCTATGTTATAAATTTTCATTGACTAATACTGTAACAGGTATAGTCACTAAGTTTGTGAAGTGACTATATAGACTGAATTGTTGAGAAATTGAAAACACTCAGCGTACTTTTTTATTACAAACTATGGTAGTAATCTTTGTAACAAGTTTGGCAGTGTTATGACCTGAAAGCTAAATTAAAATACCTGATTTTTTTTTTATCTTTCTTTAAGATTTTGAGATGAACAGCAGATTTTAAATGTAAACCTGTTATGGTGATGGAAGTGTCAACAAAATTTATATTGTTATTAATTTGATGTGTAGATTCATTTTTTGTTAGCTTGTCTAGGTCGTCTGTTCTAGTTGTTTTTTTTCTTTTTAAATTTTCGTATAAAATCGATACAAACATTGTATAAGAAGTAAGAACTGTCAGGGGGAATGAGACCCCTTTTGCAAGGCAGTAATTTGACGGAATTATTAAAACTCAGATGCCATTTTAAATATGATTTGTTAGATTTTCTTAACGGCAACGATACGAATTTCAAATGACATTATTCATGTTTATAATTTGAAAAAAAAATTGTGCACTGTGCGGCATTGTACCAGCTTTAGTCTGTTGCCATAACTTCTTTGTTTAAAGTTCCATATAGGTACAACGATTTTATTAAATTATGCCTAGTCTTTCATCTTGTCTATTCCCTTAAGATTCATCTAAGAGTGTTTCTTATGTTAACATCTTTATGTGTTTTTATTATAAATTATTAAATACTGTATATATATTTTAGTATGTAGCTATGGTGCTAGCATAATGTACTGTTCTAAGATGATTTTCTATCACTTTAAAGTGAATGTCACATTGAAGCATGTTATTTTTATCTAAGCTTAGTTGATTTAAAGGTCTTCTTTAATAACAAGACCAGAGATGTTGCTAATTTTCGTAACTTGAAAGGGATTTTTAATATTTTCATGCAGTTTCAAAAAAGTAAAAAATGCTGAATATTTCTTTATAAAAACATTTAATTTATTTTACTAAAGTGAATCTCTAAAATTACCATAAATATTTTATTCTTCTAAATTATTTTGGATCTACTATGGCATTGAAAATATTGAAATTGAGATTATTGATATGTATATCTTGAATGTATTGTATATAGGTATCTACTACTATGAATAAAAAGAACATAAATATTGTTTTTACTATTTTAAGACTATATGAGTAAAAAAGATATAATCCATCCCTTAAACTTAATAATATTTCTATTTTAATGCAATGCTCTTAAAAAGCTCAGTTCTATTATTATTTAGTTATTATTGTATATTGTAAATAGGATTAAACATTGTCATGAGAATGTATTAAAATATTTAAAATGTTTATTGTTTTACATTTAATTTATTTGTTTTTTATTCCTAAATAAATGAAAATCATTAGAAAAAAATAATTATTATTTGTCTTGTGAAGTAATGATAGAGCAATGTAGTCCATACGGTCTGTCTCCTCCAAGTGTTATTTATAAAGTCATGAAATTCGTGTGACGTAATTTATGGATGGCCCCTTCAAGAAAATGTGTTGTGATCTCAAAGGTTGTGATTGACCAGTTCTTCCTCGTAGTCAAATTATTTTGTCAAACTGATTTGACCTACAGGAAAAAAAATCCTGTAGTCAAACTTCTTAGATAGATAACTAACCTAACCTAAGCTAACAATTTGACCACAAGTTTGACAAAATAATTTGACTACGAGGAAGAACCTTGATTGACTGACATCAAAGTAAGTAAGTACATACAAGTTATATATATTTTTGCTCTGAGGTTCCAGCTAAAACTTAACCTAGAAGCATTTTATTGTCTATATATCGGCTGGTAACATGACTAGCTGTAAGACAATCCATGAGGGTAGGTATAAAAAAATTAAATAAAAGTATTAGATTCATACATTTTAAATAGAGACAAAACATAATACTAAAAACTTTATTGCATACAAATAATAATTCAGGTGCCTACTTCGTACAGTAAGGCAAGAAGACTGACAAGTGTGAATTAATATAAAAGAGATAGACTTCTACAAAAACAGGAACAAGAAAAGAATGTTTACTCTTCGTTGGGCTCATTTACTGTAGCAGTACAGTAAAGAGCAGTCTAACTCAGGGGGGGGGGGGGGGTCGATTTAAAAAAGTAGCCTATCAACAATGATATACTATTGTTAGAGTATCAGTCGACTATGGCTGTTGAGGCGGGGGTGAGCGGGTGAGCGGGACGCGGCGGGGATGCACGTCGCCTGCGTCGGTCGAGAGAAAGCGTCTAGAAGCTTCTCGGGGCATTCGGATGTGGTGGTCGTGTGTTATTGTCGTTAAAAAGCGAATTAAACAATAGAAAGCGTCTTTTTGTAATTTCTTTATGTTTCTTGATGTAAAATGCTAATTATAATCATTAAATTTGTATTAAACTAATCAGTCATAGTCTCATTTATAAAATCAGTTAAGTGGGATAGATAACGTGTCCTTTCCGTTCGTGCGTGTGGCATTTTTTTTATTATAAGTTACGAGTCCGGTATATAGCTTACGAAAACATTGTGTGTGAATTTGTGAAGTGATTGCTGGCGTCGTTAGATACCTGCTAAGGTGCTTACTGCGTATTTAGGGTGCCGCGGCACTCGTTGGGTGTGACTAGCTAGACGAGCCCCGAAATAGTTACGTAGCGCGAGTAACTGGAAGTCACACTTCTTAGTTCTTGAGTGCGTGAGCATCTTGCGTGTGCATAGGTATAATACCTGCGTATGGTACAGTGCCTAACCACAATAAAACGGGTTAACGATTTTGTTTAAAATTAGGTTAGTTAATTGTAAACTAAAAGTGTGCGATTTTTCAAGTAAATTATACACAAGTAAGTACGTTCATAACATAAGCATGTCTGGACATTCCAAGAGTGGTCGTAATAAATCACGGAAACGTCATAGTCGTTCTCGTAGTCGTTCCCGCGGTCGTGATAGTAGTACTACGAGTACTTCTTCAAATCACCGTTATAAAGGTGAGAAAAATCAGCGACGTAAACGTGGCCGTAAAGATGATCGTAGTAGTCGCGTGTATGATGCAATATTAGGGCGGTTAGAGGCAATTGAGGGCCAATTGTCTACGTCACTCCCGGATATACCACCACATCCACCGCTTGAAAATCCGTTACCATCAAACGCATCGGGTATGTCTGCAGAAAACTACACTAACGGCGGTAGTGACAATATGTCGGGACAGACAACTCAACCGGTCGATAAAAGTAATAGCGACGATGTTGCGAGCAAGATAGCGAACGCTTTATCATCTTTAGTTCAATCCAGGTCAAACTTTTATATTTCATCTTTTGACCCTAGCATGCACAATTTTGATGCTTGGTGTACCGAAGTTGAACAGGGACGTAAATTAAACAACTGGGACGATAATGAGTGTCTTTCTCGGGTCGGAGGCTGTCTTCGCGGAGAGGCACGCGCGTGGCTCAATAATTGGATCACTAGTGATCGTACCTGGAGTAATTTTAAATTTGAATTTCGGTCTCTCTGTCCACAAAATATTGATGTCGCCAATATTTTATTCGAAGTAATGTTAACGAATTCCAAGAATTTTGTGACATATGCCGAATATGCCCGTAGGTCTTTGTTACGGTTAAATATTGTTAAAGGTTTATCAGATGACTTAAAAACTGCAATAGTTATTCGCGGAATCACGGATCCTCAAGTAAAAGCGGCAGCAATTAATGCAAAACTACAGCCAAATAACGTAGTAGAATTTTTATCAGTTTATACGAAACCCAAAAACGATGGTCTAAATACTTTTAATAAAATTCCTCGGTCGTTAAATGATAATCGTAACCACAACTCTCGTCAAGTTATCAAGTCAGAAATTAAGTGTTATTCTTGTAATGGCGTTGGTCACAAGAGAAATAATTGTCCAAAAAAGCCAAAAACTGATTCAACTAGTACAGTATCCAATGTTAAACCAATGTGTAGTTTTTGTAAAAAGCCAGGCCACTCGGTTGAAAAGTGTTTTGTTAAACAGCGTTCTGAGACTAATAACAAGCAATCGAGTAATGTGAATTTTTGTCACATGATTAGTGATTCACAGGAAAATAATGTGATTGCCGCAGTTATTCAAAAAATACCAGTTGATATACTCATAGATAGCGGATCAGACATCTCGTTAATGTCCGATTCAGTAGTGAAATACTTTAATTTCAATAAGGTCCCAACTTACCGTCTAATGCGAGGCATAGGTAGTCAAGAAATAGAGTGTACTTCGTATGTGACAACAGTTATTGAGTTTCCAAAGATTTCGTTGGAAGTAGATTTATATGTTGTACCGATTGGATGTATAAGTGCTCCTGTTCTTATTGGTACTGATGTCCTAGATCGTGACGGGGTTACTTACGTACGAACAAACGGCTTGCAGTACCTTGCTAGAGTAGATAACGCGTTGCGAGTTAATAATTTACGCCTGGTAGATACTGACGCTGTAAATACACCCCTATGTGGTGAGGATAAGAAAAGGCTGATATCTATTGTTAACGAATATTCCGACTACTTTGTTACTGGTACGGCGACTTCTACTGTTAAGACAGGCAGTATGGAAATTAAGTTAGTTAGTGATGTGCCGGTGCACTATCGTCCATATAAGCTTTCGGCTGATGAGAAAACACGTGTTCGTGACATAATTAGTGACTTGCTATCTAAGGAAATAATACGCGAATCTCAGTCCGATTACGCCAGTCCTATAATTCTCGTGAAAAAGAAAGACGGCTCAGATAGGATGTGTGTGGACTACCGCGCCCTGAATGCAATCACCATAAAGGAAAGGTACCCTCTACCTTTAATAGATGACCACATTGATAGGTTAGGTAGTTGTAAATACTTTACCAGTCTTGACATGGCTACCGGGTTCCATCAGATTCCCCTAAAAGATGATGAAACAATTAGAAAAACAGCATTTGTGACGCCAGAGGGTCATTTTGAATATCTCAGGATGCCTTATGGTCTTTCGAATGCACCTGTAGTATATCAAAGAATTATATCCAATACCCTACGATCTCTGTTAGAAACCGGTAAAGTTCTCAACTATATAGACGACGTTTTAATTTTATCGGACTCTGTTAACGAAGGCCTTGATATTTTAAATCAAGTGTTAAAAACTTTAGTAACAGCAGGATTCTCAATCAATATAAAAAAGTGCACCTTTCTGAATACTCAAGTTGAATATTTAGGCAGATTAATAAGTCAAGGTCAGGTACGACCGAGCCCAAAAAAGGTAGATGCTTTAATTAAATCCCCAAGACCTACCAACGTTAAGCAGGTCCGTCAGTTTTTAGGTCTCGCTGGATATTTTAGGCGTTATATAGCTAATTATGCAGTGAAAACGGGTTGCATTGCTAGATTAACAAAGAGAGAAGTCCCGTTTATATGGGGAGAGGAACAAAACGCTGCTAGAGATTACATTATTAGCTGCCTAACCAGCGAACCTGTTCTCGCGATATTTAATCCAAAGTTGCTTACGGAATTACACACGGATGCCAGCTCCTCTGGCTACGGTGCTATTTTATTACAAGAACATGATAAACGAAAGCGCGTTGTTGCATATTTTAGTAAAGCAACTCAGGGTGCAGAGTCCCGTTATCATAGTTACGAGCTTGAGACTTTAGCAATAGTAAAAGCATTACAACATTTTCGCCACTACCTAATTGGCATAGAGTTTAAAATAGTGACTGATTGCAATTCACTTAAATTAACCGAGCGAAAGAAAGACCTAGTACCCCGCGTGGCACGATGGTGGGTTTACTTCCAAGATTTCCATTTTACTATTGAATATAGAAAGGGCGTCATGATGCAACATGCGGACTTTCTTAGTCGAAATCCGGTTAATGTTTCTCACGTTCGTATTAAGCCTAACAACTGGGCTCAAATTGCACAAACTGCTGATACCGAGACACTGGACTTGATCGATAGGCTAAAGGAAGGTCAATTAGACACGTCTCGATATGTAATTCGTAATAATTTACTGTATTACAAGTATAGTCCCGTTGGGGAGGATTCGCGATTTTTGTGTTTTATCCCGAAAGGCCATAGACTGAGTTTACTGCGTGTGTTTCATGATGATCATGACCACATTGGAATTGACAAAACAACAGATTTAATACTTCGCCATTTCTGGTTTCCTGGCTTAAGACATTTTGTAAAGAAATATATCACTCACTGCGTAGTGTGTCTATGTCATAAGAAAGTCCCGAAGGCATCTAATCAACCTATTGAGTCTTGGACTAAACCCAAAGTTCCATTTTCTGTTGTTCACACAGATATTCTTGGCCCCTTAGCAATTTCTAATGGATTTAAATACATTTTGATAATAGTTGATGCCTTCTCTAAATACTGTTTGTTGTATACCCTGTACAGACAGGATACTGAGGAACTGAAGCGAGTGTTCTCCAATGCGATCTCTCTATTTGGCACACCTTCATTGATTGTGACTGATCGTGGAAGGATGTTTGAAAGTAAGGGCTTTCAAGATTGGGTTTCTGGGTTGGGGTGTGGTATTCACATGATCACCCCTCAAATGCATCGTGAAAATGGGCAAGTGGAACGGTATTGTCGCACCGTTCTAAATATGCTGCGTGTGGAGGTTAACAGCAAGGGCGCCAACTGGTCCTGCTCCTTGTGGAAGATTCAGCTTACTCTCAACATCACTAAACACGCCACCACCCGAACATCGCCCTTACAGCTTTTGGTTGGAATTGAAGCTACCACTCCAGTAATACGAGCTTTAGTAAGAGATGTGTCTTTGGAAGATTCGCAACCTAACAGAGAAGCGATGCTTGTATTGAGAAGACAGCGAGCTTCAGAACTTCTAGAGACGAATCAATGCCAGCAAGATAATTACGTAAATAAAGGACGCAAGCAGCCTCGCAATTACGCTGAAGGAGACTTTGTTTTTGTTAATAAATCTTCGCAGAGTACAGGCAAACTTGATTCCGGTATGAGAGGTCCATACAGAGTAGTCAGACAGCTTCCACATCAACGTTATGAGTTGGAGTTACTGGCTGGGTCCTATGGAAAGAGGTCACAGGCTGCCGCTGAACATATGGTGCAGTGGCATGGTGAATGGACACCGGACACGTGTGAAGCGTTCTTTAATGACGGTGAGTGCAGAGCCAATTTTGTGGCTAGTTATTCAGTCATTCTATGACTGGCGGAGTCAATTTTGTGGCTACATATTCAGTCATTTTATGACCGGCAGAGCCAAACTTGTGGCTAGTTATTCAGTCAATCTATGACTGGCAGAGCCAATTTTGTGGCTAGTTACTCAGTCATTCTATGACTGGCGGAGTCAATTTTGTGGCTACATATTCAGTCATTTTATGACCGGCAGAGCCAAACTTGTGGCTAGTTATTCAGTCAATCTATGACTGGCAGAGCCAATTTTGTGGCTAGTTACTCAGTCATTCTATGACTGGCAGAGCTAATTTTGTGGCTACATATTCAGTCATTTTATGACTGGCAGAGCCAATTTTGTGGCTAGTTATTCAGTCATTCTATGACTGGCAGAGCCAATTTTGTGGCTACATATTCAGTCAATTTATGACTGGCAGAGCCAATTTTGTGGCTAGTTATTCAGTTATGCTATGACTGGCAGAACCAATTCTACGGCTAGTTATTCAGGCAGTCTATGACTGGCAGAGCTAATTTGTGGCTACAAATTCAGTCATACTATGACTGGCAGAGCCAGGCTTGTGGCTAGTTCGCTGTGCTTTAAACTTTGCTCATGGTTACTAGAGTACACTGGTAACTACGGTATAAAGTTATCCATTAAATTTATAAACACCACACAGTTAAACCTCATGCCTATTACAATGAGATACATTGTTGTGAATTTCAGGTGATGACGACAATGATGATCAGGACTCAGCGGGCGCGGACGCTCCGCAGTCAGGAGAGGCCGTGTTAGAGTATCAGTCGACTATGGCTGTTGAGGCGGGGGTGAGCGGGTGAGCGGGACGCGGCGGGGATGCACGTCGCCTGCGTCGGTCGAGAGAAAGCGTCTAGAAGCTTCTCGGGGCATTCGGATGTGGTGGTCGTGTGTTATTGTCGTTAAAAAGCGAATTAAACAATAGAAAGCGTCTTTTTGTAATTTCTTTATGTTTCTTGATGTAAAATGCTAATTATAATCATTAAATTTGTATTAAACTAATCAGTCATAGTCTCATTTATAAAACTATATAAACTGAGGTAGATGCGTGATTGACGCTCAAGCTATAGCAAGGCAAATGAGAGGTAAGTGTCCCACTATAAATTTGGTCGCGCACAGTCACGCACAATCCTACGACTAGTGTACATGTCTCTCTTGAGTAGAATAATCCGCAAAAACATCAAGAAAAATTACATCTTGTGTGTTCCGCTTTTGCAGAAATTATACTGCAACTGTAAAGGATAGAAATGATATCTCATTTCATTGGTAAGTACAGAAATTTTATAATTATGGACATAACAATATTTTATTAATAATAATGCGCTGTTGCCAGTTCGCCGCTTGCCTAAGCGAGACGAACGATGCATTTTGTATGAGAGTGATAGAGAAGACAAAACGAAATGGCCGCGACAGACTCAGCGACTGATTATGGGGATGGTTGGCAATATCGGACCTGTCAATAAATTACATGAACCTATTTAAAAGAAATTATATATTTTATTAAATGTACGGAAAATGTATATACATAATTATATTTACATTATTATAAATTTATATATTATATTATTGTTGTATGTATAGTATTATGATCTTATTGTATTTATTTATCTTTTAGTCTCCCTAGAAGCAGATTAATAAGAGAAAAATGGATAGAGATAATCAGAACCCAAAGACGAGAATATGATTGGTTGCCAAGTTTTTACTCTAAGATTTAGACGTATGCTGCAACGATACAACCAGCAGTTTTGCGAAGTGGACATATTTTCACATTATTTGTATATATTTAGGAAAAATATCTGTAACATTCTAAATAGTAGTTAATTGTAGTACTAAACTTTTTTTTTGTATTATTTGTTATTGCTATATTTTTTGGAATTTGCATAAAAATATCCTGTTTTGAATGTATGTATAAACAATACGTTTGTATAAACAAACGTCACTGACTATATGACAGTTATTTTTTAATATGTATCTATGTTGTAGTAATCTTTGTTGTCCAGAATAAAAAAAAATAAAAAAAATATTTAAAGACTTAATTTTAAATTACACTACATAATACATAAATAAGTAGCATACTAATATCCTATACCAAGCCATAATCTACCTCTATGCTAAATTTCATTTAGAACTGTTCAGCCGTTTGAGCGTGATTGAAAGACAAATGGTCTATTTGTTGTAAAGTCATTGATTATTACATTATATTTATTAGTAAAATAAAAGTTTTTTAATTACATATTGTATATTTATTATTCCAAAAATATTAAAAGTAAAATATTGAGTGTTCCATTTAGACAATCTTCCCCTAGTTCCTCCGGAGAAGGTCACGCGTCGATGACGTGTCGCAACCTAAAACATATATTTATCTCTTTTTAACAAATGGATTTCGGTATTGAGCTGTGTTTCTCTATCCCTTTCATCGCTTGAATATATAAACGTAAGTAATTAATAGGTAGCTATAGTATTGTTCAAGCTGTTTATTATCTGCGTTTAGTATGGGTATAACGTGTCTACTTATAGTACGTCATTGCCTATCAAGCTTTCTCTGTGTCGAATTTCATCAAAATTAGTTCAGTGGTTTAGCCGTGAAAAGGTAACAGACAAGTTTTTTCGTATTTATAATAGGAGAAAACTATACCTATAATAGGGATAATATAACTAAAGAATATCTCGCATATCCTAGGAACACGTACCGTGCAAGCATGACGGTATACAATGAATTTCGGTACCTAGACAAAACCTCAGAAAGATATAACTATTGTAAAGTTCCTTATAGATAAAAGCAAGACAAACAGTAGCATCGCGGAAACCCGTAGACACTAGACCAAGGAATATACTTCCCAGTTTATAAGAGTACTCTTTGGAATATACTAGTTATACCACAGGGCAAGTAATAGAGTTATACTACTGTCTTGCACTAGACAGATAGGCCTTTATTCATAAACGTTTATTAGCAACGTTTTTGTTAAAATATGTTTTGTCACTCTCTAACAAACCTGTCTTTACTAATAATAGAAAGAAACAAAACACATTTTAACAAAAACGTTGCTAATAAACGTTTATGAATAAGGGGGAGAGTCTACGCCGTCATATATAGTAGTCTGTGGTCTACGCGGAAACCGGTCCTTTATTTTTATATTCTCAGTGGATTCAATCTTCTTGGTCGTGCTCGCGGGGCTGTATATAAAAAGTACTCTTTGCTGTATATCACAGACTATCTAGAGATACTACGCATCTCTCGTTCATTCGTTCCTTAGGCCCGCGTCCATCCATTAGCCTCGTAGAATCGCGGACAGTCTAATCAATGTTATTCGCCTACCTACATTTGCTATAGCAGATGCCCGTGACCGCGACTTCGTGCGCGTTGTATTAGGAATACAAAGGAATAAAAGAATGTTCCAAATACGACTGGTAGTTCCAGAAATTAGCGCGTTCAAACAAAAAACAAAAGATCGCATGCATCCTAATACAAAATGTACTAAGAACATATAACGCATGCTATATTATCGACCGTTATTATAGCACTGTGTGGGAAAGCCTAAAGAAGTAGGGCAGGCTGTCCAGCACTTCATATAGTTCATTCATTCATTTCATTCATTCAGTTCAGTTATACTAGTAAAACCTGTGGTAAAACCAAAACTTCTGCCAGATTGACGAAAATTGATAAGTTTGTTTTTTTCTTCAACAAAATAAAATATGTTTGTAATTTTCTAAATTACAATAGCCATGTGATACAGTTAGAAAAATCAACAGTGTCTTATACGATTGTGTTCACAATGTTAGTATAGTCTCAATAAGTGTGAAAGATGCAAAGTGTTAGGACAGTATTGGTTGGAGATTGTCACACACGAATTTTCTTACGGGGCTGATTTCCTGTATGAATCTTGATATTTTGGCGATAAGGAGCTACGTGCAGGCAGCGGGAATGACAATAATGGCAGTTTCTGTTGGGGAAATATGCGAGAACACGAAGCTGGCTCGGGAGATGGCTTTGACTGGGAACTACGAATCTGCTCTTGTATACTACCAAGGGACAGTTCAAATGATCCATAGGCTGCTTATCACTATCGCAGACCCTACACGCAAGTCCAAGTGGCAGCTGGTACGTATTTTTGATATTTTTTAAAACAATCAATTTCAACGTAAAACCACTTGCTTGCCTTGAATCTACCGACATTTCCTTTTATGATAACGTGTGATAATTAGTTTCGCCTTAATCGTCAACGGAAGGTCGTCCTATGGGCACAAATTCTTCGGATGTCGAGATATAAACTCACTTTAAAAGGTATTTAATTTTTTATGAGTGTAGCAGGTGGTTACATTTTATGCCCACAATTCTTATGTCAACAATGTGATTTTATTCACAATTCACATATTACATCATTCAAATCCATTCAGCTGTTATTCAATTCAAGAATTATGTCGTTATTGTCCAGGCCTACTAATTAATCTTATAATCTGTAAAAAAATTAGGAACACTTAGGTAAATCTTCTGCTGGCTACCCAGGGGCCAACAACACTGTTCTCAAGATAATTCTGCATGGTCAAGTCTCTTAAGTTATTTAAATGAAAAAAAAAACCATTCAACCATTTAAAAGTAAAAAAGACAAAGGAAACTGCATGGTAACTTTCATAACAAACCTTAATTTTTTTATAATAAGATGTTAATCCCTTTGTTATTTAAATATGTTTTATCTATTAGATAAATTAGGCAAATATTTAATTTCATAGCACATGTTAACTGTTGGATCAAAGTGGTAGGTTAATATATTTTTATAACCACACAAAACCTGATATGTATGATTTTGACAACAGGTTTAACCTATTAGGTATCTTACCCATGAAGAAAATGGCCCTGGATTCAAACCCCAGGTCATGCAATATAATATTAGGTATATAAAAAATGTGATGTTGTTGCCTTTTAGTAACCATAGCAACCTAATGATATAAAATACTAGCAACCTGCCCAGCTTCGCATGTGTAGACATTTTTTAAATATTCCAATAAGAATTTTCCTAATGTACTGTACTTAATGAAATTGTTTTGAATTTTTTGTAACTAACTCTGTGCAATAAGCATGTCAAGCCTCATTTAGACTTCAAAGAAAGACAAAAGGCTTTGTGATGTCACATGTATACCTATAAATCTAAAGTTTTTAAATTCTAAATTCTACCACTGTCTAAATTTAAAATTGCAAACATGTGACATCACACCTCAGTCGCACAAATGTGACCACCTGTGACAGACACACTGGACCCCCCCCCCCCCTTCCCAAACAAATGCGCAAACACCCCAACATGTAACAATAACAAGCATCCTAGCATATTCTTCTCTTCAATATTTATTTTGTATGTAAGTAGGTAGGTACCTTTTTTTTCCTTAATATAGAAAAATGTAATAAAGTGTATCAGACAGACAGGCAGATATCTAGAGTTACTTTCACATTTATAATATTAGTATGCATATTCAAAAATCCAATATCCACTCAAACAAACCATTGTACACAAATTAATTGACAGAGGACATTGCATCTAACACTGAATCACTCATACCGCCCACACAACTCTTAATTAAACTCAGCAAAAAAATGGAATTTGTTGTGGCAATGCCCTTGTGATGTTTGTCCTATTCTCAATATTCATTTCACAAGCTATATTTAGTTACAGATTTTTATATATATTTTATTTTTGTTATCCATGAAAGGTCATTACAGCATACATATTAGGATGTGAATTAAGCATTATTGTAAAAACACTGTATGCTTGGCAAACTGAGACAGCATTTTCAGTAGCATTTGACAATTCTATTGTCTCTGCCTACCCCTCCTGGGTTAAAAGATGTGATGATAGACAGACAAAATGATTATTACTATACAGAAAGTGGAAGCAAATGAAAATATGTTATGTTATGTTGATTTAAATCACTCAACCCTGGAAAAAAGTTCCACATACATTCTTATTAACCTCAAGGTTATATCCAGTCTAAACATAGCTTTGTTTCTTTCTTCCGTTTTTTTTTCTACATGTTCAAATGTACTAATTAACTTTTTTTATAATAATTAAATGTAATTTACTTTTACTAACCTACTAGCTATATTGCATGTAGAAATGATAATTGAACATCAATTAATTTTCTTTATGTTTTCTTTAATAACTTAATTTCCATTTTGTCAGGCATAAACAAACAGCCATCTAGTAGTAGGTATCTAGTTAATAAAATTAAAAATAGAATTTGTGTTAAATTGATCCAAATGCTATGGATAATAAATATGTAAGGTATTGGGTCATTATGTAAAAAAAATTCAAAAGGTTAAAAATAGTTCTGTTGTATGTGTGATTGTTAACAGATCTGAGGGAAAATTCTAGTTAGAGATAAAGTGCTTATTACCTATTGTTCAGATTACAATAGTAAACAATGAGGTAGATTAAACAATAATAAACACCTCATGCATGACACATTACTACCATTCTGAAATTAAAGAATGTATTCAATATTGTAAAAAAGGAACTGTCCAAAGAAGTAAATAGTATTCTATTCCATTCTATTAATTAGTGTTGGACAATCTCACTTGTGCCAAAAATACTAAGCACAAATTTTCTTCACTTCTCGTGCTTCGGAGGGCACATAAACGCACTTCTTCTAATAATAACAGATACATCTGTGAAAGAAGTTACACGTCTACCTATAAGTTACTTTGTCATTACAGTTCAACAACCTCTTACTCTGAACCCCAGGGTACCCAGCAGAAGACATGTATCCAAACTAATATTATAAATGCGAAGGTGTGTTTGTCTGTTTGTTTGGCAAATTTCACGTCAAAACAGAGTAAGGGATCGACGTGTTTTTTTTTTGTACAGAGATAGTTGGAGGCCCGGAGAATGACATCTAGGCCAATTTTTATTGTGGAAACCCTTCAGGATAAATTCTTGCCACATTTCAAAAATTTCCCTGGGCGAAGCTGAGGCGTAAAGTAACTCTCAATAAGGCAATTCTGACATTGTTGCATGCTGCTTGACTTGAATTGTTTCACATCGTCGTAGTTTGGCGCGCACTATATTATTAATTTTGATAGGGCTTGAGTCCAAACTGTCAAAATTATCTCATCTAAAAAATTTACATAAAAGAGAAAATCAATAAGCTACTTTTCATACTATAAAATTGGGCACAGGATGTATGGTCAATCTACAAAAATAGACTAAAATTATGAGTAATGTTTATTGTAAAAATATTTGAGTGGCCTTCAATGAACAATATGATCTAAGTATTGACTGTTAACACAACAGACTCTTCTGAGAAAGATAATAAGAGGTGTGATTTGGGATGAGGTGGGCCAACCCATCCCATAATAATATGTGGGCAGAATTAACTCAACTAAATATATATGAACACAATTTCATACATACAGGCAGACAAAAAAAAATATATATTGTAATAATATTGTATATAAAATATATTGTAGTTAGGTACTATCAAGAGCATTAGTGGATATACACTTGAAAAAAGTTTATTTATTCAGATTAAAAAGAGAGAGAATTGTTTTCAATACCTACTTGTCTTAAAAATATTATTTATTATGTACTTTCAATAATCAATCTAAAATCAACGACGTTAAGGTTGATTTTGCGTAACTGAATTATCAAGTTATGACGTTCCGTTAGTATCAATGACAATGGAAAAAATAAGTCAGTTTGGTTATGGTTAAAAATTTTAATGTCATTGAACTTTTATGTGAAATAAAATGAAAAGTTTAATGTACAAGCGAACGTCCTTCCAATCGTCACTTGATAGTACATAAATTAACTTAGAAGTATTTTAAAGTCATAGACAAACACTAACTTTATTTATTTGTATACAATTCTAGGACAAAGAAGTGCTGTGCAATAAGTGACGTGTTTAAAACTTACTAATCCCATACAGTGTCATAATAGCATTTTTACGCGTTTGTTGACATTAATTTCAATTATGTTATTGACATGTTTTAGTTAGAGACAAATGCAAGTTATGACTAACATTTTAAAATAATGTATGACACGGTGTTATTTCAAAATATTATTTTTCTATTCTTGAGAAAGGGTAAGGGGTTGCCACAAAATTATTTTGTAAACAAACATTGCATTGTCTTTTTATTGTTAAATTTTTAAATAACAGGTTAAAAATGCTTTACTTCTCGTACTTCGGTAGGCACGAAAAACCCTCGCGTCTGAAAATAGCTATAGTGGGACTGTAGCGTCAGGCTTGCCACCTGTCTTGTCTATAATGGGCAACTGAGTACTCTCTAGCTAGGCTGCAAGGCATAAATACCTTAATAGTATATCTAAAGTTATAAGGTGTGTACTACGTTCGTCGTAATATTGCTTGACGCACGTATTCCAAATATTTTTTTAACATAGTTCCTTGATCTTTCATGATTATATTTTACTAGGGTTATTGCTCCGCTCCTTTGGGTCGTATTTCAATCATACAGACATATCAATTAAGCTTTATATATTAGTACTATCTGTGCCTTGCGGGTTGCACCTGCATTAATAGTTACTGCTGCGCTTCTTTGGGTCGTAGCGTGATGTTATAGCCTATAACCTTCCTCAAGCATTGGGCTATCAAATGCAAAAAGGATTTATCAAATCCGTAGTTCCAGAAGTTAGCGCGTTCAAACTCTTCAGCTTTATATATTAGTATAGATTATGCACTGGCTTTCTTGACAATGGCGTATTTTATCGAAACGTGTTTTTGTTTACATTCAATTCAAAAGTGGTAGGGCTAACATTACAGATCATTGTGATACGCGCTGGCGAGCCGATATAGTGGCAGACCTGCGTTATTTGTACTCGCGTTCGTCATTGGCATAATGCCGTGCTAAGTCCTGGAAAAGGTCACAATATGACAATTCAACTATGAACCGTCCACTTAATAATAGAACAAAGGTTTGGCGCTTCTCCAGGCATTGATACTGTTGTCGCTTTTGTCTCAGTACATAAACGAGCACAATGGTCACTTTGCAGTATAACTACAAATCTACTACCCTTTGTCGAAGTGGACATATGAACTGATTTTTTTCTCGTAATAGCAACAAAATATGTTGGCCCAAATTCCCATTTCCCCCTTTTCGCAATCAAGCCGCAGCCGCACGCACGTGTCGCGCAGTTCACAAAATTCACCCTCGCCAACCATATCATTATGCACGCGATCGAAAGTGACAAATAGAACGATGGTTTCCTTCCTACGCTATAACTTTGGACCCTTGAGAAAAGGTTACCTAATAGATGCCAGATTTCTGAACATGGTAGGTACTTACTAATAAATAAAACCCGGGACTTACCACTCGTTCCAAAAAATTGCTAAGCACCAATTTTCTTTAAGAATGCTTTTCATTAGCTTTATGTAAAGCCGGCGTCCGAATTTCTTCTAAAAATAACAGATAATTTATCTAGGTCCATTAAGTGCAGCAACAAGCTTGCCACCTGTTCTGTTCAATATGGCAAAAATGGACACTGGTGTCTCTGGCCTTTGTGGCCAATCAGTTTGAGGGTGTGCTATTCAAAATAAACTTTCTCGATTATATTCTAAATTTTTGCACCTACCTAGAAACGAAAGTCTCAAGTCAATATTATCACAAATTCACAAGAGACAAAACCTAATAAAGAGGAAATATTATGAAACAATACGGCGTGTTTAAAGAAGTGAAATTCGATCTCTCACCGTGATTGCAAAACAATGATCTCAAATGTAGACAATAAAAATGCTAAACTACTCCTACACTGAAGGTAAAATTTATATGACTATATTTCAAAAGCTTGGCAGCCTATCAACTTGGGCATTTGTTGACCGTGCTTGTCGTAAAAGGCAGTCGGCAATCTTGAATATGTAAAAGACCACCATTTATTGATTTGACCCCGAACCACAAACTAGGTTACTACTTACTACATAGTCTTTAGGTTTCTGAATCCTTATAAATTCACGTTTAACTACGATTTTTCATGACTTAAACCTGATTTTTCTTTCATTTATGATATTGCACGATATATTTAAAGAATGGAAAATTGGAATTTTTTCTCACATATTTTGTTATTTTAATTTTAAACAGATAGGTACCTAACTACATACAGAAATAACAATTTTGGTCGAAATGGTGATTCATGTCTTGGAAATGGAAAAGTTAATAAGGGCTCCACGGGCGAAACAGGTCGAAAAGCTAGTTCAATACTAGCTATGTTTTACTTGACATTGGGAACATCAGTCATTCATCATTAATTATTTTGATACAGTACTCAGTATACAATTTCACTACACACATAAAAAAATTGGCCAAGTTGCAAGTACCACTCGCGCGCTGAGGATTCCGTGCAATTTTTTCGGTTAGAATTTTAAGAAAGGATTTTATTTTTGCTTTTTCTGTAAACTTTAAGAGAGGTCCTATATTCCCTACTTTTTTCAAAATGTTATAAACTCTGAGTAGTTTCCGTAGTGGGGGAACGGTAAATCGTATATTTTCTTTAATATAATTTAAACTATCCATTATAAAAATTAATATTATATTTGTATTTCTTATAACGTGCCCTTTCAATTGATAGGTAGGTAGATGATGACTAGAAAAAACTTTTTTTTATCTTTAAAATTTTTCCCCCAAAATTAGCCATCAAATTCGATTATTTACACCAATACTTCCGTGATTAGGTCATCAAACTCTATATATGTACCAAAATTCAACATTTTTCGTTCAGTATATTCGGAGGAAATAAGCTGTGACAGATCGACAGACATACACAAGAGTGATTAGGATCACACTCAATCGATAAGGGTTTCCGTTTTTTCATCGGAGATGTACGGAATCCTAATATCTTTAAAGTTAAAACATGACAACTAACTTTTTACAACGTTGTATAACCAATTTGTTAACACTTTCACCCGTGCATAAGTTTTTTAATTAAAACTGCGGAACAAGTTATTATGCAAATATAAAGTAGTATATAATTTGTAAATCAATAAATAAATAAGCCTACGCAGCGACAGGCTTGCCACCTGTTCTGTTTGATATTAACAACTTCCTATATGTGAACATTGTTACCAGCCCCCCTATTACGTATCTCAACTAACAAAAACTAATTTATAAATCCAGGATAGCCCTCTATGTACCTACAATTAAAATCCGTTCAAACGTTTTGAATTGAATTTGAATAAGAAATGTCTATAACTTTCACATTTTATACAATTAAAAAACATAAATTCGTGACCACACTTCTCTCTTTTTATCGCAGCTTTTTATTAATAGAAAAAATACCACTTGTGCGTATGTATTTAAATTTAACCATACCCCCATTTCCTTTCCGACGCATGACATCTTGCTTGCACCAAATATAAATAATCTAGTGGCGTTCAATACAAGATACTTTTGTATGGTGTGTTGGATATTATTTAAAAACAAAGCACTATGTATATTTTTATATATACTTACCTACATGAATTAATGTATATAACAATTAGGATTCATGTCGTGTTTCTCCGTAAGAAATTAATTATACTCTTTGGTCGTGCTTCTACTAAAGATCGCTAAATTACGAATACTAAAAAGACCTTACCGATTTTTTTTAATTCTAAGTCTCGGCTAGTTAAAAGACCTCACCTATTATTTTTGTTTTTTATTATTATTACTTAAGCATTTAAATTTTTATTGTTATTGTCTGTTAAAATGTCATTGTTTAAGCTAGAAAAAATTTCATCATTAACGTATTGATTTTGTGTTCTAGGTACAAAAGCAGATAGCACGAGAATATGAACAGCTAAAAGCCACGGTGGCCACTCTACAAATGTTCCAGCACGAGGGAGAGAAGACCATAACGCCCTTGATTGGATGTAAGCAACAATTATTTGCACCTAAATAGTACGCGGCAGGGCTAGCACGTCACGTTTCTTGTCATTGTATCCAATTTCATTGGTTATATTTGACAGCATTGTCATCTTCTGTCATACTGGTTCTTATATAAAAATGCTTGCTTCGTGACGATGGCAACTCTTGAGTGTTTAGCGCTTTATACGTAATGCAAAGTGTTAACGATTTTATTTACCCTGACTAAAAAAAAGTAGAGCTTGTTATCACAAACACTACTTACAGTACTGTGTTCTCTTATCTCAAATGGAAAACGAGAAAATAATTGATTGATAACTTTCACAATCACTCCAGATCTTTTTGCACAATAATTTTGAAAAAAAAAATAAAAAACTTCACGCTCTTGCCGGCCCCCAGGGTACCAGATCAGGGCAGAAGATTTTTTGAGGATATACCTAACGAGTGGCCAGCTCTGTTGAGGTATGTAGATGGAAAAGCCTCTTTGTACGGTTTGTCGGATAAAAACCCATCATTGGTACATGGTCGGAAGTGGGGATCGAACCCCGTTTGTTGTGAGCCGACGTTTTACCCACTCGACCACCGACGACAATTATTTTGACTGCGCTAATAATAACAAAAACAATATCGATAAGGTTGAATCATTTTTAAATATATTACAATGCTCAAATTAGCTACGCAATTTTAATGAACGGGATATCTTAGCGATACAGATGATAAACATTTAAAAACAATAAACAATAGTGTTTTAATAACAACCATGCGGCGTTTCACTGCTATTTCTCTCGATAAATAGAAAAATGTCGCGATAAGATAAAAAATCGTTTTTTTTTTCGATTACCGGCTCCGTTAATTCGCTGTAGCCAGTGTCCCGCTGTCTGTAATTCCTCCACGAAGGTTGTTGAACTGGATTTGCCCGCCTACTTTATGTTGCATGGGTACTTTTACATGTTGACAAGATGCGAAACAATTTATGTACTTGCATATATAATTAGGTTCTTTAATGTGTTACAACACTTGCAACTTAACCTATGACGTGGGTATACTCTGTGAATAATTTTGAACCGGGCAAACATGTGACATAGTAAGAGGGTTCCTTATGGTGAGTCTGTGTCTCATTTTGGGTTTGTAGTTCAAAATAATCTGACAAATACTAGATTTAGATGATGGCCACTAATCAAAAATATTATCTACTAAAATCATAAAGACTTATTCCCCTGGGTACCCTAGGGTCGGTGACACGATTTAGTTACCGTAAAGCCCATATTACACGGTTTTGTGCATTTTAATTATAAATTCAATTTGAGATGAGCAGAAATTGAATGGTTTTGCTTGGAGAATCGTGTTATCGTGTAAAAGTCAAATTGTAGTTTAGAATTCAAATATTTTTGACAGCATACGAAGACCACCCTACAAGAGACCAGATGTGGGGTCCGGCGCCTCATGAAATTGACCCCGACATTTGGCCGCCGCCGCCTGATCGTGACCCCAATTCCTGGCCACCCCCTACCAGTGTTGAACACAAGTAAGTCTTGCGCATTCAATATTTTTAATTTAAATACATACCTATATCTATTTTCTAAGCATCTTTACAATAAAATGCGTAAATAAAATAAATACGTGTCTGTGACGTAGCTTCAAGCTCTCACCACCAAGAAAAATTCCGTGTTTCGAGGGTTCCGTAATAATTTCCTAGGTAAAAAAATTTTAATACTTATGTTTATTTCGGTCAACTTGTTTGTCTTTGTTTTATTCTTTCTTCACGGGTTGCTGTAAATTATTCTATAAGTAGTAATGTTTGTGTTTTATTTTTAATTTAGAGGCCCACCGACTATGAAATCTGCTAGGAACAATCAGCGAATAAATAAAAACGATACCAAGAAAAGTGCCCCGCCCCAGCGATCGTCAACCTCGCAAAGGAAAACGTCAGATGTACGGAACCCTAAAATACCACCAAACAAGGCTCATAGTGGTAAGTGTTTGATCAAAGCTTGCTAAAATGGTAATGGATTCAAACAAATTAAGTTGATTCTGCCGGAGATTGATAACAAAACTCTAAACACTAACGGCCTTATTCATAAACGTTTATTAGCAACGTTTTTGTTAAAATGTGTTTTGTTTCTTACTATTATTAGTAAAGACAGGTTTGTTAGAGAGTGACAAAACATATTTTAACAAAAACGTTGCTAATAAACGTTTATGAATAAAGGCCTAACACTCTTATTAATAAACTCGAATTAGCGACGTATTAACTAAACTGTATTTCGCCTCCGTCTAACAAATGTGCAATTCATTATGATAGACGGAGACGAAATACAGTTTAGTTAATACGTCGCTAATTCGAGTTTATTAATAAGAGTGTACTATTTAACCTATACAAAGTATTTTGTGTTGTCTTCGCTGCTACGCATGACGTGTTTCGAAGTACGAACGTTAGACTTAAAATCACAATTCCTTCTTAAAAGGTACGCATATATTGTTTTTAATAAAAAAATCTTATGTGCATACTAGATGCGAAACCGGCTTCGCTCGGGACATACTTTGAATTAGAAATACATTAACGACCAAACATATTATATTGCAATTAAATAAATAAAAGAAAACGCGTATTAGTGTACACGCGTAAAAAGTGAAACTTCTTTTGACTTAATTAAATATAGATACTATCTATCATCACGCCTTTTATCCCAAGAGGGGTAGGCAGAGACAATCGAATGCCATTTGCTACGGTCCTGTTTCGCTTCTTTTATATTCATCATACCTTTCATACATACTCGGCGATTGTGTGTAGGTACTTTTAATACATCGATCAATACATTTTTTATATGTTGAACAAAAGTACACCTAGGTCGTCCTCTGCTAACATTTCGTTTCACTTCAGCCATATAAACCTTTTATCCTATTTTGTTTTTCATCATCTATACTATCTATACTAATATTATAAAGAGGAAACATTTGTAAGTTTGTTTGTAATGAATAGGCTCAGAAACTACTGGGCCGATTTTAAAAATTCTTTCACCATTAGAAAGCTACATTCTTCGTGAGCGACATAGGCTATATACCATCACGGCATGACGACGGGAACGGGATGGGCAGAGGTGAACATGACAAAAGCTATGTACGAAGTGTATGTTTGCCAACATTCTGAAATAGACACGTACGAAGTCGTGGGAAACAGGGTAGGGGTAGGGGTAGGGATCGGGGTAGGGGTAGTGCAGGCAAGCCATTATCTATGAGTGCTGTAGGGTATATTTTATTTTATTCGCAAATATCCATGGGCGAAGCCGGGGGCGGAATGCTAGTATTATATATAATAAATTATATATTTAACATAATCAAATAATTAATATATATA
The DNA here is from genome assembly GCA_963924495.1 of Nemapogon koenigi. Taxonomy (NCBI): domain Eukaryota; kingdom Metazoa; phylum Arthropoda; class Insecta; order Lepidoptera; family Tineidae; genus Nemapogon; species Nemapogon koenigi. Next base: position 5,151,769 of record OZ004649.1, on the reverse strand, counting down.
TGAATTTATTGTTAATGGGAGCGCCATCTGTATTTTTTATAAATAACACCTTACGCGTAAAGGTGCCCAATAGGTATGATGACTAAAAAATTTTAATTAGTCCGTCAGTTAGATTATCAGAAAATATTGGACACATATTTTTTCTTTTGTCAATTAAACAAAAAATGATGAAGATATAGCCGGCTAAAAGTCCGCGTGACGTCACATTTGAGTACACTTTTGACCTAGAAGTGACGTCACCGGCCCCCACTCCCAAACTTTGACGGGCTTTATCTCTGTATTTTTTTGTTTGATTGACAAAAGAAAAAATACGTGTCCAATATTTTTTGATAATCTAAATGTCGGACTAAATAGAATAATATTTTGTTTACCCTGTCATCTTCCCTATTCTTGTAACGAACGGTCCGCCATCCGTTTTCAAATCGTTGAATTTGTGGTTGATTTCGATGACCGGAACGACCTGTCACACACACGGATGTTTGACACTTTGTTTAATCGAATCTTGTGTGTCTGTGTGAGTGTGTGAATTGTATGTGATCTAAATCGTATGATTTACATTGCTAATGTGTGGCCTGTGTTCAATCTCGATAATACGGCTGGCCGGACCGAAAATTTTCGTAGCGTTGCGTAGCCTACTTTTTCTCTATCCTTCCTAAATAAGTTTCATTTCTATAACAAGTAACAACAATTTTATTAATCTCACATTTTTTTCGAATTTCAGCAAAAAATAAAGACTCCAGTAGTAGTAAAGATCACTCAAAAGATAAACAAGACAGGGACAACAATAATGGCGATACGGACGACGAGAAGCATAAAGAGGACGAGCGGAAGTTCGAGCCGGCTGCCTCCGCGGACTCTGATCTCGTTGATATGCTTGGTAAAAATTAATATATATCTATTCCAGATAACAAGCTCCTAGCGAGAATACTTACTTTACTAAGGCTGAATTGTACAATAACAAACTTCAAATTAGGTACACTTTCATTGTCCCTGAACTTCATATAAATATTGATTTAACAACACTCACCTTCATGGCCTTTATACCTTGCGGTGTAGCCAGAGATACCGGTAACAGTGTCCACTTTTTGCCAGTTGTCCATATTTAGTTATACCGAATTTCGAACTGTTTATACAGCCAATTTGTTGTATTGAAGTTATTGGTTTCATTGGTTGGAATGATGCATTGATTTGTTAAAAGGTTTTTTTTATTAATTTCGTTGAAATTTATGTCTTATAGCTGAATATTGTCCAACCCTTTCTCCTCAACGTGTAGTTATGGTATATTTTAGTTAGGAATTTAATTTATTTACCTTGTTTATTGACAATTCCAGAAAGAGATATAGTACAAAAAAATCCAAATATCAGATGGGATGATATTGCGGACCTAGCTGAAGCGAAACGGTTGCTAGAAGAGGCTGTGGTTCTGCCAATGTGGATGCCAGACTTTTTTAAGGTAACATTTTTTAAGAGCAAGCTTGTTACCGCAATGAACTCAGTAAACCGCGCGGCTTATTTTGTCGATATATATTTTAAAGAATCGATAAAAAACCAAGCATAAGATAAGATAGGCCAAGATTCACGTACCAGAAACATGAGAAAGAACGATTTCACAAAAAAAAAAAAAGCGAAAATTCACAAAACGGATATACGACACGACGCTCTTCCAGTATTATACAAAAACGATTAGGAATAGCAAAAAGTTGAAAATACGTGTGAAATTGGTGACTTTCAGGGCTTCATAAAACCTTGTTGTATAAAGGTACGGCCAAACCTGCGCGATCAAAGCGACTGCGAAGCGGGAGCGTCAGTCGCGCGGCGGTCGCTGTTCATGTAATCAAATGGCGCCATGCACACCTACGCGACCTCAACGCGGGATGATCGCGTCGGCGAGCGGGACGCAAGCGTCTTGTGGTCAGGCGTATGTGGACCGTAATTTAGATTAGAACCACAACAATGTAGATTTTAAACCAAAAAGTGCGATTTCAATGACTATTCTCTAAATAATAGAAGCCGTATATAGAAAGGTACTCTGCGAATAGAAGTTCGCGATTCGCGCCGTAGTTGTGCACGTCTAGTTTCGCGTTGCTGACGCTCCCGCTTCGCCGGCCGGAGCTTAACTGATTTTCTTTACATTCATACTGTGTCAAAGCTATTTAAATTTCGAAACTAAGTTATCGCGTAATTTAAGAAGTCGTGAAGCATGTAATTTGTATGTGACAAAGTTTGTAGGTATCAACATTGAGATCGTTAAACACTACCAAAATCAGTGCCCTCTTAATAGTTGGTGGTAACGGTAAGTACTGAACCGCCGCTTTATATGTTTTTTAAATATATTTTCAGGGCATTCGTCGGCCGTGGAAAGGGGTCTTAATGGTAGGTCCGCCAGGTACGGGCAAAACTATGCTAGCTAAGGCAGTGGCCACGGAATGCGGTACTACATTCTTCAATGTGTCCTCGTCTACTCTCACGTCCAAATATCGAGGGGAGTCCGAGAAACTAGTACGGCTGCTGTTTGAAATGGTAATTGTTTATACTACTATTGTAAATGCGAAAGTATGTATGTTTGTTGCTCAATTACTTCACTTTAATTGACTTACGTGCTACGGATGACACGCAACTTCTGAAAAATAATAGATACTTCTATTTGAGAAGTGACAATTTTAGACTCGTTAAGTGCTCGAGGCTTGCCACTGTTGCTGCAAATGTTTACTGTCTCTGTCCACGCCGAAAGTATTGTAAAGCTATGATTCTTGTTGGACAGTGTCCCAAGATATTTCACCTTGCAATTCATGGTCGCACCCGCCAGCGTCGACATTTTTGCTTCTTTTTGTCAATTCTTCGATCAAATCGAACAAATTCCAAGGCGCACCAATTCAAACAAAAATAATACGTTTGACGACATATACAAGAAAAAGAGCTTTCGTTCGTTTCTATGTAATTTTGTCTGTTTCGGGTGAACTTGGAATGAGAAAAAAGAACATTCACTCGATACTATTGACCCTAGTGAACCGTCTGATATTACCTTTATCACTTCCGCAGTAGTCAAATATATAAAAATCATAGAAAATTTGTTAGTTTGTTCATATTCTGTAGATTAAAAAACTACTGGACCGATTTGAAAAAATATTTTTGCATCTTATTGTTCGCACTTGCGTGAAGGTTATAGGTTATTTTACATAACGCTGCTTACCCTAAGGCCGTGATTTGTATTCGTAATACAACGCATACGAAGTCCCGGGCAATCAGCTAGTTTAATATAACTTGACCAGTCAACCCTACCAATACACAATTCCAGGCTCGCTACTACGCCCCCAGCACGATATTCATAGACGAGATAGACTCGTTGTGCTCGCGGCGAGGCTCCGAGAGCGAGCATGAGGCTTCCCGTCGCGTCAAGTCCGAATTGTTGGTGCAGATGGACGGTCTTAGTTCTAGTAGCGACGAGCCGACCAAGGTTTGTATAAAGTTTTTATTGATTTCAAACCACATTACATTTATAAGCGCGTACATACTTTAAGAAATAATTACTTTTACTTTGGCCATTGACATGTAAAATAAAGGTGCGTCGGTGGCTGAGTGGTTAAGCTAGGCAGACCACGGGTTTGATCCCGGATCCCGGCCATGTACCAATGGGTTTTTTAATTAAAAAACTTATGTACACAATCCGACAAACTAGACTTAGAGGTTTTTCCATCTAAATATACCTCAAAAGAACTGGCCACTCGTATCTACGGAACTCTTCAAGATATCGAAATGAAACAACAAGCAGGATTCAAAGTCTAAGTACCCACCCACTATCATATCTGAAACTTTCTTCAAAATCCATTTCGGAGCCTATTCTGGAATAATTTATATTTTATTTGTATAGATTACTACTATTACTAGCAACCTGTCCCCGGCTTCACACGGGTACAATATGGATTTACAACAATATGAATACCTACACAAATACAAATATTTTTGGATATTATTTTATTCTACACAATTCTTTCCATCAACATTTTATTATATCTCTGACAAATTACACAGCTATACACAATGAAAACGCGCTGGAGCTAACTTTTTCTTCGACTTGATTCACTAATATTTTTAATGCTCAGTTCCTAAACATTATTAATATCTACTATAATAATAATTAATCGTTTAGTAGTTTTTAGGGCACAGACAAAATAAAATAAATTTTAAACTTATTCAGGTAGTAATGGTGTTAGCAGCAACAAATTTTCCATGGGACATCGACGAAGCGCTCCGTAGACGTCTCGAAAAACGCATTTATATACCGCTACCCAACCAGGAGGGCAGGGAGGCGTTGTTGCATATTAATCTGAAGGAAGTGAAAATTGACGCCAACGTCGATATTAAACATATTGCTAAGAATCTGGATGGGTATTCTGGCGCTGATATTACTAATGTTTGTAGGTAAGTGAAATTTGGGTTTTTTTTGGTTTGTGCCGCGTATCAAAAGCACCAAGGAGTCGTATGAAGGACTAGCTGTGGATTTTTTTTAAATGTGATAAGCATTTATCCCTAAGGATTTTCGGGATAAAAGATGGACAAACTAACACCCTTTCCCGTGTGTAAATATTATACTAAATCCAACCATTTATTTTACTTTTGACAGCTCGTAGTACTAATCAATTAGTGATGTCCTAATGTGTTATATTTTATTTTTGCTCAACGTTTTGTATTGTTTTTTAAACATACCCAGGCGTTTAAAATCAAATTTAAAATTTAAATTGTATGTATTAATAAACCATTTACGTAAAGCACGTAAATGTATTTATTATTTGGCAACATCAATCAGACAGGTCATAGACAATAAATATCGAAGCTAAAGTGCACGTCGCTTCACTATTGTAAAGAAAAAACAGCGTCCCATGAAGTATTGCATTTCTTTTGTCTATGGTTTCCTGTCAATAATTATGAAACTTCATAGGCGTGCTTACTGCTTATGTCAAAAGTAAAATAAATGGTTGGATTTAGTACCTATAGTTAGGATAGCTTCGCCCGTGGAATTTTGATGTCACTTCTTCGGACCCCTTTAAGATATTGAGATGAAACACAAAGCAGATTCTAAGTCTCAAGTAGGTACCCACTAAAGAACTTTCTTTAAAATCCATTGATCTCTTTCACGCTCTAGTGATGCTAAATTAATTAGAAGCAACAAATGTTTAGAAATGGCAATACACAACTATGATTCCTCTCAAGACTTCCAAACGGATATTAATGGAAACTTGTAAATATGCCATTTTATTTAATTTTATCAATAGCGCTATACATCATGGTGCGGACCCGTCGTTTTGGCCTTCGAACGAAAGATCGCAGTATTGCTATAGTAGCTGATTTCATTTTCTTACTTCGCCTTTTTAATTAAAAAATGGATGTCTTCATTTGGTACGACATGTCGTTATAGTTTCATCTACTTATGTTTTTTTTTGTTTTGTTATAGAGATGCGTCAATGATGTCCATGCGACGAAAGATAGCTGGTCTGAAGCCGGAACAGATCAAACAACTTGCCAAGGAGGAGCTAGACTTGCCCGTGACGCGGGACGACTTCGTGGAGGCGCTAAAGAAATGCAATAAATCCGTGTCGAAAGGTGATATACAGAAATATTTGTCGTGGATGAACGAATTCGGCTCGTCCTGATTGTAAACTAAATTTTATTTTAAATTTTTGAAAAGACCAAAATACTTTGTGTTTGATAGAGCCCAGTGAATTTTAGTATGTATTTTGTCCATTTTTAGGTACCTTTGCCATAATGTTTAAACCCGATAGTCCGTAATAGTCGTAGTTTAAATGTTGTTAGTTTTATAACTGCAATTATTGAGAATCTGATTAGTTTTTTTGCCGACTGTACTGTATCCAGTGGGGTTAGCATACTTCTTCTTATTTTATTATGGCTCCATCAGTGTTTCTGATGATTTGTCAATGTCAGGTTGTCACTGATCAGTGGGTAGCAATATTATTTTTAGCTTTCTATATTTATTTTATCAATGTAGAGTATGATCGGTTTAGCATACTTAACATAACGTCGATTTGGGGACGTCAAACGTCAAATAGCTGTCAAACAAAGTGTAAAAAAATTGATCTAGTTGACACGAAACGATATCGTTTTGTTAAGCAGGTACTTTAAGTGTGCTAACCCTACAGGGAAGTGATAAACTGAGATATACTGTAACACTAATTAGAGGTGTATCACAAATTCAACAAAACAAAAAATAGCAAGCGTTAATAAGAACTTTGTTATTTGGTATCAAAAGATGACATATTAGTCTCTAATACGTTCAGCGTTCATCTGATGAACAGCCAAAAAGAGTTCATGGCACCAATAATGAACTGAACTCGATACTTTTAGATTGTTTTATATAAGATGTGGTACGCCAGAACAAGGGGCAAATATTTGAGGCTACAATTTTTTTAATAACATCTTTGTAGCACGTGCGTTTTGTTGTTAAATTATATAGAACCCAAAGTAAAAAAAAAACCACTTGTGGACTCGCCATTTTGCGTAACATCTGGTTAATTTCTTTTACGTGACGTAGCCTTAATTACTTGCCGTATTTGATGATGAACTAATTTGCAATAATGTGTAATGTATTATTATAATAAAAAAGATTTTAGAGGCCCAATTTGACAGTTTTCACAAGGAAAGGGATGTTCACCTTCCAAAATGTAACACAATAATTGATTATTACAATAAATTGATTTGAAGTTCTTTGAGTGTATATTCGAATAAAACTATAAAGACATAATGTTACTTTATCTAGGTATATTATAATTAAAAGCTTCTTTTATTTTTCCACATTTACAACTTAACTAAAATATATAATCATAAAACAATTATATGTTTAAATCTAATATACATATTATAAAAAGAATACGTCTTCAAGAATCCCTCCCTGTGGCATGGTTCCCAAAACACTGGCTGCGTTACCTTGCTGAATGGCTAAACGTATCCTTTGAGCGAGGTAAGAGCCAGCCATTAGGTCACCCGAGGCGTGGACAAGTCGTGTACCCAAATCTTTCATGATTTCTTTTATTTCTATATTTTTTAATTAATGCGATTTCGTATTATTCCAATTGTCCGTCGCGACTAACATAGAACGTAACCTCTTTAAATATCAATATCGTAATCAATATATTGATTGTTTACAACTTAGTTGCTACAGAAAAGTTACATTCTGTCGCCTATCTCATAATTTTTACAGCTGTCAAATCTGGCCACTGAAATATTTTTGATATAATATATACTTTGGTACGAATCAACTACAGACCTAAAATTTTACTTTTTTCAATGATGCTTTTAAAATCTGGGTTTCAGTCATTACATATGGCCTTAATAATATTAAATTTAACTTCAACATAGATAGATATATAAGTAATTTTGTAACATTGTTCAGTATTAAAATCTGTAAAAAAAACTTGAGACTTGTGTAAATAATGGACTAAAATTGTAAGCTGCATTTTAAGTAGTTTTAGTTACATTCCAAATTATGTTATGGGAATAATTACCTACTAAAATATTAATTGGCAACTATTTTAAAATTAAATTTTACTGTTAAGGGCCAACGTCTCTTACCTAACTCTCATTAAATGGCGCTCGTTTCTTATTTACTGGATTTTAATTTTTTACGCGAATTGTTTTAATTTTATATTCTTCGCGGCCTTTATACCCTTACGGTGTGGCCAGAGATCTAACAAGTGATCACTTTCTGCCAGTTGTCCATATTAAACAGAACAAGTGGCAATGCTGCACTTAATGCACCTAGATGTGTCACTTCTTTAACACACGTAAATAACTGTTATTTTTACATGACTTCCGAAGCATGAGAAGTCGATTTAAGACGTATTGGTGCTTAGCTTTTGGCATGAGTAAGCACTGAACCCGGTTTCAAATTCACGCCCTACCAATCAGGCTATTATTAATATTAAGTTTCGCGAAAAAATCAATGAATACGAAGTGCCATCTATTGGGAGCTAGATTCGAGACTTAAGCTAGAACCCTGCCCTTGCTGTGTAAAAATATGTGAACATGTCGTATGTTATAAAATATTTACTTGTTTATGTTTGATATTGTCTAATTAATGAATTTGTGGTAATTTTGACAAATTTAAAATTATGCTTTTATTGTGGATTTCGACCAATGGCGTGTTTGCATATTTTTCGTAGGAAGGACTGCTCCGCTCTAAATCAAAATGGGTTTTACAATATACTTACAACTTCCTCAGTTTATACGTAAACCTCATAACGAAAGACTTTAGTCTATTTATTGTACAGACTAGATACAGCTGCTGAGAGTTGACGATATTTTATTATCATGGTTTTGTCTATGCCAAGGATATTATGATGAAATAATTACAGAAAATGCCAAGAAATAAGTTTTTCTCCAGTCTTCCGCTTAAAATCTGCTTTTAGAATCTAGAATATTAGCGAAATAATATTTTTGTCAAATTATGTTTTGTACTGATTCAAAACATTCGAACACCTCACTCCTATTAGTTAAGAAATACCATTGTCATTTATATAAAAAAGAACTTAATATTGTAGCTCCATTTTACGTTTTATCTGGAGATTAAGATCTGCTCATAATTATGTTTAATTTGCATTTGTTTATTAAAAATAAACCGTGATGTACTTAATTTAGCTTATTCTATTGAATGTATTTTAAATGCCATAACTAATTTATATTTTAGGTTCCTTTTTTGTACATTTTTTTATTGTGAATGTGACATGTGTTATTTTTATATAATAAATTAAAACAAATAACATTTCTAAACATCCATTTAATAGTTTGAATATCCATACATATCTGATTATGCTATGTACAAAACATTTACAAAGTCTTTCTGTACAGTTATTTAATATCTGGTAGACTTTGTTATGTGTGTTATAATAATTATATATACTAAGGATTATTTTTCATAGCCATTTTAATAAAATTGTTATCATATTTAGAAATTGAAACACTACTGTGACTGCATCAAAATTATATTTTTTCAACAAAATTAATTATAACTGTATAAATAAAAAATAATATATTGCAATACAACTTATTTTATTTAAATCCTCGGGTTACATTATCTATACTAAACTCTTTGTTTACACATATTTTGTACATTATAATATCTAGTGTTTTTTTTTGACTTGGCATGTCTTTTTCTTGTAAAATTTTTGAATAAGAGATATTATTATTATTAAATGTTAATTAACTATTATGTAAGACTGTTAATATGTCTTTTAAGAATTTTAAATGACAACTTACTTAAAAAAAGGATATGCAAAGTTAAAAAAATACACTTTGTACACTGCTTGTATTTACATAAAAGATAATTATATTTGTTTTGTGGTTACTGTATGGTGTTCAAGGATGCACTGTGCCCACCTGGCACCGGTCAATCGTCTTTTAGAGACACTGCTCCTCGAACTCTTGCAGACGAGCATTCAAGAACTGGGCCACCCTGCGCTACTCCGGGGAGAGCGACTCTTCAGGCCGAGCCCTCTCGTTCGCCGCCTTGCATAACGTACGGGACGCCTTCTCGGTTCTTCGAGTCTATATCTGGAGGTGTTCGACTCTGCCGACCCTACCTCTAACTCCTCGTTGGAGGAGAGGTCCGAGGCGCTGCGGCCTCCTCCTCTACTTCCTCGTCTTGGAGCTACTCCTGCTAGGTCCCTTCCCCTTCTTCATAGCTCAAGATATGTCGTCGTCGTCCACCCCCAGTCTATCCCTCAGTTTTACGAGCTACTTATTTTGTCTATATCTATTTAAAAATATGTGAGCAAGATGGCCTACTATTAAAATCTATAAGTTAAGATAGATCAATATTCATGTACCAGAAACATGAGAAAGTACGATTTCTTAACAAAACCTGTCTTGCGGTAATACACGAAACGGACTTCGGACTTATTAGAAAAAGCAAGTTACAAGGAACTATTAGTTAATGTTTTCTTAAAATATATGAAACAAATGACATAAAATTGTAGATTTAGTAATAAATATATTAAAAGAATTTGAGTCGCAAAGTCGGTTAAAAATACGCGAGGACTTTCAGGGCTTCATAACACTTATGTGTGTGCATTTGAAAATTGTATTGTTTATTATATCTATCTTTAGAAAGCAATTTTAATTTAGAACTCAAGACATATATTTATCGCGAAATTTACATAAGCCTGCAGCATGTAATTAGTATGGGATAAACGTTATATAAGGGGAGTTTTTACGAACTGTATTTCGTTTTATAAATCACTATATGACCATCATTTATGTGCCATCAATAATTTTTCCGTAAAATTATTTTATTTATTAACAAAAAGTAATTATAAAGAAACATGCACGAATTTCTCAGTATGGAAGTCCAAACTCTTAAAACTGTAATGACTAGAGAGTTACTCTTTGATGACTAAGTTGAAATTATATTTTTAAAACTTATACCTATATTTCTCTTTTTTTAGTAGGTAATTTATGATGACATACAATATAAAAAAGGCAAAAGATGTATATCAGGAGCGTAGACACTGGCATTCAATTGTCTCTGCCTACCCCTGGTATAAAAGACGTGATGATAGATGGTAATTAAGAACTTTCTTTTGTTGGGCAATATATTGAGATGAAATTGCCTGACGCTCATCAATGTAAAAAACTCTGTGAAATAATTAGGTTGGAAATAGCTGAGCCAAATCCTGGGACTGTACGGACGATGTCTGCCCAGGAGCAACGGTCGACGTAAAGAATATAGAATCTTTAAAATCTTTACGCTTAGCAGTATGTGAGGATACACTGAAATCTAAAACGGCCAACGAGTTATCGATCGCCGAGTAGAGGTTCGTGGCATCGAAGTGTAAACTGTACACGGGCGACGATTTCCTATGGGTAAAATACATCTGAAACAATTTAAATAATAGATTAATTTGGTTATTTTAAAATAATAATAGATTAGCTTGTATTTACACTATTAGATAGATAGATAGATAATCATAAGTTATCATTTCAAATTCTTAAAAGACGTTATATTAACAATTTTACATACTAAAATAACTAACATTTTTAACCTATTTTACATTTGCAAAACTATTAAAAAGACATGCAAAGTTTGTCAAGACAAGTAAAAAAATGCGTGCATTTAAAATCGCCCTATCGCTTAGGATCCATTAACGGTATTATTAATTAAGTAAATTAGTAAGGCGAATGTATCATAACTAATATTATAAATGAGAAAGTGTGTTTATTTATTTGTTTGTCCTTCTGTCACATCAAAACAGAGCAACGGATCAACGTGATTTTTTGCATAGAGATAGTTGGAGGGCTTGATAGTGACATAGAGGCTTATCTCACATTTCAAAATTGGCTAGTTAACGATAAAAATAAAGTCTTACCTGTACATGATTTTTTTGTTTACGTGTGTCAAATAAGGTACACCGAGAGTGATTCGCAGAACCAATCATTATTGCTCTGTCTCCGTCCGTTCTTACGCAATATATACTCGAAAGAAACGGATCGGAAAATTGCTGCACCTAAAAATAACAAAAAAGCAAATCTTAAGTTAAGAGGCTGACAATCGCCAATGACCTTGAGTGTTTCATGTTTTAAATCACGCCCTTTATCACACCTAGCCTAGCCGCCCAAAAAATTACTTGTCCGGCCTGTCCGTATTTTAGTAGGCTTTATTTTTGGTTAATTGCGTGGTAATGGTATTTTTTCAGGATGTTTATTTTAGAAAAGTTTAGAAGTTGCTAAATCTATCTATCTGCGGGGTGAACATATATTTGACGTGACATCTTTCGTGTCGACCGAAAGGCCAAAAACGTTTATGGCTCTTGTACGGACCTAAACGTTTTTGCCCTTTCGGTCGACACGAAAGACGTCACGTCAAATATATGCTCACCCCGCTGATTACTTCTTTGCGTGCATTATTGCTACTGGACTCATAAGTCAACTTAGCTTTACATGTGCAGCAAATGTGAGGCTTAACCTTTAAAAGAAAACATGTAATTTAACTTACAATAGTGTTGGTTCTAACATCAGTAATGTTACATATGCCATGGTGGGTTGCAAACGCAGCAACGTTCTCATTGTGCCACTGAATGTCCCTTATTAAACGAAAAGGAAGTGGCACCATCTGACTAATTATATTTTCTTTCCTGAAACAAAAAAACAGATGTATGTAATAATATATTACAATATTTTATTGTAATACATATTTGTAAATGTAAGAGTGGCAAAGAAATCATTCTTGTTTTGAATTCATCTAATTTAGGTACACTATTTTATTGACAACTGCGTCTGTGGAATTTTAGTACAGTGTACTACTAATCAGTGTAACACTGATCAACAGATGGACTGGACTATAAAGCTAGAAGCATAGCCGACAAGCGCGTTTGTCCTAACCAATGTCTTAATGAAAATGAACCAAATGAAGAATTAGGCATCTCTTTGTTAGTAGGTCATTGTAAGAAGACATGCAAGACTAAAATATGTATTGGAACTATGGGTTTCTCCCATTAGTATCATAGCCAACCCAATCGCAGAGGTTTATTTATTTGTAGTTATAATATCAAATTACTGTTTGTTATTGTTAAAACTGTTTGCTGACCCTTCCACTAATCTTGTATGACGTCATTGGCCCGGGTCTATTGATATTTAGGGCTGATTGTAACTATTATTAATGTTAAGGGAACATACATTTCAACATCTAAGAAAACTGGGTCGTTGTTTCCACTGAGTCCGAGTGCCAGTTTGTTGCTGTCAGGAGTTAGGGCAAGGCACCTTGCTCCAACACAATATGGTATTAGAAACTGTCTGGATACTAAAACAAAATTATGACATGAGCATGAGGTATTTTTTAAAAGACAAGGATGCTGTTATCTAATCATTTGCAAATGATGAAAATTGAAATATTATAGATTTTTTAATTAAATTATTATTAAACTAATGAAATTCATTAAAATATCTAATTTAGGTATGTTATGTTGGCAATACTATTTTTAATTAACAATTTATTGCAAATTTAATTTGTAACTAGGTATGTACACAATAATGATTAATTTGTAAGCATGCTTCTTGCTGTTCATATACCGATAGATGTATAGAGCCTACTAATAAATATTATAAGGCAGGGGTCACCAAATGGCAAACCACAGTTTGAATCCAGACTACCAACCTATGTTACCAGACCAATACATTTTTGAGTTTCAATTATATTCTTCCTTATTCAAGACATCCCCATCCCCATACCAAACTCACAAAAATAGATTCAGCCACTTAGCTGTAAAAACCAAGCAGATAGATAGACAGAGTTAGTTTTGCATTAGTATGAATTTAACATTTTAAAATTTTGCCAGACAGTCTTTTATATTTTTTAAAATGGACCTTCAGTAAAATTTCCACTAAGGACCCTTCTATGAACATTCCCAAGTGTAGATTCAGTCAGATTGTATATACAATTATAAATAAGTATTGGTGGGTCTCACTTAAGTTATATTATACAAAATGATGTCTTACATGACAATTCACACTGTCCGGAGTCATTATTCCTCTTAAGCTCCCAAAACTTGACTGCTTGATCGTAATTTGATACAGTTATTATAGTTGACAGTTGATCATTGCAAGTTATGATGCCAACATCAGACACCTCAACATTACCATCTTTATGGCAATCTCTTATGGAACAGTATTCCAGTGGTTTTGTGTTCTTGTTCTCCATGTAATATACTGATGCAATTCCATTTCTGTAAAATATTTATTAGTAGATTATTGTTTCTGTATACTTTCTGATTTGTCATTACATCAACACAATATAAACAGATTTTATTTTTAACCTCTCCTTTTTTTAAAATGATTGTAAATACATAATAAGTATCTAATATATAAAAATAAATATTTGATTGTATTCTATGTTTGAGTATCTAGTCTAAATACTCATAAGCTCAAAAACTACTGGACCAATTTGAAAAATTCTTATTGCATGGCAGCCCAATGGAAGCCTATTTAACATCACGCTACCTACACAAGGGGGTAAATTGTATTCCTAATACACGTAGAATCACTTCTAACAAAAAACGAAAGTTACCAATCCACAGATTAGTAATGTACGATAAACAGAGAAGAGCGAACTTGCATATTTACTAACCTTTGTTTTTTGTTCTGCTTATTTTATAATGGCTCCATCAATGTTAATCGATGATTTGCCAATGTCAAGTATTATGAAAGTATATGTAGTTAAGATATGTCACAACCATCACAGCAAGGACAGGATTAAACTGGATTCCCCATCACGTCACGGCGCACGCGTGCGTTGACCGCCATGACATGACGTGGAGTCTTCGCTTTCTTTTTTTTTGTTCGTTACTGAGATACGTAATACGAGGGCTATTGTCAAATAACTGGTCTTAGTTATAATTCAGTAATACATCATATATAAATTACAACAATTTAAAATAACTCACCTGTTCCCCCATGCAAGAATATTTCCTTTCATTCTAAATCTGGTTATATCATTTGTATTTGTACTTGTTATAACTCTTTTAGGAGACTCTAATTTCCATTTCATTTTATTAATTAGAGGGGTCTTACTAATAGGATAGCATTTTAGTTCCGATCCTGTTGATAAATATATTTGTGTCTCATCCACATTTAACCAAGGCATAAAATTTTCTCTATGTCTCATTAAAGTCTGAAAAAAAATTACATAATTATTTTAAAATATAAAAGGATAAGTATCAACTGTGGTGGCCACGCAGCCAGCCTTATGGGCACTCTCCCAGAAGTGTTTATTTGTATATATATTTTTCTTGTTATGACCAATAAAACTGATTAACCAATTTAAAAACTATGAATTAATATTGATGTATTATTAAGTTATTAAGGTACTGTGCTGCACAGCTCTGTATTAATTTGTTTCTCATAGTTCAGTAGGAGGAAACAAACAAAAACTTGTCACACTGTGCTCTCAAAATCTCATACCTTCTTCACAACATATGCTAGCTAATACAATTTGGGGTACTGAATGCCAGCACAACTCAGTTCCAAAAAAACACAGCATCACAAAGCTCCACACAGTAATGTTGAATGATTACTATGATCATAATTTCTATATACAAGTTCTAGATTTGGATCTATCTTATAAACTTTAAAATGTTTTAATTACTTACATAGGCTCTATAATATCCATTGGACCAGTTATAAGATATGCGGCACTTATTATAAGCCGACATATTATTCCTGCAAAAATATTGTCAATTTACTATAAATATAAGTTTAATATTTATTTTTTAGGCACTATATAAATAAGGAGTCGAGAGCTTCATTGATAGAGAATTGTCTTGAAACCGGGTTCAATTCCCACTTGTTAAAAAATATGTGCTTTAATCAACTCCTCGTGCTTCGGAGGGCACATAAATTCGGCGTACTTCTTCTAAACTATTCTAAAGGCATTAGATATATTTATATATTTAAGTCTGTTAACGAAGTGACACATCTAGGTTCATTAAGTGCAGCAACAGGCTTGCCACCTGTTCTGTTTAATATGGACAACTGGCGTCAAGTGGACACTGTTACTGATGTCCAGTCACCGCAAGGTATAAGATAAGGGCCGTGAAGGTGTGTGTATGTGTTAAGTTTAAAAATATAATGTTTGTCAATTTGACGTACTTGGAGTTGTTGATATTCTGAAATGTAATTTGAGTTTTGCTTTTAATAAAAATTATTTAATAAATAAATATTTTATTTTAACATGGTGTCAGGTAATAAATATATGTAAAATTAAATACGTGTCTTATAAATATTTGAAGAGAATATGTATATTATGTACTAACAGTATTGAATAAAAGTGATGGCGTCTGATAAAAACGTAGTGATGAAATCAGAAAAAGTACAAGAAACCCAGAATGGTATTTTTCAATCTATATGTGAATTTAACTTAGATAATACAGATGATATATCACTTGCTTGGAAAAAATGGTATCAAATTTTTAATTGCAACGGATCTAGAAAATTCCTCTGATAGAAGGAAAATCGCTATGTTATTGCATAACATTGGGAACAAAGGATTGGAAATTTACAACTCTTTTAATTTAGATGATAAAGTTAGTTACAATGATGTTGTAAAATATTTTAATAATTATTTTATTCCGAAAAAATCAATTACAGTTGAAAGATATAAGTTTTTCACAAGAACTCAGGCCGTCAATGAGTCCTTTGTAAATTTTTTAACAGACTTGGAAAATAAAAGTTTAAATTGCGAATTTAAAGACATGCGGGATGAAATGATTCGTGACATGATAATTGTTGGTATTAATAACATAAATGTAAAAGAAAGACTTTTAAGAGAAGATGAATTATCATACCAGAAAGCTGTCTTAATCTGTAAGGCATCAGAGTTATCTCATAGTCAAGTTAAAGAAATGTGCACTACTAGTATAGAAAATAAAGAAGATTCTGTATTAAATATAAATAAAACCAATAAGAGTAATACTGAGTATAGAAAATGTTTTAAATGTGGAAGTTCCTGGTCTCCTCAACATAAGTGTTTGGCTATTGGTTTGTCATGTTATTATTGTAAAGGAAAAAATCATTTTGCGAAAATGTGTCGTAATCGAAATAAATCAAATAAATTTCATTATTCTCAGCAACAACAAATGGGCAATGTTGAGGAGGTTGAAGATAATTTTTTCGTTGGTAATATGATGATGACAGAAAATTCAAGAGATTGGTATGAAACATTAATTATAAATAATAAAAAAATAAGAGTTAAATTAGATACAGGTGCCCAAGTAAATTGTATGTCATTTAATTCTTACATCAAATTAGGTCTTGACCCTTGTCATATTACAAGAAAGTTGTTAAAATTAATTACATTAAATAATAAACCATTGTCAGTTAAAGGTGTATGTACACTAAAATGTTATTTAGGTAATGGTAAATGTGATAATGTTGATTTTGTAATTATGGATTATGACTGTTTTACAATTTTAGGATTAAAGTCTTGTATATCATTTAAACTGATAACTAAAAATTTTGTAAATGTATGTTATTGCTAGTATAGACTTGTTAATTAAAGAATATATTCATGTATTTCAGGGTATAGGATGCTTCAGTAAACCTTATAACATTAAATTAAATAGCAATGCTGTACCTCGAGCTAATGCACCTCGCAGAATTCCTTTAGCTTTACAGGAATCTTTTAGAAAAGAATTAGATACAATGGTGAAACAAGATATTATTGATAGAGTAGATGAGCCTGCAGAGTGGATTAATTCAATTGTTGTAACTAAAAAGAGGAATGGCAATTTAAGGGTTTGTTTGGATCCAAGGTATTTGAATCAATTTATTATACGTCAACATAAATACTTACCTACAGTTGAAGATATAACTGATAAGCTGTCAGGTGCGAAATTTTTCTCTAAACTTGATTGTAATAGTGGATTTTGGACAGTAAAATTGACTGAAGAGAGTTCAAAATTGTGTACATTTTCAACACCATTTGGTTGTTATCGTTTTAAAAGACTTCCTTTTGGGTTATGTATATCTACTGAGGCTTTTCAACAATGTATGGAGGAAACTTTTAATAATATTGATGGAGTTCAATTTTATGTAGATGATATATTGATTTTTGGTAAAACAGTAGAAGAACACAATAATAATTTACGAAAAGTATTAGAATTGGCTGATCTCAATAATATAAGGTTTAATAAAGATAAGTCGCAGTTTTTAAAAACAGAAATTACGTTTTTGGGTGTTTTAATTAATGGAGAAGGAATTAAACCTGATCCTTGTAAGGTAGCTGCCATTAAAGAAATTGATAAATTAAAAGATAAAAAAGATGTTGAAAGATTTTTAGGAATGACTAATTATTTAAGTAAATTTATAAATAATTATTCAACTATTTCTGCTCCTTTGAGAGAATTATTAAAAAAAGATATTTTATTTCAGTGGAATAAATATTATGGAAATGCTTTTAACGAATTAAAAGATTGTTTAATTAATGCACCATTATTGAATTACTTTAATATCAATAATGATATTGTAGTCTCTGTGGATTGTAGTTCTGAAGGTGTTGGCGCTTGTTTAATGCAAAATAATCAACCAGTTGCGTATTCGTCTAAAGCCTTAACTGATTGTCAAAAAGGTTATGCTCAGGTAGAAAGAGAAATGTTGGCTATAGTATTTGGTTGTGCAAAATTTCATAAATATATTATTGGTAAACAAATAGTTGTCGAAACAGATCATTCAGCATTAGAAGTATTATTTAAGAAACCATTATGTAAAGCGCCACTGCATATTCAAAGAATGATGTTAAAGGTACAAGGATATGATTTAATTGTTAAATATGTACCAGGACGAAAAATGTATATATCAGATTTTTTAAGTAGGTCATATTTACCATTAGACAAGAATAGTATAAACTTAGATGATGAGTTGCAAGGAGAAATTGTTTGTTACATAAGCACTAAAGGCCGATTTAGACGGTTCTAGTGGTTAGTAGAGTGCGTTAGGATAGTACATTAGTTGAAACATGTAAACGGTAGTTTCCAGTACTCGTACTAGTACGTTCCACTCGCCTTTCAACTAGAATCAAATAGAATCGCTTTTTATTTTTGTTTCAAGTGACACCCTCCCGCGCCCGCTCAACCCCCCGCGCGTTCCTGACTCGCTACTCGCTGTAGTCTAAACGGTCAGTTTTAGTAACTTGCACAAGTTGACAAGGAGAGTTATGTGTGTTTTGGCCTACAAAATGGCAATCTACTGGAAGAAGTATAAACGTCACTGGAAACCTACTAATGCACTGGCATGCGAGTGCCAACTACGCACTCTACTAAACACTCGTAACGTCTAAATCGGCCTTAATATAGATTGTTTACCTATTTCAGAAAATAAAAGAGAATTGATTAAATTAAAAACCATGGAGGATCTCATATTAAATAAATTAAAAATATATATATTAGAAGGATGGCCTAAATACAAAACAAATATTGATAAAAGTATAATGCCATATTGGAATTTTAGATATGATTTAACGATTATTAATGATATTATTTTTAAAAATGATGTGATTTTTATTCCATGTTCTTTGCAAAAAATGATGTTGAATTATATTCATGAAGGACATTTTGGTTACAATACCTGTATTCGGAGAGCAAAGATGGTTGTTTTGGCCTGGTATTCAGGCACAAATACACGATATTTGTACTAATTGTCAGACTTGTCAGTTACATAGAATAAATAATTCAAAAGAAACAATAATATTTCATGAAATATCTGATCTACCTTGGGTAAAACTTTGCGCTGATCTTTTTGAATTCAAAAAACACAATTATCTTATTGTTACTGATTATTATAGTAACTATATTGAGGTTAGCAAGTTAGAAGATATTGGTTCAGTTACTGTTATTAAACATATTAAAGCAATAATGGCAAGACATGGTATACCTTTAGAATTTATTTCCGATAATGGTCCACAATTTTCAAGTAAAGAGTTTAAATTATTCGCCAATAATTATGATTTTAAACATATTACATCTTCACCATATTATCCACAGTCAAATGGACTTGCTGAATCAAGTGTTAAGATTATAAAAAGCATGTTTAAGAAATGTTTATATGATGGATCTGATCCATATGTAGCCTTATTGAACTTAAGAAATACTCCTAAGGAAGGAAATCCTTCTCCTGCCAATTTGTTATTTAATAGAAATTTAAATGATAAAAGTGTCCGGTGTCTAAAATTTATCTTCAGCCTCAGGTTTATAAAAGAAACAAAAGCTTTGATGATGTTAAGAAAGATAAAATAAGTAAATATTATAATGCTCATGCAAGAGATTTAGATAAATTGAAAAGTGGTCAAAGTGTGTTTTTTAAGAAAAAGCCTGATGATGAAGTTTGGATTCCGGGAAAAGTTATTGATTCAAATTTTCCATGTTCTTATGAAGTGGAGGATGATTGTGGAAATGTATATAGACGAAATAGACAACATATTTGTAATCAAAATGAAGAGGTAGCTGAAGATAATAAAATAATTATAGACAATAAAGATGTAAATGATTCTAATAGTAATGATAGTGAAATTAATGATACAGTAGCTAATGATCAATCTAATTATGTGACACGTTCAGGAAGAACTGTACGCGCTCCTGATAGGCTAAATCTATAAGTAATTTTTACTATTATGTAGTTATTCGAAGAAGAGGAATGTTAAGTTTAAAAATATAATGTTTGTCAATTTGACGTACTTGGAGTTGTTGATATTCTGAAATGTAATTTGAGTTTAATAAAAATTATTTAATAAATAAATATTTTATTTTAACATATAATAAAAAATAACTGTACTTACGGCAGCCTGTTGTAAACTATTAAATTGTTGTTCCTAAATGATTTCCATAATAGTGGGTCTGAACAAATTATGTTTTCAAAAGTTTTGCATGTTAACATTACATTTCTAAGATCCGATAGTGGAAGATAACAAAGAATGTTAACAACACCATTGATAGGTAACTGTAGTATATTATGTTCGGCCATTATGTTATTAGAGAAACCAACAAATCTTTAAAATTTTCAAACAATTTTTATTATCGCCCAGCCCGGGCGCTCCGCCCCATCACAAATCCGCCACAAATCCGCCACATCTGCCATAGAGTACAGAAAGTCAGAAAATCAATGAAAGAAGGAACCAAAGAGTATATTTTGAACTGTCGTAGTTTACATGAAAACGATGAAAACCTTAGACTAATAATACACTGAAAGCCTAAACGAAAATCCTGTCAAAAGACATGAAACCCTCTCCTCGCGACTTCGACTCGCTCTTGGCCAATTTTAGGGTTCCGTACCCAAAGGGAAACCTATTATTAAGGCTCTGTCTGCCGTCTGTCACAGGGCTGTTTGTGGAGACCTGGCTGGTACACTTTCCTACGTTTACTTTATAATATTATATTTGATATTTTGCACGTCATCCTGGTTTTGACGTAATTGGATGTAAACATAATTCAACGAATATATACGAGTATTTTCAAGATTATTTCAGCGTTTAACTTTTACATTCCTGCAACTCTACATTGGTGACCACCGAATTGAACTACTATATGTAACTATAACATACATGGCGCACAAGGATAGCAGTTTGGGCAGCGGCAACCCGGCGGCTGTGTCCGGTTCCACTGCCGCAAACGGTACGTCTACAGAACTGTGCAAAGTCGGAGTAAGGATTCCACCGTTTTGGCCTGAGGATCCTGAAATCTGGTTCGCTCAGGTCGAGGGCCAATTCTCCAACTCCGGGATCACAAGTGATACAACCAAATTTAATTATGTTATCGGGCATCTGGATCGTCAATTTTCGAAAGAGGTTCGAGACATTATAATCAATCCACCACAAAATGACAGGTATGAAAAATTAAAGTCAGAATTAATTAAACGACTCAGCGCTACTCACGATCAAAAAATTCAACGAATATTAACACAGGAAGAATTAGGAGATCGGAAGCCTTCCCAATTTTTAAGGCATCTACAATGTTTAGCTGGAGCGACAGTACCGGAGGATTTTTTGAAAACTATTTGGATGAGCCGTCTTCCCGCAAATATCCAGAGTGTTCTCGCCAGTCAGCCATCAGTATCATTATCTATATTAGCAGATTTAGCGGATCGAATCCAGGATATAGCTCTTTACACTAAGCAAGTGGCGACGACCAGTCAGGATAATCCTGGAAACTGCTGTGAAGAAGTTAAGCACGAAATTGCAGCACTTAAGAAAAGTTTTCAGAAGCTCTCAACTTGGGACAATAGACGCCGCTCCCGTTCTAGTTCCCGATCTCGCTCTCCATCGACGTCTGTTCGAAACAATTCTCCAAGCGACCTTTGCTGGTATCACTACCAGTTTGGTTCTAGAGCAAGAAGATGTGTCTCGCCCTGCAAATTTGACGCGGAAAACTCAAACGACGGTCGTTAGTAGCGGCCAACGACTGTCGTCAACCCTCGTCTGGCCGCCTATTTGTAACCGACAGAAAGACAAAAATGATGTTTTTAATTGACACTGGGTCTGATATTTGCGTGTTTCCTCGGACAGCTATCAAGAACAAACAAACAAAATCAAGCTACCAACTTTTCGCAGCCAACGGCACTACAATATCAACTTATGGTTTTATACATCTTACATTAAACTTCGGACTTCGACGTGAGTATGGGTGGAGGTTCGTTATCGCTGACGTCACTAAACCTATTATTGGCGTATTACAACATCTTAGTAGACTGCAGGAATCATAGGATTTGTGATCAACTTACATATTTAGTTGCACCCGCATCTGGTGTTAACCCTACCGAAACAGTCACTTCCATTAAAACCAATTATCCGGAACTTAACCCCGATTTTGAAATTCTCCTAGAAGAGTTCCCAAACATAACGCGTCCAGCTGGCAGGCCACGTGACTGTCCCCACAATACTGTGCACTACATCAAAACTACATCTGGCCCGCCAGTTACTGCCCAACCACGTCGTCTACATCCAGACAAACTTATTATTGCTAAACGTGAGTTTGACGAGATGGTTAGGATGGGTACCGCTCGACCTTCTAACAGCCCCTGGTCCTCAGCCTTGCACCTTGTTCCTAAAAAGGACAATAACTGGAGACCTTGCGGTGACTACCGAATGCTTAATTCTCGCACTGTACCAGATAGGTACCCCATTAAACACATACACGATTTCAATTTTAGCCTTTCAGGTTGCACTATATTTTCTAAAATCGACCTTGTCAAGGCATACAATCAAATCCCCGTTTTTCCACCCGACATTCCCAAAACGGCAATTACTACTCCTTTTGGGCTTTTTGAGTTCCCAATGATGACTTTCGGCCTAAGAAATGCTGGACAGACTTTTCAGCGATTCATTGACGAAGTTACCAAAGGTCTTGACTTTACATATAGTTACTTAGATGACATTTTGGTATTTTCGCATGATTTCGTAGAGCATCAACTTCACTTACGTGAGCTTTTCTCTAGACTTGATAAATACGGTCTTCTCATCAACACCTCCAAATGCACTTTTGGTGTTTCAACTCTTACTTTTCTCGGCTATACAGTTTCCGCTGAAGGTGTTAAACCGCTACCAGATCAAACTGTCGCGATTCAAACATTTCCAGAGCCCAAAACTGTGAAAGAGCTAAGACGTTTTCTTGGTATGTATAATTTTTATCATCGCTTCATACCTCGTTCAGCTGAGTTACAAGCACCCCTAAACGATCTTCTTAAGGGCTCTGTGAAAAACAATCAGACTATTAAATTTGATGACATATGCAAACGGGCTTTCGAAGACTGCAAAAGAGGTCTCTGCAATGCTGCAACTCTGGCCCATCCTGACAGCAGCGCTAAGCTTGCTCTTGTCACTGACGCGTCTAGTACTGCCATAGGTGGAGTTTTACAGCAGTTTAAAAATGGATTTTGGCAGCCTTTAGCATTCTTTTCACGTAAGCTTTCTCCATCGCAGATTAAGTATAGCCCTTACGATCGTGAATTGCTTGCTATATACAAATCAATTCAATACTTCCGGCATATGTTAGAGGCTCAGGTTTTTACAGTTTTTACAGACCATAAACCTATCTCATTTGTGTTTCAAGCAAATAGAGACAAATTTTCACCTAGACAATTCCGTTACCTCGACTATATTTCCCAGTTTACATCAGACATTCAACATATTTCGGGAAAGGATAATGTAGTCGCAGATACCCTTTCCAGGCTTGAAAATACTCGTATATATTCGTTGAATTATGTTTACATCCAGTTACGTCAAAACCAGGATGACGTGCAAAATATCAAATATAATATTATAAAGTAAACGTAGGAAAGTGTACCAGCCAGGTCTCCACATCACTATTATTTAATTATATATAACTCTGTAATCTGAGATATAACTCTACATGTTCAACAGATTCTGTTGAAGTTGAACGATATAAGGGTCTACCTTGAAATTTTCACAGAGTGCAATGTATATTACTGTGGCCGCTATAACAACAAATAATAATTAAAATAAAATTAAAAATTTAAGGGGGTCCCCATACAAGAAACGTGTTTTTTTCGGCGATATCACGTTACATTATGAACAAGTTCTTGAAACCGGTTACTTTACATCTTTCTATTTTTATCTGAAGATTTCAGTCTTCTTGGTCATGCTCACGGGGTTGATCATGCTCGTTCGGCTGCAGTGCTAGGATGACCACACGATATAATCTAATGTATCGATTTATGTGGATGTTGATGAAGCTAGAGAAGTATGCAAACATCGAGAGAAGTGGCGCTCCATACCTAGGTCATGCTAGCACTGCTAAGCTAAATGAACGAATGAATTAATTTTAATACAAAAATGTTCGATCTCTAATAGTCTATGAATTGAAGCTTTCTTGGGATGTTGACTCAGACGCAGTGATTACATTCTCTTTGGACTGTGCTAGAGGTGAGGTGTGGGGGGAGTATTGTTGACTTGACTGACGTCAAAAACGGTTTTATTTTCTTCCTATATTTTTGTTGTTTTCGTTTCGTTTGTACTTTTGATAAAACGCTATAATCTATATTAAAAAGAAATATAATTATCCGTGTAAAGTTACAATCTCGTTAGCTAATACATATTTCAATAAAAATATGAATTTATAAGTGCTTAAATAATACAATAATGGATCTATTCAAACAAGGTAAGTAACATCTATGACGAAATCTGCAATATTTAATTAGTCCGTGTACTTTTCTTCATTTTCCCAGGAAATGTTAGGGATATATTATGATGTGAACGGGTCAACATTTCCTTAGAAAGATAAAGCAACGCATTGTGAACTTTATCAAGGCCGTACAATGCGGTGCCTGGTACGTGAACTACGTACGTACTGCGCACTGATGTGACCTAACAGTGGGTGGATCTAGATATTATTTTTAATCATATTGATATCATATCATTTTTACGCCTTTATTTTACGAGTAACTAATTTCAGTAATGTTTTAGAGGTGATATAGACTCCACGTCTTTGCCCTCGCTAGTCGTGAATTATAATTAATGAACAAGGAAAACAAAATCATTGTGATTTTGCTCTGTTTTTTGTAGTGTTTATTATTAGCTAACTTGTTAAAATCTTCCGAGTGTAGATAATATTAAAGATAACTATTTATAAATATTTAAATTAGTGTCTACAACAGGTTTTCCTGTTCTGATTTTGAAGCTTTGGTTGAACAAATATTTGCAAGTATGGGTATATTATGTTATTATGCTATATTTGCCTCTAACTATGGAGGCAATTAATTCAACTTTGTGTTTTTGCATAATTAAATATTTTAATCTTTCAGAATATTCCCTTTTGAACTATGTTTACAATAATTTACTGAATCATCATTACTATCAAGCTTGTCTATTTTTTGTTGCTTCTTAAGCACCAATTTCATAGGAATTCTTAATTATGAAATACCTATCATGATTTTGAGAAAATTGTACATCATTGAACTGATAAACTTTACATACTGATAACATAGTAGATTGATGATTAATTTTGAAATACATAATTATAGTAATTAATTTTTTTTAACAGGTATGAAGGGTCCATCTAGACCTGCTCCAGCTGTGCCTGGATTTAGTGTCAATAGATATTCTCCAGTTAGCAATTGGAATGATGACCCGTTTGGTGCCGATGTTTTTGAACCAATGCCACAATTTGCGCAGAAGAAAAAACCACCACCCCGGCCACCTCCACCCAGAATTAATAAACAACCAGACATTCCTACGAAACCAACACATTTTATGAGAAAACCCACTGTTTTATCATCACTATTGTCTCGTAAAAATAAGACAGTGACCAACCAACCAGTGGTTTCAAGCACTATTCATCAAAACAATTTTACCGAAATTTCTAGTAATGTTGACTCAAACAGAATGTTTCCTAAATGCGAGCCAAAGAATATAAATACTGGAACATTAATAGATCTAACTTCTCCGCCAAGTTCACCAACCTTTACCACAAGGTCGAGCAGTGACGGCTTGAGTGTTGACAGTTTTGGTTCTGATGCAACTAGTTCTACTAATCATCAGCATGCAACAAATGGTGGAAACGCTTCCCAGGCCGAAAGTGGATTTGAAGATGATTTTGACTTATTCTTAAATTCTCGAAAAATCTCCAAGGAAGATACTTTAGATGACTTTAGTAACATTGACCCGTTTTCGCCGCCACCAGTAACCAAACCAGTTATCATGAAGAAGCCTGTTGTTAATAAAGATTATATGGATCTATTGTGTAATGGAAAACATGTTCAACCCTTAACTTACACACAGAAAGGCCCAACTATAATTAGAGCTAAGCCTGCAAGACCAAAGCCTCCAGACAGTGCATCCATCTTAAAATCAACTCTCGGCAATAATATAACATTCCCAATGACTGTGAATACAACAACTCCTATACAGAAGTTGAATGGATTCAGAGATAATTTTGTAAGTATATTTTTTGTGCTTTTTCTTTTTGCACTATTGATGCAATGATGCTAAATTGGTAGTAATTTATGTGCTAATTGAATGGTCATTGGCTCTGAGAATTATTATATTAGTCATAACTTAGTCCCGTTGGTCATTTGCTGGGAGGTACTTTTTTTATTTTTAGCAGTTTTCCAGATAACTCTTGTCAGGTAAGTGTGCTCCAAAACCACATCTTTTATTGTGAAAATAAAATCATATAGTCAGTAGTCCATTTTTCTAGTCCTGTTTTATTTGGTAAACAAACTTCGAATGTCGTTTTTAAATAAGTTGCTCTTGTTATTTTTAACCTATTTTACATTTCCAGAACTAATAATCTTTTTTTTTTATTTAACAATAAAGTTTGGACTTTAGGGTGCTTTATTAATAAGTAATAATGGACTGAATAATATTAGTTAACCTTCTCATTGTTGTATTAATTAGTTGATGGACTAATTTATAACACAACTGCTCTTAATTATTATTTTTACTTTGAAGTAATTACTTTATAATGTATGATTCAATCCTCATTATGATCTATTCTATTAATTCCAAGAGTCTGGATACTTTTAAGGATCATTAAGTTTCAGTGGATATTTTCGAACAAAATATAATATAGCCTATAGCACTCAGGGATAATGTAGCTTCCCATTTGTGAAAGAATTTTCAGAATTGGCTCTGTAGTTTGAGAGATTACCCCCTACATACATTTTATTTTATTAATAGTCTGTATACAAATACATTGGCATTGATTACTTAATGTTTATTGCATGTACGATATGGTTATTTATATACATAACAACAAATATCTTACACAATTAATTTCCTTGTGCATTTTATACAATAACTAGACATGCGATGTTTATGTTAAGTTAGTGTTTAATATTATTAAAAAAATTTAATAGGTACTTCTGAAATAACTGGGGAAACAATCAAATGTACTTAAAGAAGTACACCATAATATAACCATCTTATTCAAAAATAGCCAGTAAATATGATGAACTGGTTTTCTGTCCCTGCTTTGCTTGTAGTAATTTTAGAAAAGACCTCCCAGTTATCTGTGCAAAAAAATCACGTCGATTCGTTGCTCTGTTATAACGTGAAAGAAGGACAAGGAAACACACTGCATTTATAATATTTAGTTACATTCTGCGTCATCTCATGGCGACAGACGCACGCGTTCCGTAGTGACATGATGGCGAATCCGGTTTAATCCCGGCCGCGCTCTGATAGTTGTGAGGATCAATCGATTAATTGAAACTATAATACTTGACATTGGCAAATCATCCATTAACATTGGTAGAGCCACAATAATATTTAAGAAGAACTCTCTTGATGCCAGTTTTTTTAATGAATAATTGTACAATTCCAGGATACCAAACCTTTAAGCTGGGACGACGATAGTTCTCCTGAGAGAGAAGCGTCCCCGCCCATGCCCAGTATACCCCCGCCGCCGCCGCCGACGTTAAACGAAGAGCCAAAATCTGTCTGGTCTGATTTTGAAGTCATGGAGACGCCTAGATCGAGACATTCGTCTGTATATTCCTACAGCGACGAAACTGATGAGCCGTATGCCGTAGCTCTCTACGATTATTGTACTGATCATCAGGAGGATTTGTCGTTTATGGTGAGTTTTGGAATTTATTTCTAACTAACTTTGCCCGTGGTCATTTTAGATTGGTTGATCTTTATGACTATTGCTTCGCTCTTTTGGGTAGTAGCGTGATGTTATATAGCCTATAACCTTCCTCGATAAGCCCATTTAACGTACAAAAATGTTTTCAATCGGACTGGTAATCCATCATTTAGAACCCATCTATACATAAATATGTATGAAAAATGAAAAAGGTTATTACAGTAGAACCTCGATTATCCGAACCAATTGGGACCGATACTAGTAGAGACCGGATAATCAAAAGTTCGGATAATCGAAACGCGGGTTTTTTGGGACGAGATCATAAACGACACGTTTTTACATACTTACATAAATATTAAAATTTGACATACATATTAACGTTGAATTTGAAATACGTTGAAATATTATGTTTTTCTAACACCTGAAAAAAGTCGGAATGCTTTTTTAAATATTTTTTTTATAAAATCGTCGCCGTTACAGCGAGCAACAATGTATCTTTCGCGTCAACGTTCGGATAATTGAGTGTTCGGATAATCGAGGTTCGGATAATCGAGGTTCTACTGTATATTATTACTTCAAATTACGAATTTTAAAAAATAAAGTAGTTCAATAGGTCAATCAATAACATACGAAAATACCGTGATTAGCCAAATCGGACCTGCCGTATTCAAGTGATGTGCTTACCAAAGAACAGCGTTTAATTTTAATTTATATAGATAAATCAATTAACTAATATGGGTCGTAGATGACAAACTTTTGTGCGTGTTTTTCTGATATTTTGTAATAAATTTCCCCGTTTGCCTTTGTATAGTTTTATGTATTCTTGTCTTATCTACATGCTTTATCAAACTAATCTATGCACGCTAAGTAAGTGATTAAAAACAACAACAAACAAAATGAAAAATCTGTTAAGTACCTCTTTTAGCCGATGGTATTTATGAGGCTATACTATACGAGTGGCTAGTTCTGTTAAGATATATTTAGTTGGAAAAGCCTCTAAGTGTGGTTTGTTGGATTATGTGCATAAGTTTTTAATTAAAAAACCCATTGATACATTGCTGGTATCCGGGATCGTAGACGGGGTCTGCCTAGTTAATACCAGACTTTTAACCACTCGGCCATCGACGCACCTATTTTATGCAGTTTAGAAATAATTTCAAGCTTGTGTTCCATAAGGGAAGGCAAAAACAGAGTGAGAGTGAATGACCTCTTCTATCCTTCATTCGGTTGATTTCCATACATACAGCGCGCGTATCTCATTCATGCATTTCGTTTCCTAGTACTTGCGCTGTGACCTTTTAATCACTGTTCATAGATAACATTATTTATATATTACTATAAGGTTTCCGCCCTGCTTCGCTCGTGATATAAGAATTTATCCCGTCTCTCTCTCTGGCCCTCCAAACTTACAAAATCTGTGCAAAAAAACGGGTCGATCCATAAAGCTAATATTTTTGCGTTAAATATTCCTTTTATTGAGGAAGGCTACATAACATCACGCTACGACCTATAGGGCGAAGCCAGTCTATACTAATATTATAAAGAGGTGTAAGTTTGCAAGTTTGGATGTAAGGGGTAATCTCTCAAACTACTCAACCGATTCTTCACAAATAGAAAGCTATACGACATCCCTGAGTGACATAGGCTATATTTTATTTTGTTCGAAAATATCTACGGGAAAAACGAGGGCGAAAGGCTAGTATGAAATATAAGTAGAAAAATTACGGTCAGTAAAGACTGTAAAGAAAATAATACACACATCTTCACGGCCTTTATACCTTGCGGTGTTGCCAGAGACACTAGTAACAGTGTCCACTTTTCCCCAGTTGTCCATATTTAAGATTAAGAATCCATGGCTATAGTCCGCTGGACTTTTATGTATCGATTTTTTTTTCATTTTTATTTAAATTGTTTATGTTGTAGGTACTGTGTATTTTTTTTGTTTGACATGTTTCAAGTTTATTTTATAATAACTACAAAATAAGGATGATTTTGACTTGACTTGACTTGAACAGAATAGGTGGCAAGCCTGTTGCTGCACTCAATGTACCTAGATGTGTCACTTCTTAACAGACTTATTTGTTATTTTTAGAAGAAGTGCCCTCCGAAGCACGATAAGTCGATGAGAAAATAATAAATCTTAATTATTTTACATTCCTTAATCTATACTATCTATCTATAATCACGCCTTTTATCCTAAGAGCGGTATGCAGAGACAATCGAATACCATTTGTTACGATCCTGATATATAATGTTCAATAAAAGTACACCTAGGTGAGGACCTAGCAGAGGTGCCAGCATTTCCTTTCACTTTAGCCATTATATAAACCGTTTTAGTCAATCTTTCATCCTTCAGTCTTACAACGTGTCCAAACCAGCATATATAACTACTTTTCTTTATTTTAGTCACAACATTTGATTTAAATTAATATTTAATAAACATGTTGTATTGTTGAATTCAATATACTATAATATCAGTTATTATTTCACAAATGACAAGTTACATCATCTTAAGTTCTAAGAAAGTTTTGATTGATATTATTTATTTTTTGTTTAATTCAACAATATATGTTTAAATGAATCTAAATGAAATGACGTCAGTAAAATGTGAAACACATGTTGTATGTGACGTTATAACTTTATTTGTTTTGAATACAATTGTGTAGCATATATATTTGTCATAGTCATTCTTCTATCTATGAAAAAAAGTGGACATTAGTTTGCGAATTAAATAGTTCGGTGATTATTTCGTTTATGGAATGATTTCTGGTCATTAAGGGAAGTGAAAAGTAGCTTATTCCCTTACCTCCTTCCCCACTCCGCCCCTTATATTTGCGGGCCATAAAAAATACCTGAAATATTGAGAATAAAATCGGCATTCATATAATACTAGCTGTTCGCCCGTGGGGCCCAGTGCCCACACTAATGTTATAGTGGATTTAAAAAAAAATAGCCAATGCTATGTCCTTCCCTAGGGTTCAAGCTTACTCCTTATCAAATTTCATCAAGATAGGTTCAGTGGTTTAGCAGTGAAAGCGTAACAGACAGACTTACTTTCGCATTTCAAATAACAATTATTCGAGATTTGTCATATTAATTAATGACATAATAAAATGGCGGTCCTTAAAATCTAATTTCATCTAATTAAATCTAGTTTCAAATCACATTAACACTACTAGGCCCTTATAATACTTTTCATGATGGCCATATACACTGACAGTTGAGGTAAAGTTTGTTTCTTTCTTTGTATGTAGGGTGTAGGGGGAAATCTCTGGAAACTATTTCAATTATTTCACTGCTACAGATGGCGTAACGCATTTCAAATTTTTCACGGGCGAAGCCGAGACAGAAAGCTAACTTATAATAAGTATAGAACCCGACAAGTAGATATTCAATATATTAAAGTAACAGGAACTTGTTATCAATTCGCACTCCCACAGATGTTTACGTTAGTCATAGGAAACTTGGAACAGTAGATTCTGCTAATAAATGGAAGTTTTTACATGTTATACAAGTTAGTGGACTAAAAATCGTCGCTATGAGGTATGTCGTATTGACAGACCAATTTGTTTTTTAATAAAATGAAAGGCGAATAATGTAGGTACATGGAATTTTTACAGTATTTTTTTTAGATATAAGGTCGGTAACACTTGGAGGCGAAATATTGTTTGTAGTTCGGGTCAAGAGTTGGCATGTATTCAAATTTATTAATTCAAATATCGAACGTGCCAGCTCTGTTACTAGACCTGTAGTGCAAGCTGTCATGTCACCCATCCTTAGTCTGGTCTTGTCTTACAGCCTGTGGAATTTTTTGAAATGTGACAATACTATACCGAATTTATAAATAAAAAGTAGCCTATGTCAATCCGATCTGTTGGTCTGTTTTGACCATGGCCGTATCCATTTTTAAGTACATCAAGCATGCGTCGGTGGTATTAACTAGGCAGACCCCGGGTTCGATCCCGGATCCCGACCATGTACCAATGGGTTTTTTATTTAAAACTTATGTACATAATCTGACAAACCACACTTAGAGGCGTTCCATCTAAATATATCTCAACAGAACTGGCCACTCGGTAGGTATAGCCTCATAAATACCATCGGCTAAACGAGGGAAATAAAGTAAGGTTTTTTTAAGTTGAAGTCAAATATAACAATTACGTTGCAAAAGTTGCAGTAACCATAAACGTCAACCAATCAGATATTTCGACGGGAGAAGCCGAGGTGGAAAGCTAGTCTAATTATATAACTTAAACGAATGATAGATATCGTATTTTACTAAACAAGGCGAAATCCTTGATGCAGAGCGTTTATGATAATTTTTATCACAACACGCTATTGCAATGAACTTTGTTCCTATTTTTTTTGCTAGGATAAAAACTCTATATAAATAAAAACTAATAATAAAGCAGAAAAGAATACGTTTTTTGTTTGAACGCACTAATCTCTGGAACTACCAGTCGTATTTGAAAGCCCAATGTATTACATGTCATTTTGATTTAAATATTAAAGTGGGTGATCCATTTGGCATGGATTGGCAGGGAAACTTTCTAACAGCCTACTATCTAAGCGTAATCTTTAATATTACCCAAACATTCCGCTAACAATCTAATAATAGACATACAGACTATGACCATTATTCATAAACGTATTTTAACAACGTTTTTGTTAAAATGTGTTTTGTTTCTTTCTATTATTAGTAAAGACAGGTTTGTTAGAGAGTGACAAAAAATATTCATAAACGCATTTTAGAAGCGTTTTAGTTAAAATATGGTTACTCTCTAACAAACCTGTCTTTAGAAAGAAACAAAACACATTTTAACAAAAACGTTGCCAAAATATGTTTATGAATAATGGCCTAAATCTTTATTCAGCCAATGATATACAATTGATACTATATTGTAACCCCTCCGGCAACTGAGTTTCGCAACCAGTTGTCCAAATAAGTATTTTATGAGCACTTTTTGAAGCAACCTTCACTGAAGGATTTCTTGAAAATGTTTCCTTCACTTGAAATCGTATTTATAAAATTCTCTTGATTCTCAAAGAAAAGTGTGAAAAACACACAATTAAAACCTTGTGAAGGAATTATTGTAAGATTGCCTCAAGGAATGTTCGTAAGTACGGGCCACCGTTATGAGCTGTACGTATAAATATTTGCACAAATGTTTAATCAACACTTTATTGTTTACAGGCAAACACCAGAATAATTTTACTAAGAAGAGAGAACGAGGAGTGGCTCTACGGGCGACTAAGGAGCGGGACCCAGGGCATATTCCCGGCAAGCTTTGTAGAAATAAAAGTGCCTTTGCCTAACGAAGTGATATCCCCGGAACCGATATTGGGTGTCGCGACTGTGGTGTATGACTTCGAACCGGTACAGCCCGGTGATTTGAAACTAGTCTCTGGCAGTGATGTCACTGTTATGTACAAATTGAACGAGGATTGGTATTATGGAGAAGCGGGCGGCGTTAAGGGACAGTTTCCCGCGAATTATGTCCAAATGAAGTGAAACGACGACTTAATACTGTTAAGGGCCTAACATACCCAATTTTGTCCAATTCTAGTTTGTAAGGAATCTGTGTGTTTTACTGTAAAGTGTATTTTTGGGTTGTCTTATTTGGTATGTTTACCAAAAAACTTTGCATGACAATTATTACTTTTGCAAATGTAAAATAGGTTAAAAATGTTAATTATTATGTAAAATTGTTAATATAACGTCTTTTAAGAATTTTAAATAACAATTTATTTTAAAAAGACATGCAAAAATTGTTTACCAAATAAGACAAGTTAAAAAATGCACTTTAGGTACAAAGATTTCGTAGAGACTGATGTCCCTAACATACAAGGAAATATTTGATACAAAAAATATTAATATGAAAACAGTTATTGTAATGGTACAATGTATCTGCCATCATTGCTAGACGCCATTGAATCACATTGACTTTGACATAAAAGTGTGCATGTCAGGTCTAAACTGTATGAAATCGGTTTAATAAGATAATTTAACCGTTGTTGTTCTGAACAAAGGTTGTTAAAAAGGATAAAATCAAGAGTCCTCCAATCATATCATTAATTCGTTATAAAAAAATATTGTCTATTTTTCATTCGTGAAAAATTGAGCGGAAATTTCACCATAGTTTAATTTTCATGCTGTCATTATCGGTCTAAGTTATATGTTATTACATTGTTTTGCCATAATAAAATAAGCAACTTACTACCTACAGAAAATTGTAAATATTTTGTAAAATTTGAAATATTTTGTTGTGTAGATAATTTTTTTACAAAATCAAAATGTGTTTTTTTGTAAAATATCTTTTATAGATCTGATAATATATCCTAATTATGTTTTGTACAACAAATTGTGTGCAGTTGCGTTATTTCTAAATATTATATCAGTTACTGTACTTTGTTAAAGCAAAGTGTAGTAAAGCTGCAACCATATGACATATTTTATTGATGGCGTCATTTCTTATATTTAATGAGTTAATTTTGTAAGTTTTATGAATCTTATGCGTGATAAAAACTCATATTTTGTCGTATATATTAAATTTAACGGCAATAAAATATAAATAATTTATTTGATTTTTATCTTTTAAAATTGGATTAATGTTTTCATACTCCAAATAACATTTAGTAGGTATATTTTGTTTTTCATATAAACTAGCATGAATTTGTTATAGGTAATCATTGTGCAATGGTATAAGTTTTTTGTATATAACGAAACTTGCAATTTGGAATTAGAAATGATATTAATATATTTAATAACGTATTATTCAGTATTAATTTGTTTGTTTTAAAAGTATTCGATTGCAATAATAAAAACAAAATCGAGTAATATTTAAGGGACCATATTATTAAGTGCCTTATTTTTTATTATGTGTATATGAACTTATGTATTTATGTAATAAATGTAATTATAAACTGAATTTTGAAGTAGTTTTAATCAAAGAAATTAGAACCGAGCGCGGGCTTATTCTGAAGTGTTAATAAACAAAATCAATACATCAGTTGAACTTCTTTATCATATACAAAAAATACTTTTCCTGGTTGGCTACATCAATGATGGCGCCAGATACACAGAAATCTTTACATTTCAGGAAGCTGTCGGAAAGAGAACACCTGGAAATGCATTTCCCGACCTAATAAGCGAGGTTTTCATTCATTGTTTTGTACTCTTCAAACCTAAAATTTTTGGTAATTATCATACATCACATTAGTTGTTATTAAAACTTAGTTGAGTATTTAAATTTAGTTCCGCTAATGGCTGTGGCACTTCTGTCGTGAAAAGGCTTACTAAGAGTTATTTCGAGGCAGTTTCTGATTTTATACTACTAAATTCATCACACCTATTTCTCCTACGTATTTCACAATAGATTAGTATATGTAGTGACTATGTCGTATAGAGTTGTGGCATAATTGAAAAGGCTATATACTATCAAGTGCAGGATTGGAAGGACAATGTCTGTAA
Organism: Nemapogon koenigi; assembly: GCA_963924495.1. NCBI lineage: Eukaryota > Metazoa > Arthropoda > Insecta > Lepidoptera > Tineidae > Nemapogon > Nemapogon koenigi. The sequence continues at coordinate 5,116,213 of OZ004649.1, read as the reverse complement.
TTTATTTATTTAAGTGAAATTGCCGTTATTTTTTCAATGGGTTTTATTGAATAGGAAATATTATATGGGTGGCAAAATAAAGGATTCCCCCCCCCCCCCCCCCCCCGTTTTCTCTTTCATAATCTATCACGAAAGTTTTAAACGCTGTTGTATTATTACCCTTCAATTACATGCCTCGCGTTATTTGGTAGCTTATTGAAAATTCAAAATATTATTTTTAACATATAGATTAATATATTAGTATAGAAGATTCAATTGTATGTATCTCTAGTACAGCTGAATAAAGTATACATATTATAAATTACAATAGACTTGTTGCACTCGACAACGCTAGGGAAAAATGGGAGGTAAAAGCTGTGAACCGAAGCTTTTTGTAAAAAATACAAGGCAAATCACATGCAGTGAAGAATTTATTGAACAAAAATATTCTGTACCCTATATTCACAATCCCCTAATCTTAAACGTTAAACTTAATGTCAATATACCCTGTTCGCTTTTCAACCGTTGTTGCTTAAAACGAATAATTTAGTTATCAATCAGTTACGAGTGAATGGCAAGACTTACGAAAAATATTTTGTTCTGTAATTAATTTTGTTTTAAACTAATTGGTTTAAATTGAATTTTTAAGATGTCCCAATAGTATTAGTACAACATGTTGAAAAGGGAAAAGAGAAAAAATCTAATATAGAATACATAGTTATCATATTAGGTATTTAACTTTGAACATTATCAACTAATAACACAGTTTCAAACACTTGCTCTTTACATGTCCATTTACAGCAAAACAATCTTCAACACCGGATAGCTACAACATTCATAATATTACTCAATAAACTTAGTATACATATAGACCGAGTGACATAAACTTGATATTAATGTGTTGTAACAGAGACAGAAATTTTTTGAGTAAATTTTAAATAATATTTATTATGGCAAAAGTTATAAAGAAAAATAATGTCCTGTTCATCTATATGACAATATACTAAGTTTATGATATTAAAACAGTCTACCAACATTCTAAATTCAATCAGGTACTTAATACTATAAAATCATCTTCTACATTTAAAAGCCTCTAATTCCATTAAATGGGTCATAACTGTTATTTTAATAAGAATTTAATGATACAAACATACAATTGTAGGTAGATTTTTGATAAAGAATTAAGTACAAAAGTAATAAAACGTTTAAAGCGAAAATTAAAAAGTTGACCAATATTTTCCAAAATTGTAGCAAGTGGCATTGTTACTTGTAAATTTAATTCAAACGTAAGAACATAAGTAAAACTGAAAATACCCTGAAAGCACCATAACTAGAAACCACAAGAAGCAATTTAAAGTACAATTCATACTCGACAACAGAAACAAGTATACGCTTTTGTAACATTGCATTGTGATTGCATATTTCTATATTTGTAAGCAAACTAAAGTACTGCGTCATAAAGTGTGGACAAAGTGCGCGATTGATATCCTGCATATAAAATAACCATTTATTGTGTATATTGCTGTTTATTTGTCACATTAGTTGCAATTAGCCTAACTGGAACTTCATCTACGCTTTGTGAATCAGACCCTACAATTATTCAGGGAACAACAACTAATTTTAAAGATTTCTCGCATCTCAAGAACTTACATACTAAAATATCAGGCATGTTACAATAATTAAATATAGTTCCTACGCACGTTAACACATTGCAATTTAGAATAAATATGCCTTGTTAATGAATAAATAAAATTAATGGAAGCCACAGTTGATTAAAACTAATAAAATAATAAAAATACATACAAATATATATGATTACTTAGTATTTAAATTTAAGAGATTTACAATATTTTGTAATCTTATTTCTTTCAAAGTTGTGAAAATTGGTTTTCTTCGAATGGCATAAGACAAATAAGATTACAAAATATCTGTCCTATAGCCAAAAAAATATAAATCCTAGAACAAAATGTGACTTATTTATGATATTGCGACCACATTCTATCATTCATACTCATAGTTCCTAAGCCAAATATGATCCAGTCATACAGAATATCCAAGGCTTATTTTAGCAGCATAATATAGATGACATAATTTAATTAGTAACTATTGACTTAAGTTTTTGAGCAAAAGCCTAACTGCACTATAAACATATTTTAAAAGTGTAAATTGCGATATAGTCTACAATGATATCATATCTTTAATGAGTAATATACACTATGTACTCAAATATGACACATCTGAATATTAGCAAAATTTAATGATAATTCAAGACCACTTTTCATTGACATAGTAAAATATATAATTACATATAACAATATTTACAAGAGATAACCATTATCATTATTGAGAGCAAAGTCTAATAAGGAGTTACTATTAAAATTGTTTTTACTTATATTTACATAATGATGATGTAAGTCACAGAACGGAGATCAGTTATCGCTCAAACACGTTGCCGCAGCGAACTAATGACGCACTTTTAGCTTATCTGTTCTGAGATATAAGATACTTTCCTCCTTAGTCACAATACAAGCCTTGCAGTATTCATTCCAAATTACATTTAAAGAATAAAACTTAAAAATAACTTATAACCAATTATTGTGAATATGTGTACACATGCAATATTATTTTTGTTGTTAATTATATGATTGTGGTAAATAGACATTTTTATTTATCATGTGTCAGTGCTATCTTACTAATTTAAAGCCAAATTTGTAAGAGAGGGCAGCATAATATTTAGTCCGGCCTGTAGATGGGTATTTTAGGGATGAATTCTATTAGGAGCACATACTCCATCATAGAGGAGGAATCACAATGTTGCTTTGTTAGTCTCCAGTGCAGACCGAGCTTGTTGTAGAGTCTGCTGTTCTCCCACTCCAGCAGCTTGTTCAGAGAGTGTTGTGTCTGTAATCAATATAAATAAGCAGTTAAGTACAGCTAGGTCACAATTAGGATAGGTGAACTGTTTTGCCGGGAGTCATAAGGCAACTCGAGATTAAATAATTTTGCAGATACATATTTATTTTTCTTATGTTTGCCAACATGTTTTTGAAAGAAGATAAGATATTATAGACAAATGCAAAACAAAGAGTCTTTTGTGAAGTTTTAGATGTGATAGAATTTTCTAAATGGTCAATAATTTATTTGTTAAATGTTTAATAGTTTAATGATTATTAATATATACTATCCTATCTTTTTTGTGTTTTCATTTTCATTTGAATTTCGAACTTCTAATAAATGTTACCTATTAAGAGATACATTGGTACATTTATATCATCCAAGCATCCAAACTGCTGGATGGATTTTAATGAATGATTTCTATTGAAGCCGTGCGATGGTTATAGGAAAGTTTAATAAAACCAAAATGGCGGGCGTAAAACGTCTTTAAAAAAAAATCTAAGCACCACAACAATATTTGTTAACTGAGATTCTTTTAAATCAAAATCGTAAAGGCGTAGAAAATTTGATGAAAATAGACTCTCTTTATTACGGCAATAATAATGATTATAGTATCAGATTGCAAACAGTCTGCTGAATCACTTATAAAACATATACTAAACAGTTAAACACTGTTCAATTTCAATTTCAAAGCTTTTTATTTGCTATATCAAAAAGAACTTAAAGCTAGTTTCATATATTTTTTTTTAAAGTTATGTTTCAAAGACATGACAAAAAGGCTGCGCCACCTATACTGTACTAAACACCAAATTCTTCTGGTTTTCCGTCACAGTCTGTCAACATGTAGTACATTGTAGTTGATACTCCTGTGAAAGATCTCAATTTTAATGCAACAAAACACTATATATTTTAATTTGCTTCCCCTTTATGTAAAGATCCAAAGCACTTTAATTTTGACCAATTTATAACATTGCAATTCAATTTTTTAAGGCAGATAAACAGAGCATTATTGATACTTTTTGTGTGAAGATAATATCCATTTTGTCCTGCTTTAAGCATTTCAGTGTTTTTACAATAATGATTCACATTCTAATATGCTGTACTATGCATTAAATTTTTTTTTCCGGGAACCATTGTCGGCCCCAGGGTACCCAGTGGAAGACAGTCTTCCTCATTTAGCCAATGATTTTTTGAGGATATACCTAACGAGTGGCCAGCTCTGTTGAGGTATATAGATGGAAAAGCCTCTTTGTACAGTTTGTCGGATAATGTACATCAATTTTTTATTATAAAAACCCATTGGTACATGGTCGGATGTAGGAATCAAACCCGCGACTTTTAAGTTGCATGAGCATTAAATATTGTATTTTTTGGAAGCTGGGACCCAAAAAATACAATGAAAAAAACCACTGTGATTTGATTAAAATTAAAAAGAAACACGATTTTTCCCAATCCCCTATCATATTATTAATTTAATTATAATTTATCTACATAAATAGAAACCATGTGTAGTTACTACTTGCACTGAGGCAAAGACCTGAGCAAAAGCTATGAAAATTTTTTCTGTCTCTTTGATACTAATATAATATGGTGATTACTTGTTTTTCTTGACACTAGATAACACTGCCAATAGTAATAACATTGTTTGTGCAATGAACTCTGTTATAAATGGAATTTGTGATAAATCAAGAGTATATTAGGTCAGTGTCATCACTACATATTATAAAACAAAGTCTGTCTGTCTGTGGGCTTTTCATGCAAAAACTATTTGTTGCGGTTTATATTAGATAGGTTCACTGGGAAGGTTTACGAGTATTAAACATGGACCTATTATGTTTACGAGCTGAGCATTAACAGTGAATCAATTCGTGGAAAAAAGTTAGCCCCAGTGAGTTTTCATGGAGTTGTATGATATAACAATATGATGGTGGAAAGAATTGTGTAGAATAAAATTATCTACAAAAAGTCAGCATAGCATAACAGTGGTGGACATATAATTAAGAACGGTAACAAGCAAACAATCCTAAAAACAAAACATCTTAACTTTTTATATTTTTTAATATAATATGTAAAGCTCCGAGCGCACTGGCCGCTGGACAAATAATTAAGAACGCAAAATAGTTTTGTTGTAAATTCAAAATTTAGTAAAAATAAATGTATTATTAGATTGCGCGGTAAATGAGAGTCCTTATTCGTTAATTTTCCTAGTTTTAAAGTTTGATAATTATTTAAGAAATAATGGGTAAGAAGGAAAGTTTCGATTCATCCACACGAAAAATAATGGTGACACTATTTCAACGTGATTGGTCTTATGGAAAGATTGCAAATTATTTGAAATGCCTTAAAACGAAAGTTTTTAATGCTGTTAATCACTTTAACAGTTTAACACCACCGATGATATCCCACGCAAACCTAAATCTCGTAAAACGACATCTCGTGAGGATTACATGATTGTTCGTTCAAAGGTGGATCCTTTCAAAAGCTCTGAGAATATCAGAAATGAAGTATTTGGTCTCGAACAAAGTGTATGCTCACGTACGGTACGTCGACCCTTAGTTGAAGCTAAATTATTTGAAAGACTCGCTCGTCACAAGGCAGCATCGAAAAGCGAGGTTAGATTTCGCCCGAAAGTATGGTAATTGGACGGAGAGCCAATGGAAACATCAGAAACATGTATTGTTTTCTGATGAAACGAAGATAAATAGATTGGATTCAGACGGTAAATCGTATGTTCGTCGTCCTGCAAACCAAGCACAAAATTCGAAATTCACAAAAAAGTAGTTAAGCATGGAGGAGGAAACATAATAGTTTGGGGATGTTTTTCTGGACATGGTGTAGGTCCTGTCAGAAAAATCGAAGGTACGCTAGACCAGTTTAAATATAAAGAAATATTAGAAGAAACAATGATCCCATACGCTGAGGAAACATTACCAGTTGTCTGGATATTTCAGCATGATAACGTTCCGAAGCACACTGCACATTCAGTTAAAAAAATCTTAGTGAAAATATTATCTCTATATTGGATTGGCCTGCAAATAGCCCAGATTTGAATCCCATTGAGAATCTTTGGTATGCCGTAAAGAAGAGTGTGTCTGCTAAAAGAATAAGTAATTTAACAGAACTTTATAAAGCTTTTGTGCAATCGTGGAAAGAGATTTCTATTCCGACTTGTGAAAATCTAATAGCCTCGATGCCTCGTCGCTGCAGTGCAGTTATTGCCAACAATGGTTATCCTACAAAATATTTTTTTAAACATATTAATAAGTCCTAAGCCATGTTATTAAATTTATTCATTTTATTGAAAAAATAATGTCTGATGTTTTGATTTTGTTCCTGTTCTTAATTATTTGTCCAGTCACCAAAACTTGCACAAAATGAGTTTTCAAACATTTTGTTACAAAAAAATAAATTGAAAAGTCGTATTGTTTTCTAAGTTAGGTTGATAAATGTTCTTAATTTATTTTAAATATAACTATTTAATGCTATAATACAAATCAAAGCACAAACATTACTCTTAACATTAGCCGTTCCTAATTATATGTCCACCACTGTATACCTATCTCTAATAGTTTTTTTTATTTTAACTTATTTATGTAGATATTCAAATTGTTGCTATTATAATTATATAACACCAATGGCTGTATTAATTTTGTTTATTGTGGACTCGATGAAGGAACCCTGGATCACCTTTTCCTCCAATGCAACTGACCACATAAATCACTCTATTAATACCTTCCCCTCCTCTACCCTTCATCCAGTCAATATGAACTTTCTTCTCTCCTTGACATTCTCACCTCTTGTTTACAGGATAGGGAAATTTATCAAAGATGGAATCTCTTACCCCCATGTTAGCTTTAACTCCTACATATAAATGCTGTGTTGTGTTGTATTTTGTGTTTGTTTACTACCCATTGTGTTTGTTCCAGATGTATGTTTGTGTCACACCCTTTAACAGTAAATCCAGAACTTTGAGTGAGGCTAATCTCATCTCACTGATTAATTGTCAGTGATCCAACTGGTCATCCGTCATTCTAATAATGTGTCTTCTCAAACCTTGACATTAGCAAAATCATCATAATCACAATGGAGCCATAAACTGTAACTTTATAAATTATGAAATTGTATGAAATTGTCATATTAATTAAAGTAAAAATGGTAAAATTTTGGCTAAAAGATAAGATAAATAATTTTCTCACCCTTTTACTAAGACATATAACAGGCCACAGCGAGCACCCGAGAGTGCAGCAACAGCACACGCACCCACAAAACAGCCACTTCACATTCACTGGCAGTGTCTTCTTCAACACACTATTGATTCTTGCAATGGTTGCTTGGTACTCTTCTGGGGCGATACGAGATTGCAGCCCAGAGGGAAATTCCACATTGAAGCGATTACTTAAGCCAAACCTGAAATTTTTATTATAATTCATACTTTACTTCTGTTGCTCATGACTTCGAACATTAAAATAGTGTAGCTGCATGACATGGAATTCAGTTTAAGCCCAGGCTATCGTAGCATGGCCCTAGGCAGGAAATCTCATCTATTTTTTATTAAGTTATTACTATTACCATTGTAGTTCAGGGTTCTACCTAAGAAATAAAATCCTGGCTACGGCCTTATATTGTAGTAAATGAATAATCTTAATTAACATTGTATCTCTCACTTGACCAAATAATTTACAATTTAATTGGACAGATACTATTAACATAATAAAACAAAAAAAAGACTAGGATTGTTTCTTTAGGTAAATTGTTGGCAAATGCCACATGGTATTTTAAAGAAATTCAACTAACTTGACAATTTAATTTGATCAAGTACTCCTAAATACTACCCATACATGATAATTAATTAATTAGTGTAAAAACTGGTTACTATACCTAAGTAGAGAATATAACCTACACAATGAAAGTATAAAACCTTTTCAATTGTTAATTTTAATAAAAATGATAAGGCAAGACAATAGGTTATGGCACCTGAATAAATAAAACATGTTTATTAATCAAAATAACAAAATGTTGTTATTTTGCAAGTTCAATTTTGTAAAATTATCACTAAATTAATGTTAAATAGGTGTTACAAGACGCATTTATGTGAGCAAAAAGAAAATTGGCTGTTGGTCAACGTCCTGTCTTAAGAAAGTCCTTCAATGCCAACAGATGACAAAGAACCAAGAATAGTTTCTGTCCACGTATGCTCTATCTGGGATTTGATTTATGATAAAGCATTTATTACCTTGCATATGGCTTTAGTATATGATCTAGATAATTAGGGCACAATATTAATAGCTTACACGGTCATATTACCAGACCCTCGTACAACTATCGGGTCTGGGACTAATGTCACATGAGGTTCTTCTATATTTTCTTCACTCTCCGTCTCGTCCATCCATATAGCATCGAAATCTGCCATTTTCTTTATATCACTAAAGTAAACAATAACAAAATAACATAATTTATCTCTGCTGACACATAACAAAATAAATGTTGATTTCTTGAATTCACAAACCAAACATAGAGTAACTTCTTACACACAGAGCAAGCACAGAGCAAGTAAAAGAGCATCACAGTTACTCTATGCATCACTACATGACAAAGAATGAATGAGAATGAATGACAAAAGCAAGCAGAATGACATTTAAATACATTTTTTAAAGTTCAGCGGTAAAGAAAATATATATTCGGTATAGCCATATTGAAGTTTATTTTTTGTTCCTAAATTGCTCGCAAATATCTCATGAAATGTTCTACAACATCTTTTTGTACTTTAGGGCTTTATAAGAGCGAAGTCATATGAGTACTCAGAACAAATGACTAAAGACATGAGTACATAACCCATAAAGGTTGAATTAAGGGACTCTATAGGGAAGGTGGTCAAATATATTTTTCAAAAAATATCATCTTTTCAGTTTTTGGAATCAATTTCATCTCAATAGGAAATGGAGTCGGAGGAAAATTGGTTATGAGAAAAAAGGTACTTGATACGCAACCGTATTGAGCAAAAGTGGTAAGTCTATCGGTGAAGGCAACTACTGCGACAATAATTAGTTCAATGATAATTAATGTAGAGATTGCTGTTCACGTTTAGCTTGAAGGACTCTAGGTTAGTTCATACGCTTATCTTAATTTGGGTGTGAAATACCGTTTCACCTTGTTCAGGAAGCTGTTTTTGAGATGCCCTCAATATAGTTTTTAGCATAGTGAATGAATCTCGCATCACTGTTGAAAGAGTTGGAGAAAGAGAGTACTTCTGTGTTTTACTCAAAGAAATTGTAGTCGAGTGGAGCTCTCTATTAAGGGTCCTATATTGGGAATTTTTCTGGGATAAACTATTCCCAATTTCTCTGTAAATAATCCACCTGTATCACTGTAATTTACCATATAGTTACTTATTGAATATATCTAAGTGAAATAGCTCTTATTTTTTCAATGGGTTTTATTGAATAGGAAATATGGGTAGTTTAACTTTGCCCCTGCTGTCTCTTTCATAATCTATCACAAAACTCTAAATTTTTTTAAAAGCGCTGTTATACCATTACCCTTCAATTATATATGTCGAATTTTTTGGTAGCTTATTGAAAATTTAAAATAATAATTATTTTATTATTTTTGCCAAATTAAAAAATCATAAAATATTTTTTTTTTGAATTTTCAATAAGCTACAAAAAAAAGCGATATATATATAATTAAAGAATAATGGTATAAGAGCGCTTTAAAAAAAATTTAGAGTTTTGTGATAGATTATGAAAGAGACAGAAGGGGCAGAATAACCCTTTATTCTACCACCCATATTTCCTATTAAACAAAACCAATTGAAAAAATAACGACTATTTCACTTAGATATATTGAATAAGTAACTATATGCTAAATTACATTGACACAGGTGGAGTATTTACAGAGAAATTGGGAATAGTAATATCTCCATACAAATTCCCAGTATAGGACCCTTAAGACGATAAATTTAAATAAAATCATAGGGCGTTTTTTGAGGGGCGTGGCCTAGCTGCATACGATACTCTAGCGCTACCCAGCGCTACCTGATCGATTGGTCTCTCCGCTGAATCTCTCTCTGTCGCATTGAATAGAAACAAAAGAGAAGAGGCGCACGGAAGGTGCTTGGAACAAACGTCCTAAGTGATAAATCAAAAATAATTTATTTAAATTAAAGGAGTAGCTTTATTGAAAATCTAAATTAACATCTTACTTTAGTAATAGATGATACAAATTTGTACTTAATTTAATAAACAATACTTCATGTACTACTGAGAAATTTGGAAAGGAGACTATTTTCAGAGGCTACTTTGCGATTTTTTTCTATCGAGCAAAGTTTCTTAAAACATGTTTTATGATTAACAGATTATTATGAAATATGATTAATTATATCATGTATTTTTTTCTAAGAGCTTTAGGTTTCACTCAAAACTATTTGAAAAATATGATTTAATATGAAGGTAGCCTCTTAACACGATATAGCCCGTGATAAAGCGCAACACCAAGAGTTCAGAAGCGCAATACTTTCGCAAGTTCAGAATCGACGTGCAGGGTTAAATTGGTCACCAAAAAAGCTATTCTCATCTATAATAAATAAAAATGCTTTCTTTGCACTTATATTATAAAATGAGATGGTGTCAAGATTGTACACTGCGTAATTTAATTAGGTACTTAGGCCGTTTTTCCACGACGCACGACACGACATGATTTTATGTAGTATTCAGAGCGCCATACAATTATGTTTTCTCATGGAACGACGCCGCATAGCACGACACTAAATGGTTCTGTTTTTTTGCGGTGACGATATTATAGCGACATTGCTGAATCTATGGCCGCTTTTCCACTACGCACGACATGACACGACAAAAAGCTCTGTCGCCTACAAGCGGTAGTGGAAAAACGAACGGACTACATACCTACCGTGTGTGGTTTATTGTTTGTTTTGTTATACAACCGTAAAACATATCGTGTCGTGCGTCGTGGAAAACGGCCCTCTCACAAAATAAGTTGAGCAGGAAAGCGCTGAATCTGACCACAGATCTGACTCAATAACTACCTACTTTCATAAAAATTTAAACATGTAAAAGCAAAGAGTACCTAGGTACTAATATTATAAATGCGAAACTAACTCTGTCTGTCTGTCTGTATGTTATGCTTTTGCTATATGCTAAACCACTAAACCAATTTTGATGACATTTGATACGGGGAAAGCTTGAACCCTAGTTTTTTTAAAACCACTATCTAGGACCAGAGTACTTGTGAAAATATATCAAACGAGCCCATACTCGATGGGATTACGTCGTTTCATTACAGAGTTCCACTATCCACCTCCTGGCTCCATCATCAGATCAGATCGATAGTACCAAATTATTGTATTGTCATCCGAATTACATACACTTGCAAAACGCCAAATCTATACGACAATTAGAAAGATTTGTTTACATACATATTACCCACTTTTTCCGTTCCGATCAACTAAACCGATCAACTGGAAACTGATCAACTATTTTACTTCCCCGTGCGTAAAGCGAGAGAGCTCTACCGTATGTCATGCAGGATTGTAGCAAATGGCATTCGATTGTCTCTGCCAATCCCTCTTGAAATAAAAGGCGTGATGATTGATATATTTACTTGTGCACTTATCAACTCCCTACACTACCTTGTCGCCCGGCTTCGCTCGTGGATCTTTTTCCGCTAGTTTGATGAAACCATGATGCTTCCGCCTATAATGGAGAGCCAATTATTTTACAGCCACGAAATAAAATTATATCTTCATTTACACAGCCTTTAAACTTACCCATTAACAAAATTTACGAAGGGAGCCGTGGGCAATAAAATTAATAACATAGATTGCAGATACTTGGTTGCTCTATAAACGAAACACTCGAATAATATTGTCATGTAAGGATTTATGTAGATAAAAAGTTTGCGACACGTCATTAGGTATCGTAGCACGCATGTACTCAACACATATCAATTCAAGTCCATAATGAAAGCCTACCTAGTGATAACGCGCAGCTGTGCCCTAAAAACCTGACGGATTGTGCCCGGGCAAGCCTTTTAGATCGCCTATACTCGACACACATGTTTTAATTACTTAAATGTAAAACTAAGCTATCTCCTGCGGGTTTGTTCGCACACAATTTTAATAATTTGAATACTTTTCTTCTTCTTTTTTGTGGCTCCACCAATGTTAATCGATGATTTGTTATTATAGCTTATAGCCTTTATAGTATCAATATGCCGATTAATCGGTATCTAAGATAGTCCCGCCGACTGTGATAATGTCTTATTAATCACAGACCATCACAGCGCTTCCCCATCATGTTACGACGGAATGCGTGCGTCGGTCGCTATGACATGACGTAGAATCCATTTATACTTTTAGTTAGGATAATAAAAGTCTTGACAGAATGTCACGAGCTCGATCCTTAACCGATCTAAAAAAAAGCTAAGCACTATTTTTCTAAGAATGCTGGTGCTGGGGATTCTTATATAGGTAGCGCTAAATGTTAAAGTTGTTACCATCAATGTCTTTGACTACATAAATAGGCCGTTATGCTGTAATGGTACGGCTATATTTTACAGAAGAAAGCAACTCACTTTTATATAGCAGATAAATCATGGCAATTACCTATAGAAGCCACTGAGCTGTAAGTTTGAGTTGACGGTCTTGCAAACTTCTTCTTCTCTTCTTCTTCTAAAGCTAACATTATATTGATTCACATAAGCTATGTTTATATTTGTAACTAAAAACGGAGGGTTATTTTACAGCATTTAAAAAAGTCTATTGTAAAGCTGAGGCGGTAAGCTAGTCCAACGAAGTTGAGTATAGGTATATTGAATTATACTCGTATCAATATTTCTATGACGGGCAGGGCACCTAATGCAATGTATGCCAGTTTAGCTGTTATAAGGCTCCACGACTCCTATATAAAGGGATTTCTTAACCTCCTTTTATCACACACGCACTTGCACACCTGAACAAAATGAAGGTACGTATCTTTTAAAATCATTGCTTATTTTAAACTTAGCTACTTTAATTAGTGTCAACGGAACCCCTTTTTCCTTTTAGACTGCTTTACCGAACCTTTTGTTCACTCTAGTGTTTGACCGTTTGTCAAAGAGGTGTTTTCTTTAAAGAACAAACCAGAATATGCAGTATGCTAGCGCACTGAATAGTATAAAAGAAAATAAAATGTGTCCAAAAATACACGATTTCCGCACCCGTCACACTTCTCGCCACGATTTACCATTCCCACTAATATACTGTCTTGTCTGTCTGTGATTTTTTACGCAAAAACTACTATCTACATACTATGATACATATCTATATACTACTATGGACCTATCATGTTTAGGGGGCTAGGAGCATAACAGTATATTAAGTGTATCAAGTCTGGGAAAAAGTTAGCCCCAGCTAGTTTTCATGGCGAATGCTGTCTAATCTGTCAGAGATGTGACAAAGTAATGTAGGAAAGAATTGTATAGAATGAAATAATCTACAAAAAGTCCACGGTAGTATATATCTTTCTCTAATATATAAGCTTATTTCTATAGGTATTCAAATTGTTATAAACCATATTGGACCCGTGCGAAGCCGGCACGGGGCGCTAGTTAGCTATAATTATTAAGAATTTATTGTTTAGTTGATGACGTCCGTGCTACCAAATTCAATACAAACTCTACAATCTCCACAGAGCGATACTATCGCATTTAATCTATGCTAATATAGAGTTTGTATGGCACAGGCACGGCGAGACTATCGCCGCGATTCTCTCGCTCGTGGAGACGGCCCCTTAGGTAAACCCTGTATTGAATTTTCAAACTAATATCTTATCTATGTTGTAACTTTAATGGATTAATCCACTTGTGACGTACCCAGTGGTATGTTACTGGCGTAAAGTAGGTACCCGCAAGATATCGACTACAATTTAATTTAGTTAGCTTTGAAACCTCAGTCTAATCTTAAGTGGAAAACAAACAGTTAATGTTTAACTTTTAAATATTTCAGATCCTAGTGGTGGCTGCTATCCTGATGGTGTGCAGGCAGGCGGCCGCAGTGGTGCCTGTCGCGGCTCCCTTGGCATCGCCTTATGGTTACCCTTACGCGAGGCCCTACGGTTTACCTGTGGCTGCTCCTCTAGTTGCCAGACCGGCCTTGGCCCCCTACGGCATCCCTAGACCATTAGCCGTCGCCCCAGCCTACGCTAAAATCGCTGCACCAGTTGACGATTACGACCCGAACCCTCAGTATTCTTACGCTTACGATATACAGGACGCTTTGACTGGTGATTCTAAAAGCCAGCAAGAGTCAAGGTCTGGTGATGTAGTCCAGGGTTCATATTCATTGGTGGAACCTGATGGTACAAGGCGTATTGTGGAATATACTGCTGATCCTCATAATGGTTTTAATGCGGTTGTTCATAAAGAGCCTTTAGGAGGGGTAGTGAAGGCAGCGGTTGGCGTTGCTCCAGTCGCCCTGCACTAGTCTCTACACTCTCTACTAAGATTTGGCAATATGTTGACTTTTAATACGCTTTATGGTCAGTGAAACAGTTTTATGTTTTAGATTTTTACACTGATTTGCGAGTTTGTTGATGACCCTATGAACTGCACGTGAAACAAAAAATACATGTCTTCAAAAACCCAAAAAGTTAAATTTTCATATTACAAAATATTATATTGATACCTAAGAGTCACATGTTGCCAATACGAGTTACCGACCGAAACCTAGTATTACTGTCTGATGGTACCTGCTCTATTTATTGTGTAACTACTTTTAACATTGTTAAACGTTGATTGTTAAAGCTGAGGTAATAAATAAGAGGAATCTAATTTGTGATATTTTATTTTTATCTCATATCTATAATGCAAGTAAGATATTCGTAAATTCAGTAGAAATAAATAAAAGAATTGCATGAAATCCCACAAGGCTAAAGAGATATAACGTCAGGATCTTAGCAAATGTCTCTGTCAACCACTCCTAATAAACAATCCTATCTAATTTCATTTCTACATTACTCAAGGGAAATATAGTTGGGGATTGGCAAAATAAAACTTATAGATACTTTGATTAGATCTGCAGTACCTACCTAATTATTATTGGGACCTTCAAACTTATTTATGAAACCTGACATTGAATAAGTTTGTTTTTATCACAAATAGAATGTAAAAGGTACATCTAGGTGACCTAAAAGGTTACCTTACTCTTAATTTATTAATTAAATTTTAGTACACACATTTTAGGCTTCCGTATCGAACATGATAGAAAAGATTTTAAAACTTCCAGCGGTTCTGGAAATTGGTCAAGTAGTTTGATGTTGCCAAACTCACATTGCCTTTTTATAATATTTAGGCAAGACTTACTTTCCTACTCACATTTGGAAACCATACAGATTTTTTTCATGCCTAAATGAAGTCATGACATTCAAAATAAAAACGGTTCTGCTCTTACTTAGTTTAGAAACTCCGAGTCAAAACAACGTTGTAAAAAAAGTTAGAAGAAAGAAAAATAATGCCCTGGCCTGATAAATAACACATGTCGACAAAAAACTTTTTTTAGCTTTTCTGTTTAGTGCATAAATTCATGTTCTATGCATCAAAAACCCCCAAAATATCCATCTTCGACTTATAAAGTTTGCTTTAGTCTTAGTTTACGTCGATAAGTAAGTTTTGAAATTTTTTATTAATTGTATGAGAAAACGGGTGGCCGGTTTCTACAAAAGCAAACTTTAACAAAAAAAAACATTTTTCCCTTTATTAGTTACGTAAGAAAAATTGGAATCTGATATTTATAATTACCCAAAAATCGTGTCGACCCGTGTAATTATTGTTTTAAAAAGTCGCACCAAATTATTAGGATTTAATTCACTGCAAACTTTCTGTGGGACATTTGGCCAAATAAGGCGCATACAATTTCGATTACCTAGCACATTTCTAAAAACGTGGATAAAATAAAAAATATTGCTCCTCTGCGTCAGTATACACACTGCCGTGACCAGGATTCGAACCTGGGTTACTACGGCCACAACGTAGGGTCCTAACCACTAGACGATCACGGCTGTCGGAGCTACTTACTGACTTACTTAAAATATTGTACACAATAATAATATTTTATGTTTACTTTCACTCGAAGTTTATTAGCAATTGGCTGCTACTGTAGGTACCTACAGTAGTTTGAACAAGTGTCTTAATTATCTATAGGTACTAATATTATAATGAGGTAAAGCCCGTTGCTGCTATTAATTATTATTTAAGTGTCTATGCCTTAGTTGGTTCTTAGTATCTACCTAATAGACAAAAAGGTGTCCTCACCAATTTTCATGTTGATCCTATTCCCAGTCTAGGACTTCATATTTTTAATATGATCATGCTAGGTATATAATATAAGTTAGTTAAAGATTGATATCCCCTAGACAGTGTCGTCAAATAGAATGCATTAACGCTATGATGCAAAATTACCGTATACAAATAATATTCTAAAGTAAAGCCATTACAATGTAATTACGGACATCTGAAGTGGCCCCGAATCTCAGGATATTTCGACACGGATTTTCAAGGGTAACACTGCAATAAATATTCGATTATTTTCGATAAGGTTTCTCTACATAGATATAATACAGTTCTATTCTATTTTCCGTGTTGAACATGAGATTAGAGCAAACTAAAACTAGCTAATGAAACTGAACTCAGGTACTACTTCATCATCAATTTCATATCTCATCCCACGTAGTGATGATTTTATAATGTGTCAGTAAAATCACTATAAAAATTAGTCCATCAGTTCACGGAAGGTCACGTGAACTGACAGAACTGATAAAATTAGGAGTTTTAACATACAATTAACTCGGATTTTTAATCAGTAGCTACATTTAAAGATAACAATCCAACAGCCTTTTCTGTCATAGGCCGTCTCCCAGAATTTACTTATTTTTTAAAACGGCCATGCAATGGCTTCGGCGAAGTATTCTAGACTGCTGAGCTTCTTCAATGAAATTCTATACAATTAGATTTTTATATATTATTATTATTATTTTTTTACCGAAAGGGGTATTTAATATTATGACCGAGTTATAAATATTTTCATTTCATTACCGTAGGTAGGTACTCTGAGAATTGTCATTTGTCGTAAAATATCCCAAGTCTGATATTAATTAACTGGGCGGACGACGACGGTCCGACACTTAGAGGCTTTTCCATATAAATATACCTCAACAGAACTGACCACTCGTTAGGTATAGCCTCACAAATCGGCTAAAAGAAGGAGACTTGGTTTTCCGCTGGTATACCCTGGAACCGAAAATGTGAAGAATGAAAAACCCCAAAAGGTGTTTTTAATAGACAAAATGACCACAAAAATGAAAAAAATCGTGATATTTTTTTCGTACGTGGTAAGTACTTTATAGTTGTATACAACAGAAGGTTCAAGTGAACGTAATAATATTCTGTATAAATACTCACGATTCGGCCAAGAGACATTTAGTTCACCGACTATTCGAAAAGCACAATAAGGGATTGCAAGATGATTAGAGTAAGCATGTGCATTTCAATAATCGTGATTCTTTAAAAGTAAAATGTATTTGTTAGTTTGGTCTGATTCGCAATAGGTTAGCCTAGATTTTGCAGTGCAAGTATATCTGTCAAATAGAACAGAGAATTGCGAAATATGCCTAATTTTTTGGCAATGAATAAGTAAATTATATTAAAATAGGAACAAAGGAAGTTAGATGTGACTATTATATTTTCCGGGCAAATAAATAAAATTTTAAAGCTAAAATTACTTTCAGGTTACTCTCTGGGCTGCACTAGTGCATTTAACTTTTGCAATAATCGTAAAGGACACAGATCCTACAGAATATAACTATTCATACGGCGTCGATGATCCATCTACAGGAGATAGAAAAAGTATACAAGAAGTACGGAAAGGAGATGTGGTTAAAGGTTCTTATTCTGTCGTAGACCCAGATGGTACCAAACGAACTGTAGAATATACAGCAGACAGCAGAAACGGATTCAATGCCATCGTTCATACCGAGCCAGTTTTGACCAAACAATATGACATTACAAATTTCCCTAATAACAATGATTACTCAGCGTACGTGCCTAATAAGCCAAATTCCCCTGTTGTAAATTTATTATATACTACAGCTGTGGCTTCACCGCATTCTATTGCAAAATATAGTCCCAAAACAAATAAAGAATCAACAGTACTATATACCCCTAATGATATTATCAACAGCTATAACGAACAAACAGAACATGATTTAAGATTTTTTGACAAAAGTTACTAATACAGACAGTGTAGTGACAGTTTAGATTTGTATTGAGTATAAATTGTGTATGTAGAGAAAGATGTAGAGTCATAATTATAGATAAGTATTCTTTTTATTCTATGCCAGCCCCAGGGTACCCAGTGGAAGACAGAGTCGTCTTCCTCATTTATCCAATGATTTTTTGAGGCTATACCTAACGAGTGGCCAGCTCTGTTGAGGTATATAGATGGAAAAGCCTTTTTGTACGGTTTGTCGGATATTGTACGTACATAGATTTTTTTAGTATAATATATAAGTACTTTGCAATTAATGTGATAGTATTAAATAATTATATTAATTTTATCAAATGTTTTATTTCTCTATGCCTTATCCCCATAGAAAACAGGCCTGCTGTTGAATGGTCTTGAATGGTTAGTTACTCTAGAATCTAGATAGATCTTAATACTTATGTTAGATACTTACAGAAAAAAAACCATCTCGTACATACTTAGAATACGCAGGCAGGCACAGATTGTCGCAGAAGTGTTCAGGTCAAATGCAGGAAGTAACAATGAAAGAAAAAACCGGCCAAGTGCAAGTTGGACTCGCGCACGAAGTGTTCCGTATGTACAATCAATAGTATGCACTAAGGTCAGACCAAGTTTGACGCCCCTGTCGCAGGAGTTTTTTTATTTGTTGTTATAGCTGCCATATTAATACACACTCTGTGAATATATCAAGTGTGTACCTATTACAGTTCAAAAGATACAGCTGTGACAGAAAAAAACGCGTTTCTTGTATGGGGACCTATATAATTTTTAACTTTATTTTATTTTTATTATTTGTTGTTATTAAGCGGCCATAGTAATACACTCTCTGTCTACCTATTACGGTTCAAAAGATACGGCCCTGTGACAGGATGGACGGAGGGTGTCAGAGTTAGGGTCCGAATTCTAAATTGTCTATGTTATTAGAGCGGAGCCTTAGTAATAGGGTTTTCGTTGGCACTCTTTGGATACGGAACCGTAGAAATTACATTACGGCTTTTAACTTATACCTTCAGTCATTCTTTTTAGCGGGTTCTCGTCAACTGGTTTAGCTGGGTCCTAAAAAACGGACCCCTCGCTGAACAATATGTATAACGCAAAAAGGAAAGGATCTAAAAGCAAGCTTCATTGAAATGCATTACAAAGCTGTCACTCTTAGTATTATCTAGTTAACCGCTGTTAACGGTCTTACAGATACGATCCCTTCATTTATTGATTACACAAAAAATGTTAAAGTGATACAATTTACTGTTTATAATCGACATAATAGCTTAATTGGCAAATTCAAAGACAGTTCCGGTGCAGTTCAAGGTCTAAGCTAAGACAAGATTGTCTTTAAAACTGGGTCGGCGAACGGTGGCCTTTTATATAATAGTTATTACTACGATGTGTGTTCTACTTTATTTATCAATTTAAAAAAAATTGGAATTGATAGAAATAACTATTTTTAAGAGAGCTTTTTAATTCGATTGTGTAATATAATTACATACCTATCTATTTCTATGAAAATACTACCTCTCCGCCCCGGTTTAGCCCGTGGATCCCATATTAACTTTCATTCCCTATTATAGTCTTGAATTCATACAAAAATCCCATAGAAAAAAGCACTTTCAGTTTTTCTCGAATATTCAAATTTTCCAGCCAAATTTTCCAATTTTTCTTTCCCTAAAAACCTTATTTAGACTATCCCGAACATAAAATTTGCTAAATCGGTCCAACAGTTTTCAAGTGATGTGCTTACCAAGGAACAGCATAAAACTTTTTTTTATATAGATTTTTGATCAACCACCTGATTAACTGATGAACACGGGATGTTTCAAAAGTGGAACTATATCTATACTAATATTATAAAGAGAAAAGATTTATATATTTTTTGTTTGTAATAAATATACTACTGGACCGTTTTTAAAAATTATTTCACGAGTTATACATAATATTATCACTGAGTAGGTAACATAGGCTATATTTTATATTATATATTTTGTATATAATTGTTACCCCGGGCGAAGTTTGCAAGTTTTGATAGGGGTACTTTCTGAAACTACTAATCCGATTCTATTCTTTGACTAATAGGAAAGTACATTATCTCAAGAGTGCTATAGTATAGGCTACATTTTATTTTGTTCGAAAATATCCACTGGCGAAGCCGAGGGCGGAAAGCTGTTAATTTAATGAAATAATTAATTTCCCCTCTAACCAAGCCAATCTGATCACGAACACCGAAAAACAAAATTGTCTTGTCATTGTTATTGTTACAAAATGATAGCCGATGTGAAAAAGGAATGGAAATGATATGCCAAAAGTAAAAAATCTAATGCTATGCCCCCTCCGTTTTATTTGACAGAAGCGTAAAGTAATTACTGAAAATGTCCCTTACTTACAAGACCCTAAACAAATTATTTCTGCGTGATAAGATAAATATTTTTTTTTAATAAAAGAATTTGTGTCTGAATTAATTTCCCTTTATTAATTAATATAATTACATATATACCTAATCGTATTATACTCTAGACGTCGCCGAAATTTGCCACTGGACACAATTCGAACCAATATCCACAACCACATCTAACGGGGTCGTTTAGGTGGACGCAGATCCAATTGATATGAGTAGTATATTCATCGCATATACAACCTACCATACGGTTACTGAAAGCACTTGGTACTAAATTAGGGCGTTCTCTTGTTCCTGGGCCTGAGAAAAAGAAAAATAAATCAATAGCTATCTATCTATCATCACGCCTTTTATCCCAAGAGGGGTAGGTAGAGACAATCAAATGACATTTGTTACGGCCCTGACATATCTCTTTCGTTTCTTTTAATATTCATCATACTTTTCATACATGCTCGGAGATTGTGTGTACTTTTAACATTGCCACATTGTGACATTTTACCTAGGTTGTCCTCTGCCAGCATTTCCTTTTACTTCAGCCATATAAAGATGCAATAGGTATCTTTAACTTAGAATTTTTTATTTTCGTTTCAATTCCTATAAACAAATAAATATTCAGTCGCTGCCTTTTGGCAAATCCACTCCAAACGCCTCAAATGCGTATTTTGTGCGAGTTTCGAGCACCTTTAAATTACAATAAAACATATTAGGTACTCGCACGCACCATCACGGCCTTTATACCTTGTGGCGTGGCCAGAGACTGGTAACAATGACCACATTTAGCAAGTTGTCCATAAAAAACAATGGCTAGTCTGTCCCTGCTGGAGTTGCCACGATAAAGGTAGCTATAATATTATAATATTCTTCCAAAAAGTGAAGAAATTTCTTTTCTTGTCATTCGAAGCACGATAAGTTGATTACAGCACTCAAATTTTATGTCAAACTATTTCTAATTACTTCTATGTATTACTCTAATTTATCTTAGTTCAATGCTCTACTTATAAAAACGACGTAGAATACTTTTATAATAACGCCTAATATGTACTTAGTTAATTAATTTAATATTAGAAAATGTCAGGAGTTAAAACATACTGAGTTAAAACATCTTAATCCTAACTTATATCTTACTAATGTTATTTTAAGTTTGTAAGTTTGGATGTAGGTGGATAATCTCTGAAACTACTGATCCGATTATGAAATATTTTTCGCTAATAGGAAGCTACATTATCCCTGAGTGCTACATGTTATTTTGTTCGAAAATAACCACGGGCGAAGCCGGGGGCGGAAAACTAGTAATACATAAAGTGCAATCAATGGTCTCAATAGATAGTAATGAAGTATTATAAATGTTCTACATTTTGTAACCCCTGAAAGCAACGCCTTCGCTAAAGATTAGCAACACGTTGTGTTATAAAAGATGGACAAACAAACATTTATAATTTATACTAATACAACAACAACAAGTTCTCACATGAAAAAAAAAATCTTCGGCTAAGTGAGGAAGACTTTGTCTTCAACTGAGTACCCTGGGGCCGGCAACGGTTCCCGGGAGCTGTAAAGGCAACCCGTGTAGTTTTTTTTTCACATGAACTTGCTACATGCGAATGTGGATTAGTAGTAATCATCTTTTATTTGCCGATGTGAGGCTATATCTAACGAGTGGCTAGTTCTGTTGAGATATATTTAGATGGAAAAGCCTCTAAGTGTGGTTTGTCGGATTATGTAATGCGATCTAAAGTACGTTTTTCTAGTCTAACAGTCTAAGTAAACAAACATTGCATGTCTTTTTTAAATAACTTGTATGTAGTTTAAAATTCTGGAAGAACTTTCCAATTAAAGCGTTTTCTAATTAAGTTTATGACCCCCTTATCCTGTCAATCAACTTCATTGTAAAAACGGCAAATTGCGGAAACGCCTAGTTTTTAAGATAGTTAGTATTGAAAAGAAAATCTCGGAATAACCACTATCTTAATATAGATATATATTGAAAATTCGTTTCTTAATACCTATTCCTACCCCTCACTCCCCAAAGCTCTTTAGTGAAAACGGCAAATTGAAAAACAACCTCAAAACCAGAAATATATTAACCATATATTTTAGATAGAGCTTATATTAGAGATTTAGATGTCTCAAGAAACTAAAAACCATTTGGAAAGTTCAAGCTGAACTCCACGAATCTCTCTACATTCACACTTTGCCCAAATTCATTAATAATAATATCAGAATTATAAAGCCGAGCCAAAATTCTTAAAAGACTTATTAATTAACATTTTTAACCTATTTAGAACTAATAACAATATTTTAAATAAATAAATAATGCTGTTTTAGTTCCATCACTTACTTATGGAAGCGAGACTTGGGTATAGAATAAGAAGTATAAAAGTAAAATAAATGCAGTGGAAATGCTGTCTTTACGTACAATGTTGTGACTAAAATAAAGAAAAGTAGTTTACGCTGGTTTGGACACGTTGAAAGAATGAAGGATGAAAGATTGACTAAAAAGGTTTATATGGCTGAAGTGGATGGAAATGCTGGCAGAGGACGACCTAGATGTATAAAAAATATATTGATCGATGGAAATATTAAAAGTACAAACAATCGACGAGCATGTATGAAAGGTATGATGAATATAAAAGGAGCGAAAGAGATATGTCTGGATCGCAACAAATGGCATTCGATTCTCTGCCTACCCCTATTGGGATGAAAGGCGTGATAAATTGATGATAGATAGATTAAATAAGAATTTATCCCGAAGGATTTCCGATCCCGAAACCAACTCTCCGGCCCTCAAACTATATCTATGAAAAATAACGTCGCCCGTTGCTGTGTTGACTTAAAAGAAGACAAACAACTTCCGCATTTATAATATTAGTTATAGAACATGGCCTTGGTTAGTTATAATTATAATCAATAATGGGACAATTTTGACTGAAAATTTTGAAAACACGAACCTCCTTTTATAGGCATCATCTTCCATGGATCACAATCTCCAGCCATGTGGGCTAATAGCTCCTTTTTCGCTACCCCAGTGAGTAAGTCCAAGGGATGGAGCAGTTTTTCATAACTGCGAGTCCGAATTAGTAAAGGCTTAAAAGCCTTCGAAAAGTACCTTGATTGCAATAGAGACATAGCAGAGGCTTTTTTTGTTATTTTGTGATTTTCGTAATGATTTTTATGGAGCTTTGCTATGACAATTCCTTGAAGCAATATGTAATTCAAAATTTGACAGCAAATTTCTTATGCTAGATGTATGAAATGAGGTTTCATTTTATTATTTTATGCCTTATTAAGCAGTGAAATTGAAATATTTTTACGTTTGTTACCTTACAGCTCCCGAAACCGTGTTACGGTCCCAGGGTACCCAGCGGAAGACCAAGTCTCCTTATTTCAGCCGATCGTATTTGTGAGGCTGTACCTAGCGAGTGGCCCGTTGTTGAGGAATATTTAGATGGAAAAGCCTTAAGTGTGGTCGGTCGGATTATGGCCGGTTAAAACCGTGGTCTGCCTAGTTAATACCAGACGTCTTAACAACTCGACCACCGACACACGGGTAAACATATAAAATTGTAAACCAAATAAAGCGTTCACATATGCCTATGACATTACCAAACAACTATAAGCAACAAGGACGTTCCGCCCAACGAAGAAAGCTGCTCTATATTAAGAGTGCAAGTGATCTTTGTGCTTTGAGATTAATCATAGCGAGTGCTTACTTAAGCTATAATCCGATTACATAGAGTGTACAACAGTAACAACCATGCAATATTCACTTGATGGCTATTGAAACTTGTCGGGTAACATACACAAGCTCGCGCCCGGTCTTGCCTCAGGCGCTGGAGATTAATATAAAAACTGTGCTCCTCTACATTGTGTCACATTCATATCGAGATATCTTCTGGCTAAAGATGACTTTTAAGGTGGGTTATACCCTCTATTATATTTCAAATTAAGTATTCTTTTATTTGAATGAATTATTTATTAGTATTGTTTAATTTTTTAGCTCGTCGTCCTTGTATGCGCTATCGCCGCGGTCAACGCAGGCGTGGTGGCACCGGTGGCTTATTCAGCTCCCGTAGTGCACGCCGCGCCTGCCTTTCACAGCGCGCCTGCCTTCCACGCCGCTCCTGTAGCCTACACAGCACCGGTGGCTAAATTCGCCGCTCCATTAGCCTACGCCGCTCCCGTGGCTAAACTAGCCGCCCCCGTAGCCTACGCCGCTCCTGTTGCCAAGGTCGCAGTTGAAGAATACGACGCTCATCCTCAATACAGCTTCGCTTACGACGTGCAAGACGGTTTGACCGGAGACTCCAAGTCCCAACACGAGACTCGTGACGAAGATGTGGTAAAAGGTTCCTACTCCGTGGTGGACCCTGATGGTACCAAGCGTACCGTAGAGTACACCGCTGACCCACATAACGGATTCAACGCTGTCGTGCACAAGGAACCTCTCGCCGTGAAGGTCGCTCCAGCAGCCTATGCCGCCCCGGTAGCCCACGCTGCTCCTGTAGCCTACGCCGCTCCTTTCGCTAAGTTAGCGACTCCAGTAGCCTACAGCGCGCCTGTAGCTCATGCGGCCCCCTTAGCCTACTCCGCCCCGGTGTTGCACGCCGCACCTGTTGCTAAGATCGCCGCTCCCGTCGCCTACTCAGCTCCAATCTACCATCGTTGAAAGTCACTAGATCATAAGAACGTTTATTTATTTGTAAGATGTAAGATAGGAATGCTAATGGACCGAAAATAAAGCTAATCTCACAAAGAGACATGTTTAGACGTTTTCTTATTTTACAAATTCTTAAGGCCCTTTTCACATATTTTGTCCAGAAAAGCAATAAAAATTGGTTTTTGGTGTTCTATTTCAAAGAAATAGAAAGATTTCTTTCTATAAACTTGAATTACAGAATGACAGTTTTTTGAGATTGTACATAGCGGCATTCTACGTAAAAAAAAATTTTAGTATTATTTATTTATTTTAATTATTTACGTATTTCAGCCGATTTCCGAATGTCGTTATTCGAAAAACGGTCGTTTTATGTCCGTTATGTATTCTTATAGTAATGCAGCTTTATTTTTCGTTTTAGGCTAAATATCTAAGAATACAATAAACTTTATTACACATTTTTTTAATCGTAATGAAATAGTTAAATTTTCTCTAAAATGAAATAACATTCTCATAAAAACTACATTAACGTTCACACTTTTGACAATACGACATTATTTATATTAATAAATTATTGTATTTTATGTCTTTGCGTTCGAGAAGAAATTAATCTAAGTAAAAAAAAAATCAATAAGAGGAAAAAGTGTTGCATTGTTTAGTCCTAAGAACTAAGAAGAAGTTTATTGTTCTTAGTCTATCTAACATTGAGAACAAGTCATGTCGTCGGGTTTGAACTTTACACAAAACGATACCAACAAAACCTAAGGTAACTTATTACTGATCTCTGAAAAACAAAAAATTGGCGAAATGGGAGCTTAGTACTTTATGGGTTTGAACATTTCAAATTTTTCAGAACGCTATTTTGTAAGAGGCGTCTCTTAAATAATATCAATGCTACGATTTTAAAGCTTTCAATAAGTTCATATAATATGTTATCATTTAAATTAATAGGTAATTGAGTATAGTACGAGTATGACTTTAACAGCTTTTTTGTAGCCCTTAGGCGAAATAACTCCGTGGTTTTACTTTGCATGGTCTACCATAATTACTGTATACTGTGCATTAAGCACATAAAGTATATAAGTACATCTAAAGCATGATGTTACATGCTTTAGAAACTAACATTTTATTTATTTATTCCTATGTAGGTAAAAAAAAGCGGGTGTAAGTGTTATAAATACTTCTTGTTTGATACTCTTTTCAGTTTTTATAAAGTTTATATTATTTATTGACGTTGTCACCTTGTTTATCAATATATTTTCATCTTGTCATAGTAAACGTAGTTTTATTACATTGGCGACGAGGATGGGATCTACTTGTGTCACGATACCTTCTGTAACTAATCGTTCTAACTCCATTTCTATATTCTTCCTCATAGAAAATGTTATTGGTCTAGCAGGTAGATGTTTCGGAAGTGTTCCAGGCTGTATATGAATGTTGACTTCATAATTCTTAACTTTTCCTAATTTATTGTCAAAAAGTCCCGCATGTTTATCTAGAATATGTTTGAGTGTAATACTCCTCCTTTCTTCTTTAACCGAATACACTGGTTTTGGAAATTCCATATGGAACATTTCACTCCACTGAAGACCAAAAAGCATCGGATATGCATCTTTCATTACAATTACTGGTAATATTCTTTCCTTACCTTGAACTTCTACAGTAACTTCTGCTAGTCCTTCCGGTTTGAGTTTAAGATTACAGTAAGCACGTAATCTTGGTGCCTTGGATAATGGAGGAGTTCCTATACTCTTCCAGAATTTTGTGTTAATAATTGAATGTACAGAACCAGGATCCCAATCCATGGTGCATCCAATGCCGTTAATATTGACATCGATTTGTTTGCTATTTTTGCGTAATTTGTTATCAATCTTGAATACGGCATCGCTGTCATAATCACTTTCATCTACGGTGGTGTCTGGTGATTCATGTGAAGAATGAATATGAGGAAGATTATTGTCTTTAATTTTGTATATATTATTTTTGTTTGTATATTCTGATTTTTCTTTATTACTGTCGCGTTTTATGTAAGCCTTCCCAGATTTTATACAACAACTCTCAAAATGTCCTTTTTTGTCACATTCATTACAAACATGTTCTTTAGCTGTACAATTATCCAAAGGATGTCTACCGTTTTTGCCGCATCTCCAACATTGCGCTGGACGTAATTCACGTCTTGTAATCTTATGTTTATTCTTTTGATTAGAATTGAAATTATTTGACTTGTTTTTAATTTTGTAAACATTATCTTGACCAATGTTGTCACCTTCTGCCAATTCTCGAGATTGTGCAACAGCAAATAATTGAGAAAAGGTCACTTCTTGTGGTTTGCCATTTTGCCATTCAAGGAGATCGGGCCATTTTTGTTTCAGATCTATTTGAAGCTGTTGGTGATTGAGACCCGTGGCAAAACGATCACGTAACTGTCGCTCTAATAGGTTATTATCATAGCCACAGTCTTTACTTAATTCCTTCAATCGATTTGCATAATGTTCCACAGATTCATTTTTATCTCTGATACAATTCCAGAAATCTGTTAACGCTCGATATCGAGTTCGCTTTGTATGATACAAATCGAGAAGTTTATTTTTTAGATCTGTATAAGTTGTGGTTTCAAAATTTGGTATCAGGGCCACCTTCAGCTCATGATACACGTCTGGCGATAAGCAAGTCAATAAAAGGTCTTTCTGAATACTTGACGTACATTCCTCACCCCATATTTGACTTTTCTTGGCTTGTGACGCTTCAGAGAAAGGGTTAGGAGCAGTACTGTTCCACAAGAAAAATGGTGTAGAACAGCCCATTGCTTTTGCTTCAAGGAAACTAAGACCAGCAGATACGAAGTACTCAGTCATCGACCGCGAAGCACTTGCTATTTTCTTTGGTATAAAAAAGTTTGATCAATATCTTCGTGGTTTGAAATTTACATTAGTTACTGATCATAAACCACTTATCCATTTACTTGGTACACAGCGCAATTTACCCAAGCTCGTTAATAATCGCCTTGTTAGATGGGCATTATTGATAGGTAGCTACGATTACAATATAGTTTATACAAAAGGAGCAAATAACTTTTTTGCTGATTATCTTTCGAGAATGCCTAACCCTGAAGAGAGTCTCTCTAAAGAAGAAATTGCAGTTCACAGAATCGACGCCCGCCTTCAAACTGACAGAATTGGTGATCTCGCACTAACAGAGGACTTAATAAAAGAAGAGACAAAGAAAGATCCGACACTCAGACAAGTGTCGCAGTGTATAGAAACTGGTTGGCGTGAACAAACATACTCGGATGAGTTGAAGGCATATTTTCGAAAACGTAATGAGTTATCACTAGAAAATAAAATTATCATGTGGCAGGGAAGAATTGTGGTACCACATACTTTAAGAAATGTATCGTTAAAGTATCTACATTCAGGTCATCCAGGTACGTCAGCTATGAGAGCACTAGCACGATTTCATATTTGGTGGCCATGTATGGAAGAAGATATTGACACATACATAAAAAGTTGTCGAAAATGTCAAGAAAATAGACCGAATAATCCTGAATTGCCGGTGTACTCGTGGTCTATTCCTGATAAAGTGTGGGAAAGATTACACGTGGATTTCGCTGGACCTTATGAAGGAAAATATTGGCTCGTTCTATCAGATGCTTTTTCCAAATGGATTGAAGTGAAGGCAATGGATAAAATTACTACTACGAAACTTTGTGAAGAACTGGACACAATATTTACCACGTTTGGTCTACCACAGTTTTTAGTATCCGATAATGGACCACAGTTTACGTCCTACGATTTCAAAGTCTACTGCAAAAGTAAAGGCATTCTACATATAAAATCAACACCCTATCATCCACGCACGAATGGTTTAGCTGAACGTCTGGTACGAACTTTTAAATCAAGGATGTCTTCGAGTTCAGATGAGAAGTTGGGTCTAAGGAAAAGGTTGGAAAATTTCCTTTTTACCTACCGCATAACGCCTCACAACACCACCAGCTCAAGTGATGTTTGGCCGTCAGATATCAAGTATTTTTGATAACGCACGGCCAAATGTTAAAAGATCACTACAATATAAACAAATACAAGCCAACATTGACTCTGAAAATCAGACGCCGTGTTATAAATCAGGTGATGCCGTTTATGTACGCACTAGAGATGGTTTACGCTGGGAGCCTGCTTCAGTAACACGACGAACTCACCGGTATTCATATGCCATAGAAACTCCTGGTGGGGTGAAAAGATACCATGCAGATCAGGTTCGACCTCGTCTTTATGTTGAAACAACAGAAATGGTGCCTGCAAGAAGTGGCGAACATGATACTCAAGAACAA
The DNA here is from genome assembly GCA_963924495.1 of Nemapogon koenigi. Taxonomy (NCBI): domain Eukaryota; kingdom Metazoa; phylum Arthropoda; class Insecta; order Lepidoptera; family Tineidae; genus Nemapogon; species Nemapogon koenigi. The sequence continues at coordinate 5,086,677 of OZ004649.1, read as the reverse complement.
GTACAAGACTCTACAGTACAACCTGAAGATACCGCTGAAGTTGCCGGAGAACCAAACCCTACTGAAGATCAAATGGCAACAACGCCAACAACTCCTCTGTTTGCGACACCTGCTGTTACATCTACAGCATCTGCTTGTGATGCTCCACCAGTCCCACAGCTGCGTCGTAGCAGACGCATTGTAAAACCTCCACGTCGGCTAATTGAGGAAATGAAATGAGCTATTGCTATTGGGAACGAATGTTATAAATACTTCTTGTTTGATACTCTTTTCAGTTTTTATAAAGTTTATATTATTGACGTTGTCACCTTGTTTATCAATATATTTTCATCTTGTCATAGTAAACGTAGTTTTATTACAGTAAGTAAACGCCTATTTTTGGAAATACTGTGGAAGAAATCTACAGTTTTTCGGTAGTACCTACGACTCAATATCTACTAACTAAGAAATAAAATTAAAATCAAAATTATAACTTTCGAACCCTAGGAGAACAGGGGTAAGGAACGATCATTTCATTTCTGATATGATAATGATTTAGTGGTGGATTTTGACCAAAATTAATAAATATTTTTAGGATCCTTAGAGGTAGCTCTTTTAAAAGATACCTCACTCAGTTTGTAATCGTTGACTGGCGTATGTGCACTGTGCAGGCCTACAAAAGCATTGAACTGTTTTCAGTAATACTCCAAGAACTTATTAGGGGAAGCTATGAACAAGCCTATGCTTAAATTACCATTGTTAAAGACTGTAGAAGCTTATTCACACGAAATATTCACCTAATTAAAAAATGACTTTAAATCTGTAGAACTCTCTGTATTTTAAAATGAAAGTTCAACTATTTATATACTCCATAATGATTGGGTATGCGAAATACATTTTCTACATACCTCAGTTCAATGTATGGAGAGCTACCTAAAGTTCCTGAACAAATACTGTACTAAATTTTACGAAAAAGAAAAGAGATAATTTCCAAAGAACTTTGGGCTAAAAGGAAATCTATAGACGGAGAAACACATTCCAGAAAAGTTGCTAAAGTCTCTCAATCTCTCAAATTTTTCAATCTCAAGAAATAGTTTTGCAACAAATAAATAAATCATCAAACCGGTAGATATATAAATTTGGGGGAAATATAATATATGCACAAATTGCTAAATTTATTTTAAATATCTAAACTGGTTTTCATGAAATATTTCCTGAAAAACGATATTTTTATTTACGTTTTCTTATATACGAATTACATATCGGTGAATAGGTGAAAGGATCATATTCTTTATAACGAATCAAAACTAAACAAAACCAACACAAACATTTTATTAAATATTTTTGTCCATAATAAAATTATATTTATTTAAAAATGGCAATCTGGAAACTAAAAGCTATCACTGGGAAAAGTCATTATGTCAATCGAGTTTATACGTGAATTTTTATATATCTATATACTAACTAGCTTTCGGCCCCAGGCTTCGCCCGTGGATATATTCGAACAAAATAAAATATAGCCTATGTCACTAACAAATAATGTGGCTTTCTATTGGAATTTTCAAAATCGGTTCCGTAGATCCAGAGATTACCCCCCTACAACCTCACAAATTTTACCTCTTTATAATATTATAGTATAGATAATAAAGCGGAAGAGTTTGTTTGTTTATTAAATTAAATGCATTTGATAGCCCAATTCTTGAGGAAGGTTATAGGCTATATAACATCACGTTTTAGCATAATTGGGTCTTAACCCAAAGGAGCGGAGCAGCAACCATTAACGCGGGTGCAACCGCAAGGCACTACTAAATTTAGTTAATATATAAAGTTTGTTTGTATGTATGTGTTGTACTTTCTATATTAATATGTAGATGCCTGGTAGGAAATTATAAATTTCGACAGGCGAAGCCGGAGCGCGGAAATCTAGTTAATAATAAAAATACAAAAACCCACATTTTGTAGTTATATGCTCTAAAATATTTTACCAAAATTGCTGCACCAAAATCACTGTTCTATTTTAACCGGTTCCCAAATGCCAACACTACTGTTTCTAACTATATATATGTATATTTTATGTTGAGGCTTATCGTATCAAGTTATCGGTTATCTTTCATATGTGAAGTCGACAAGGTCAGGGTCTGCTTTCGGAGGCTTGAAAGCGATCTGCCCCCGGCGATATCAAAAGCTATATAATAACACACGAATTTATCAAGAGCACATTCGACTTACTTACTCTCAACGCAATGGCTTTCAAGGTACAAATAACGAAATTGATTTAAAAATGTTATGATAAATATTAATAATTTACATCGCATAGAGAAATCGAAAAATATAATTCAATTAAACTAGGAATTTAGTGCTTATGGCACAAAATTAGCATACTTTACAAATAAGTATAATATAAATTTTAGTTTATCTGTTTATGAGTTTTTGTTAATAATTATAATTTTCCCCCAGTTGGTGGTCCTCAGCTGTCTGGTAGCGGCAGCAGTAGCGGGAGTAGTCCCGGTCAGCTACTCCGCTCCTCTGTCGTACTCCACACACGCCGTGCACGCTGCTCCTCTAGCCTACGCTGCGCCCGTAGCTAAAATCGCCTCTCCCGTAGCCGTCGAGGAGTACGACCATCATCCCCAGTACTCTTTCTCGTACGATGTGCAGGACGGACATACTGGTGACTCCAAGTCCCAACACGAGACTCGCGACGGAGATGTCGTACACGGATCTTACTCGCTCGTGGACCCTGATGGTACCAAGAGGACCGTAGAGTACACCGCTGACCCACATAACGGATTCAACGCTGTCGTACACAAGGAACCCCTCGCCGTGAAGGTCGCACCCGTCGCTAAAGTAGCTTATGCCGCTCCCGTAGCTCACGCCGCCCCTGTAGCCTACGCCGCTCACGCCGCCCCAGTAGCGTACGCTGCCCACGCCGCTCCCGTAGCCTATACTTCCCACCCCGCTCCAGTAGCCTATTCTGCACACTCCGCCCCAGTAGCTTACGCTACACACGCCGCTCCAGTAGCATACGCCGCTGCGCCCGTGGCTAAGCTCGCGTACTCCGCTCCCGCTTACTCCGCATATTCCGCTCCCATCTACCACCACTAGTCAATCAAATAAATAATATCTATTAATAAATTATTTTCAATTGTATACAAACTGTTTTAATTTTTTAATTTTTCCTTTGTACCTATATTATTTATGTGAGAGATTTATATCTAAACATTAAAAATAACTAAATAAACCAGGCCCGCGTGGAATACCGGCTGCAATTCCCCGCTGAATCGAAATGCTGATTTGTTGAGCGAGGAAGGAGCCATCCCTCTTGTCACCAGAAGAGATCAGTCGAGGGGTTATATCTTTAATAAACTTTAACGTTTAACAATATTTGCTCCGTTTGTTAGAGTCTGCAATTGCCGCCGCAGCTCCTACTTTGATTACTGTGTCCACGCACGTAGCATCCCATACAAGAGCCCGACCTCGCTCTCATGGAATCAGGGTCATTCCATCGGGTCTCTTGTCGTCTTCCCGTATTATTCCTGTTGGCTCTAAGAGAGCAGGGAGTTCTATTGACGCAAGAGCCCTTTTGATGGTATCATTGAGGGAGCTGTGGCGAGAAAGCCTCCTGCACTTTTTATGCAGGAAAGTCCGTGAGTTCCAAATTAATCAACCTCTTTTTCACACGGTCATCATACTGGTGCTCCTAACCTTAGGAATACTGATTCTAAAACTTTCGTTATCCAAAAATGTACCGACGTTTCGAGATGGAAAAGCGTCTAACCAGTGACGAGATTCCTTTCCTGATGAAACTAGAACCCGGCGCAGTCGTGATCACTAGTTAGTATTTGTCTCAATTGTTTGTGTAATACGGGAGTGTCCTAAAGTTTTTGTTGATTTACTTCATTAGGACAACTTAATTCCGAAGCTTCTATAGCCTCAGAAACATAGCTCATTTCACCAATTTTGGATTTTTTAAGAAAAATGTTATATAATGTTCATAAGACAACTTCATAACGGCAACCAAACTGATATCCAAAAGACATATTATGTATGAAACACTTTTCTTGGATCACAGATAAAACTTATTTCTATGGTTTAACCATTTAGAAACCGAGAAAATCCAGATGTTTTCATAATATTCGACGCCAAATAAACACAAGTTTGTTTTGAGTTTTAAAAGTGAAGAAAAAATTAATGGATCCATCCTGACATTACTCTATCCAACCTGCACTACGAGTCTTAACATCGATGGTCCTAAAACTTATAACTTATTTTCTCGTTCACTCATTGGAGTTCAACTAGTTCAAGTCTCTCGAATCGTTTGTCAAATATATAGGTATATTAATGACCGATTATGCAAGGGAATAAAGTTTTAGTTTTGTCAAGATTGTAGCATACTCTGTAATATGGTACTATTTTTGGTAGGCTTATTTATTCTATTTTAAATAAGAGGAAATATTTAAATACTCAATAAACATTTTCAATAGTTATCTAAATTTCATAACATTTGACCAAAACGCAAATAAGATCTGTATTTTCCTCCATTGACAAACTGCAGCTCATTTTCTATTTCGCGCACATCCGTAGTGCATACACCGCGCACACATAATACTAAGCGTGAACTTGAACCAAAATATTTCTCAATACAGCCCCCTATAAATAGTAAGTGCGAAGAATTCCTGACACAGTTCATCTGCCTACATCCCTATCAGCAACCATGTACTGCAAGGTAGGAATTATTTTGTAATAAATAATTCTTTTGTTATAAAGTAAAATCATTTGGCGTTATTATAGATTTTGAACTAAATACACTTTATCAATCGATAATATAAATTTAAAATAATTATGTACGTTTTAATTATCGGGTACAATAATATAATACTAAAAAAATTTTTAACAAAAAAAACAGACTTCAAACCGGAAACTATAAAATGTAAAAAATAAATTTACTTAGCACAAAGTAATTCGTATTTTGATTAAATAAGTACTTATTTTATAATTTTGAAGTAAGAAATAATAAATATTTTGTCGTAAAATTTTAAGACGGTTGGTGCCAAATTAGAAACAACTTAGTTCCCAAATTCACTAATCTAGACAATTCAAGGAACCTACGATTAATCAGTACATACAAACATAGTTAATAATAAACAGATCTTTATCTTCTTAGATGTCAACTGAATTTTGTATCCTAATTTGGCACCAACCGTCTTCAAATTCTACGACGAAATATTTATTTTTCTGATTAACTAAATCAAAATACGAATTACTTTGTGCTAAGTAAATTTATTTTTTACTTTTTAGCTTCCTGTTTGAAGTCGGTTTTTTTTGTTAAAAATTATTTTATATTACGCTTTTTAGTGATGGGTAGACCTAATATACCCCATATGGGTGCAAAGTTCTCATCAATAGGAATTAATTAAGTCCAAACACCAGGTAATAGCTGTAAATCGTTAAGGAGTTCCCTCGACTGTCTTTCGGCTCCATCATCAGATCGACTCCAGACCTTTATTAAATAGTAGTGCTTTAAAATTCTTAATGAAAAAATAATTAACAAACGCACTAGTTGCCACTACGATTTTTCGAAGGTTCCCCTCGATTTCTCTAGGATACTTTTATCAGATCCCGGTTTCCTTATCATGGTACCACCCTTGGGATAATTATCTCCTTTCCAAAAAAAAAGAATCATCAAAATCGGTTCATAAACAACGTAGTTATCCGCGAACACACATAAAATAAATAAATATATTCGGCCGAATTGAGACACCTCCTCCTTTTTTTGAAGTCGGTTAAATATAGATTACTTTGTTGTATTTTTTGTTAAAAAGTAAAATTATGAAAAAAATATAAGACATAGAGAACAGGTGTCATATTTTATTAATATTATCCTGTAAACATTTTTTGGACACGTGTATTTGTGTAGGTATTCAATTCGGGTGTACTGCCGATCATCCATCCGATAGGAGACGCCTCATAACCATTTGTCCCATAAAAATTACATGCTTCACGACTTCTTAAATTACACGACAACTGTATCTCTTAGTTTCGATATTTAAAAAGCTTTCGAAAGATAAACATATTTGACAAAGTATGAATTAAAAAAAAATATGAAAATTAGGTGTACCTAATTTAAATGAAGCTATAAAAGTCATCAAATTCACGCGTATTTTCAACCTCGACTCGAGTTCTCTTAATATATTTACTAATGTACCAATCGTTCTTTCTCTGGTACGTGAATCTTGGCCTATCTTAACTTATCCTTGGTTATTTTATCGATTATTTTGCAGTGTAACAACTTTTTAAGGAGATATCGACAAAATAAGCCTCGCTGTTTACTGAGTTAATTGTGCTAACAAGCTTGCTCTTAATAAGTATCCATATCCCAGTTTGATTTACAGGCGCCCCTCCGTAACACATTTTCTTATCTACTTATTCAAGTCTTTCAACTTTTTCAACGTGTCCAAACCAGCGTAAACTACTTTTCTTCATTTTTGTCACAACATCATCTTTTACTCCGCATTCTTCTCTAATGACATCGTTCCGGATACGGTCAATACGCTTTATATCACACATTCTACGTAAAGACCGCATTTCCACTGCATTTATTTTACTTTCATGCCTCTTATTCCATACCCAAGTCTCGCTTCCATAAGTAAGTGATGGAACTAAAACAGCATTATGTATGTTCATTTTACTTTTAGTTGTAAGTTGTGTATTTCTGCATACATTGTTTAGTCCACCAAATACCTTGCTTCCCGCTTTCACTCTCCTTTCAATTTCTTTGTCTATCTTTCCACTTCTTGTAACCATACTACCTAAATAAACAAATTCATTCACTTGCTCTAACTTACATCCTTTCACACAAATCTTACACTCCGTCCTTTCATCTTCCTTTTCAAATACTAATACTTTTGATTTCGAAATATTAATTTTCATGAATTTCTTCTCACATTCCTCATTCAAAATTGCAATTAGGTTTTGCAGCTCTTGCTCCGAAGATGCAATTAATACCGCATCATCGGCATATAAAAGACAGCAAAGTCTAGTAGGACCCATTTCTATCCCTAAGGAACATTGTTGTAATTTGGTCAAACAACTATCGAAATACAGATTGAATAGACAAGGTGACATTACACAGCCCTGTTTAACACGGGGTTGAGCACTGTCCACCCACTCTAACAACGGCAGTACAGCCATCATATAATGATTGTACTGCCCTTATGAGTTTTTTATTCACTCCGTATCTCGCTAGTGTTGACCATAATTCCGTTCTGCATAGGTTGTCATATGCTTTTTCTAGATCAATGAAAACACTGTAAACTTTTTGATTTTTTGCCAAATGTTTTTCAACAATGTTTCTTAAGGTAAAAATTTGGTCAACACAACTCTTACCTTTAATCCCGCTTGAGCATCCCACATCTTATTTTCTGTCACCTTTTGCACCTTTTCAATTATTATTCTTCCATACATTTTTCCAACCAAGCTGATAAGGCTGATGGCGCGATAATTATTGCAATCAAGCTGTGAACCCTTTCCTTTAAACACTGGAACTATTATGGCTTGACACCAGTCTCCTGGTACTCGTCCGTCGCTCCAGCATTTATTGAAGAGAGCACACAGTGTGTTACATATTATCGCTCCTCCATGTTTTATCATCTCGGAGGATAAAAATATGTTGATCGAAGGAAATATTAAAAGTACACACAATCGCCGAGCATGTATGAAAGGTAAGATGAATATAAAAGAAGCAAAAGAGATATGTCAGGATCGTAACAAATGGCATTCGATTGTCTCTGCCTACCCCTCTTGGGATGAAAGGCGTGATGATAGATAGATAGATAGATAGATTATTCAAGTTCAACCCCATAATAACTCACGCCAATTTTACTAATGATAGACGTCGTAAACAAAAGCCTCGTCAGCATGCGTATCGCGGAGAACCAGTCCTTGAAACGCGTGTGGCAGTCAACCGCTTCTTTGTAATTTCTTTGCGTGCCACTTGCACAATTGCTCTAGTCTCGACTCAGTAAAACCGTGTCACTATTTCAAGTACACTATTTTATAACATCTTAACATATGTGATTCATATATAGCACAACAAATAGTTGTAGTTTATGAGAGAGAAACAAAAATGCCATAGATACGATTTGGTCATCTATAATAATATTATAAAGAGGTAAAGTTGTTTGGATGTAGGGGGTAATCTCTGAAAATACTGATCCGATTCTACAGCTACATTATCCCTGAGTGCTATAGGCTATATTTTATTTTGTTCCAAAATATCCACGGGTGAAGACGGAGGCAGATAGCTAGTTATCTAAATACACGAAAATTAAATGCTGTTCGTTGGTAAGCGCATCACTATCGGTGAGAGAAATAGTATTTTGGGGAAGCGTGGCATAAAGTGAGTGACTTCCTATACATTTACCTTACTAATAAATAATATAATATAATAAATAATAATAAATGCTGTTCAAATGCGTATAAGAATGTAGACATAACATGTTTGACTTAAATATTCCATCAAACAAGGTTCAAACAACACGCAAGTTGACGCGATATAGGGTTGAGTATTTCTAAAAGTTTCGTAAATTAATAATTTGTAAAATACATTTTTCCTGATGGTAAAAATTAGGTATCTTTTATATAAATCAAAGGGTTTGCGTGTGAAAGACAATTTCCTATAATATGTTTTACCTATGAATTTTCTACTAAGAGTTGTATCAATATCAGTCCCTAAAAGCTAAAAAGCCAATTTATTATGCCAATACAAGTGAGTTAAGCATAATTTGCCATTATAGGTAATTTTTGACTATGAATCATATCAGTGGCGTAGCATGAGGAAAGTCAAAATTAAGGATACTTTTATTTCGTAGTATTTTTGTATATTTCTTGCTTGATCTACATTATCATGGGTTGGGACAAGTGCGCCAACCAGACACACCATGGCTACGTCCATAGGTTACCTTTACAAACTGGAAACCATGCAACTATAATTCAACAGCCATAGCCACCCTTTAACGTAGAATTAAAAGCACTTACTAACACACATGGGACTTGCGGAGTATTTATCGGTTGGTGCTTTTGACCCATGGGGTTTGAGAGGCTATACCTAACGAGTGGCTAATCGGGATAATTTTCTACGTTCGTAAAAAAGGTAGCCGTCACGGGACGCCCGAGAGATGTAATACATCGATATTGACACGTCAAGTATACTGTAGTCGAATAGACGTAAAGGAGAAAGGTTAGTTAATAATAGTCAAGGGAATAGAGAGTCACACGCAGTATACACTCTTACACTGAGAAACACGGATTCCAAAACCAACCGATACAAATTGTCCGGTAACCAATTTTTATGAGGACGGCTGAACCGATTTGGAATTTTTATAAATGTTCGTAATAGTCTGAATAAAGATTTTACGGGGGAAAAAAATGGAAAAGTTTCCCGGAAAATTGGAAATCGGGAAAAACTGAATGGGATTTTTTTCTATGGGACAGAACTCAAGACCATAATAGAGGATTGAAGTTAATATGGGCTCCACAGACGAAGTCGGTCGGAGAGCTAATACTTCGAAAAATAATATCTCTATCTCATCTCGATATACATAATATCATAATTCATAATATGACTTCATAATAACTTCTGACTCAAAATCAAGTTCTATATTTGTGTCAATATAGATGCCACCAAACGTCTTTCTACGCTGCCAAATAAGTTGAGCCATTTAACATTCGGTGCTCAGTACAAATTATGTCTGTTGTTCCACAAAGTAAGTTGATATTAGTAATATAAACTTTTTTTTTATACAGATCGTATTGATGGCATGCTTCGTTGCGGTGACACAAGCAGGTGTCGCGCCCTTAGCGGTCTCCGCGCCTATTGTAGCTGCGCCAGCCGTTGCAGCTCGCTTAGAAGAATTCGATCCTCTACCCCAATATAAATTCGGCTACGATGTTGCGGATTCTCTAACAGGCGATTACAAAAGTCAACAAGAAAGCCGTGATGGTGATGTCGTTTCTGGCCAATACTCGCTTGTAGAATCAGATGGAACAAGACGCATAGTAGACTATTCCGCTGATCCTATAAATGGATTCAACGCGGTTGTACGCAACGAGCCATTAGTAGCTCCCGTCGTGGCTGAGCCTTTGGTGGCTGCACCTGTGGCTAAATATTCAGCCGCATATACCTCACCAGTAGCTTATGCAGCTTACACTTCTCCAGTGGCTCGATTCTCTCCGTACACAGCTCCAGCAAGACTCACAGCATATCCTGCAGTCGCATCGCCTCTAGCCTACAAATACGCATCTGCTCCTCTCATAGCTGTCTAAGTATCCCCGCTAATAATTAACACGACAAATATATTTGTAATTGAAAGTTATGTTTATTATTCTTAATTCATGTCAGTATACCCTATTGTTCAAACCCAGATTCTATGATATTTTAAAATTATCTCATTTACTGTTTCATTGGATTCATTCATAGTACTCACGGTTTCACACTAGTGAAAAAATAACATAGAAATAAATAATTCCGCGACTGCGCGTGGAATGGTAAAATTTTATTTTTTGAATTGTTATTTTGTAATGAATAAACTTGATAAACGGTTTCATAAAATATGATTCCTTAGGACAAGGATACATATTTATGCCGTTTGGAGTTGAGACACTAGGCCCATGGGGTTCCGAAGCACACAAGCTTTATAAACATCTTGCTCATGAAATCATTAAAGTAACGGGAGACCGAAGGGCTGGTACGTACCTTGGACAACGTTTCAGCTTGGCGATACAGAGAGGGAATGCAGCTAGTGTTTTAGGGACCCTGCCGCAGGACAGCGACCTCGAGAGAGTGTTTTATTTATAAGTAGTTTTTAAATGTATATTTATATTTTAACTGTTAGACTGTTTGTTTTTAAAAAAATAATTAATAAACTCAAAAACTACTGAACCGATTCTAAAAATTACGATAGAAAGCTACGATATCCCTGAGTGACATAGGCTATATTTTATATTGTTCGAATATATCTACGGGCGGAGCCGAGGGCAGAAAGTCGAGTAATATACAAATTAATGACAATAAATGACATAATATAAAATATACCGTACCTATGCATTCTCCAGTTTTATTGCAAAAAATCCGGTTTGCTGATTTGATGAGGAAGAAGGACAAACAAAAAAAAAAGGAGAAGTATTTGGCATTTTTAATATTAGATTTTTTTGTAATAATATTATTTTAGTATTGTTATTTAAATACAATACTCTCATATTTTTTCCGGGTTAAAAATATACCCTAAATCTGTGCTAAATAATGACATTGATCCGATGTTCAATGTTAACGCGAAAGAAGGACAAACAAACAAAGACACTTTCGCATTTATACTTAACTAGATAACCCGTGCGAATACTTCGCACCATTAGTGGTGTCAATATTGTTGTCATAGTTCAACTAATCTCCAATAGATGGCGTATTTTACAAAATAAAAAAAAATGTCTAATTTTGAAAAAACATTCAATTTAGATTTCATTGTTTATTTTTCGTCATTAGAGTTAGAGGGAAAAATAATCTTCAAAATTGCGTATCAAACATTAACTTTGATACAGTAAGTACATGATACCGACAAAAAACACCTTTGATAAATAATACATTCAGTGTAGTAAGTATCGGGATTTTTCCAATAAAACAAAAAATACAAATTATTCATCTAAATTTAATTTATCGACTTCAAATTGCTTGCAATACAACATCTCCACCGCTTCACCCAGTCCTCCATACATTTTTCGTAGGATTTTTGCGGTATGGCCTTTAGCTCATTCAGCGAATTTTCTTTTATAGCTTCTATCCACTCAAAACGTAATTTTAACTTGGGAAATAGAAAAAAGTCAGACGAATACGGTGCTTGGTCGAGAACTTTTGTTGAATTTTTCGCTAAAAACTGATGGTGCATTATCATGGTGCAGCATCCATGAGTTGTGTTGCCACAAATCTGGACGTTTTCGGCGGATACGAGTTCTCACGCAAACGCTTCATGACGCCTAAATAATATTCTTTATTCACTGTTTCTCCCTCTGGAAGGAATTCGGAGTGAACCACACCACGGTAGTAAAAATAACTGTCAGCATCACCTTGATTTTGGAGCGACTTTGCCGCGGTTTTTTGAGCTTCTTTAAAAGCCTTATACCATTCATATGCCCTTGTTTTTGATATTTATTTATTTATATTCGCAGTAGGTTTTTTGCAACATTTTTAGCGATTCACCACATGAAATATCATTCGAAACACAAAATTTAAGGCACACTCTTTCTTCAACAATATTTTCCATTGTAAAAATCACCGAAGACTCAAAACTATGACCAACAAAAAGTGCAGTTTTAAACAAATTGAATTACAGATCCCGCTCAAATTTTGCGTGCTAAATCAGTACAGTGCTACCAACATGCAGTAAAAAAATTAAAACGACATATTCTCGATACTTTTTACACAGAGTAGTATATAGAAATATTAAGATAATATAATAAAAGACAAACTTGGAATATTATTGTTCGCTGATGACACCTCTTTATTATTTAAAGTTAACAGACAAAAACAAACTATGACGATGTGAACAATGCTATCTCTCAACTAGTTCAATGCTTAACGAAAAAAAAACTAAATGCATTAAATTTGTTTTGCCTAATGTCAGAGAGGTACCCACAAATATAGTCGTAAGAAGTGACATTGGATTTCACATCCGGTCATGGCGACATACGCACGCGTTTTCGTCGTGGCGTGATGTGGAATCCAGTTTAATCCTGTTCGCGCTGTGATGGTTGTGATTAATCAGTGATTAATAAGACATATCACGGTCGGCGGGATTATCTTAAATACCGATTTATCGGCTATAAACACTATAAAGGCTATAATACTTGACATTGGCAAATCACCGATGAACATTGGTGGAGCCATAATAAAAAAGAAGAAGAAGAAGAAGTGACATTGTAGACCTTGTAGAATCTACTGTATTCTTGGGCGTTACGTTGGACGCTAAATTGCAATGGGGTCCTCATATTGGTGGATTGGCGAAAAGGCTCAAATCTGCTGCATATGCAGTTAAAAAAATTCGAGATATATCAGATATAAACACTGCTAGACTGATATACTTTGGTTATTTTCACAGCCTGATGAGTTATGGCATTCTGCTGTGGGGAAACGCGGCGGACATGAATATTATTTTTGTTTTGCAGAAAAGAGCTGTTCGTTCTATTTACCAATTAGGACAAAGGGTGTCTCTTAGAGATAAGTTCAGGGATTATGACATTTTAACCTTTCCGTCACAATACATATTAGAAAATGTTATTTACGTTAAAAAGAACATAGATTTTTTTAAGAGAAATAGAGACATACATAATATCAACACAAGAAACAAGGATAAACTTGTCAGTTGTGTGAGTCGACTCCACAAAATAAATCAATCATTCAAGGGGCTATGTGTGCATTTTTACAATAAGGTCCCCTCTCATATACAAGATCTTTCTTTCTCTAATTTCAAAGATACAATTAAACTTAAATTAATGAAAAAAGCATACTACAATATATCAGAATACTTGGATGATAAGTATCCATGGGCATAACAACAATTATATAAATTGATTTTAATTGACTAACACTAATGTATTTAGATTGTAATTGTATATTTTTTATTGAATTTCTGACATGTATCAATATTAATTTTATTTGACATTTCATTTGTATTTATTGTATTTTTAAATTGCTGTAAAAATGTATTTTCTTTAATTGGGTTTGTAGAGAGAAGTGTATAAAATTGACGATTTCAAGTGTATCTTGTATACCTAAGAAATAAATGATCTTTGAATTTGAATTGAAATTTGAAAAGAAAGCATGGATTTAGGTAGGTACGTAGGTATTTATTTTAGTAACAAATTGAGATTTATTTTAAATTAATTTTCATTTTGAACACATTGTTGATTTAAGGAGTTTATATCTTGCGAATTAATAATTAAATAAAAATAAATACAAAAATTACAAAAAACTTAAATAAATAAATAAAAAGGTACTACACGAAAAAAATTTCTTTATTTCTATGCAAAGAAATTGGAGTCCAGCGGGACTCTCGTTCTATGTACGGTTATGGAGATCCACGGTCCACCCCTAATTTTTTTTTTCACAATCTAACAACAAAATTCTAAGACATCTTTCTGTAAATTATCATAAGAATCGATCTAAATAGGAATATAAGGACTGCCGGACCGACCGAACTTATAAGGGCTCCGTTTTGCCATTTGACTACGCAACTCAAAGATATGTAGATTGGTAGAAGAACAATTCATTTTAGAAGCTTGGCTTGAATCTTGACAATCGTAATATTGACATTTCGACAATATTCTTTATTATTTTGACGTTAGAGATTTTAGTAAATAATCACAATTTAATTAAAATTAATTAAACAAAATGGAAGAAAAACAGCTATTTATGGCCCTAACGGTTTACCGGGAGCGTGGTGCCTACCTCCGTCGGCTTGAGCAATTTGAGAAATCAAAGGCTTCGTACGATGAGGCATACAAGAATGCGCCTGACGATGTGAGGAATCTTACGGGCAGAAGTCAGGTATGTGCAGATGCCGTGCGACCCATGCAGGCCTACGCTGACGCAGAGCTGGCTCTTAAATTGGAACCACATAACATGATCGCAAAAAACATGCAGGCTCGCGCAATGTATACTATGTCTGATTTTGAGCGTTCTGTTGTGATAAACTTCCGCGGTGCTCGTCACCGACGCCAGCCACCATATTTCATTGTGGGTATCAACCAGGGCATAGAAACCATCCAGGATTGCATCGGTGTCAACGCAGGCGATGTTATGTTAGATTTCCTACCTCTCATAAAAAAAACCGAACAACAGCGAGCACATGATGCCGAAGTAGTCAAGAAATTGCACCAATGCCGTATTCCGAAACCAGAAAAGAAAAGGAAGTTGACACAGATGCAGGCAAGAAAACTTCTTACTTTATCTCGAGTTATGGCTAACAAATACCTCGGTCCCATGGCGTATGACAAATTTTTTCTTCAAGAACTTGTACACGACTCTCGGTTGAAATCTGCAAATGCAGGCGGAAGTCTAGAGTTAGCTGCGATTGTGAAAGAAACTTTGCGCACTTTGACCGAAAGACAGGAAATGTTGCGTTCTCAGCGTCCTTACTACACAGTCAAATTGGCAGAGAAGGCGGAATCGAAACACCAGAACACGTACAAGGAGGCCGTATTAATGAAGGAACGTGAGGTGGGAGCGCGCACTTGCGAGCGTCTATTGAAGAATATCGAGAAGTCAGCCCGAGAGACCAGAGTAATGGATCTCATTGCTCAAGCTGAAAGGATGCAAATATTTTTGGATACCAAAACACCCCGTACCTTGCCTGATAAGGATGCCTACATTGATAGGTTATACAAAGCCGTGGGTGACGGTTACCTTTGCCAATATCGTTTATCATACAGATTGGGTGAGAAGAGCAACCGTCGTAGAATCGCATTCCTTATGGGATTGCCCGTGGGTCGCCCTACTTCATTCGATTCGGTCATGGCTAATTATCCATACAAATTTATTGACATCAAAAAGGCAACAGACAAAGTTGTTGCCACTCTGGACATGTGCGAAAACTCGACCCAGCGATGCTGGTTAATGTACGAGTTGGCAAGATTGTTGTGTACCCAGAAGAATTATGCACTGGCCAAATTTTATGGTAAGCGTTGTCAAAAAGAGGCGGAGGAGATTAATAACTTCACGTGGTGGCTAGACGGATGCTTCGTACTTATGATGGGTGAAATGCAACAGGGTAATGCCAACGAAGTAAGAATATTAGTTGAAGATGCATATGAGTGGACTAAGAAAGCGCAGGAACCTGAACGGGTGCAAGCATTTTTGAACAAGTGCAACGAAATGGCGTCCCAGGCGGTGAGTGCGGACGAGCGAAAGATGAATTTACTGCGACAGCGGCAGATATTGGGTGTAATGGAGGAACAGCAACGGGTGGAAACACAAGTGCTGTTCAAGCGAATGTCAACCTTACCACCTGGGCGACAGTTCTCAGTTTTGCCAAAGAAGCCGGAGCCTGGAGAAGACATTCCCGAGCGGAAACGTAGGCGCCAACGAGGTCTTACAGTGGTGCCAGGTCCAGATCGTACACTTCCAGCGCCGCCTAAAGCTGCAGTCGCAGGCTTTCAAATTTTTGATTTATGAAATCCAGAGATATAAGTTGTTTTATAACAATATACACTCTTTATTAATTATATTTGTATATTACTTTTTATTAATAATATTGTGTATCAATACAACCATATACACATTTAATATAATCATGACCATTTCAACCTCCTAGTTTTATTTTTCTGTAACATAAGCTAAATTTTTCCCCTTCGGACCCGTGTGCCAAGACAGTCTCCCCTAGTCTTTCAAAATCGCTGGGAGCTACTCTTTTTCTGATATATTCAAAATGCAACTATACCTATATATATTATATTATAATATAATACCTACCCCTAACCCTCTAGCATTCCGCCCCCGGCTTCGCCCGTGGATATTTACGAACAAAATAAAATATACCCTATAATATAATACCTACCCCTACCCCCTACCACTATCACTAACTTTGGATATTGTTCATACAAAAATACTAAAATCGCGATAAAAAAATACTTCGAATGGAATGTCCGAATTGAATATTTCAAAAAGTTATATAAAGGTATTGAATCAGTCGTGCATATAAAGTAATTTATTTTGATAAGGATTAATAGCAAGGAAGCCTTTTCTAGCGGCGGCTTTTTATTTAAATTTTTAAAATAAAAAAACACTTATAATTGTGACTTAACTATAATAGTGTTACGAGCTGGGGTTCGAAGAGATTCAAAATACCGATTAAATAGACAAACTTTACTTTAACACCACAAAAATACAATTAAATAAATGAACACTATAGAATAACACTTATTCGCACTAAATTCCACTTCACTGTTTCGCTTTGATCGCTTTGATTCGCACTGTGTTCCTTGCGGCAATGATCCTCTGTTTATATTGCCCACCGAACATTCGAGAAACGCCGAGATTGTTGTACAAAGTTGTAGACGCGGCTCGATGCGACTCGGCGCCAAATACCTACACACAGACCGCGCCCGATTTTGGTACCTATGGCTAGGCACATACGGTCCATTTTCGTTTGTACTTGATTCTCTCTGGATGTTTCTAGAGACGTCTATCGACCTTGATGTGTTTAGGTATTTATTTGTGCGATTTAAGTACCTATTCGTTACACTGCCCCCCGCTTAGACTTGCTCGTCCCGAGCAATATTCGAGCCTTTGTAAGGAGCCAGTCGATCAATATGGACAACCTTTAACTGTCCACGCGGGCATCGTTGGATCCGATAGGTCACGTCATTGATCCTCGTGATGACCTTATACGGGCCTTCCCAGCGGTTCTGCAGCTTGGGAGATTTGCCTTTTCGGCGTTTCGGGTTGTGCAGCCACACCAACGATCCCTCGTCAAAACCGTTACTATTGTTACGAGCTAGGGTTCGAAGAGATTTAAAATACCGATTAAATAAACAAACTTTACTTCAACACCACAAAAATACAGTTAAATAAATGAAAACACTTAAATATCACTTAGTCGCACTAAATTCCACTTCACTGTTTCGCTTTGATCGCTCTGATTCGCACTGTGTGCTCCCGGCGACGATCCTCTGTTTATATTGCCCTCCGAACATTCGAGAAACGCCGAGATTGTTGTATAAAGTTGTAGACGCGGCTCGATGCGACTCGGCGCCAAATACCTACACACAGACCGCGCCCGATTTTGGTACCTATGGCTAGGCACATACGGTCCATTTTCGTTTGTACTTGATTCTCTCTGGATGTTTCTAGAGACGTCTATCGACCTTGATGTGTTTAGGTATTTATTTGTGCGATTTAAGTACCTATTCGTTACACTGCCCCCCGCTTAGACTTGCTCGTCCCGAGCAATATTCGAGCCTTTGTAAGGGGCTAGTCGATCAATGTGGACAACCTTTAACTGCCCACGCGGGCATCGTTGGATCCGATAGGTCACGTCATTGATCCTCGTGATGACCTTATACGGACCTTCCCAGCGGTTCTGCAGCTTGGGAGATTTGCCTTTTCGGCGTTTCGGGTTGTGCAGCCACACCAACGATCCCTCGTCAAAACCGTTACTATTGAAGTTCCTATCGTACCTGGTCTTCATCTTTGTACTGGCCACAAGACTGCTCTGACGAATCTGGTCATGTATGTCGCACATCTTGTTTTTCAGGTTCGATACATAGTCACTTACAGGTTGCGGCGCATCCGGAGGTCCGCCGGTCAGGAGATCAACTGGTACTCGGAGCTCTCTCCCAAAGTTGGCATAAGCAGGAGTCACTTTTATGCTTTCATGCTCTGCGGATCGATATGAGAGCAAGAACAAGGGAATATATCGGTCCCAGTCCGTCTGGTGATCCTCAACCAGTTTCGCTAAATGAGTCTCCAAAGTGCGGTTGAACCTTTCAACCATTCCGTCGGACTGTGGATGATACGCCGTAGTCCTCGTTTTATTTATTCCCAGGAGACGGCATACTTCCTGGAACAACTGCGACTCAAAGTTACGCCCTTGATCAGAATGTATCTCCATTGGTAGCCCGAACCTGCAGAATACTTCGTTGACCAACTTAGTCGCCACTGTTGTCGCTTCCTGGTTGGGAATTGCGAAGACCTCCGGCCACTTCGTGAAGTAGTCCATCACGACCATAAAGTACTTGTTCCCATCTTCAGTGACCGGGAACGGTCCAGCAACGTCCACCGCAATTCGTTCCCATGGATCGCCAACATTGTACAGCTGCATACGTCCCCTCGTACGTGTCGTAGGTCCCTTCACGGCCGCACATACTGTGCACTTGCGACACCAATCCTCGACATCTTGCCGGCAATGAACCCAATAAAATCGTTTCCTGATTTTCGCCAGGGTTCGATTCATGCCCAGATGTCCTCCCGAGGATCCATCGTGCACAGACTCAAGCACTGCGCGCACCTTTGACCTAGGCACGACCAGCTGCATCAGTGTCTCCTGTCCACTTGGCGACTCCCACTTGCGGTACAGCAACCCGTTGTGCAGCACTAGACTTTCCCACTGAGCCCAGTAGCTTTTCGTGGTGGAACTCATGGCGGATACAACATTCCAGCCGGGCCTTGGAACATTCTGCGTCTTCCATTCCATTATCGGCGCCAAGTTGTTATCCTTGAGTTGCTCGTCTCTCGTCCTCTCGTTCGCCCATTCGTCACTAAGGTTGTTAGTCGTAATCACTTTGATGACAGAATCACCGATTTCACGCCTCGAGCAGTGTTTACAATCTTCAGGGCACGGCCTGCGTGACAGTGCGTCAGCGTTGCCATGCATCCGTCCTCGTCGATGTTCGATCGTGAAATCGAATTCTTGTAACTGCTCGATCCACCGAGCGACTTGTCCTTCAGGATCCTTGAATTGAAGTAACCATTTCAACGCCGCATGGTCTGTCCGTAGCTTGAACTTCCTTCCGATGAGATACTTGTTGAAGTGTCGTACTGTCTTCACTACGGCCAGAAGTTCGCGTCTGGTTACACAGTAGTTCCTTTCTGGTTTTGACAGAGCCTTGCTGAAATACGCTATCACAACTTCCTTGTCCCCCTTCCTTTGTGACAGCACACCTCCAATGGCGATGTTGCTTGCGTCTGTGTCCACCACAAACCCGCCGTCTTGGTCCGGGTAGCCCAAAACAGGTGTTTCACACAGCCGTTGTTTCAGTTCCTGGAACGATTTCTCACAGTCCTCAGTCCACTGAAACGAACGCTTGTCCTCCGTCAGCCGATGTAGGGGCTTGGCTACTCCCGCGAAGTCGTAAACGAAGCGGCGGTAGTATGAGCACAGACCAAGAAACGCCCGAACATCTGTTTTGTTCCGCGGGGTGGGCCATTCTCGTACAGCTACTGTCTTTACAGGGTCGGTTTCTACGCCATCCTTTGTAATTACATGCCCGAGGTAATTTACACGTTTCTTGAAGAAGCTACACTTCTTGGCATGCAATTTCAGGTTCGCGAGCTTCAACTTGGCAAACACTCTTTTTAAATTCCCCAGGTGCTCGTTGAAGTCGCGTCCCATGATGATGACGTCATCCAGGTAGACTAGGCAAGCTTTTCCAACGAGATCCGCAAGCACAACTTCCATCAGCCTTTCGAACGTAGCGGGAGCATTGCATAACCCGAAAGGCATGACGTTGAACTGCCACAGTCCATTTCCGGTCGAGAAAGCAGTCTTTTCCTTGTCCTTGGGATCGATCTCCACTTGCCAGTATCCACTCTTCAAATCCAGTGTTGAGAACCACTGGTTTCCACTCAACTTGTCCAAGGTGTCGTCAATCCGGGGTAGAGGGTAGCTGTCCTTTCTGGTTACGTCGTTCAGTCGACGATAATCCACACAGAAGCGAGTGCTGCCATCCTTCTTCTTAACTAGCACAACCGGAGAACACCATGGGCTCAAAGAAGGTTCGATGACATTAGCCTTCTTCATGTCTTCCAGCATGCACTGTACTTCAGCTTCTCTTCCAACTGGGATTCGTCGAGCACGTTGACGTATAGGTAACTCGTTTCCTGTGTTGATGGTGTGTTTCACCAATGACGTCCTGCCGAGATGCCCATCTCTGTCACTAAAGATGTCAATGTAACGAGTGAGCATCTCCTTCGCTCGTTTGTACTCGGAGATTGACAAGTCCTTCTTCGAAATGTCGACGAGTTCCAAGGGGTTTGCACTGTTATTTTTCATCGCCGACAGCTTCCCCTGGGTGCAGCTCCGCATCCAATTCGCCTCGTCGCACTTCGCCACGACTTGATCCTTATTGAGAGTGACAGGAGCGCCATTGAAGTTGGTCACCCTTACTACAGCTCGTCCACTCTGGCTGTTTACTAAAGTTGGAGTGAGTAACCAGCCTTTATGTTTAGAACGTTCCAGGTGGTCGATGATAGAGCACCTCGTATTGGAGGGGTCCCCATTAGTTGGTAACTCCACATCGACAAGCGTCTCCGAATATGGGTTCAGTTTGACGCCCTTGGCACAGCGCACATAGCCAGCATAACCACCTTTCAAAAATACCTGTTCCAGGCCGCACTGCAGTACACCGTTGCGCAAGTCGATGCCAAACTGGAACCGCTTCATAAAGTCGAGTCCGAGAATGCAGTCGTCTATAATGTCGGCCACGATGACGGTGTGTGGGTACTCCCCGTCACCCACCTTGAGTGTCACCGGCAGCTCGTCGTATGCGGGTATAGGCTGACCGGTTGCCGTGAAGAGTTTCAGACAGGAAGATGGACGTCTGGTTCTGCTCGTAGATCGTCCCAACAACTGAGGTCGCACAACCGTACGCGTTGCTCCTGTGTCGATCGTCATCTCACATGGCGTCCCGTTGACCTCGCCGGCGATCACCAGACTGTTCCCGTCGAAAACTTGTCGGATGGTAACTTTGGGGGCTGTGTCACTAGCAGCCAGTACCTGCCCCGCGGCTCTGGCTGTTACTCGTTTCCCGGAAGCTCCGTAGTTACGGCACGGACATCAGCTCCGACGTCCCGTTTCGGCACTCGTTGATCCGTGCCTTGTCGTTTAAGCGCTGGGCAGCTAGCTTTAAGGTGCCCCAGCTTGTGGCAGTGGAAGCAGCGGGGTAAGTAACTACGCCTCTCTGCTACAGGTGTCGTTGTTGGAGTGGGCTCCTCCGCCACTTGTCGCAATCGCTGAGAACGAGGCTCCTGTCTCACGGCTTCCACCTCTAGAGCATGGGCCAGTGCATCTTTCAGGGCGCTGTGGTGGCCCAGACGAACTGCAGCTCTGACCTCCATGCTGCGGATGCCGTCGATGAATGCTTGAACGAGGTTCGCAGCAATGAACTCTTGTCCGGCAGATGGGTACGCCTTCCTCACGATCTTCTCAATCTCCAGAGCCCATTGTTGCAGATTCTCACCAGCATGTTGCGTCCTGTCCCTCAGCTGCGCTCGGTAGACGTGCTCCAGGTGTTTGTCGCCGTACCTGGAGTCCATTGCCTCGATCAGGTTCCCGTACGTGGTACAGCTGTCTGGAGAGGCTTCCAAAACAGACAGTGCGCGGCCTCTTAAAGCCACTGTCAAGGCGGTCAGAGATTGCTCGTCTGTCCAGCCGTTGGCAGAGGCGACCGTTTGGAACTGCAATTTGTACGCTGTCCAGGATGTAGTCCCGTCGTACGGCGGCACCTTGACTCGGGGGCCGGAGACGATGGCGCCTCCAGAAACAGGAGCGGTCAGCTTCAGTTTCCTTACTTCATTCTGGAGCCCCTTGCATTGGCTGTCAAGTCGTGCCTCCAACTCTCCGTAGCGGTCGTCAAGTCTTGCATCCAGTTCTCTGCTCATCCTAGTCTGTATTTCCTTGCAATGCTGTTGGAGGTCTTCATAACGAATGTCGAGGTCTTCGATTCTCTCCTCGTGCATGTCTGTAACCCTCTGTAGCTGCTTCACCTCCATAGTCACCTTTCCCAGTGATTCTGAAAGCAGCTCCTTAAGGCTAGCAGACTGCTCCTTGAACAGCCGGCAGGTCTGCTTCTCCCGAAGTCTGGCCTCCTCCTCTTGTCGTCTGGCCTGCTCCTCCAATAGCTGCCGAGCCTGCTCCTCCTGACGTCGGGCCTGCTCCTCCATCAGCCGAAACAGCATCCCCATATCGAATGCCTGGGGAGCACCCGCAGAACCCGCAGCACCCGAATCAACTCCAGCAGCAGCTCCAGCACCACCAGCAGCAGTCCCAGCAGCACCAGCAGCGGCTCCAGCAGCAGCAGCCTCGTCGACCTCCTCGCCGTGATGTCCAGCAGTAGTTTGTCGTGTTTTGGGTCGCCGTGATGACGACGAGTCACGTGGTGTAATCGCCATTTTTGAATCCCACACTCCTGACACCAATTTGTTACGAGCTAGGGTTCGAAGAGATTTAAAATACCGATTAAATAAACAAACTTTACTTCAACACCACAAAAATACAGTTAAATAAATGAAAACACTTAAATATCACTTAGTCGCACTAAATTCCACTTCACTGTTTCGCTTTGATCGCTCTGATTCGCACTGTGTGCTCCCGGCGACGATCCTCTGTTTATATTGCCCTCCGAACATTCGAGAAACGCCGAGATTGTTGTATAAAGTTGTAGACGCGGCTCGATGCGACTCGGCGCCAAATACCTACACACAGACCGCGCCCGATTTTGGTACCTATGGCTAGGCACATACGGTCCATTTTCGTTTGTACTTGATTCTCTCTGGATGTTTCTAGAGACGTCTATCGACCTTGATGTGTTTAGGTATTTATTTGTGCGATTTAAGTACCTATTCGTTACACTATTGAAGTTTCTATCGTACCTGGTCTTCATCTTTGTACTGGCCACAAGACTGCTCTGACGAATCTGGTCATGTATGTCGCACATCTTGTTTTTCAGGTTCGATACGTAGTCACTTACAGGTTGGGGCGCATCCGGAGGTCCGCCGGTCAGGAGATCAACTGGTAGTCGGAGTTCTCTCCCAAAGTTGGCATAAGCAGGAGTCACCTTTATGCTTTCATGCTCTGCGGATCGATATGAGAGCAAGAACAAGGGAATATATCGGTCCCAGTCCCTCTGGTGATCCTCAACCAGTTTCGCTAAATGAGTCTCCAAAGTGCGGTTGAACCTTTCAACCATTCCGTCGGACTGTGGGTGATACGCCGTAGTCCTCGTTTTATTTATTCCCAGGAGACGGCATACTTCCTGGAACAACTGCGACTCAAAGTTACGCCCTTGATCAGAATGTATCTCCAATGGTAGCCCGAACCTGCAGAATACTTCGTTAACCAACTTAGTCGCCACTGTTGTCGCTTCCTGGTTGGGAATTGCGAAGACCTCCGGCCACTTCGTGAAGTAGTCCATCACGACCATGAAGTACTTGTTCCCGTCTTCAGTGGCCGGGAACGGTCCAGCAACGTCCACCGCAATTCGTTCCCATGGAGCGCCAACATTGTACAGCTGCATACGTCCCCTCGTACGTGTCGTAGGTCCCTTCACGGCCGCACATACTGTGCACTTGCAACACCAATCCTCGACATCTTGCCGGCAATGAACCCAATAAAATCGTTTCCTGATTTTCGCCAGGGTTCGATTCATGCCCAGATGTCCTCCCGAGGATCCATCGTGCACGGACTCAAGCACTGCGCGCACCTTTGACCTAGGCACTACCAGCTGCATCAATGTCTCCTGTCCACTTGGCGACTCCCACTTGCGGTACAGCAACCCGTTGTGCAGCACTAGACTTTCCCACTGAGCCCAGTAGCTTTTCGTGGTGGAACTCATTGCTGATACAACATTCCAGCCGGGCCTTGGAACATTCTGCGTCTTCCATTCCATTATCGGCGCCAAGTTGTTATCCTTGAGTTGCTCGTCTCTCGTCCTCTCGTTCGCCCATTCGTCACTAAGGTTGTTAGTCGTAATCACTTTGATGACAGAATCACCGATTTCACGCCTCGAGCAGTGTTTACAATCTTCAGGGCACGGCCTGCGTGACAGTGCGTCAGCGTTGCCATGCATCCGTCCTCGTCGATGTTCGATCGTGAAATCGAATTCTTGTAACTGCTCGATCCACCGAGCGACTTGTCCTTCAGGATCCTTGAATTGAAGTAACCATTTCAACGCCGCATGGTCTGTCCGTAGCTTGAACTTCCTTCCGATGAGATACTTGTTGAAGTGTCGTACTGTCTTCACTACGGCCAGAAGTTCGCGTCTGGTTACACAGTAGTTCCTTTCTGGTTTCGACAGAGCCTTGCTGAAATACGCTATCACAACTTCCTTGTCCCCCTTCCGTTGTGACAGCACACCTCCAATGGCGATGTTGCTTGCGTCTGTGTCCACCACAAACTCGCCGACTTGGTCCGGGTAGCCCAATACAGGTGTTTCACACAGTCGTTGTTTCAGTTCCTGGAACGACTTCTCACAGTCCTCAGTCCACTGAAACGAACGCTTGTCCTCCGTCAGTCGATGTAGGGGCTTGGCTACTCCCGCGAAGTCGTATATGAAGCGGCGGTAGTATGAGCACAGACCAAGAAACGCCCGAACATCTGTTTTGTTCCGTGGGGTGGGCCATTCTCGTACAGCTACTGTCTTTACAGGGTCGGTTTCTACGCCATCCTTTGTAATTACATGCCCGAGGTAATTTACACGTTTCTTGAAGAAGCTACACTTCTTGGCATGCAATTTCAGGTTCGCAAGCTTCAACTTGGCAAACACTCTTTCTAAATTCCCCAGGTGCTCGTTGAAGTCGCGTCCCATGATGATGACGTCATCCAGGTAGACTAGGCAAGCTTTTCCAACGAGATCCGCAAGCACAACTTCCATCAGCCTTTCGAACGTAGCGGGAGCATTGCATAACCCGAAAGGCATGACGTTGAACTGCCACAGTCCATTTCCGGTCGAGAAAGCAGTCTTTTCCTTGTCCTTGGGATCGATCTCCACTTGCCAGTATCCACTCTTCAAATCCAGTGTTGAGAACCACTGGTTCCCACTCAACTTGTCCAAGGTGTCGTCAATCCGGGGTAGAGGGTAGCTGTCCTTTCTGGTTACGTCGTTCAGTCGACGATAATCCACACAGAAGCGAGTGCTGCCATCCTTCTTCTTAACTAGCACAACCGGAGAACACCATGAGCTCAAAGAAGGTTCGATGACATTAGCCTTCTTCATGTCTTCCAGCATGCACTGTACTTCTGCTTCTCTTCCTACTGGGATTCGTCGAGCACGTTGACGTATAGGTAACTCGTTGCCTGTGTTGATGGTGTGTTTCACCAATGACGTCCTGCCGAGATGCCCATCTCTATCACTAAAGATGTCAATGTAACGAGTGAGCATCTCCTTCGCTCGTTTGTACTCGGAGATTGACAAGTCCTTCTTCGAAATGTCGACGAGTTCCAAGGGGTTTGCACTGTTATTTTTCATCGCCGACAGCTTCCCCTGGGTGCAGCTCCGCATCCAATTCGCCTCGTCGCACTTCGCCACGACTTGATCCTTATTGAGAGTGACAGGAGCGCCATTGAAGTTGGTCACCCTTACTACAGCTCGTCCACTCTGGCTGTTTACTAAAGTTGGAGTGAGTAACCAGCCTTTATGTTTAGAACGTTCCAGGTGGTCGATGATAGAGCACCTCGTATTGGAGGGGTCCCCATTAGTTGGTAACTCCACATCGACAAGCGTCTCCGAATATGGGTTCAGTTTGACGCCCTTGGCACAGCGCACATAGCCAGCATAACCACCTTTCAAAAATACCTGTTCCTGGCCGCACTGCAGTACACCGTTGCGCAAGTCGATGCCAAACTGGAACCGCTTCATAAAGTCGAGTCCGAGAATGCAGTCGTCTATAATGTCGGCCACGATGACGGTGTGTGGGTACTCCCCGTCACCCACCTTGAGTGTCACCGGCAGCTCGTCGTATGCGGGTATAGGCTGACCGGTTGCCGTGAAGAGTTTCAGACAGGAAGATGAACGTCTGGTTCTGCTCGTAGATCGTCCCAACAACTGAGGTCTCACAACCGTTCGCGTTGCTCCTGTGTCGATCGTCATCTCACATGGCGTCCCGTTGACCTCGCCGGCGATCACCAGACTGTTCCCGTCGAAAACTTGTCGGATGGTAAGTTTTGGGGCTGTGTTACGATCAGCCAGTACCCGCCCCGCGGCTCTGGCTGTTACTCGTTTCCCGGAAGCTCCGTAGTTACTGCACGGACATCAGCTCCGACGTCCCGTTTCGGCACTCGTTGATCCGTGCCTTGTCGCTTAAGCGCCGGGCAGCTAGCTTTAAGGTGCCCCGGCTTGTGGCAGTAGAAGCAGCGGGGTAAGTAGCTACGTCTCTCTGCTACAGGTGTCGTTGTTGGAGTAGCCTCCTCCGCCACTTGTCGCAATCGCTGAGAACGAGGCTCCTGTCTCACGGCTTCCACCTCTAGAGCATGGGCCAGTGCATCTTTCAGGGCGCTGTGGTGGCCCAGACGAACTGCAGCTCTGACCTCCATGCTGCGGATGCCGTCGATAAATGCTTGAACGAGGTTTGCAGCAATGAACTCTTGTCCGGCAGATGGGTACGCCTTCCTCACGATCTTCTCGATCTCCAGAGCCCATTGTTGCAGATTCTCACCAGCATGTTGCGTCCTGTCCCTCAGCTGCGCTCGGTAGACGTGCTCCAGGTGTTTGTCGCCGTACCTGGAGTCCATTGCCTCGATCAGGTTCCCGTACGTGGTGCAGCTGTCTGGAGAGGCTTCCAGAACCGACAGTGCACGACCCCTTAAAGCCACTTTCAAGGCGGTCAGAGATTGCTCGTCTGTCCAGCCGTTGGCAGAGGCGACCGTTTGGAACTGCAATTTGTACGCTGACCAGGACGTAGTCCCGTCGTACGGCGGCACCTTGACTCGAGGGCCGGAGACGACGACGCCTCCAGAAACAGGAGCGGTCAGCTTCAGTTTCCTTACTTCATTCTGGAGCCCCTTGCATTGGCTGTCAAGTCGTGCCTCCAACTCTCCGTAGCGGTCGTCAAGTCTTGCATCCAGTTCTCTGCTCATCCTAGTCTGTATTTCCTTGCAATGCTGTTGGAGGTCTTCATAACGAATGTCGAGGTCTTTGATTCTCTCCTCGTGCATGTCTGTAACCCTCTGTAGCTGCTTCACCTCCATAGTCACCTTTCCCAGTGACTCTGAAAGCAGCTCCTTAAGGTTAGCAGACTGCTCCTTTAACAGCCGGCAAGTCTGCTCCTCCCGAAGTCTGGCCTCCTCCTCTTGTCGTCGGGCCTGCTCCTCCTGACGTCGGGCCTGTTCCTCAAATAGGTTTCGAGTCTGCTCCTCCTGACGCCGGGCCTGCTCCTCCAATAGCTGCTGAGTCTGCTCCTCCTGACGCCTGGCCTGCTCCTCCTGACGCCTGGCCTGTTCCTCCTGACGTCGGGCCTGCTCCTCCAACAGCTGTCGAGTCTATTCCTCCTGACGTCTGGCCTGCTCCTCCATCAGCCGAACCAGCATTCCCATGTCGGTTGCCTGGGGAGCACCCGCAGAACCCGCAGCACCCGAATCAACTCCAGCAGCAGCTCCAGCACCACCAGCAGCAGTTCCGGAACCACCAGCAGTAGTGCCAGCAGCACCAGCAGCGGCTCCAGCAGCAGCGGCCTCGTCGACCTCCTCGCCGTGATATCCAGCAGTAGTTTGTCGTGTTTTGGGTCGCCGTGATAACGACGAGTCACGTGGTGTAATCGGCATTTTTGAATCCCACACTCCTGACACCAATTTGTTACGAGCTGGGGTTCGAAGAGATTCAAAATACCGATTAAATAGACAAACTTTACTTTAACACCACAAAAATACAATTAAATAAATGAACACTATAGAATAACACTTATTCGCACTAAATTCCACTTCACTGTTTCGCTTTAATCGCTTTGATTCGCACTGTGTTCCTTGCGGCAATGATCCTCTGTTTATATTGCCCACCGAACATTCGAGAAACGCCGAGATTGTTGTACAAAGTTGTAGACGCGGCTCGATGCGACTCGGCGCCAAATACCTACACACAGACCGCGCCCGATTTTGGTACCTATGGCTAGGCACATACGGTCCATTTTGTACTTGATTCTCTCTGGATGTTTCTAGAGACGTCTATCGACCTTGATGTGTTTAGGTATTTATTTGTGCGATTTAAGTACCTATTCGTTACAATAGTTAGACATATGCTATCGCGACACTTTTTGTAGATAATGATGTGTTCTGCAAAGTCGTAGTACATTATTTTGTTCTATCATCAATAGTTTTCGCAGCGCACGCGATGTAAGGAATTATTATTTATTATTATTAGGTCATTTTTTTACACCTTGGGTCACATTATTGGAGTTTTAGTAAGGATCCCTACTTTTTGAAAATAGAATATAGCCTATGTCACTCAGGGTGAATGTCGCTTTCCAATGGTGAAATAATTTTTTAAATCGGCACAGTAGTTTTTGAGTTTATTCATTACAAACATACACACAAACATACAAAAATACAAATCTTTCCTCTTTATAATATTAGTATAGATAGATAATACAAGATTAATAACCGGACTACTGCTAATAGAGGGATACATCTTATCACGGAATTAGCAACTGCGACGGATTGTATAATACTTTCTGTCAAAATGCAACTAAACTCACAACCGACACTACCTATATGGAATTAAAAACAGACATAAATATAACTGTCTTTGATGACATTGACAGTTTGATTTATACTAGAAATGTCTATGCGAGCAATTATGCAATTTGCTAACGGTTACTACAGCGACAGAATAGCCGTTGCGCGACTGGTTGTTAGTTGCAAAGTTTTAGGTGATAAGCTTGCCGATATGGTAGGTTAAAACGGTAGGTACTTGTATTCCGGCTGCAGGGACCGAAACAGAATATATTATTATGCAGATAATTTGTAATCAAAAGATGTAGAAATATAAACAAAGAATACATTTTAATAAATAATTTATTTACATTATGGCATTCAAGTACAGATTTTCCAAGTGGATTTTTAGTGGTGGTAGACAGGAGCGGAGTATGCGGAGTAAGCGGGAGCGGAGTACGCGAGCTTAGCCACGGGCGCAGCGGCGTATGCTACTGGAGCGCCGTGTGCAGCGTAAGCTACTGGGGCGGAGTGTGCAGCGTAGGCTACTGAAGCGGGGTGGGAAGTGTAAGCTACGGGAGCGGCGTGGGCAGCGTACGCTACAGGGGCGGCGTGAGCGGCGTAGGCTACAGGGGCGGCGTGAGCAACCTTCACGGCGAGGGGTTCCTTGTGCACGACAGCGTTGAATCCGTTATGTGGGTCAGCGGTGTACTCTACGGTCCTCTTGGTACCATCAGGGTCCACGAGTGAGTAAGATCCGTGTACGACATCTCCGTCGCGAGTCTCGTGTTGGGACTTAGAGTCACCAGTGTGTCCGTCCTGCACATCGTACGAGAAAGAGTACTGGGGATGATGGTCGTACTCCTCGACGGCGAGCTTGGCTACGGGCGCGGCGTATGCTACGGGAGCGGCGATCTTAGCTACGGGCGCAGCGTAGGCTAGAGGAGCAGCATGCACGGCGTGTGTGGAGTACGACAGAGGAGCGGAGTAGCTGACCGGGACTACTCCCGCTACTGCCGCCGCTACCAGACAACTGAGGACCACCAACTGTGGGGAAATTAACATTATTAACAAAATCCATAAACCGATAAATTATATACTTACTAAATATTACACATAGAGTATGAATTCGTTTGTTTGTAAAAAGTAAAGTTGAAAGTTGAAACCACTGGACTGATATTTTTCACTGTTATAAAGCCATATTATTTTAGATGAAGATAGGCTGTTAGATATCCGTAATATTATTTCAGAGGTTGTTACTATGCGGATTTCAAAAATTTGCACAGGCGAAACGGTATTGGAAAGCTAATTAGTAATAATAAATTTTAAAATTCTGTTAATGTATGAAATTATTATGTTGAATACATTTTGTTATAATGTACCTTGAATGCCATTTCGAATGTAGTTTATTGAGCACCGAAATTGAACTGCAGAATTGAGAGCATGCTCTCGTTTTATATGTTTGTATGAGCTGGTCGTGACATTCGGCTTTCTGTGACGTCACATTTTTTGGGCCCGGTTATCGCCATCTGTCCCCCTAAAGGAGCTTATTGAAACTTTCGCTTTTAATTGAAGCGGCCATGCAAGGTCGTCCGATGGTCTTCGCCGGAATGTGGTTATGATCTCGATTTTTATATTGTAATAATAGCTAAGACATTATTATTGCAGCATTATTAAGTATTTAATTTTTTATCACATCATGATATTATGTAGGTATTATAGAAAGTTTTATCTGAAAATACAAATACATGTATCATCTCTATGTGTGTCGCTCTCGAACATTGAAACAAAATGATATTCAGAACTGTTACATAAAAAATAAAAAAGCAAAGGGATGTGAAAATACACGATAGTTTTGTAAGGACCTCTCATCTCTTATCTTTGGTGACAAATATGGCTAATCTTAAAGATACAAGAACTCGGACAGATGACTTCCATCCAGAAGTAACGGATGGTCGCATCTCCCTTGCCGATCTGAATTCCCCCTCTCCGCAACGACCACTTTTCTTTTTTTAGAACTGAAAGAGAACTAAGGCTATTTTGGTCCAATTTTATTATTAAATTTATAAGATTTCAGTACTTTTGGATAACTTGAAATAGACAAGATGCTCGTTCATTATTATGCATTCAACGTCATTAGCAATTTGTAATATTTTTTATTATTATTGTAAATTGAAAATATGTATATAATGCCATGGGAAAGGATAATAAATCAAAACAAAATAAATTTAAGAAACAATCACTATATTATAAATAACGTTTTGTACAAAGAGTCTTACAAAAGAGATAACACAACAAAATTGTAACATAACATCTATAGGAAATATGGACTGGTGAATGGTGATAAAGGAGCTGGCGCGGCATACGGTACTCTTTGTACGTACGGGTATGGTGCGGGCGCTAATAAATGTGCTCGGGCTCCAAATGGAGATGGCCCTGGACCGACTAAAGGCCCTGGACCGACTAAGGGCGCCGGTCCGACTAAGGGTGCTGGGCCGACTAAAGGCGCCGGTCCTACTATTGGCCTAGGAGCTACTATACGAGCTGGAGCAGGTATGACTAAAGGTTCTCTGCGAACAACAGCATTAAATCCGTTCAACGGATCCGCTGCGTAATCCACAATTCTTCTAGTACCATCTGGATCGACGACAGAATATGAGCCGGTAACTAAATCGCCATTTCTTTGCTCCTGATGTCCTTTGAAGTCCCCAGTTAAGGCGTCTTGGACGTCGTATCCGTATGAATATTGCGGGAAAGGGTCGATTTTAGCAAGTGGGACGGCGGGTGCTACCGGTGCTAGTACACTGGCACTCGCCACGCCGGCCAGGCAGATGAAAATTACAATCTGTAACAAATAAGAACGTAGTTAATAAAGTCTGTGTTTATTTGTGTGTATCTATCTATAGGTGGAATAATTTTATTTCATTTCTATATTGTTCCGAAAATGTTTACGGGCGAAGCCGAGGGCGGTAGCGGTAGGTAGGTTGTATAATAAATACAATTTAAGATAATTATATGCTCTAACGGGTAAACTATTTTAATGAATATAGGTATGTCATAAATTTGCAAAATGAACTTGGTATAAAATAAACGCTACCACATCGCACAGTTAAAACAAAACGAGAAAAAATACTATTCACTGACCGTTCGGTAATGTTGCACTAATCGAACAGAATCGAACTAACCTTCATTAATTTACTTTTTTAAATAATCTCTATGAATTCAATAATATAAAAATGGGTTGAAGGTAATTTTTTATGTTATTTGATTTTTTATAAACTATATAATAGCGTAATATTAACAAATAAAAATCAAAATCAAAATATGTGAACCTTTTGACACGAACTTAATAAATAAACCTTCACACTTGTTTCCCATTAGAGTAGCTAGCCAGAAAGGAGCATGGAGCAACGTTTCCCTAGTTCCATGCCTTCATAAAATACATATAAAAGAAGGACCTAGTAATGCATATATTATTCTTGAAATATTTATAAACATTAAAATAATAATAATATAAGCTATTTTCCATACTAAGGTTGCAAGTTCTAATCTCCATATAAAAGACATCAACGCGCGATTCAAAAGTGATGTTATACTGTTACTGAGATTTTTCTCTTTTTTACCGACTCGTAAGCAGGATCATTTTAAAAGCTTGTAATATTATATTTTTACCTAACTTTCCGCCCCGGATTCGACAGTGGATTTTTATATGGAGATTTGTATATCAAAATTATGGTAGACGAATAATTGACGGTTTTTTTTATTTATAGAAATGGTGACCGTAACATAAAATGTAGTTAATGAAGTGTTTTTTGATTCAATAGAACGATTAGACTACCTATTTGAGAACAAAAATTGTATGATTATCGCCCAAAAGTAAACTTTTCTTTCAAATTATAATCATAGTTCTTTTCTGCATTAATATTTATTTGTAAATTGTGTCTCATAAAGTGTTTAATAGAGTGTTCTCTCTTGGTCCATTTTAATTTTCGAATAATATCATTTGAAGAAGTGTTATTATATTTATATTGTCGAGATGAAACGAAAAGCAGATTCTAAGTTTAAATATCCACTATGATCCTTAAAACTTTCATGAAATCCACAGACAGAGCATACCAGACAGATCTAGAGACAGACCACTCTAAATGTAAAAAAATATGTTTCAGTATCGTTTAAATATCACATCCCACTTAGATTATTAATTTTACATATCTTATACATACATACCTTCACGCCTATTTCTCAAAGGAGTAGGCAGAAAGTATAAAGCGCCACTTATCTCGACCTTGCATACTTTTCTCGCTTCATCCACATCCATACATCGTTTCATACTTTCATGATAGTATTGAAATCACAGAAAGACACTTCAATTTCATTTATTTGAAAAGATAAAATTTAGGTAGTCGACACTTCGTCTAAGAATTCATATCATATAAAAAGGGCTACTGATCATGCAGCGATGTTGCAACGATACGTGTCCGCTTCGACCTAATGCTATATAGTACGCATTATCTACATGATCTATTACACAAACATTATAAGATTGTTTAATGTTTATGCTTCTAGTTTAAAATAATGGTGGATATTTTTAATGGTTATTTCCAGTGAAAAGTTTTCATAGATTTTAAGTTTAAGTTATACAGAGTGTAACATCAAGAACTATCAGTATATGGAACTCTGAAACTATACGAGTTAAAGAAATATCAAATGTATGATTAATATCTATCTATCTATCATCACACCTTTTCTCCCAAAAGGGGTAGGCAGAGACAATCGAATGCCATGATTAAAAATGTAAACTGATAGTTATAGACAACAAAAGGTCCGGAATTGGATAAAATATTATAAATACAGCGAAAGAGTTTCAAAACAACATTTATTTCTTTAAATCTACACAATTAATTTTCGTAATAAAATAAACATACTTAAGTTTTTTCAAACGATCGGGTTCGATTCCCGAGTCTTGTATGAGTTTTTTTGAAAATGTATGAATGCATTTTACTTTCTTTATAATCGACGACATGTTTCTCTATCTCTTATGATTTCAAAGTACCCCATACTGATCGTTTTCGATGTTACACCGTGTATAGTTATGGCATGGATGTTGATGTTGTGTTTGAAATTTAGTTTACTGAATTTAAATTAAAAATTGAATGGTCCTTTCTGTAGAAAGAGAAGACAAAATTAAAACATTTAATTTGCGCGTTGATGTCAATTATATGAAAATTATGAACTAGCAACTAATTAGTTGGAAAAATCACTAAAAACTTGTGTTATTATTATTTTTATAAATAAGTCAAAGATATGAAGGATATTAAAAAATACTTGGTTTCTGCTCCGGCTTCGAACGTGTAATTTTTTTAAATAAGAATTTATCCCTAAGAATTTTCGGGATAAAAAATAGCCTGTCACTCTCCAGCCCTCCAACTATCATTATGCTAAAATCACGTCGATCCTTTGATCTGTTTTGACGTGAATATTAGTTACTATTATCTCTATGATAAATGCAATAATTCTAATCTACAATCCCGTTCATGCAAGTAGTTTGTTTCTTCCATGTTCTATAGATTAAACGTTAGATATACCAGCGATTTCTGTAATTCCTAACATTCCCTTTTCTATTCCTGAGGGAGCGTTGTCTTGGGATAATGGCGCAATGTATTATGTTTTGACTTTCGTATCCTTTGTACGCTGTACGTGGCATTTGCATAGGTGTACTATCGGCAAGGAAGTGGGCAGTGTATTACCATACAATCAACACTTACACAATGTGTACACTCGGGCGCAGAAACTAGATTATTCATGCATTTTAAAATGCCTCAAATTTTTTATAAGGGATTAATTCTTTTTTAACCGACTGCAGAGAAAGGTTATTTAGTTTGCGTGTATTTATATGAAAATTATTTATTCCAAATGGCTGTATATATTGTAACTAATTGAAGAAGTGTATATTTCACGGGTTACCTTACAGCTCCCAGGAACCGTTGCCACTTAGCCGAATATTTTTTGAGGCTATACCTAACGAGTAGCCAGCTTTGTTGAAGTATGTAGATGGAAAAAACCTTTAAGTGTGGTTTATCGGATCATGTACATAAGTTTTTAATTATTAAAAACATAAAAATCCATTGGTACATGGCCCGGAACCAGACGTTGTACCATAATAAATTATGTAAAGGGGGTTTTTATACCTTCGAACATTTTTGAGGCTAACGTAAGAAATTATAAGGTCCGTTCATATATTTCTAATTTATTTTAGGGATTCTAGATATCAAAATAACTAAAGTGGATGTGCTAAGGCGGGGCGGATCGTTGGTTTATTATCGACCTCCCATTTTGTTTTCGATTGTACATTAAGAAAGTGTCGCCGTTAGAAAAAGAAGCAAAGCAATGTCGCAAATTGTCCCGATATGGCGGCCGAGCGGGCGTTGTTGGTCAATACTAAAGCATGACTCGACTGTACACGAACCGTTCCTAATCTTGCAAGGATCACTTGATGTGATCTAAGTGAGCTGTTTATACAAATTACATGACTCCAACGATGTCATTAGAGACGAATGCGGAGTGAAAGATGATGTTGTGACTAAAATGAACAAAAGTAGTATACGCTGGTTTAGACACGTTGAAAGAATGAAGGATTAAAGATTGACTAAAAAGGTTTATATGGCTGAAGTGAAAGCAAATGCTGGCAGAGGACGACCTAGATGTACTTTTATTAACATATAAAAAATATTGTTCGATGGAAATATTAAAAGTACACACAATCGCCGATCTGTGAAAAGTATGATGAATATAAAAGAAGCGAAAGAGGTATGTCAGGATCGTAACAAATGGCATTCAATTGTCTCTGCCTATCCCTCTTAGGATTAAAGGCGTGATAGTTTTTTATCCTATAACTTCAAGCGATTTTTATCCTTAGTATATAAAGTTTTATTCTCAGTATATTATAAATGCGAAAGTGTGTTTGTTTTTTTTTTGTTTGACAATATTATATATTTTCAACACACTTGCTCGTGACGTGAGTCTTATTACCTCAATTTTAGACTCACAATCCCATATATTAAACACGCGTGCTTTTTCTTTATATTACAGCACAAGAGTTATATTAAAACCCAATGAAGTTAAATTCGTACAAGATTGCAAATTGTATGTGTGTCCACAAAGCATTAAATTCTTAATTAAACCGCATAATACAGTTTTTATTTTTTAATCACGACTTTTTTGGCTGTTTGGTGAAGTTACCCGTGCCTTATCTGTCACGCAGGAAAAACAAAACATTTCCATAAATATTTGTTAACATTTTCGCCGTGTTGTGGTTAATTATTAAAAATGTCGACTTTAAGTGGCGAAGAATACGTAAATTTGACTTCATCAAGTTTATTTTTTTCCTCGCAAGTGTGTTGAAAAACGTCGTATGAAACGCGTGTGCATTGGTCATTACATACTCAGCTTTCTTATAGCGCTCGCCTAGTGGCTCGCGCTGAAAATACCGCCTCATACGTAATGACTAACATAGCACCCTTGTATCACAATGTACTAATATTACATTGGCAACCATGGGAAGGGAATGATTATTGATTCGTTTTCCACGAGGGTGCAACCGTGAGCAAAAGCTAGTTGTTTCAACAATAAAACACACTACGTAAACTACGGTAGAATTGCAGTAGAACTTCAACACAGTACCCTTGACAATGATCTGAATAAATGTTGTTTGTTTCGTATAAAATTGAGAATCATAAATTTTAAGTTGAACAAGTTGATTTTTAATAAGTAAAATAATGTCGTAAGAAACTTGTATCGCATTTACTTACTAATATTATTGGTGTGACTTTGTTTGTATTCTGAAAACTACTGGACCAACTTGAAAATAATATATTTTACTGTTTATTATTATTATTATTTAACTCGAAATTCACGGGCACAATACCCGGTTCTTTGTAAGGCTTGCATAGGTCCAACACGTCTCTTTAGAGTTTTTAATCTGATGTGTTGTGGCTAGCGGGTGCGATGGGTATCGGGCATCGGGACCTATATCTGAATGCATCAGAGACAATGCGCTCACAGGCCCCGTCAGGTGCCTGGACAATTTCAGAGATAAAATTAAATTAAAATTGGGCTATTGTTTTGGGGTGTTAATTGGATCGGTATATCAAGTCTATTGGTTGAGACTACGGTCACCTGCCGGTATCGTTCATCTCATGAAACGTAAAATTGGCATGTTATTTTTAACCATCGACCCAAAAACAGGGGTGTTATAAGTTAAACGTGTGTATCTGTGTATATATATGTGAGTCTTTTGATAATAAGAAATTATCCCAAAATTGGTAAATCGTGGCGAGGAGTATGAGAGGTGCGTATTTTTGGACATGTGATTCTAGTTTGTACTGTATTCTGAGATTTAATTTTTAATTTAACTAGAGTTAGGGTTCCGTAAAATATAGTAATTTATATAACGAAAGCCATATTTCATATGTGCGTCGGTGGCCGAGTGGGTAAGACGTCTGGTATTTACTAGACAGACCCCGAGTTCGATCCCGGATCCCGGCCATGTACCAATGGGTTTTTTAATTAAAAACTTATGTACATAATCCGACAAACTACACTTAGAGGCTTTTCCATCTACATATATCTCAACAGAACTAGCCACTCGTTAGATATAGCCTCACAAATACCATCAGCTAAACGAGGGAGACTAGGTCTTCCGCTGGGTACCCTGGAACCGTAACACGGTTTCGGGAGCTGTAAAAGCAACCCGTTAAGAAAAAAAAAAAAAAAATATATTTCATATTACTCAATGAATACTCGTTTTAGATTTAGGGAATATTGCGAGTTAAAATATATTTTAATAGTTTTCACGTTTAAATGGTTGTTGGGAATTTAAATTATGAATGTAAAAATGCATTACCTTGTTGTCCATTTTGCGTTGTGTGAAGGATGACACAGGGTACAAACACTGTACCTTCTTACGACCACCCGTCCGTTATATATTGAGTACTGCGTAACTTGGGACGTGAGGTACATATAACTCTCCTAATTGTAGAAAGTAATCGGTTACGCTATCACTTGGGGATTTCATATACGAACTGTTATTGAAGTCAATGGTTCCTTCGTTGACCTGATTGGTAACTGGCAAAGGGCAGCTCGAAGAAGAATATGAACACGAATTATGCCTACACTAAAATATTAATACTTTCCGCCCCCGACTTCACCAGTGGATATTTTCGAATAAAATAAAAAATAGCCTATAGCACTCAGGGATAATGTAGTTTCCTATTAGTGAAATAATTTTCAGAATCGCATCAGCAGTCATCCAAACTTATAAACTTACAAACTTACAAAGTTTACCTCTTTATAATATTAGTATGAACAAATATTTGTTTTGGTTAGTGGGATAATTCGTCCCAATTTTTGCCCGAAAAAAAAATTTTGTTATTAGTGGACATTTTATTCACGATAATTTATTCCAAATATTTAATAAACCCATCAGAAGTCAAAGGAAATAAATGTAGAAAAGAAAGAAAGTAGTTAATTTTATAAAAATGCTTTGAAGCATTTATTGCGTATAATGTAAGAAGTAACATTGGTACTCGGCAATTATTCCAGACAGCTATAGACTATATTTTATTAAAATAAAGTTAGGGTTCTGTAAGATATAGCAATAATTGTAACTTAAACCAGAGGGTTGTTATTTTCTAGCATTTAAAAAAATTCACTGATATTCTAATAATGTGAAAGTGAAGTTTGGTTGTTTGTTTCTCCTACTTTAACATCAAAACAAGCAACGTGATGATTTTTTCACAGAGATAGTTGGAGGACCAAAGAGATATAAGTCTCATACTTACGACACACAAAAAAAATTTACGGGCGAAACCGGGGCGGTAACCTAGTATTTTTAGTAGAGAAATATTTCATGGTTTCAAGTAAGAAAAAGCGGTCGGGGAATTTACGCTGTACAAAAATAACATAGCTTTAGTGTATATTATTATTGTATTTATCTATACCTACATATTACGTTATAAAGAGGTAACATTTGTTTTTTTGTATTTTTGTTTGTAATGAATAAACTCAAAAACTACTGAACCGCTTCTAAGAATTATTTTACTAATAGGAAATAATAAATTATTTTTTTTAGAAAGCAACGATATCCTGGGGTGACATAGTTATTTTATATTGTTCGAACACATCCACGGGCGGAGCCGGGGGCGGGAAGTTTATCTAATATATAAAAATCGATGTGTGTTCGTATACTATAGACTGAAAAACTACGGGACCGATTTGAAAATAATATTTTTGCATTTGAGGAAGGCTATAATATATAACATCACGCTACCTACCCAAGGGGGTGAATTGTATTCCTACGCGTACGATGTAGCGAGCAATCTGCTAGTATAGAATAAAAGAAATTTTTTTGACTTTTACCTGTGCTTTTACACTGCCTCTCATTTCGTAAGTTATTTTATATCATTTGTTAAACAACCCTCCAATTTTGGTTACAAATATTGCTACATCTTATGGAATCCCAAGTTTCTTACGTTTTACACTAGTTTTCCGCCCAGGCTTCGCCCGTGTAAATTTTCATATCAATGCTGATCCGATCCTATTAACACAGCCATATCTTCGAAACAAGTTGTATTATATGATCAACAGATAAAAATTCTAAAATCTGTCATTTTATGTTTTAGTGTCATGTAGGTAAATAGCATAGCATCTCTATATACTATTTCTGAAAGGTGTTTTTTGTCGGTATCAAATATGGGGGATACTGTATCAAAGTTAATGTTTTATACGCCATTTTGAAGATTATTTTTTTCTCTAAAAAATCTTCACGGATTGCCTTACAGCTCCCGGGAACCGTTGCCGGCCCGAGGGTACCCAGCGGAAGACAAAGTCTTCCTCATTTAGCCGAAGATTTTTAAGGCTATATCTTTAGGCTATATTTTGTAAAAGACGCCATCTGTTGGAGATCAGTTGAACTAACGGTTGGAAGTATTCGCACTGGTCATCTAGTAAATATATATTGTTATTAATTAAGAAATAACAGACAGACTTCAATTTTATTTATTTGTATAGAAGATATATTATCGGGAATACAATAGGGTTAGCATACTTAATTAGGACCGCGACTTAGGAACCTTGCGTTTTGACTATGGCCAGCCCCAGAATGTAAAACACTAGAATGTCCGTTGCTGGATCCTAAGTACGAGGACTAAAATATATTAATAATAATAATCTATTGAGTCGTTTTCATTATTAGCTATATTTAAAAAGTAATACACATACTTTGACCGGACTATACGGAGATGCTCATTGACTTTGTTTTATATAATAGTTTGTTTGTTCCTTGTCCGGGATAATCTTGAAAACTATTAGTTGGACAATTGGAAATTCGAGTCTTCTATGTTTTTAGAAGCGTTTTTGCTTGTTTCACTTGACTATGTTTTATGAAAAGAAGGAGAGCATGGTGAAAATATGAAATTCTTTTATAGCAACTTTTTGAACAATTAACGGTAAGTAGGTTTCCTATTTATAGTATAATTTACATTTAAATTATTTTGTAAAGCTCATTCCATCTAAAAGGTTAATGAAAATTTAAATATTTTTCTTTATTTATTTCATCACGCCCGAAACCGTGTTACGGTCCCAGAGTACCCAGCGGAAGACCAGTTTAGCCGATTTGTGAGGGCCTAACGAGTGGCCAGTTCTATTGAAGTATTTGTCGAAATATATACATGAGTTTTTAATTATAAAACCCATTGGTACATGGCCGGGATCCGGGATCAAACCCGTGGCACTACCCGTGGTCTGCTTAGTTAATACCAGACGTCTTGACCACTCGGCCACCGACGCACCTTAATATAAATAAATATAAAGAAAACTGCAATATTGGTACATAAAAATTTATTTCCTAAAATCATATAAGTCTTTTAAATGAGCAATCAAGTTTGTAGTCTTTGAAAATTAAGGATAACGATAACCAGAGGCCGCGACCGGCTCTACTAACTTAGCGGGACCCACACGAGCTACCGCCGGCGCCCCGTACGTTGATGCTACTGGGGCAGCATACGCCGCAGAAATTGGGGCAGAGTACGCCGCAGAATATGGGGTAGAATACGCCGCAGAAATTGGGGCCGAATACGCCGCAGCGACAGGCGCAGAGTACGCTGCTGCCACTGGAGCGGCATAGGCAGATATTTGGGAAGTATACGCGGCAGAGAATGGCGCCGTGTACGCAGCATATGGAGTCGTGTACGCGGCAGGGTACGCTTTGTAGGCGGCAACGGGGGCGGCGTAGCGAGCGGAGACCAGAGGGGCGGCGTAGGGAGCGGAGACCAGAGGGGCGGCGGCGTAGCGTGCGGGTGCTACGGGAGCGGTAGCGTAGCGTGCGGCGACTACTGGAGGAGAAGCGTAGCGAGCTGCGACCACGGGGGCGGCTTCGGCAACAACCGGTGCGGCGGCGTACCGAGCGGGCGCTAACGCCGGCTGCGCGATGTAAGGCGCGGCCACGCGTGCAGGATAAACTTGAGGAGCGACCGCATATCGAGCCGCTACCACGGGAGCCGCATACCTAGCTGCAACCACTGGCTCGGCAATCACTGGGGCTGCAGCCACAAGAGGCTCCTTACGTACAACTGCGTTGAAACCGTTAATGGGATCAGCAGCGTAATCGACCACACGTCTCGTTCCGTCTGATTCAACAAGTGAGTACTGGCCAGATACGACATCACCATCGCGTGTTTCTTGCTGACTCTTGTAATCACCGGTCAAGGAATCAGCAACGTCGTAACCGAAGGAGTACTGAGGTCGGGGGTCGAATTCTTCTAGTCGTGCCGCCACGGGTGTAGCATAAGCCACTTGTGCTACAGGAGCCACGCTGCCCTGAGCGATCGCCACGATGCATGCCAAGAATACCAACTGCAAAAGAAACGTTTTTTAAACTACATTGTTCTGCTTTTATTTTGGAGTCACTTCTGGGGCACAAAAACGTTTAGTCCTTCATATTTAAAATAAAAGGAGAATTAATTTAGAGAAATCAAAAGAGATATATCAGGATTGCGTCTATTACTATCAATTTTTCCGTTCAAATCCTTCAGGATAAGACTATTTTAATTTAATTCACAGTTCACTTTTTAACACTTTTAAAATACACTTGAAATTGTTACACTTTTGCGCACAGAAGATCCTTATTTCGTACCTTGAGAGACATCCTGTACTGAGATGTGTTCGAGGGTGCGATGAGTTGCCAACTGTATCCCAGTGTAGGTCTAAGGCAGTTTTATATACGTGGACAACGAAGCGCTTGCCTCATCCCGGTCGCATCTCCAAATTTAAATATAGTCAAGTACGCACGTACTAGCGACGTAGCCTGCCGGACAATGCCGCGTAAACAAAGGTAGCAATTGTGCAATTGTCGCAAAACTCTAAACTAGAACTTATCTAGCGTTTAATATCATTATTAACGCATTATTATTACGTTCTTCTAAAAACTTCAATAATAACGATTTGTTGAAGGGACAGTTGTTCCTAGATTCGAAACTTAGATGGAGTATACTTTAAACCACGCTAAGGCCAAGGTGATGGCATATTATTTCGGAGGGGTTGTAAAAGTATACAGTTATTTGTAACTAATTCCAAATAAAAAGTGGATAGACTTGCCACCTATCATATTCATTTAGTATAAATAATTGTATAGAACTTTCTGAAACATAAAATCCAACATCTCTTAATTAATTTGCAGTTTTTCCTATCTCGTACTCTTTGAGCTGAGAAAAGTATGTTAAATTTAAAACTTATTGGCTTACTTACAGGAACAGACTTCGCTTCTACAAAATTTTGAGAATTTATTGCTTTTCAATGTGCCCAAAACATATGGTTTTCAGAAATATTTTTCAACAACGAAACATATAATGAAAGACGCAATCTTATCATTGCAAATATTGCATTATTTTATGTACCGTCCAACACAATTGAAAAATACAGGTTTGCAATAGCAAATGTTCCATTTTGTTCACATGGGGTCAGCAATTGTCACTTAGTTCGTCATAGTTGTTCGATGAAGACACGATAGTCCGGTTTTACAAGCCTAGAGATTAAGTTGAGACATATTATACAATTGTATCTCGTGTCTCATAAAAAAACATTGGCGTTCTTCGGCAATTTGTCAATTAACTTGGTGAGGAGTGGGCCTATGTATAGATAATAGAATATTATTTTCTTCTATACCCAAGCAAGCAAGGATCGAGAGAAATGGTGCTTCCTTCGGCAGAGCCTACCCCTATGAAAGAGAGGCGTAAGTTATGTACTGCACGTTGTTATTTTAGAATTTAGATGAGAACATTTAAAGTCAAACTTTTTCGTAGCAATCTTTGTAAATCACGATCGTAATCACTATACATATTTTTCACTTTGTTTTACGTTGACGGTGCAAATTATTGACATGCGACGCCATGGTCGTAACTGGAATAATGATAATCATATCACAGTCTTTTTCCTTCTAGTTGGTCTACATCAACGATTACACATAGCCTGGACTATAGCCTACTTTTGAATTTTGAAAAAACAGGGCGGTGTCATTGGCGGTAGCGATTGTGAAGATAGGCAAATACTCGTTCAGAAATAATAATACAAATTGATTATGTAAATAGCTAATACTTGAATATCGTATTGAATAAAGTATGCATATAGTATGCATAAAGTAAGATATTTGTTAAATCAATTTAAATTAATGCAGTAGTTAATGGAGTCTATTAGCGTATGGTTGATATTTAGATAAAGGTGTGATACAATTGCATCAAGATGTTCACGTGCTTCAATCTGGTTCATTTTCGACTCGAACAAGTTTTTGGCGGTTATATTATGAAATAATGTAGTTTTTGATTTAAAATAATTTAAAGGA
Source organism: Nemapogon koenigi (assembly GCA_963924495.1). Taxonomy (NCBI): domain Eukaryota; kingdom Metazoa; phylum Arthropoda; class Insecta; order Lepidoptera; family Tineidae; genus Nemapogon; species Nemapogon koenigi. Next base: position 5,042,628 of record OZ004649.1, on the reverse strand, counting down.
TTTTTATATAATACTAGCAGTTGCCCGCGACTTCGAACGCGGTGTATACACAGGGAATACGATTTTATATACAAAGGTTTCACCCGCTTATGCGTTGATTGTAAAAAAAAATTCTTAGTGTTCTCCCTAAGGAATATACATTCTAATTTGCATATCTCTATCTATATATATATTTTGTTTGTTGGACTTATTTTCACTTATGCGAAAAAGTTAAGCACCAGTTACTTTACTTTCACCGTTTTCCTATTTATCTTACTTCCCCTACAATTCTAAATCCATATCGGCAGCGTTTCATATAGTGCAACGACAGTTTTTAAATAAATCTTTGATCTATTTTATCATAATGTAGTTACAGATGGTATATTGAACATAAAGTATTTCATAATAATGTAGGTCAAATTTCCGATTTTGTATGTGGTTAACTAGAGTGAAGTCAAGTTGCAATATTCTTTGTGAGTAAGCACTCTGTCAGTAAATTTGCATCATAAAATGGTACACACTTTGATCTCAATGTCAACTACTGGAACCTAATAATAACTATTTGATACACATACGAGCATGTATTTAAATTATTTTAAATAATTCATTATAAATTACATATGTTGAAATCTGCGTTTTTTTCCACCCAAGGTTCAGCCAAGATTTTGTCCATGTGACATTTTAGCAGTACCTATCTCATGCCGTCATTTGAGTTCTTTCAAAAATAAAATGGACAGCGATTTAAAAAATAGGTCCCATGTGAAACTCCTATATTTTTCCGCTGACTTCAAATTAAGGAATGGATCTATAGGATACGTAGATGTGTGAAACTAATAAATCAATTATTTTTAATAAATAAAAATTAAAATAAAGTTTCATGAATTTTAAATAATTATATTGTTATTATTTAATTGAATTCAGTCCATGGAAGAAGGAAAGTCAATCCAATTAATGTATTTGATATCAAATTTATTTATGCCAATGCCAAAAAGTTTATTAAATATATATCCCCTCGACTGATCATCTCTTCTGGTGACAAGAGGGCTGGCTCCTTCCTCGCTCAACGAATCAGCATCGCGATTCAGCGGGGAAATGCAGTCAGTATTCTTGCCACTGTTCCACACGGACCTGGTTTATTTAGTTATTTTTAATGTTTAGATTAGATTTAAGGTTTTTATATTGTTATTTGAATAAAAAAAATATTTATAGGAATAAAATATTCTATGGCCACGTCTCTTTCTCTTATTTCCAAAGGGTATTTACGAATACTGTCACGCGCTAACCTACAGGTCGAAAATGCGCGGTTGCCTCTGTGGACATTCCGCGACTTCTTTACAAGGCTAAACAAAGTGTGGACTATAAATACTTGATAGGTAAAACTATTTATGACAGTGTTCAATAAAACACTTGTTAGAATAGGCTGCTCCTCCTTTTTCCCGCTACGGGCCCGTGGACCAGTTGACAAGTCCCGTGGGTTTAGCATATTCGGGACCGCGACATCAATCTTTTGTTTCGACTCGAAGGCCAGATCCTCACCAATGGCCACCCAAGGAATGCCTGGCCCGTGAATGTCCAACCCTGGATTGTCCAGGCAAAGCCGTGTACCTACGTTAAAACGAAAGATGTCGCGTTTCTAAATATGCTAACCCCACCTTTAAATAAAAAGGACTGAAAATGAATGAATGAACTTCATTTGCAAATAAAACCGGTAAAAACGATCGAAAGGACTATTTCAGTCCTTCAGAGTTTGTTAATTTGTAATTAATTTTTTATTATAGATCTAACATAGGTCCTAATATATATAACTCGAGAGATATATCTTCATTTCTAGATTTTTTCCCAATTCTTATTTTGTACTTTTTACTTTCAAAGTGTAGGTGAAAGTTTATCACAATAAAAACAATCGCGTTGTATACGGACTCGTAACATACAAAGCGATGTCAAGGACATAATAATAACGGTATCGTAATTGTAACTCTCATGTTCTCCTGATTCCAGTTGCAAATATAGGTTATTTCAGCTATTTTTTACTTATTTCATACAAGCCCTTAGTAATTGGAATTGATAGTTCATATATTAGTCCGATCAACGAACCATTTTATCTCTATGTTGTTTGCTATTAGTTTATATTATTCCAGGCACAATTTTTCAATTTAAAATAAAGTTAGGAATCCCGAAGTAATACATTATAGCTATATCTGTAAATTGTAACTGAAAAGTAGGCTTGCTATTTTTTCGTATTTTTTAAAATATCCACGAATCAAAAAAATATGCATGAATTAGTTACCAATATTTTACATGCATAAATGAAATTCCTGGCGTGAGCAAAAATAAAATAAAAATTCCCTGGCAAATATAGGTCATTCAATTGGTATACGCGGGCCACCATTATTCAACAATAATTTATATGGCGCTGGGTTGTATTTACTCGTAATAAATTCACGAAAACATTCGTAATTGTTCGCCAAATTTGCCACTGGCCGCGAAACACTGAATGCCAATGACAATGGTAAAGCTTTCCCAGAACAGATAAACTCAAAGTATATTATATTATAATTTATTACGTGCCTTAAAGTTTAAGTTAAACTGTGACAATGGGTATGAATGAAAAAAAAAGTTATTGCTTTGGGAACTATTTTTCTGGAAATACTTACCGATTTTTTATTATTCGGATTTAGTGCTTTCCCAAAGAGTATAAGTATTATGTAGGTATTTTCTCATATATAATTTAGTGACAACCTTAAATTGCTGCTGTGATGACACTCATCATTGGCTACTCTGGCTGGATATGTAATGTTATGGCTTTGTTTGTAATGTTAATGTGTATATATTTATCTGTTCTGGAAAACCTACAAAAAATTCAATTGAAAAAGTTGAAAAGAATGGAAATAATGGTGTCTTAACCCATGGTAATGAATGATATATGCTCTGGGGTACAAAATTGTTTTTTTATTTAAAAATATGCATGCACGCAACACCATTGCGAAATAAAGGTTAAAAATTGTTTAAAATAATGTATTGTGACAGATCGTTTCTTTCAAAGTATTTGTTTGAAGGTTTCTCATTGACTTCTTTAATTATGTTCGGGTATAGAAAAAAGTTATATTTTTCTTTAAACTTCTGTGAGTAACCGTATTAACATTTGGAGCACATCATTACCGCTGACTGAATGTATTTGTATTATCAAAGATAGATCATAATAATATCTAATATATGACATTATGTATTTAGTGAATGCATGTAACGACCAAGGAGTTTTATAATATTATGATACGGTTTAAATTATCCATGTTACCAGTTAGTTACATATCTACACACAAAGTAAGTCCCCGACGATATACGTGTACTGAAAATTTTACTAAATTTCCTTATTATAGAAGCTCACAATCTAAGATTAGTTTGCTGTCCGCGCCCTCTCATGGAACATATTGATAATGCGTTAGAGATTTCCGCAGAATTAAAATGCGTAAAAGCCTACCTAATTATTGTCTTTTACCAATTTTTTTAGTGTATTACTGTGAAAACCTGCTCTTTTGATTACGGAACTCTACTCTAGTTCTGGCTGTCAATAGTTGTAAAAAATTACGACATAGACTTAGTTCATGAATCAGTAAATATTTGTATTCATAGGAAGTGCCGGTTCACGGACTTGAAACTATTAGAATTTACTTTCATTGTCGTTGTGGATATGTCTTACAACAAATTACTTAGAAGTCTTTTGTGACCTGATTCGTAATCATCACAATAGTCGGTCAAGGTGCGTGTATTGTTCTGACCATCTTAATTATTTTTCCTATCTTTGGTGAAAATAGAAACCTCATTTTTTTATATGTCACAAAAAATAGTTTTTTTTCACGGGTTGCCTTATACAGCACCCGAAACCGTTATCTGTCCCAGTGTAAGCAGCGGTAAACCAAGTCTCTCTGTTTTAGCCGGTGGTATTTTGTGAGGCTATACTTAACGAGTGAGGTATATTTAGATGGAAAAGCCTCTAAGTGTGGTTTGTCGGATTATGTATATAATGGATTCAATTTTGGCCTGTCCTGCAGTAGTAGTAGTTTATCTTATACCAGGATTCGGGATAATCTTTGAGGCAATCAATGCAAAAACCGAAGCGCCGTCTATAAATCACAGTAAGTGGCTTAAAAAATTGAATTCAAATTAAACAGTTGACATAGTGGCTCGAGGGCAACCCTGATTCACTTGATTTAAACACCAACTATAATACATTTTCGCAGTAGAAACGAATAACCTACATGCAAAAATTTTTAATATTTGCGCTTCGACTTTTATTCCGTATTCAGCGAGATTATATTGACCAAATTAGTTCACTAAACAACTTTAGGGATCCTCTTCGACAATATCCATACAGTTTTTCATAGATATTGCATCATATTGCACATTGGAGCAACTAAGTTGGCTGTATCAACCAGTTATTGTGTCATTTAGCATCAAGACTAGTGCGACACGAGCGAATGTCGATTCTAGAATACAAATTGTTTGTAGTCGACGACGTATACATTACCTACGTAGGATCTTACTGTTGCGTAACCTGTCACAAATTGGGGGCACCTCCAAATATAATTTGCCACGGCGCTAAGGCTAATCGGATTTGTATTTATGTACCTACCTAAGTAGAGAATTCAGCAGTGGTTCAAATATGCTAAATATTGCCAAATTACTGTATTTAGGTATATATGTAGATGCTAATAAATAAATCTATACTAATTATAAAGCAGATGTGTTTGTTTGTTTTTTTGAAACTAGAACTACCAGTCGGATTTGCATTTGATAGCCCAATGCTTGAGGAAAGTTATGTAAGGAAGGCTAATATAACATCACGCTACGACCCAAAGGAGCGGAGCAGAAACCATTACCGCGAAGGCATGGCCAGTAATATAATACATATATGTGAAAATATGCTTGTTTGTTTGTCCCAAAGAAATTGTAGTCGAGTGGCGTTGTCCTTGTTTCACTTTAAAACAGAGCAATGGATTGACATGATTTTTTTCACAGAGATAGTTGGAGGGCCGGAGGGTGACATAGGCTAACTTTTTATCCCAGAAAAATTCCTTGTGAAAATTGTATTTTTCAAAAACAACGCACGAAGTCGAGGTTTATATATCAATATGTAAAATAATCCCTAGAAATTAATGTGGTTAATTGTCGTAACGTCGTATCATCACTATATAAAATTGGAAATGTCCATAAATGTGAAAAAAGTGTAGATCTATACAAAAGTTGTAGATCTTTTTATTACCTGCAACTTTGCCATTTAACTTTTTGCAATAGGAATTGTAGTTTTGCCGGAAATCGTGATAAATCGTTTTCCACCCTTAAAAGTCCACCCCCTTCCACTTCCCGACCTCAAATCGCCCGTAAATTATTTTTCTCCTTATTTTTGTTTTATTTTCTTCCTTTTCCAATGGGTGCTGTTTTAAATTTTTTTGGTCTTAAAAATTATCGGCCCTGGCCTATTTAGCGAGTTGCTGATATTGTCCTATTATTCGCAGAAGAAGTGCTTCAAATTATGTAAATTCGATTTAAGCCCTTATTCTGAAATATAAATAAAGCAAATATCTACTTAGCTTTTTGGCTCTAGTAAAGTTTGAACCTAAAACCTCCTGTCGCAAGTAGCAAATCGACGATCGACCTATCAAATACGTATGTAGATTGTAGATGTTAATGGGTTTACAACAATTTGAATACGCTTATTACTATCTACTTCTCTATTAGATATAGATAAATGCTAACTTTATTCCGCAACTTAATTCACTTTCAATAAATGCTCAACCTATCTAATAGTGAAAATCGCATTAAAATCGGTTCAGTAGTTTTGCGTGAAAAGACAGTTTCGGCTGGGAAGTTTGTTTACTGGCTGGTTTTATAATATGTAGTGATACTACCCACGACTCTCATCCCTCACAAAGTTCCATCTCAATCGGTTCAGCTGTTTCTGCCAAACTCTATATTGACAGACAGACAAAGCAATATTTTTTAAGAATATTTTAAATTAAATGTTCTTACTGAACTTTAAAAGTTACGTAACATGCTTTTAAGTTCATTGTAACGGCTGAAACCAGTCAGCTTTTTTGCCGACCTTGCACTTACGACCTTCACAAAAAAAAGCTTCCGCAATTCCGCATGTAAAATTATATCTCTGTTGTGCAATAATGTTCATTTAATTATTATTTTCCAATGACCCTACAGCCCTGGAACAAAAAGAGTAAGCAAACGTACATTACGGCATCTATACTTTGCGGCGTAGCCAACAGAGATACTGATAACAATGCTTACATTTAGTCATTTGCAGATCACGACTGTATTATGATCTGCCAGTCGCGCGCATTCATGGACCAGCCACCTATGCTTAATAATCAGGCGGTGGCAAGGTCACATGTCGTCTTCTCTATAAAAAAAAACTTTTTAAGCCACTCATAAACAGAGGTTAAATTTTCAGAAAAGTTCGAATTCAAGCTTTTTCTCTAAAGCACGATCAGTAGATTTTGAAATTCTACAGTTCTCAAATGGGCTTTTTTCTTGAGAAGCCAACCATAAAGAAGATTATAAAAAATCTCCCTCACAATCGACCATTTCCGAAATGGGGATCAAACTTGCACAATTTAAAATATTAGGCATTCAGGCATCTTCTAGCTTTGTGCCAAATCAAAAACATTAAATTGCAAGCATTTGGAAACAATTTCTTAGACAATGAAAGTGAGTGTGGGCTGAAACCGGAGATCTCGGGTTCAATTATTTTATTTTAAATTAATACGAAAAAGCTATGCACCAAAAATCAATTAGGGTTTCGAAATATCCTGTTCGTGTATAATATATTGTAGAAAAGCCTTCAAAAGGTCGGTCATGAGCTTCTAAAATTTCGTCTTATTCGATGATTGAATGTTGTCAAAGATATAGCATTCTACCTTGACATTAAGTTATGATAGCCTGCCGCCATTGTCTTGTCGATTATCCTAATGTTCTACGTACGTTACAATACAATTAATAATTCATTTCTTTTTATATTTATTACAACATGCACAAACTTTTATATTATTTTTAATAACTTCATAATTATTGTTTCACGAATTAGTGAATAAAGAATCTCTGAAGAGAATTAAAAGCCGTTACTTTTTGATAAAATAACAGATATTTCACTTAGATAATTATATTAAATAACTAACTATATGCTAAATTACAGTGACACAGGTGGATTATTTAAAGAGAAATTAGGAATATTTTATCCCAGAAAAATATGGATATATATAGGAGCAGAAGTTTTTATAATTGTATTGTATATAATAATGTAAATAAATTATGAAATACCTAATATAAATAGTTACTTACAATTAATAGGAATCAAGCGCGGGCTCTACAATACGAGTATATAATTATTTAAAAAAGAAAAGTAAAAACTAAATAATCAATTTTAATGTTGATATATATGAAAGTTTTATTACTAGGATGGTATAATGCAGGTAACGCTATAAAAACATATCTAAAATAAAAATAATGTAAATCTCGCACCGTCCCATCTGGAATGCGGCCTACAATGCTGAAATGGCCAAACGTCGCAAAAATGCATCTCAAGAATGCATATTTGAGGTGTTTGGTGTGGAAACGATGGTACCATGGGGACCTGGAGCACACAGTTTGTTTATAGATAGATATGGTCATGTGAGCTTTCTATTAGTAAACGACTAATAGAAAGCTCACATGACCAACGGGCTGGCTCTTACTTCGGTCAAAGAATAAGCATTGTCATCCAACGAGGTAATGCAATTAGTCTGGGTGGGTACTCTCCCAGTAGATAGCGCCTTACATGATTTTTTTTATTTGTAATTTTATTTTAATACCTACCTATATCATAAATAAATATTTTTTTCTAAAATCGTAAGTCGGCACAAGCACAGTTTTGACTGTGACCTATTGTCAGCGCGTGCTCTCTCGACTTGACTGATGGAGGTAATTATTGTGTCCATAACAAAACGCTCACTAGTTTGGCTACTTTTGTTTCATTATGTTTAGAGGTCGTCTTAGTTAAGGCGAATACACATTGTCGACCAACTAACCCGCTAATATTTGCGTTCATCTATGAAAAACTCTGTGTTTGTTCATCCTTCTTTCACGTCAATACAGAGCAAGTGCGATTTTTTTTCCTTCAGTATAAATTCTTATTTCAAAAACCAACCCTTTTCGTCCAGTAGATTCGGAGAAAATAAGCTGTGACAGACGAACGAAGAGACAGATAGACAGAGTGATCCTATAAGGGTTCCGTTTTTTCATCGGATATACGAAACCCTAACAACATGCATAAAATATAAAAATGGAATGCTGTTCGTTGGTAAGCGCATCACTTGAGAACGGCTGGACTGATTTGGCTAATATTTTTTAATTGTAATAGACCGAACTTTAGGGAAAGAAAAATTGGATAAGTTGCCCGGAAAATTTAAAATTTCTGGAATACTGAAAGTGCTTTTTTCTATGGGATCTTTGTATGGACTCAAGACCATAATACCATAATAGAAGATGAAAGTAAATTGGGGGCGGAAACTAGTGTAAATACATATTTCAATTTTGTCAAGAGCCGATAAGTATAGATTTTTACGTAAGACTTGATTAGGTTTTGTTACAATAAATGTTTAAATTTTATTTTTAAAAAATCTGTTTTTTTCCTTTTTATTAAATTGTTCTTTAATTTTAATATTGCGCCCTATACCTATTCTTCTTTACAATTTAAACGGACCTTTTTTATTCAAGTAGATAACAGCAATCAAGTTGGCGTACAGTGTGTGTGCGACCTCGTATGCATGTAGAACGACGTAATGAATGGTCATATGCAAAATACTCCTGCGTTTATCTGAAGCTTTAATCTTTTAATTAACAAAAATTTGTTTAGTAATTGCATGCGAAAGAGCATAATTTTATATTGGGAATTGTTTACGCTTAAAACGTTTAATTTAGAATTGAAGAATATTTGTTTTATTTGTTTAGAGTTATGCCATAGATTAAATAATAATTTTGCATCGATTTTTATAGGTAACTTTCACTGCTCACCCTCTTCTCCTGGATTGATTGTGCCAATAGTGAAAGTATTAAGTATAAAAAGATAAATAAATACATTATGAAAACCTTTAAAATAGCACGTAAATGATATAATCAATGGTAGTTTATTACGGTCATTAAATTTTTAAGTAGACGCTGCAAATAACTCCGGCCCTACAAGTTCTGACTCATTTACCTTTAGTGGTTAAATTAAATTAACACGTCAACTGGGTCTTTCAGCAAGATGCTTTCAAGATGGTCCTTTATTTGACTTTAAACAACATGACCTTGCCCCTAAATGTAAAACGACGTAACTGGTACAGTTTTTTAATGTCAGCAATGTTGTAAACTTGGCTCTTGAACTGAATTTTATTCATTGGGCACTTAAGTTCCTATTAAAATACAGTAATTGAGGATAGTACTTAGCGTCTTGTCTAGACTTCAGATGCAGTTTAAATTCTAATAATGTGTAGTCTAGTTATTTGATTTCAATAGGTACCTATAAATTGTTAAATAAAGTTTTTTCCCAGTTATATAAAACACACCTATACTAATATAATAAACACGAAAGTTTGTGAGGATGAATAGATGTTTGTTACTTCTTCACACAAAAGCTACTGGAAGGATTTTAATGAAACTTTACAATGTTACAGCTTATAGCACATAGGCTATAGACAAAACACTCCGAGGTAGAATATATCTGTAGCATACCATATGAACCCGTGCGAAGCCACGACGTTCGCCGGAAGCCACTAGTTTTTAATAAAATTAAAAATAATCACACCACAAATTTTTAGGTCCACCTTCAATCCTAACCTAACCTAACCTAACTGAAGTCTACCGAAAATATATCTTAAATATCCGTTAGAATATTAATTGAGAGACATTCTACCTACTAATCTTCTAAAATGCATGAATTTAACATATTTTTACTAGCTCTTTAAATAATTTCAAATCATATTATCTTTCTCTGTTTTTGCTTTATCCTTTCATTAGTGGGTTACTTGGAACATATGCGAAGGCGTTGATATTTAAAAACTGTCTATCTTAATCTTAACCATTCATAATGATGTGGGCGTAGTCGTTCTTACCTAATTTCTATACACACTCACTGTAACAAAAAATAATTTTAGAAATAGGTTTTGTGCCCGATAGACAGATAGATAAGGAAGATGATTTCTACGAACTTCTACAATACGTTTACGTCACATGTTGTTGGGAATTTTGACATTGAAATCCCCTCTGTCGTTATGAAAATTTTCTAAACGAAAGAGATGCTTGATTGCATCAGTCCGCCATAATTTTTAGGATTCCGAACATCTCCGATGAAAAAACGGAAACCCATAGGATCACTCATGTGTATGTCTGTCTGTCTGTCAGTCCGTCTGTCAGCTTGTTTTCTCCGAATCTACTGGACGAAAAATGTTGAAACTTGGTACATTATATAGAGTTCCATGACCCAATCACGGACGAGTAGCGTAAATAGTCGAATTTCGATTTTGGGGGTTATTTTTAGGAAAACGTAAAAAACACATGTTTTTTTAAGTGCATAATATGACATCAAATGAAAGGGCTCGCTATAAGGAATACAATTATTTTTTTTATAATTTTAAATGCATAGTTTAAATTATATTAAAGAAAATATACAAAAAATTACCGTAACCCCAACCCCCTCTTATCTCCAACAATACTGAATCTAAATTTTTGAAAAAAATTGGAAATATTGGGCCTTTCTTATAGTTTACAGGAAAATCTAAACGAAAATCCTGTCTTATAGTTCTGACCAAAGAATATATTATGTAGCTTCAAATTTTGAAACATGACATAAGAATCCGTCGATCCGTTGCTCTGTTTTGACGTGAAAGAAGGACATACAAACAAACAAACAAACACACTTTTACATTTAAAATATAGCTACTAGCTGTCCGCCCCGGCTTCGCCCATGAAAATCATTCATTTCAAATTAAAAATTGGGGCTGATTTTAAGAAAAAACTAAGTAGAAAAATACAAAAAGAAAATGTTTCGATTGACCCTGAACGACATAAGTCTTGCGTAATGCCGGCACTTCACTTTGTAGTCAGCGAGACGAGCATTGGCATTTCCTTTTCTTTTTAAAAATTTTATTGAGGATAAATAAATTAATTATTGCTGTCTTTTTGGTGACCCACGTGGAGATGTGCAACAGGGGCAGGCGGGGAACCAGCATGTTTGCATTTTATTACCAGAAACTAATTATTTGATTGGAAGGTGTCGACCAAAGGGCGCCGAAAGACAATCTCGCTCTACCCGCTGATAAAGGGCTAGGGCAGCCGTTGGTTATATTGTTACCGCTTTCTGTCCCGGTTTTGCCCGTAGATTTTTTTATATCACTCCTGATCAGGATCCCAATAGCACAACAGCCATATCTACAGAACTATTTAAGATATCGAGATGAAACATAAATCATACCTTTCTGACTTGCCGTACCACTCGCCGGGTGGTCTACTGAACGGACTTTGTTGCGGTTTTCACGGTTAATTCACAAGGAAGAATATGAAAGGAGGGAAAAGTTAGCTCCGGCGAGCTTTCATGACGTATGCTGTCTAATTCGTCAGAGATACATCAAAATGATGTAGGAGAGAATTATGTAAAATAAACTGGTCTACAAAAAAGTCCGCTGTAGCATAATTATATCTGATAGATAGGTAAGTAATAAGAGTATTTGTGTAGGTATTTTAGTTGTTAGAAACCCATTTTGTAATTTGTACCCGTGCGAAGCCGGGGGCGGAAAGCTATTAGATTTTATTAATTGTAAAATCACAGACAAACACTATTAAAATGTATTTTAATTTTTGTATTTATTTGTAAATAAATATATTAATGAAATTAATTCCAGTAGATTTTTTTAGAATTATTTTGGGCTATAATAAAATAAATAAAATAACAAAAAGGCCTTTTATTTCCATATACTTTTTTACATTATGAATTTTATTAGTCTTTTAGATATTTGTTTGGGATATAGATGAACCCCTCATTGGGTGAAGACCTCCTCCAACTTCTTCTATGTCCCTATTTTCTGCCTATAGTGTCAGCCACTCTTTCCCTGCTCTTTCTATTATATCATCAAATCAACCCACCGTCTATTTGGCCTGCCTATCTTCCTTATTCCTGCTGGTCCCTTCCATCTTGTAGTTTGTATACCACCGTCTGTCAGTGTAGCGTGATTTAGGGCTGTTAATTGTTAATTATACTTACCTAATAAGTTGAAGAATATACAAGTTCAATAGCACTTAACAAATACATATTTTTGGGTTGGCACACGCTAACAATTTTTTGTGTTCTTTGAAAGTTTCAAAGCTAGTCTTACAATCAAAAATAGAGATTTAAATAAATAAATAATTAGTTTTTTATTAAATTTATGGATAATTTAATTTTTAAGAGTTACTGGTAGAATCACTATCAGAATTACTAAAATAATTAAGTAAAATAAATATTTTCCATAATAGTAAATTCGTAACGGCCAATTCAATGTAATCAAAGTATATAGCAGTAGTTGTAGGTAGTGAAGCCGGACAACATCTCTCCGTACTCAATACACACAAGCGTGTATGTAACGTCTGCTCTCCTTGTCACCAACCGCACCAACAACGCCTTGACATGATATTACCTTGATTTTGTACTCGTCAAAATAATATCAAGGGCTTTCATAATTTGGCCAACGGTAATTAGCATAAATTATTGATGTATTTTCTTGTGTATATAATCAAAGTGTATTTTATACAACATTACAAATTCCAATGCAATTATTGTGAATTGATAGTCAGTCAGTATATTTGACAATCATTCATCTGGGTGGGCTGAGTTGCCTCTGAAGGGTCCATGAAGTGTATGTGTAGAATCAAACGATATCATTGGAGAAGAATTCGGAGTGAAAGATGATGTTGTGACTAAATTGAAGAAAATTAATTTACGCTGGTTTGGAGTGTTTATGGACACGTTGAAAAAATGAAGAATAAAAGATTGCCTAAATCGGTTTATATAGCTGAAGTGAAAGGAAATGCTGGTATAGGACGACCTATGTATACTTTATTGAACATATAAAAAATGTATTGATCGATGGAAATATTAAAAGTACACACAATCGCCGAGTATGTATGAAAGTTATGATGAATATAAAATAATCGAAAGAGGTATGTCAGGATCGTAAGAAATGGCATTCGATTGTCTCTGCCTACCCCTATTGGGATGAAAGGCGTGATGATCAATAGATAGATAGTGTAGAATCAAGAGCGGATCCAGGAAGGGGCCCCTCCCACATAGCCACAATTTGTAGTAAGTCTCGGGGCCCCTTCCCCAAAATGGAATGCTGAAAACGCCTTAGAATGTGCTTGCAAATTCGAGCCATTTAGCAGTAGGTACGAGAGTTGCAAAAAAAAAGTGAAACCCTAAAAGTGTTGCGAATGCCCGGTTTCCAGGACAGGAAAGACTACGTGCCAATTACGTACCCCTCTCGAAGGATAGGGGTACTCGAAGATTAAACGCATAAAGCCACTTTTTCATTTATACTCTACGCATAAGGGCTCGTTGGATCGGTTTTTTTTTTCAGGGGATGCCAATTAAATTAAATTACTGTGTAGAGTTTTACCATGGCAACTATTCCCCACCTCTACTACTAAAATAAAAAAAATAACGAACAGTTGAAAACTGTTTTTCTTACGTTTTTAAGGGCAGGGAACACGTTGTGACATTTTTAAGTTACATTAAGTGCCCAAAACTAGGTAGGTAGGTACCCATTTTCTCATTTTTCGGTATTATATATTTGATGCATTGTTAGATGGATTTATGGGTAGTTCGTGAGGAATAGCGAACGAAAAACCCAAAGAAAATTTTATTTTCAGGCAGTCGTTATTTTATTTTTGGTATCTTGTGCTACATTCGCAAAACTTTTGGGGATTATTTAAACTTTCGCATCTAAGACATCCTGGCATTAATTTTCAGTGAAACCACTGAAAACCTACTTTTTACTACTAGCAAGCACAAGCTTGTAAAAAATTCAGCAATTCGTCAATCGATTTTTTGAATATACAGCAGAAGCATGACATTTTTTTTCGAAATTTTATGTAGATATCAGTACAATTTATTTGTCTGTGTATAATGAAATAAAAAAAATCTTATGAATCGATTACGTTTTTCCGTTATTTGTTGTTTATTTCGATTTTGTGAGTTTTAATTTGCAAACAAACAAAAGAAAAAGAAGCTACAAATCGGTACCAATAATATAAGTTCCTAAAGAAGTTTGAAAATTTTTTTTTAGTTAAAAAATAGTTTTATGCAATTATTATAATAACCAGAAGTTTAAATATTATAGGAACAAAATGAGTGTACCAGGACGGTCTCAACCAGGGTCGTCATTGCCCCGCGGCATCTCCTACGGCTTCATACAACGGCGGCAGACTTGAGTGAAAGGGCGTGCCCCCACAACCACGTATAAAAGCTCTGTACACAGTGCACCCAGCATCATTACACGATCCATACATCTAACACAATGGTATTCAAGGTACGACTCGCTATAATCACGAGTTTAAATTAATTTGTGATTTGTGAAGTGAAGTGTTCGGTGTTCGAGTGACAAGTTCTAATTTATGTTTTGTCTTTCACAGTTTGTAGTAGCCGCGTGCTTGGTGGCGTGCGCCAGCGCCGGTGTTGTGCCATCCTACCCCCTGACGTACGCCGCACCCGCAGTCCACGCTGTCCACGCTGCTCCTCTGACTTACGCCGCACCCGCCGTCCACGCCGTACATGCTGCTCCCGTGGCTTACGCCGCACCTGCCGTCCACGCTGCCCCCGTGGCTTACGCCGCACCCGTAGCTAAAGTCGTCGAAGCTTACAATGCTCATCCTCAATACAGCTTCGCTTACGACGTGCAAGACGGTTTGACCGGAGACTCCAAGTCCCAACACGAGACTCGCGACGGAGATGTCGTACACGGATCTTACTCGCTCGTAGACCCTGATGGTACCAAGAGGACCGTAGACTACACCGCTGACCCACATAACGGATTCAACGCTGTCGTGCACAAGGAACCCCTTGCCGTGAAGGTCGCTCCCGTCGCTAAACTAGCCTACGCCGCACCCGTAGCTCACGCCGCCCCTGTAGCCTACGCCGCCCACGCCGCCCCCGTAGCGTACGCCGCCCACGCCGCTCCAGTAGCCTATGCTGCCCACGCTGCCCCAGTAGCATACGCCGCTGCGCCAGTGGCTAAGCTTGCGTACTCTGCCCCCATCTACCACCACTAAATGATGCCAAATTTTAATGAAATTTGTGACTAATCATTATATTATTATGTAATAATTATTCATTAGTTACAATTTCTGTAGGATAGTTATTTATGAAATAAATACTTTTCTGTCCTAACATTTTGTTTGATTAATTGAACCAACACGTTCCAGTACCTGGCAATACGCGCAATAGTAATTTTCTGCCTATAATAAATAGCAGTCAGATAGAAGGAAAGATTTAGTTAGGTAGGTACATCTGGTTTCCCTTTTCATTAGAGAGATGACATTTACCTTACAATGAGACATAACAAGAAAACAATATTTTAAATGAAAATAAACCTTTAAAAAAAGTGTACCGACTTCAAAAGTTTGCACTGAAAAGTAAGAAATAATAAAAAAAATCGTCGTAGAATTTGAAGACGGTTGGTGCCAAATTAGGATACAAAATTAAGTAAACATCTAAGGAGATCTGATCAATATTGTCTATGTTTGTACTGATGATCGTAGGTCCCTAATGAATTATCTAGATTAGTGAATTTGAGTACCTACTAAGTTATTTCTAATTTGGCACCAACCGTCTTCAAATTTTACGACGAATTTTTTTTTATTTCTTACTTTTCAGTGCAAACTTTTGAAGTCGGTACACCTTTTTTTTAAGGTTTATTTCTCCCTTTTAAGTGATTTTGCTGCTTGAGAAACATATAATAACGCAACTAAAAAAAATTGATGGAGTATTAAAAAAATACTGCGGTGGATGGGATTTGAATCATGTGCAATGTACATCCTGCGCTGCACCCCATACCTTTAGCCGCTAGACCACCGTCGATACGAAAATTTACAACTTCGCGTCAATAGCAACCGTTGCTAAGGCTTTTCTCATAAAAAATTTCAGCATTAAACAGAGACAAATTACTGAATTTCTGAAAAATTACTGAACCGATTTTCGTCATATGACTGTGAGATAATGTCGAGAAATTATTATATCCTTAAAAAAATAAGTCGTCAAAATCGGTACATATTTCATCGAGATATTACGAATAATTGACTTATAAGGTCAGTTTTTTCAAAATTTCTGGAAAACTAATGAATCAATTTTTATGAGATAAAAATGGGACCAATCCGGAAGAATTATCTGTCAATTAAAAAGAAACCATCAAAATCGGTTCACAACTGACGGAGTAATCGATGTCCATACATACATTAAAAAAAATAAAAAAAATACGGTCCGAATTGAGAACCTTCTCCTTTCTTTTTTGGAAGTCGGTTAATAACAATAGATAAATAAACGTTGTACAGACTACAGTACTCGCATTTCACGAAGCACTACGATATAATTGTATATTTTATTATAGCGTCACGATCCTCGAAGGATATGTTAATGCCAGACTGGCCTTTTCTGCAAACATCTCCTATATCAATATAAGCTATATAAATTAGGATCTCATGTAACGCCACATAAAAAGAGCGGGCGCTGTAGAGCCTAAAGAGAAAGGGTATAATTTACGCGGACACCAAAAATATTTTTAAGACTCTAAGCTTAGGCACCAAATAAAATAAACAACTCCAAATAAAATAATTGACACTATTAAAAGTGTCCTAAAGTATATCATATTATGATCCAAAATAATGGAAAAAACATCAGAAAAATCGCACGCCTTGTACTAATAATTTATTTGGTTTCTAAAATGGATAAATGGTCACCAAGTAAGGTAGGTAGGTTAGATTAGGTTAGTATAAAATTTATTAAGAATAAAGTGTATTTTAAAGGCGTCTATATATTTTTATGGCAGTCAATAATACCAAAAATTGATCTATTTCATAATATTTTAGGAAACGTTATTTGGTGAACATTCATCCATTTTGGTAACCGTTTAGAATTTTTTTGGTACAAAATAGATACATTTTTGGGCGCCGCTTAAACACAAGCCAAAGAGAAATCGTTTACAGTGTAAAAGTTTAAATATTATAGGAACAAAAGTAGTCTGTATGAGGTAACGTAGTTGCCGCTCAGGATTTTATACTAAAAATATCATACTGTAAAAATTGACCAAGTTGCGCGTACGATTCGCGCGCCGTACCAGTCAGCAGAGTACTTTCGGAGATAAAGGGAGGGGGGGGGGGTGTGGGTGGGAGGAACCGTCAATGTCATAAATACAATGCATTTTAAAATTATAAAATAATATACATATTTGTATTCCTTAAAATGAGGCCTTTCATACCTATGTCACATGATCGATGCATTGAAAAAAATATTTTTATTTACGTTTTAAATTTTCCACCAAATAATCTATTTACGCTATACGTCCGTGATTGGGTCATGAAATGATCCTATAAGGGTTTTCGTTTTTTCATCGGAGATGTTCGGAACCCTAAAAATCAGACAAATTATATCCAAATGAAGAGGAGATTTCTAAAGGAGTATAAGCATAGATTAAATAATAAGTATAAGTAAGTAGTTGGCGTACTCCATATGGAAGCCCATAAATATACATCACATTGGACCTACTTACATAAAATCATTGACGAAACCTATATAGCTTTTGAGTGTTTCACCCAAATTGAAATGAAATAAGGATCGTTTTCAGCGATTCTTTTCAGGGATTAAATTTACTCTAGGTATATGATAATATTTTAAAAATAATATACAATAAATTAAATATGATATAAATTTCTACCAAGTTGATTTCATCCGAATTTGAATAAATGTAGCTACGTAACTGGTAATTTATTGAATCAATACCATTATCAAAGCACAATTAAAACACATTCTTTGTACGTCTCGGCACATACTTAATGGGTATTATATATTGTGCTTTATCTACCACCTATATGAACTTACGATGCCCCATGCCCCATACCCCACATATTATGCAACCTTGGTATTTCCATAAGTTCCCACGATGAGCAGCTGCCGATGCGAACAAATAGATTGTGCAATACTTAGATGTGCTGAACTATGTAAGTCCCTATAACTTACTATAACAGCTATTTTATCTTAGTCAGACGAGCATAGAGTTTTACCAACATTCGATTGTTGATTTTAGTTTTAGGCAGTTTAGTAGGAGTGTTGTTTAAGAAGGAACTGTCGGGTTGACGGGCTAATAGATGTTGGTATGTGTTGTGACGAACAATCATCATGGCTAAGGTATCGGTAGGCTCTTTGACCACTTTTAGCCATGAAGTTAAATGTAAAATTACACGAATTTTGCTTAGATATAGAAACTCTAAACATGCCGTC
Source organism: Nemapogon koenigi (assembly GCA_963924495.1). Lineage (NCBI taxonomy): Eukaryota > Metazoa > Arthropoda > Insecta > Lepidoptera > Tineidae > Nemapogon > Nemapogon koenigi. The sequence continues at coordinate 5,024,108 of OZ004649.1, read as the reverse complement.
AACCCGACAGTTCCTTCTTAAACAACACTCCTACTAAACTGCCTACTCAACATCCCTCCACCCTTAGTAAAAACTAAACCTATCCGGTGGTTTTACGTCCCTCTGTGGCCGAACGATGAAAATATTTTTTTACAATTTGACACCAAAATTCTACGGCGGTTCTCATAAGACACCTCTCTTCAAATTAGCATAAGAATCGTTCGAAAGATGGCTGACATAATAGTCTGTGACGACGGACGGACGGACATGACGAACTTAGTACTTCGTTTTCGACATCTGCCTACGAAACCCTAAAAATATTTTGTTACTTAATGAAATTTTAAACACAGTGGCTGTTTAAATGTGGTTTTCTTGCCTGACAGCTGTTAATTTTAACATAAAGCAAATGTCGAAAAGTGCATTGTATTTTGAACTGTATGCAGTCGCAATAAGTAATAATTTTCCAAATATATTTTTACTTATGATTGCGCGCGTCCGCAACCAAAACAATGCGCATTGCGCAATTTTTCTGAAAATATCGCCGGTTTTTTGCAACTTACGCCCAAATTTTAAGCACATTTAAGTTTGTATCGCTGAAATTGTCCACCTAGCGGAATTGTCCACCTGGCTCTCGAAGAAGTTGCCCTTCTATGCACAGTAAATCCCCATTTATAAGGTAAATTATTGTATCTTGTGTAATGTTATTTTTGGGTTTATTGAATGTTCTTTATTTTTTATATGTCTAGACTGATGTCTAGTGACATTTTCATGTAAATTAGAATGCAATTAAAAACATATATTTGCTATTATACAGGCTTCAAACAAACATTAAGATATGGTGTCCACTCGTGGTGTAAAGAGTCTTAAATACAAATTCAGTGAAGGGGAGAGGGTTCTTTGTTATGAGCCAGATCCTACTAAGGCGAAAGTTCTTTATGACTCTAAGGTAAGTTATAAGTTAAACCATTATGGGGCCTTACAAACTAGAATTATATGAACTTAGAGACTTTGGAACCAATAAAAGATTTTTAGGTTATCAATTATATCCATATTGTGGTTCTGTAGTCAAATAGCAAAAACAAAACCTTTGTTGTGTTGATCCATATGTCATATAACTCGGTCATCTTTCCATCAAACACCAGTTTATATACCTATACTAAAAAGTGGAAGAGTTTGTTTGTATGTATGAACATGCTAATCTCAGAAACTACCAGTCCCATTTGAAAAATATTTTTGCATTAAATAGCATGTTTATTGAGGAATGTTATAGCTTATATACCATCATGGTACAACCCAGTGAAGCAAAGCAGTAACCATAAACATCAACAAATCATAAATTTCCAATTCAAAATAAATTACAGGTACTTGAAGTAATAGAAAGCAAAGACAAACGTGGCCGTCGTTCTGTGGAGTACTTAATTCACTTTCAAGGTTGGAACTCATCTTGGGATCGATGTGTCAGTGAAGATTTTGTATTAAAAGATACCGAAGAAAACAGGCAGCTGCAGAAAGATCTTGCTAACAAGTCACAATTACAATTGTATGTAACTATATAACTTAATAAATTGTTTCTAAGAAACCACCAGAGCACCTAGTGTCTAATTATTTGTTATCTTCAAACAATAATCACTAAAATTTAAAAAACAGGAAGCAAAGTTCCACATTAAATTATTTTAGAGATGTTTGAGTTTAGTTGCTGTTAACAATCATAGGGTTAGTTCCTTTAATTAGTTGTCTTTCTTTCACACTTCTGGTTCTTGTTATCGGGCTCGGTCTCAGCAACTTGATGTCTTAGCGCCTATTTTATGTGAAGACTATCAGCCCCTTTTAGTTACCACATGCCTTCCGAAGGGTCAGGACACTGAGATGACCAGCCAAACACTCCAGAAGGATGTTTCTTCAGTCTCCATGCAAGCTCTGCATAGTAGACTATATGTAATGTCTGATATTAAAAAGGTGTTTATTAAAGGGCCCATGTCCTGTAATAACTTGTGTCATTAGTCTCAAGTGGTGCCTTTTTAGCTTTATTAGTCTTTGTTCTTTCATAATTAAATAAGTTCCTATTATTTAAAAATTTTATAATGAACTAAATTATTAAAAATCATTCACTGCAATTTATAACCACCTGAAAAAAAAATTTTGAAATTTAGTAATTTTTACTTATCTCTTTATCCTTTTTATTACAGAGGTGCATATTTGTATCGAAGGGAAAGAAAGAAGCCAAATGCTACAATCACAAGCAGTAGTTGTGGACCTCCAGCTAAACGCAGTAAACAAGGTTATGAAGATGACGGTTCTTCCAGCAGTACACAACCGGAAGAAACTGTTAAAGGTTATTTTTCTATGTTTTAGATTGTTCTCTCCAAACTAGCACTCTCTTGTATGAATATCAAAGGCCAAGTTAACAAACCATTGCAGTTTTTCGCCTAAGACAATTGTCTTGATGAAACATCAAATTAACAATCATACTTTGGCACAATACAAGGGTGAGCGAGATATGATATGTCGCGCATACCATTCTAGCCCTGCTGAAACAAATACTTGCTATTTCTTTTATTTTCCCCTGACATAAAATAATGTGATATGAAATATTATTATTTTTTAGAACCAGAACATCCTGACACAGATTCATCAGGAGGTTCCGGAGCTAAAACGGGTGCTACACAGGAGGCGGTAGCTGATCAGCAGCCGCCTCGTGGAAGGGCACAATTAGTTTTACCTGCTGCACTTAGGTATTTTATTAATCTGACATTCTAGAGTTGGCGCACCTGGCGGCAATCCTTAGAATTTAAACTATACACTTTAACATAGGGTTTATTTATTTATTTATTTGTCCCATATTTTCATAATGTTATTGTTATAGCATACTTTAAGTACTTGATGAAAGTCATTAGAATAAAAATATATATGATAAAAATCTTCTATAGTCTGTTTCTAGGTCAGGTGGAAAAAAGTCAATGACACAAAGTATTATGTTAGGGTCGAAATAAAACTTTTTTTATCCCTTACGTATTGTACCGCATTTTTTAGTAGGGGTGGGGTAAGACTGCCCTAGAAACGGCTACTATAACATTGTATCATTTTTATCGTCGACAGTAACGGTATATAGTGTTGTTACCATAGTTTGTATATGTCGCGCGGGCGCTCTACTAGATTGGCAATGCAAAAGAGAAAGTTGTGAAAGCGAGACAGATAGACGAGACCTTTTTTCAATAACTCTAACAGCCTGTAACAGCCCAACGCGTCGCATAATTGGGAGGTTACTTTTATCCCGGGAACATATCTCATTTCTTCAGAAAACAACTCATTTAACAACAGTTTTTTTTTATTATTTCAAGGAATCGCCTGACTTTCGATTATCACCTTGTGGTGAAACGCGGTCTGCTGTCGCGGTTGCCTGCACAACCCACAGTAGCGGATATTCTCGAGGGATATCTAGTTTGGTTCGCGCGGTCCAAGGCGTGGCAGACGTCGAAAAATAAAAGTGAACTACCACCCAAGCCGGATGTGCGGGACGTAATCGCCAGGTAAATAGGTATAGTTCAGTTAACACAAGCTGACGTGAAGATATACAGACGCGGTGGGGGACTTTGTTTTATAATATGTACTGATGTTTAGAATAATTTCAGTTGATTTCTGAACTGAAATTCCCGAATTTTACGAATGCTAATGAACATACAGTTTGGGCATTAAAACCTAGAGGATTTTATCTAGTATTGTGTAGGATGAAAACATGATTGGTGAAAATTTTCTTGATAAAAATTTTTGAAATCACCTCTTCAAAAACACCTTTTAGTCATACGACCATACTCTGAATGGATTTACGTTTAAATTTTATACGAATCTGTAGGTAGTAATCTCAGTACCTAGTATTGATTAAGAAGATGTTTCCCTGCATGTGATCGTTTTTTAATAAATTATTTATTTGTAATGTGCCGCATACGTCTTTTTTCCGAGAAGCGGTACATTATGCCCTTCTCACTTTTGCAGCAAGAACGGACAAAGCGCCGTCGTTGTCTTGCATGACGCGATCAGTTGCGCCCGACCACTCATGCGCTCGAACCACGAGTTTAGGGCGTGGCTTACGATTAGGTATTTCTGAGTTGTTCCTCGTCTTCAATATTCAAAATATATTAATATTTTGCAGGGTAAATTTAGTGCGCGAGGTTTTAGACGGAATTCGAGTGTACTTCGATTTCACATTACATAAGCATCTATTGTATAGACAAGAACTTGAACAGTATAGCAATATATGTCAACAATTCATGGTCCAGTAAGTAATTCATTATTTTATTATGTATTTTAATATACATCCCGAAAACCGTGTTAGATAGGTACCTAGAGGAGTGACGGTAATGAACTGTACAGCCCCCCTTAGACAATGTACAAACGCTGGTATTCTATTCTCTCGGAACGCTAAATCCTAATATTATATGCAGAAACTTATAATAATTATATGAAAAGTATGCACAGCCCATAAGAAGCTCAATTTATGCATTTTAACAACCTATGTACTTAAATAATAAAAAATCCGAAAAACAACAACCGGGCATAACCTCAAAAAATTTGCTGATCGATCAAAACCTTCGCCATTATTTTAAGCGTTATCTACAGGGAATGGGCAGACGCTAACTTTACGTTCACGAAAGATGCTAATTGAAGACAAAATGACATGATTACGCTTCGTTTTCTACAAGGAGTTTGTATACAATAAGGCCTTTATTCATAAACGTTTATTAGCAACGTTTTTGTTAAAATATGTTTTGTCACTCTCTAACAAACCTGTCTTTACTAATAATAGAAAGAAACAAAACACATTTTAACAAAAACGTTGCTAACAAACGTTTATGAATAAGGGGGTAAGTATATAAACTCCTTGGTTTCGTCAGAGTGAAGGACAGTTTCGTTTGGTCACGTGGTTGTATTTCAGTCGTACAGTGTACATGTACAGTTTACTAAGCCCCCTGTTGACAACTTAAAGGCCATTTGACATCTTATGCAATACGCCTTGTTCTTTTTATCTTCGCGGTATTCGATACTATAAAATTTGCCTGTATTGCAGATACAATCTCAAGCTCAAAATGAAAGCAAATCCTGTTAAAAATGAAGAGGCTGAAGTTGAAGGTGAAGGGGAAGAAAACTGCGAGCAGGGAGAAGAGGTGGATTATGAAGCGGAAATGATCGAGGCAGCACAAGAAGAATTGAAAAGTCCCAAATTACCCGAATATGCCCATTTACCACCTGATCCTGTTGAAACTGTTGGGAATCCTGGCAACACTGGTAGCCCTGGTGATATTGGTAATATATTTTATATATTCATATTTTTTCAAACCATATAATGGTTAATGCACACTAAGCCCTAGTCGTTAGGAATTCTGCTGTCAACAAAGTGCCGCATATAAGCAAAATCTACCGAGTTCTGAAAGTGATTGTTTTGTCCAAAAAAAATTACGCCCAATTTTAGTTAATCAGTGATTAGTTGAATAATAAATATCAAAACCTAAATAACTAAGCTTTCAGATTTTGGACGTTAGATATCGTTATAAAGTGTTTTTGGACAAATCAGAGATCTCTTTCAAAACTCAGTTCGTAGATTTTGCTTATATGCTACCGTGCCTGCGTAGAAACGATGCGTTATACTTTATACATACTTTTTTTTGAGACCGGTCTCGGCTCGTATATCTATAGCTTATGCAGTGTTCGTAACTTTTGATTATGCCATATTTATTTCCTTTAATCCATCCTTTCATGTATATTTTCTATACAAAATAGTTTCAGCCAGGCGTCCCACGACGACTCACTTTTTTTTCGAAAACATGACATTATTAGCTTTGACTCAAAATAACTACGTTAAAAAGGTGTTTTTTTTATCGATCTCTAGAACCAAAGCCGTCTACATCTACCGATATTGAAGAACCTACTCAAACGAGGCATTCAACTAGAAAGCACGAAAAGGTATCCATGGAGGAAAAGGAAACTGCGCGCGAGGTGAAACCTGCTCAAAATAAGCGACCGGCCACTCGAGGGAGTGCACGCAGGTATTTTTAAAATTTCATACGTCGCCCAACGAAACTTGTGTCTATAACGGTACGTACGTAGACCTTAAATCCAAAATTAGAAGAAAAAATAAACTATATTTTAAACATGAGACTTCGTTAATATGCAAGACCATATTGTACAGAGTATATTGTAGTAAAACCGGAAAGGAAAATGTTAGTTGTGTGTTGCCACTTCTAAAATAGTTAGACACATACCAACAATCACAAGCTTTTTGAGGTTCTTTATTACGTGGACGCGTCCTTTGATAGCAGCGGTACTCATTGCGGCTGTTAACAAAAGTAGGACTTTACTCGAAGCCAGATATCATACCATATCAGAAGTCGCCACGTGCCATTTTTGCATCAAACAATCGGAATTTCATTGATATTATATTTATTTATCCACAGACTTCGTTCTCACAAGTCAACATTGTCGCCTTCGGAAGCGGAAGAGGCGCATGGCTCGGGGTCCAGCACGGAAACTAAATCCATTGAAAAGTAATTTTTTTATTTTTTCACGGGTTGCCTTACAGCTCCTGAAACCGTTTACGGTTCCAGGGTACCCAGCAGATCCCTCGATTAGCCGATGGTATGTGTGAGGCTATACCTAACGAGTGGCTAGTTCTGTTGACATATATTTAGATGGAAAAGCCTCTAAGTTTGGTTTGTCAGATTATGTATGTACATAAGTTTTTAATTAAAAAAACCATTGGTACATTAATTATTTTTTACTTTATCCATGACAAATATAGATCTTGCAATTCATGCGCCCTGATTCTATGAACTGAAATAGAGGGGGTGTCTGAGCAGACCTGTCTCACTTCCCAAATTTTCACGAATACTTACCTACCATGCTCTTCCTACTCAGTAGGAAAAATGTATAGCCCTAAACAAAACACTGCCGCTTAAGTGATTGAAACTGTCAACGCATAAGTGACCCTTATCTGTGTGCAAATCGACTCATATTGGCTCTATATTCTGTGGCCTGAGGTAGGATTTGAGAGTCAGTTACACCCAGCAGCAATGTTTGCCTTGCATAATTATAGATTTATCTATACTAATATTATAAAGAGGAAACATTTGTTTTGATTGATTTTTTGTTTGTTTGCATTGAATAGGTTCCGAAACTACTGGACCGATTTGAAAAATTCTTTCACCATTGGGAAGCTACACTAGGTGACATAGTAAAACTCCAATAATGTAACCCAAGGTGTAAAAAAATTACCTAAAAAATTCCTTACATCGCGTGCGCTGCGAAAACTATTGATGATAGAACAAAATAATGTACTACGACTTTTCATGACACATATTATCTATTATATTATATAAAGCTCGATTACCACTGACTGACTCACTGACAGAATTGTTCTCCCAGAAAGAGTTGTGATGGGGGGAAACTTTTGGTGGGATCGTATAGAGTGGGTCCCAGTGAGTACCAGAAAAATCCGAAACCCCCCCTTTTCGCCCCCCTTATTATTTTTTGTTTTGTATCTCGAGAAGTACAAATCAGAGGGGGAAAGTGCCGAAACTAATAATGTTTAGGATGTGTTCCTATTAGCGAATCCATTAAAAAAAAATGTTCTCCCATACAAAAAAAAACTCCCATACATTTTTTTTTTGTTTTTTATCTCGGAAACTACAAATCGGAGGGGGTAGGTGCCGAAACTAATAATGTTTAGGATTTGTTCCTATTAGCGAATCCGTTAAAAAAAAAGTTCTCCCATACAAAAAAAAACTTGCATACAAAAGTTCATACATTTTTTCTTTTTTTTTTCCTATGGACTAGGAATTGAATTCTGCCCCTTTCCACTTTCACCGTACCCCCCCCCCCCGTCTCCCAAACAATATATTTTTTAAATCGCGAGCGATGCCGCGGCAGCGGTCGGAGAAGCGCCGGTTATCATAAACCGAAACCCCCCTTTTTCGCCCCCTTTTTTTTATCTCGGAAACTACAAATCGGCGGGGGTATGTGCCGAAACTAATAATGTTCAGGATATGTTCCTATTAGCGAATCTGTAAAAAAAAAACTCCCATACAAAAAAAAACTCCCATACATTTTTTTTCTTTTCTCCAATTTATTTCAATCGAGCAGCGGTACGGGTAGGAGTAGGGGTAGGGGTAGGAGTAGGGGTAGGAGTAGGGGTAGGGGTAGAGGTAGGGGTAGGGTAGGGGTTGTAGTAGGGGTAGGGGTTGGAGTAGGGGTAGTGGTAGGGGTTGGAGTAGGGGTAGTGGTAGGGGTTGGAGTAGAGGTAGTGGGAGTAGTTGTGGTACGAGTAGGGAATTATTTAGAGTGATAGGTGGCGGGCTTATCGCAGACTTGTAACATGTCTTCTTTGGTGTGGGCAGCAGTTGTTTCCTCACAGCAAACACGCGAGTTGCTTGCAACTCGCGCACTACACAACATACTAGTAGGCTATAATAAAACTCCAATAATGTAGCCCAAGGTGTAAAAAAATTACCTAAAAAATTCCTTACATCGCGTGCGCTGCGAAAACTATTGATGATAGAACAAAATAATGTACTACGACTTTTCAGGACACATCATTATCTACAAAAAGTGTCGCGACAGCATATGTCTACAATTTAGTGTTCTTTTTTTTTTTAATTTAATTAAAATGCCGCCGCTAGAAAAGACCTTGTATTAATCCTTATCAAAATAAATTACTTTATATTCACGACTGCTTTAATACCTTTATATAACTTTCGAAAGATATCACGAGTTTAAAAATGTAAGTATTTTTTTATCGCGAATTTAGTATGTTTGTATGAACAATTTTTAAAGTTAGTGGTAGGGGCAGAGGACGTCTGCCGGGTCCGCTATTAATATATTAATATTATAAAGAGAGAGTGCGAATTTTGTGAGTCTGTGTGTAATGTATCTAGAGGGTAATCTCTGAAACTACTGATCCGATTCTGAAAATTATTTCACTAAGAGTAAGCTATATTATCTCTGAGTGTTATAGGGTATATTTTATTTTGTTCGAAAATATCCACTGGCGAAGCCGGGGGCGGAATGCTAGTGTTTAATAATTTGCTTGCCTTTGTATAATCTTAAAATGGCGAAGGGCACGTAACCAGAGTACACGCGCTCATATTTTTTACACCAGCCCACCCATGCGAGCAGGCCCACTATAGTAGTCCACTTTCAAATTGTCATATATTAAACTATTAGATTAGTTTCAGTAAGTATAAAAAACAAATGCTTAGAATAATTTAGATTATAAAGTCAGGGAAATTACATATACAAAAATGGTATTTCAGAGGTCAGTGGTAAAAAAATATATAAACAAAACAATTTAATTTTCTTGGTATTCATAGCCTTGTTAGTAAGACTACTATAGTTTATTTACATATTTTACTGTACAGAAAAGCAGGTACAGAACATCCCAAGGGCGCTGATTGTACAGAAACCTTAGGAAACACCGAGACTCGTTCGACGGCTCGGAAAGCTTCGTCGACACGCACACCTCTGACTCTCTTGCTGGACAAGGTAATTATTACACGGGATCCTTACTCCGATTAATAATTATTGATGTGTAACAACTTAGCTCTCGACATGTAGCATTCATTTGGTGGAAGTAATTCAAGTGTTTAAGCTACGGAAATGAGTAACCGGAAGTTATTATTTGGCAGATTTTTTTATATGAATTATTAAATCGTTAACGGAGGTTAGATGTTACACATGACACGGGATCCACTAAGATCCAGTGTAAATGTCCATTACACTTTTATGTCCACTTTAATCCTGGATTCAAGAGTTCGTGTGAAGTGGATTTTTAAGAACGAACGTGTCTAAAAATCCATTATAAAGCCACATCACCAGTCATTCATTGGCGACTACGAAGTAAGACTCACCAATTTTTTGTAACTTAAGATATATTATTAAAAACATAAGAGACTATAAACAACGATAGACTAGCTTAAGGTTTTGTAGAGCGTCGTCGTCTCGGCGAGTCTCGTTGCAACGCGAGCCGCATTTCTGTCTATGTGCAAAATTATTCCCAATCGTCCAAAAAAAATGCTAAGCACCAATTTTCTTTAATAATATGTGCTTTAATAGACTCCTCGTGCTTCGGAGGGCACGAAAAAAATAACAGATATTTACGTATGTTAAAGAAGTCCATTAAGTACAGCAACAGGCTCGCACACTGGCGTCAAGTGGACACTGTTACTGGTGTCTCTGGCCACACCGTAAGATGTGTTTTGCGTGTTGTGCATTACTTTCGGCCGGCCCACAGTTATTTAACGAATAATGCAAATATATATTCACTTTCTCTGTAGAAGTCGATTCAATTTGTCGCATGCAATTTATCGCATGCATTTAATAACGTAGGTAGTTAAATGGGTGATACATTAGCGGGCTAAGCCGTCATTTGATAGAGACAAAAAGTCAAAACCGTCAATTTCTTTTTTGGATTTTAAGTTTGTCCCGCCAGTTGATCACCCCTCTTTGCATGCAAAAAAGGTGCTTAAAAATATTTTATTGATACAGGCTGCCAAATGGAAGGTGATTCCTAGAGAAAATACAGACCATGTACCGTGTCGTAATTATGGCGCTATACATCTGGCTAGGCTTTTTGGTAAGCATCTTGTCTATATTTATTTTTTATGTGCAGATTGAAACTACTTTTCGATCACGAAAAACCTCAACACTTATTAAGTAGCCTTAAAATTATCATCGCCTAAATAAGGAAGACTTTTACTCTGCTGGGTACCCAGGGAATTTGTGAGGACGAAGCCCTCCGGCCGCTACGGCAACCGGAGTTTCGCAACCAGTTGTCAAAGACCCAGGGAATTTGTGAGGACGAAGCCCTCCGGCCGCTACGGCAACCGGAGTTTCGCAACCAGTTGTCAAAGAAAAATCTTTCAGTCTGTAAAGAAATAAAAATTAATTAAAAATATACAGGTTACAGACAGATGCCTCTCTGTCCCAAAATTCCTCCGAACAGGGCCACTCGTTAGGTAGGCCGTAAAAGGGCACCACTGGTGAAATGTCGGAAGACTACAAGACGAAACGGTATTAGGTACGTATGGCAATCGAGAGAAATGGTACTTTCTTATCTTACTTACCGGGAATCAGACGTGAATGTTTATTATTTTATATCGACATTATAGTAAATGTTTCTGTTGCAGTGAAATTACCAGATTTCTTGAATGCAACGCAAATGGCGGACGAGAAGCTGAAAGTTATATTAAAACATATCGATATGTTTGTTCAGTAAGTATTGTTTTGTTTCAGTTAAGGACCGTTGCTCTCAGTTATTCATTATTAAGGGTTCTAAATAGCCATAGTTTCCAAAACGCAAAAGCAATACTCGTTTTCGAAACAACGGCTATTTAGAATCCTAAATAATAAAAATATGGCTCAATCCAATTTAAAATAATAACTATCAGTTGTGTGAACTATCAGAAATGTTGTATAAATAAACTCACCTTTCCAGGATTAACTGAGATTTGCCATATTTTTGACAATTATAAGATGACCTTAACCAACGGCCCTTAATAACAAAAAAATGATCGCATATCTAAAGAAATGAATGACTAAATACGCAAACTATTTCTCGTGTAAGTTTAGTTTTAAGAGGGCAGATCTAAATTTTATAGGCTCGTCATTTAAGTCGTTATAGACTTCAAAACACTCTATGGTGGCCCACCCGTCTGTCGAGCCTTTAAAATGTGAAAAAACTTTTTCTTACAGGTACCTGGATGACCACAGCGAATGGTTTGGCGAAGTGTATTATTACGGAGACAACGCGACTCTTACTTAATAATCATATTACACTAGTTAAATGTGTAGGATATTTTCTTTTGGTAGATGAATATTATCAAAAAACAATGGCTTTATTTGATAACAGAAATAGGTTGTTAAGTTTAAATGGATAAAATCGTGTCAAAAATATTTCATTTTATAAATTTATTTGGCATGTTGATCTACATTATTTATTCATTTATTATACATGAATCTGAATTAAGAAAGAGATAAAATTTAATGTGTAATGCCGGCACCACACTTCGTTATGCGTTACGCGTTATGCGGCTGCGCCTTATTTGCAAGAATATTTGGTATGTGGGCGAATAAGGAACATGCCACCACACTTCGTGTCTGTGTGCCGAACATGCCAAATATGTGTGTTGTTTGCTTTAAAAAAAATGGACGTGTTGACAGCAGCAGCTTATTATTTTTATATAAATAATACCTGTTGTATAAGTACAAAGTTACTAAAGGAACGAAAAGAAAGCGCTGGTGGATCATCACAAGTCATAGGAAACGAACTAGGTAAGTAGTATTCGAGACAAAGAGAATATACCTATACGTCGAGACACGACCCAACACGACCGCTGCAAGCGAGCGAATGAGTGAACGAAGTGTGGGCAGTCGACGCGCATATTTGGCTTATTCGTGTCCTTTGAAGTGTGCCAAAAACCGACAAGTCGACGGATAGCGTATGCGTTATGCGTGCGAATAAAGCACATATATGGCACATATAGCCGAATAGACCCTCCACACTTCGTTTTATGCGGGCGAATAAGCCGCATAACGCGTAACGCATAACGAAGTGTGGTTAATATAATGCCGGCACCACACTTCGTTATGCGTTATTCGTTATGCGGCTTATTCGCCCGCATAAAACGAAGTGTGGAGGGTATATTCGTCTATATGTGCCGCATAACGCATAAGCTATCCGTCGACTTGTCGGTTTTTGGCACACATCAAAAGACACGAATAAGCCGAATATGCGCGTCGACTGACCGACCACACTTCGTTCACTCATTCGCTCGCTTGCAGCGGTCGTGTTGGGTCGTGTCTCGACGTATAGGTATAATCTCTTTGTCTTGAATTCTACTTACCTAGTTCGTTTCCTATGACTTGTGATGATCCACCAGCGCTTTCTTTTCGTTCCTTTAGTAACTTTGTACTTATACAACAGGTATGTATTATTTATATAAAAATAATAAGCTGCTGCTGTCAACACGTCCATTTTTTTTAAAAGCAAACAACACATTTGGCATGTTCGGCACACGGACACGAAGTGTGGTGGCATGTTCCTTATTCGCCCACATACCAAATATTCTTGCGAATAAGGCGCAGCCGCATAAAGACTAACGCATAACGAAGTGTGGTGCCGGCATAAGATAAGAGTTTAACTTGTGTATAATATATAAATAGATATTTTAAGATACAAGATCTCAAATCTACAAGTTAAGATAGAACTACTTCTTAATCTTCATAAATTCAGATCATGATAGGTTAAAATTTTGAATTAAAATATGTGATTTTGTGTATTTAATATAAGACTGACTCTACAGAAACTAATTTGTCTTATAATCCATGCCTTCCTATAAAACGCAACCTCTTATAATTCAGATTGTCTGGCTTATAAAGCTGGAAACAAACAGGCAATACAAAAAATATGGACAAAAATTTAGGACATTTAAAACTTGGAACTCCATTTATCATAAATTATAATGATGAGTTGCTTTTTTAGCAACTTTACATGGTCCAAGTATCAGTTAGTTTACAGAAATTATTAACTCGTTATATTAAACTTAAACTTTAATCAATTCATTACAAAGAATACAAAGTAATTAATCATAACACTAATGTCAACGTTGCCATGAAAGTATAATTTAGCATTACGGTATTAGTTTTACAATTAAGCAACAACATGCCATACAAAATTAAGGATCAGTCTTCAAATAATTTTAATTTGTCTTCTTATAAAATATAGATGCAGCAATTGAGAGCAAAACAATTATACAGGTTGTACATCGATATGGGTCAGTATGGGGACCCCTGAAACTATAAGAGATAGCAAAATGTGTTCTAAGGAACCATATCGTCGATTAAAGGGATAAAATAAAATCTATCAATGCAGTTTCTCTTATCTCTAAAATTCGACGACATGGTTCCTTAGAACACATTTTGCTATCTCTTATAGTTTTGGAGATACTGACCCATCTCATTGTTACACCTGTACAGGAAAAATATTAAATTAGAAATCATGTACCCTCCAGATTTCAACATAGAACCTATATTCAAATCCTGAAGTGCTTAATTTAACACAAAAACTGCATATGAAGAAATTATTGAATCATTTCAAAAATAATTTATTATATATAATAATAATTTAATTTGTTACTTTGAACCATTTCATCACTATAATATGCGTGGTAACAATAAACGTAAAATAATACGGGAAACAGAATTCGTGGATAATTTGCAGAGAAGTTAAATAGCGCTTGTATGTTTATAAATTATAAGATAAGATTGCATTAAAATTCTACATGCAAACCAAAGGAGAGGCGGCGACTTATTCAATTGAATCACAACTTTAGCTTTTTAGGATAAGGCTGAAAATTGTGTAAGAGGATAAATTACACTGTTTTCTAGGTGAACGCTGCGTCACTGACACAAGTTTTTTTTTTTAAGTTCTAGATGTTTTGATGTGGGTGGTAAATATATATCGAAAAAAAAATTACAATAATTTAATACATACAGCGGAATTAAACTTTAGATAACAAGATCATTAAACCACACAAGTGCAAAGTTATTTCCCGACACTCCAACCTCTTACACCGCCTTGTAGTTAACTTTTAAACCGAAATTAAAAACTACATCTCGCCTATCGGGCGTTCTTAAGTGGGATCGATTGTAAAGTTTGTCAAGAGACGGTGCACATGTCGTGGTTTTAACAAAAAAAAAATTTTATGCCCTGCATTTTCATTCAAATTTAGCGCCTACATAATAATAAAATGATTTTATATGAAACGTAATATCACAATCATTGCTATGTAAGCTCAAAATAAGTTTTAGTTTGAAATTAATTGCAATTTATGGCTGAAATTTTTTTTACTAAATTCACGACAACAACGCCATCTCTTGGCGTACTCGTGGACTATCTACTTCTTCTCATCTCTCTCAAGTCTGCGTATAACTCGACGATACTCTTCTTCGAGGGCCGTATATTGTCCGTTGAGACGATCGTAGGTCTCGTGAACGCCGCTAGAGGAGGCGGCCGCGGCGTACTCTTCCGGCTTCAGTACTTTCTGTAGTTTCTTCATTTCTAACTTCTTTTTCTATAACCATATTTCAATAAAATAAATTATTTCCTAAATTAATGTAAACAATACTTTAAATATAAATAAGAGATAGCTTAACAATTAAAGTAGTCTTACACAAACCGCTTCCTTGATTTATTTTTAGAAAGATGTGAGCGAGATGTACTAAGATTAGAAAGAATAAAATAAGATAGGCCATACGGCTGGGTACCCTGGGACCGAAAACACGGTAAGTCAAGATTCGCGTACATGAGAAAGACCGATTTCACAATAAAATCGGTCTTCGAATCGAAAATGCTCGAAACGTACCTCAGCTATTCAAGTATTCTACAAAAACTTTATCAAAGTATTGTATTGTTATATGTGTGTGAAATTATCTATATAATAAAAGTGACATAGGCTAAAAGGAAAGGGACGGCGAAAGCGTTTTACATAGCCATGGTATAATTTTTTCGTTTGTTATATTTCCAAAATGTAGTAGATAATAAATTACAATACCTGATAAGGAGCATTGAGCCTGTTCTTAACAGCAAGACGGTATTTTTGGTAGGCATTCTTATCGGAAGTGTTGGTGTTCTTCAACCGCAGAATCTCGTAGATGCGGCGAGCCTGCGATCTGTTAATTTTAAATTTTTTCTTCGCTTGTGTGGCTAATTCTGCACAATATCTGAAAGTTACAACACATTCATATAAAGCATAAAAACGTGTACGTTTGTACGTTTGAACGCGCTAATCTCAGAAACTACCAGTCCGATTTGAAATAAATGTTTGCGCTACAATTAGCCAATCGTTAGGTATTGAGGCCATACCTAAAAATAACTAAAATAACATCGGCTAAAAGAGGGAGACTTGGTATTCCGCTGGGTACCCTGGGAAAAAAATAGCCCGTTTATTGAGGAAGGTTGTAAGCCATATAACATCACGCTACGGCCCAAAGGAGCGGAGCAGTAATCATAAGAGCCGACATATTTTAATAATTCTGCAACCGCAAAAAAAAATGATCAAATAAGAAGATTTATTGTAGTTTATTTTGTATGGAGCAAATATTATACCCCTGCCACACACTAGTAGGAAGTAGCGAGGAAAGGAGGAAGAGACGTAGTGTGGCCACGTTACTCGCCATGCCGCACGCTATACTCCTCGTCATGCCCACTGCTCCCTGTTTTGTCTGTTTTTGTGCACGAGTAGAGCAGTGTGTGGGCAGAGAGGGCAACATCGCGGCAGCGCGAGGAGCATAGTGTGGCAGGCATATTATAAAATGTGTTCTAGAATAAGGAAGCCAGTTGCCTGCTTTCGGCGAGGCAGCGCAGAACATATCGGTGAAGTTAGCCATACCGCTTTTAATTAATATTGGATAAATAAAAGTTGTGATGTAATAATAATTATGCTAACTTCACTGACATGTTTCGCGCTGGCTCGCCGAAGTCATGCACGGGCTTTCTTTGTGTATGTGTCCATACGCACCTAGAAGCAAGTTTCTCCGGATGGAAGGCGGGCAAGTCTTGACAATTTTTGGCATCAACATAATCGCGTATACGCTGAAAGTCTGGAGAGGGATCTTCCACCGTTATATCTATGACTTCAGACATTGCTATGAAATGTGTGTATATGGCCTGAAAGTAAGCAAATATATTATTTATTGTTAAACTAGCTTACAGCCCCTGGGTTTGCTCTCTAATCTAACAAAAATTAAAAACCCCTATTCCAAAATGGTGTGCGAGTACTGTTTAACTCTTATACTACAAACTACAGTTTAGGGAATAGCAGCATTTGAACTGAATTATACAAAACCTGGACATGTCGAGAAAAAAAACTATAATTACCTGCAATAAATGTGCACAAATGCCCATTTTCCTAAACGGCGGAAACACGATAACCTGCGATATTCTAGGTCGTATATTCTTAGGGTACGCGTAGTAGCGATACACGGTGGCGTAGCCGGCACACGCGTAACGTTTAGAGCCAGAGCTGCTGCTGTATTTCTCAAAGCTGAAATTTTACAAATATACTTAAGTATTATATATTTTATATATATATTGGTTTAAATTATGTATGGCCTTTAATATCACACTTTCTCCAATCATCATGATTGTATGAAACAATGTATGGGATGTGGATAAAGCAAAATAAGTATCCTCTCTCTGCCTACCCCTTTGGGAACTCAGTTTTTTTCTTGAAGTATATTGCAATTAACAGCAATTTCGAGTGTTTACTTCATTTTTGACAGTCAATTTCGATATCTAAAAAATGGAACATTGAATCTGTTTAAAATTTTGCTTAAAAATTGATCTACTATGAGTAAGACAAGAGTGGTACAGACTAAGTACTACTAAGACTAAGTAAATGATACTTACACAGTAAAGAAACTCCATTGGTCATCATCTACATCAATGAATGAGGCTGCATCCACATACCAAAGCAAGAAGGTCTGTAACCTCTCATGGTAAGCTAAGAACCCGGGTGTAGAGGTCTCATTATAAAACACCTCAAAAGTCCTTTTCGCTCCACCATCCTCTGAAATTATTTTAAATGTTGAGCATAACTACATACAAGGTCAATATGCAATCACTCCCATAGTTAGCTTTTTGTTGAAAATAAAACACAGATTGTTCAAGTTATATTAAGGGTGTATTTCGGAAGAGTTTGAAATGGATTGGTTGTCAATTAAACAAATACTTCTTTATAATATTAGTACCTATTTATCATATTTTGTACTCACCAGGTGTAAAAGTGAAGCTGTATATCAATTGTCCATGCGGCATAAACTTGTTCTCTTTGCCTAATTTTGAGACAAACTGGTCTAAATTTTTTATGTAACCAGGTGCTAATATTTTCTTTAGGGGACCCTCAATATCATCAGCTTTTAATCCTTGATATTTTCTTGGGTCTATCTGTGAAATTTGAACAAAAAGTAACAATGGTTTGCTTGTAATTTGATATATCACATGATGCAATTGTTCAGAGAAAATAGGTTGTGAAGACAGACAAGTGATCCTATAATGGTATAGTTTTTTCATGGGATGTTATGGACTGTTAAGGAGTCATTAAAAACCTGAAAAGTGATTATTCCTTCAAAATTTATTACATTGACCATTAAATGAGGTTACTATTATTAAACTGTAATTATTAATACCATATACTTATAACAAAAATTGTTTTATATGTCCTTAAACATTTTGTTAAGGTCTATTCTATTCTATTCTATTTTTTTTTCAAAATGGCTCCATCAGGGTTTTGATGATTCCGCCAATGTCAAGTAATACACGGTAACAATAAGCCGATTGATCGGTAGGTAGAATGCTCCCGCCGGCCGTAATATGTCCTATTAATCACTGACTAATCACAACTATTACAGCGCGGGCGGGATTAAACTAGATTCCCCATGACGTCCTGGTGGACGCGTGCGTATATCACAAAGGGGTCACGTGGAATCCATTGTTAAGGTATATTCACACACATCAGTGCCATGCCCAGAATCCATTGTTAAGGTCTATTCACACACATCATGTTAAGGTCTATTCACACACATCAGTGCCATGCCCAGGACGTGATAGGGGCGTGTTCCGTCAGGAGCGGGAAAAATATTGGTGCATACATTGTCTATGAACAAGGCCATAGAGGGCCACGTCACTGTCACGTCCTGGGCACGGCACTGATGTGTGTGGATAGACCTTAGATTCCTTTTACATAGAAAAAAAAAACAAACCGAGGGTAGAATTATTTTTCTCTTTCAATTTTTTAAATATTATAAAACACTAACCATTTCAGTATACTCTATTCCCAGATATGTTAGCAGACTCCCTGCACTGTAGTAAAGTTTTATTCGCAGGTCATTATAGCCAAATATATTTTCTTTCTCTCCGAACACTTGATGGCACATTTCAGGTGAAAATGCAACAGTACTATTTTCAATATCATCACGTGTACGAACTGAAAATCATTACAATATTTGAACACAAATTATGATTACTAAAACTACCTAATTTTCATGTAATTTCAAATTTCGTAATTTACTTTTTAAACTAGCAAACTACCCAGCAGTCAGTACATGTTTTCTGTTTGGTTTATGTTAGGCAATTTTCATTGAAATTTAAATAACTAATACATCGTTAGTAACTACACAAATATAAAATAATTCATATGAAAAATGTCATTAAATTCTTATTAGATTTTTGGGATCGTAAACTTTAAAGGGTTAGCAAATAGTAATTAAATGTAAAGTACAACGGCATGCGTCGTCTGACATAATGGTAAAATGAACTTACCGAGTTTCATCTCTACAACGTCGTTACCGTCCGCCACTAAATGGCACAGAGCGTCCGTCATGGTGAGAAAACAGTAAAAATGTGTTTCAATTAAAAGAAATTTGTATTCTAACAATAGTAGACATCTACGAAATATCTTCCCGCGCAAATTGGGCGTGAGAAGATACCTTTTAATCTTAGATTTGAGCTATTTTCTAAACTACGATTTACTGTCTACATAAGAATATTATAACTATTATTTATATGCAATAGGAGAATATTACTTGAATGTTTAAAGTCGTTACTTTATAAGAATTAATGATTATTCTCGTGCCCGACGAGACTTGCCAAAATATTGAAAAATTATGAGAAAAATCAAAAAACCGATATAAACTATGAGTGACAGTTGTTCTTTTCTTTCCAATTTCATAAAAAGGCAAAGGTATAGATAAAATTCTTGTACACTACAGAGTAGTGATGCTAATCTTATCAATGATTGAGTAAATTTGTGGTTCCGTAGTTTAGGGTTTAAGAGAACTAAAATTTTTATTCTTTCCTCGGCGTATACCGTTTATATATTATTGTATTGTATTATTGTACGGTATTGTATACTAGTAAATCAGTGTTATTAATTAAGACATAAAATTACTTAACATTTCCTAGGATATGCTTTTAAAATCTTATTAGATTTTTATAATCTTCCAAATCTTCGTGTTTTTACACGTAGTTTAACTGTTTTAACTTGGTTTAATTAAACCCTATCAGTTATTTTATATCTGCTATTATAGGCTAAACCACACTGAACTCTATTATACTAGTAGAGTTCAGTGCTAAACCATAAATAAGTATGTATAACATTATGTGATAGAATACAAAATCACATTTCACATTCTCATGATTTTTTTTTCATATTGCAACTAATCTGATTTTTGTGACGTCATTATGTCCTGGTTGGGTTAGGTTTGCTTGGAAATTTTTGTTAATTATCTTGTCTTTTAGTGTATTATTATGTTATATTACTTATATTAATTTAGTTAATTAATTATCTTTTAGAAAAAAACCATAATTCTGGTTTCAACAGGTATTTGCTTCACTACGTTTTTTTGGCGAAAATGAATCGCCATGAAGGTGGGTAATGATTATCAAAATTTGTTGGATGCTATTGTCATCTGAGTTTGAAGTGAATTTGTAATTTTGGTTGATGGATGTGAAGACGAAAATAACATACGAGAGCATACGAGGTCACCGGGATCGTCGCGACGACCGCTTTGTTTGTTATGCTTCAGTGGTGTGACATGTTTCCAGGAGTCAGCTGTGATTCTTGTCTTAAGAATAATTTCCGAGGACGACGCTACAAATGTTTAATTTGCATCGACTACGACCTGTGCGCCACCTGCTACGAGTCTGGATCCACCACCAACCAGCATACCACTGAGCATCCGATGCAGTGTATCCTTTCTAGGAGTGATTTTGGTATGTGAAAATCTGGTTACTTGGTACACTGTATTAGTGATGTAACATGATTAATATTGACATTGTTTACTTTAAATGTTTACAGACTTGTATTATGGTGGAGAAGCTCTAGCATTAGAGCAACCGCAGGCATATACCTGCCCATTTTGCAACAGAATGGGTTTTACTGATGCTGCTCTTGTGGAACATGTTACTGCAGAACATACTATCACAAATTTGGCAGTGAGTACTCAGAACATATTTTACAAATGACAATACAAAGTATTTACTTATAAGAATTATAAAGCATAATTAACCATGCATAATTAATTGCACCATGGAAAGAATATTGAATTGATAATTGATACAAGAGTCACAGAGTGCATTATTATGTAAATTGTACATAATTTGTATGTATTATTATTCAAAATTCAATTATGACTTTCATATCATTGCATATACAAGAACATTGCAATAATCATAGTGACTTTATTATATTAACAAAACAATTTCAAAACATGTATACCTATAATATCTTTATTTATCCTAGTTTTTAATAGACTTATAATCCAATAAACCACACTTATAGGATTTTTTATCTAAATATACCTAAACAGAACTGACCACTTGTTAGGTATGACCTCACAAATACCATTGGCTAAAGGGCCTTCTTTGTCTTCCGCTGGGTACCCTGGCACTTACAAGCAAAATCACCAAGAAAAAAAACTGATGTCTTATAGTGGTTTAAAATTCTTATAGTAGTCTTGCCTACGAACAAATATTTTTTGGCCTGGGCAGATTTCTTCAAACTTTGCCAACCCCTTTCTCCACTTAAGGCTTGAATTTAAAAATAAACGCCAAAATAAGTTTTTTAATTTAATTCATATTTTGCAGCAAAGTCTACCATGGGAATTTTTAAAGCAATCCATGAAGATAGAAAATATGGAATATAAACACAAAGTAATGGCAACATTTGTCTCATTTCAGGTTGTATGCCCAGTGTGTGCATCAATGCCCGGCGGAGAACCAAACTTTGTGACTGACGACTTTGCTGGTCATTTAACATTAGAACACAGAACTGGACCAAGAGACTTAATTTCATTTCTGATATCCTTTTCAAAAATACATTTACACTATATAATCCTCTGGAAAAATGGAAGTTTTTTCCAACGGAGCAAATTTGGGCTTAAAATTACAAGAAAAATACAAAGAATAACATCCTAAAGTCTTGACATTGAGCGAGGTCGGGAAAGTTGTATTTTTTTGAAAAAAATTTTTTTTAGCCTTTTTTTTCGGTTTTTGTTAAGTGTAGCGAAAAGTATCGTTCCTAGAGAAAAATGTTGAGAATAAAAGTTGTGCAGGTGATGATTCTGCATGAGGATTGGGTATTTAAAAAAATTTAAAAATCGTTTACCTACTTAATTTTTATCAAATTTCAAGCACTTTAAGTATTACTTTTAATTGTTTTAATTTTTTGCGTTTTCCGCCTTTTTTTATTGTTTAAACAAGGAAAACGGTTTTTTATTTTTTTTAAATACCCAATCCTCATGCAGAATCATCACCTGCACAACTTTTACTCTCAACATTTTTCTCTAGGAACAATACTTTTCGCTACACTTAACAAAAACCGAAAAAAGGCTAAAAAAAATATTTTTCAAATAAAAACAACTTTCCCGACCTCGCTCAATGTCAAGACTTTAGGATGTTATTATTTGTATTTTTCTTGTAATTTTAAGCCCAAATTCGCTCCGTTGGAAAACACTTCCATGCTCGGCACCTCTGGCGCCCTGATTAATAGGCTTAATCCTGGATTAGTAGATTTCATGAATAAGCTAGGGAAACAGATAAATTTAATAATTATTTTAATAACATAACAGCACTATATTGACGTTTTTGTTCATCATTCAATAGGTGCATGATGACCTTAAACCACCCATTTGCATGATATTCTATAATAAGGTTACCAACCACAAGTCCTGCAGCCATGTGAGCATGACCATGTACTGTAGAGAGTATGCTAGCCTACATAGCCAAAATCTCAATTAAAAAGAAAAAGATATAATGTCACACAGAGGCATATATACTTTGGCCAAACTGTCAAATCACATATTGAATTCAAATACTTATACTTTCAAGCTACTGACAATTCTAATGTTATTTCTGGAGCCGGAAAATCTATCTTAGTGTCTTCAGTATCATGTTGTTGGGGAATCCCGAAGTTGAAATTCCGATCAAACGATTTGAGTCTGTAAAAGATGCACATTAATAATATGTACGTATTAATAGGTTATGTTTGAAGGATATTGAATATCGAACAATGAAAATATGCTAAAATTTAATTTCTAGATTATTATGTTTATGAATTACAATAAAGCAATTAATATTTTGTATTTACTGCTATATTTTACAAAAAAAAACAGTCATGACCAGATTCTATTTTCGGCCTTTTAAAGACGCTCCTCGAGTCTACAACTCGATTTTTAACTGTGCAAGACAGGTTGGCGCAACTTAGAACAAAAAATTAGGGCTAGGAAAAATGAGCCAATATTAATGGCGTCGTATCGCCATCTCTTTCACGCCATATACAGATGACAGAGATAGCAAATATTTCTATACCAATCCACAGTACGATGTTGTTAGGTTGGCAGTACCTTTCAGCCCTAAGTTTGTTTCATTTCAATGTATGGCAGTCCAGACTCTTATTAAAGAACATGGAGTACACAACGTGATATCTTTGAAAATTTACAGTATTACAAAACAAGCTACAACTGACAGATCTTTGTTATGAGCCATGTATAAGCAGCGCCATCTGTAGAGGCAGCTTTGCGTTTTCTTCTCCATTACGTAACACATTTTGTTTTATTTATTTATTTATTATAAATAGCCCAAGAACACCTACGTCCACACATATGCATTGTACATTTTTATAACTTAGTAGACGCAGTTTTTAAAGATATTGAAAGACTTTTGATTCTTACCCTTTGGGCCGAACTTTAATTGAGATACATAATAGAATAAAACTTCTATGAGTTTTTTTTTGCAATTTTGGTTATCAATGGCTCTTTAATTTTAGTTGGGCAAGCTTATGTGCTAAAAATGTAAATGCGAAAATTTGTTTGTTTGTTTGTCCTTATTTCACGTCAATACGAAGAAACGGATTGTCGTGATTTTTGCACAGAGATAGTGCGTACCGAGTCACAGTACTTTAATATTTTTTCTTAACTGAGAAACACGATGAACCTAGCGGTATAAGACATGGCGGTGTACGTCGGATGCCCCACTCCGGACGTGGTGTGAGTCGTGCTCGGCGGACCAATATGCAATTCAGGTAATTTTCTTTTATATTTATTGGTCAAATTATATTAAAAAATCAGCCATGTATATATATAACCAGCGCCAAATAAGTTGAGGTAAAACTCATAACGCTCCATACAATTTATATAGACATCCACCCCACTACTAGCGCTTAAATATTTTTTTAAATAAAAACAATATAATATCACACATGGAAAGCTGTACTAAGAAGACTTTATTTCAATCTTTGATATCTCAACAGAACTGACCACTTGTTAGGTATAGTTTCAAAATATCATCAGCAAAATGAACTTGTCTACATTCATGGCCTGAAAAAAATATTTGTTATACAGAATCAACATAATTAATAAAATAAAATTATTGGAGTTAACCTCGCTTTCAGGTATGAGAGAGTGCAGTGAGTGTTTATTTTATATTACATTCACTTTAAAAATTAACAATGTTTTCTGTAAGTTTATTAATTTTAACTTCTTCCCTTAATTAAATGGCATATTAATATTTCGCCATTATAATTTATATGTAATGTTGCCAACTGATATTATATAATATAATGGACAAAATTTTTTTCAAACGCCCGTTTTTTTGTATTCATATTTTAATTCAATTTAATATTTTCGAAAATGTAGGCTTAACATTACTGTGTTGCCAATAAAAAAGTAAATCTGTCAAAAATCATAATATCACTTTATTTAAATGGCTTGGCAAAGTTAAACCTCATTATAATTTGTTACGCATTTTCAAATAACATTAATACTAAATATTAGAGTCTGGCATCTGGTACACGAAAGTTGATATTGAGCTAAATTGAAACTTTTGTCATGGCAACATTAACAAATGTCGGGAGTTATAGTTAGTATGCTCTGTATGAATTTTGATACTTCATGAAACCACATACATACAATTTAGAATGAATGAATATTTAGAATATGATTTCGATTATTATTAAACACCTTAAATTGTTTGTTGTACTGCTGCTGTTTTTCAATTCCCCTACCTTTTGATATATTAATGAGAATAATTTATTGTATTGATCATAGCAAATGGCATTCATTGTCTCTGCCTACCTATCTTGGGATAAAAGCGTAACGATATATAGATAGACCACTTAATGGTAATATGATCATTTTTCTATAATTATTTTATTTCAAGTATCAAAATTGCTTATTCCTAATGATCCTAGATAATACGATTTTTTTTTTTATTTGCCTCTCTTTTCACTCAACTTGTGTAAAGTAATAAAGTAATTGTGTAAG
Organism: Nemapogon koenigi; assembly: GCA_963924495.1. NCBI lineage: Eukaryota > Metazoa > Arthropoda > Insecta > Lepidoptera > Tineidae > Nemapogon > Nemapogon koenigi. Next base: position 4,998,767 of record OZ004649.1, on the reverse strand, counting down.
ATTTAAAAAATAATTTAATAAATCAGTCGCATGAAATTATGTACGCCTGTATATAGTTTGACGCGGCCTATATCTTACGGAGTTAATTCCAGCGTGATATCTTCCAGCGCGGGAGGCGGGCTATCGTCATTGTCTCCGTCGTCGCGTGACGCTGTGGTCGACCCCATAGCAGAGTTGCTGTCTCAGTTGTCAGGCGTGAGGCGCGCGGCCGGCCAACCTGGTACACCTAGCCAGTTGCAGCAATTACAGATGCAATTGCAATTAGAGCGGCAGCAGGCCACGGTCAGTATGCACTTTATTCAGTATTTCCTTATTACTAAACAATTGTGAATCAATTTAGAACCCATTTTAATTGTTTTTGTTAAGTTTTACATTATGCAATATTACCATATGTATTTCATTACCACACAGAAAATTGTTTGATAATTTATAATTTATAAGTAATTTGACGAAAATAGATATGACGGTGGAGCAGTAGGGAAGAATTGAAAGGAGAAAATCAAGAACGGTTAGGTTAGGGGCAGTCTCCATGAGCGAGAGAATCGCGGCGATAGTCTCGCCGTGCCATACAAACTCTATAGGCGATAGTATCGCCCTGTGAAGATTGGCGCATAGTTTGTATTGAATTTGGTGGCACGGACGAGACTATCGCCGCGATTCTCTCGCTCGTGGAGACGGCCCCTTAGGTTGGATATGAGTGGGACCGAACAATTGGGTGGAAGTTTTTGTAGTATTTTAAGTCTGCAAATTAGGCCAGCGGCTGTTTATATACTAAATAATAAAAAAGGTGACTTGGCTACTTCTTTGCATGGCCTTTGACTTTGTAAATCAATCGATACTGCTTCGGAAGTGCTAAAGTTATGGTGGTAGAGGATGTGTGTTGGACTGGATCCAGGGTTAAATTGGTTTCAATGTGTCGAAGTGGCTTGGCAAAATGAAAAAATGGAAACGTGTACATCACAATCTAAGTATAGAAGAAATTATTACGGTATCCCACAAGATATACTCACTTTTCTTCTATTTCTAATTTATGTAAATGATCTCCCTAATGTTACTAAACATCATTATAACCTATTTGCTGATGACATTTCAATTGTAATTAAAAACAAAGACCATAAATTATACCACACTGATAAAAATAATGACATTAAATTAAATAAAAATTACATTAATAAAGCAATTCTAATTAATAATATAGACATTAAATTATACGAAAATGACATCAATATAACAATAAAATGATGTAATACAATGGAAGGACAAAAATAACTTGACATCAAATTAAATATTCAAAAGACAAAAATTATACAATTTTATAATAAACATAATAAACCAACAACAATTAAAATAAAATACAATATGGACAGTATTAAACAATCTGAGGTTGTTAATTTTCTCCCAACTGTCATGGATATTTCAAGTCGACGTTGTTTGTGGAAAGCTTAACAGATTCGTCTTCGCCCTGCATAGAGTGACTAACAAAGCAGCTCTCCATGCATATCATGAATATGTAGATGGCTTAATTTTGTGGGGCTATGCCGTGAACATAAATCGTGTTGTTCTTGTACAAAAAAAGTGTATACGAGCAATATGTAGTGTTGGGCCTATGGTATCATGCAGACCTCTATTTCGGAATTTGAAGTTATTGACACTTTCCAGTCTGTATATTTTTGAAATGTGCATATTTGTTAAACTTCACTTATACTTTTTCTAAAATAAAAGTGACATTGTTCCTTTAATTTAAGATAAAAAAATTACTTGTTTCTACCATTATTCAAAACGGGCAAAATGTCAAGAAACTATAGGAATGGCTGTTACGCTTTGTAATAAACTGCCAAATATATTGTGGGAGGTATTAAGAGAATACATTTATATTAAGTTTTGCGTGAATGGCTGGTGGGAAATTGTTTCTACTGTGAAAGAATACAAAGAAATTTTAGATTATAATAATAGTTATGCTTGGCACGCTATAGATAGAGTATATAATGGATTATAATTGGAATATAATGTAAAATGTAATATTGTGTACTATATAATTATATTATTTGACATGCATACCATGAACCTGGTGAAAGTGTAAAATTCCTTTCTAGGCTGCCAACATGTCAGTGAAGTTACCATTACCATATACAAAGTCATTACCACTTTGAATTAATAATGTTATATTTAAAAATAAAAGTTATGCTGTAATGTGCGGGACTTGTGCTAACTTTACCGACATGTTTCGCGCGGGTTCGCCGAATGTAGGAATCTTCCTTTGTGTGCGTTCTAAAGTACTTACTATGTTTTTAAAAAATACCATCATTGAACTTAAAACATTGCAGGCGGCAAGGCAGCAACTAGAAAGGATACCGCGCCGGCCCGCCGCTGCGACCTCCGTGGGCGCCGGTGGTGGGAGCGGGACCTCGTCCGCCCCGACGGCAGCCCCGCCCGCCCCGCAGACCGCCCCACCCGCTCCTCAGACGGACGTGGCCGAGTCGCAATTCCTGCTCGCGGGGTTCCTCGGGTCCGGAAACACGCCCGCACCCGCCGAGACTGAGAGTCGTGTTGCGTTGCTGCGCGGGCTGCTGCTCGCGTCTTTGGGTCGCGCTCCGCCCGCCGCGCTCGCCCGCCCGCCGCCCCCGCGACACTTGCAGCCGCCCGCGCCCGCTCCGCAGCCCGCGCTTGCTCCTGCCCCGACCCAGCCACCTCCGCGCACCAAGCCGCCTCCACGCACCAAAGAGACGGCTGCACGCGCGCACCCCGCCGCGCGCCACCTCCCCGAGGGCAGGTAGGGCCGGTCGGACCGGCGCGAGTGACGGACTTCGAAGGTTGCCTTACTCGCTAGATGTTTCGACGAGTTTAGCGACAACGAACGATCGGTGTACCTATTGACAAAGTCGAAATATCTAGTACACATAGAACGAGCCTCTTTCGACACCGCGAAGTGGTTAGACGATATGTAAGTAAAACGCTGCACCATCATGTATAGACGTCAGTAGATAAAACTGTTTACTGTTTATTCATTAGATATATGGTAGTCTATATTTTAATGTATGTACCCGCGACAGCCACGATGACTAATTGTGCTTACGAGTTTCATTTGAGTAGCACTCGTCCGCGGCCGCGTCACACGCGCACGTAACAGTCGCGGTGTGCGGCTTGCGTTCAAAATTGATCAGTTGTAAATATGGAGCGGAGTTAGTGCAGGGATAGGTTGTTGCTTTACTTAATATAATTATTTAGTAACCAGTAATGTCGCGTGTCGCCGGTGTAACCAGTGACGGCCTTGACAGTCATTACTTGTTCACTAACACTAGTTAGTTTGTACATCTGTTTGTTTTATTTATATTATTATGTTGCTTTCAAAGTATCTGTGTGGTTTGTAGCAATACTTACGGATTGTTTTAACATTAAGCAAAATAAATTTACATTTTACTGAATACTCGCTCTTAACACAATCAAATTATGAGAGGAGTTTTTATAATGTGTGGCCTGCAACACTAGAAGTACCAAAATGTATGCTTTAGAGAATTATAAAATTGTTCTCATAATAATATTTATTTATTTATTGCTCAATGTAAAAATGAATTTGTTTGATTTTGTGATTTCATAAAACATAAATTTTGGTGCAATCTAAATATCTAGTATTTAATGGAAAAAACGAATTGTGAACCTCTCCATATTTATAGCAGAAACATCACATTATTTATTACAAAATTTTGATGCTTCCATTTACATTTATTTGTAATAAATATATAAATAGACAATGAACTGAGAAGAGAAATGTCCAAATATTTATAAATAATATATTCACATTGACACACTTTTTCATATTGAAATACTAAATAGATAGAAGTCACCTTTGAGTTTTGATTGTTTACAATATGATAGTTGTTTTAATTTGAAGTTTCATATCATATTTAAGTATATAATTGTTTATATTGTGTCATACCTCCATTAACAGAAAATACTCCTCTCAAATTACAAAGAATTTTTTTTTGTTCTGTCAGCTTTTCAAAATATGGCTTATTGTTTTGATTGTACTCCCAAGATAATCTTCATTATAAAATGTTTGTATGTACCCTAATTAAATTCTATAATATTATTATTTTTCTATTCCTTAATTTCCTCTGCCTGTGGGGTGAGCATATATTTGACGAAAGATGTCACGTCAAATATATGCTCACCCACCCCCCGGCATAATGGTGTAACTTTTGGTGTAGGTAG